>CM057047.1:49722482-51069982 GCA_029948455.1 Solanum rostratum | reverse complement strand
GCTATTTTACATACCAATACATTCCATGTACTGATGTTCCCTTCTGGGACTGCATCGTTTTATGATGCAGAGGCAGGTATCAGCGATTATCGACAGACACTTTGTTGAGGATCTATTCACATTTAGCTGATCGGTGAGACCTCCTTGTTTTCAGAGGATTTCCATATTATTATCATCTAGCTTGAATTAGTACTCTATTTTGCTTGAGTTGGGTAACCATGGCCTGTCATGGTACCATCTAGATGTTTGAGTTAGAGGCTTCATAGACACTGAGTAGAGGATGTTATGTATTGTTTTTTTTAACTATTCTTTGTTGGAAATTAACATTTTATATAAAAACTTGATTATTTTAATTATATTAAAGTCTTTTCCTTGAGGATGTTTCTTCTGCTGTTGAGTATGAGGTGATGATGAGGCCAAGTGGTTCGCTCAGGGACTAGCAATAGCCTCTGAGTGTCGGCCATGCCAAGGGTACCCTTCCAGGACGTGACAGTATCATAGGACAGACATACACCACAATTATTTGACATTGCATCACATTATTTACATCTCATGGCATCTACTCCATCTCATATCGTGCCTTTTTCTATATTACCACTGTATTGCGTATGGAATTGTTTACTTATTGTGTTATTTGCCTGAGTGACTATTTGATATATCTATATATAAATGTGTGTTGAGACATCATGCCAGGTGATGAGTATATCTATATTATTGTGGTTTGTATATTGTATTGTGTTGGGACTTTTTTTAGTGTAGGGTTGTACTTTGACGGTTTATGTTTGGGAGTTAAGGAGTACTTGTTTTCTTCATTGCTTTACTTTAGGTTAGTTCCATTTCGCTGAGTATCCTGTAATTTGGTGCTCACCCCTTGCTATAATTTTGTAGGTCGTCAGCCTGGTCCACCTTAATAGCTTTCGGATTATTTTTGGATTGAGCTTTGGATCTATCGAGGGGCAGTTACTTGTTCCTTTGGCAAACCTTCGAAGATTCTACTATTATGTTTCGTTCTATTTGAGGACTAGACATTATGACTTGTATTTCATTTGTGTATTCTATACTTAGAGGCTTGTATATGTGACACCCATTCTTATGATGGTTGTATTTTGATTTCTTCCGCTTATCTATCTTATCATTCTGTTATCTTCCGCTTTTACCATTATTATTAAGTTGTTAGATCTTAGGCTGACTCATCTTGGTGGGTTAGGTGAGTTCCATCACACCCAGATTTTGGATCATGACAATTTGGTATCAGACCCAGGTTTATACGTCTCACATGTGTACAAGCCTAGTCTTGTAGAGCCTTGAGGAACGATGTAGAGTCATCCGTAATTTATCCTTAAGAGGCTATGAAGGTTGTTAGGAAACTCTCTTATGCTTTATTCTGATCCATTCGTGCGTGAGTTCGGTTTGGTACCAAGTGTTCGTATGTATATTTTGACAGATGGTGTGGACTAGGCCTATTGCTGCTACAGAACAAGGGGAGGTTGCCCCTGATATTGCTTTTGAGACCCTAGCTAGGGGTAGGGGCTGTGCCTGAGAATAAGCTAGAGACCGAGGCTTAGGAGCCGCACCAATGAGAGATTACGAGTAGGGTATCTCCCTCGAGCAAGGCATGGAGCCTAGACAAGAGTAGGTTCCATATGAGTTTGCTGCTACGCCACTACTCCAAGATACACTTTTCAGATTCTTAGGTGTGTTGGAGACTTTGGGGAAGGCAGGTATCCCAGTTGACACTCCTGATACTTTACAAACTTGGGTAAGGTTTCATCCTCGGGATTAGTAACAAGCCTTCGAGGCTCAGGTTCAGGTGGAAAACCCACTAGCAGCTCCGATTGTTGAGATTCCACCAGTTGCTGCCTTTATTAATGATAAGAAGCGTAGGTACGAGAAGTTTAGAAAGATAGAGACATCTCAATTCTATCACGACAAGACTGAGGATGCACATGAGTTCTTGACTACTTGTAGAGAGCTACTTGAGGTGGTGGGTCTAGCAGAGACATGGTGTGAGATATGTTACCCTCTAGCTCCGTGGGCTAGCTAGGGAGTGGTGGAGGACTTATACAAGATCTCTTCCAGCTGGGTCTCTTCAAATGACTTGGGAGGATTTTTCTGATGCTTTCTATGATTGGTTTGTTCCTTGGAGTGTTCGTGAGGAGAGCCAATTGAGGTTTGAGAGTTTGAAGAAGCGCACCATGACAGTTTCAGAGTATGAGGTTCACTTTTGCCAGCTGGCCCGTCATGCTACAGCTATTCTTTCGATCGCGAAGAGAGTTTGACAGTTTGTGACAGGGCTGGTTTTTCCTATTAGACAATCAATATTCTAGGTATCTAGAGATAGAGCTTCCTTACAGTCGGTGGTTAGTACTGCTAAGAAAGAAGAGTTGATGTAGAGGGAGGAGTTTGGGGACCCTAAACCTCATCAAGAGGCAGATGAATGACTAGAGAGGGAGGTTTATTTTAGCACAACGGGATTCATGCAACCTTACCAACTTCTGAGAGAAGATGAGGTCCCTATAATTCCTATTGCTTATGTTAGATTTCATTTTGTTCCCAGCAAAAGCCCATGGGTCGGGGAGGTTACAACATCACTCTTGCTCCTTCATAGCATTGGTTCATCCTTAGATCTTGCTTTGAGTGTGGATCTCCTGATCAGATGATTTGAAAGTGCCCCAGGTAGAATCTGTCCCATCGATCATACTCCGCACCACCGGTCAGAGATCCAGCGCCACCAGCTAGAGGTTCAACCCGACACACTAGGGGTTGTGGTAGAGGTCAGTCTGATAGAGGTGGACGTGTCAATCGTAAGGGAGCAGGTGATATTTTCACTCATTCAGGTGTTAAGAGGCCAGCTTCTACGAATGGAGGTCGAGATGGCCATTGTTATGCTTTCCCAGATAAACTTGAGGTTGAGGCCTCTGATGCTGTGATTACAAGTATTGTTCCGGTTTGCCATCGCCTTGTATTTGTATTGGTTGATCCTGGCTTTACTTATTCATATATGTCTGCTTATTTCTCCTTGGGATTTGAGTTGCCTTGTGATTCCATGTTAGTGACTGTACATGTTTTGACCCCAATAGGAGAGCCCTTAGTAATGGATCAGGTGTACCAATCCTACCTTGTTACTTTGGCAGGCTATGAGACTTGGGCAGATTTGATTATATTGGATATGGTAGATTTTGATGTTATTCTAGGTATGAATTGGCAATCTTCGTATCGTTCCATTCTTGATTGTTATGCTAAGACCATTACCTTAGCCATGCCAGGTAGACTGAGGATTAAGTGGACTGGTTCAAAGGGTTCCTATATTAGTAAAGTGATATCTTATATTCGGGCCCAAAAGTTGATTAATCGAGGGTGTTTGGCTTACTTAGCTTTTATTCATGATACAACTGGTAAATCACCTTCTTTGGAGTCTATTCCGGTGGTTGGTGAGTTTTCAGATGTATTTCCTACTGATCTACCTAGAGTTCTTCCGAACTGGGATATTAATTTTTCTATTGATCTTGAGCTGGGCACCAATCCAATTTCTATCACTCCCTATCAGATAGCTCTAGCTGAATTGAAAGAGTTAAAAGAGCAGATTCAGGATCTATTGAGTAAGGGCTTTATTCAGCCTAGAGTTTCACCTTGGGCTGCCCCATTTCTATTTGTAAAGAATAAGGGTAGATCCATGAGGGTGTTATTTATTATAGATAGTTGAACAAAGTGACTGTCAAGAATAACTACCCGATTCCCCACATAGATGACTTATTTGATCAGCTTCGGGAAGCCGCCTTATTTTCTAAGATTGACTTGAGGTCGGGGTATCATCAACTTTAGATTCGACCATCAGACATACCCAAGACAACCTTTCAGACTAGGTATGGCCACTATGTTTTTCTGGTTATGTCCTTCTGTTTGAGTAATGCCATTGCAAAATTTATGGAGTGGATGAATAGGGTGTTCCCGTCGTATCTGGAACCGTTTGTGATTGTGGTCATCAGTGATATCTTAGTCTATTCCAAGACCGAGGAAGACCACATGAGGCATTTTAGGATTGTTCTCCAGAGGTTCAGAGAGGAGAAGCTGTATGCAAAACTCTCCAAGTACGAGGTTTGGTTGCGTTCAGTAGCATTCTTGGGGAACGTTGTGTCTAAAGAGGGTCTTCGAGTTGACCCAACAAAAATTGAGGTCGTCTGGGGTTGGACTAGGCCTACTCAGCTTAGGGCTGGCAATTTCAGCCCATATTAATGAAATCAGTCTATAACCCATATTAAATAAGCCGGACCACTCATTTTTAAGTGGATAAATATGGACTTCAACTAACTTCTAAAGTCCATATAAATATGGGTAAATATGGACAAAATAAGTAAAAATATGGGTACCTATTTTGGTTCAAAACAAAGCAACTTCTGAAAATCCCTAAAGGTCTATATCCTAAAGTCCTAAGTCACTGAAGACCCGAATTCCCGAAGTCACCTTGCAAGAGCGCAAGACACTATAAGATCCTTTAAGCATTATCCTGATTTTTTTCTTGAATCTGCTTCATTGTTGTTTGTTACGCTCGAATTTGCTTTATTGTAAGTATACCAGATGTTCCAGATTTATGCTTGAATCTGTTGCTGTATTTTGTTAATGCTTATGTTCTCTAGGTGTATCTAACCCACTTTAACACTTTTGAAACTTCTCTTTATTTTTATCAAATTTGAAATTGGAGTTACTTTACCGCTCCCATGATTAGAAGACTTTGTAACAATATTCTTGTTGTTTACATGTTTGTTCAAATTAATCGCATTTGAATCTGAATAGCATCAATTCATTGGAAGTTCATGCTAACTTTAAGAAAGTGGGATATGAATAATCTCTCTGTACTCTACAATGCCTCATGTTCTAAAACCGTTTGGATGCTGGATAAACCAAGGCCCAATCTGCTACATTATTAGGTTCCATATCTTTTGTAAACTCATCTTGTACGATCAGTAGAATGGGCATTTGATTTCAAATTTGATTGTTTTCTTTGACAGAGATATATATGGAGGCTAATGAGGCTTCTTGTGAGATCAGCTTATCTATCTCAAGAAAATGAACTAAAAAGAATACTTCAATCATTTGGAACACGTTTTCAAAATTGCCTCGTACAAGTGACAGTGAAAGGTTAAAAGTAAAATGTCAGGTATGTCATGAAATCTTTGTAGCTGATGTTGGTACTTCAAATATGAAGCGTCATATAGAGAAACACTAGGATAACAGACAAAAACATAGATATGCGCCCATTGATCAAGTAATTTATTGTGAAAAATTGTCTATTTCTATTCTAAAGCATAATTATCCTTTTAGCTTTGTTGAACATCAATGGCACAGGGATATCCATTCGTACTTAAATGTAATGGTAAAAACATCCAGTAATGGTGTGGTAGATCACTTAAAGGAACATTTATCTCTAATACATTCACTAGTTTGTGATGGAAAGTCCTTTGACATTCGTTGTGGGAACCACATCTTGAATTTAATAGTGAAAGCTGGTTTGGGAAAAGCAGATAAAACTATTGAAAAAGTTAGAGAAGGTGTTAGAGAGATTAAACATTCGGAAGAAAGAATATTAAGGTTTGTGAAAATGCATTAAGAATCATGGGTTGTCGTGTTCAAAGAAGCTTCATCAAGATGTAACTACTCATTGGAATTCCACTTACCTGATGCTTGATAGTGCTCTACTCTACCAACAAGCATATATTCAATATAAATTTCTTGATATTGAATTTAAGTATAGTCTTTCCGAGGACGAATGGAAAAGGGTAGAAAGTATTGCTAAATTCTTGAAGCCATTTTATGTAATGGCTACACTGTTTTTTGGACGTAAATATCTAACTGCAGATTTGTACTTGCCAAATGTATGCAAAATACAAATGTTGTTGAAGGAAGAAAATAATAGTAATGATCGAGTTATGAATGATATGACCACATTAATGCTGAGAAAGTTTAAAAAATATTAGAGGTCGTATAGTATGATTTTATCAATTGCCATGTCCTTGACCCTCGATATAAATTGAAGTTTGTGAAATTTTGCTTCTCCAAGATAGATCCTGTGATCACTGGTGCTAAAGTTAAAAAAGTTGTTGACCATTTACAATTGTTATTCCGAGAATACTTGATACCTTTAATCACAATTTCTCTTTTAGTGGAGTACATTTATGGTACAAGCAACAATAAAATAAGGGTCGACGTTAAGAATTTTGATATGTTTGAGAATCAGTAGGAGTCCGGTGGAAATAAAATGCAATCGGAGTTTTACTTGGAGGAACCTAAACTTTATCGTAAAGCAAATCCAAATTCGGACGTCGTTGCATTTTGGAAGGAAATAGAGGAAGGTATCCAGAACTCTCATTGATGACACAAGATGTCTTGAGCATACCTATTACTATGGTAGCTTCAGAATCGAGCTTTAGAATTGGAAGTAGCATTATTGGAAACTTTCAAAAATCTATTTTACCTACAAATGCTGAAGTGAAGTTATGTGCTAGAGAATGGCTTTGCAGACAAGAAGGTCAGTCATTATTTACATATTGCAATTTTGATTGAAGGTTATGTGCTAGAGTTTGGTTGAAGGTCTCACCCTTAAAGGGTGTGATGAGATTCGGGAAGAAAGGCAAGCTTAGTCCGAGGTTTGTTAGTTCTTTTAGGATTCCTGATAGAGTGGGAGAGGTGGCTAATAGACTTGCATTGCTACCCAACCTGTCTTCAGTCTATCCTATTTTCCATGTTTCGATGTTGCGACATTACATTCCAGACGAGTCTCATGTGATTTCTATGGACTCAGTTCAGTTGAGCACTGATTGACTTATCAGGAGCAACCGGTAATCATTTTGGACAGGCAGGT
Source organism: Solanum rostratum (assembly GCA_029948455.1). Taxonomy (NCBI): domain Eukaryota; kingdom Viridiplantae; phylum Streptophyta; class Magnoliopsida; order Solanales; family Solanaceae; genus Solanum; species Solanum rostratum. The sequence goes on along the minus strand of CM057047.1, from coordinate 51,063,126 downwards.
GAGAAAGTTGAGGACATAAAAGATTGCTTCAATAAAGGTCCAGTGAAGCCATAGGCCTGAGAGTGAGGCTACGTGGAAGATAGAGTCAGATATATATGCCTGATACCTTCAATTATTTGAGCCTTCAGGTATGTCCCTTATCTCATGTTCAATGATGAACATTGTTTTTTTTAATGGATAATGTAATGACCTCGAAGGTCATTTTTGGATTTTTTGATCAAATTATCATTTTACCCTTATCAAAAGTCGCCCTGGATCATTTTTGATTGAGCCTAAAAGTTGGATTTTGAAAATCTTGTAAAGAGTTGGAGTTTTGCAAAAGAAAGAGTTTTCAAAGGCTTAAAGTTAGAAATTTTGAGTTTTTAAGTCATTTTGAGTTTCGAGTGTCAACATTCGATTCCAAAGAGTCTGTCAGTTCCGACATGCTGAATCTAGTCTAGGAGAACTTATAGAATTGAATTTGGAGTTAAAATAGAGATTTTAGGCCCCAAAGTTACATTTTTAGTTCATTTTGGATCATAGATTTGACTTTAGTCAACATTCAGAGTTCAAGGATTCGTATCGCAATTCCATCAATTTTAGTGGTATCGAGTGGTGAAACTAACACTAGAAATAACCTCGTTATAATTTTTAAAGCTTCCATGAATATTTTGTGTTTTTGAGTTCAAAACTAGTTTAAATGATCTTTCTCGAGTTCTAGGCTAAGGAGGTCCCTGACTTGAATTTTGACGATTTCATTGAGTCCAGAATCGTTGCTTCTTGGTAGGGTTTCATGTTTGGTTTATGCTCATTGGATTTTGAACGAATTCTTGAGGGTCCAGTTCCTAATTTAATTGTATTGTGTATTACTAGTGGAGCTGTACCTGGTGCATGTCCCATTTACTCTCCGCGTTCGCGGATGTATGGGCACATTACCCTGCATGTTCACGGAGTAGACTGCAGTGGACCTCCGCATTTGTGGTTCTCATCTCCAAGTAGGTGGAGGATTTATTCCCCCCGCCCTCTACGTTCGCGGATCAGGTTGCACATTCACGGAACATTAATGTTACCTGAACAATTTCAATTTTTAAAAGACGTGACTAAATCCTTTTCCACCATTTTTAACACTCTAAGCTTCGTTTTAAGGAGGGATTTCGAGGCTTCTCAAGGAAATTCAATTGAGTAACTATTTTCTAACCTATTTCATTGATTTAGATTGATTAATTAATGTGTTTGACTTATAACTTTGGGATTTTAATGGTGGAATTTGGGGATTTTCGGACTTGGTTTTCGTAAACTTTGATTTATAATTTCTCCCTCAACTTAACACTGTTTTCAAACCTGTTTTCTCTATTGAAATCCATGTCATCTTGGATATATTTTTATGCTTTAATTTTTAGATTCTGGTTACGTTTTCCGGCATAAGATTTTTTACCATTTTGCCATTTTCATCTGAATTAATTGATTTTAGTGTCATTAGATTCGTTATGTGATTGTGATATTATATTTGAATAGATTATGGAGATTTGGATTATCGTGAAAGGGGTAAAGCAACAAATTTGACTTGATACGAGACTTAATTAAGACAAGTGTTATAGTTCGACAATTTTCGGTTGGGAGTTAAGGAGTACTTGTGTTCTTCATTACTTTACTTTAGGTTAGTTCCATTTTGCTGAGTACCCTATTGTTTGTTACTCACCCCCTTACTATATTTTTTTAGGTCGTGAGCCTAGTCCACCTTTCTAGCTTTCTGATTAATTTTTTATCGATCTTTGGATCTATCAAGAGGCAGCTACTTATTCCTTCGGCAGACCTTCAGTGATTCTACTATTATATTTCATTCTACTTAAGGAGTATACATTATGACTTGTATTTCATATAAGTATTCTATACTTAGAGGTTTATACATGTGACATCAGTTCTTAGGATGGTTGTATTTTGATTTCTTCCGCTTATCTATCTTATTAGTCCATTATCTTGCTATTTTACTATTGTTATTAAGTTGTTAGGTCTTGGGTTGACTCACCTTAGTGGGTTAGGTGAGTCCCATCATGCCTGGATTTCAGGTCGTGTCAATTGAGTATAGAGAATATACAATAATATGATAAAATAACATGATAAATTAGAAAGGTAGTGTATTCACGTATAGCTTATGATGTTAAAGTTTCTCACCATGTTTATATTGGCAACTAGTCTCTTTGTTCCTTATGTTGGATTTACATCGAATTCTTTGTTATAGCCATATGGTCTTATTGTTAATTAAGGTTGATATCCTACAAAATGATTGAGTTTACCTTTAAGCTTCCACTATATTTTTATGCATTGACCATGTGTTTTAATTATATTTTACTTCTCATGCTTTATGTATTTATTGGTCTTGCATCTCATGACTCATCTACCCTATTATCTCATGTGTACTTATGCTTAGCATAATGCTCACATACTTAGAACATTCAAAGTACTAATATGTACTTTCTTTGCCTACATAGTGTTATAATATTGGGTCAGATGCTTCTTCTCATCCCAGTTACGGTTTAGCTCGAATTCACTTTTGGCTATTGACTAGTGAGTCCTTATGTTTCAAGGACAAGCCTATCATGTTGTTTTGCTATCTTCAGACCATGCTATTACCTTGGGACTATTTATTTTTCTTATGTTGAGGGTGAGTTAGGAACTTGTCCTTTGCCTCCTTCTATGCTAGTAGAGCCATGTTTAGATGTCAAAGTGTAAGTCTGTTTATTCGAACACATTGCTTTAGCTTTTGTTTTCTTCTATTTAGCTTTTCTTGAGATTCTATTTCCTCTTCCATGTTTTAGTATAATTACTTTAATAACCTTATGTATGCTCATTTATGATATACTAAGATAGGTTAGTTGGGGTCCAGTAGAATTCCAACCATCTAGTCACACCTATGATCTAGCTTGGATTATGACAAACTTCATATTTGAGCCTAAGGTTTAAAGTGTCCTAGAGAGTCTAACATGATGTGTTGAGTAAATTCTTATTCATGGGTATGAAGCGCACAACATTCATGAGTAGGAACTATGAGACATTTTAGAAAACTTTAATTCTTTAATAATACATGTTATGTTATAAAGTGTAACTAAGGTTTATTTCCTCTCATGCTCGTTCGTTGCAATTTTTAGAAAATGCCACCAAGAAGAAAAATGCAAAAGGGAAACAATAGCAATAAGGAACAAGCTCCTCAATTTTCTCAAGCCCCAGTGATTGTGTCGATTACTAGGGCAGAGTTTTGCATCTCTATTCAGATGCTAGCACAAGCCATTATGATACAAGTCAATCAAGGAGATATGGCTTAAAAATGTAGGAACGACAGTGAAAAAGATTAAAGATTTTATGAGTATGAGTCCATCAGAATTTTATAGTTCAAAAGGGGATGAGGATTCATAAAAGTTTGTTGATGAGGTTTAAAAATCTTGGTTACCACGAGTATTTCTTCGAAAGAGAAGGTGAAGTTGGCCGCCTACCAACTCAAAGGTGTTACTCGAATTTGGTATGAACAGTAGAAAGATGAGAGGGTAAGGGAAGCCGATCCATTTGTATATGAGTAACTCAAGGGAGAATTTCTTAATTGATTCTTTCCTTTGGAGTTGATAGAAGCAAAATCCACGAATTCACCACTCTTAGACAAGAAAGCATGAGTATGAGGGAGTATGCTATCAAGTTTATTAAGTTGTCCAAATATGACCCTTTCATTGTTTTTGACCCAAGGGCTAGAATAATTAAATTTGTATCAAGTGTACAAGGAATACAAGATAATTATGTTGACAAAAAAGATAGACATCTTGAGGCTTACGACATATGCAGAGAGGGTTCAAGAGTCAAAGAGGGCTCGAGTTGATGATGATAGGTTTTCCCACCATTGGTACGAAAATGGTGGTAAAGGCCATTCTCAAAGTAGGCAAAGGTTCGCTGATCAAGGTTCATCCAACACTTTGGCTCTCAAGTTCAACAAGGATTAGGGGTCAAACCCCAAGGCTCAAGAAAGATGTTCAAGAGGTCAATCTATTCCCGTACAAGAAGTGTGAGAAAAACCATAAAGAGGAGTGCCTAGAGTCATAGAATAGACCTGTAATTGGAGATCCAAAGATGTGAAATTTGATCCAGATAACATGAACCCATTTGTATGGTTTGTATATGGGTCTATGATCTGTAGATTAGGTTGTAGTCCATGTACGAATAATCGAATTAAGGGTATTTTGGTGTATTCCTACCCTCTTAACCTATCATGACCAAGCTTGGGGCCTAGTCATAACACGGTGAATGAGGAACCCGAAGCTACCTCACCAAGCCTCTTAGCATATATCAACCATTTCATAGGGATTGAACATAAATAAAAAATAGTATTTGAATGGGAAGCAGGGTTAAGTGAGAATCAACATTAAATCCGTAAAGGAAACTTAAAACATAGACTCTTGATACTTTGTCCAACAATACCTCTAACATAGACTTGGCGGGGGCTATGACATGTTCAAGCTCACCCTCAAATACAATTGTAGAGAAAGAAATTATAAAACTGAAAACTAACATATCTTAATACATCAAACTACAAAAAACTGGGATGTCATCCCGAAACTAGAGGACTCACAAACTCCCGTCTTCAATGATCCAAAGATAGCCACATTGAGGATATCGAGGAGTGCTGGTCCATACTCTGGATGTAGGCATAAGTATGCGTCAGTACTCTGGATGTACTGGTATGTAGGTATGCAATGGATGGCATGAAAATGATGATAAAATGATTCATTCTAAGTCTCATGTTAAACTCATACCTTTAAAAAGATATTAGTAAGCCATAATCAAGCCAATATTACTTAAACATCAAAAGGCTACTTTAGAAAGATCTTAGTAGGATACATAGATGAACATAATCGTAAGCGAGGAAATCATATAAACATGGTACGTACATGAATTGTAGGGATTTAAATTATATACCATTGGGAAAAACATCTTAGAAGCATGAGGAAGACATACATACATGTGATCATTTGACATATTAGTTTAGCCATAAAACATGACATACATACATGTGATCATTTGACACATTAGTTTAGCCATAAAACATGAGACAATTCATATGAGAAATAAAGAACATACCTTTACTTGAATGCATGATAAGGCACATAAACGTAGATTATTGTGGAAACATATGTTGTTATGTACAATTAAAATAGTGATGTCGCTGGGAGAATATACATCACTTTAGATGAAAGACTACTTTATTATAAAAGAGACATTAGAAATCATAACGGAGACCACCTTACACACTTGAAGACATAGTCATATACCTTTAGGAGAAATACCATTTCGGAGTAACAAGGGATCATAATTCATGTGAGAGAAACCTTAACTGACATAAACTATGTGAGCTAAACATGGCATCCTGACTCATGCTATGAGGATGGGTAAGTATGACTCATGCTATGAGGATAATAGGGACTGAGGAGTTCCACAACATGCCATCACATACGACAACACATAAAGGGATAAGGAATAAAAGAATTCTTCCATAATTACATAGCATAATAGGAGTCAAACTCATAACATACATTTATCCAACAATACCTCTAACATGAGTGGAATAGGGGCCAAGACATCTCCTGGGATCACCCTCAAATGTAAATGTTCAAAAGTAAATAAGTCTTTAATATAGCATGAAATGAATCAGTTGTTGTCCTTGAAATGGAGGACACACCAATAGAAATCTTTAATCAAGCCGGCGAGCCACGTGGAGGAGGGTGAATAGGGGCTCCGATTCCTACATGGTTAGATCATGTAGGCAAAATAATTATGCGTTAGTACTTAGAATATACTAAGTATCTTGGGTGCAATAGAATAAAGACATAATTCATAGCTAACAATATGCATAATCATACATAATAGATATAAGCTCAATATGATATGAATGATTAATGCTTTAGTAAAAACATGCATGGAGAATAATCAAATCACATGACATATCGTACATATATGGGACAGGACCATAACAACAATATAAGACCAAGTGAGCTACTACTTGAAATCCCTTTGTTCACTCCATATCAAAAATAGAGTGGTTTACTTTACCAAGGTAAGCCATCCACTCACCTTATGGTATCACCTTTTTGGAGAGTGTTACCAAATAACCTTACCTTACGGAATAGTCATTTTGGTAGGTGTCATAAAATATCCTTACCTTAAGGCATGGCATTTTTGATAGATGTCACAAATTATCCTTACCTTACAGCATAGCCTTTTTGGAAGGTGCTAAACTATTTAAAGAATCATTATCACAAACCTATGGTGCCACATAGTTTAGGGACAATGGCTACTAACCAAGACCTCTCGATGCTAGGTCAACAATCCCACAGAATACTCAATTCATATACATTATCATAATTTCATAAGTTATGGTAGTATCATAGGAGCAGGTCATCAGATTCATCACATCATAGCATCCGGAATGGGGTCCATATTATTCATAACTTTCGTAACATTCTCAAGCTTATATCATGCTTAATAGCCCTTCAACATTCACAATATTCATTATTCACTTATCTTGCCATAAGACTTTCATTAACAAAAGAGACTTTCACATAGCTTTAGCCAAAACATGGTGGGTATGTGTACATATGCTTAAAATCATACAATTCAAGAGTAAAGAACATGAGAGGAGTAAATAAAGTCATTTAAGAATTATCCGAAGCATCCCACCAATATTATAGAAAAATCCCAATTGGGTATCATGAAATCTGCAATCTTTTCAAGTCTTTCAAGATATCATAGCATACAAAAATTTAGTATAAAAACATTTCATAATCTCATTCCTTGGTAGAAGCTCATGCATTAATAAACCAATATCCAATAAGTTTCCAACATATTTCATGCATAGGAGTAATGATAGAAAGTATCCATAAAAAATTAGTCTTTGAAATCAAGTAATTTAATCAAAATAGATTTAGGGACTCCATGGGTGGAAGGATCCATGGATAAAAGACCCACATACCTTAAATCTTGAAATAAATAAAAAACCTTAAAGAACCTTGAAGGATCCACTTGAGTTCTTGAATTCCAATGAGAGCTCTTGAAAATCTTGAGATTAGATGAGGGATTTTTTGAGAATTTGAGAGTACTTTTGAGAGAGGTCTTGAGTGAATCAGGGCTAAAAATGGTGGAAAATAAAAGAATTGCGTCTATAAGGGTGCTGGATTATAACCAATTGTCCTCAAGTGAAATAGAAAAAGTTCAAACAAAATGTGCAACAGTGAACCAAAGGGGAGACATGGACTGGGTTTCAAACAAAATGTGCAACAGTGAACCAAAAGGGAGACATGGACTGGGTTTTGCACGGGTCATTTCGTGCGAAGTTCAATTTTTCCCTATTTTGGCCTAGGAATGAATTTATGCCATTTTTGTACTATAAGAAACCAAGTACGCGGTGCGGATTAGTAGCCTATTGGTTAAGCCACAAATCACCCAAAAAATTATTTTTCGATACAGGTGACTTGAAAATTGAAGACCACCCTTTTCCTCCATCATTGTGGCTCCTGAAAAAGAATACAAGTCAAATATGCGAAATCATGCATGAATTTTAAGATATTAAAGAAATACACCCTAGGAACATTTCGATCGTGTGTGAGGTATTACAATATCTACCCCTTGGTAACCTTCATTCCCGAATATAATGGAAATATCCTTACAAAGAGTGATTAGACAACTTTCAGCCCAATATGAATGCAATCAATGCAAATTAATCATCATTCTCAAAAGTTCCAAATTTACACATAAAAGATCATCAAAACTTGTTACCATGAACATGTATGCATGCAGAAATGTCACAAGGGCTAAAATTAAAGGCTTGAAACCATAGGTAGGATTTAACTTATTACCTTAGGCTTAAGTAGGGTGTAAGAGATAAGGATATTATTTCTTCATATCCGCTTCGGCTTCCCAAGTGGCACTTTTGACTTGTTGCTTCCTTCACAGGACTTTCATGGATGCCACATCTTTGTTTCTCAACCTTTTTACTTGTCTATCAAATATTCCCACCAGAACTTCCGCATATGTCGAATTCTCGTCAACACCAACATCCTCCAAAGACGTAATAAAGTTTGGATCACCTACACATTTTCTCAACATAGAAACATGGAAGACTTGATGAACCATACACATCTTCATAGGAAACTCTATCTCATAAGAAACTTTCGCAATTCTCCCAAAGATTCTATAAGGCCCCACATACCTTGGGCTCAGCTTTCCCTTCTTGTCGAACCGAACCACACCTTTCATGGGTAAGACCTTTAAATACTAATGTCGCCCAAGCTATACCTCCTTTTTGAAGGTTAAAGTGGTCATTGTCAAGATATATAACCTAATCGAGGTTTGGGTCGATCCCATCGGGAATGTAATTCAAGAAATTCAAGTTAATTAACCTACTTATCTTCTCAAAGGGGGATGGGTTTGTAAATTGCTGAAAGTAATTCTAAACTAGAATAGTGAAATTAGTAAGAATAGTAGCAAGGGTAGTATGTTCCCCATGATTCCCTGACTTGGTATTTTCAGATAATCGTGTTCGTTTCTAGTGTGTTGCATGCAGAATGGTATCCAAGCGAGAGATAAATTTCACTACATGATTCAATCCATCCCCGCAGTGTGAAATTACTAACTCTTACCTATTGTCCCAGTACAACCTCCCCTTGATCTAGTTTGGTTGATTAGACGAGAAAACATTAATTGAATCTTGTTAATAAATTTCTTTTCCTATTCATTACTACCTTGATCCAGTCAGTAACAGTAAGAGAGTTCTAACATTGGCCACCATTTAAAAGCAATCAAAATGAAGAGAGTTAATTAATAAATGCATGCACCACTTTCCAAGAATTACGAATTATCTGATTTTACCTTATTTGTTCTTCATGGTTCCCACAATCTAGTTGTGGATTTAGCTACATATATTCATTATAGATGAAAGAATCATGATATATAATAACATAATTGAGCACGTACAAGAATGAAATTAAAACAGAAAATCTAAGCTCTTCAATGGAAATAAAAAAGTATGAATTAAAATCACAAAATAATGTTTCAAGTGTTTCTCTCAATGTTCCTCTGTCCTCTTACATGTTTTCTTATGTATTCTCCTTAAAAATAACCAAAAAAACCTATTTATAGTATTTAAAATACAAATTCAAAACAAAATACGAGAACTAGATTTGGTAGACAGTACGAGCAAGTCTACGGGCCGTATTAATTTCTATGGCCCGTATCGAGGCTTTGTGGACTTCATTCTTCACTTCTATGCTTATTTTCTACGAGACCTTTCTACAGTCCATATTCAGACTTATGACCCATATAGGGTTTCGTCTGATGACTTTATAGAAACTCCCAATCTTCTGATCCTCAGGGTATGAAACCTCATCTACAACTTGCATAAATGTTCATAACTCGTCTGCTAGTTCGTAGATGAAACTTCAAAAGATCACCCCTTCACTGGATTTCACTACGAAACCAACTCTACGGCTCGTGGAAACTTCCACGGCTCGTAAAGAGAGTCGTAGAACAGTATAAACTTCAGCAACTATACACTTAGCCCAAAATCGTGGAAAATCCTATAATCCTAACAAACAAACATAAAAGCACAACAAACCCACTAACATCACCTTGAGAACACACAAAATTTAAATTCGTACGCATCAAAAGAGTTGTATTTTGACAGCACATCAAATACACCCAATTGTCAACATGAAACTTAAGATCCCTTCTCATACATCGGAGTAGGACTTGTGCCTGCTTTGAGACATCTTCAATCTTTCTCTTATCAACATCAGTTTCTCCAAAGCTTCCACAACCAAATTCGTACCTAACAAAACCATTTCTCCCCCTCAGACCGCCTAAGCAAGGATCTACAATGTCTACCATATAGAGTTTTAAAGGGAGCCATTCCGATGCTAGAGTGACAGCTATGATTGTAAGAAAACTCAATAAGTGGAAGATGCTCATCTCAATTCCTTTAAATTCCAAAACAAAATTCGTAAGTATATCCTCAAGAGTTTGAAAAGTCTTGTCGGCTTGACCACCCATATGTGGTTGGAAGGTCGTGCTAAGCTTAACTTTAGTACCAAGGCTTCTTTGGAAAGTTCTCCAAAAGTATGAAGTAACTTAAGAGCGCCACGATCCTAAATAATAGACAATGGGACCCCATGCAATTTAACCAACTCAAGAATGTACATCATTTTTTTCTGTTTAGCTCATTATTTAGGCATCAATTCTTTTTTCTTGCACCCATAGTACATTTTTATCCCTTTTTCATGTATCACTAACTTCCACCCCATTTTATTTGGTTACTCTTACACTAGCCTTTTGGCTTGAGTCAAGGTGCACAATATCCAACCTTTGAAACAGAGCCACTTTTGGTAACCACCCTCAACCTAAGATTTTTGCCTTAGTCAAGGTGCACAATAATCAAGGAAGGATCAGGGCCAGTTTCAGGATGTTACATTCAACAAAGCTAGGCTACGTAGGTTTCTACAAAGAAAGGGTACATGCAGGGCTCAAACAAGGTATACTTTGCAAATTTGGTTTGTTATTTAGGCTAAGTGGACTAATATGAATAATGGCCTAAGATCCTTTCGTAACCAACTAACCTACAGTATAAGTTAAAGTAACAGGGCATGTTCTGAATTGAAACACAATATAAGAATTTAGAAAAGAAAGCTCACACACATATGACACTGATTACACTATTAGCAAAGACTCGCAGATCATGTTTTTCATCACAATAGACCTCAATTATCATAACAAGCATTGTCAAACACTTAAACATGCATGGTTTCTATCAAGACTAACAATTTTTCTAATGGGTATCATTTTTTACACTAAACTAATATATACCGTGGACGTCAGTACTACATTCTTCAAATACTAACTACACATCCTAAATATGCCAGTTCAACAGAAAGTTAATTTCCTTGGGGAAAAGAACACAAGTAAGAAAATCCCTCGAATTCGAATTTAGGATAGTTATATGCCAAGGTTACTCAGACTTTACTAAGTACTATAACTACCTACACCCCATCGAAAAATCTTTGCATTGTCTTTAATGCACAAAACATAATAATAAAGCATAGGGGTCAAAAACATACTTGAGCACCTAAGCACCACTCTCTACCTTAGGTTCCCTCCCAAGCAGCACCTGATTTATTGTCGTGACACGACTTAGACAACTTGGGTACTCAGACTTCACTAAGTGTCTATGCTTCCACTATCTTTACTTCTTTAACATTACCAAGATACAATTTGACTCTTTGGCCATTTACTTTGAACTTTGCGCCATTTCTCTTTTCCAACTCAATAGCCTCATGATCGAAAATATATGATACTATGAATGGTTCCAACCATCTAGACTTAAGTTTCCCAGGGGACAACTTCAATCTAGAATTTTATAGCAACACTAAGTCCCCTGGTGCAAATTGACGATTCTTAATGCGACGATCATGTGGTAGTTTCATCCTTTGCTTGTATGGGCTAAGCTCTCATATGCCTTCAAACGAAACTCATCAAGCTCGTTGAGTTGGCTCAGCCTTGAGTTTGCCACATCGCTCAAGTCCAAATTCAACTTTTTGAGCGCCCACATCGCCTTGTGCTTAAGCTCCACCTATAGGTGACAAGCTTTACCATAGACAAGTTGGTAAGGAGACATACCTATGGGAGTCTTGAATGCTGTCTGGTACGCCCATAATGCATCATCAAGCTTTCTTGTTCAATCATTCCAGTTTGCATTCATTGTCTTGAAAAAAATCTGTTTGATCTCCCTATTGGACATCTCAACTTCCCACTTGGCTATGGATGGTAGGGTGTTCCCACCCAATGCTTTACTCTATGTTTCTCAAGTAGAGCGTTAAATAACCTATTGAAGAAATGGGAACCTCCATCGCTAATAACTGCCCTTGTGGTGCCAAACCTTGAGAAGATGTTCCTTTTCAGGAATGTTGTGACACTCCTGCCTTCATTGTTGGGAAGCACCACTGCCTCCACCCATTTTGATATGTAGTCCACAACAACTAAAATATACTTATTCCCATGCGAGCTAACAAATGGTCCTAAGAAATCTATCCCTCACACATCGAATAAGTGAATTACCATATTGGGGTTTAAAGGAAGTTCGTGTTTGCAGGAAACACCACCTTTTTCTTTGGCATCTATTAAACACTTTGGCATAGTTGTGGGCATATTGGTTGATGGTTTGCCAATAATAGCAACACTGCAAGACCTTATGTGTTGTTCGAATTCCACTATTATTCCAATCCACTAGGGACGAGCGGCACACCACTAGGATACTCATCATTTCGACCTCGAGAATACAGCAACAAATAATCCCATCGAGACATATGCAAAACAAGTATGGATCATCCCAGAAAAACTTTATCACATCAAACATAAACTTGCAGCGTTGGTGATTAGATAAATCCGATTGCACAATATTACTAAAAAAATAGTTCACCTAATCTATAAATCATGGTATCAAGTCATGAGATACTGCCAACACTCTCTCATTAGTGAATGAGTCATCAATCTTTATCCCATCATCGAACATTGCCATGGCCCTGTCTTCTAGTCTGGAAAGGTGGTCTGCAACTTGATTTTCAGTCCCCTTTCTGTTAATAACATCAAAATCAAACTCTTGAAGAAGAATTTCCCATCAAATCAGTCTCAGTTTTGCATCCTTCTTCACCATCAAGTACCACAATGTTGAATGGTCAGTATGCACAATAACTTTGGTTCCCAAAAGATAAGATCTAAATTTTTAGAACGCAAAGGCCACTACAAGCAACTCTTATTCTATGACAGTGCAGTTCTTCTGTGCTGCATTTAAGGATTGATTGGCCTAATATATGGAATGTAATATCTTCTCTCGGTACTATCCCAACACTATACCAAGTGCAACCTTGCTTGCATCACACATTATCTTAAAGGGCTTTGCCTAGTTTTGAGCATGAATGATTGAAATCAACTTCTGCTTCAATCTTTCAAAGGATTTCAAACATGCATCATCAAACACGAACTCAGCATCCTTCTCAGCTTCTTTCTTAAGTAGTTTGCACAAGGGGTGTGCAATCTTTAAGAAGTCGTTTATAAAGGGCCTGTAGTATCCTGTATGTCCTAGAAAACCTCTCACACCCTTGACAGAGATGGGTGGGGGAAGCTTCTCAATCACCTCCACTTTAGCTCTATCTACCTCGATGCCCTTGATGGAGATTTTATGCCCTAACACAATGCCTTCCTTTACCATGAAGTGATACTTTTCCAAATTTAGAACTAGAAGGCATTCTTTGCATCTACTAAGCACCACATGCAAATGCTTCAAGCAGTCTTCGAAAGAGTCACTGACCATACTAAAGATCTATGAATAACTCGATAGTGTCCTCCACCATGTCTAAGAAAATGAACATCATGCATCTTTGGAATGTTGCTGGCACAGTACATAACCGAATGTCATCCTCTTGAATGCCAAAGTGCCATAGAGGCATGTGAATGTTGTTTTCTCCTGGTCTTCTAGAGCAATAGAAATCTAATTGTATTCCAAGTAACCATCAAGAAATCAATACAAGCCCTTTCCTACCAAGTGTTCTAGCATTTGGTCCATGAACGACATAGTGAAATGGTCCTTTTTCGTTGATGCATTGAGCTTTTTGTAGTCCATGCACACCCTCTGCTCGGTGACTAGTCACATGAAAATCAACTTATTTCTAGCATTTGGGATTACGATGATACCCCCTTCTTTGGAATACACTGGACCAGACTCATCCATTCACTGTCGACAATTGAAAATATCGCCTTGCATCAAACCACTCGATGATTTCTTTGTGCACGATCTCTTATATAGGTAAGTTGAGATGCCTTTGATGCTCAATACTCGGCTTGTAGTCTTTGACTAGTTGGATTTTGTGAGTGCATACCCCAGGTGGGATACCAATGATGTCCATAATTGTGCACCCGATAGCCTTTTTGAACTTCTTAAGCACCACAACCAAAGTATTCACCTGTTCATCATTAAGATCCGCATTAATGATCACTGATAAGGTGTTGTTGGCACCTAAAAATACATATATCAGATAGGATGGAAGAGCCTTCAATTCCAACACTTGTGGCTCCTAAATGGATGGTCTAGTAGGTGTTGATTCGCGATTCTTCATGTCTGATTTCAGCTTAGCTTAACGTCTAGGGGCATAAGATACCCCCAGAGCCTTTACTATCTCTTTATAGTCTGGTATGTCATCACCCTCAAAATTCATTAACATTGCTTCAAGGTTATTGACACCTAGTCTTTCTTCAATTGGTACCTCTGTTTCTGCTTCATCAATATTCTCAATGATAGTGATTACCTTCATATTGTCGTTCCTATTTGTATATTGGCAGACATTGAATACGACCTCATTCTTACCCAATCTAAACTTGAGTTGGCCCCTCTCAATATCCATTAATGTTTGCCCGGTGGATAAAAAGGGCCTTCCCAAGATGATTGGGACTTAGAAGTCAACCTCACAATCAAGGATCACAAAGTCTGCAGGGAATATGAATTTATCCACTTTAACAAAGACATCATACAGTATCGGCACAGGCTTTTTCATCGTTGTATTTGCCATCAACAATCGCATGCTCATACGAGTAGGGGCTCCTAATCCTAGCTTCTTGAAGACCACAAGGGGCATCAGATTTATGCGGGCACCTAGATCACATAATTCCCTTGTGAACTCAACATCTCCGATGGTGCAGAGTATGGTGAATGCTTGGGGATCTTCTCGCTTCTACACAAAGGACCTTGTTGCAATCGACTTCAATGTTAAAGCTCTTGGGAGAGCTCCTGGCTCACCATCTGCTTCTTATGACCAACGCCTTTATGAACTTTATATACCCAGGCATCTTCTCCAATGCCTCAATGAGAGGGATGTTGATGAAGTGTTGTTTCAGCATGGAGAGGAAGTTCTTGATTTTGCCTTACTCCTTCTTATTTTTGATTCTCTGAGGAAAAGGGGGAAGAGGTCTAGGAATGGGCTTCAACTTTTGTGGCATCTTTGTAGCATCACTCACCCCATCTTTGGCACGAACATCTCTGGTCTCTGCACCTTTACTCTCAACTATCTCCTCACCGAACATTATCATCATTAACCGGCATCAAAGGGTCAATGGTCTGCTTGTCACCAGGACTAGTCACTGCCATACACTGGCCCTCATGCTTTCAATTTTAAATTGTATTGCTGGGAAGTATACCTTTCTGGCACTGGCTCAGCTAAGTTGACATTTGACCAAACTATTCCTCTAGGTGTATGATAGCAACAGAATGAGACTCGATCTTCTAATTAATGTTGGAGATGTCAGACTTCATCCCTTTCAATATCTCATCCTTAGCTTCAGCCTTCTTTAATAGATGATCAAACACCTCCTCAACTCTAGAGCTACTGGCACTCGAATCTCGATTATGTGGTAGCATATACGAACCATTCTTGTAGCTATCTTTACGTCTGCAATCTACATCTCTCTCCTAGCCCCTATTTCTTCCATAGTAGCCACCTCGATTTTTGTCTCTGAAGGCACCATTCCTGTTATAGTTTTGACCTTGATTCCCTTGACCTTGGTGCTATTAGTCCTGATTGGACCCTTCGGCGTTGGTCCAGAAACCCACTGTTGATCAGTGACAAAATAAGTGTCCTTCTCATAGTAAGGCTCATGGTACATGGGTGCTCGTGAAGGCCGATGAGATACAACATTCACACATTCTTGGTTTTGCTTCATCAACAACTCCATATTAGTACGAATCCAAGCAAGCTCTTGCATCGTATCCTCATTTATTTTTGCTTGCGCCAAGTTAGTACTGACTGCGAACGAGCTCTTTGTCGTTGACTTATCCCTCATTCCCCATGCATGATTTGTCTTGACCACCTTTTCTAGCATCTCAGCAATTATTGAAAATGGACGATCCAAAAATGAGCCTCCCATGATGGTGTCAGCAACAACTTGGCTATTCTTATCTAGGGCTCGGTAAAAGATATCCACTAAGGCATCATCTATGATCGCGTGGTTAAGGACACTCCTCAGACACTCTGCGAACCTCTCCCACGTGGTACCGATCGAATCACCAGGAAGTTGCTCAAAATTGTTGCTTTGGCCTTTCAACTTTAACTTCTTTGACCTCAAGAAGAACCTCTCTAGAAAGGCCTTCTGCAATTCAGCCCAATTGGTGATCGAAGTCTGTAGGAGCTCGGATATCCATTGCATTGCACCGCCTTTTATAGACAATGGGAAGACACAGAGGCTAACAACATCGATAGATAGATTATGGCTTCCCATCATACTCTTACAAACGAAGACAACATTGTGTAGATGGTTAGGCAGATTCTCTAATGGTAGGCTTGCGAACGACCCGCAATTTTGTAGCCTTTGAAGTAACCCACTTGAAATAATAAACTTTGTGTCATCCAGTAGTGGCGGTAACATAATAGCTCCAGTAACATCCATCGTCATAGAGTCAAGTCAATACTGGTTCCATGTATCGGCTGCAGCATGAAGATCTTGTGGCGGTGGGTCAATATCTTCAAGCGGAGGTAGGTTATCATTGTTCTCATTTTGGTTCTGGTTCAGTTTTGCATTCGCTACATTATTTACAGTTTTGATTGCGTTTTTCTGGGCCATTCTTCTCAGTGTCATTTGGATTTTAGGGTCAAACGGAGTCAAGAGAATGCCTCGACTTCAAGTGTTGTGCATACACTACATCGGACGTTGAAATAAAATAAAAACAAAAAATGTAAAATGAGGGAAATAAGAATTAATTCCCAATTACTCAAATTAAACATGTCAAGCCGTATTTCCCAGGGACGGTGCCAAAATCTTGATGTCACCCGATCTACACCTCTGTTTTTAAGATTAAAGTGGTTGTTGTCACGATATATAACCTAACCAAGTTTAGGGTCGATCCTACAACGAATATGGTAAATTCAGAGTAATTTCAAGCAATTCGAGTTAATTAACCTACTTAGGTCCCAAAAGAAGGGTTTTATAAATTGCAGAGAGTAATCCTAAACTAAAATAGGTATATGAAGCCAGTGGGAAAAGTAACTAGGGTATTGTACTCCCCATGATTCGCTAACTTCGTATTACCAGATTATCGTATTTTTTTGGTGTGTTGCATGCCAAACGATAATTTAAGTTTACCAAACTCTTTGATCCAAGCGAGAGGTCAATTTCATTACGTGATTTGATCTATCCCCGTAGTGTGACATTACTAACCCTTACCTATTGTCCTAGTAAAACCTCCCCTTCATCTAGTTTGGTTGATTAGATGAGAAAACATTAATCAAATCCAGTTAATTAATCTTCTTTCCCATTCATTACCACCTTGATCCAGTCAATAACAACTAGGCGAGTTCTAAGATAGGCCACCATTAAAAAGCAATCAAAACAAAGAGAATTAATTAATAAATACGTGCACACTTTTTAAGAATTATGAATTATCCAGTTTTACCTTGTTAGTTCTTCATGGTTCTTACAATCCTAGTTGTGGATTTAGCTACACATATTTTTTGTAGTTTCAAGAATCATGATATATAATAACATAATTGAGCACTTACAAGAATGAATCTAACCTAGAATCATGTTCCTTTGTCCTCTTACACATTTTCTTATGCGCTCCCCCTGAAAATTACTTAGAAAACCTATTTATAGTGCTTAAATACAAATCCAAAATAAAATAGGAGAACTGAATTCGGCAGACAGTACGAGCAAGTCTATGGGTCGTATTAAGTTCTACGACTGTATCTGGCTTTGTCGACTTCATAATTCACTTTTGGGTTTAGCTTCTACAAGACCTTTCTACTGGGCATATTCAGACTTACAGCCCCATATAGGATTTTGTTTGAGTAGTTTTTAGAAACTCCCAATCTTCTGATCCTCAGGGTACAAAACCTCATTTACGACTAGTATAAATTTCCATGACTCGTCTGCTAGTTTGTAGATACGACTTCATAAAATCACCCCTTCACTAGATTTCACTACAAAACTAACTCTATACCTTGTGGAAACTTCCACGGCCCGTAAAAAGTGTCGTAGAATAGAAAAATATTTAAATATTGCACACTTAGCCCAAAATTGTGCAAAAACCTGTAATTCTGTAAAACATAAAAATACATCAAACCAACTAATATCACTTTGAGAACACAGAAAATTACAAATGTTAAGCATCAAAAGTGTTGTATTTTAATAGCACATCAAATACACCCAATAGTCAACATGAAACTCAAGATCCTTTCTCCTCACATCGGAGTAGGACTTTTGCCTACTTTGAGCTATCTTCAATCTTTCTCTTATCAACCTCACCTTATCCACAGCTTCCGTAACCAAATCCATACCTAATAAATCCATTTCTCCCCCTCAAATCACCCAACTTTGGATCTACAACGTCTATCATATAGAGCTTCAAAGAGAGCCATTCCGACGCTAGAGTAATAATTGTTGTTGTAAGCAAACACAATAAGTGGAAGATGCTCATACCAACTACCTTTAAATTCCAAAACTCAAGGCCTAAGTATAACCTCTAGATTTTGAATAGTCCGGTTGGTTTGAACATCCGTTTGTGGGTGAAAGGTCATGCTAAGCTTAACATTAGTACCAAGGCCTCTTCGGAAAGATCTCCAAAAGTATGAAGTAAATCGAACACCACGAACCAAAGATAATGGGACCCCATGCAATCTAACCAAGTCATGAATGTACGACTTGGCATAATCTTTGGTACCATAAGTTGTTTTAATCGAGAGGAAATGAGCCGATTTCGTCATTCTCTCAACAACAACTCAAATAGAATCAAAATGCCTATTAGTTTTAGGTAAGCCAATCACAAAATCCATGTTGATCTCTTCCCACTTCCAAGTAGGAATCTCTATATCTTGGGCTAGGCCACCCAGCCTTTGATATTCGGCTTATATTAATTGGAATTATGATACTCGGCTACAAACCTTTTAATATCTCTTCATACCACCCCACCAATATACTTCCCTAAAATCTCTATACATCTTTATAGAACCAGGGTGAATTGAATAGGATGAGTTATGTGCCTCCTCTAAGATCAAGTCTTTCAAGCCATCAACATTTGACACACACAACTTACCTTGATGCCTAAGGACACTATCTCCCCTTTTGGTGAAAACCTCCTTTTGCCATCCTTCACCAATGCTTTCAATTCCACCAAAGTGCGGGCAAGGTGTTGTATAGATTTGACCTCTTCAATCAAGGAATACTTAGAACTATCTACAACCACCACGCCTCTTTTTTCAGCTTTATACAACCTAATCCCCAACCTAGCCAACCGGTGAACTTCCTTTGTTAATTCCTTCTTACAATCATCAATATGAAAAATACTCTCTATGGACACTCTTCTTAGATCATCTGCCACAACATTAGCCTTGCCTAGATGATAATGCATATCCATGTCATAATCTTTAAGGAGTTATAACCACCTTCTGTGCCTCAAATAGAGATCTCTTTAGGTGAACACATATTGGAGACTCTTGTGATTGGTGAAAATATCTACATGAACTCTAGGCAAGTAATGACGCCATATTTTCAAAGCAAATACCACGATCGCTAGCTCAAGATCATGGGTGGGATAATTATGCTCATGCACTTTTAGTTTCCTAGAAGCATAGGTTATGACTTTGCGACTTTCCTTCAATACACACCCCAAACCAATTCTTAAAGTATCACAATACACAACAAACCCTTCTAACCCTTTCGATAGAGCCAAAATAGGAGTGGATGTAAGCTTGTCGTTTAGAGTCCTTTTCACATTTTCTTTGCCTTTTTGTGTCAATTTTGTCAAAAGAGAAGCAATTGAGGAGAAATCATTCACAAAGCTAAAGTAGTACCCCACCAAGCCCAAGAAACTCCTAATAGTCATTGGAGTCAAGGGCCTAGGCCAATTTATCACCACTTCTGTCCTTTTGGGATCGACTTTAATCCCCTCAACTGACACCACATGCCATAGAAATGCCACTTCTTTCAATATAAATACACATTTATCTAACTTAGCAAACAACCTCTCATCTCTTAAAGTTTGCAACACTACCCTCAAATGATTCACATGCTCTTCCTCACTCCAAGAGTATGTCAAAATATCGTCAATGATACCACAACAAACATATCAAGGTAGGGTTTAAAGACCATATTCATGAGATCCATAAATATTTTCGATGCATTAGTTAGATCAAATGACATCACACAAATTGAAAATGCTCATATCTAGTCCAAAAAGCTATTTTAGGAATATCACCCTCTCTTACCCTCATTTGATGGTATCCGAACTGAAGATCAATCTTAGAAAAATGACTAGACCTTTGCAATTGGTCAAATAGGTCATCTATCCTTGGTAGAGGATACTTGTTCTCTATGGTAGCCTTGTTGAGTTATCAATAGTCAATGCACATTCTAAGTGAGCCATCCTTCTTCCTGACAAATAACCCCGGTGCACCCCAAGGTGACTTACTAAGCCTAATGAATCCCTTATCCAATAAATCTTTCAATTGATCCTTCAAATCTTTCACCTCCGCCGGGGCCATTCTATAAGGGGGAACGAAAATAGGTTGAGTATCGAGGAGGAAGTCTATACACAAATCTATTTCTCTTTTGGGAGGAATATCAGGGAGCTCATCAGAAAAGATATCAAGAAACTTATTGACTACTAAAATTGACTCAATAGGGACTTTAGACTCAACATCCCTAACCCTTACAAGATGATAAATTCAACCCTTAGAGCTCAATTCCCGAGCCTTAAGACATGAGATGAACATACCCTTAACCACCGAATCAACACCTTCCCACTTAAGGGTGGGTTCATTAGGAAATTACAATTTAACCTTATAGGTTCTACAATCAATAGAAGCATGATATGCATGTAGCCTATCTATCCAAAGAATAATGTCAAAATCTACCATGTCAAGCTCAACAAAATCACAAGGCAAGACTTTATGAAATATAGACATCGGAAAACCTCTATAGACTCTTCTAGCAACAATAGACTCTCCAATAGAGGTAGACACCTCAAAGGGTTCACATAACAATTCCGAACACACACGAAGTTTACTAGTAGCAAATGGAGTAATGAAAGAGATTGTGGCACCCAAATCCAATATAAGCATACAGATCATAATCATAAACCTTTAATATACCGGTAAGAACATCGGGTGCCTCATCCACCCGTTGCCTTCCTTGAAGATCATAAAAGCAATTGTGACGTGGAGCACCCCCTTGTTAACACCTTGGGTCCTTTGATCACTATAAGCCTCTCGTCCTTGAATACGACCATCTCTTGCCTTGTTTTAAGCATGTGGACAATCAACAATCTTGTGACCTATCTTACCACACCCAAAGCATGCAACTATGTTCCTTCAACATGTTCCACTATGATTCATTCACATTTTGGGCACCTAGGATTAGTCATTCCACCATTGCCATCTTGAACCTTAGGATTGGGCATCCTATCATTGGCAAACCTTTGATTTTGAGCATTAGAGGACCTTGGCCTTGAAATGTGTGGCCTTGTTGAAAATAGCCGCCATTAGCACCTTGAAATCCACCATCATAATGAGCCCTCTTGGACTCCCCACTCCTTCTCTTCCTAAGCTTTTCTCCTTCAAGTTGCTCGGCATAAGCCATAAGCCAAGACAAGTCCATATCACCAACAAGTATAGTAAGGCGACATTCTTCATTAACCAAATCAGATATCCCTAACACAAACTTGTCCATCTTTGCCCTATAATTGGCGATGAAGTAAGGAGCATATGTAGGGAGCTTGTTGAATTTGAGGAAATACTCCCTCACACTCATTGATCCTTTTTTGAGATTCATAAACTCCATTATCTTTGCACCCTTAATTTAATAGGAAAGAAGCAATTGAGAAGTCGGCTTTGAATGCTTCCCATGGAGTATAATCTTCATTTCCCCTCTCCAACTTCTATTGAGAAAACTAAATTTGAGCAAGCCATTGAGTTGACAAGCCACAAGTTCCTCTTTCTCCTTCGAACTCACCCCCATAATAGCAAGAATATTGTACACCTCATCAACAAATTCTTGGGGGTGTTCTTCAACTTTGGAGTAATGAATCTCTAGAGGGTTTATCTTTGTAAAGTCTCTTACCTTTGTGGCCAGAGTAGGAGCATGAGGAGCTTGGACTCCTTAGTTGGCTACGGCCTTTGCAAACAAAGTAACCACATTCTAATACTCATCATGGTGACCCCTTCACCTTTTTATACAGCTGGTGGATATGGAGGGGTCGGATCACCCTCAAAAGTAAGAGCTCTTTGAGCCATTCTCATTGATGGCATAATCCAAAAGTGCAAAAGACCAATCAATAGAGATAGAAGACTTGTATCTCATTCTAAAGCACGACACAAATTATAAAGAAGTGAATCAATTCCTAAAACGTCCCATAGACTCATATCCGTAGTTATGGCACACTTTAAAACCATGAACAACCTTGTCACGATGCAGTGTGTTGGATTCCTGAGGACCATCTACAAGCCTAGTGCTTTGATACCAAGCTTGTCATGACCCAAGCCTAGGGCCTAGAGGTAACACGATGAATAGGGAATCCAAAAGGACCCCAAACAAGCCTCTAAGCATAAGTAGTACATCCTTGGTTATGGAAGCATAAATAAACAACAAAAAATTAATTTTATGGGAAGCGGGACTTTTCGAATCAAGCTATAGGGATATCAAGGGAAAAGGACTTTCCAACATCAAGTAGCAAGTAAAAACCAAGGGGCAAGTAAGTATGGCTCACACTATAGGAATAATAGGGACTTAGGACTGCCACCACATGGGATCACATGCAGTAACATATAAAAGGATAAGGACCAAGGAAGTCTTCTAGAATTACAAAGCATAATAAGAGTGAAACGTATCACATATATTTATCCAATAACACCTCTAACATTAGTGGAAAAAGGGCGAAGACATCTCCCGGCTCACCCTCAAATGTGAATGTTCAAAAGTAAATAAATCTTTAACATAACATGAAAGGAAATAGTTGTTATCCTTGAAATGGATAGCAATCTTCAATCAAGCCGACTAGCCACATGGAGGAGGATGAATAGGTGCTCCAATTCCTATATGGTTATATCATGTAGGTAAAAAAAAGCATGTGTTACTACTTGGGATGTACTAAGTATGTGAGGTGCAATGCAACATAGAAATATTCCATAGTTAACAATATGCATATTCATATAGAACAGATATAAGCTCAATAAAATATGAATAATCAATGCCTTAGTCAAAACATGCATAGAAAATAATCAAATCACATGATATATTGTACATACGTGGGAAGGGACCATAACTGGCATATAAGACCAAACGAGCTACTACTTGGAATCTCAGTGTTCACTCCACACCAAAAAATGGAGTGGTTTACTTTGTCAAGGTAAACCTCCACTCACCTTATGATATCACCTTTTCAAAGAGGGTTACCGATTGATCTTACCTTACGACATAGCCTTTTCAGTAGGTATCACAAAATATTTTTACCTTATGTCATGGTCTTTTCAGTGGTTGTCAAGACTTATCCTTACGTTATGGTATAGCCTTTTTGGTAGGTGCAAGTCCATTCAAGGAATCAATATCATAAACCTATGGTGGCACATAGTTTAGGGACAATGGCTACCAAACAAGGTTCTCATGATGCTAGGTCAATAATCTTGCGGAATACTCAATTCATATACATATTCATATCTTACATAATTTCATAACTCATGGTAGTATCATAGGAGTAGCTTATCAAATTCATTATATCATAGCACCAAGAAAGGGCTTCATATTATTCATAACTTTCATAACATTCCCATGAGCTCATAGCATGCTTAATCTCCCTTCAACATTAACAACATTCATAATTCACTTATCTTACCATAAGACTTTCATTAACATAAGAGACTTGCTGCATAGCTTTAGTCAAAACTTGGTAGGTATGTGTACATATACTTAAAATCATGCAATTCAAGAATAAAGAATATGAAAGGAGTAAATAAAGTCATTTAATAATCATTCAAACAGTCCCACCAACATTATATTAGAACCCACAATTTGGGTATCATGAAATCCATTCAAAATTCCATAATCTTTCCAAATCTTCATAGATATTATAGCATACAAAGCTTTAGTATCAAAAACATTTCATAAACTCATCCCTTGATAGAATCTCATTCATCAATAGACCAATATCCAACAAGTTTTCAACATATTTCATGCCTAGGAGTAATGATACAATTACCCATAAGGAATTAGTCTTTGAAATCAAGTAATTTAATAAAAGTAGATTTGGGGACTCTATGGGTGGAAGGACCTAGGAATGGAAGGCCCACATACCTTAAACTTTGACATAAATAAAGAAAACTTGAACAAGCTTGAAGGATTCACTTGAGTTCTTGAATTTCAATGAAAGCTCTTGAAAATCTTGGGATTAGATGAGTGATTTGGTGAGAATTTGAGAGGATTTTGAGAAAGACTTGAGTGAATTAAGGATAAAAATGGTGGAACGATAGAGGAATCTCATCTATAGGGGTGTTGGGCTATTGCCTAATTTCCCTCAAGTGAAACGTAAAATGTTAAAAAAAAAATTGTACTACGGTGACTCAAAGGCGCAATGCGGACTGGGTTTTGCACAGGTCACTTTTGCGCGATGTTTAAATTTTCTCTATTTTGGCATAGGAATGAGTTTAGGCCATTTTTGTACGAAGGGGGACTAAGTACGCAACATGGATTAGTCAACACCCTACTGTTTAAGCCCCAAATCACCCAAAAAATTATTTTTTGATATAGATGACCTATATCGAAGGTCACTTTTTTCTTACATATTTTTGCCTCCAGAAAAAAAAATACGAAGCCGGATTTGGAAATTGATGCACAGATTTTTAGATATCCCTGATATATGCCATAGGTACATTCCAAGTCGTGTAGGAGGTGTTATAGTATCTACCCCCAAAGTCCACTCGGTGTTAAGTATGTCTCTCACAAAATGATCATAAGCATGAATGATAGAGTAATTTAATATGGAGAGGTATTCTACTAACCAATCCCATTAGCATTTAGAACATTAATCATCGTCATAAGGATAGCTCTTAAGTCTTTATTGTGCCTCTAATAATGGAATACCACCATCTCATCATCGTCGTTAGGTGAGAGTAACTCACATTTCAATCATTTATTCATTCTTGAATTCAATACCATTCTAGGAGAACGTTATGTCATATAATATTTCCTGATGCAATGTAATAAAAAAAGTAAATTTACCTTTAAGGTCTTGAAACTTGAAGGAAATATGCATACTCACGTGTATCCATGTTGTAATGACCCAACCTAGGGCCTAGTCATCACACAATGAATGGGATAGCTGAAGGAACCTCACTCAAGCCATCTTTAATATCTCAAGAATTGATAGGCATACCTTAAACATTTGCGGAATAAACGGGGAAAAGGGGTCTACAAGACTATATTATGACAATGAAGCAAATCAACATTTGCCCATAAATCATACCGACTAAACCATAGATAGGCAAAACCAGTAATGGTATGTTCCTATAAAATAGAAAAAACTCTATTCATAAACAACATAGAACGTTGAAGCCTCAAAAGGCCAACATAAAAATAGTGTGTGAAATACATAGTGTCACGATCAGGACCTAGGGCCTAGCCGTGACACGTTAAATACGACACTAGAAGGCATCCCATCTAAGCCTTATACTCATATCATAAGATTTCATAAGGTAAATAAGCATACAAGAGAATAAGCAAGGGGAAGTACATAAGACGTAAGAGTTTCATAGTTCTCATAAGGGAATATACATCAATCCATTAAGGTTCAAATCATGCCATTACATCATAGATCTTAACAGGGTCTAGCAAATAGCTCACCCTCAAGACATATATCAAACGAAAAAAGTGATAAAGTCTCAACATAAAAAGAAAATCATAGGCAGTGTTCCCGAAGCATCGGAATTCACCAGCAAGTCTTCAATCTAAAGATCTAATCTAGACACAAAATGGAACAATCTCCTCTTCGTCCATCCCTACATGGTTGGATCATGTAGGCAAAAAAGTATACATTACCAAATAAAATGTACTAAGTATGTAGTTGTAAAGGACCCGAATTTTTTTAGTGGTGTTTCCCAATTCTCTTGAAATTGCCCTGAGCGAACTGCCAGGCATCGCTCTAAGAAAGGCCCACACACGCTGTGTGAAGCCACACATACCGTGTGGCCTCCCGTAAAGGGATACTTGGTCCAGTTCACGATAGGGGCAACCTTGAGACGGAAGGGATTTTGACCAAGTGAGTGCACACAACCACTCACACGGTCCGTATGATGTGTCACAGACTGTGTGGCCCTCCGTGTAACTCACTACATAAAATTATTCCATGTATGGAAGTATCGTCTCGTAACTTTGTCATGCGAAAATTATTTCAGGTACCATCAGACGGTCGATGTCACGGTCCATGTGGAGTTACACGGACCGTGTAGTCTTCCGAGTGGTACCCCTTAGCTCCATCTGAATTCCCTTTGCGAAATTCTATGTAATGGATGACGACCACTGTTCACGGTCCACGTAACATCTTACGGACCGTGTAGTAGACTGTGGGGACCTGGCGGTTCCAATTTCTATCCTTTTCATTAATGGCGTTTATGTAATTTCAATTTGTTTTAATTATGAATTATGACCTTTTACCTATCCTAAACTCGTAATTCAGCTGATATCCCCTCCCCTCTTAATTCATTCTCCTAAAACCTTCTACCCCCATAAGAACACCTCCCTATTTGTCTCTGCTCTCCCCTCTAAAGGTTCAAGCTAGGGTTCTATTGGAGTCTTACTCAGGCTAAGTTCTTCCCTCCATTCAGCTCCTCAATCAAGGTATGTGGGATTGATCTTGGTCCCTTTCAACCAAGAAGACCCAAAAATCTTTTCAATTGATTTCATGAATTTTAGTTTGCTTTAAATGTGGGTTTTAATTATTTGATCTTATTAATCTAATTTATGTATGGGTTGTATTTTACCTATGATTTAAATTCACTTTGATCACTATTATGATGATTTACATTGAGTTTTGAAGTTATGAACATGCATGTCCCCTTTAAATTTGATTTATGCATGGGTGATCTATATTATGATTTACATTTGGATTTAAATATGGATTTCCTAAATTTCACTTTATATTACTGATTTTAGATTGAATCTATATTGCTCATATTATTCTCACATCATGCATTACATTTGAATTCATGGACATAGGTTTATATGAAAATTATGATGTGGGTTAAGTCCAATTACGTTTTATGGAGTTATTTTTGTAAGGCATTGGTTATGACAAGAATGTGATCACATGCATGTCTATGATTATGGCTCTTTAAGAATTTTGGGTGCTTGCACCATTCCGTATATGTAGATGAGTTATTCCTTGCATGAGCATTATGATTATGATTTATGATTTGGCATTTGAGCCTAAATGTGCATCGAACGGTTTGGAGTGAGTATTGTATCTCTTGAAGGCACGTATATGTATAAGCATTCAAGTGGGATGTTGTTGACTTAGCACTGATGTATTGGGAGCATCAGGGCTATCCCTAAGCGTTCTCTCCCTTTCCTTGAACTATGTGTCAACATAGGAACATTTGCCATTACAAAAAATATCGGGTTGTAAGGAATAGTTATTTGTTTATCATGTTTATGATATGATATTATTATGAAAATCCTTTTGAAAAGCGGGTTGTAAAGGGTGACCATCCACTAAAAAGCATGGTCATAAGGTGTGATATAGATTACCTTTGGCAAGTAATGTTCTCCCTACCGGTGAGAGGTCCCAATCTATCTAACTCATTGAATATATATGAGCATTGTTGCATTTCATGCATCATAAATTTCATGGCATCTTGTATATATTTCCGTTGAATGTATGATTTTTGCTCTTGTCATCTAACATCGAAATGCAGGTTTGGTAAGTCATATGCATTGCATGCCCGCATACTTAGTATATTAAAATGTATTAATGCATACTCTATACCTACATGATTTTACCATGTAGGGGACCGAGCACTTTGATTACCAACAGGCTGACGAATAGTCCAATCCAGGAGTATATTGTGGTGAGTCCATCTTCCAAGGACGAGCCAACAACCTTTTTTTATGGTATTTCAAGACGCTCTTTCTTATTTGAGGGTGAGCGGGAACTTGTCTTGGCCCCCGTTCCATTTGACGAGAGGCATTATTGGACATAATGTAGACTCCTTAAAGTCTTTATGTTATGCGAAATATTTGGCTTTCGTACCCCTATGAAATGATATATGGAAATCTCGTACTTTGATTATATGTTTACGGTTAATAGTATGGAAAGTCACAATTCCCCCGCTTTGCGCCCATAGTATAAGTCCTACTTCCCCCTCTGTTAAAATTATGTGTTATTATTTAAATGCCTTCTTGAACCGATGATGTGGATATAGATACTTGAGGCTTAGTTGGCAATTCTCGGGTTCCCATTCGCCGTGTCACATCTAGGACCTAACCCCAGATCATGACAAAAGATGGTATCAGAGCCCTAGGTTTATAAATGGTCCTCGGAGTCCAACATGCCGCGTCGAGTAGAATCCTATTCATAGGTGTAAAGTGCACCATGCCTATGAGTAGGAGCTACGAAGACATTTTAGGAATTACCTCGCTTCTCATGTCTCGTGTCTTGCTATGGCCAGTATATTTGGTTCCTTTATCTTGGAAGTGTCGTTGATCCATTTCAGAAGATGCCTCAAGGAAGACCTCTCCCACCAAGGCCGGCTCTGGCTAATGAGGATCAGGCTTCCCATAAGCCTATGGATGAACCCATCTCAAATGGTGAGTTCCTACTGCCTTCGCCACGCATTCTCAGGTGGTGACCTCTCAGATAACGTTGGGTAACTTACCAAGGGATCCTACGCTTGCTCCAGGGTGAGGGATTTCACCTGGATGAATCCTCTGGAGTTTCATGGGTCAAAGGCCAATGAAGATGCCCAGGAGTTCATCGATGAGCTTACCAAGATATTGAACATCATGGGTGTCACTTCTAAAGAGAAGGCTAAATTGGCTGCCTATCAACTGAAAGATATAGCTCAGGTATGGTATATTCAATGGCTATAGAGAAAGCTTGCAATGGTGATGATAATTGGGAAGAGTTTGGGTTTGCTTTTCTTGATCGTTTCTTTCCACTTGAGCTTAGAGAGGCCAAGATAACTGAGTTTATCAATCTCAAGCAAGGAAGTA
Organism: Solanum rostratum; assembly: GCA_029948455.1. Classification (NCBI taxonomy): domain Eukaryota; kingdom Viridiplantae; phylum Streptophyta; class Magnoliopsida; order Solanales; family Solanaceae; genus Solanum; species Solanum rostratum. Next base: position 51,033,834 of record CM057047.1, on the reverse strand, counting down.
TGAGCATGAGGGACTATGCCCTTAAATTCATGAAGATTTCCAAGTATTCACTGGTGGCAGACACCCGTGCAAGGATGCACAAGTTTGTTTCGGGTATCTCTAATTTACTTGTGAAGGAATGTTGTACTGCTATACTTATACGGGATATAGATATTGCTAGACTCATGGTATATGCAAAATAGATCGAAGGGGAGAAACTCAAGTAGAGAAGGGTGCACAATCCCAAGAGGACCTGTTTTGATGTGAATTCTCTGGCTCTCAGAATGGTGGTTTCGATCGCTTCCAACGGGGCCAAGGTTCTGGTACTCGGGTTGCTAATGATTGGGTACCTCCTCCCAGGGCACGAGCTGGTGGCGGTCTGGGGTATCCTATGTGTGACAAGTGTGGAAGGCCTCACCCGGGGATGTGTTGGCTTGGAGTTAGATGTTTGCTACGGGTGTGGTGATAAAAATCATAAGGTTGCTGATTGTCTTGGGAATGCCCGTAGTGTCCAAGGTGAAGTGGCCTAAGGTGGGCAAGGTCAACAAAGATCTCCCCAAGGTGTTGGCCCAAGGAACAATCAGTTCTATATGCTCCATGTCCGCCAGGACGTTGAGGAAGCTTCAGATGTCGTGACTAGTATGTTAAAAGTCTTTGATTTTGATGCTTATGTTTTGCTTGATCCGGGTCAAATTTGTCTTTTGTGGCTTCTTTGTTAGCTGTTGAGGGACCCTTTCTCAGTTTATACTCCCATGGATGAATTTGTTGTTGCACATAGAGTCTATCATGGTTGCCCTATTTCTATGTTGCACAAAACTTTTTCATGTGATCTTGTGGAACTTGAGATGTTTGACTTCGATGTGATTCTTGGGATGAATTGGTTGCATGCATCCTATGCCTCTATAGGTTGTAGAACCCGGAAGGTCAAGTTCTAACCTCCCATTGAGCCCGTTCTTGAATGGAAGGGTGGTGACTCCTCTATTATAGGTCGGTTTATTTCCTACCTCAAGGCGCGGAGAATGATTTTTAAGGGGTACATTTATCATATTGTGAGGGTCAAGGATATGAAGTTCAAAGTATCTACTCTTGAGTCAGTCCCTATGGTGAATGAGTTTTGAGATGTGTTCCCCGAAGAATTACCGGGCATCCCTCCTGAAAGAGACGTAGACTTCGGTATAGATCTTCTTTCGGATACCTAGCCTATCTCTATTCCTCCTTATCGTATGGCACCAGCGGAGTTGAAAGAATTAAAGGAGAAGTTAAATGATTTATTGGAAAAGGATTTAATTTGGCCTAGTATATCACCGTGGGGTGCTCCAGTGTTGTTTGTAATAAAAAAGGATGGATATCTTCGGATGTGTATTGATTACAAGCAACTGAATAAGGTGACTGTTACGAATAAGTACTCGTTGCCCAGGATTGATGACTTATTTAACCAGCTTCAAGGGGCAACTCATTTCTCAAAGATTGATCTTCGTTTCGGGTATCATCAGTTGAAGGTTAGGGAGTGTGACATTCCCAAAACAGCTTTTCGGACAAGGTATGGGCACTTTGAGTTTGTGATGATGTCGTTTGGCCTAACGAAAGCTCTGGCCATGTTTATGGATCTAATGAACCAGTTCTTTAAGTCATTCCATGATAGTTTCATGGTGGTCTTTATTGACGACATTCTCATTTACTCCCGAAGTGATCAGGAGCACGAGGATCACTTGAGAATGGTCCTCCAAACTTTGAGAGAGAAGAAATTGTATGCCAAGTTTAGTAAATGTGAATTTTGGTTGGGAAAAGTGTCCTTCCTTGGTCATCTAATGTTCGATGAGGGTATCAAGATGGATCCAAAAAAGATCGAGGCCGTGAAGAATTGGCCCAGGCCGTTGATTTCTTCAGATATTCCCAGTTTCCTTGGGTATTACAGAAGGTTTGTTGAAGGTTTCTCAACTATTGCATCTCCTTTGACTAAGTTGACCCAGAAAAAGACTAAGTTTGTGTGGTCGGACAAATGCAAGCAGAGTTTCCAGACTTTAAAGGATTGGCTTCGGCTCTCGTCTTGACTTTACCAAATGGTTTGGAGGGATTCGTGGTTCGAGGATCGGATTGGGTTGTGTTCTTATGTAGCATGGTAAGGTAATAGCGTATGCGTCAAGGCAGTTGAAGGTGTATAAACGTAATTACCCAATGCACAACCTTGAATTGGCAGCGGTACTTTTTGCCTTGAATATTTGGAGACATTATTTGTATGGGGTTCATATTGATGTGTTCACCGATCACAAGAATTTGCAATATGTGTTCACTCAGAGGAATCTCAATTTAAGGCAAAGGAGGTGGTTGGAGCTCCTAAAGGATTACGACATGAGTGTTCTGTATCATCCCGGCAAGGCCAATGTTGTGGCCGATGCTCTTAGCAGGCTGTCTATGGGGAGTGTGGCACATGTCAGGGAAGAATGGAAGGAGTTGGCAAGAGATGTTCACCGGCTAGCGAGGTTGTCAAGTTGGCGGATTTGAGTGATGGTGGTATTCATGTTCAAAGCAGGGCAGAATCTTCCGTGGTAAGTGGTGTAAAGGCTAAGCAAGATTTATACCCATCGTTACTTGAATTGAAGAGGTTGGTTGCTGAAAAGGAGATTAAAGTGCTCTTTAAGGGGGAGATAGTGCACTCCGATACCAAGACCGCCTTTGTATGTCCAATATGGATGATCTAAGAAGGTTGATTATGAATGAGGCTCGTAACTCTCATTATTCTATTCACCTGAAGTCAACCAAAATGTATCCGGATTTGAATGAATTGTATTGGTGGCATGGTATGAAAAAAGACATCGCTAAGTTTGTATCTGAATGCCTGAGTTCTCAACAAGTGAAGGTAGAGCACCAAAGTCCTGGTGGCTCGGCCCAAGACATTGATATTCCCATATGAAAATCGGAAGATGTGAACATGGATTTTGTGGTTGTGTTGCCTCGGACTCGAAGGCAATTTGATTCCATTTGGGTTGTTGTGCATAGGATGACAAAGTCGGCTCATTTCCTACCGGTCAAGATTGCTTTCGGCGTCGAGGATTACGCAAGCTTGTATAGCCAAGAGTCGGTAAGGTTGCATGGTGTACCTAGGTCCATTATATCTGATCAACAACAACAACAACATACCCAATGAAATGCCACAAGTGGGGTCTGGGAGGGTAAGATGTACGCAGACCTTACCATTATATCAGATCGTGGTACCCAATTCACTTTCCACTTTTGGAGGTCTTTCCATAAGGGACTTGGAACTAAGATTAAGTTGAGCACTGCTTTTATCCCTCAAACTGATGGCCAAGCGAAGAGGACTATTCAAAACTTAGAGGATATGTTGAGGGCTTGTCTGTTGGAGTTTAAAGGCAATTGGGATGAGCACCTTCCACTCATTGAGTTTGCTTATAATAATAGCTTCCATGCTAGCATTGGTATGGCGTCGTTTGAGGCTTTATATGGGAGAAGGTGTAGGTCACCGGTGGGGTGGTTTAACTTGGGAGAGACGGCACTAGTTGGTCCGAATTTAGTGATGGAGGCCATGGATAAGGTGAAGGTAATTAGGGAAAGGTTAAAAACGGCCCAAAGTCGTCAAAAGTCTTATTTAGATGTTAGGAGAACGGATCTTGAGTTTCGTGTCGGTGATTGGGTATATGTGAAGGTTTCGCGTACGAAGATTGTAATGCGTTTTGGTAAGAAGGGCAAGCTAAGTCCCCGATATGTTGGCCCTTATGAGATTATTGAGCAAGTTAGAGGCGTGGCTTATAGGTTAGAGTTGCCTCCGGATTTGAGTGTTATTCACTGAATCTTTCATATGTCTATGTTGAGGAAGCTAGTTGGTGATCCTAACACCAGTGTGCCCTTTGAAGGGATTAAGGTTGAAGCAAACTTGTCTTATGAGGAAGTTCGAGTGGGAATCTTAGATAGGCAAGGAAAGCAGCTTCGTAACAAGGATGTGGTTTCGGTGAAGGTGCTTTGGAGAAATCAGCATGTGGAGAGTGCTACTTGGGAGGCAGAGCTGGACATGGTGAAGCAATATCCTCATCTTTTCCAATCTACTCAAGCTTAAGATATTAGGATTCTTCCTTTTCTAATGGTGCCATTTCTTTCCCTCTTGAGTCTCATGACATGACATGCATACATGTGCACGAAAAAGGAATTTTATAATATTTTGAGTGACTTGAATACGATTTTGATATGAGTTTAAAGGCTTTATGATTTTTTTTCAAATAATGAACTATGTGTTGTATCTTTTGTTGGGTGTTTCATGCTCTAAGTCAAGCCTTTCAAGCCTTGTTCTTGCACATTGGGGGACGAATATTTCCCAAGGGGGAGATGATATAAGGACCCAGATTTTTTGAGTGCCGTTTCCCAATTATCTTCTCTTGAAACTTCCCCGAGTGAACGACCAGACATCGCTCCACGGAAGGCCCACACGGGCTGTGTGGAGCCACACGGACCATGTGGCCTCCCGTGAAGGGACACTTGGTCCAGTTCACGGTAGGGGCAACTTTGAAATGGAAGGGATTTTGACTAAGTGAGAGCACATGGCCACTCACATGGTCCGTGTGATGTGTCATGGACCATGTGGCCCTCCGTGTAACTCACTATGTAAAATTATTCTAAGTATGGAAGTATCGTCTCGTAACTTTGTCGAGCAAAAATTATTTCAAGTACGATCACAAGGTCGATGTCACAACCCGTGTGGAGTCACACGGACCGTGTAGTCGTCCATGTGGTACCCCTTAGCTCCGTGTGAATTCCCTCTGCAAAATTCTAAGTAATGGATCACAGCCACTATTCACGATGTGTATGACATCTCACAGACCATGTGGACCTGACGTTATGTAATTTCAATTTATTTTAATTATGAATTATGAACTTTTACCTATCCTAAACCCCTAATTCAGCTGATATCCCCTCCTCTCTTAATTCATTCTCCTAAAAACCTTCTACTCCTCATAAGATCACCTCCCTACTCCTCTCTACTCTCCTCTCTCAAGGTTCAAGCTAGGGTTCTATAGGAGTCCAACTCAAGCTAAGTTCTTCCCTCCATTAAGCTCCTCAATAAAAGTATGTGGGATTGATTCTTGGTCCCTTTCAACCAAGAAGACCCAAAAATCTTTTCAATTGATTTCATGAACTTTAGTTTACTTTGAATGTTGGTTTTTATTATTTGATCTTATTAATCTAATTGATGTATGGGCTATATTTTACCTATGATTTAAATTCACTTTGATCACTATTATGATGATTTATATTGAATTATGAAGTTATGAACATGCATGTCCTCTTTAAAGTTGATTTATGCATGGGTGATTTATATTGTAATTTACATGTGGATTTAATTATGAATTTCCTAAATTTCATTTTATATTACTGATTTTAGATTGAATCTATATTACCCATGCTATTCTCACATCATGTATTGCATTTGAATTTATGAACATTGGTTTATATGGAAATTATGAAGCGGGTTAAGCCCAATTACATTTTATGGAATGATTTTTGTAAGGCATTAGTTATGACAAGAATGTGATCACATATATGTCTATAGTTATGGCTCTTTGAGCATTTTGGGTGCTTGCACCATTCCGCATATGTAGATGAGTTATTCCTTGCATGAGCATTATGATTATGATTTATGATTTGGCATTTGAGCCTAAATGTGCATCAAAAGGTTTGGAGTGAGTATTGTATTTCTTGAAAGCACGTATATGTATAAGCATTCAAGTGGGATGTTTTTGACTTAGCACTGATGTATTGGGAGTGTCAGGGCTATCCCCAAGGGTGCTCTCCCTTTTCTTGAACTATGTGCCAACATAGGAACGTTTGCCATTACCAAAAATACCGGGTTGTAAGGAATGGTTATTCGTTTATTATCTTTATGATATGATATGATTATGAAAAATCCTTCTGAAAAGCAGGTCGTAAGGAAGGTGACCATCCACGGGAAAGCGTGGTCGTAAGGTGTGATGTAGATTACCTTTTGCAAGTAATCTTCTCCTTACTGGTGGGAGGTCCTAATTGGTCTAATTCATGAATTAGTTCGCATAAGTTTGGTTTATCGGTTATATTCCATCCCCAATATATATGAGCATTGTTACATTTCATGGCATCTTGTATATTTTTCCGTTGAATTTATGATTCTTTCTATATTATGTGCTCTTGTCTTCTAACATAGAAGCAGGTTTGGTAAGTTATATGCATTGCATGCCCGCATACTTAGTAAATTCAAATGGATTAACGCATATTCTATGCCTACGTGATTTTACCATTTAGGGGCCGAGCACTTTGATTACCAATAGGTTGACAAATAGTCCAATGCATGAGTATATTATGGTGAGTCCCATCTTCCAAGGATGAGTCAACTACTTTTCTTTTATGATATTTCAGGACGCTTTTTCTTATTTGAGGGTGAGCCCGGAAATTGTCCCAGCCCTCATTCCGTTTGACTAGAGGCATTGTTGAACATAATGTAGACTCCTTATAGTCTTTACATTATGCAGAATATTTGGCTTTCGTACCCCTATGAAATGATATATGGAAATCTCATACTTTGATTATGTGTTTGCGGTTAATAGTGTGGAAAGTCCCAATTCTCCCACTTTGCCCCCATAGTGTTAGTCCTACTTCCCCATCCCTTAGAATTATGTGTTATTATTTGAATGCCTTCTATAACTGATGATGTGGATATAGATACTTGAGGCTTGGTTGGGGACTCGTGGTTCCCATTCGCCGTATCACATCTAGGCCCTAACCCCAGATCATGATAGTAGTTATGCCATGAATCAAAGGATATCACGATAATATCAATATGTGTAATCGTAATAAATTGGATAAGGACACAGTGTGTATGAGCATGCAATTTTTTAAAAAAATCATGAGAGGAAGCATTGTAAATCCATTCTTAACCTTAGCATACATATGTGGAAATACAACCATAACCGACATTCATAAGACCATGCGAACTATTACATGGAAAGTTTAGGCTCTATCCTAGCACGACGAGTGTCCATAATAAAGCTAATTGGATCCAATAGCACACCATTAAGGCATAAACCATGAACATCATTCCTATGGTAGCACATAGTTATGGGACTTAAGGATTTATATAGGACCCTTGGAGATAGTCCCCCTCACATAAGTCTACTTGTTGCTAAGTCATATCCCACAAAATACATAAATAATGCATATATATAGCTTTCAACATAAGTCATACTTTATTAAAATTATTCTCTCGTAGGTTTCAAAATAATCAACATAGTTTTATAAAACATCATATCATAAGAATAGTCCATAGTTGCTTTCATCATAATGTGGATAGATATTCCCACCTTAACAGCATCTTAAACATTAGCATTTTCATCACCCTCTTTATCATAGCATCATCATAGCTTTCATAATATCATCACCATTATCATTTAAAACATGTCTTTCATACTTGAGATCATCAGCATAGAAATACATGGCTTTATCATAGGAGACTAGGGCTAAGTGTGGGCTCAAAGATATTTGAGTCAAAATCATGCAATTCAATAGGATTCTTAGAAAACATGCAATTAAAATCAAATCAGATTATTAAAAAGGGAACCCATATCAAATCATTAAGCCCTAATCATGTACTTTAGAATCACATACTTTTACTTGAAATTCATATACATCATGAAATTCATAATAATTCATGCAGAAATAGCCATAATCTTAATATAGGAGTCATAGTCCATGCATTAGGAATCCTAGCTTAAAAGCCCATAAGAAATCATCACGAATTTTGATAAACAGGAAGGTTTTGCATTGGGCTTCATGAATAAAAATATTCCATGAATGAAGCGTTATATAACTCAAGTAGAATCGTAGAATTCAACAAGAAAATATGGAAGTCCTTAGACAATCCTTCAAGCTTTAGCTTTAGTGGACCCCTTGACTTAAAGAGAGAAATATTGTGAACCTTGAGAGAAATTTGGGAATAAAGACCTTTTAATGAGTTAGGAATAGGACTTTATCGAGGTAAAGTCAATTAAGGTAGTTAGAGTAGCCAAAATGACAGAGTTCAGGACTTAGATGGATTGAAAAAGTCAAATACACCCTTCATTAAAAAAGTGGTCGAAGTTGTCTACGAAACCCCTTCTATGGATCGTAGATCAACTTATGGCTCGTATCTTGCCTCATAGGTTTGGGTTTCACAAAAATTGAGCTACTAAAATTGTAGTTTTTGACCCACAAACATTCAACATGGCTCTTGGATAAACTTACAGGCCGTAAAACCCTTCTTAGTGAGACTCCAGACTTAGACAAATATTTTGGGTTCCTCAAGGCCTCCACCTACGAGACCTATTAATGGGTCGTGGTTCTTTATGCGGTCAATCTTCTAACTCGTAAGTCAACTTTTAGAATCTCTTTGATTTTCTAATTTCATTAGAAACATTGCACGAGTGCACCTACGGCCCATGATTGCATCTACGGGCCGTAGAGTGGCTCGTAAAATCGACCCGTCAAACATGAGGGGTGTTACAATATCTCCCTCTTGGGATCATCCAGCCTTGGATGAGACAGAGTAATGCTTGAATAGAGTAGGCTTATAGTCATCATCATAATATAAATGCAATAATGCAATTTAATCCTCATTTTCATAAAATCATTAAACTTATGTATCAAATATCATTCAAAAATAGTTTCATGATCATGCATACATGTAACTTATTAAGAGATATGCATTGGCAAGAATTTTGAAGGAATAGATCACATTTTTGTACCTTAGGCTTGATTAGAGGAAAAGAGGTAAGGGTATCATTTTATCGTATCCGCTTCAGCCTCCCAAGTAGAACCTTCAACTTGTTGATTTCTCCATAACACCTTGACAGATGAAACCTCTTTATTCCTTAATTTCTTTACTTTATGGCCAAAACTCTCAAGCGGTACGTCTTCATAAGTCAAGTCTCCCTCAATAAATACATCTTTTAATAGAGCAATAGATTTTGGGTCACCCAAGCATTCCCTTAGCATGGAAAGACAAAACACCAGATGAACCAAAGCTAATTTTGTAGGCAAACCTAATTCATAGGCTACCTTCGCAACCATAGCCTTCAACCTTAACCTTATTACTTTCACCTTCTCCATAGCATCAAGCACTAAATCTGGTCCAATTAAGGACATTTCTCCAACTTCAAACCATCCCACTGGTGATCTACATCGTCTATCATACAATGCTTTAAATGAGGTCATACCAATACTTGAATGAAAACTATTGTTATAAGCAAATTCAACAAGGGATAAGTGACCATCCAACTTCTTTGAAATCAATCATACAGGCCTTCAACATATCCTCCAACATTTGTATTGTCCTTTCGGCTTGTCCATCCGTTTGAGGATAAAATGCGGTACTCAACTTCACCTTTGTACCAAGGCCTTTTCAGAATGATTTTCACAAATGAGAAGTAAATCGAGCACGCCTATCTGACGAATGGACAATGGTACCCCGTATAAGTTCACCAATTGTTGGATATAAAACTTGAATAATCATCAGCAACATAAGGAGTCTTTACCAGCAAAAAAAGTGGGTTATTTTCATCATTCTATCCACAACCATCCACATTGAGTCAAATTGTTTTCTAGTCTTTGGCGAACCGGTGATGATGTCCATATTCACCATCTCCCATTTCCAAGTTGGTATCTTAATATTTTGAGTCAAACCACCAGGTCTTTGATGTTCTACTTTCACTTGTTATCAATTTGGACATTCCATCACACACCTTGTTATATCTTTCTTCATGCTATTCCACTAATACACTTCCCCAGATCGCTATATATTTTGGTGGATCCTAGATGAATAGAATACTTGGAAGTATAGGCTTCATAATGTATTTTCGCCCTTAAGACACTTACATTAGGTATACATAGTCGTCCTTGATAATGCAATACTCCATCTCCCCCATGTGAAAAGACCTCTATCTTCATATCAACCGCCAACTTCTTCAATTCAACCAAAGTATGGTCCATATCTTATTTTGCCTTAATTTCCTCCATTAAAGATAATTCCATCCCATTAGGTACCAACACACCACCAGTGCTCAAGCTACTTAACCCTACACCCAAACAAGACAAACGGTGCAACTCTTTGACCAACTTTTTATTTCCATAATCAACATATGTCATGTTACCCATAGACACTCTACTCAATGCACCGGTCATAACATTAACCTTACCTGGTGGATACATCAAACTTATGTCATAATCCTTCATAAGTTTCAACCATCTTCTTTACCTTAGATTCAAATTCCTTTGGCTAAACACATACTGCAAACTCTTGTGGTTAGTGAATATATCAACATGTACCCCATAGAGATAGTGTCGCCAAATCTTTAGTTCAAACACAACAGCTAACAACTCAAGATCATGCGCCGATAGTTCTTTTAATGCACTTTGAACTGCCTAGAAGCATAGGCGATGACCTTTCCATGTCTTATCAACACACAACCCAAGATTATATGTGAGACATCACAATACACCACAAAACTATAGAACTTTTGGGCAATGTCAAGATAGGAGCTGAAGTAAGACAGTCCTTCAACATCTAAAAACTATTCTCACATTTATCAGGCCATTAAAATTTCACTTTCTTTTGGGTCAACCTTGTCAAAGGAGAAGCAATGGAGGAAAGCCCCTCAACAAACCTTCTGTAATATCTGACCAAACCCAGAAAGCTCCTTATATCAGATGGAGACAATGGTCTAGGCAAATTCTTCACTGCCTTCATTTTACTTGGATCAACCCTAATACCATCGCCGGAAATAATGTTACCAAAGAAGGCCACGTCTCTGTGCCAAAATTCACAGTTGCTAAATTTGGAAAATAGTTGTCTATCGCTCAATGTTTACAACACAATCCTCAAATAATCTCCATCCTTTTGCACATCTCGTGAATAGACCAACTTATCATCTATGATCACCACTATGAACATATCCTAATACGGTTTAAAGATCTTGTTCATCAAATCCAGAAAGTGGCAGGCGCATTTGTAAATCCAAAGGACATAACAAAAAATTCAAAATGATCGTACCGAGTTCTAAATGTCATCTTAGAAATGTCATCTTCCTTCACCCTCAATTGGTGATACCCAGACCAGAGATCAATCATAGAAAAGAAGCTCGCACCTTGTAGTTGATCAAAGAGGTCATCGATCCTTGGAAGTGGATATTTTTTTTAATAGTTACTTTATTCAATTGTCATAATCTACACACATCTGAAGTGAACCATCTTTCTTCTTTACAAACAATATGGGAGCACCCGATGGTGACACACTAGGCCTTATGAACCCTTTATGAAGCAAATCTTTAAATTGTTCCTTATATTGTTTCAACTCTGCCAGGGCCATTCGATATGGAGGGATAGAAATAGCATGGGTGTGAAGCAAGAGATCAATACCAAAATCAATTTTCCTTACAGGAGGAATATCGGGTAATTCATCGGGGAACTAATTTACTATAGGGACCGAATCAAGAGCAGGAACATGAGACTCAACATCTATGACTTGGACTACATGATATAAACAACCTTGGGAGATTATTTTCATAGCTTTCATATAAGAGACAAACTTCCCTTTGAACGCAAAATTTGTTCCCTTCCATTCAAGGATAGGTTCATTAGGAATTCAAAATGTGACCTTGTGGGTCCTATAATCAATAGAAGCACATGATGCATAAACCCAATCCATACCAAGAATAACATCAAAATCGATCATATAAAGTTCAACTAAATCACATGGAAAATTTTTATATAAGACTGACACGGGACAATTTTGATAGACTTTCTTGGCTCGACTCACCTAAAGGAGTATTGACCGAATAAGGTTCTAAAAACACTTCTGGAGAAACATCAAACTTTATGGCAACACAAAGAGTAACAATGGACATATTGGCACTAGGGTCAAGCAAAGCATACACATCAAGATCAAAGACTTTTAATATATTGGTAACCACATCGGAAGCCTCATCAACTTCTTGACTAGCATTTAAAGCATAGAACAGATTACCACGTGCAGCACCACCTTGAGCTTGGGCACCTTGTTGCACTTTCCCTTTTTGAGCTACTTGACCTTGTGGACGTCTTTATTTATCCTTATTGGCCATATTCAGACACTCGGCGATCTTATGTCCCGTCTTCCCATAATCGAAGCATGCATTGGTACCCTTAAAGAACTCACCAACATGGTTCCTCCTACGCTTGCGATATCTAGGAGGAATAGCACCACCTTTTACAAAATCAGCTTGAGCCTCAAGGATGGCCCTTCTTCTTTGTCAAACCTTTGAAAAGTACCTTTTGAAGACCCTTGGCCTTGTTGGAATCGGCCACCACAGGAGAATCCACCATCATGATGAACCTTGTTGGACTCCCTTGATCTCATCTTTTGAAGTTTCTCACTCTTCACTTGCTCGACATATGTCATGAATATAGAGATATCCATCTCCTTAATGAACATGGCAGCCTTACATTCCATCTTCACCAAATAAAACACACCCAAAGTGAACTTGTTCATATGGACCCTAGAGTAAGCCACCGAAGAAGGAGCAAATTTGGACAACTTGGTAAACTTGAGGTCATACTCCCTCACACTCATCCCACTTTGCATCAAGTTCATAAATTCCATCACCTTAGCCTTCCTTAGATCAAGAGGGAAGAAATTATCAATGAAAAGGGCCTTGAACATCTCCCAATAAATGGCACCTTCTTTAACTCTCTTGAAATTCCATTGAGTGAACCAAACCACTCCCTTAAATTGATAAGCCGCCATCTGCCTTCTCTTCAAAAGACACCTCCATGATCTCTACTACCTTGTACACCTCATTAGTGAACTCTTGCGAATCCTCATCCAGCTTTGAACCATGAAACTCAAGGGAATTCATTCTAGTAAAATCCCTTATCCTCGGATACGGAGTAGAAGCCTATGGGGAAACAAAAGCTTGAGCCAACATAGTGATCGCGAATCTGAACTCATCATTAGACGCTTGGTCTGCTTGAGGGACTTAGGGAGCTTGTTTCGCATTAGCATCATTTCCTCTTGGCAATAAAGCACGTTGTGAGGACATTTTTTAAAACACCACCGGAAAAATGTTAGGATACGGTAGCTTCAAAGGCACGACATAGAATTCAAAAGAGGTGAAGTTTTCCTAAAACATCTCATGGCCTCCTATTCATGGATGTGGCATGCTTCACAGCAATGAACAAGACTCTACTCGACGCGGCATGTTGGACGCCTTATGATGCTTTTAAACCTTGTGTTCTGATATCACTTTTGTCATGACCCAGACCTAAGGCCTAGCCATGACAAGGTGAATCCGACACCTGAAGGCATCCGATCCAAGCCTTGTGTTCATATCGTTGGCATTCATAAGGTAAAATAAACATACAAGAGAATAAGCAAGCGGAAGTACATAAAATGTAAGAGTATCATAGTTCCCATAAGGGAATCTATACCAATCAATTAAGGTCCAAGTCATATCTCTACATCATAAATCTTGGCAGGGTTAAACATACAGCTCACAAGCTTACCCTCATGACATACATCAAAAGACTAAAAGTGATAAAGTCTCAACATTAAAAATATATCATAGGGAATGTTTCAAAGTATAGAAACTCACCAATGATTCTTCAATTTCAAGATTCGAATCTAGCCACGATATGAGACAATCTTCTCATTGTCCATCCCTACATGGTTGGATCATGCAGGCAAAGAAGTATGTGTTAGCACATAAAGTGCACTAAGTATGTAGGTATTCCATGAATTAAAGGACATCACAATAATATCAATATGCATAATCGTAATCAATGGGATAAGGACATAATATGTAAGAGTATGCACTGTAAAAAATCATGAGAAGAAGTATCATAAATCCATTCTTAACCTTAGCATATAATGTGGGAATAAGACCATAATCGACATTCATAAGACCATGCAGACTCTTACATAAAATCCCTGATTTTCACTCTACATCGAGCTAAGAGGGGTCTACTTTGCCAAGGTAAACTCGATCCTCTTCCAGTAGGTTCTATCCTAGCAGAGTGAGTATCTATTATTAAGATAATTGGATCTAATAGCACACTTTTAAGGCATAAATGTGAACATCATTCCTATGGTGGCACATAGTTATGGGACTTAAGGGTTTATATAAGGACCCTTGAACATAGTCCCCCTCACACAAGTCCACTCGGTGCTAAGTCATATCCCACAGAATACATAAATCATGCATATACATAGCTTTCAACATAGGTCAAACTTCATTATAATCATACTTTCGTAGCTTTCAAAATAATCAACATAGTCTTTCATAAAACATCATGTCGTAAGAATAGCCTACCTACTTGCTTTCAGCATAGTGTGGGTAGATATCCACCTTAACATCATCATAAAAATCAGGGTTTTCATCACTCTCTTTATCATCGCATCATCATAGCTTTCATAACATCATCATGGTCATAATATCATCATTTAAAACATGTTTTTTTATACTAGAGATCAAAGAAATACATAGTGGTATCATATGAGACTAGGGCTAAGTATAGCTCATAGACATTTGAGTCAAAATCATACAATTTAGTAGGATTCTTAGAGAACACATGCAATTAGAATCATATAGATCATTAACAAGGGAACCCACATCAAATCATTAAGCCCTAATCATACATATTTTAAAATCACACACTTTTCTTGAAAATCATATACATCATGAAATTCATCATAATTCATGCGTAATTAGCCATAATTTTCATATAGAATTCATAGTTCATGCATTAGGAACCATAGCTTAAAAGCCCATACAAAATCATCATAATTTTGATAAAAGGGAAGGTTTTGGATTGGGCTTCTTGGATAAAACTAATCTATGAATAAATCCCTACATACCTCAAGTAGAATCCTTAGAATTAAAGAAGAAAATCTCAAAATCTTTAGTCAAGCCTTCAAGCTTTAGCTTTAATGGAACCCTTAACTTAGAGAGAGAAATATTGTGAACCCTTGACTTAGAGAGAGAAATATTGTGAACCTTTGAGAGAAATTTAGAAATTAAGAGCTTTGAATGAGTTTGGAATAATAATTTATAGAGGTTAAGTCGGTTAACAAAAATATATAGTTTAGGACTTAGATAGATTTGAAAGGTCAAAATAACTTTTCATAAAAACTGTCAGAGTCATCTACGAAAACCCTTTTATTGGTCATGGATCAACGTAGGGCTCGTATCTTGCCTTCTAGATTGGGGTGTCACAAAATTTGAGCTACTAGAATTGTAGCTTCTAACCTATGAACTTGCAGCACGACTTGTGGATGGACTTATGGGCCATAGAACCCTTCGTAGTGAGACTCCAGACTTATACAAAGTTTTTTAATTCCTTAAGGCCTCCACCTACGAGACCTGTTGACGGATCGTGGTTTTTTATACAGTCCATCTGCTAACTCATAAGTCAACTATTAGAATTTCTTAGATTTCCCAATTTCACAGGGCGCATTGCACTAGTGCACCTATGACCCGCGATTGAATCTACGGGCTGTAGAGTGGCTCGTAGAATCGATCTGTCAGAGAAAATCTTAACTCCTAATTTCCCAAGCCTATAAACATGAAGGGTATTACACATAGCAAGAATGGAAATGGTAGATCCTTGAGCTAAGGACTCACCCTAACAAAAGTCTAGTCTTGAACACTATAAAACTAGCCGTGAGGCAATGGAGGAGCATTTGTCCCTACATTGTTAAATTATGCAGGCAAAATATGTGTTAATACTTTTGGATGTACTAAGTATGTGAGATGCAATGCTAACATGAAATTGTAATGCTATAATTCATAAGTAGAATACACACACACACATACACATACACATATATATAAGACAGTAAAAGTACATAACATGAGGTTAAGCATGCATAAGGAATGTTGCTTAATATGAATGAGAATCAATTCATGAAATATCGCATGTGATAAAACCATATCATAGAGTCATAAACTTATGGGAGTGGACCTTAACCGACATAAAAGAACATGTGAGCTAGTATATAGAATCCAACATAACCCACTATATTGGCATGGGAGACCACTTAGCAGGTGGAACTTCGTCACTTTGCATGTATCTTAGTATAATATAAATGGCCTACGTGGATCCACTAGCTAGGGCTCCTATTGCGGCAAATAGTTATGGGACAATGAGATTCATCTCTAACAGGTCTTGCCTCAACTAAGGGGATGAGTCTCAATCTCAAGGTCCTCTTGGTGTTAAGTCATCCCAATGAATCTTTAAACATATACTAAGTCAATTTATGTTCATTAGAATCATAAATAACAATCTTTAGAATAGCTCGAACTTAAGGAAACTCTAAGTGAGAATCGTCATTTCATCTTAGAGACCTTTTTAAACATCTTTTAGGGCAATTTTCAACATGATTTTGTCTTTAACAAATCGTAAATTTATAACTTAACTTTAATGTGTTAAGTATCATCATAAATCATGCAAAATTTACTTGAAACTTAGTGGGAAAACTCTTAAGTTAAAACATCATAAATCATAAAAATATGCTTATACAAAACATGTAAAATAGCCCACATTCATCATTAACAGTATTGGGGTCATCACCAATAACTCAAATACATTAAATACACTTCGTAAAACATCATAGGATATCATTGAGGCCACTTAATAATATAAAGTATCATAAAATCATCACTAGCATGCATATTAACTTGAAGAAACTTAAAGAAAAAGTAACAGACATTATGATCGACTTTTTGGGTGAAATGAGACCCAAAAATCAAACTCACATACCTCAATTAGACATCCAAGAAGAAGGAGCTTGAATTATTTGGAAAGAACTTGAAAACCCTAACCTTGCCTTAACCTTCTAGAGAGAGTATTTTGCCAAAGAAAATTTTAGGAATGAGAGAATAAAAGACAGAATAAGGGTCCTAGGGATTTAAGATCAGATTTAGGGCCCTTAGAACCTCAAAAATGACATAGCATAGAACTAGGATTTACGAAAATGATAAAACTACCCTTCATTAAAACTACTGGACAGGATCTACAAAAGCCCGTAAACCACAGACCGTAGTCCTATCTGTCCTATTCTCCTTTTCCTATCTTTAGAAACTATTTTGTCAACCCAAACCACGAAACCCTTTCTACAGGTCGTTCTTTGACTTACGACTCGTGGTTTGACTCATAGAGTCCTCCCACACTCGGTCAATATTCTTACTTTACTGGACCTCATATATGAAGGATTTTATACGGGTTGTACAATATTTCTTGGGTCGTGCTATTAATCATAGGTCACCTTTTCAGACACTCCAAATTTTCTTCATGTCTGATACTCTCAATTATGACCCTTTCTATGGATCGTCAAACATTTCACGGGCCACCATTAGCTATGTGGGTTACCCTACACTTGGAAACCTTTTTCCTTTCCTGATGTTCATGTTTAAGAGGATGACCTATGGGCCATCACCTCATTTACGGGCCGTAAGTAGGCTTCGTGAACTGACTCCAGGTCAATTTTCAGTTCAACTTTTCTGCACTTCTAGACTCCTAAACTGAGGGTCGTTACAATATCTCCCCATTAGAAATATTCATCCCCGAATGTACTTAAAGGCAGGCTATAAAGAGTTAATCAACAACTCATAACCCATGCATGCAAAAATGCAGGTTAAACATCATTTCACGAATTTTCAAAACCCACATTCAAAATATGTCTCAAAATAGTTCACAAACATAAAAATAAATGTACGCATCATACAAAACTAAAATGCAAGGAATTTGAGGTTTTAGGGAAGAATATCTTAATACCTTAGGATTGAGTAAAGTGGAATAGATATGAGTAACTCTTCATCATCTCCGCTTCCGCTTCCCATGTGGCATCTTCAAATTGATGATTTCTCCAAATCACTTTAATAGATGCAACTTTCTTGTTCCTTAGCCTTTTCACTTACCAGTCTAGAATCTCAATCGGTGCCTTCTTAACTCAAGCTTTCTTCAACATTCACATCTTCTAAAGGAACTATGGAGTTTAGTTCACCTGTGAATTTTATCAACATCGACACATGGAAAACCGGATGGATCAAATGCATCTCATTAGGTAGGTCCAACTCATATGCCACTTTTCCCACTCTTTGGGCCACTTTGTAAGGCCTTACATACCTAGGGCTCAATTTCCCCATTTTACAAATTGGATCACACCTTGCATAGGAGATACATTTAAGTAGACCCAGTCACCAACTTGGAACTCAAGATCCCTTTTCCTTACATTGTAGTTGGACTTTTGCCGGCTTTGGGTCATTTGTAACTTTTCCCTTATGATTTAATTTTAAGCCATAGCATTCATGACTAGGTCGAGTCCTAGAAATTCCACCTCACCAACTTCAACCACCAAATGGGTGATCCATACCGTCTATCATACAATGCCTCTAATGGTGTCATCTCAATGGTTGCATGATAGCTATTGTTGTAGGAAAACTCAATAAGTGGAAAATGTCCATCCCAACTCCCTTTGAATTCCAATGCACAAACTCTCAACATGTCTTCTAAAGTGCAAATAGTCCTCTCGGCTTGTCTATCGATATGGGGATGAAAAGAAGTACGTAACTTCACCTTTGTACCAAGCCTCTTTTGGAAAGATTTCCAAATATGAGAGGTAAATTGGACACCATGATCCGATATGATGGACAATGAAATCCCGTGCAACCTCACCAATCTCAGATATACAAATAAGCATAATCATCGGCACTAAATGTAGTTTTGACAGGTAAGAAGTGAGTCGACTTTTTCATATGATCCACTATCACCCATATGGAGTCAAAATACTTCTTAGTCTTTGGCAACCCTACTAAAAGTTCCATGTTGATTTCTTCCTACTTCAAAGTATGAATGTCAATGTCTTAGGATAGGCCACCCAACCTTTAATGCTTAACTTTGACTTGTTGGCAAGTGGCCTACTCAGACACAAATTAGGCAAAGTCCTTCTTTATTTTGTTCCACTAATAGATCTCCATCAAGTCTTTATACATTTTTGTAATGCTGGGATAAATGGAATATGAAGATTTATGAGCCTCTTGCATTTTCAACTTCGTCAACTAACTATCATTGGGTATGCACAACCCTCCTTGATATCGGAGTACACCAGCTCCCCTTTGTAAGAAAACTTATATCATTCCTTCTTTCGCTAAGGCTTTCAAATCCACTAAGGCGGGATGGAGGTCTTGCTTAGACTTGACCTCCTCAATCAAAGAAGATTTGGACCCATGAAGTACCATTGCACCACCATTTCTGGATTTATTTAACTTCACCCCCAATATACCCAACCTATGGACCTCTTTGACCAACTCTTTGTTTCCATCATCTTCAATGTGAGATAAACTACCCATGGAAACTCTACTAAGGGTGTCGGCTACCACATTAGCCTTTCTCGAGTAATACTTCACTCATGTCATAATCTTTGAGTAGCTCCAACCATTTCCACTGCCTCAAGTTGAGGTCCTTTTGGGTGAACACATGTTAGAGGCTCTAGTGGTCGGTGAAGACATCCACATGGACCCCAAACAAGTAATGTTTCCAAACCTTCAAGGCAAATACTACGTCCACAAGCTCAAGATCCTGAGTCGGGTAGTTTTTCTCATGTACCTTTAATTGTCTTCAATATAAGCAATCACCTTCCATTTTGCAATAGTAAGCATCCCGACCCAATCCTTGATGCATCACAATAAACAACGAACCCATCATTTCCTTCTGGCAATGTCAATATTGGGGCTGAAGTTAGTCGATCCTTCAAAAATTGGAAGCTTTTCTCACACTCATCCATCCACACAAACTTTGCTTTCTTTTGAGTCAACTTGGTGAGTGGGGACGAAATAGAGGAAAAATCTTTAACAAACCTTTTATAATATCCAGCTAGGCCCAGGAAACCCCTTATGTCCATAAGAGTCAATGGTCTTGCCCAATTTCTCACCACTTCTATCTTCATAGGATCAACTTTGATCCCATCACTTGATACGACATGCCCAAGTAAGGCAAAAACTCACACTTATCGAATTTTGCATAAAGCGTTTGCTCCCTTAGGGTTTGCACCACCACCCTCAGATGCTCCATATGCTCTCCCTTGCTTTGAGAGTAAATTAGAAGGTCATCAATGAATACCACTATGAACATGTCAAGGTAGGGCTTGAACACACTATTCATAAGGTCCAGGAATATGGTTAGGGCATTAGTGAGACCAAATCATATCACTACAAACTCGAAGTGACCATACCTAGTCCAATATATCTTCTTAGGAATGTCACTTTCCCTCACCCTCAACTGGTATTACCCGAATCTCAAGTCGACCTTGGAGAAGTCTGTAGCCCCTTGCAATTGATCAAACAAGTCATCTATCCTTGGGAGTGGGTACTTGTTCTTGACAGTGACCTTGTTGAGTTATTGGTAGTCTATACACATACGGAGTGAACCATCCTTCTTCCTCCCAAACAAAATCAGAGAACCCCATAGAGACTGACTAAGTCTAATAAAACCCCTCTCCGACAAATCCTTCAATTGCTCTTTTAGTTCTTTCAACTCTGCAGGAGCCATTCTATATGAAAGGATTGAGATAGGTTGAGTGTCGTTAGGAGGTCGATACCAAAGTCTATTTCTATTTTGGGAGGAACACCTGGTAACTCATCCGGAAAGACATCAGGAAACTTCTTCACAACGGGGACCGACTAGAGGGAAGAGACTTTAGAAGTGACATCTTTGACTCTTACTAGATGATAGATGCTCCCTTTAGAAACCATTTTCTGAGCTTTTAAGAAAGAAATAAACCAACCCTTACATGAAGAGTTACTACCCTCCTACTTAAGAGTGGACTCATTCGGGAATTGAAACTTGACTGTACGGGTTTTACATACGATAGAGGCATAAAAGGCATGTAACTTATCTATCTTGAGTATTACATCAAAATCAACCATAGAAAGCTAAAATAGATCACAAGATACCACTTTATGCAAAATAGAGATAGGACAATTTATATAAACTCTTCGGGCAACAATGGACTCTCCTACAGGGTTACTTACTCCATAGGGCTCATAAAGGACTTCGAAACATGCATGAAATTTATTAGCAAGAAATGGGGTTACAAATGAAAAATTAGCTCTTAGGTATAATAAGTCATATGCATCAAAATTGAAAACTCTCAACATACTGGGGACAACATCTGGAGCCTCTTCAACCTCTTGATGACCATGGAGAGCATAAAAACAGTTGGTATTTTAGGCACCTTGGACATGCCCACCTTGGCCTTGCACCGCCCTTCTACAATCCTTAGCATGATGTCTGGGCTTCCCACATTTGAAACAAACATTCGATCTGACCAAGCACTCTTCGTTGTGGAGCCTTCCACACTTAGGGCGATTCGGGATTTGAGGCTTGGAAGCTACCCTTATATTTAGTATCCCGGGGAGAAGGAGTGTTGGTAGACACTTATCCACCTTGCTTTTGGCCACTTTGGAACTTATGACCTCCATATCTTTGGTGCGAATAGCCCCTACCATCGAACTGAGACCTTTCGGACTCATTTGCTCTTCCCCTTAGCTTCTCCTTCTCTATTTGCTCCGCATAGGTCATCAATCGGGAGATATCCATCTCCTTCAATAGCATGGCCATCTTATACTCCTTGGATACCAAGTCAGATACATCAGAGATGAACTTGCTCATACGAGCCCTTGGATCCAGAACCATGAAGGGAGCATACTTGCAGAGCTTAGTGAATTTAAGGGCATACTCCCTCACACTCATAGACCCTTGCTTGAGATTGATGAATTCTTGAACTTTTTCCTCTCTTAGCTCAATCGAAAAGAAGTGATCTAATAAGGTGCACTTGAATTCTTCCCATCCAAAAGGTCCCGCTTCTTAGCCCCTATTATCCACCCATTGCTTGTACCATATTTTGGCTACCCTTTTGAGTTGGTAGGCCACCAACTCAGCTTTATCCTCAAAAACGATACACATGACCGCTGCTATCCAGTAGGCCTCATCAATAAAATCAATGAGGTCCTCTTCCATCTTAGAACCATCAAACATCGAAGGACTCATCTTCATGAGGTCTCTTACTTGAGTGGCCAGAGTAGGCACTTGGGGAGGAACAATGATCTCATTATTAGCTTGGTTGGCCAATGCTTAGGCTAACATAGTGAAGGTGGCTCGGAAGTCCACATAAGGCACCCCGTCATCTTGTTAAAGTAGAGGAACTTGTTGCTCGAGAGTGCCTCTTTGGTGTGGAGCTCTTCTTGATGGCATGCTCTGGACACAATCAAAGAGGTCACCGTTAGTGATAGAAAAAACCTTAGTCAACTCTGTAGGCACAACATGAACAAGAAAGAAGGGAGACATTCCTAAATTGTCTCATAGCCTCTCACTCAAGATAGTGGCATGTTTAACAACCTTGAATAAAACTCTGCTCGACATGGTATACATGGACATCCGAGGAATATTTTAAAATCTCATGCTCTAATACAAAGTTTGTAAAGACTCGGCCTAGGGCCTACTTACCACATGGAAAATGAGATAGTCGAAGGCACCTCACTCAAGTCATCTTTAATATCTCAAGCATTCATAGGCATAAACATTTGCAGAATAAAATGGGGAAAAGGGATATACGGGACCATATTATGATAAAATAAAGCAACATTAAAAAGGAAATATCAATATTTGTCCATAAAGTATACCGACTAAACCATTGATGGACAGAACCGGTAATGATTGGTTTCCATCAAATAGAAAAGACTCCATTCATAAAAAACATAAAATGTAAAAGCCTCAAAAGAGCAATATATACATAGCGTCTGAATTACATAGAAAGAATGGAAATAGTAGAGACCTAAACTAAGGGCTCACCCCAACAAAAGTACTAGTATTAAACACTGTAAAAGTAGTTACGAGACGGTGGAGGAGCACCTGTCCCTACATGGTTAAATCATGCAGGAAAAATACGCATTAGTTCTTTTAGAATGTACTAAGTATGTGTGATGCAATGAAAACATGAAATTGTAATGTCATCATTCATAAGTAAAACATATATATAAAAGACAATAAAAGTACATAACATGAGTGTATGAATGCATAAGGAATATTTCTCAATATGAATGAGAATCAATGCATGAAAGATCACATGTGATGGAACCATATCATAGAGTCATAAACTTGTGGGAGTAGACCTTAATCGACATATAAGACCATGTGAGCTACTACATGGAATCCAACATGATCCCCTATATTGGCACGACGAGATCACTTGCTAGGTGGAACTCCGTCACTTTGCATGCATCTTAATATCATATAAATGGCCTACATGGATCCCCTAGCCTAGCCTAAGAGTGCTCCGATAGTGGCAACATTTATGGGACAATGAGATTCATCTCTAATGTGTCATGCCTTAACTAAGGGGATGAGGCTCAATCTCAAGGACCTCTCGCTGCTAAGTCACCCCACGAAATTTTTAAACATATACTTAGCCAATTTATGACACTTACAATCATAAGTAGAAATCTTTAGAGTAGCTCAAACTTAAGGAACCTCCACATGAGAATTGTCCTTTCATCTGAGGGACCTTCTTAAACATCTTTTACAACAATTGTCAAACATGTTTTTATCTTTGCCAAATCATAACTTTAAAAATTCACTTTAATTCCCTAATCACCATATAAATCATGCAAAACTTTACTTGAAAGTTAGTGCGCCAACTCTTAAGTTAAAAGATCATAAATCATGAAAACATGCTTATTCAAAACATGTAAAATAGCCCACACTTCATCATTAACAATACTCATTATTGGAGTCATCATCAATAACTAAAATACATGAAAATACTTAGTAAAATATCATAGGATATCTTTCAAATCATTTAATAACATAAAGTATCATAAAATCATCATTAGCATGCATATTAACTTGAAGGAAATTAAAGAAACGGTAAAAGACATGATGAAGGACTTTGTGGGTGAACAAAGACCCACAAATCAAACTCACATACCTCAATTAAACTTCCAAGAAGAAGGAGCTTAAATCCTTTAGAAAGAACTTGAAAACCCTAGCCTTGCCTTGGTCTTCTAGAGAAAGTATTTTGCTTTAGAAACTTTTAGGAATGGAAGAATGAAAGAATGAATAAGGGTCCTAGGGCTTTAAGGTCTCATTTAGGGCCCTTAGAATCCCAAAAATGTAGTATAGGATTAGGATTTGTGAAAATGACAAAAGTTTTATTAAAACTGTCGGATGGAATCTAAAAAAGCCCACTATGTGCCAGGTTTATACAGGATCTACAAAAACCTGACTATGGGCCTAATTTAAACAACAAACCGTAGTCATTTCTGTTTGTTCTCCTTTTTCCATCTCCATAAACTATTTTGTCGACTCAAATCATGAAACCCTTTCTGTGGGTCGTTCGTTGACTTAAGGCTCATGGTTAGACACGTAGAGTCCTTTCACACTTAGTCAATTTCTTCCTTTATTAGAACTCATCTATGAAGGATTTATAAGGCCCATACAATGGTCTACGAACCGTGCGGTTAATCATAGGTCACTTTCCAAAAACTCCAAATTTTCTTCATGTCTGATACTCTCAATTACGGCCCTTCCTATGGGTCGTCAAACATTTCATAGGCTGCCATTAGCTATGTGGATTACCTCATACTTGGAAACTTTTTCCTTTTCCTAAAGTTTATGCTTAAGAGGACCCCCTATGGGTCCTACGTAGGCTTCGTGAACTGACTCCATGTCAAATTTCAGTAAAACTTTTTTGTACTTCTAGGCTCCTAAACTGAGGGTCATTACATAACCCATAACCCAATTCACAAACACATTATTTGAAATCAATAAAATGGATGAGCTAATACACCAATCCATGAAATTCATGTGATTTAGACTTGATTCATGTACAATAATACATAAAGGAAGTATGAATCTAAGTAAAACCAAGCAACCCTCCATCAACTTCATAACCTGAAATTCCATAAGTAAGAAAAAATCAGAATTAGTTAAGAAATCATAAAAATTACTAGCTATTCATGTATAAGAGTAGTAGGATTCATCAATTTAAAAGAGAATTTAAGGAACCCCTATCATAATCTACATAACCCCAAAATTGTCTTGAAAGGAAACCTCCAATAAATTCATAAATTTCAAGTCAAAACAACTTTATTTATAGTTTTTTATGCGTATATAGTAGAATCCACCAATTTAGAACTAAATTTAGGAAACACTTTAAATATCTCTAAAATCGTAACTTCCATAATATAGGAATTCAAGCCATGACATCCTTCCCATGAAATTAAACATTATTTCATAATAATATAGGTAACTAACATCAATGAATTTGTAACATACTTGTGATAAATCGTAATATAAAAACCCATGAAGAATTGCATAGATCGTCCAGAGCAATCTAGAACTCGACAGGGCATTTAGTCATAGTGACCTAGTAACTAAATCCGATTGTGCTTGCTCAAGCCGCCAAGCAAGAAGGAAGGTCCACCAGCAGTACAGAAGGTTCTAATTACCCAGGCCTCCAGACGCAAGGTCAAGGATGACCCATCATACTAAATACTTCAAGAGGAGAAGTCCAGGCAACCATGACAAGAGGAATCACTGCTTCTTATGCAACAGACTTGGACACTTTGTGAAGAACTGCCTATAGTCAAAGAGATCGATCAAGGCCCTCCAACTCTTAAAAGAAATAGCAGACTATACAGGCATCTATCTCATCAGAGATGATGATCTAGAGTGTGTCTTACGACTCAAGGATGACCCAATGGGAGAGACACTTTTCTCCTTAGAAGTGCATGAATCAGAAAAAGAGGATGGGAACACAACTGAAGAATCCAGCCACAACATGTACCAAATATCCAACGTAAGAAAGAATGATGAGGTTGACACCCTGCACATTCAACTGGCTATCTTCTTATCCAAATGGGATTAGCTGGTGCAGGTGATCACAATCACGGATATATGGGCCTCATTATCTATCTTCAACCCAACAACCTTACCCGATGATCACTAGATTTCTCACTTCTAGAACTTTGGCACTCCATCGAGCAAAATCCTGATGACTAAGCTAATCACAAGGCATTCAATAGTGATTGAGTTCTTTCTGGGCTTACAATTCAGGACTAAGCTCATTGGTTTAGCCATGCCTGGAAGAGACCTCATCATTAGGTGTGACATCTATAGGCAACTCAATGATCGCCCTAAGATACGAATGAAGGGAATAGCTTTTAAGAAATAGTTCAACTCGTACACCATTGCCTCCAAGTTATTCCACATCTCTAGTAATGACACAAACTCAAAAAAACCCATCCATCACGATGATCAGAAGGCCACCGACTCCTCCGAATAGAATGGTAAACTACCTAGTGGAATTGTTCGCCTACTTCGGGATCCCTTTGATCCATCTATCGTGATGGAAAGAAGGACGTTCTATAAATTTAAAGTGTTTAAGATATATGGAGGATCAATCCTTAAACCTTTAGGAGTCCACCTGGAGTACCCATTATGCCACATCTTCATCTTCATGGCAGATGACTTCCCCAAGAACTCTTGAGATTGTTTTGGTACCTGTGTCACAAACTATATCCTCATAAACTTCAAGTGCAACCTGCTTAGGGATTTCGACCTAGTCCAACCACCCTAGTAGAAATTTCTACTGTGGTTTAAGTTACGATGATGGTGGATGTGTTGCTTCTAAGATTCCTACAAGGCCAAGGTTTTCATGTTGCATAGATCAGTGATGGTTATCACCTGATAGGTGCAGGCCCAACAAAATATTTGCTGAAAATTCTCATTTTTTATTTTGTCTTTGGAAGACGAATACCATTAAGCATAAAAAAATCATCTTCCAGCAAAATAAATACATCCCTAGGGAAATATGGTCGATAGAAGGAGCACGATGGAACTACATCGATGAGCACTCTCACTGGAAAAAGGTCTGACAAGCAACTAAGGAGTATCAGGTTCCATACGAGATCATTAGAGACCAGATCACCCAAGCCATAATGAGCATAAGGCTTAACCTTCCATCACAGAAATAGGATCAGAACATAACAGGACTAACAAACAAGAACAGATACTTTCCCAGATTGCTCAAGCGAGGTCTAAGGAACAAAGAGCTGAGTAAGAAGAAACACAATGTCAATTAGTGGATAGAAGAAGGATACACACACTTTCAATTCCTTCAAACTCTGTGTAATCACATGCTCCCCAAGGACATGTGCAAGAATCACCACACCAAAGTTACCACCTCGACCAGCAAATTACCACTTACCCAAATTACTCGCCATGTTTACCCAAACCTTCCCCACCAAGTTCACCATAACTTTCTCACCGAGTTTACTGCAAAGCTTCCTCACCAAGATTACCAAAAGCGTCACCACCAAGGCTCACACAAGAAACTTATCCACCTACCTGAAATCCATCTACAAGTAGCTTGTGTACCTGCTTAGAAGATGCCAACAAATAGCTTACACACCAGCTTGCAAGATGCCTACAAGTAGCTTACACATTTGCTTGCAGTGGCCTACAAGTTGCTGACTCACCAGCTTGTACATATTGTTGCATGTCAACATCATGCTTTGTTTTTTGTATTTTGTTTTCTTAGGCTCCTTTCACATGTTAGGTGAGGCCCAATTCGAATAAAATATAGATAAAGATAGTATGTCCGGATGAGATTTACTATTTTTAGATAGGTTTACTATTTTTAGAATAGGACAAGGCCCATCCATTATTAGAATGGTGTGTCATGTGTTATAATATTTTTTATTTGAGTATGTCAATATTAGGCAAACCTTCTCGTATAAAAGGGATGACGAGTCCTTTAGAATAGATCATCTTTTTCCAATCTTAGAAAATTCTAGGGTTAGATTATAATAAAGAGTCCTTAGTCTAGAGTCTGAGAGAATATATTCTTAGAAACTCTCTCAAAGTTACTACACCCTTGTATATAGACTTTGCTTCTTAATAATATGATTGTTGGCTAAATCTTTCTCTTGTTCTTCTCTATTTGGGGGAGTGGGGATGGGAAGTCCGGTCCCATAGTTTTGAAGCAGGGTGGGGTTAGGGACACACTCTGGCGAGCTCTGCTCATTGGAAAATTGATGGCTTGTTAAGTTATACAATATCAACTAGGCACAACTACTAAGGTAAATGTTTTCCCTTACGCTGCTTGTTGTGATTACGATAGCCTCTGGAAATATAATAGAGTAGGTAAACCGGTGATGACAGCATAAAACTTGTTCTCGGATGAAGTTGAAGGGTGTTATAGGCCAGGGAGAGCTGCTTAAAGCCCGTGTAAAAAGTCCCAAAACTGTTGATAACCTACTGTATAATTTACTGCTTGGTTCGTAAGGTCGCTAATGTCACCTGCATGGATGAGATGCTCAAAACATTGTTGTATTAGTGCTTCAGTTGATCTTGCATGGCATAGAGGACAGCACCCCCTTTAACCTACTAATCCACCGGGTTCTCAGTCCTTCCAGTCCTATCCGTGGGTTGCTCCTGCACCCTTGCTCACCTCCTACCCTACTTGGTATCAGAGCCAGGTTTTTTGGGTCCCCGGAGGGAGGAACAAGGTTTTAATAAGGTCTATCTCTCATGTTTTACCACCAACTTTTTTATTCCAGTCATTTACTTTCAGCCTGTGTGTTTATTTTGAGTCCATAGCCATAAATTGTCCATAATCTTTACACAAATAGTTTTAGTGTCTTTTACTTAGATCATTAGAACAAATAACTATCTGTCCTTAGATTCTTAGAACAAATACGTGTGTGTGTCTTTATTGTCCGAAAACCCCAAAATTATGTCAATTTCATAGTCTTTATCATCTTCATCTAGTTCATGAAAATCTATGTATTTACCTTCTGATTCCAATCTTTGTAAATCCTTAGCCAAGTTAGAGATGACTCCTACTCAGAGCAAATCTCTTTCTTGTAAATACGACTATCTCTATGAAGTCGATGTGTTACCCCTAAAAAATAAAACATCCACTACATATCTACCTCTATTGAACCCATATTCTGCCTTTGCCAAAAAGGTTTGTAACCCTTGGTTGCAAAATTGCTCTTTAGTCTAACAGAAACCTAAAGGAGTGAGAGAATATGTTATTGCCTCAAAACTTGACCAGCACCCTATTCTCGTGAACCAGAAGGAACATTTCATCAAATTGTAGATGCTAGAGGACTTTCCATGCTAGTTGAAAATCTTAGGGTTCACCCATACCCATTTTGGTGTTGTCAAAGTTGCATTGATGTATCGCAGAAGAAAAGGCCAACCTGTAATGGCTCGTCTTTCCCTCTAGGATACCCAATACAACAAGTACCAACATTCGAACTTGAGTACCTTTGTGATTACCCTCATTGCTTGGACTGTGTTCATTATGATCTACCCCAACTTCAACATGTCCCTACATGATCTATACCTCATGGGGCGCTGAAGATCCAGGTTCAAATACTTGAAGCTCCACAAGCTAGAGACAATATTTAGGTGACCCTTCAATACCAACTAGCTTGGAGAGTTCAGAACCATGCCATAGACCTATCACTCCCTGGTGGCCAAGATGATCTCTTCCTAAACATAGACGTCACCAATGGAATTACTCAGTGCACTCAGAACCCCATACAAATAAGCAAGGAGAAGCTCGTCAACATTCTTCCAACCTCATGAATCACGAACTATGAGAAGTTGAGAAAGAAGGGTAGACACCCTAATCTGGTGATCAAGCTTGACATGATGAAGGCATATGATAGGGTGAAATGGATATATTCGATCAAGGTTTAAAGGAAAATTGGGTTTAGAGAAAGAATTATCGATATGATTTTCAAATTGATTAGTAACAATTGATATACAGTGTTGATGAATGCACAACCTAAAGATTTTTTTAAAATATTATAGGTGTTTAAATCAAGGTATTCCTTGGTCACCCACGTTGTTTATACTAGCACCAAAGGTATTATATAAAGCCTTAAATGACTTGTTAAAAGACAAAAAGTTTAGAACTTTTGGCATGCCTAGAGGGAGTCCTAAGGTGAATCATTTGGCCTTTACAAATGATATAATGATTCTGTGTAAGGAAGAAGTGATAACTATTCAATTGGTTACTAAAACGCTTCATAAGTATGAACGGGCCTGGGGTAGAAAGTCAATAACAAGAAGAATGTCATATATCTTCATTATGTTTCAAGAGGCGATTCAATTCTAACAGAAGTAACGACTAGAATATTGAGGAAGGATTTTCCTTTCACCTATTTAGGGTTCCGTATCTTTCATAAGAGAAAGCAAAAATTGTACTTTCAGCAAGTGATTCATAAAGTGGGGAGTAAGATGCAAGCTTGAAAGGGTAAGTTACTTTCATATGGAGGGAGAGCTACCCTTATTAAACATGTTCTGCAGAGCGCACCTATTCATTATTTATCGATGATGAACCCTCCATCCAATGTTCTACACCAGATTCAAAGAATGATGGTCCATTTTTTTTTGGGAGTAGTTATATTGGAGGGATAGGAAGACACTGGGCTAGTTGGGATAAGCTATGTCTTCCAATGGCAGAGGGAGGTTTGGGTTTTAGGCTAATGAAGAACATTTCAATGGCTTTGTTCTATAAGTTATGGTGGAACTTTTTGGACAAATTTATCAATAAAGAATCAATGAGGAATGAATACATGTATAATAAATACTACAAAAATTCTACTTTTAATGAGGCAGTGCGGAGGAAATGTAATGGTGGATCTCAAGTTTGGAAGAAGATATTAGATGCAAAGAATTTCCTACAACATCAAATTTTATGGCATCTTAGAGAAGAGTTAGTCAATGCATCACATGATAACTGGAGTGGACTTGAAGATTTGTATTATAATAAATACTAAAAGAATTCTACTTTTAATGAGGCAGTGTGGAGAAAAGGTAGTGGTGGATCTCAAGTTTGGAAGAAGGTATTAGATGCAAAGAACCTCATACAACATCAAATTTTATGGCATCTTAGAGAAGAGTCAGACAATGCATGACATGATAATTGGACTAGATTTGGAGATTTTTATTTCATGTTGGAATATAACCTTGCTTAGGAATCTAATAAGTTAAAAAGTAGTAAAAAATGGGGAATGGGATGAGCAAAGCATAAATTGATAGTTTATATAGGATGTGACAAATCACATTATTGAACATATTGAACTACCTAAGGAGGATACTAAAATGGACAAACCATGCTGAATGTTTGAATCTAAAGAAGATTTTACAGTAAAGACAGCTTGGGATTATATCAGACACAAAGATGAGAAGAACACTATCTACAAGTGAATATGGAGTAAAGGAATACCATTTAAAATAGCCTTCTTTATGTGGAGAGTTTGAAAATTCATGGTTCCAGTGGATAATAGACTGGGGAGTTCAAGGACCATCTAGATGTTGGTGCCATGATAGGCTAGAACATGATACAATCT
Organism: Solanum rostratum; assembly: GCA_029948455.1. Taxonomy (NCBI): domain Eukaryota; kingdom Viridiplantae; phylum Streptophyta; class Magnoliopsida; order Solanales; family Solanaceae; genus Solanum; species Solanum rostratum. Next base: position 51,002,383 of record CM057047.1, on the reverse strand, counting down.
CCCATGTCTTCCTAAAATCCTCTTTAGCTATTAGGACTTGGTCCCATTTTTTCTCTTTTGCAGGACTAAATATTCAAGGATTGCACTTGCGGAAAATTATTATGCTATGGTGGGATACAAGAGTTAAAGAAAGAAAAGAGATCCATATACAGAGTCATACCAAGTTTCATTCTATGGGAGCTATGGAGAGCAAGGAATAGGAGAAAGCATGAGGAGAAGACTACTTCAACATTGAGAATCGTCCACAATATAATGAGAAATTAGCAAATGTTGTATCAAGTGAGAATACTTCAATTGTCATACATGGCCAGTTGGCCAGGGATGTCAACTGGCTGGACCATTACATCCTTAAATTAAAAATGGAGAAAAATGTTATGAAAGTTCCAACCTGAAGGATGAGTCAAGTATAATACAGATGGAGCATCTATGGAAAATCTAGGAGCAAGTTCCTACACATTTTGTTTGAGAGATGAGAAAATGGGACTTATTATATGCAGAAGGACAACCAATTGCAGATACCTCTAATACAGTAGCAGAAGCCAAGGCTATATTAGAAGCTAGTAAACATTGTAAGCATGTTATAACAGACTTATCATTTTGACAGATTCTATATTATTATGAAAGATCCTACAAAGGGAATGGTCAGTGCCATGGAGTATTGTGGATTAAGTAGCAGGCAGCACAAATAACACATGTCCTAGCATATTCTGAAGGAAGAAAACCAACTTGTTGATTATATAGCTATTAAATCAATAGAAAGGGGAGGGTGCGCAATTAATAACTTCAAGGACATGGATGCAAAAGGAAGGAGAACCATCAATAATGACAAGCGGAAAACCCTATATTTAAGAGTGACAGTATCCAAGGATAAAGGGGGTAGGGGAGGCTATAGCACATAGTTTTCACTACACAAAATATTTACAACCTTTTTCGGCAACAAAAAAGTAAAAATGCTATCTAGCCTAATCTGACCAGTCAGCAAAAATGGACTCAACAAAATGGGTACATTTGAGGAAGTTTTGTATTTGAGAAACTTGGAAGAAATTCGCATCACTGGTAAAGAGTGGCAGAATAGAACTTCTCATACACTATATTACTGAACTATTTGCACAAATGAAGATAGTAAGAAAAGGTCGAGAGAAGGAAAATAGTCAGATCAACATACTTACCAAGTGAAGAAGTATCTTGCCATCACTTAGATCCATCAAAAACATGGTAAAGGAGGCCCATGGAACTATAGAACGCAGTTGAAAATAGGATGAATAGCAAATAATCAGTCAGAGTAAGTCAATAAAGAGATTAAGAAAGCACCATAGAAGAACAAGGAGTACTTTTGATAGTTAATCTGCAAGAGATGAGGAGAAACAAGAAAGAATATTGGTGACCCACAAAAGAAGGAAATGAAGAGTAAGGTTTCCTCAAAGAGGCAACATTGCTAGCAGTGTTTGGAGGAAATGGAAAAGGGGAAATACATTAGGAAACCCTACTCCTAATATTTGTAGTAGAAGCATTCTTCTTGGGCTTTGCTTGAGACAGGCTGTTAAAGTTTTTCTTTTTCGTAATATGGATTTGGGCACTAGGCCCAAATGAGTTTGTACCTCTGATTTTCAATAAATAAAAGCCCCACGTTTGATTTTTTTAAATATGTTTTTACCCAAGGAAATTATTTTTTGAAAAAAGATCTATTTTAATTTGTTTTTCTTATTGTGTGTTTTTATATATTACATATTTGATAATTACATTAAAAAAAAGCTATAAATCATAAGAACTTAAAATGTCTAAAAAATATATACAAAAAATTATTATTTACTCCTCAATTTGTATTTGGGTCTTTTGGAAACAGTCTCTCTATCTCTATGAGGTAATAATAAGGTCTGCACATATTTTATTCTCTTTGATCCCCATTTATGAGATTTCACTGGGTATATTGTTGTTATTGTTACTTTCGAATTTTTTTGACGGCACATAAAATTGAGAAAGGAGAAGTAACATACATTATATGAAAAATAATTTTTAAAAAAATTATAAATCACAATATTAATAATTTAAAATTTCTAATATAAAAAATTTGACTTACTCCCAAAATCCCATTTGTTGCATTAAAATTGAAAAAGAAAGAGTGATATTATACTTAAAATATTTAAAAACTTAAAATATATTTAAAAACATATAAAAATTAATAACTTAAAATAATTAACAATTTAAAATATATAAAATAAAGGCTTAACTCATAAAGAGACACCTAAACTTGTCCTCATTTTTCACTTAGACACCTAAACTAAGACAAGTTCCTAATAGACACCTCAACTGCTCAGATTTGATCCCATTAAACACTTTTATCCTACTTGGCACTCTCCGGTACTGTTTTTTTAATTTTTCAGCCAAAAATAAATAGTTGCGGTCCAAAAAATAATTTGCAGCACCAAGTCCTTCCTTCTTTAAACCTTCACTTTGTGAAACCTTAATCTCATTAAGTAGATTCTTGATCTAGATGTAGAACGGGTAGTGCTATCAACGGAAATAACATTGATTTGAAACCTTGAGCTTTTTCTTGTAGGTGTGCCTTCCATGATCAATCTTCCCTTTTCTAATGAAAAAAACACTACATATAAAATAAAATAAAAATTCAATAACACAAAAATCAAGCCGAAATATACTAGGTTGTTGGTATATCAAAGGTTATATTGAAGAAGATTTAAAAAAAAAACATCGGACTTACCTTGAAATTTTGGCCGGAAATTACAAAGGTCTTCAACAATGAAATTTTTTTGGTTAGAACCTTGTAAATGGAACAAAAATATGATTAAAAGGTAATTAAAGGGTGGGAAGAGATGCATTAAATGCATGTCAGAAAAGATTGGCTATTTGGTCAGTTTATTAATTGCATTGGTCAGTTCATTAATTAGTTGATAGGAAAAAGTAATTGCATATTTTGGTAATTTCATTGCTACTTTGGTAAATAAAATGCAAAGTGTAAATATTGCACAAAAATTGTCTATTTGTGTAATAAACTCTTTTTATTTCCTCCACCCTGTCCCCTATCTTTTTTCATCTTTCTTTTTCTTCACCCTTTCTAGCCTTCTCCTCCTTTTCCCCCACCCCTACCTCCACTTCTTTCTTCTTCCTTTTTTTTCCTTTCACATTTTAACCCTTAATTGCTCTTTTTTTTCTCTTTTCACCATTCAATTAAATCAAAAAAACAACTTTAAAGAAGGTGGAAGAATGAATTTTCTTAGAAAGTCAATTTTTTCTTCACAACTTATATAAAAAAAATAAATGTTGTTGTCAAGGCTCGATTTCTCGAATCCTGATGGCGTCTACTAACCCCATGTAGACAAGCCAAAATCCTACGGTGCGTAGCATACGCGTTGGGCCATACAACACTCACAATAATAATAATAAATAAAGGAGGAATAAATAAGAAATGCAGAAGCAAATCATGACATAAGTAGATACAAAAGCTAAATCCCGACCCAAGAATAGTGATGTGGCAAAAACAGGAGCTAAATAAATACAGTATCCAAAAGAGACCCAGACATATACAGATGATCAGACTGAATATAAATGGGTCTAAAGTTTGTCAAGAGATAAACGACAGAATAAACAACTCCTGAATAAAGGACTCAATCAGCGGGGCGGTAGGCTCACCGGATCCTCCAAAATGTAAATCCTCAATCCGCACGATCGCAATGCCTACGCTGACCCACACCTGGCTCTGCACCACGAGAAGGCACAACAAGTGTAGCATGAATACCACAATAAAGTGATACCCAGTAGGCTAGGCCGACTAGGATCAATAAATATAACATAATAATAATGAGGTAAGTAAAACAGGCAATATCAGTGAGAAAACAAATACCAACATGACATAATGTAAATACCCAATGGACAACAATAGTAACAAACTTGGGCACCCCTAGCCCGAATAATAAGAAAATCTCGAAGCCACCGCTAGGCAATTAATACCATACCTCTCTCACAGCCCGAACCAATATAGTATCGAATATCGAAACACGGGAATAATAAGCAAGTAAGTAAGTAATTGTGGAAAGTAAAAACGAATATAACAAGCAAAACTTACCTGGCGTCCCATACCACCGGCAAGTACAAACAGTCAAAGCAAAACCCACCGTGACTTCCCCCGTAAGCCCGGTGGACGCAACAAGAATATAAGCAAAGAAATGGGGGCAGAAATTAAGTAAGTAGAACCAAATCCATCAACTAAAACAACATCCGCTCGAGCGAAACACCCACCCCTAGGATGACGCAAGCCACAATCCATATAAACCAACCTCTATGGCAATATGCGCGAACATGCTCAGTGTAGGTCGACCTCTACGACGACACAAGCAAAGGCTTAGCATAGCTCAATCTCTATGAAAAATGCGAGCTAAGTAGGGCGTGCGCATCAACCGCTATGACCGCTATACAAAACAACATCAACAACAAATCTTATTGGAATCCTACTACTAAGGATCTCACGATGCAACTCTCACAATAGATTATATCCACACATCCCATACTCTACGTACCCCCCCCCCCCCCCACGGCACCACAAGCCTACCGGACACAACTCAAATCGTCCCGTCTACGTCCCGCGACGGGACCCCAAGTTCACTAGTGAAGGGTAACAATATAAACGAGGTCAAATCGACCTAAAGATCATCTCATTCACTAGCCACTATCATATTACATTTATTCAAACCAGTCTCACATTTGCTACGAGGTAAACCGAGCCTACCTGGGCGCCGACGATAGCCAAAACGAGCAAGAATAGCCCCAACGTTGCAAACCGGCTGACAAATCAACAAATATCTATCAAATATATATTCTAGACATCAATAGGAGTGTTTTGATACCCATATTGCAATACAAAAATTGCCGGGTCAAGCGGGCCTAAAAATGAGCCCTCGAGTCCGAAGCTCCGAAAAATATTTCGAACACACCGGGTCGTCCCTCATGATTTATGGGACTCATGGTTCGAATTTGAGCTCCAACGGACCACCAAAAGGTCCTCAAACGCTCAAATTACACAAACTAATTAGCGCAAATTGACAATACGGCGTTCAAAAATTTCGAGACTTACCCGCGGTGATCACCCTAGCTCCAAGACCAACAATCAATCCTCAAACACCCAAGAAGCTAGCAAAAATCATTGGGTTTAATTATAGTTAGTAAACACCCCCAAAATCACTAAAAACGAGCTAAGGGCGAAAAAATTACCTTAATAGCGCGATAACAATCGACCCCACACGTTCCAATATCAACACCCACGAATTTTCACTCAAAATCCACCAAGAAATCGCCACCCTAACCCTTATGTTCTTTTAAAAAATGAGATAATGAGACATGGGGGCTAAGGGGTTGTTTTGGAGGATTAAATAAGCTGGGCCCAATTGTTTACCCTTATTAATTAAAAAAGACACATATGGTATAAGGGAATCAGCAGCCCAAGTGGCCTTAGGCCAAACTATCCTCTAACGTGGGCCAGGTTTGAACCCCACTAGCAGCGCCCTTTTATACAATTTTTTTCATTTTTTAACAGCAGCTGAAAACTTCTTAGAAACACTTTTTTATCAATTTTCTTGGAATTCCGTCGGTTATTTCGAAACTCAAACGGAGTTCGATTTTAACAAACTTTATATGCACTTATATATTTTTCGACGTTTCGGATCCAACGGAACCATCTGTTTTTCATACAACGCTCCGATATGGCTGAAATAGCAAAAAGACAACAGCTGGAAATAACTTTTTATCAATTTTCTTGGAATTCCGTCAGTTATTTCGAAACTCAAATGGAGTCCGATTTTAACAAACTTTATATGTACTTATGTGTTTTTCGACGTTCCGGACCCAACAGAATCGACGAAATCGCGATCAGAGGTCGTTTGCTCAAAAAGAGGCATTGAGTTCCTTTAACGAATAAGGAACTCGGGGGGCCAAAATCACAACGAAAACCCCGGGAATCGAAATGACACCTCCCCTAGCCTAAAATCATCATTTAAAACTGTTAGGAATCGACGGAAATGCAATAGGACGCACCGTTTGACGGAAAATGCAATATGACTCCACTTTTACCGGTAAACTTCAAAACTTACAAAATCGAGCCTAAAATCAAGCCGAACTCATCCGGAAGCAAACCAATAGTCTATCTTGACTATTTTCGACGTTACAGAGCTAATGGAAGTGACAAAAACGGGTTTTGATGCTCCAATCAATAAGTGCTCCCTTTTTGGGCTATTTCCTTAAGCCTTAAGAACTAAATTTTCATATTTTAGCTCAAAATCTTCCATGAGGTTCCAGGAACCAAACCGAGACTTCACCTAAGTCATATTCGATATTTCGGAGCTAACGGAACTGTCAGAGCTCGATTCTGACATCGTTTGCTAAGATTTCACTTTTTGGTGCACTTAACTTAAGCTTAAGTTCAAAAAATGAGGAAAATGAGATATTTATGAATTTAGTCACTGGGGCACCGGACTACCGGTCCCAGCAGGTCGTACACGACCTGGGGTAACTGTATATACGCTCTAAATATGAAAAAAATACATGAAAAATATAATTTTGGCCATACGGGTCATCATAATATCCCCTACTAAATGGGACTTTTTCCCTCAAAAGTCAATGTGAGAAAGGTACCTGGAGTCTCGAACAAGTGTGGATACTGAGTCTGCATGTCCCGCTCTATCTCCCAGGTAGCCTCCTCGATTGGTCTGCGTGCCCAGCGAACCTTCACAACCGGAATCTCCTTAGTCCTGAGCTTCCTCACATCTCTAGCAATAATAGCCTCAGGCTGCTCAATGAATGAAAGCTGGTCATCAACCTCCACCTCAGTTGTATCCTGCCGAAGCACATGTGACGGGTCCGATACATACTGTCGGAGCATGGAGACATGAAATACAGGATGTACTGCTGACAACTCAGATGGTAAGGCTAGTCTGTAGGCAACCTCCCCAATCCTCTCAAGTATCTCATATGGCCCAATGTACCTTGGACTAAGTTTGCCTCTCCGGCCGAACCTCCGTACGCCCTTCATGGGCGAGAAACGCAGAAACACCCTATCACCCACGCTAAACTCCAACGGTCGACGCCTACGATCTGCATAAGACTTCTGCCTACTCTGGGCCTCACGAAGTCTATCCTGAATCACACGGACCCTATCAACGGTATGCTGAAGTAGCTCAGAACTCTGGTGCGTCATCTCGTGACCGCTAAACCAACCAATCGGCGACCTGCAGCGTCTACCATATAATGCCTCAAAAGGAGCCATGCCAATGCTGGAGTGGTAACTATTATTATAAGAAAACTCCACTAATGCCAAGTACCTGCTCCAACTACCGCAAAAATCAAATACACAAGCCCGCAACATATCCTGTAGTACCTGAATAGTCCGCTCGGACTGGCCATCTGTCTGGGGTTGAAAGTTGTGCTCAACAAGACATCAGTGCTCAACTCACGCTGAAATGCCCTCCAAAATCGAGAAGTGAACTGAGTACCACGATCTGAAATGATAGAAACAGGCACCCCATGCAATCTCACCACCTCAGAAACATACAACTCCGCCAACCTCTCCGCTGTCCAAGTCGTCTGAGTAGCTAGGAAGTGTGCGGACTTGGTCAATCGATCCACGATGACCCAAATCTGATCATGACCCCTAGGCGAACGAGGAAGACCTGTGATGAAGTCCATAGTAATGTTCTCCCATTTCCATAAAGGAATAGGGAGGCGCTGCAACTCACCGGCCGGTCTACGATGCTCAACCTTAACCTGCTGACAGGTCAAGCACCTAGACACAAAAGTAGCTATCGAGTTCTTCATGCCCCGCCACCAATACAATTGTCGAAGATCCCTATACATACGAGTCGTGCCAGGATGAACTGAGTACCTAGTACTATGGGCCTCTCTCAACAAGGCCTGGATCAAATCACCAACCTTAGGAACCGCAAGTCTACCATGAACCCAAAGTACCCCGTCAGAATCAATCTTAGCCCACTCGAACTCACCGCTAGCAACCCGCTCTCTCAGCTCAACTAAACTAGGATCCTCGAACTGGCGACGACGAATTTGATCATATAAGGCTGAGCTAGACTCAACATGAGCTGTAACTCTATCTGGAGACGAAAGATCCAACCTAACCAAGCTGTTAGCCAAGGACTGGACGTCCCGAGCTAAAGGTCTCTCCGAAGCTAGTAAGGCTACCAAACTACCCAAGCTGACCGCTCTCCTACTCAAGGCATCCGCTACCACATTAGCCCTGCCCGGATGATAAAGAATACTCAAATCATAGTCCTTCAGAAGCTCAACCCATCTCCGCTGTCTAAGGTTAAGCTCCCTCTGACTTAGAATGTACTTGTAGGCTGCGGTGGTCAGTGTAGATATCACAATGCACTCCATATAGGTAGTGTCTCCAGATCTTGAGCGCAAATACTACCGCCGCCAACTTTAAGTCATGAGTGGGGTAGTTACGCTCGTGAGTCTTCAGCTGGCGAGAGGCAGAAGCAATCACGTGGCCCTCCTGCATCAAGACACAACCCAACCCAATACCTGAGGCATCACAATATACGACATACGGCTGACCCTCGACCGGTAATGCTAACACTGGGGTTGTAGTCAATAACTCCTTTAGCTTTAGAAAGCTGGACTCACACTCTGCGGACCACTGAAAAGACACCTCTTTCTTCGTCAATCTAGTGAGGGGTGCAGCAATAGACGAGAAACCCTGAACAAACCGACGGTAATACCCGGCTAGACCCAAGAAGCTACGAATCTCGGTAGGAGTAGCAGGTCTAGGCCACTCACGAACGGCAGCCACCTTGGCTGGATCGACACTAAGCCCAGCACTCGATACGACATGGCCAAGGAAAGCAACAGACTCCAACCAAAACTCACACTTTGAGAACTTAGCATAAAGTCGCTCAGTCCTCAAAGTCTCCAACACAATTCGTAGGTGCCGCTCGTGCTCTACTCGACTCCGCAAATACACTAGAATGTCATCAATGAACACAATCACGAAGGAGTCGCCTGAACACCCGAGTCATCAAGTCCATGAATGCGGCAGGAGCATTAGTCAACCCAAAGGACATGACTAGAAACTCGTAGTGACCATAGCGGGTCCTAAAGGCTGTCTTCGGGACATCCTCAGCCCAAATCCTTAACTGGTGGTAACCGGACCGCAAGTCAATCTTAGAGAACACGGTGGCTCCCTGCAACTGATCAAACAAATCATCCACTCGAGGCAAGGGATATTTGTTCTTTATGGTCACTTTGTTCAGCTGCCTGTAATCAACACACATACGCAAAGATCCATCCTTCTTTTTCACAAACGAAACCGGAGCAACCCAAGGAGATATACTAGGACGAATAAAACCTTTATCAAGTAGATCCTAAAGCTGGGTACTCAACTCACGAAGCTCAGAAGGAGCCATACGATACGGAGGAATAGAAATAGGTCAAGTACCCGGCTCAAGGTCAATACCAAAATCTATATCACGCGCGGGAGGCAAACCAGGAAGGTCAGCAGGAAACACATCAACATACTCACAAACAATAGGAACAGAAGCAGGAGACAATACATCGGCACTAGTATCACGGGCATGCGCTAAGTAAGCAAGACAACCACTAGCAACAAGTCTACGAGCCCGACAACATGATATCACCCTCACCGATGTACGACTAGTGGGTCCACACCACATCACCGGGGGCACACCAGGCATAGAAAAGGTCACCGTCTTGGCATAACAATCCAAGACCACACGATAATAAGATAACCAATCCATGCCCGAAATCACATCAAAATCAAGCATGTCTAACTCTATCAAGTCTGCCCGAGTGTCACAACCCCGAATAGTCACAATACATGATCTATATACACGGTCCACCACGAGGGCCGCCCCAACAGGAGTAGATACACTCAAGGGAATAGATAGCAGCTCACTAGTCAAACCCAAACGAGAAGCCAAGTACATAGACACATAAGATAGAGTGGAACCCGGATCAAATAGTGTAAATGCGAAATGCCCACAAACAGATAACATACCAATGATGACATCATCAGCACCCTCGGCCTTAGCCCTGTCAGGAATGGCATAAAGCTGCTGCGGTGCTCCCTCTTGTCTCTGACCACCCCGGCCCCTCTGACGTCCCCTCTGACCTCCACCCCTAGCTCCCTGAGCTACCAGTGGTGCATCTCTGGCTGGCGGTACTGCCTGAATAGGCTGTGCAGGTAGTGTGGCAGTACGCTGTGGCCTACGACGAGGACAGTCTCTCACGTGATGACCAGGATCACCACACTCAAAGCAACCACGATCGCGACGACCCCCAATCTCACTAGGACAATCTCTAGAGTAGTGACCAACCTCACCACAACTATAGCAAGCCCCTCTCTCTCTGGCTGTACCTCGAGAACCCTCAGCTGAAGTACCAGAACCGGAACTCTGGCCCCTGGCGGGCTGGCTAGACTGACCCTGCTCGGAAGTATGTAGTGCAGCATGATAACTCTGGCCCTGACGGCCCTGTGACTGACGAGACCTCGAACCACCACTTCTGTGACCACCACCCGCTGACCGGGTACCCGAAAAGCTACCCTGATGTCGTGCCCTCTTATCGCCGGCCTCCCGGGCTCGACGATCAAAGAGCTCCTGCTCGCGAACCTCCTCAATGATCTCAGCGAGGGTACCACCTCGCGCAACAGTATGGTCAACCTGTCTCTGCCTCTCCAAAGTCAACCGGTCAACAAAGAATCTAACTCTGGCTTGCTTAGTAGGTAGAAGATCAGGAGCATAGCGGGCCAATCTCGTGAACTGGGCCTCATACTCGGAAACCAACATCGACCCCTGCTGCAACTGTAAAAACTGAGAACGAAAGGATTCTCTGACACTGCGGGGTACATACTGGTCCAAGAATGCATCTCTAAACTGCCCCCAAGTAGGAGGGGGCGATCCCATAGGCCTACAATCCATGTACGAACGGTACCAGTAACCCGCCTCCTTATCCAGGAGGTAAGAGACAAAGTCCGGCCCATGCGACTCTAATACCTGCAAAGTCCTCAGTCTACTCTCAACAACGGTGATGAACTCGGTGACATCCTGAGATGGAGCTCCAGAAAACCGTATAGTGGCAATCCTCAAAAACCTGTCCAAGGCCTTCCCGACCTCAGACGCCGGGAGAACCGTAGAAGTAGTGATTGCGGCGGCACTGTCATCTGGAATAGGCGCCTGAACCCTCTCTGGTGGCGGCTCAGTAGATGGAGCCTCAGCGGTATGCAACACAGCTCGTGCTGCACCCTGAGAAGAAGACTCCGGAGTAGATGTAGTGGGGGCGGCTGCCCCGCCAATCATCTGCATCATCTGCAGGAATAGTGTCTGGAATGCAGGAGACTGGAATAAAGACCGCGCGACCGGTGAGACGGCTGATGCCGACTGGGGCACTATAGGCGAACCTGCCACTCCCGCAGGTGCTGTAGTAGTAGTAGTAGTAGTAGGCGGAGGATCCTGAACTGGTATATTAGTCCTCTCAACTCCCTCCGTAGCCGGTGGAGGAGTATCCTCTCCCTGGGTAGCTCGCGTGCGTGCCATCTGCGACAAGAGTGAAGCCAATAAGCTATATTCAAGAAACTGACTCAACCCATTCGCACGAAGAGATTAGAAAGATCAACTACTTTCCTAAAGCGTCATGTAGCTTCTCGTGAATGAAATTCCAGGCGTCCCCGAAACCATTCACAAGACTCTACCGACACCGCTCCTATTTGCCACAAAACTACAAGAACCTAAGCTCTGATACCACTCTGTCAAGGCCCGATTTCTCGAACCCTGATGGCGTCTACTAACCCCATGTAGACAAGCCGAAATCCTACGGCCTGTAGCATCCGCGGTGGGCCATACAACACTCACAATAATAATAATAAATAAAGGAGGAATAAATAAGAAATGCAGAAGCAAATCATGACATAAGTATATATAAAAGCTAAATCCCGACCCAAGAATAGTGATGTGGCAAAAACAGGAGCTAAATAAATACAGTATCCAAAAGAGACCCAGACATATACAGATGATCAGACTGAATATAAATGGGTCTAAAGTCTGTCAAGAGATAAATGACAGAATAAACAACTCCTGAATAAAGGACTCGATCAGCGGGGCGGTAGGCTCACCAGATCCTCCAAAATGTGACTCCTCAGTCCGCACGATCGCGATGCCTACGCTGACCCACACCTGGCTCTGCACCACGAGAAGGCACAACAAGTGTAGCATGAGTACCACAATAAAGTGATACCCAGTAGGCTAGGCCGACTAGGATCAATAAATATAACATAATAATAACGAGGTAAGTAAAACAAGCAATATCAGTGAGAAAACAAATACCAACATGACATAATGTAAATACCCAATGGACAACAATAGTAACAAACTTGGGCACCCCTAGCCCGAATAATAAGAAAATCTCGAAGCCACCGCTAGGCAATTAATACCATACCTCTCTCACAGCCCGAACCAATATAGTATCGAATACCGAAACACAGGAATAATAAGCAAGTAAGTAAGTAATTGTGGAAAGTAAAAACGAATATAACAAGCAAAACTTACCTGGCGTCCCATACCACCGGCAAGTACAAACAGTCAAAGCAAAACCCACCGTGACTTCACCCGTAAGCCCGGTGGACGCAACAAGAATATAAGCAAAGAAATGGTGGCAGAAATTAAGTAAGTAGAACCAAATCCGTCAACTAAAACAACACCCGCTCGAGCGAAACACCCACCCCTAGGATGACGCGAGCCACAATCCATATAAACCAACCTCTATGGCAATATGCGCGAACATGCTCAGTGTAGGTCGACCTCTACGACGACACGAGCAAAGGCTTAGCATAGCTCAATCTCTATGATAAATGCAAGCTAAGTAGGGCGTGCGCGTCAACCGCTATGACCGCTATACAAAACAACATCAACAACAAATCTCAAAAATATTGGAATCCTACTACTAAGGATCTCACGATGCAACTCTCACAATAGATTATATCCACACATCCCATACTCTACGTCCCCCCCCCCTACGGCACCACAAGCCTACCGGACACAACTCAAATCGTCCCGTCTACGTCCCGCGATGGGACCCCAAGTTCACTAGTGAGGGGTAACAATATAAACGAGGTCAAATCAACCTAAAGATCATCCCATTCACTAGCCACTATCATATTACATTTATTCAAACCAGTCTCACATTCGCTATGTGGTAAACCGAGCCTACCTAGGCGCCGACGATAGCCAAAACGAGCAAGAATAGCCCCAATGTTGCAAACCGGCTCACAAATCAATGAATACCTATCAAATATATATTCTAGACATCAATAGGAGCGTTTTGATACCCATATTGCAATACAAAAATTGCCGGGTCAAGCGGGCCTAAAAATGAGCCCTTGAGTCCGAAGCTCCGAAAAATATTTCGAACACACCGGGTCGTCCCTCATGATTTATGGGACTCATGGTTCGAATTTGAGCTCCAACGGACCACCAAAAGGTCCTCAAACGCTCAAATTACACAAACTAATTAGCGCGAATTGACAATACGGAGTTCAAAAATTTCGAGACTTACCCGCGGTGATCACCCTAGCTCCAAGACCAACAATCAATCCTCAAACACCCAAGAAGCTAGCAAAAATCATTGGGTTTAATTATAGTTAGTAAACACCCCCAAAATCACTAAAAACGAGCTAAGGGCGAAGAAATTACCTTAATAGCGCGATAACAATCGATCCCACACGTTCCAATATCAACACCCACGAATTTTCACTCAAAATCCACCAAGAAATCGCCACCCTACCCCTTATGTTCTTTCAAAAAACGAGATAATGAGACAAGGGGGCTAAGGGGCTGTTTTGGAGGATTAAATAAGCTGGGCCCAATTGTTTACCCTTATTAATTAAAAAAGACACATATGGTATAAGGGAATCAGCAGCCCAAGTTGCCTTAGGCCAAACTATCCTCCAACGTGGGCCAAGTTTGAACCCCACTAGCAGCGCCCCTTTATACAATTTTTTTCATTTTTTAACAGCAGCTGAAAACTTCTTATCAATTTCGTCGGTTATTTCGAAACTCAAACGGAGTTCGATTTTTACAAACTTTATATGCACTTATATGTTTTTCGACGTTTCGGATCCAACGGAACCATCTGTTTTTTCATACGATGCTCCGATATGGCTGAAATAGCAGAAAGACAGCAGCTGGAAACAGCTTTTTATCAATTTTCTTGGAATTCCGTCGGTTATTTCGAAACTCAAACGGAGTCCGATTTTAACAAACTTTATATGCACTTATATGTTTTTCGACGTTCCGGATCCAACGGAACCATCTGTTTTTTCATACGACACTCCGATATGGCTGAAATAGCAAAAAGACAGCAGCTGGAAGCAGCTTTTTATCTATTTTCTTGGAATTCCGTCGGTTATTTCGAAACTCAAACAGAGTCCGATTTTAACAAACTTTATATGCACTTATATGTTTTTCGACATTCCGGACCCAACGGAATCGACGAAATCGCGATCGGAGGTCGTTTGCTCAAAAAGAGTCATTGAGTTCCTTTAACGAATAAGGAACTCGGGGGGCCAAAATTACAACGACAACCCCGAGAATCGAAATGACACTTCCCCTAGCCTAAAATCATCATTGAAAACTGTTAGGAATCGACGGAAATGCAATAGGACGTACCGTTTGACGGAAAATGCAATATGGCTCCACTTTTACCGGTAAACTTCAAAACTTACAAAATCGAGCCTAAAATAAAGCCGAACTCATCCGGAAGCAAACCAATAGTCTATCTTAACTATTTTCGACGTTACAGAGCTAATGGAAGTGACAAAAACGGGTTTTGATGCTCCGATCAATAAGTGCTCCCTTTTTGGGCCATTTCCTTAAGCCTTAAGAACTAAATTTCCATATTTTAGCTCAAAATCTTCCGTGAGGTTCCAGGAACCAAACCGAGACTTCACCTAAGTCATATTCGATATTTCGGAGCTAACGGAACTGTCAGAGCTCGATTCTGACATCGTTTGCTAAGATTTCACTTTTTGGTGCACTTAACTTAAGCTTAAGTTCCAAAAATGAGGAAAATGAGATATTTATGAATCTAGTCACCGGGGCACCGGACTACCGGTCCCAGCAGGTCGTACACGACCTGGGGTAACTGTATATACGCTCTAAATATGAAAAAAATACATGAAAAATATAATTTTGGCCATACGGGTCATCACAGTTGTATAAGAAAATGGATAGACCCACTTTTTTGAATCACAGAGATTAAAAAAATTAAAATGGATCATTCAAAATTCAAGAAAGGTTAAATTTGTAACACTGATGTCAACAAATTGAGTGGAATTGATGTTAATAATATGACATTGACGTTAAATTTTGGTAATTACTAAAAGAATAATTGATTGAAAATGGTGTATAGAGGTGAAGATAAAAATGAAGAAAGAAGGGTATCAATGGACAAAGATAGAGATAGTGAGGAAGAAGAGAAAATAAAGAGAACAAAAATTAAAAGATTTTTTAAGCATGGGACAATATTTTTTAAAATAAATCCTTTAAATAATTTTTAAAAAGTCATTATATTAAGAAAAAATTTATTTAAAATATTAATTATATATTGACCAATAAAAAGATGTCATCTGCCAGATTTTCACAAATTCAGACTTTTGTTTTAATCTTTTCACATGCTTTCAAGAGAGTGTTTTCACTCTCTGTGTCACCTCAGCTTTTAGTGAGTGATTAAATCGTTTGAAAATTGTTAAGGAAAAGTATATGAACATTGCATGATTTAAGTGATAAAATTTGCTATCAAATTTGGGGGATTTTTTATGTCTTTTTCCTTTTCCAAATTCTGCATTAATTGTAGATACAAACGAGGCACAACTCGAGGAAATATTTAATCTGCACATCTCTTCTCTTTCTTTTTTTAGTTAGTTTGATTATTTTTAAATTATATTATATTAATTTTATATTTTATATTTTAAAATAAAAATTTAAATATTTAAAAATTATATAAATATATTATAGATTGTACTTATTTTGTATATAGTAATATGATAAAAATAAATATATTTTAAAATATTAATCAAAATTTATATCATTCAACTCAAAAAAAAATTATAACAACTAAAAATAAAAAAAGGCAACATGACAATATAAAAATTATAATAGACTTATTATTTTTATGTAAAGTTGATGCCAACATAATTACTAACTATCAACATTACTAATGCATAATATACAATATTATTCTTATAAAATTTACCAAGTAATCCTTCAATTTATAGTGAGACCTCATAACGTCAAAGTTTAATTAGTAGATAGAAAGAAACAAAAAAGAAAGAAAATGGCATATACGTCCTTTTGTGGGTTACGACTGAAAGACAGTTCCGAGTATTGTACACATCCGTTTTGCTATAGCACCTCAGGAGAATTTCCACCATTCAAATCTTACACACTTTTTACATAAAAGCTCCTGTATCCTTTTTTTTTTTAATAATATGCGTAAGAAGAAAAGATCTCCCTTTAATACAGTAAACAAATAAAAAGGATCGGAGCATTTAGCCATGAAAATAAAAGATTATTTCACTTTATTTAGAATTTTTTGGGCTTGGAGTTAGGATATTAAACTAGTTCTTAAATTAAAAAATGTAACATCGATTTCGGATTTTTACCCTATGCTTGAATGGTGATTTGTCATAGTTTCATGTATATGATATTGTATAGGGTGGTAAAATACCATAAAGTATAGTACAATACAATATTTGTATAGACGATATATTTGCTATTGTTTAATGATAATTTTATTGTTTAATTTAACTGCATGGTATTATATCGTAACTCATAAAATTATAAAAATACCCTTAATTAATATAAATATTAAATTCATTAATGTTCTTTTAATATATATATATTTTAATAAATAGACAGAATCAAGTACGGAAATAAGCTAATATATCTTCAATGTATATAAACAACACAAGAAAACAAAAAAAGTAAAAACTTCTCAAAAACGAATCTCAAAAAATAGATAGAAACGTGGAAGGAAAGACGAGAGGCAGAACAAAAGCTTCAAAAATTGATGCGGAGAAAAATGAGTAATATATTTATAAAAGCAGTAGATATATTAGGATAAAGTTTAATAAAAAATAAAAAATAAATTAGAATTATTTAAAATTAAGGATAAAATTGGACAAAAAAAAGAGAGAGAATTATGGAATGCCACCAAATTGATGGTTTTAAAAAGTGGGATTTTTATAGTTACAGAACCATGAAACCAAATCATACCACACCATGTGACTAATGAAATGATCAAAATAAATTTGATTTTCTTACTAACTATATCATACCAAGGAAAACCATCACCCAAACAAGTTGTTAGGAGAACTAGAGGTGGGCATAAATACCAGAATATTGAAAATCGAACTGAACAAAACTAATTTGGTTTTTCGGTTCGATGTCGATGTTCTTTTTTCAAAAGTTTGGTTAATCGATTTGATATTCGGTGTAGGAGTCTCAAAACTTTGGTACATCAAAGAATCAAACTTTTATCAAAAAGAATTTTAAAAACTTACATATAAATATATCAAATTACGATTAAATCATTCATGAAATAAGCTAAAGTAAATACAATTTGTAATTCATATAGTTAACCTGAAATATTATTTTCCAAGAGAAATTCAAACATATTTTTGTTGATTTATGTCATGTAAAGGAATTCGTTTTCATACTTGTTTCCTCAAGTAATAGTTGGAGGTGCAAGTTCTTGTCAAAAATAAACATATGCTTTTAAGCACAATAAATGTTGCATGGAGCACATCATCTCTTAATATGATTTTAAGTATCTTATACTTTGACTTTGTTCTTATTTTATTTTTCATTAGCTTACATCAAAAAATCATTTTAAAAATATCGAATAAAATTGAACTGAATTTTAAAAATCGAATCGAACTGAATTAGTTCAATTCGATATATGGTACATATTTTTCAAAATTAAATAATCTAATTAAAATTTGCTTAAAATCAAAATAAATATCCACCCCAAAGAACTTCTATACAGTTGGAGGACTAGTCAGGCAATTTTCCTCCCCTATAAATTGCCTTGCACATTCCCTTGCAGACCCCAGAAAAGTGTTATTGATATTTTGGAGAACTGATTGTTTCCCAGGTAAATTCTTCATTGTGATTTTCCATTTTACCTTCATTCTTCCAGCTCTTTCTTTGTTCAGATTT
Source organism: Solanum rostratum (assembly GCA_029948455.1). Lineage (NCBI taxonomy): Eukaryota > Viridiplantae > Streptophyta > Magnoliopsida > Solanales > Solanaceae > Solanum > Solanum rostratum. The sequence continues at coordinate 50,984,132 of CM057047.1, read as the reverse complement.
TACCTTTCTGTTTTGGTTAGATTCAGTAACAATGGCAGACCTCCTCTCCAACTGGTCAAGCAAATTAGAAGCAGTTCCTCCAAGTCACTGCCTACCATTGCATGAAAGACCAGTGGATCCAGTTGATATTGTGAACACTATTCCAGTCATTGATTTGGGAAAAGCTAAGGGGGAAGAACGACCTGCTGTTGTTCAGCAGCTTATGAAAGCTTTTGAAGAATATGGGTTTTTTCAGGTTTAGTACTCCATTAAATATGCAATACTATTACTCTCTGTTCCTTTTGGTTAAAGATGGACTAAAATCGAAATGATGAAATAGATAATCAATCATGGAGTACCGGAAAAACTGATGGAAGAGGCGATGAAGGTGTACAAGGAATTTTTCAGTCTGTCAGCGGAAGATAAAGAGAGATATGCAAAGGATGCAGCAAATAATACAGCAAGAGGTGCAGCGACACTGTACACTAGCAGTGCCAAGCATTATGATTCAGAGGAGCATCGATACTGGAGGGATGTCTTGGAACATAGCGCCAATCTTGACAGGAAAGACAGAGAAACTTGGCCTGATAATCCTCCAAGATATAGGTACCCAACTACTTTTTTCAGTTCATCCTTTGAGGAACGCGAAATTAAATGGATATGTGTAATCAAATATGGCCTGAAATGTGTGAAATTGAGCAAATGCCTCTCATTTGCTTCCTTTCAGGGAGGTTATTGGTGAATATTCAGATGAATTGAGAAGGGTGAGCAAGGTCATCTTGGGTATGGTAACTGAAGGGCTAGGGTTGGAGCCAGGGTTCTTTGACAAAGAGCTTGGGCAGAGAATGCTTGTGAATCACTATCCAGCATGCCCAGATCCAAGTTTAACCTTGGGAGTTGGTGGACATTGTGATCCTAATCTCATAACCATTATTCAACAAGAGGTCTATGGTCTTCAAATATTGAAGGATGACAAATGGATTGGTGTGGAGCCTATCCCTAATGCATTTGTGGTCAATTCTGGTTTACCAATTACGGTATGCACGATTTCTTGATTTATGGTCTGCAACATGACATGTTGTTCTCGTGATTTTTCTTATGGTTGTATAAATACAGGTAATCAGCAATGGGAAGCTAGCTAGTGTTGCTCATCGTGTGGTGACGAACACAACTCATCCCCGAACATCAATTGGTACATTTATTTGTCCGGAAGATATTGTTGAACCTGCTAAATCACTCGTTGGTCCGGATAATCCTCCACAGTTCAAATCCTTTCATTGGGGAATTGATTTCATGCCACATTACCTCAGCAAGAAATCAGTTTATCACGCATCCTTGGAGCCTTTCAAAATTGATAATTAGCATTTGCGGATGCAAGTCTATGCTTTAAGTCTACATGAAAATAAGAACTTTAATTTGCAATGTCTCTCTAGTTTGTATCCTAAGTTTTCATCCAGCTTTGTCACCAAGTTCATGAATAAGATGCTTTCATTCCCTTTCTTTTGAATGTTCGGATCTATATCATCTTGGATTTATGGTATCAAATTTGATCGGCAAGTTGCTCTTCCGTGCGTATATTTGCGTTAAATATGAGACCTCACCAGGATTCTTCTTTTACAAATGTGCATAACAAATTTAAAAAGTTCTTTGCGATGGCAAAAATATATACCCTATATGTTTTGATGTAGTTACATTTGGCATGATGGTTAAGAAAATAAATAAATAAATAAATTTAATTTTACGATTCTTAATTAAAATTATGAGGTTAAACATGTCATAATATCAAATTAATGTATTATTAAAAAAATTAAACAGGTTAAAATAAAAGTAAATTATATTTTTTAAAGGAATATCACGTAGAATATCTTTTGGCAGTAATAAAATCACCGCTTTGAACTTTTAGGGATCGTTTGGTGTGATGGACAAGGAAAGTTAATTCGTTCTTGAGTGGTACTCAATTCATTGTTTGATTGCAAAGGTTGGGATAACTTATTGCAGGATTAATAATTAGTATTTGAATAAGTTATCCCTCTTTGGGGATGGAGTAATAATCTCAGGGTAATTTATCCTGCGATAAAGTATGTAAAAATCCAAAAACGCCCCTCTTTAAACTCTCTTTTATACACTATTTTTATATTCATATGTGTTAACACAATTGTTAACAATATTTACAATAACATTCACAACCTTAATTAATTGCTATTTTTATGATAACATATTTTTCTTTTAAAAATTACATTTTATATGCAATTCTTATTTATGAATATATTATAAGTTGAACTTATTTGTCTAATACTTATGTTTATTCATATTTTTAATTTCCCTTAAAATGTTCACTCTACTATTAAATTACATATTTTTAATTAAATAGTTTATTACTCACTTGAATATTATATTCTATATATCAATTAAAATGCAGATAACTTTAAAATTTAATAATAATTTTTTTACTTTTACAAACCCAATTGAAAATTTTATTTTTAAGCTAAATAAGATGGAAGTTTTATTTCGAAGCTAAATGGGATGAAAGTTTTATTTTTTAATGTAAATAAGATGAAAATTTATTCAAAGCTAAATAAGATGGACATTTTGTTTTTAAGTTAAATGAGATGAAAGTTTAATTTTTAAAACACACAACATAATCACGAAAAGATATACATAAAATTATTTATGTTAAGTAAGATGAAAAATTTATTTTAAGAATGGATAACTAAAGCTCGCAAAGAAAATATTAAAAAAAAAAACTAAATAACATGGAGGGTTCTTTTGTCACCAAACAATTTATTCTTAGAAATTATACAATGAATAGTATTTTGAATATGACAAATCAAACAAGCAATAAAAATTACTCTCAACATAAATAATCTCATCGTAACTTATTTCAGCATAACTTATCTTAGCATAAGTCAATTAGATTTTGGCATGTGTTCCCCGAGAAGGAAGGAGCACTTTACTAGTCATTATAGTGATGCAGGTAAACATATAAAATTAGACATTAATTTTAGTACAGCGGATAATAATTATTAAATAAAGAAAGTACTAAATTTAATGCTTTGAAAATTAATTTGATTAATTTTCAAAAAGCTAAATTAAGAATAATTAATTTAATACTTTAAAATTAAAAGATTAAATATTCACTATAAGAAAAATATTATTTTGTGCAGCCTTTTTTATCAATATGATTAAAAAATGCCTCTTAAAATATTGGTTAGGTTATATAGCTTTACTTTTTAAAAAATTGTGACAACTAAAAAGGGACGAAGAAAAAAATCATTACATAGTTATTTTTAGCATAATAAACAAATAAAAATTAAACGGAAAATGTATTACTAATAAACCTTAGCAACATTTATTTACGATCTATTTAAAAAGTCACTCTGATAATTAAATTTCAATAAAAAATATCAATTAATATAATTACATTCAATTACATCAAATTCGAGTAGCAAAAATTCAACTAACGGCCAACTTTGCAAATTAAAGTATTGAAGATTCCCTTGAGTTGTGCCTCCTTTGTGTCTACTATTATTGAAGAGATCGGAATCTAAAAAATGATTTGGAGAAAAATATTTAATACTAATAGTGAAATATAAAAGAATATATGTATCTATTTGACATATCAAAAATAAAAAATAAAAATAAAATTTATTTTTACGAACTGATAAATAATAAATGGGAATAAATACACCATGTTGTAAAATATTAGCAATATAAGAATATTAAACTAGAAAGGAAGACAAATAGAGTGTAATATAGAGAATATGTTAATATCTTCAAGTGTGTACTTTTACAAAGGGTGAATAATACCCTTTTATAGAATGTAGAAATCATCCATTTACAATATTTAACTAATACATTAGTACATTTTTATTAATAAGATACATTACGTTAGTGATTTAGTTAAATCAACATCCACAAGTACATGAATTTGTAAGACTCTCCTTTGGATGTTCATTGATAATGTGCCTTGTTAAAATCTTGCGAGGAAAACCCTAGTGGGAAAAGGCCTAGTGAAGGAAAAAGAGTACACATATCTTGTAATACGCTTAAGTGCTGCCTAACCTCACTAGGAAAATCCAATGGGACAAAACCTTGGTTAAGGAAAAAAAAGTACAACGCGTATTATACTCCCCCCGATGAAATCCTTATCGAATATCTTGGAGACGACACATTCCAATCTTATATCTTAGCTTTTCAAATGTTAAAATCGGTAATGCCTTTGTCATAACCCGAAATCAGGTTGTGATGGTACTCACCTAACCCACCAAAGCGAATCAGCCCGAAACCTGAACAACCTAACATAATAATAAAAGCGGAAGATAAAACAGACTAATGCAATGGATAACATAAGGAAACAAAAATTATAACCATCCCAGAACTAGTGACACATTTACAAGTCTCTGATAATAAGAATACTCAAATGAAAATGCAAGTCTCGATGTCTAGTTCTCAAATAGAACAAAACATAACATAGATTCCTCGAAGGCCTGCTAAAGATACAAACAACTACCTTTCAAGTGTTCCGAATGCTCGATCCTGAATCTGAAAAGTCTAAAAAGAGTGATCGGGCTCATAACCTACAAAAATATAGCAAGGGGTGAGCATTAAATAACAATACTCAGCAAATGAAACTAACCTAAGGTAAAACAATAAAGAACACAAGTACTCCTGTCCTCCCAACCACATACTGCCAAACTACACTCCTGCACTCATGAAGGTCCCAACACAATACAATATACAAGATCACACATATATGAATATATATCAAATAGCATCCATCCCAAAATATCCAACTGACACACAACGCCAAAAGTCACAATAGCTATCCCATATCATAAATATTTTTAGATTATTCACAATTCTCTCACAAAACATATAATATCAAGGGAGAATAATGTGAGATGAAGTGGATACCATAAAATGTAAATAAATGCGATGCAACATCAAAAAATATAATGATCCATGTCTATCCTATGATACAAATCCGCTGATAAACTCAGATCAAAACCCACAGGGGCCACATAAGGACCATATTTCCATAAACATTGCCAACAATGACCCCGGCTAATGCTCACCTGATAAAAATAACCTCGGACACAATATCAACCGGCATATTACCTCGGCTCGCCGGTAGCAACGTCGGCTAATTATCGACCGGTAGAGACCTCGGCCATCAATTCACATGTTACCTTATTCATCTCTCAACTATAGTCATCACAAGTATCAATGCACAAATAATAGTGAATGCAATGTAAAAAAAACTCAATTTCATCACAGTTTCAATGTTATCATGATTTCAATATCATCACATTTTCAATATCATTCACATCTCAATATAGGTACCATCTTGATATCAATATCAATAGTTCACAAGATCACAAGTATCACGAATCCACAATTGACTCACAAGTCAAGATTTCACAACATCAACAACTTATCCAATCAAAATTTCATGATCAAAGCCTATGATAATACATTCTACCCCAAAACACTCAATTCCAACACATAGGAGCATACAAAGTTCAATCATATTTAACAAAAGATTAGAAGTCCACTTGTCTTAGAATAAGTCTCGAGTCAAGTCAAAAAATCCATGGGTTTTCTCCTTTCACGATAATCTAAATCACCATAATCTATTCAAATGTAGCATCACAATTACATAAAAAATCCAATGACACTAAAATCAATCAATTTGGGTGAAAAGGGCAAAATGGGCAAAAATTCAATGCCGAGAAAACTGACCAAAATCTGAAAATTAATACATGAATATGTTCCCAAATAAGAAGGACTTCAACAGTGAAAACCATTTAAAAAATGGAGCTAAAAGGAGGTCACAATCATCAGTTTAATGTTAGAAATCAAAGTAAAAAAAATCCTCAATTTCTTCAATTAGAAACCCCAAATTCTAAGTTAAAACATAATTTAATAAGTGGAATTAAAGAAATAGGTTAGAAAATATTTATCTAATAGATTTGCTTTGAAAAACCTTTAAGATTCTCTAAAACAATGAAGCTTGGAACGTTGAAATGGGTGAAAAAAATATCAAAATCTGTCATTTAATATAGTTCACTGTTTCAGACAATTTTTGTGCTCCGCGAATGCTGGGGATTGCCCGCGAACGCGGAGGGCAGGCAAGCCAACACTCCGTGACCACGGAGCTCTCTTCCGTGAACACGGAGAGTAAATTGCTTTCACTTTGGGAACGCTGACCCCACCTTTGCAAACACAGAGTTCAACCAAACATACACTTCGCGAGTGAGGAGGGAACCCCATGAACGCAGAATAAAAAATTCAATTGTACCAGATATCAGCAATATACAACATAAAATTTCACGAAATGGAGTCTCAGATTTCGTTCAGAACCTTGTGAACACAACTCAAGCATGGAACCCTACCAGAAAGGACGTTCTGGACTCAATGAAACTGTCAGAATTTCTTTTCGAGGTCTCCTCGACTCGGAACCTGAGAATGCTCGTTAAAACTAGTTAAGGGCTCAAATTCTCAAAAGAACATCTGGAGCTTTAAGAATTACAACGAGACCATTTCTAGAGTTAGTTTCACCATCTGAAACCACTGCAACTATAACAAAGAAATTCACGAAATGGACTGTCGAGATTCGTTCAAAACCTCGTGAACACACGCCAAATATGGAACCCAACTAGAAATTAGGAGTTAGAGTGAATGAAACCATCAAAATTTGATTCTGAGGTCTCCTCAACCCGAAACCCGAGAATGATCGTGAAGACTAGTTAAGGACTCAAATACTCAAAATAACACCAGAAGCTTTAATAATTACAACGAGACCATTTCTAGTGTTAGTTTCACCATCTAAAACCACTGAAATTGTTGGAATTTTGATTTGAACTTCCGAACTCCGAATACTAACCAAAGTCAAACTATGATCCAAAAATCAACTAAAAATGCAACTTTGGGTCTAAAATCTTTGTTTCAATTCCAGATTCAGTTCCATAAGTTCTCCTAAACCAAATTCGGTATTCAAGAGCTGATGGAATCAATAGAATTACATTCCAACACTCGAATTTCAAAATGACCACAAAACTCAAATTTTCTTTAAGCCTTCAAAAACTCTTTCTTTAGCAAAACTCTAACATTTTACAAGATTTTCAAAATCCAACTTTTGGACTTAACCAAAAATGACTCAAGACAACTTTCAGGAAGGGAAAAATGATAATTTTGTCAAAAATGCCAAAAATAATCTTCGAGATCATTACATCACCCACTACTAAATATAATATTCATCCTTGAACAGATAAAGAACATACCTGAAGGCTCAAAAAGCTGAGGGTATCAGACATGCATATCTGACTTAATCTCCCATGGAGCCTCACTCTTAGGCCTATGGCTCCACTAGTCCTTTACTGAAGCAATCTCCTTATTCCTCAACTTCCTCACCTGCCTGTCCCAAACAGCCACGAGTTGCTCCTCATAAGTCAAATCTGGGCTCAACTTAACTGAATCCATGGATATCAAATGAGACTCGTCCGGAATGTAATGCTGCCATCAAGACATAAAACACAGGATAAACTGAAGATAGGTTGGGTGGAAAGGCAAGTCTATAAGCCACCCCTCCCACTCTATTTAGAATCTCAAAAGGACCAATAAACCTCAAACGGAGTTGACCCTTCTTCCCGAATCTCATTACACTCTTCAAGGGTGAGACCTTCAACCATACCATGAACTCCAAAGGTCGAACCCACCTATTAGCATAACTCTTTTGGCAACTTTGAGCTATCACTAACCTACTCTGAATCAACCACACCCACTCTAGATCATCTCTCAACATACCTATACCCATGCTCTCACCCCTACTGAGTCAAACCATCCAATGGGTGATCTACATCTCCAGCCATACAAGGCCTCAAAGGGAGCCATCTAAATGCTGGAATGATAACTCTTGTTGTAAGCAAACTCTGCCAAAGCTCAGTGCTGATCCCATCTAGCACCAAAATCAATGACACATGCCCGAAGCATATCCTCCAACACCTGAATGGTCCTCTCAGACTAGCCATTGGTTTGAGGCTGAAAATTTGTACTCATCCAAACGGGTGCCCAAACCATGTTGTAAAGCCCTCCAAAAATGCGAGGTAAACAATGAACCATGATCTGACACAATGGAAACTAGAACTTCGTGAAGCCTCACAATTTGAATAATGTAGAGTTTGGTTAGCCTCTTGGTTGTATACTTCACCTTGACCGGAATGAAATGGGTAGACTTGGCCAGTTGATCCACCATTGCCAAAATGAAATCAAAACCTCCAATTGTAGGGGGAATCCAACTATAAAGTCCATGGTAATGCGCTCCCACTTTCATTTAGCAACGGGCATCCTCTACATACTCCTCACCTGGTCTCAAATACGTACATTTGATCTGCTGGCATGTCAAGCACCTAAACACAAACTCTTATATATTTTTTTATACCACACCACTAGTAATGCTGGGTCAAGTCATGACATATCTTTACTGCCCCAGGATGAATGGAATATCTAGCACAATGAGCCTCCTCCAATTCGATCAAATCATCTACCTTGGGCACACAAATGTGACTCCCAATGCTCAAAACACCATCCAAATCAAGTACTGCCTCCATAGCTTCACCCCTAGACACTTTGTCCCGAATGATACACAACTTCTCATCCTCAAACTGCCTCTCACATATCTAATCCACCAAAGGGAGCGACCTCAAAGAAAGCAAGCATCCCGCCCCAGTTCGAAAGTTGTTATCTCACCAACCCATTGGTCATTCTCTGAGCATCTCTAGCCAATAGTCGCTCCTCAAGCCGAATAGCTACTAAACTCCCCATGTTGGAGCCTTCCTACTCAATGCATCAACCACTACATTGGCCTTCTCGAGAATGATAGAGAATGGTCGAGTCATAGTCCTTCAGGAGCTCAATCCACCACCGTTGCCTCAAATTCAAACCCCGCTGCTGAAAATATATTGTAAGTTGCGATGGTCGATAAAGATCTCACAATGAACTCCATATAGATAGTGATGCCATAACTTCAACACAAACACAACCGCGGCCAACTCCAAATCATAGGTGGGATAGTTCTTCTCATGGGCCTTTAACTAACTTGAAGCATAAGCAATAACCTTCCCCTTTTTGCATCAGCACACCACCTAACCTCTCTCGAAGCATCACTATAAATAGTGAAGTCAACACCTTCTTTCAACAATGTCAATATAGGAGTTGTAGTCAACAATAACTTATGCTTTTGAAAGCTCTCTTCACACTTATTGGACCAGTGAAACACCACATTCTTTTGTGAGTCTAGCCAGTGGAGCTACAATAGTAGAGAAGCCCTACAGAAATAACTACACAAATCCACATAGCTACGAATCTCTATAGATGAGGTAGGCTTAGTCGAATCCCGAACGGCCTCAATCTTCACTATGTTAACTTGAATGCCCTCCTTGGACACCATGTGCCCCAAGAATGCCATGGAACTCAACCAAAACTCACACTTGGAGAATTTAGCAAAGAGCTTCTCCTCCGTAAGGCTCTAGAGCACAATCCTCAAGTACCTCACATGGTCCTCCCCTATCTTGGAGTAGACCAAGATGTCATCAATGAATACTATCACAAATGAATCCATATACACCTGGAATACCCCGCTCATCAACTCCATAAATGCTACAGGGGCGTTAGTCATACCAAAGGACATAACAAGAAACTCATAATAGTCATACCTGGTCCGAAAGGCTATCTTAGGAATATCTGAAGGCTGAATCCATAGGTGTTGGTACCTAGACCTCAAGTAAATCTTAGAAAATAAAGCAGCTCCCTGAAGCTGAGCAAAAACGTTATCAATATGAGAAAGTGGGTACTTATTCTTGACATTCACCTTGTTCAACTGCCTATAATCAGTGCACCTTCTCATGGATCCATCATTTTTCTGCACAAACAAGATTGGGGCCCCCCAAGGTGAAACACTAGGGCAAATAAATCCCTTGCTCAATAGATCCTGGAGATGCTCTTTTAGCTCTTTCAACTTAGTTGGAGCCGTGTGATAGGGAGTGATAGAAATGGGCTTAGTGTCTGACTAGAGATCTATAACAAAATCAATGTCTCTGTTAGGAGGGACTCCTGATATATCAATAAGAAATACATCCAGAAACTCATAAACCATAGGAATATAGTCTATAGATGGTGGCTCAGAAATAATATCCTGAATAAAAGCCAAATAAGCCAAGCACCCCCTATCAATCAAATTTTGGGCCCAAATATAAGATATAAATCTACTAGGATAAAAGCCCCTCAAACTTGACCACTCTATCCTCGTTCTATCTGGCATGGCTAATAGCATAAAAATCAAGAATATCACGATACGGAGATAGCCAATCCATACCCAGAATAACATTAAAATCTACCATATCTAACATAATCATATCACCCAAGTCTAGTAGCCAGCCAAAGTCACAACACAGGATTGGTACACCCGATCCACTACTAAGGGCTCACCTACTAGGCCAAAACATGAATAGGCACGGACATAGTATCACATGGAAAATAAAACCCCAAGAAGAAATATGTAGACACATATGAATAAGTGGATCTAGGATCAGATAACACAGATGCAGACCGATGGAAAACTAAAAAAATACCTGTGATGACAGCATTAGAGGCCTCAGCCTCAAGCCTACCTGGGAAAGCATAGCAATGGCCTCTCCGTCCTCCACTAGTAGAAGTTGTCCCTCTACCACCAGAATATGTGGAGACATCACTTGACCCTCTACCTCCGGTGTTTCCACCTCTATCGGCTTGACCTCTACCTCAGCCCACAGTCTGCGAGGCTATACCTCTAGCTAACGGTGTTGGATCTCTAATCGGTGCTGTAAAATAAGAGTGGAGGGGCCTTGAATGAGTCTACATAAGACACTGTTATATCATATGATCAGGAGATCCACGCTCAAAACAAGAACTAGGGGTTGACAGCTGCTGAGAAGGAACTGGAGGGATATTATAAACAGCCCATCCAGTAGGCCTCTGCTGGGAATCGAAGGAACTCTGACCCGAGCTCTAAGAATCACGAGGGTCTTTCCCACCCTATGAAGCTGACAAAGTTGCATGAACACTACGGTGCTGAAATAAACCACCTCCTCTAGTCATACCTCTGCCTCCAAATAAGGCACCCATGAACTTCCTAGATGAACAGACCCTCTTTGGGTCCCCAAACTCCTCTATCTCCATAAAATCTGCCTTCTTCGTAGCACTAACCATTGACTAAGAAGATGTACCCTCTCTCGACATCTAAACTACTGATCATCTGATGGAATATGCCAGACCTCTAATAAATCTGCGAACCCTCCCCGGCTCGATAGGAAGTATAATTGTAGCATGCCGAACTAGTTGGCAGAAATAAATTTCATACTAAAAAACTATCATAATGCCCTGTCTCAAATTCTCAAACCTTAAATGACTCTCCTCTCAGACACTCCAAAGGACAAATCTATCGTAGAAGACACTAGAGAATATCGCCCAAGTCATTGGGGAAGACCCAATTGGTAAAGATCCCGAAGAAGTCCTCTACCACTCCCTATCTGGCCCACGGAGCAAGAGGGTAACATATCTCACACCATGATTCTCTGCCGATCAAACGACCTCAAGTAACTCTCTACAAGTGGTCAAAAACTCATGAGCATCCTCAGTCCTCCCACCATGAAACTAAGGTGGGTCCAACTTCTAGAATCTATCATATCTTCGTTGCTCATCATCAGTAAAGGAAGTTGCGGGACGTACCATGACAATATGTGCTACTGATAGATGTCACACCTGTATCTAGGCCTTAGGGGCCTGCTACTGATCCGGCGGCTGAACCCTAACTTGTGTCTGGGAAGTATCTGGTGTATCATTTGGGCTAGTCGCTAGCACCCCAAAAACTCTCAAAAGTATATCCTGTAGTAGTGGTGCTGTAGTATACTCAGGAGGAACCTACTTCTCTCTAGGCTCCATAGCTCGTTCAAAGGAGATACCCCACTCATAATCTCTGGCTGGTGTTGCTCCTCGGCCCCAATCCCTACCTCGACCTCTGGATTGGCCCCTACCTCTAGCTGGGGTCTCAATGGCAATCTTAGGGACTGCCTCCCCTCATCCCGTAGTCATTGTAGCTCTAGTCCTCGCCATCTGCCAATAGGACACATGACTACTTAGCATTTAAACAAAACCCACGCAAGAATTAATTTGAAAGAGACAAAAAGAATTCCTAACATTCTTCATAGCCTCTCAAGAATAAGTAATGAATATCTCCAACAAATCATCAAGACTCTACTAGACTGGGCTTTTACATATATAAGACCTATGAACCTGGGACTCTGATACCAAATTGTCATAACCTGAAATTCTGGTATGATGGCACCTACCTAACCCATCAGGGTGAGTTAGCCCAAAACTTGAACAACCCAACATAATAATAAAAGTAGAAAACAAAACAGTCTAATGTAATGGATAACATAAGGAAACCAAAACTATAACCATTCCAAAACTGGTGTCACATGTACAAGCCTCTAATAATAAGAATACTCAAATAAAAATATAAATATCGATGTCTAGTCCTCGAATAGAACATAACATAAAATGGATTCCTCAAAAAAGCCTGCTGAAGATACAAGCAGCCATCTCTCAAGTGATCCGAATGCTCGATCCTGAATTTGGAAAGTCTAATAAAAGAGACTGTACTCACAACCTACAAAAATGTAGCAAGGAGTGAACATCAAATAACACGGTACTCAACAAATGGAACTAACCCAAGGTAAAGCAATGAAGAACACAAGTACTCCTGGCCTCCCAACCATATATCGCGAAACTACGCATCTGCTTTCAGGAAAGTTCCAGCATAATACATACAAGATCATACATATATGTATATATATCACATAACATCCATTCCAAAATATCCAACTGATACGCAATGTTAAAAGGCACAATAGTATTCCCATATCAAAAATATTTTTAGATTATTCACAATTCTCTTACAAAACATATGATAATTTCTAGGCGAATGATGTGAGATGAAGTGGATACCATAAGATGTAAATAACGCAATACAATATCAAATAATCTTGATGCATCTCTATCCTACGATACATATCCCCTGATAAACTCCGGTCGGAACCCGTGAGGGCCATACAAGGACCATGTATCCATGAATATTGCCGGCAATGACCTCGGCCAATGCTCACCGGATAAAAATGACCTCGGCCAATGCTCACCGAATCGAAAATGACCTCGGCCATAATATCAACTGGTATATTACCTCAGCTCACCAATAGCAACTTCAACTAATCATCAATTGGTAGAGACCTCGACCACCAATCAACATGTCATCTTACTCATCTCTTAATCATAGCCATCACAAGTGCCAATGCATAAATAAGTGAATGCAATGCACACAATCTCAATTTTATCATAACTTGAATATCATCACATATCAATATAGGTACCATCTCTGTATCAATATCAACAATTCACAAGATCAGAAGTATCACGAATCCACAATTGAATCACAAGTCATGATTTCACAACATTAACAACTTCTCTAATTCAAATCTCATGATTAAAGCCTATGATGATACAATTCTATCCCAAAATACTCAATTCCATACACATAGGAGCATACAAGATTCAATCATACTTAAGAAAATATTAGAAGTTCACTTGTCTAATAAAAATATATTGAGTCAGGTCAAATCCACGACTTTTTTTCCTTCTATGGTAATCCAAATCACCTTAATCTATTCAAATATAGCAGCATCATAACATAATGGATCCAATGACACTAAAAATAATTAATTCAGTGAAAAGGGCAAACTGGTAAAAGATTCCATGCCGAAAAAGTGCCCAGAATTTGAAAATCAATACATGAAAATATTCTTCAAGCAATAAGGACTTCAAAAGTGAAAATCATTTAAAAACAAAGCTAAAATGAGGTCACATAATCACTTTAATTCTAGAAAGCAAAGTCCGAAAATCCCAAATTTCTTCAATTAAAAATCCCAAATTCTTAGTTGAAAACACAATGTAATCAATGGAATTAAAGAAATAGATTAGAAAATAGTTACCCAATAGATTTGCCTTGAAAAACCTTGAAGACTCTCTAAAAAAAATGAAGCTTAGAATGTTGAAAATGGTGGACAAATGTCAAGATCTGTCATTTAAAATAGCTCACTGTTTCATGTAATTTTTGTACTCTGCAAACATCAAAGATTGCCTGCGAACACGAAGGTCAGGCAACCCAACACTCTGTGAATGCAGAGCTCTCTTACGCAAACTTAGAGAGTTAACTGCCTTCATTTTGTGGATGCAGACCCCACCTACGTGAATGCGGAGTTTAACCAAACATACACTCCTTGAACGTGAAGTACAAACACAATTGCACCAGATATCAACAAAATAAAATACAAAAATTCATGAAATGGAATTTCGAGATTTGTTCAGAACCCTGTGAACACAAACCAAACATGGAACCCAATAAGAGATGAGGTTCCAAACTCAATGAAACCATCAGAATTCGATTCCGAGGTCTCCTCTACCGGGAACCCGAGAATGATTATGAAAACTAGTTAAGGACTTAAATGGAGCTCTAAAAATTATAACGAGACTATTTCTCCTGTTAGTTTCACTATCCAGAACCGCTGGATGTATAAGAATTTTGATTTGAACTTTCGATCTTTGAATGTTGATCAAAGTAAGATTGACCAAAAAGGGTGATGTTCCCGTACGACGTATGTGTATTTAACACCGAAATGGTAGTATCTCGTAAGGTTAATAAGATTTATATGTTGAAATGAATGGTGTTCCCGTAAGGTGATTATGAAGCACTTTTTGAAAAAGGTGGAGTTTCCGTAAGGTGAGTGTTTGGTTTACCCTGGCAAAGTAGAGCACTCTTAGTCTAGAGTAGAGTGAACATGATGATTCCAAGTAGTAGCTTATTTGGTATTACATGTCCCATAAGGTGATTATGAAGCACTTTTTGAAAAGGGTGGGGTTTCCATAAGGTGAATGTTTGGTTTACCTTGGCAAAGTAGACCACTCCTAGTCAGGTGTGGAGTGAACACCAGGATTCCAAGTAGTAGCTCGTTTGGTACTACATGTTAGTTACGCTCCTTTCTCATATATGTATGTTATGTTATATGACTTGATGATTCCTCATATATATTTAACCATGGCATAGAGCATGCATGACAGATTGAGCTTATATCCATCGATTATGATTATGCATACTGCTTAATTATGTCTTTTGTTCCTTGTTGCATTTGCACCCCATATACTTAATACATTCCAAGTACTAACACATATTTTTTCCTACATGATCTAACTATGTAGGGATCAGAGTTCCTTTTCGTCGTCCTCCTCCATGTGGCTAGATAGTTCGACCGGAGATTTGCCATTGGCGAGTCCTCCACTTCCGAGGACAACATCCACTTACTTTCATGCCTTATTTAGATCTTTTCTATTTTGGATACTATCTTTTGAGGGTGAGCCCGTGAGATATCTTGGCCTCCATTCTATTCATGATTAGAGGTGTTGTTGGATATGGTTATGTTATGTATTTTTAGCTTGACTTGTTATGATTTGTATTATGAAAAGATTTCTCTTAGTCCCTTATTCCTTTTTTGTGTTAGATGCTTATTGTATGATGATGGTGACGAGATAAAGTCCCTAGTCCCTAATTGCCCCGATAGTGTGAGTATAGTGTGATTCATACTTACCCAACCCTTAGAAATTATTTGTTATATGATTTATACTAATCCTCCTCCCTATAACATCCCAATAGCGTGAGTCTAAAGCCCCATTTCCCTTAGAAATAATGTGATATTTGTTTGTTGTTGGTTCATGCTTCGGTGAAACAAAGGATGTGTTATATATTCTTAAGAGGCTTATTTGGGATCCCTCGGGGCCCCATTCACCATGTCACATCTAGGCCCTTGCCTTGGGGTGTGAAAAAACTTGGTATCAAAGCAGTAGGTTTGTGAATGGTCCTTAGAAATCCAACACACCGCATTGAGTAGAGTCTCATTCATGGTTGTGAAGCGCGCCACAACTATGGATGAGAGTCTAGAGGCGTTTTAGGAAATAGTTCACTTCTTTATACTCTATGTCGTGCTTTAGATTTGAAATAAGGTTTCGTATCTTTAATGGGAGGTCTTTTGCTCTTTTAGATTATGCAGCTGAGATGAATAGCACAAAGCGTTTCTACCCCCGAGGGTGAACCAGTCTTATAAGCTCCCCAAGTGGAAGGAGAAGGAGTCATCCACGCCGAGTACCAAAATGTGGTCACCCTTTTGGCAAGAGCCATGGACAATCAAGGGTTCAAGCTCCTCATGCTCCTACCCTGGCCTCAAGGGTAAGGAATTTCATAAGGATGAATCTCCCGGAGTTCTATAGCTCAAAGGTAGAAGAAGACCCCCAAGAGTTCATTGATAAGGGTAAATAGGTCTTAGCTATAATGGGGGTAAGTTTGGAAAAGAAATAGGAATTAGCGGCCACCAACTCAAAGGCCGTACTCAAACATGGTACAATCAATAGAAGATGGAGAGGGTAGATGATGAGCCCATTTTTTGGGAAGAATTCAAAGTTGCCTCCCTTGACCACTTCTTTCCAATTGAGCTAAGGGAAGCGAAGATAAAAGAGTTCTTGAACCTCAAGCAAGATTCAACGAGTGTTCGTGAATATTCCCTTAAATTCAAAGATCTTTCAAAGTATGCTCCTCACTTTTAGTTGTCGATGCTGGGGGTAAGGATGCATAAGTTTGTTTCAGGTATGTCCAAATTGATAAATAAAGAGTATCGCACTGCCATGTTCATTGGAGATATGTATATATCCTAGATCATGACATACACTGAACAACTTAAGGGAGATAAGCTTAGGAAGAGAGTTATGGAGGAGTCCAAGGGGCTCGGCTTCATGGTGGATTCCAAGGTACTAAAGGTGGTCGTTTCCAACAAGGCCACAAGTTACAAGGCCAAAGGTCCTCTAATTTCCAAGGCCAAATATTTTTTAATGATAGGGTGACCAACCCTAGGGCTCCAGGTGCTAATGGTTGTCCAATAGTTCCTAGGTTCGAAAAGTGTGGTACAAATCATGGTGGAAGATGTTACACAGATATGGGTGCTTGCTTCGAGTGTGGCAAGAATGGCCACAAAGTTTTGGAGTGTCCAAACAAGGGTAGAGATGGTCGTCCTCAAGGTAAAGGTGCTCATGTTGACCAACAAGCATTAGAAGGAGGGGCTCCACGCCCCAGCCAGTTTTATGCTATTCAAGGGAGACAAGGGGTTGACGAGGTGCTTGACATTGTCATCGGTATGTTAAAGATCCAAATGTTGATGTATATGTTGTATTGGATCTGGGTGCCACTCTTTCTTTCATTACTCCATTCATTGCTAATCAGGTTCATGTGTGTCCCGAATTGTTATCTGAACCCTTTGAGGTGTCTACCCCTGTCGATGAGTCCATTCTTACTAAAAACGTCTATAGGGGTTGTCCCGTGTCTATATTGCATCCGCTCCTCAATCTCTTTCTTTATTCAATAAAGAGTTGGATGAAAAGAGTTCTCCTAAAAGCAATGGCATTTTGGTCGCTTTCGTCTAGTGGTTTAGACAACGTATTCTCATGTCGAAGACAAAGGTTCAATTCCCGTAAGGGATAGGTACTCATTCCCGGCCGCGTTCCATTAGAAGCAAAAAGTATCTCAACTATTTACACAAATACAGATATTGATTCCCACTATAGTTGATACTTCCAACTCAGAGGAATTGCGAGAGGGGCTATTGAATAACTCGAAAAAGCTCGTTCTCTCTTATGAAAAGTAGAAACCGAAGCCAAGTAGTTTTGAGTGAATGGATACTCCGAGATAGAATTATATCTCCTTAGTGATCAATCTTCTAGTTTCTTTGATCCTACTCGGTCTTTCCTTGAATGGTTCAACACTTTCAACCCCATAACCCACTTCCAAGACTTAAGACTAACTAGATTTCTTTCGACTTAGTTCTCTGTTTGTCTTGGGAGCTTCACTTCACTTGCACAAGCACATGGTACTATACTAACAAATATTCAGAATAGCATTGTATTTTCTGGTTCATAAGGATAGGAAAAAATCGCTTAACGCTCAAAATGGTTGAAGCACCCAACTCATAATTGGCGAATTCGTAGGTTCAATTCCTACTCACGTCGGAGCATCCTTGGCTCAGCACTATAGCGCATAGGGTACTAAACAAGCGAGTCAGAAAAGGGCCGCCTTTGAAAAAAAGAACTCACTAGGCCTACTGGACAAACAGATTCAATTAATCAAGATTTAGAAGATGAAATTTCACCTCCATCATCAATAGGTTTAGTCACGGCATTTATAATATGACCCAAATAGGCCTCAGTCACGGGTATCTAAGGAATTCTTCCCATAGCTTTTACAGACTTCCTTCTTGTATAAAACCTTTAGCTTTTGCAAGTACCACTACTCTTATTTTTTCAAATAGTATAACCAATTATATGATGTTCTTTTCACTCTTCGAGTAAGAAAAATTTTCTGGTTTTGTTTGTTTGTCAACTCTAGCCAAACCTAAACATCTGATTGTATTTTCAAACTGAAATAAAATATTACTACTGAAATGGAATTGTACATCCAAAATAGTCGTAAGAAGACATTATCTCAGGCCTATGTCATAGTTTCTTGGGAGGAAGGTCTCAGATGTACCTTCAACATGAATAAAGTAAAGTATTTTGGCCTCTCTCATATCTCATAAACCAATCAAGAAAGGGGTCGATTAAAATTTTATGATAACTCATTGATTCATCTAGTATATAAATATATAATTAAAGAACGTATAGACCCAATGTCACATTTAGTAAAGATTTAAGGTACGTGTATAGGATATACTCAATGTGAGGCGTATACCAATGGAAAGAAGATTCTTATGAGAAAAAGCCTCCAATACGTTCATGCATTTGCTTGCCTTGCCGTTTTCATACTTTTTTCAGTGGGAGCCTGAAGTTGAGACCTAGGAGAGGACACCAGACTTAAGTAAGGCCTAAGCTAAGATGAAACAAAAGGATTTGCAAATAAAAGTGCTAATTCTACAACCAGTCCATAAATTGTTAAAGCTTCCATAAAAGCTAGACTAAGCAATAGTGTACCTCGTTTCCCTCTTAGCTCATCTTGAACGATCTCATAATTAAATTATCCATGACTATTTATGTCTCTAGCATGACCACTTGATGAAATCTGGAGGGAAGTGGGGTAAATGGATGATATTACTGAAAGGATTCCTCTTTGGATAATAGGTATTCTAGCTGGTATTCTTGTAATTGGTCTAATAGATATTTTCTTTTATGGTTCATATTCTGGATTAGGTTCATCCCTTTAGTAATCGACTAAATTGAGTTGTCAACATGAAAGCGTAAAAACTCAATGGGATTGCCTTCTTTGTTTGTTTGATTCAAAGGGGATTTTCAAATGAACAATTGGAAGACCTATTGATTCTAATAACTGAATGTAGAGTTGATCATTCGAGGGGCAACCATGTATGGTACTTCTCAACCCTGTCTCCGAGGGACAGTTGAACTAGCGACTCATGAATGTTACCGGGTAGGATCTTAAAGTCAAGTATTAGAATGAGTCTTATTAGGTTTTCCCTGGAGGAAGGCTCCCCCCGACCCTCGTGAGTCTTGTCCTACTCTGCCTTGAACTAGAACTCAAAAACTAGGACACATCCTCGTTTTAAAAGTGGTTAATGAATTTCTAAAAGTGGTCAAATCCGCACACATTTTAAAAGTGCGTGAATTTTAGATTAAAGGGCTATATGTACGTCTAATGCTTAAGATGACCGAGCGTAAATAATTTTTAAGTCAAGTTAAGGAGAGTGCGACCTTAAATGAAGTAAAATAATTGAGGTGCTTGTGTGACTTAGGAAGCTAGTAGGTGAGTCACCTACATGCTTAGCTTAAATAAGCTCAGTAAACGGAGACAAGGCCCAACACCGAATTTGTTCAAGTCCGATAAAGAATAAACCCCGAGTTAAGGATGTCATTTGGGCCCATGGTTTAGCATCATAAAAGGACAACATTTTCAGCCCAAGATGGATAGGAAAAGGGCCAAATTACAATTACAATCCAATTCAAAACTAGGGCCCAAACTAAGTGGGCTTAAGGGAGAAATGTTTGCAACAAAGCCCATCCCATTTGAAGCCCAATAAGGCTTAAATGAAAGGGCCAAGATGCTGCCCTATAACATTAATAAAATAAGGTTGAAAACCCAAAAGAAAGTCGGCCAAAAGTGGCCTATAAAAGGGAGCAACAAGCAGCAACCTTTAGTCATTTTCTCAAGCCAAAATTTCAGATTTCTCTCTAAGTTTCTTCTTGCTCTCTTCTCATTTTCTAAAGCAGCCAAGACACACTTCTAGGGATCTTGAAGAGAACCTAATCCTTGAGGGTTAAGGTAAGATAAAATACCCATGGTTTGGTGTAATTTTTCCATGAAAAACATGAAGAGTATGTTGGTTGTATTGTGCAGGAATTTTGGGACAGCATGTGTTCCAAATATTGTGGTTCACTTTTCTTGTTAAATAAGAGACTTTTATCTTGTTGGCTGGCTGAGTTATGAAGTAATATGTATGTTCTTAACAAGTCTTGGGTCTGTAATGATGTAAGAAGGCTGCTGGACCACTTGTATCTTCCGCAAAAATAAGTTCTTAAATGATGTCTTAATTCCGCTCATTAGTAAGAATTCGTGGACTGTTTTTTTTGGAATTGTTGTCTCATGTTTTCCATCTACTTAGGGACTGTTTTGGACTGTTTTAGGACTGTAATTGTGTGTAAATATGTTGAGGACAGTTTGGTTGAGGTTGAAACGGATTTGGAATGGTTGACGTCGAAATGTAGCGGAAGGACGCAATGTTGCGTTGCCTACTTGCGTGTTGTATAGAGTTGTTGTATGTTGTACTGTATGAGTTGTTGTAATGTTGTTATGGGACTAAAAATAGCTGGATATGACATGTATATGGGAATGTGTATTAGAAAATACGATTAGGAGTGGAAATGTTGAAAGAATACTCTTTGGGTGCTAATTCCGAGCTTGCTGCCCGGATATTATTTTTGGGTGAAATTGGATTACTAAGATGTGCTTACTAGCTTCTAACACTAGTTTTATCACCTAATATATTGTAGATAAGTGTTTGGAGGAAAAGGATACTACACCGAGGTAATAACGGCATAGTACAGCGAGGTATGTAAGGCTACTTGATTTCCTATTACTTAGCATGAAATCTATAATCTTCCTTAGCACATAAAGGCACGTACAAACTCCGACATGGCTGCTAACCGTGTCCCCACTTTTTACCATGTTCATATGTACCCATACATAGTCATTTTCAACATGCATATGTACCTGAATACTAAATATACATGAGTTCCTTCTTACCAAACAAAGTCTATGTGTTGTTTAATCTCCGATACGGTTCATTAGTTGTGTATCTCTCTTTCCATTGTGGTATTACCTTGTATGGTTGTTCATATGTCACATGTCTATATTCCTACAGTTCTAAAGGTTATGACCACCAAAAGAACCATCTCAAAGTAAATAAAAGATAACTTACAGTTGCTTATAAATGGGTGGTAGCCCGAGGGGTGGAAGAATCACCTAGCCAGGGTCGATCTCATTAACGGGTGGTAGCCTGAGGGGTGAAGGAATCACCTAGCCAGGGTCGATCCCATTACAGATTTACCACTGATCAGCTGGTCATTTACATGATATATTGTGCATAGATTATACAGTAAAGAAAGATACAGTAATAAAAAGACATAAAGTACATGATTCCACAGTATGATTAAAGGTGATCTTTTCATCCTTACACACCAGTGTGTGATTTCATTTGAGTTCTTATTGCATATACAGTATTTCCTGCCTTATATATTCAGTACATTATCTCGTACTGACGTCCCTTACGGGGGACCTGCATTTCATGCTGCAGGTACAGGAGCTACTAGATCTCCCCAGTAAGAGTACAGGACTTTCAGCTGCTATTACTAAGCTCCAGGTTGCTTCAGGGCTTATGTGTTTAGAACTTGTATTTTGTATTGTATAGTTGGCCATGAGGCGGGGCCTGTCCCGACCCATATGAATATTGTTCCTTACTTAGAGGCTTTGTAGACTATGTAAATTAAAGTGTGGTCAAATAGTGTATTATAGACATCGTGGCTCCAACGGCCTAGTCTTATGCATTTACTTTTGGTTTGTTAGTACAGTTTACTTTCTTTTGACAGCATATTGAGTATGGAAACCTCTCAAATGTTCATAGCAGGTGTATAGTTATATGTTGGTTCTCCCGAGCCTTGTCGGCAATGGGTGCCAGTCCGCCTTAATGGGGCTTAGGGCGTGACAGAAGTGGTATCAGAGCGGGTCGTCCTAGGGAGTCTACAAAGCCGTATCTATGTAGAGTCTTGTTTATGGATGTGTTGTGCACCACATTTATAAGCAGGAGGCTACGTGGCATTTAGGAGTTGTCACTTTCTTTTCATTCTTTAGATCGTGCCATAGAGCCAAGTGTTGTAGGTTGATTATTTCTAACCTCTAAATCATTTTGTACAGTAAGCATGCCTGTAACAAGGAAAAGCAAAGGCAAGGGGAAGGAGGTGGACGTGGTAATTGGTATGCCCAGTCG
Source organism: Solanum rostratum (assembly GCA_029948455.1). Taxonomy (NCBI): domain Eukaryota; kingdom Viridiplantae; phylum Streptophyta; class Magnoliopsida; order Solanales; family Solanaceae; genus Solanum; species Solanum rostratum. The sequence continues at coordinate 50,961,483 of CM057047.1, read as the reverse complement.
GGTGAGACGACGAGATGAGGCCCAAGATGAGTCTCTGTCCCAAACATCTCCAACTCCTCCAGCTCCTGATGAACCAGGTCGTAGTGAAACTCCCCCAGAACCACCTGCCGATGCTGCTGTGCAGGATCTGAGAAATGCGATCCAATTATTGACCCGCATAGTTGCTAGCCAAAGCCAAAGACAAGAAGGCCCAGTTGTAGGTGCAGATGGTGCGAATAGGGCAGCTAGCACAAGGATACGTGACTTCCTTAATTTGGACCCTCCAGCTTTCACCGGGTCAGATTCTAATGAAGATCCGCAAGACTTCATCGACCAGATCCAACGCACTTTAGATATTATGCATTTAAGTGGTACAGAAGCTGTGGAACTGGCAGCATATAGATTGAAAGGTGTGGCTATATTGTGGTATGAAGCTTGGAAGCAATCTAAGGGTATAGATGCACCTCTAACTACCTGGAAGGAGTTCAAAGAGGCCTTTCTTGACCATTATTTGCCATACGAGATTCGAGAGGCCTGGGCAGATTAATTTCTGAATCTCCACCAAGGGGGTATGAGCGTGAGGGAGTATAGCCTCCAGTTTAACTCCTTGGCCAGGTATGCTCCTAATGTAGTTGCTACTATGGCAGATAGAGTTCATCGGTATGTGGATAGGTTGGATACGTATCTGGTAAGAGACTGTACCATTGCTTCCCTGAATAAAGACATGGATATAGCAAGGATGCAAGCATTTGCACAGAAACTAGAGGATCAGAGGCACAAGTGAAGGACGCAAGAGATAGAAAGGGGGCAGTCCAAGAGGGCCAGATCTACAGGGCAGTTTGTACCATCCCAAGGTGACTTTAGGCCTCGATTTCCTAGTAAACCACCTAGACCAGCATCCTCCTACTCTGCAGTCAGTGCTCCACCGCAACTTCAAGGGCCTAGAGGTAATCAGTTTAATCAAAGAAGTGAGGGACAAGGTGCACGGACTACAGGATATTCGGCCAGCCAGCAGATTCCTCCTAGGCAGCTTGGCAAACAATGTGGGAGGAGTCATTCAGGTATATGTCGTGTTGGGACAGATGCCTATTATTTGTGTGGTGTACCAGGGCATATGATAAGAGATTTGCCAAGAAGACGTATGGGTGATATAGCACAACCTGCTGGGTCAGCAGTTGCATCATCATCGTTAGTTCCTCCCTTCAGTAGGGGTCAGCAAATGCCTACAGGCCGTGGTAGAGGTGGTAGAGGAGCAGCTAGCCCCAGCGGAGCCCAGAATCGCACTTATGCTCTGGGGAGTCGGCAGAATTTAGAAGCTTCACCCGATGTGTTCAGCAAATGCCTACAAGCCGTGGTAGAGGTGGTAGAGGAGCAGCTAGCCCCAGCGGAGCCCAGAATCGCACTTATGCTCTGGGGAGTCGGCAGAATTTAGAAGCTTCACCCGATGTGGTCACAGGTACATTGTCCATCTTTTCACATAATGTGTATGCATTAATTGACCCTGGTTCTACATTATCATACATCACACCACTAGTGGCTGGGAAGCTTAAAAGAACACCTAAATTATTGAATGAGCCATTTGAAGTGTCTACGCCAACCGGTGAATCTATTATAGCTAGAAGGGTCTATTATGACTGTGTTGTAACTGTTTGTGACCGTGACACACTAGCTGACCTTGTTGAGTTAGATATGGTGGAATTCGATGTTATAATGGGTATGGATTGGTTAGCTTCTTGCTATGCTACTGTGGATTGCCGAACTAAAAGGGTGTATTTCCACTTTCCAAATGAGGCAGTCCTTGAATGGGAAGGTAATGTTGGGGCACCAAAGGGTAAGTTTATTTCCTATTTTAAGGCAAGGAAGATGATGTCAAAGGGGTATATATGTCATCTAGTTAGAGTAAGGGATATGGAGGCTGAATCACCAACTCTTCAATCTGTTCCCGTAGTGAATGAATTTGTTGATGTGTTTCCCGAAGAGCTTCCAGGTTTACCTCCAGAACGAGAAATAGATTTTGGCATTGATTTACTTCCAGGTACTCAACCCATTTCTATCCCTCCATATAGAATGGCCCCGACAGAGTTACGTGAATTAAAGGAACAATTAAAAGATTTGCTAGAGAAGGGTTTTATAAGACCTAGTGTATCCCCTTGGGGTGCACCAGTGTTATTTTTACGTAAAAAGGATGGCACCTTGAGAATGTGTATTGACTACCGGCAATTGAATAGGGGGACAATTAAAAACAAATACCCCCTCCCCAGGATTGACGATTTGTTTGATCAGTTACAGGGTGCCAAATGTTTTTCAAAAATTGAACTGAGGTCAGGTTATCACCAAGTGAGGGTGAGGGAAAACGATATACCCAAGACAGCCTTTAGGACACGCTATGGTCACTTTGAATTTCTTGTTATGTCATTTGGGCTGACAAATGCACCAGTAGTTTTTATGGACTTAATGAACAGGGTAATCAAGCTGTTCTTGGATGTCTTTGTGATAGTATTTATAGATGACATTTTGGTGTATTCATGATCAGAAAAGGACCATGCAAATAACCTACGGCAGGTATTACAAGTTCTTCGTGATCGGCAATTGTATGCCAAGTTTTCCAAATGTGAATTTTGGTTGAAATCAGTGGCATTCTTGGGTCATATTGTATCCGATGAAGGAATAAGGGTTGATTCACAAAAGATAGAGGCGGTGAAAGATTGGCCAAGGCCAACAACACCCACAGAAGTTTGAAGCTTCTTAGGGTTGGCAGGTTATTACAGAAGATTTATTGAAGGTTTTTCTTCTATTTCTGCACCTCTAACAAAGTTGACACATAAGGCGACCAAATTTCAATGGAATGATGCATGTGAGAGGAGCTTTCAAGAGTTGAAAAGCAGGCTAACTTCTGCACCTGTATTAGTGCTTCCAGAAGGCATAGAGGGGTATGCGGTGTATTGTAATGCTTCGGGGGTTGGCTTTTAGGGTGTGTACTGACACAACATGGTAGGGTAATTGCTTATGCCTCGAGACAACTGCGGCCACATGAGAAAAACTACCCCACACATGACCTTGAACTAGCAGATGTTGTGTTTGCCTTGAAAATATGGCGCCATTATTTGTATGGAGTCCATGTTGACATATATACTGACCATAAGAGCCTACAGTACATCTTTAAACAGAAAGACCTAAATTTAAGGCAGCGGAGGTGGCTGGAGCTAATAAAGGATTACGATGTTGATATACTATACCATCCAGGGAAAGCAAATGTGGTAGGCGATGCTTTGAGCCGCAAGGCAATTGTGAATATTGATGATCAGACCGTGGTAAGTCAAGGAGTCTCTAAGGATCTACGTCAACTAGCCAATTTGGGGGTTCACCTGATTGAAACTCCAAAAGAAGGGGTTGTTGTGCATAATGCTGCGGAGTCTTCATTGATAACAGAGGTAAGGGAAAAACAGTTCAAAGATCCTATTCTACAGCGGCTTAAGGAGAAGGTGAGTCGAGGCACAATGAAGGGCTTTGAACTTACTCAAAATGGAGTACTTTATTGCCAAAATAGATTGTGTGTTCCTAATATAAATGGACTAAGAAGGAGGATAATGGAAGAAGCCCATCATTCAAGATATTCTATCCATCCAGGATCAACTAAGATGTGCCATGACCTGAAGGGAATGTTTTGGTGGGGAGACATGAAAAAGGACCTTGCAGAATTTGTGGCTCAATATCCGAATTGCCAACAAGTTAAGGTAGAGCACCAAAAGTCGGGAGGTTATATGCAATGTATAGAGCTTCCAACATGGAAGTGGGATATGATTGATATGGATTTTGTTACTGGGTTGCCTCGCTCATTTCAGAAGTTTGACTCCATATAGGTAATAGTTGATAGACTTACAAAGTCAGCACACTTCTTGCCAGTTAAGAGTGATTATACAGCTGAAGAGTATACAAAGCTATAACTCAAAGAGATAGTTAGGCTACATGGGGTTCCAATATCCATTATATCTGATCGGGGAGCCCAATTCACCGCAAAGTTTTGGAAATCCTTCCAGAGGAGCTTAGGAACACAAGTGAATCTAAGTACAGCTTTCCACCCGCAGACAGATGGTCAAGCAGAACGCACCATTTAAACACTTGAAGATATGTTGCGGGCGTGTGCATTAGACTTCAAAGGTAGTTGGGTAGACCATTTGCCACTTATTGAATTTTCCTATAATAATAGCTACCATTCAAGCATCAAGATGGCACCGTATGAAGCTTTGTACGGAAGGAAATGTAGATCACCGATAGGATGGTTTGAAGTGGGTGAAACCACCTTGCTTGGTCCAGATCTAGTCCAACAAGCCATGGAAAAAGTCAAGGTAATACGACAACGGCTAGAAATAGCCCAAAGCCGTCAAAAATCATATGCAGATGCTAGAAGAAGAGGACTGGAATTCTCAGTAGGAGATTGGGTGTTCTTAAAGGTATCCCCAATGAAAGGTGTTATGAGATTTGGTAAGAAAGGGAAACTAAGCCCACGTTATATAGGGCCATATAAGATTATTAAAAGGTTTGGACAGGTTGCATATGAATTAGAGCTACCCCAGGAGCTTTCAATGGTTCATCCAGTTTTTCATGTCTCAATGCTTCGAAAATGCATAGGTGATCCATCTCGTATTACTCCAATTGAAGATATGCAGGTTACGGAAGATCTCACCTATGAAGAGGTACCTATTGCTATTCTAGATCGTCAAGTTAGAAAGCTAAGGAATAAGGAAATACCTTCAGTAAAAGTGCTTTGGAGGAACCAACAGGTAGAAGAGATAACGTGGGAGGCTGAGGAAGCAATGAGGTCTAAATGCCCTTATTTATTTGAAGCTAAAGAGGAAGTCCAAGATACAGAGTTAAAAGAGTAGTAGGTACGTGAATATGAATTCTTACTATGTTTCAAAAAGTCTGTTTACACGAAAGTTCGAACTTGTTTAACCTATTCAATTATGCTTACATTCGGGGACGAATGTTCCTAAGGGGGGGAGGATGTAACACCCCACATCTTACATGTACTAGTCGAACACAGATGAAACATGATATGGCGGGGTCAAATCCGCACACATTTTAAAAGTGCGTGAATTTTAGATTAAAGGGCTATATGTACGTCTAATGCTTAAGATGACCGAGCGTAAATAATTTTTAAGTCAAGTTAAGGAGAGTGTGACCTTAAATGAAGTAAAATAATTGAGGTGCTTGTGTGACTTAGGAAGCTAATAGGTGAGTCACCTACATGCTTAGCTTAAATAAGCTCGGTAAACGGAGACAAGGCCCAACACCGAATTTGTTCAAGTCCGATAAAGAATAAACCCCGAGTTAAGGATGTCATTTGGGCCCATGGTTTAGCATCATAAAAGGACAACATTTGTAGCCCAAGATGGATAGGAAAAGAGCCAAATTACAATTACAATCCAATTCAAAACTAGGGCCCAAACTAAGTGGGCTTAAGGGAGAAATGTTTGCAACAAAGCCCATCCCATTTGAAGCCCAATAAGGCCCAAATGAAAGGGCCAAGCTGCTGCCCCATAACCTTAATAAAATAAGGTTGAAAACCCAAAAGAAAGTCGGCCAAAAAAGGGAGCAACAAGCAGCAACCTTTAGTCATTTTCTCAAGCCAAAATTTCAGATTTCTCTCTAAGTTTCTTCTTGCTCTCTTCTCATTTTCTAAAGCAGCCAAGACACACTTCTAGGGTTCTTGAAGAGAACCTAATCCCTGAGGGTTAAGGTAAGATAAAATACCCATGGTTTGGTGTAATTTTTCCATGAAAAACATGAAGAGTATGTTGGTTGTATTGTGCAGGAATTTTGGGACAGCATGTGTTCCAAATATTGTAGTTCACTTTTCTTGTTAAATAAGAGACTTTTATCTTGTTGGCTGGCTGTTATGAAGTAATATGTATGTTCTTAACAAGTCTTGGGTCTGTAATGATGTAAGAAGGCTGCTGGACCACTTGTATCTTCCGCAAAAATAAGTTCTTAAATGATGTCTTAATTCCGCTCATTAGTAAGAATTCGTGGACTATTTTTTTGGAATTGTTGTCTCATGTTTTCCATCTACTTAGGGACTGTTTTTGGACTGTTTTAGGACTGTAATTGTGTGTAAATATGTTGAGGACAGTTTGGTTGAGGCTGAAACGGATTTGGAATGGTTGACGTCGAAATGTAGCGGAAGGACGCAATGTTGCGTTGTCTACTTGCGTGTTGTATAGAGTTGTTGTATGTCGTACTGTATGAGTTGTTGCAATGTTGTTATGGGACTAAAAATAGCTGGATATGACATGTATATGGGAATGTGTATTAGAAAATACGATTAGGAGTGGAGATGTTGAAAGAATACTCTTTGGGTGCTAATTCCGAGCTTGCTGCCCGGATATTATTTTTGGGTGAAATTGGATTACTAAGATGTGCTTACTAGCTTCTAACACTAGTTTTATCACCTAATATATTGTAGATAAGTGTTTGGAGGAAAAGGATACTACTCCGAGGCAATAACGACATAGTACAGCGAGGTATGTAAGGCTACTTGATTTCCTATTACTTGGCATGAAATCTATAATCTTCCTAAGCACATAAAGGCACGTACAAACTCCGATATGGCTGCTAACCATGTCCCCACTTTTTACCATGTTCATATGTACCCATACATAGTCATTGTCAATATGCATATGTATCTGAATACTAAATATACATGAGTTCCTTCTTACCAAACAAAGTCTATGTGTTGTTTAATCTCCGATATGGTTCATTAGTTGTGTATCTCTCTTTCCATTGTGGTATTACCTTGTATGGTTGTTCATATGTCACATGTCTATATTCCTACAGTTCTAAAGGTTATGACCACCAAACGAACCATCTCAAAGTAAGTAAAAGATAACTTACAGTTGCTTATAAATGGGTGGTAGCCTGAGGGGTGGAAGAATCACCTAGCCAGGGTCGATCTCATTAACGGGTGGTAGCCCGAGGGGTGAAGGAATCACCTAGCCAGGGTCGATCCCATTTCAGATTTACCACTGATCAGCTGGTCATTTACATGATATATTGTGCACAAATTATACAGTAAAGAAAGATACAGTAATAAAAAGACATAAAGTACATGATTCCACAGTATGACTAAAGGTGGTCTTTTCATCCTTACACACCAGTGTATGATTTCATTTGAGTTCTTATTGCATATACAGTATTTCCTGCCTTACATATTCAGTACATTATCTCGTACTGACGTCCCTTACGAGGGACCTGCATTTCATGTTGCAGGTACAGGAGCTACTAGATCTCCCCAGTAAGAGTACAGGACTTTCAGCTGCTATTACTAAGCTCCAGGTTGCTTCGGGGCTTATGTGTTTAGAACTTGTATTTTGTATTGTATAGTTGGCCATGAGGCGGGGCCTGTCCCGACCCATATGGATATTGTTCCTTACTTAGAGGCTTTGTAGACTATGTAAATTAAAGTGTGGTCAAATAGTGTATTATAGACATCGTGGCTCCAACGGCCTAGTCTTATGCATTTACTTTTGGTTTGTAAGTACAATTTACTTTCTTTTGACAGCATATTGAGATGGAAACCTCTTAAATGTTCATAGCAGGTGTGTAGTTATATGTTGGTTCTCCCGAGCCTTGTCGGCAACGGGTGCCAGTCCGCCTTAATGGGGCTTAGGGTGTGACACCGGTATTCCTCTCGAAAGGAAAATAGAATTTGGTATAGACCTCCTCCCTGATACTCAACCTATTTTTATTTTTCCGTACCAAATGGCCCCAATGGAGTTAAAAGAGTTAAAGGACCAATTGAAAGACTTATTGGAAAAAAGATTTATACAGACTAGTAAGTCACATTAGGGTGCACCAGCATTGCCTGTGAGGAAGAATGATGGCTCATTTAGAATGTGCATCGATTACTGACAACTCAATAAGGTCACCATGAAGAACAAATATATTTTGCCAAGGACACATGACCTATTTGATCAACTACAAGGAGCAAGTCACTTCTCAAAAATTGACCTTCGGTCCGGGTATCATCAATTGAGGGTAAGAGAGTGTGATATACCCAAAACGACATTCCAGACAAGATATAGACATTTTGAATTAGTGGTAATGTCCTTCAGCCTAACTGATGCTCCGATAGTATTCATGGATTGTATGAATAGGGTCTTTAAACCCTACCTTGACATGTTTGTGGTGGTGTTCATCGATGATAATTTGATTTATTGCCAGAGTGAAGAGGAGCATGCAGAGCATCTAAGGGTAGTGTTGCAAACATTGAGGAAAGAAGGCTGGTTACCAAGTCTGACAAATGCAAATTTTGGTTGAACGAGGTGGCTTTCCTAGGGCATGTGGTGTGGGGCGAAGCATTAAAGTGGATTCAAAAAATATGGAGGCGATAAGAAATTGGCCTAGACCCTTGACTCCGATGGATATTAAGAGTTTCTTGGCCTCGACTGGTTACAATCTAAGATCCGTGAGTGGTTTCTCTTCAATTTCTCCTCCTTTGATTAAGTTGACACAAAAGAAGACTAAAAATGTATGGACTGACACATGTGAAAGAAGCTTCCAAACTTTGAAAGATAAGCTTACATCCGCTCTTATTTTGACTCTACCGGAAGGGTTACAAGGGTTTATGGTGTATTGCGATGCTTCGAGAGTTGGCTTGGGGTGTGTCTTGATGAAAATTGGTAAGGTCACCACCTGTGCTTATAGACAACTAAAGGTGCATGAGTGAAATTACCCTATCCATGATCTTGAGTTAGCGGTTGTGGTGTTTGCCTTGAAGATATGGTGTCACTATTTATATGGTGTTCATGTAGGTTTGTTCACCGACCACAAGAGTCTCCAATATATGTTGAACCAAAGAGATCTAAATTTGAGGCAAAGGAGATGGTTGGAGTTCCTCAAGGATTACGATATGAGTGTGCATTACCATCCGGGCAAAGCTAATATTGTGGTCGATTCCCTAAGTAGGGTGTATATAGAGAGTGTGGCTCACGTGGGGGATAGCAAGAAAGAATTGACAAGAGAGGTCCATCGGTTGGCTAGGTTGGGATTTAGATTGAGTGAAGCCGAAAATGGTAGTGTAGTGGTGATGTAAGTCTTCCTTGATTGAAGAAGTCAAATCTAAACAAGATCTTGACCCCGCTTTAGTGGAATTAAAATCATTGGTAAGGGATGGCAAGGTGGAGGTTTTCTCCCAAGGGGGAGATGGTGTTCTTAGGTACCAAGGTCAGTTATGTGTGCTCGATATCGATGAATTGAGCGACTTAATCTTAAAATAGACACACAATTCATCTTATTCTATCCACCCCAATTCCACTAAAATGTATAAAGATTTGAGAGAAGTGTATTAGTGGGGTGGTATGAATAGGGATATTGCCAAGTTTGTAACTAGATGCCATAATTACCAACAAGTCAAGGCCGAACATTAAAGGTCGGGTGGCCTAGAACAAGACTTTAAGATTCCTACTTTGAAGTGGGAAGATATCAACATGGACTTTGTGATCAGCTTGCTTAGGACTAGGAAGCATTTTGATTCCATTTAGGTCATCGTTGATACAATGACAAAATTATCCCACTTCCTACCAGTTAAGACGACATACGGTGCCGAAGACTATGCCAAGTTATATATTCATGAGTTGGTAAGGTTGTATGGGGTCTCATTGACTATTATTTCAGATCACGACACTCATTCACATTGCACTTTTGGATGTCTTACCAAAAGGGCCTCGGTAGCAAAGTAAAGCTCAGCTTGGTTTTTCACCCAGAAATAGATAGCCTAGTTGAAAGGACCATTCATACTCTTGAGGATATGCTACGGACTTGTGTCTTGGAGTTTAAGGGTAGTTGGTATGAGCATCTTTCACTTATAGTTCACTTATAACAACAATTACCATTCTAGCATCAGAATGACTCCTTTTGAAGCTTTGTATGGGAGGAGTTGTAGATCTCCAGTCAGATGGTTTGAAGTGGGGGAGATGGCTTTGTTTGGTTTGTACTTAGTTATGGGAGATTTGAAGAAAGTGAGGATGATAAGGGAGAGATTGAAGGCAGCCTAAAGTCGAGAAAAGTCCTATGCTAACACTAGAAGAAGAGACCTTGAATTTTAAGTTGATGATTTGGTGTAATTGAAGGTTTCACTAATGAAGGGCATAGTTCATTTTGGCAAGAAGGGGAAATTAAGCCCTAGGTACGCAGGGCCGTACCAGATCTTGAGACATGTTGGTAAAGTTTTATACAAATTAGAGTTGCCCGTGGAGATGAGTATGATTTATCCGGTTTTCTATGTCTCCATGTTGAGGAAGTGTATTGGGGAACCTAATTCGATAGTACCTTTGGAGGTGGTGAATGTGGAATAGAACTTTACTTATGAAGAAGTCCCTATAGAAATATTGGATAGGAAAGTCAACTAGTTGAGGAACAAATATGTACCCTCCGTCAAAGTCCTTTGGAGGAATCAACAAGTCGAAAGTACCACTTGGGAAGCCAAAGCGGATATGAAAAAGCAATACCTCTATCTCTGTCATTCTACTCCTGCCTGAGATACAATAACTTATTCCAATTACGAACCTTCTTTCCTTGCATGTCATCTTCACGTCATTGAAGTATGGTTATGTGATTTTGATGTTGCATTGTAAATGTTATATGGAACATGATTTAAAGATTTGCATGGTGCATGTGTTGCATTTGGTATATGATGCATGTATTCCGTTCTTTAAAGCTTACCTTAGTAACATTAGGGGATTAATGTTCCCAAGGAAGAGATATTGTAAGGCCCCACCCATGAGATGTATGAAAACGCAAGAAAAAAGTCCTGAAAATATTTTGAGTGTCAATTGTTCTGAGGGGACTTACGAGCCATAAAAAGTTTCATGGGCCGTAAGTGGTTCTCGTGGGTTGAAGGTCAAACTTGGTGAAAATGATAATTTCTGAAGTGAGATGTACGACTTATCAGACGGCCCGTAAAGTTACCTATGAGTTGTAAGTCATGTTGTGGAATGTGAACTAGAGAAAACGCTTCTGAAAGTCTGAAATGTCATCATACAAGACCCTTCTCTACGGCCAATAGAATGGACCACGACCCGTAAATGGTGTCTGGTGGTCCTGTCCGATAAAAATTTAAAAGTGGAAAATTTGACCTTTCATGTTGTCTAATGCCTATACTATATCATTTTGACCTTCAAAGAGCACCTTATCAACCTTCATAACCCTAATTTACTCCATTCCACCCCATTCTAAAATGCTCTAAGTCCAAAAACACTCTCAAGTCCCGCAAGGTTTCAAGAAATAAGGTGCAAGCTAGGATTCTGAATTTCTCATCATTTTTCCAAGGTTTTTCCATCTCCTATCACTAAGGTATATGGGTTTTTATTGTGGAGACCTTTCCTCCTCAAGCTCAACCATGCTTCTGCTTTATTGTGATTGCTCAAGTTATGGTATTACATGAAGATTTTATGAAACCTTCTATATGATGATAATACGAAGTATTTTATGATAATATACCTTTGTATATGTTTAAGCGTTGAAAAGCCATGTGAAATTTAGGGATTTTTATCAGGGTTTAAGGATTCCTTAAGAAAGTTTTACTATGTTTTGGTGGGTTCTTTGAATAATGAATAAGTGATTCCATTTTGTAACTCTCATGGAATTCACTCACGAATTGTATGATTTTAAAGTTTGTACATGAACCCACCATGATTAAATAAATCTGTATACTAAGTTTCTATGAAAGTGAAAGCCTTATGGCAAGTTTTATGAAATCATGAATGATACGAATTAAAGGGTTATTATGTATGATATGAATCAATGAATGCCTTATGAAAGTTATGAAGCCCTATATTGATGTTAATAAGGTTTGGTTTTGATGATCTACTCTATGAACTATGATGATACTATGATATTATGATGCTAGCATATTATGACTATAAGTACGAATTGAGTATTCCTTGTGACTGGGACTAGCGGACCTCGGTATATGAACATTGTCCCATAACTATGTTGCCACCATAGGTTTATGAATTAGCTAATAGATCCATATAGCTTAAGTTGCATGGTTGACCAAAAGGGTAGTGTTCCCGTACGACACATGTGAATTTAATACCGAAATTGATGGTGTTCCGGTATAGTTAATATAATGTTATGTCAAAATGGGTGGTGTTCCCGTAATGTGATTATGAAGCACTTTTCAAAAAGGATGGAGTTCCCATAAGATGAGTGCTAGGTTTACCCTGGCAAAGTAGACCTCTCCTAGTCCAGTGTGGAGTGAATATCGAGGTTCCAAGTAGTAGCTCGCTTGGTCTTACATGTCAGTTTCGATCCCTTACCATATATGTATGTTATGTTATGTGACTTGATGATTCCGCATGTATATTTAACCATGGCATAGAGAATGCATGACATATTAAGCTTATATCTATCGATTATGATTATGCATATTGCTTAATTATGGCTTATGTTCCTTGTTGCGTTTGCGCCCCACATACTTAGTACATTCCAAGTAGTAACACATACTTTGCCTATATGATATAACCATGTAGGGACCGGACTTCTGTTTCATCATTCTTCTCCATGTGGCTAGACGATTCGAGCGGAGATTTGCGATAAGTGAGTCCTCCATTTCCAGGGACAACATTCGCTTACTTTCATGCATTATTTAGACTTTGTCTATTTTGGATACTATCTTTTGAGGGCGATCCCCGGAGATGTCTTGGACCCCATTCAATTCATGATTAGAGGTGTTGTTGGATATGGTTATGCTATGTATTTTGAGCTGGAATCATTATGCTTTGTATCATGAAAAGATTTCCCTTAGTGCCTTATTCCCTTTTTGTGCTAAATGCTTGTTGTATGATAAGGGTAACAAGATGAAAGTCCTAAGTACCCAATTGCCCCCATAGCGTGTTACCCGCCCTTTAAAAATCATTTGCTATGTGATTCATGCTAATTCTCCTCCGCACAGCATCCCCATAACGTGAGTCCAAAGCCCCATTTTAGAAATTATATGATATTTGTTTTTTGTTCATTTATGCTTTCATAAAACCAAGGATGTTCTATGTATATTAAGAGGCTTGTTTGGGATCCCTCGGGTTCCCATTCAACGTGTTACGTCTAGACCCTTGACTTAGGGCATGACAGGAGGTGTAGTTTTCCAAAATAGAGTTGAGTCTTCATTGGTTGTTGAGGTAAAAGAAAAGCAAGATCAGAATTCCATTTTTTCCAATTGAAGGAAGATGTTCATAAGCAGAAAGTATTAGTTTTTGCAAAAAGGGAGATTGGGTGGTGAGGTATCAAGGTATGTTGTGTGTTCCAGGTGTTGATGGGCTTCGAAACAAGCTAGTCGTTGAACCCTATAGCACTAGATACTCCATTTACCAGGGTTCTACAAAGAGGTACAAAGATTTACGAGAAATATATTGGTGGAGTGGTATGAAGAGAGACATTACTGAAGTTATGTCTTAGCACCTAAAATTGCCAGAAAGTCAAGGTAGAACATACCTTGTGGTGTAGCCCAAAATAAGAGATTCCTAAATGGTAATGGGAGATGACTAATATGGGTTTCATAACTGGATTATCACGATCTCACAAACAGTATGACTCTATATGGATAATAATAGATAGAATGACCAAGTCAGCTTAGTTATTGCTGGTCAAGACGACTGACACTGTAGAGGAATATACCAAGTTATATATTTTGGGAGCTTGTAAGATTGCATGGAGTCCTCTTATAGATTATTTCTATTAGAGGAGACCTGTTCACAACACATTTTCGGAAGTCTTTCAAGAAAAGGCTTGGTAGTAAACTAAACTTTAGCACAACTTTTCACCCTCTGACGAATGGACAGGTAGAGTGTACGGTTCAAACAGTTGAAGGTATATTGAGAGTGTGTGTTATGGACTCCAAAGGTAATTGGGATGATCATTTTCTACATATTGAGTTTTCTTATAATAACATTTTTCATGCTAGTATACAAATGGCTCTATATGAGGCTCTTTATGGGTGGAGATGTAGGCCACTTATTGGCTGGTTTGAGGTTGATGAAGTGATACACCCATATTAACTCTAAAAAAAGGAGTAAAGTGGTCATTGATCAAATATAGAACTCAACAAGATTTTAGGTTGATCCTACATGAAATACATGAGAATATATCTATTAGCACCCATTTTAAAATGTAATGCTGCTTCAATAAAACAAAAGTGCATAAAGTAAATAGGTGGTTTTTATAACAAGAGTATGCAAAATCTTAGAATGACTTATTAACTGCTGGATTTGAATCAATTAATTGTGATACTAGGGTTTTGTTACCCATGACATTCAACTCGATAGACAAAAATTAGGTTTATGAATTCATTCATAGTTATGCATACAACATCAAGCAAGTTAACCAACACCTAATTCACCTCTCGGTCCTTCTTAAATGTATCTCATTTCTCACCTCCCAATCTCAAAATGTGTAACTTCCTAACCCTTGCTATGGATCCTAGAGTACTATTACCTTCTGGTCTCAAGTACTTAGACAAATCTTTCACCGTTGAATCTTTGCTGTAAAATTCTTTTCCTAATCACTAACCGTCTCTCGGGCAAGCAATGAATACGAGCACGATATTAATGCATCAAATCGTTAAGAAAGAAATTAAGATGAAGAAAATTACAATGTATGCAATGACCGATACGGAAATTCAATTCCAGTTTGTCCACTTTATTGAGTTGTCATGGTTACCACAACCCTGGTTGTGGGTTTAGCCTGGCATATTTAACGTGAAAAAACCCATAAAAAGATGATAAAATCATGACTGAGAACTTACAATTGATAATAGAAGAAATTACCGGATTAAAATCTCAAGAAGAAGATCAAAACTATATAATCTCAATGAAAATAATCATAAATAGTATTCTATCATGTGTTTTCAGTCTCTAGTAATCAATAGGTAGTAAAAATGGAATGTAAAAATCTTATATATACATGGGAAAAACCTAATCCTAATTAAAATAGGAAAATAAAAGTCGGCATAGACCATGGGCATTTGTACGGACCATGACACGTTCACGGACCGTGAAATGGTCTGTGATCTTTCACTTGACGCTTTTCATCTCTGTCTCATTCCACAATGGGCCACACAACCCACTGTAGGGTTCACGAACCGTGAAAGGGCTCGTGAACCTTGCCTTGAGAAATTTCCAATTGTCAGCCGCCTTCTTCATCTTCATAACCCTCTTCACGGTCCGTGGTGTGATTTATGGGCCGTGGAGGGTTCCATAAACTTCTCCTTGTATGATTCGTCTAATTTTTTATAGTAACCCCAAAGTTATGTAACACTCCATGATTGTCCATATGATCCGTGCAAGGTTCCACGGTTTGTGAAAGGGCCCGTGGAACCTGCCTTTGCCTCTCTTGCTTTAGCTTCGACTTTTCAAGCCAAGTGTGGAGTCACGACGAATTCCACACTCTATGAAGATGTTCACGAGCTGTGTGAGTGTTCATGGACCCTCACTTGGTCATTTTCACACGACTCCATCATGTGGAAGGTCCAAGACACCTCCTACAGTCTGTGAGGTGCTGCACGGGAGTGGAAGTGCCTATATAGATGTACTTGAATTCATTTTCGCTCATTTCCTAGAATTTCATCCGAATTTCCATGCTTTACTCATTTTCTTGAAAATCAACGCAAAACAAACATTAAACAAACAAGAGTTCTTGAGAACTCACAAAAATTCTATGTTTAAAGTGTCATAAGAGTCTCATTTTCATGATTCATCAACACTCTCAACATAGAATTGTTTCTTGTCCTCAAGTAATGACTAGCTAAAATTAAACGACATGCAAATGCAAGTATCCATCAGAAATCATACAGTAACCCCATAATTATAAAAAAAAATATGCCCAAAAATTATGCTTTTAATGCACTCACAGCCCAACCAACTAACGAAGGCCAATTTAATTATCAGTTACATACACACTTCACCCAAGTAAACTCAAGAATAAAGATGAACTAGTAGATTAGTAACCACACAGTGCAAGGATAGTGTCTTCACCATAATGAAGTCTCACACACAGTATATCAATGCAAAATAGAGACTAGAATGTAGGCACTCGCGCTCACAAGGGACGTCAAATCAAAAGACAAGTAAAGACCATCAACTTGCCCTTATTTTCACCACTTTAACTTTCAAATGACCTTTTTAGGTTAACATTAGTACTTTTTAGGCTTGTAACGTTGGCTTGGGTTCAGGTAGGATATATTTAAGATTTAAGTGACTAATTTCCGATCCAAGCTACTTCGGCATAACTTTCAAGTTTCATCCCTCAAACTATTTCTTCCCAATTCCTGTGCCATTAAGAGTGTTTCTCGTTTTCATTTATTCATTTCCCTTCTTGCTTTTGATGTCCTAAAAACATATAACACTTTTGATGCTTAAAAATTGGAATTTTATGTGTTCAGAAAGCAATGTTAGTGGGTTTGATGTGTTTTTATGTTTATTTTGCAGTAATATAGGATTCAGTATGATTTTGGGCAAAGTTCTGTAGAATTAGAGTTTTTGGGGATTTATAGGCTACTCTACGGACCATGGTTCAATCCACGAGCCTTAGAGAGGTTTCGTGAGTCAGATATAATGAAGGGACAAGTTTCAAATATTGCATCCACGAATAGTCAAACGAGTCGTAGACTTCTTCACGAGTCGGGGATAGTGTCGTGCCTAGAGGATCATATTTTGATGAGTTTGAGAAACGCTGTTAGACGAAACCCTCCACGGGTCATAAGTCAGAAAATGGCCCGTAAGAAGCTCGCATGGAATTGAAGTCTGTTTTTGGATGTTGCGAGTATGAAGCCCAAGTACGGGCGGTGGTTTCTTAAACAACTCGTAACCCCGTCTGTAGAAGCTACCGAATCCAGTTTTCTTATTTCATTTTGGATTTGTATTTTACTTATTATAAATAGCTTTTTTTGTCTTTTTAGAAGAGAGATGCATGAGAGAGGACAAAAACACTTTTGAGACTTTATATTTTTTTATTTTCACATTGAAATTATTACATTGTGATTTCTTGTGGGGAACTTTGGATTTCCTTTTCTTAAATTCACCATTGTAAGTGTTTAATTATGATATTCCATAACATGATTCTTTCATCTACAATGATTATGCATAGCTAAATTTACAACTAGGGTTGTGGGAACCATGGGGAAATGAATATGGTAAAACTGGAGAATTTGTAATTCTTGGAAAGTGTACATGCATGTATTAATTGATTCTCTTCGTTATGAATGCTTTTTAACAATGGACAACGTTAGAACCCACCTAATTCTTACTGACTAGATCAAGGTAGCAATGAATAGGAAAAGAGAATAATTAATAGGACTCGATATGATCCCTCTCGTCTAATCAACGTAACAGGACCAAGTGGTGATTGTACTAAAACAAAAGGTAAGGGTTAGTAATGTCACATTGCGGGAACAGATCAATTCACGTAGTGAAATTTACCTCTCGCATAGATCAAAGGATTAGGTAAACTTACTTACCAGTTCTGCATGCTACATATTAGAAAGGAATTCATGTGAACACAATACCCTAGTTACTTCTGTCACTGATTTCACAACACTAGCTTCTAGATTAGGTTTACTACAATTATACAATCCCCTTTCGGGAAATAAGTAGGTTAATTCGTTTCACTTGCTCGTAATTACTTAAGGTCTAGACTATATTACATATGGGATCGACCCTAACCTTGGTTAGATTATATATTTTGACAACGACCGCTTATACCTTCAAAAAGGAGGTGTATTTTGGGCAACATCACTTTTGCTTTTCTTCAGTCACACTCCAAACTTCTCTTTTCCTCTCATCACTTAACTCTTTTCAACTCTTAAATTTTTTGTTTTTCCTATAGTAGCAACCCTCAACTTAGGCCTTTGGCCCGAGTTGAGGTACATAATATCTTTTAAAAGGACCAAGACCAAACAATCCACCCTCGACTTAGGCCTTTAGCCTAGGTTGAGGTTCACATTGTTCATGGAGAGACTAGTGTGACGACCCATCACTATTCTTGCCCACAAGGGAAAAATCTAGAGTCTTCGAGTGGTTTACGGAAGACTCTAGAACCGTATAGAATACAATAGTGGTGTGTAGTCTTCTCTAGAATTGTATGGAAGTATGTGGAGGATTCTAGAGAAAGGACTACCTTGTAAATATGGAGGACTTGTAGTGTAAATATTATTTACATCTTGGCCCTGTAGGAGTAGTATAAATAGAGGGGGTCATTTTCATATGCAAATCATCCAAGCATCCAAGAATTAAGTGTAAAGCATTCTTCCAAAGTTATAAAAGTGTTCCTTTTCTAAATCTCTATGTCTCTCTTATAAGTCTTCTATCTAGCGTTCCCTTAGCGGTCTTAGTTGGAAGGCTTACTAGTATTTGTAAGACCGTGAAAGATTCGTGAGAAAATTGACTAGTGCTGCACAAAAGTCGTAGCGAGAGTTCTAAGTCCGTGACACTAGGGCAAAAGTAAAGGTCTGCAGAGAGATAATAGATATGAGTTGGGTGATTACAAAGAAAAAGGGCCTATTTAGGCTCAAGTTTTGGTTCAAAAGGGAACAATCTCATTTGGATGGTTTATTTTAGGCAATGACTTATCACCAAAAATGGGCTAAGATCCTATCCTAATCTAATAATTCGATTACTTTAGTGGAACTAACCAGGCAAGTTCTAGCTTGCCAATGCATTGATCGTATTTAAAAAAAATGAGCTCACCACACATGGCACATCTCCTACACTATTCCGCACTAAACAACAAGAGTATGCTTCATTCATCAAGACACCAATTAGGTAATGTATGCAATGCTTTATAAGGGTTAACACAAGTCGGTTAGGAATGCCTTCATGCACATACAAGCTTTTTTTAAAAGAATTGGGGAATTTTTCACACAAACGATGGGTTACTATAGACTCTTACAAACACTCATATTTACACAAACAAACAACCTAAACATGCTAGTTCTACTAGATAGTACACTTGGGAGAAAAGAAACATGGCAATAAAAACTCTCAAGTGACAGGATGACCCCCCCCCCCCCCCCAACAAAATTATCGTGCAATGTCTTCACTACACTCAAATTACAAAATACAGAAAAATAGGGGAGTAGAACATACCTGGGCTCAGTAGCAGGTGGCATAGGTGGGGCAGGTGGAGCTCCCCATGCCTCACCCAGAGATGGTGCTACAACGGGGGAACTAAAAAGATGCGTTAATGAGTCTGTCAGCACATGTGGGGTGGTGTAACTGTACTGGGCAGTCAACTAGGCTATTTGCTCTTTCATTTTTGCAATCTTGTTCAAAATGAAGTTTGCCTCCATGCCCGTCAAGCTCTCGAACCGATTATTGAAGTACACCTCTAAACTGTCGATCCGACTATAAAAAGTAGCTATTTGTCCCCTAAGGTCAGCCTGAAGATGCTCCTCAACATGTTGTACATAGGATCAGACCACCTAGGGCATCCGCTCAACCACTTGATTCAAAATAGCATGTGTTTACCTTTGGTCCATCACCAATCTGGAGAGGAACTCGTACATGACATTTATATACATTATTGGCCTTGTTGTATATGAGGTGATACGCTACTGCCCTCGGGCTGCTCAGAAGCCTCACTTGGAGGTGGGGCAGTAGAAAACCCTTAAATGGTAGGGGTTGATGTGGAGCCGCCTGGGAAAAAATGACTGGACCTCTCAACCTATTTTCTCTTGTCCAGTAAAGTGGGTTGTTTACATATTTAATCAAGGAAATATTGGCAACCTTTGTTTGGTAGATCTTGCGGTCTACACACTGGGTGGTTGGGACATGAGACTGCCAGCATAGACCCCTAATCAAGCATAGGAAGGGTAACCCAGCTTTTTCATTCAATGTCTGGTCCGGTATCTCAATGGTGATGATACGACCCACATTCACCCCACCCAGGCCATATGGCAAGCTACTAAGGAAGCCTGCAATGGTTGGAGAGTGTTTTTATTACTTGTGGGCCTTATCCTAACGTGCACCACTGACTACTAGAACTTGGCAGCGAATGTGAGAAAGGCCTTAACAATTAGTATCCGGGTCCATGACCAAACCTGCATCAGCACCTTGTAGAGCTATCCGCTCTGCTATCCATGTCAATGACGCAGTACTGGAGGCAGGGTCTAACATCTGTTGTTCCTCATTGACATACTGGTGCCTCCCTGCATATAAGCCATCCTACGAGGGTACGAAAACAGGACCATGAAGAAACCTATTGATGGTGTCTTCGGAGATATACACCGGAAAAATCCGCAATTCCACATGATCGAGCGGAAGCACATTGAGGTTCAATTGCTTCTTCAATTTTCTGGAACTCCCACCAGCAATAAATTTTAACAAACTGGTGGCATAGCATACATAAAACTCCGGAATGATTGTAGGCCTATAATACCCAGGCGCCTGTGTCATCCACCTAATTTGGTGGAGCTCGAACAATGCCTTAATATCTAGTGCCACATCTAAGTGATATTTCATATATTAGACCTCAGGATTAATGACCTTCCGCTGGTAGCCCCCTGAGCCATTGGTCATACCCTGAGTAAAATTTGTTTGGCTCCTAGGACTATCCATTTGGCTCTGAGAAAATAAATAATCACATGGACCGTGTCAAGATCAGTTATTCGGGTGACAGCAAAGTGAATGGCCTCATCATCACTATCCCGGAGGTATACCTCCTCGAACTGTCCTCCTTTATTGCCTTGGGCAGCCTCTGGGATGTTTTGCTGCTCCTCTTACTCCTGCTCTAAAGAAAAATCTTCCTCCTCACCTCTATCAGAAGTAACCCCTTTATTTGACTGGAAGACTAAGGCTTGGCTCACTGCACAGGTCCTCATAGTGTAAGGAGAGTGAGGGGAGCCATTTCCTATGAATTGGACCTTAGACCTCCTTGAGGAATCATCGCCTGAGCCACTACCCGATCGATGGCTAGAAAACTCTGTTAGGGAATTATGTAGGCATGACTCAGGCTCCTCCCTGGGTTAAGTGGACTTTCGATGGGGTCCCATAGTATCTACAAGCCACAAAAATAAATTCCGACGTTTAGAATATTATAGAGTTGAGAAATGACATACTAACATGTACCCAGACATCCCCTATGCTAGACAAGTTTTCAACTTAGCGGGACCTCATCACGGGCAATATAATGTTACACAAACCTTATGAGGGCCCGTGATGGGTGACTTAGTATTTTGCATGAAGGATCACCTGGACGGGACCATTGCACGAGCTATGAATAAGTCCACATCCATAAAGGGTACCATAAAAATGGTCCCTCTGGCAAAATAATCAAGGAGGCACTTACGGACACTTGCACGGCCCGTGAAAGGTTCCAGGGACCAAGAAGGCTACCGTGGTAAACCCTGCTCGGCGAACTTACAACAACTACCCAGCAAACACCCAATTTATACTTTATATCCTCCACAAATTCGACCCAACACACAAAATCACTACTAAGAAGCATTTACACACGGATTTATGACAAATAAGCCCCACCCATTAAGATAGCACCAAGGTATCAACAATGGTGGTTTCAATTTAACAATGCAACACCCAAACACAAAATAATCATGTAAAAGCACACTCAAGACTACCAAAAAAGCAATTTCAAGGAGGATTAAACACATGAACACCAAATCCTAACCAAAAAGGAAGAAACAAGAAAACTTGATTATGAACAATGTGGGTGTGAGAAACACTTGAAAAACTTAGACCCAAGATGAGACTGATGTTGCGAATCATAAAATAGACCACCTTTTAGTGATTTAGGGGAAAGAAATTTTTGAATTAGAGAAGAAGAGTCGTGAAAGAGAGAGAATGAAAATGATAAGAAGAGGGTCGGTTAAGTAAAAAGAGGGGGTTTGTTTTGGTCTGGTTTCAAATCGGCTCAACCCGTCTTCCTATTCATAGATGGCTTCACTGTCCGTGGAGGATTCCACAGTCCATTGAACCATCATATGATATAACTTCAAACCGGAAAAAATGAACCACGAAGACATACCTAGTCCATGTGACCTTTTACGGGTCATGGATGTGTCCATGATTTGTGAAGAGGTCTATGGACTTATCCTTGCATGCAGTTGCCATGTCATGGTCTATAGAGTGTTTAACAGGTTGTGTGATGGTCCATGGGATATGCAAATGCTCGTGGTGCCTTTCTTGTCTCAATTTCACCCAATCAAGTTTTTCGCTACACCAATTAATTTGCCAATGTCCATGTTAGCCTAGTCCACACCTGTATACATCTGCTACTACACAACCACCAATGCGTGAGCAAAAATAATTAATTTTTTTAACACAGACTAAAAGGAAATATAAAAGACAATGCATGGGTTTCCTCCCATAAAGCACGTGACTTAACATCATGGCACGATGTAGTCGCCTTGACTACTTAGACTTCGTCAAGCTGCACTTCCTCCACTACACATATTTCACCTTGGGTCCCAAAGTATTGCTTCACTCTATTGATTTTGAATCTACGCCCATCTTTGACCGCCAATTCCACTTTACCACGGGGGTACAGTTGTGTAATTATGAAGGGTCCGGACCACCTAGATTTCAATTTTTCCTGGAAAAGCCTCAACCTGGAGTTGTATAACAAAACCCTATCACCAACATTGAAACTCCTTCGTGCAATACGTTTGTCATGCTGAAACTTCATTAGTTCCTTGTAGAGTGATGCACTCTTATAAGCATGAAGGTGAAACTCATCTAACTCATTGAGTTGGTCAAGTCTCAAGCTAGCAACATCACTCCAACTCAGGTTTGACTTCTTTAGAGCCCAGAGTGCCTTGTGTTCCAGCTCCACGGACAGATGGAAGGCTTTTCCAAACACCAACTGGTATGGGGACATACCAATTGGTATCTTGTAAGATGTCCGATAGGCCCATAGCGCATAATCTAATTTTTGGGTCCAATCAGTTCTAGTAGCATTGATTGTCTTGGCAAATATTTCCTTGATCTCTCTATTTGAGACCTCAACTTTCCCACTTGTTTGTGGATGATAGGGCATTGTAACCTCATGATGTCGTACTCCATACTTGGTCAACAAAACTCAAAAAATCTGGTTACAGAACTGCGAACCCCCATCACTGATGATAGTTCTGGGTGTCCTAAATATGGAGAAGATGTTTGGCCTTAGAAAGTTTGCGACAATTTTACTCTCATTGTCAGGCAGTGCAATGTCCTCAACCCACTTGGAAACGTAACCCACCACCACCAGGATATATTTCAGGTCATAAGAACTCATAAAAGGGCCCATAAAATCGATCCTCCAGACATCAAACAATTTCACTTCAAGAATTGGGGTCATGTGCAACTCCTAGCGCCTGGAAATGTTGCCTTGTATTTGGCATTGGTTATAGCTCCGCGCAAGTTATATGCATCTCTACAGATTGTGGGCCAGTAGTACCCACACTATAAGATCTTCTCTGTTGTTCTTGCACTACTATGATGCCCGCCTACTTGAGAAGAGTGGCAAGCTCCATGATACTCATCATCTCTACCTCAAGAATACACCACCTAATGACACCACCAACACATATTCTGAACAAGAAGGGCTCGTCCCAAAGTACCTGCAAACATCATGAAGAACCTTCTTTCTCTGATGGAAGGTGAGGCCCTCATGCATAATATCACTAACCAAATAGTTTGCAAAGTCAGCAAACTCAGGGATAAGGTCAACAAATGTAGCTAATACCCACTCATCTGGAAATAAATCATAAATGTCTAACATATCATTACTTTTGGATTCATGTTCCAGTCTGGACAAGTGGTCGGCTACCTGGTTCTCACTTCCATTCTTGTCTAGGACCTAAAAATCAAACTCTTACAGCAGGTGGACCCATCTGATTAGTCAGGGTTTAGCGTCTTTCTTAGCCATAAGGTATTTCAAAGTTGTATTGTTAGTGTGCACTATCACCTTTGTTCCCAGAAGATAAGCCCGAAATTTATCAAAGGCATACACCACAACCAACAATTCTTGCTCAATCACCGTATAGTTCCATTAGACTTGATTCAGAGTCTTGTAGGCTTAGTATACAAAGTGAAAAATCTTGTTTCCCTTTTGACCCTGTACAACACCTATATCAATCCCACTAGCATCACACATGACCTCAAATGGGGAAGCCCAGTCTAGTGCCACTACCATAAGTGAAGAGATCAGTCCTTCAGGGTAACATAGGTCTATAAGAATTCCTCATCAAAGTGAAACTTGGCATATTTCTTCAACAATTTGCACAGTGGGTTAGCGATTTTAGAGAAGTTCTTTATAAATCGGCGGTAGAAACTCGCATGCCCTAGGAAACCAGACCACTTTTACAGAAATGAGAGGTGGAAATTTCTCAATAACTTCAGGCTTTGCCTTATCCACATCTATTCCTTTGTCAGAGATCTTATTGACCAAGACTATCCCCTCCTTGACTATGAAATGACAGTTCTCCCAATTCAGGACCAAGTTTGTTTCTTCACAACACTGTAAGGCCCTACTAAGATTGAGCAAAAATCATTGAATGTATCACACACTTCAAAAAAATTTATCTATAAATACCTCAGTGGTGTCTTCGGACATGTCAAAGAAGATTGACATTGTATAATGTTGAAAGGTGGCTGGAGCACTGCAAAGCCCAAATGGCATCCGCCTGAAGGCAAAGATCATATAAGGACAAGTGATTGTGGTCTTTTCCTAATCCTCATGTGATATTTGATTGTATCCCGAATACCCATCCAGGAAACAATACCACCTTTGGCCTGCCAGTATATCCAGCATTTGGTCCATGAAAGGCATAGGAAAGTGATCCTTCAACATCCATCTATTCAGCTTTCTGTAATCCATACTGAATCAACACCCAGTGACTGGTCACCATGGGACCAACTCATTCTTGTCATTTACTACTATGATCATGGCACCCTTCTTGGGGACATTGCACTAGGCTTACCCAGTTGCTATCTGAGATTGGGTATATGACCTTGTATCTAGCCACTTTATTATCTCTTTATTTACAACCTCTTGAATAGATGGATTAAGCCTTCGCTATGCTCAATTCTTGGGACATAGTTATCCTCCAACTTGATTTTACGTGCACATCCATGGAGGAATCCTAATAATATCTTCTCTGGTCCAGTCAATGGCCCTTTTGAACTTTTGGAAGACCCCTAACAATGTTGTAACCTGTTATGTCTAAAGATCTGTAGCCACAATGATAGGAAAAGTATTGTTAGAACCCAAAAACACATACCTCAAATGTTGTAGAAGCTCCTTAAGCTCCACTATAAGAGGCTCCTCAATGGACGGTTTGGTAGGTGGATTGGGCCTATTTTGAAAATTCAGGTCCAACTTATTAGGGGTAAAGGGTTTGGACCCTATACCCTTTAATGCATGCACAATCTCATCATACCCAGCAATTTCATTCTCTGTAAAATTTATGATCACTACTTTTAGTGGCTCCATACTCAGCCTTTGCTCTATGGGGACCTCAGGAATACATGCATCCTCAACTTCAATAATTGACATCACTGCAACCTCCTTGGGTCTCTTCATGGATGCACACACTTTGGACTTCACTTCTTATCTATTCAGGCGGAATGTGAGCTCTTGTTGTCGCCCAAGCTACATTTCATTTTTGAAGGTTAAAGCAGTCATTGTCAAGATATATAACCTAACCGAGATTAGGGCCAATCCCACACGGAATAGGGTAGACTTAGAGGAATTCCAAATAGTTGATGTTGATTAATCTACTTATATCCCCAGAGAATGGGGGTTTTGTAAAACTATAAGAATAAATCATAGACTAAGACACATGCAAAATCAATATGAAGAGTAACTAGGGTATTGTGTTCTCCATGATTCCCTAACTTGGTATTACCAGATAATCGAATTCTTATCTAGTGTATAGCTCGCAGAACGGTAAGTTAAGTTTACTAAACCCTTTGATCCAGGCGAGAGGTAAACTTCACTACGTGATTTGATCCATCCCTGCAGTATGACATTACTAATCCTTATCTATTGTTCCAGTACAACTTCCTCTCGATCCAGCTTGGTTGATTAGACAAGAAACATCAATCAAATCCTATTAATTAATCTCATTTCCTATTCATTACTACCTTGATCCAGTCAGTAACACTAGGTAAGTTCTAACGTTGGCCACCATTGAAAAGCATTCATAATGAAGAAAATTAATTAATATATGCATGCACACTTTCCAAGGATTATGAATTATTTGATTTTACCTGGCTAGTTCTTCATTTCCCACAACCCTAGTTATGGATTTAGCTACTCATTATCAATGTAGATGCAAGAATCATGATATTGAATAGCATAATTAAGCACTTACACAATGAAATTAAGAACAAGAAATCTAGGATCTTCAACAAAAATCACTAGTATGAATTAAGAACACAAAATATTGTTTTCCAAATGTCTCACAATGTTTCTCACTTTTTATTCCTAACTCTCTAGTGTTTCGTGCGAAATAACCTAAATCTGTTTATAGTATTTAAAATATAAAGCCAAATCAAAATAGGAGAACTAGGTCGGCAGGCTCTATGGGCAACTTTTTAGGTCGTATAAAGTTCTACCGTCTGTAGTCGAGGCTTCGTGGATTCCTTCTGCAATCCGGGGTTGTCTTCTACGAGACCTATCTATGGGTCGTATAAAGTTTTACTATTACAACTCGGGGTCAGGGCCTAGATATGACACGATGAATGGGAACCTGAGGGTCCCCAAACAAGCCTCAAGTCCATGAATCCACATCATCGGTTCCAGAATAGCATTCATTTTAATAACACAAAGTTCTAAGGGATGGGGAAAATATGACTCACGCTATGGGGCAATACGGGGCTAGGGACTTTCCACATTTCCATACCAAGCATAAATACAGTCAAATAGGAGTTTCTCATAAATCATCCCAACAAAATACAAGCAGTGTACTAGATATAACACATGGATTTCAGAAGGGTACGTTATGTCCAACAACTACCTCTAGTCCAAGGACGGGGGCCAGGACAAGTTCCGGGCTCACCCTCAATACGAAAGAACGTTTTGTAGAATAAGAGAAAAATAGTTGGCTCGTCCTTGGAAGACGGGACTCACCACAGTATACTCCAGAATTGGACTATTCATCAACCTGTTAGTATTTAAAGTTCTCAACCCCTACATGGTAAAATCATGTAGGCATAGAGTATGCATTAGTACATTTGAATGTACTAAGTATGCGGGCATACAATGCATATGACTTACCAAACCTGCACTTCAATGTTTGGAGACAAAGGCACATAATAAAGAAAGAGTCATATATTCAAAGGAGGTATATATATATACAAGATGCCATGAAATTTATGATGCATGAAATGCAATAATGCTCATATATACTGGGGATGGACTATAACCGACAAATCAAACTCATGCGAGCTATTACATGAATTAGATCGATTGGGACCTCCCACCGGTAGGGAGAAGATTACTTTCCAAAGGTAATCCACATCACACCTTATGGACCCACCATTTTGGTGGATGGTCACCTTCCTTACGGACCCACCATTTCGGAAGGATTTGCAGCCTTTTTTATATTACATCAGATTTTCATATACGTATAACCATTCCTTATGACCCGGTCATTTCGGTAATGGTGAACGTTCCTATGTTGGCACATAGTTCAAGGAAAGGGAGAGGGCCCTTAGGGATAGCCCTAACAACCCCAATCCATCGGTGCTAAGTCAATAATATCCCACTTGAATATTTGTACATATATGTGCTTTCAAGAAATGCAATGTTCATTTCAAACCATTCAACGCACATTTAGGCTCAAATGCCAAATCATAGTTCATTCTTGTAAATGCTCATGCAGGGAATAACTCATTCACATATACATAATGGTGTAAGCACCCATATTGCTCAATGAGCCAGAATCATAGACATACTGGTGATCACCCTTTTTGCAAAAGCCAATATCTTATCAAATCATTTCATCAAATAGTTGGGCTTAACCCACTTCATAGTTTCCATATATCAATGTTCATGGATGCAATGCAATGCATGAGGTGAGGATGTTATGGGTAACATAGATTCAAGTGGAAAATCAATATCACAATACTAGATTTAATAAATCCATAATTAAATCCACGTGTAAATAGTAGTATAGATCACCCATGCATAAATCAACTTTAAGGGGGACATGCATGTTCATACTTTATAACTCCATGTAGATCATCATATTAGTCATCAAAATGAATTGAAATCATAAATAAAATACAGCCCATGCATCAACTACATTTAATAAAATCAAATAATGAAATTTCATGTTTAAAGTAACTAAAATTCATGAAAATAGTTTAAAAGATCTTTGGATCTTCTTGGTTGAAAAGGACCAAGAATCAATCTCAGATACCTTATTTGAGGAGCTGAATTTGAGGGATGAATTTGGCTTGAATTGGACTCCAATGGAACCCTAGCTTTGATCCTTGAGAGAGGAATTTAGAGAGGAGTAGGTAAGTGATCTTGTGAGGAGTAGAATGTTTTAGGAGAACAAATTAAGAGGGGAGGGGTTTCAACTGAATTAGGGGTTTAGGATAGGTAAAAGGTCATAATTCATGATTAAAATAAACTGAAAATTACATAAACGTCATTAATGAAACGAACCAAAATTAGTACCATCAGGCCCACAAGTTCCACTACATAGATCGTGAAACGTCACACGGACCGTGAATAGTGGCCCTGATCCCCTACTTAGATTCTCATAGAGGAAAATTTCACGAAGCTAAGTGGTATCACACGGATGGCTACACGGTCCGTGTGACTCCATATGGGTCGTGACACCAACCGTGTAACGGTACTTGAAATAATTTTCACACGACAAAGTTACGAGATGGTACTTCCATACTTAGAATAACTTTTACGTAGTGAGTTACACAGAGGGCCACATGGACCGTGTCACATCACACGGACCATATGAGTGTCCGTGTGCCCTCACTTGACCAAAATTCCCCTCCGTCCCAAAGTTGTCCCACCCGTTAACTGGACATAGTGCCTCCTCACGGGAGCCCACACGGTCCGTGTGGCTTCACACGGGGCCGTGTAGGCTCCTTCGTGGAGTGGTGCCTGGCAGTTCACCTGGGGAAATTCAAGACACTTAGGGTAATGCCACTTGCAAAATTTGGGTCCTTACATTTATGGCCCGGGGAGGGTTTTGTCGAATGACTTTTCAGTAACTCTCCACTTTTTGATCCTCAGGGTACGTCACCAATCTATGACTCGTATAATATTCTATGACTCGTCCGCATGTTCGTAGACTCAACTTCAAAAAATCTCCTCTTCACAAGATTTTACTATGAAACCTACTCTACTGCCCGTGGAAACTTCCTCAACCCGTAAAGGGTGTCGTAGAACAACAAATTCTTCAAGATCTGCACACTTGCCCCAAAAATCATGCCAACCCTGTAATTCTGCAAAACACACATGAAAACACATCAAATCTACTTGTATTTGTTTTAACAAAAAAAGAATAAAGAAAGTCCCGAAGAGCGGAACGGCCGTGCAACTCCCCCTATTGGACTGGCTTAGTGAAAATAGATTGAAAAAACACAATTTAGCACAATTAATATTCATATATTAAAAAGAAATTCTGCTTTGAGAACAAACAAAATTCCAAGTTTTAATCATTAAAAGTGTTGTATTTTGACAGCACATCAACACCCTCAACTTGAAATTGTTGCTTGTCCTCAAGCGATGGACTGAATCTATGTAAGTACTATAGTAACACACAGACCTCAATCTGATGGGACACACCTTCTCAAACTCAAGCATAGATACCGTAATCACTCTTAAAGAGATATGAGATAACTATCAAACAAACCATGCATATCAACATATGTGACAGTGCAACGATGACAAGCAAGGAAATCATCAATAAGCAACAATCACTGACTAAGTCTATTATCAACAATGCAATGCAAGTGCCCTCACAGAAAGAAGTCCCATATCCCACTCATGACAGTGTTTTCAGATTCAAACTTGGGACTACACAAAATCACACACTCTCACAAAAAACATTCAGATACCATGTGCTTTCCCCTATACTCATGACTATGTCCTTTGACTACTTGGACTAGGATCACTTTAGGACTTTATTGGCTTGTAACGTAGGCTCAGGGGGCTTTGGTGTGATAGTTTGGAATCATAGTGACTAAATGCCCTCCTTGACACTGCATGTTTCTACACTTTTGCGCAACCAATACTGTTAATTTTTCACTTCATTCTCCCATTCTCCCATTTCAAGCTTTTTTGGGTGCCTTACTCTCATTCTTTATCTCTTTGCCTCTTGTTTTCTCATCATTTTTCTTTTTAGCTCATTGACTAGGCATCTACTCATTTTTCTTGTACCCAGAGCACATTTTTCTCCCCTTCTCCATGTATCACTAACTTTTACCTTATTTTATGTGTTTACCCTTACACCATCCACCCTCAACTTAGGCTTTTGGCCTGAGTCAAGGTGGACAATATCCAACCTAGGAACTAGGGCCACTTTTAGTAGCCACCCTCAACTTAAGCTTTTTGCCTCAGTCAAGGTGCATAATGTTCAAGGAAGGACTAGGGCCAATTTTAGGATTTTACATCTAATAAGGCTAGGAAACTTAGGTTTTTACAAAGAAAAGGGTATATGCAAGGCTCAGACATTGGGATCAAGGGATACATTACACATTTGGTTGGTTATTTATGTTTAGTGGACTAATATGAACAATGGCCTAAGATCCTTTCCTAACCAATTAACCTACAATCTAAGTCAGAGTAACAAGGCAAGTTCTGAATTAAAACACAATATAAGAATTTAGCCAAAAAAGCTCACACACACCTAGCACTAATTACACTATTAACAAAGACTCTCAGATCATGTTTTTCATTATAATTTATCCTTAATCACCAGAAAACAAGCATTGTTGGACAATCAAAGATGCATGGTTTCCATCAAGAATAACTGACAAAATTTTTGGAGGGTATCATTTTCACACAAAAACAAACATATGCCATAGACATCAGTACTACATCCTAATAATACTACCTACACATCCTAAATGTACCAATTCAAGAGAAAATAAATATCCTTGCGGAAAAAGAACACAGGCAAGAAAACCCTTAGCATTCAAAATTTGGGATAGTTATAGGTCAAGGTTACTCAGACTTCACAGAGAACTATAACTAAATACACCCAATCAAAAAAGACTTGTATTGTCCTGAATGCACAAAATAACATATTAAAGCACAGGGGTCAAAGAAGAACATACCATGGCGCTTAAGTATCGATCTCCGGCTGAGTCTGGACACTCTCAACCTGCCTTATAGCCTCTTTTATAGTAAAAGCATGTCCAGAGGGTCCAATACCTCTCACTCTCTCATGCTAACGAGCCTGCCTCATCTCCTCATCTCACATCAAGCGTATCCTGGCAAGCTCTAACTTCTGCTCCTCTATCATCCCCACCTGTATTCTCACTATATCCAAATCATCAACGTGAGGTCTCTTCCTAAGGAAAGTGAGTGATGTATCCTCGGGAGCAAATAAATCAACCACCGGCTCTAAGGGATCGGCTGGTGGGAACACGACCAGGGCTGCCAATGTTGTTGTATCAGTCCGAAGCTGCTGGATCTCCGTCTAGATGGACGTCATATCTACTGGCCATGTTGAGCTGAGGCTCTGTTGTACTCGCTGCTCAAATGCATCACTGTGGTTGTCCATAGGTGTAAGTCTCTCGTGAATAGCGGCTACCGCAAATACCCGCATGGAAGCCTTAGCCTCTGAAATGGCCTAGCGTACCCAAGGCCTAATCGGTTATAGTAACAGAGTCAGCTATGACTCAGTGTGGACCAGTCTCTGCGTTATGGCCTGCTACATAGATTATTCTAGCGGGTGGTGTCGGTGTGAGCACGGCCTCTGGGGCGGAAGTAGTAGTAGTGGGCCCCCTCTCCACATCAGCCTTAGTCTGTAAAAGCCTCTCAACAGTGTTAGCAGTAATAGTGGATATGGATGGAGGCTCAGGAAGTGGCACCGCAGCGAACATCTCTAGCATCTAAGTTGGAAAGTGTGGTGCTCGCTAGAGGACCACCGAATTATCATCAGCCTTAATCAGGCTGGCATCTAGGGTCCACTAAACCTCGATCAATAAGTCTAGATAACGTAGTACCTCCACCCCGACTCTATACAGATTCTATAGATCAGGCACGGGAAGGGGATGGAGGTGGACCTCTTCATGGCCACCTTATGAATCTGCTCTACAATCAGGTTGGCCCAGTCAATCTCAGAGCCAGCTAAGATACTGGCAACCAGTATAGCATGGTCCGGCGTCAGTGTATTATCAGCAAGTGTAGACTGGATCCATGACCTCACCACACCCACCAAAATTTGGGGGTGAAGCTGTGTGAGGCCTTCACAATAGGCTATGCCAAAGTAGCAATCCACTCAGGGTCCGAGCCCTGCTCTATGATCTGGTCGGCAACCCATCTCATCAAACTGGCCTTGCGGGCTGAGTCTCTCATCAGGGATTTATCCCTAGTCTTTCTCAATCTCCTATCAAACTCTGTTATTGATCTAGGGGCTAGGAACTCAGGCCCAAATAACATGTATGGTAGTCTCTGAGATATCCACATGTCAACCCCTCACTTTGGTATGTTTCAATGCGGGCTGAGTGAGGGGCCTCTTCCCCTTGGGAAGAGATCCAAGACCGGTGGTGACATATGATGCATAGAACTCTCAAATCATGGCTAGAGAGTACTTCTCCGATATTCCTACTAGCTAATGGAGCCCGTATCTGATAATAGTATTCTGCAGGCCTATGAGAATGTCCAATCCTAAAATAATAGTGTGGGGCTCCTAAAAAATGGAATAAGCTATGCCCTCCATGTAGATGGGCCCGCATGCCCTCAACATACTACCGGCTAGATAGAGCATCCGGAGGTGAGGGTGTTGCCTGAGGTGCTGCATAGGACTCTATCTCCGACTCGTCGCCAGGCCCTGACTTAGACTCCTGTCTGGAAGGGGTCACCTGAATAGAACTGTTATCTTTGTCGCCTCCATCTTCAGACTGGGGAGAGCGAAAAACAACAGCTTGGATTTGGGGTTGCTCGGCATGTCTAGTGGAATCGGTTGCTCAATTTTTGGGTCTGGCCGGACACCGAGCTCCTCTAGTGATCCACCAGCCTCGAAGGTGCCCTAATCCTCTGAAGGCTCATCTCGTAGTCTCCATTTCAGGGCCCTAATCTCATCTTTTCTAGCCTTTGGGGCTATAATACCTGAAACGTACACATTTAGCAAACAAGATTATCCCCGCGAGTAAAGGAATGAAAAGCAAAAACATATCTGAAATGGTTACAGATGGGTCTACGAAGGTGCTTTTACGGGTCGTAGTGAAAACTGCAGAGCGGTAGAAGGCCCTCATAGAAATAGAGTGCACTAAAGTTGGCTACTGGAATTGCATCTACGAGACCAGGTATGACTTGTATAATATTCTAAGAGTCGTGGACTGAGTAGTACAAGTGTTTCAGTGCTAAAATTTTTAACAGGCAATGATCTACGAGATCATTCTACAAGTCGTAGAATGATCTACGACTCATAGAGGGTCTTGTCTGATAGAATCTCAAAAATTTTCAAGTTTCCCGGATTTTCTTATGATGGGAAACTACGGCTCATGGAATGTTCCACGGGCCATAGAAGACCCTCGTATTGTGATAGACCCAAAAACTGTGATATTCCAAGTCTATCAAACGTATCCCAAATGACATGCTTAGCATTTAAATCATCATCGAAGCAACACATTACGCACCCCACATGATTTTAACAAATACCCAACACCCCACATGCAATGATCACATACGACCCCATTGAATCTCATTTTACATGTTCCCAAAGCAAATCGGCCCCATTTGAATGTTTAAACATCAAAGCACACACATGTAATCACACATCATTTTTCAAGCAACATAGTCTATTCAATTAAAAACGACATGTGATGACATGGTTTTCACATAACATCATTCAAACACACAAAACATGGCTACGTACTTATTTTTTGGCTTTTAACACTTATTCAAGCATTGGCAACACATTATTCATAGTTGAATCCTAAGGATATACAATGGCAACCATGGAGTCAAACCCATACTAATTGGATTACCATATCCATCAAGTAATTACAACTTAATCACATCAATTTCGGTATTAAAAAGATTTTAGGGCCAAGGACTTACCGAAGTTAAGTGAAAAAGATGCGAAAATTGAAGGAGGACTCAAGGAGGGTGAAACCATGGGTCTGCGGAGGTGGCCGAAAATATTTACCAAAAAAAGGGACGATGGCAGGACGGAGGTGGTCAGAAAACCTAGGGTAGGGGGTGTCAGGTTTTTGTGAAATTCTTCTGAAATGTGTGGATCAAAATTATTTGACCCCTCTATTTATGGTTTGACTAAGTCGGCTAAAATTATTGGGCTGGGGCTTCTACAAAACACCGATTATGGATCATAAAAGATTTTACAGCCTGTAGATCCCAGTTTCATAGATTGTCTGAACCCTAGTGTTGGGAGATGGGTTCCACGGACTAGTCTATGAGTTGTATAATAAAATATAACTTGTAGAGTTGTTCGTAGAAACCTCCAACACTTAGTCAAAAGCAGGAAACTTACCTGGAGTCCATGAGCCCCATTCACAGCCTATAATTTTATCTACATGCCGTAAATTTGGCTCGTGGACTTGAGTGCACAAATTTTTTGCTCATTGGAAGTGTTCTACAGGTCAGTGTACGGGTCGTATCTTTTTCTACGGTCCGTAGAACCAGTCCTAGAAACACTTCTTGATGCCTTTTCAGCCAAAAATGGATGACTTGGTCATGTACCTCATATTCTTCACAGAACACACTGTTACCCTATATGCAACCAGTCCAATGGTCCAAAAGTTACAATCCATATACTAAAAATTAAACTACCTATAAACCCAATAGCTAAAAACTGAAAATAATTACCACTATTACATCAAATATCTTAGGTTGCCTCCCAAGTAGCACCTGATTTGTTGTCGCGGAACGACTTGGAAAACTTGGTTACTCAGACTTCACCAAGTGCCTATACATCCATCATCAAGTTGTCTGGCCTCTTCCTCTACTGACAGATACTGATGATAACTTCTTTTTTATTCAATCAAAACTTGAGTTGGTCTGCTTCCATATCCACTAGTGCTCGCCCAGTGGCTAGGAAGGGCCTTCCCAAAATGATTGGGACTTCAAAGTCGTAATAAAGGATCATAAAGTCTGGGGAATATGAACTTCTCTACTTTAACAAGGACATCATAGAGTATCCTCACAGGCTTCTTCACCATTCAATCATCCATCAATAATCACATGCTCGTCGAAGTATGGGCTTCCAATCCTAACTTCTCGAAACACACAAGGGTCATCAGATTTGTGCTGGCACCAAAATCACACAATGCCCTTGCAAACTCCATATTTCTGATAGTTCAGGGTATAGTGAATACGTTGAGATCTTCTCATTTCTGCACCAAGGACCTCGTAGCAATCGCACTGCAATGTTGAAGCTCTTGGGAGAGCTCATAGCTTACAGTCCACTTCTTTGTGACCAAGTCCTTCATGAACTCTGCATACTAGGGAATGTTCTCCAATGCCTCAATGAGAGGTATGTTAATGGAGAGTTGTTTCAGCATGGAGAGAAAATGTTTGAATTTACCTTCCTCCTCCTTCTTTTTTATTCTTTGAGGGAAGGGGGAGGAGGCCTAGGAATGGGATTCAACTTATGTGACATCACTATAGCATCACTTACCCAATCCTTGGCATGATCATCTCTAATTTCTGCATCTTTGGCCTCAACTATCTCCTCACGAATATCATCATCAACCAGCATAGGAGGATCAATGGTCTGCTTGCCACCGCGACTAGTCACTACCATACACTACCCCTCATTCTTTGGATTTAAACTGTTTCGATGGGAAATGTACCTTTCGATCGCTGGTTGAGTTGAGCTTATATTTGACCGAACTGTTACTCTAGCTGTTTGATTGCAACAGAATGAGATTTGATTTTTTTATTAATGCTGGAGATTTCAGACTTCGTTCCCCTCAAGGTCTCATCCTGTTTGTCAACCTTCTTTAACAGACGATCAAACATCTTCTCAACCCTAGAGCTATCGGCTCCTAAGTCGCGATTATGTGGTGGCACGTAAAGGCCATTCTTATAACCATCTTTGAGGCCCCAATCAGCATCTCTATCCTAGCCCCAATTTTTGTCATAGTAACCTCCATGATTGTTGTCTCTGAAGACAACATCCATGTTATAGTTTTAACCTTGGTTTCCTTGACCTTGGCGCCAATAGTCCTGATTGCACCCTTGGGCATTGGTTTGGAAACCCCCTATCTGATCAACAATGAAGCAAGTGTCTTTTTCATGGTAACGCTCCTCGTACATGAGTACTCGTGAAGGCTGATGAGCAACTACATTCACACGTCCTTGATTTTGCTTCATCAGCAACTCTATATTGGTACTAATCCAGGCAAGCTCCTGCATCATCGTATCATTTATTTTAGCTTGCTTCGAGCTAGTACTAACTACACACGAGCTCTTTCTTGAAGACCTATCCCTTGTTCCCCATACACTATTCATCTTGACCACCTTTTCCAGCTTCTCAGCAACCCTTGAAAATGGTTGACCGAAGAATGCACCAGCCATGATGGTATCTGCTCATGCTTGGCTATTCTCGTCTAGGGCGCGGTAGAACATCTCCACCAAGGCATTATCAACAATTTTGTGGTCAGGGGAACTCCTCAAACACTTTGTAAACCTCTCCCACGTGGTATTGATTAAGTCTCTAGGAAGTTTCTCAAAGTTATTGATCTGGTCTTTCAACTTGAGATTCTTCAATCTCAGGAAGAACCTCTCCAAAAAGACCTTTTGCAATTCAGCCCAGCTGGTGATCAAACTCTGTGGGAGCTCAGATAGTCATAGTGTTGCATTGCTTGTTAGAGACAATGGGAAGACACGAAGCCCAACAACATCCATAGATAGATTTTGATTTCCTATTACACTCTTACAGACAAATACAATGTTATGTAGATGGCTATGCGAATCCTCTAACGGTAGGCCTGCGAACAACCTGCGACTCTGCAATATTTGAAGTAACCCACTCGAATCAACGAACTTTGTGTCTTCCAGTAGTAGCAGTAACATAATAGTTGTTGTGACATCCGTAGCCATAAGGTTAAGCCAATATTAATAAGCTTCGGCATTAAGATCCTGTGGTTATGGATCAATATACCCCCCCGAACCAAGTGAAGCATGCATGGCCTCATGCAGAGGTGGGTTATTATCATTCACATTCTGATTTTAGTTTAAAGTTGCATTAATTGTGTTGTTCACGTTGTGGTGGGCCATTCTTTTGATTTCTTTGGATCTCTAGGTCAAATGGAGTCAAGGGAATATCTCGACTTCGTGTGTTGTGCATACACTACACCTGCACGCTAAAACAAAAACAAAAATAACAAAAATGTAAAGTAAGGAAAATAAGGATTAATTCCCCAACTACTGAAATTTGAAAAGTCTAGTCATATCCCCGACAATGGCGCTAAAATCTTGATGTCGCCTAAGCTACACCTCTTTTTTGAAGGTTGAAGCGATCGTTGTCAAGATATATAACCTAATAGAGGTTAGGGTCGATCTCATAGGGAATAGGGTAGATTTAGAGAAATTCCAAGCAGTTCAAGTTGATTAATCTACTTATCTCCCCAAAGGAGTGGGATTTTGTAAAACTATAAATATAAATCTTTGACTAAGACAAGTGTGAAATCAATATGAAGAGTAACTAGGGTTTTGTGTTTTCTATGATTCCCTAACTTGGTATTACCAAATAATCGAATTCTTTTCTAGTGTGTAGCTGCAGAACGGTAAGTTAAGTTTACCAAGCCCTTTGATCAAGGCGAGAGGTTAATTCCACTATGTGATTTGATCCATCCCCGTAGTGTGACATTACTAACCCTTACCAATTGTTCCAGTACAACCTTCCCTTGATCCAGTTTGGTTGATTAGACAAGAAACATCAATCGAATCCTATTCGTTGCTACCTTAATCATGTTAGTAATACTAGGCGAGTTCTAACGTTGGCCACTGTTAAAAAGCATTCATAACAAAGAGAATTAATTAATACATGCATGCACACTTTCTAAGAATTACGAATCGTCCGATTTTACCTTGTTTATTCTTCATGGTTCCCACAACCCTAGTTGTGGATTTAGCTACTCATCATTAGTATAGATGCAAGAATCATGATATTTAATAGCACAAATAAGTACTTACACAATGAAATTAACACTACAAGAAAAAAGACTTTTAACGACCATTTCTTAACGACGAGAAATAAATCCGGTTGTTATAAATACACTTATAGTGACCAAAATATTTTTCGGTCGTTATAAATATACTTATAGTGATCAAATTTTTTTTCGGTCGTTATAAATATACTTATAGTGGCCAAATTTTTTTCCGGTCGTTATAAATATACTTATAGCGATCAAATTATTTTACAGTCGTTATAAATATACTTATAGCGACCAAATTATTTTACGGTCGTTTTAAATACACTTATAGCGATCAAATCTTTTTTCGATTTTTATAAATACACTTATAGCGACCAAATCTTTTTCCGGTCATTAAAGATAAATTTTAATCTAACATTAATGAGGGGACAAATTTGATTGTTAAAAAGCATCACATCACATCATTAAAACATATTAGTTAGTGTAAAAATATGTTTAACTAATATGAGAGTAAAGAGATCAGACCAAATCATGTTATAAGTATAATAAGTGGTGTTTTGTTAATCATTCTGATAAAAATCCTCCATCTTTTATAATTTTGCTTATTTTATAAAAAAAATTAATAAAAAGAAAAAATATTAATATATTATTTTCTAATAACTCTTTCTATCATTTTTATTATAGTCAATTATATAAAATTTTGAAATATTATAAAAGTAT
Organism: Solanum rostratum; assembly: GCA_029948455.1. NCBI lineage: Eukaryota > Viridiplantae > Streptophyta > Magnoliopsida > Solanales > Solanaceae > Solanum > Solanum rostratum. The sequence goes on along the minus strand of CM057047.1, from coordinate 50,922,469 downwards.
GTAGTTACAATCTTTTTGACCCAACTTAAATATTTTCTTCATATAGTTTTATATATATTTTTATTTTGAGAGACAATTTATTCATGTTTACTTGACATTTTTAAAGATGCAAGGTGAAGTAGGTCAAAACAAAAAATTGTAATAAAACAAAAAACTAACAATAAAAGTAATAATATTAAATATATAATTATAAGCTTATGAGATTTATTTAAGGTAGAAAAGTTATATAAATTTGGTCTTAAGTAATTTTCTCAAGAGGAAAGATGTTTCTCCACTTGCAAATTACCTCGATCAATAGACTTAAGAATCAATATCCAGTAATAATATTTCTTCTAATAATATATATATACAAAGAAAAATCATTCGTTTGAGTTAGAAAAGTATAACGTGAAATTTTACAAAAAAATAAAATAAAATAAAAGCTTTACATAACATATAATCAACAACTAATTAATTAAGAAATCGTGATTTTTTTATTATTTAAAATTTAAGATGATATAATTTATTTGTATCTCATAATAATTTTAATGATATTGAATTATTTATATTAGGTGAATGCCATTAGTATAAAAAGTAAAACTAAAAGAAGTTGGGGGTTTTATCCATGAAGCAATGTGCGAAAAGTCAATAACTTAAGGTACAAAATACAAAACAAACAATTTTATGTCTAGAACTAGGAAGTCCAACTTTCTTTTTATATGGTTGTGAGAATGGAAACAAATTTTATATTTCATTGTGATTAATCTTTGATTTTGCAAAAAAGAAAAAGGAAGATAATAGTTATTAGAAATACTATTAATAACTTACATGAAGTTTTTATACTTGTCTTTTGACAGGATATGCAATTTGAAGAACTCATCCTCAGAAAAAGTGTAAAGAAGTATAAGCGACAAAATATTTTGAAGCACAAGAAGAATGCATTTCATATTTCATAAATTGTTTAAAGATATTCTAGTTTTTATTTTATTAAGAGTTAAAAAATATAATGTTATATAAATTTATATGTCTATATTTTTGTAACTTTACGCAATATCATTCTTTGTAGTGAACTATGAAATTTTATATGAATATAATAAATTTGTATGTTTTCATATGTGCATGTATTTATATGTTTGTGTGTGTAAATCTATACGCAGTTTGCACTTTTCCTGATTTGATTTGTGGTTATAATTAAGGTTTTAATAGCTAGAATTGAAGGGAGCCTTGGAGTAACTGGTAAAGATGTTGTCATGTGACCAGAAGGTCACGGGTTCAAACCTTGATAATATCATATAGTAGAAATGCAAGGTAAGGCTACTCTACAATAGATCCTTGTGGTTAGACCCTTTCCCTGAAGCGCACCTGGCTTGTTTTTTTTTTTTTTAATAACTAGAATATCAATTAGTGAGGAAAAATTTGGTTACTTAAAAAAAGGTATAACGACCAGATTTTTGTCATCGTTAAAACTTTTTTAACGACCAAATTTAATTCAGTCCATAACTTTTAATGACGGGATTTAATCCGATCATTAACTTTTAACGTCAGAGCTACTAACGACCGTCGACGACGGGATTTTTATTGGTCATTATTGACTAATAACGACTGGATTTATAGTTTTAACGATCGAATTTTCCCTCGTTAAAGACCTTCAACAAAAATCACAAGTATGAATTAAGAACATAGAATATCATCTTCTAAGTGTCTCACAATGTTTCTCACTTTTTCTTCTGAATCTATAGTGTTTTGTGGGAAAAATAACCTAAAACACCTATTTTTAGTATTTAAAATACAAATCCAAATCAAAATAGGAGAAATGGGTCGAATTATTCTACGGGCAAGTTTACAGGCCGTATAAAGTGCTACGGCCCGTAGTCGGAGCTTCATGGATTCCTTCTGTAATTTTGGGGTTATCTTCTATGAGGCCTATCTAGGGCCGCATAAAATTTTATGGCCTGTGGAGGGTTTCGTATGATGACTTTTCAGCAACTCCTCACTTTTTGATCCTCAAAATATGACACCAATCTACGACTCATATAATATTCTATGGCGCGTCTGTATATCTGTAGACTCAACTTCAGAAAATCTCCCCTTCATAGGATTTTTCTATGAAACCTGCTCTACAGCCTGTGGAAACTTCCACGACTCGTAAAGGGTGTCGTAGAATAGCAAATTCTTCAAGTTCTGCACATTTAGCCCAAAAATCATGCCAACCCTGTAATCCTGTAAAACAAGCATAAAAACACATCAAACCTACTAACATTGATTTGAGATCATTTAAAATTTCAAATTTTAAGCATTAAAGCATTGTATTTTGACAACACATCAGCTCCTCACATTCCACATCAACCAATGCTCTCCAGTGGCCAAAAATCGTCTCCCTAGGATGATGAGGACCTCAAAATCCACTTGGCAGTCTAGAATGGCAAAATCTACCGGGAAGATGAATTTTTCCACTCGAACTAGCACATCATGCAGGATCCCAACGGGTCTCTTCACTGACCTATCTGCCATAGTAACCACATATATGTGGGTGTGAGGGCTCCAAATCCCAATTGTTTGAAGACTTCCAACGGCATCAAATTAATGTTGGTGCATAGGTCACATAAAGCCCATGCAAAATCATATTCACCAATGTTTTGAGCTATTGATGATGACCCCAATAATGCATTTTGATAATGATGAAATGTGGGCATTTTCGTTGGTCCTTAAAAGAGAAATTTCCTCATTTTTATATGATATGTTCCTCATTCAATAAACTCTATCAATCAGCGGAATACTAAAGATAATAATAGGCAAATTTGATGTCCCAAATAGTATATCAAATAATTAGGCTAGTAGAAAAGAAACTAGCTCAACACATCTCAACATCAATACTCAATTTTAGTCTATGAAACCTTCACCACTATCAAATAGTGTGTATTAAAGACCCATGGCTACCTCAAAACAAAAGTAAAAGCTAACTCAAGTTTAACTCTAATAAGCTAGATGAAAATAAAGCAATGATTCTCCGAAGTAAAGAAGGCTTACCAAGTCAGTTGAATGCTTAGATCCTCAACGATGCACCTGTTAATGATCTCTAGAACCTGCCTCTACATCATAAACTGATGCATTCCAAAGGGAACGTATGTACGTGGAATGTATGAGTATGTAAAATGGCTGAATGAAATAGAAACAGGTAGAATAATATAGAAATAACATCAACTCTGAATATACTCAGTCAGAATGTTAAATGTTTATCTAAAGCAAGAGTAAAGAGTAGACAAATAGCCTATGAACATGAATCTAACCTCATCAATCAACTCAACTTAACTCGACTCAGATTACTATCAGTATGGGACCTATTTGAGAGTTTTTCTTATCTGACAACAATCACTTATGAGCCAGTGATTGTACAGCAATCCTGTTAATGTTGCAACAGCCATTCCATACTTGCCGCGTTAGGAACAACTAAGATCCACAAAGGATCTGGATAATTAACCATTTAACTCCTATTATTTCAGGACAATAAAAGGGGGACATGTCCGACTCGAGCAGACTTAATCCTCAAATTAGGAACTTTGTCCGACTTTAATGGACTTAGTCCACTAAAGAGGAACTTGTATGACTTTAACGGACTCAATCCACTCCTACACTTGGTGATATATTTAATGAGTTTGAGTGGAGCTTATTCTTACTCATTTTGGTGCTCAATACTCCTCCCAAGACTCAATGCTCATAAGACTCTTCATCTCAATTACTCATCTCAATTAGTCTCATAAGGACTCTCATCCTTTCATTAACTCAAACTCTAAAGTTCTCTATTTCTTTCAAGGACTTCAACTCATCTCAACTCTATTGCTTTCAAGGACTTTAACTCATCTCAACTAACTCAATTTTCATTTAAGAACTCAAGGACTCAGATTATAATTAAGAAGAAGTCGATTAGACAAAACTCTAGAATTCAATTATAAATATTCATGGGACCATTAAACTCTATTAACTCATTATCATGCTCACATCACAATCACACTCAACATACTCAAGTCAAGGCTCTAGATTCCATCCCTAGCTTCATTCATGCATGCTTCCACAAAACAACATTTAAATCAGTAAATCAAGTTTATGATGATCATCAATACATGAAAATACATGTAATATATATATGTAATTTACAAGAAAATATTCAAGAAACATGTATGTAGACTCTCAACTCCTCTAATACCATGAACTGGGGCACATGGAAGGGCATTCCCATGTTTTAGGTTAGCCTTACATACCTGGTGTGAAGCTTTTGGACAATCAACCTCGAAGAACTCCCCTCAACCTCCTCAATTTTTCGCTCCTCTTCTCCTCTCTTAATCCCTAGTCTTGTTCAAAAACTTAGAAAGGCTTAGGAATGGGTATTAAAACCTTTTTAATACTCAAAACGACCTATTTAGATCGTGTTTTGAGTTTAGGAGGGGTTAGAAAATGTCTGGAATGACTCTCACAAATTTGAAAAAAAAGTTCGCCTAGGGACATGGGGTCCGCGATGCGGACCTTGTACATTTTTTGTGTTTTTTGCCGAAAATTCTTCGAATGAGTTTTCTAATTCCGTAGAAATATTTGGACAAAATTTAAGTGTTGGTCCGCGGCAGGTGCGCCTCCCACACTTGTCGCGCACTTATTCTAGAATTCATTTTCTCATAGAAAAATTATGTTTTAATTTGGTTGCTCTAAAAATCAACCGAGACCACTTTCCCACGCAATCTTTCATGCTTATCGCATTTTCGGCCTCGGATTTGCCATCAGAGTTTAGGAAAATGTGTTATGCACACATCTCTCTTCTAGGGGTATTTTGATAATTTTACTGAGTATTACATCTTCTCCCCCTTGGAATTATTCGTCCTCAAATGATAAGTAAAGGTGGACATCAAGGCACGAATATACTCAAGACTCATCTCAATGCTCACTCAGTCAATCACACTCTTGACTCCTCCTTACCTCAATAACCTCTCTCCAACTCAGGAATAGATACATTAACTTAGGAATAGACAAATCAATTTAAGTCAAAAAGGGCATTCTTTAGTCATTTCTCACTATCAGGCACGAATGAAAAATCGGAACTCAATCAATTAGAATCATTTGAATGCCTCAAGAATTGGCTATTCGAACTTAAGAAGGAAGTCATCTACTCTAATCGAGAATGAAACCATCGTGACTTATAAGACTCTATGAGTAACTCTCAAGCTCAGAACCTCGTCTCAACTTTACTCCTTTTCATGCCACTGCACTTCATCGATTTAAGCTTATATCTTCCATTCAGATCTACACCTAACCACATCCTCTTTTTTCTATTCACTCCTAATTCTAAGCCCTAAAATATTATTCCTAAGATGATCATATTCATACAAAACTAATGCTCAATACTCAAGCTTTATACTTACATAGGGACTTTCATTCAAAGATCACTAGTCCTCTCCACTGTGTCACTACTCTTACTCGAAACCCTTACCACAAAATCTTCAATAGTCAATCACCACTCGCATAATAACAACCACACATTCAACCTTATCAGTCTAACCACTTCACTATCTCTAAGAATTATCAAGCCTACTTAGCACTTCTGCCTCCACCATTGAATGAGCTCTCACTCAAAGACACACCAACATATTCTTACCTAGAGACACTCTAATTTACTCTTACCTATCTGTTACACATCATAAGGTCTCATCTCTCCACTTTTCCCTATATTTATCCCTATGTGGCACAAGTACAACACCTCTATCACGATAAGGATACATTCACTCCCCCTCATCTACCCTCGCTCTCAGTCTACTACGATCAACATCACCATATGGACTTGAAGGGACTCAACATCTCCCCCTTTGGAGAAACCCAAAACTACTACCTCCCCACGCAAGAATAATTACAATTATACGTTTGAAACTTGATACTCTAACTCTTACCATCAACAATAGCATAACAAGGCTAAGGCCAGTCCGTGCATAAAATGACATCAGAATCATTCACATTTAACTCAAGCAGATTAACTATGGTACCTCTATGGTAGATGGGAAAGGAACAATCACCATCGACTCACTCAATTAGGATAAGCTCATTAATGAGGGGAGGGTCACAATAGATGTGGTACCTGAATCAAACAAATCATAGCTATCGTAGGGAGACTCAAAACATACCAGTGACATCATTTGGGGGGTTCTTCTGACCTTAGCAACTTTTCATGGCATACAATCGATTTGTGCCTGAAGTGGTACCCCTCTGATCCCCTCTAGTTGGTGTTGTTGGCACAAATGATTGGGTTTTGTAGGACCACGTTAGACATTCCCTCTGAAGGTGACCCATTTGGTCACACTTGTAACATCCAATACTCCCTCAACAGCATTCTCCCAAGTGAAGTTTGCCACACGTGCCACAAGGTGTCTTGCCTTGGGAACCTCGGGCCACACTAGTAGATGAAGGCCCTGTTTGAAAGCGGCTTACGTTCCCATTCTCTCTCTTACCAACCTCATGGTTGGACGTCTTTGCTTTCTTATTTTTGTACTGTTCCCTCTTTTGTTGCCTCTACTCATGAGCTTACAATACATAAATCATCAACCTTCCAATATCCATATCACTCACAAGCATAAATCCTCTCCCATCATTCTCCGGCCCCTTGTTTAGCCCGTCAACATACAAACCCATTCTCCCTCTCATATCTACAACCATACCCAGAGCATAGCGGGATAGCTAGGTAAACTTGAGCCCATACTCCTGCACAGTCACAGAGTCCTATTTCAAATTCAGAAACTCTCATACCTTAGCCTCCCTTCGTTCTCTTGGAAATAAACGCCTCAAGAAGGCCTCTTCGAACACCGCCCAAGTCAGCAATGAGGCTTCCTCTCCTCTACCCTTCTTCCATTGATGAAACCATAGTCTGGCCATATGCTTAAGTTTGTAGGCAACCAGTTTAAGCCTCTCAACATTCGCCATATGCATCACCTGAAACACTTTCTGAAGCTCATCCACGTAGTTCTCAGGATCCTCATTGGATGCAGACCCAGTGAACTCAGGCGGGTTCATTCTTAAGAATTCACGGACCTAGGATGTATTTGAAGCATTCTGTCTACCACTCCTGATCCAGCAGGAGGTGTTGTCACGACCTGGGCTAAAGTCTGGATAGCCTAGCGAAGCTCAGCATTCAAGACTTCAGCTTGTGGTGAATGCTCACAGGGGTAGTTGGGCCTATGGGTTCATCATGATCCTGGGGCTCAAGTTGGTTAACATTCTATCTGGAAGGACGCCCTCTTTCTCTAACAACTCTTCTTAGAGCATGATCACAATTCTATCAATGTGTAGCGCACGAATTAGAAAAGAGCTTTCATAGAGTGTAACTCTATCGCACGAATTGGAATAAGAAAGAAGTATAACCATTCCTAGTGTCCTATAGCCTCCATCTTATGAAGTGTAGTGCACACTACACCCATAAACAAGACTTTACTAGAAACAGTTTCATAGACTCCCTAGGACACTTGAACTCTATACTCTAACACGAAGTTTGTCATGCCCCTGGAGAGTACCCTAAACGTGGCCGGCACTCAAAGACTATTGCTAGTCCCCAAGGGAATCACTTGGCCTTATCACATTCATTCATTCAATAAACTCTATCAATCAGCGGAAGACTAAAACTGTTAATAGGCAAATCTGATGTCTCAAATAGTATATCAAATAAATAGGCTAGTAGAAAGGAAACCAGCTCAACACGTCTCAACATCAATACTCAACTCTAGTCTATGAAGCTTCTATCACTATCGAATAGTTTCAATGATATACCCATGGTTACCTCAAAACAAATTAAAAGCTAACTCAAGGTTAACTATAATAAGCTAGATGAAAATAAAGCAATGATCCTCCGAAGTAAAGGAGGCTCACCAAATCAGCTAAATGCTCAGATCCTCAAACATGCGCCTATTGATGATCTTTAGTACCTACCTCTACATCATAAAATGATGCAATCTATATGGGATGTCAGTACGTGGAATGTACGAGTATGTAAAATGGTTGAATGAAATATAAATAGGTAGAATAATATAGAAATAACATCAACTCAGAATATACTCATTGAGAATGTCAAATATCTATCTAAAGCAAGAGTACAGAGTAGACAAATGACCCATCAACATCAATCTAACCTCATCAATCAACTCAACTCAGAGTACTATCAGTGTAGGACCTATTTGGGAGTTTCTCTTATCCGACAACAATCACTTATGAGCCAGTGATTATACAACAGTTCCGCTGATGTTTTGCTAGGTAAGAAACAACTAAGATCCTCAAGGGATCTGACAATTAACCAATTAATTCCTATTTTTTCAGGACAATAAAAGGGGGACATGTCCGACTCTGGCAGACTTAGTCCTCAAATTAGGAACTTGTCCGACTTTAATGGACTTAGTCCACCAAATAGGAACTTGTCCGATTTTAACGGACTTAGTCCACTCCTATTCTTGGCGATGTAGTTAATAAGTGCGAGTGGGACTTACTCTTACTCATTTTGGTGCTCGATACTCCTCCCAAGACTCAATTCTCATAAGACGTTTCATCTCAATTACTTATCTCAATTAGTCTCATAGAGACTCTTATTAACTCAAACTCTAAGGTTCTCTATTGCTTTCAAGGACTTTAACTCATCTCAATTAACTTAATTCTAATTTAAGAACTCAAGGACTCAGATCATCATTAAGAAGAAGTCGATTAGACAAAGCTCTAGAATTCAATTATGAATACTCACAGGACCATCAAACTCTATTAACTCGTTATCATGCTCACATCACAATTACACTTAACATACTCAAGTCAAGGCTCTAGACTCCATCCTTAGCTTCATTTATGCATGCTTCCACAAAACAACATATACGATTTATAAAAGTAACTTCATGTAAAAATATTTAAATCAGTAAATCAAGTTTATGATGATCATCAATACATGAAAAAATATGTAATGTGTAATATATATATAATTTACAAGAAAATATTCAAGAAATATGTATGTACACTTTCAACTCCTCTATTATTATCAAGGAGGGGCACATGGAAGGGCATTCCCATGTTTTAGGTTAGCCTTACATACCAGGTGTGAAGCTTTTGGACAATCAACCTCGAAGAACTCTCCCCAAACTCCTCAATTTCTTGCTCCTCCTCTCTTCTCTTCAGCCCTATCTTGTTCAAGAACTTAGAAAGGCTTAGGAATGGGCGTTAAAACCATTTTTATACTCAGAACGACCTATTTAGATCGTGTTTTGAGTTTAGGAGGGGTTGGGAAAGGTCTGAAATGCCCCTCACGAAATTGAAAAAAAAGTTTGCCTCGGGACATAGGGTCCTGATGCGGACCTTGTACATTTTCAGTGTTTTTGCCGAAAATTCTTCGAATGAGTTTTCTAGTCCCGTAAAAAACTTTGGACAAAATTTAAGTGTTAGTCCACGGAGTAGGTGCGTGTCGCACACCTATCGTGCACTTATTCTGGAATTTATTTTCTCATTGAAAAATTATCTTTTGATCTGGTTGCTTTAAAAATCAACTGAGATCACTTTCTCACTCAATCTTTCATGTTGATCGCATTTTGACCTCAAATTTGCCATCAGAGTTTGGGAAGATGTGTTATGTGCACATCTCTCTTCTCAGGGTATTTTTGTAATTTTATCAGGTGTTACACTAATGGATCCACGTAAGCCATTCATGTTATTAAGATGCATGCTAAGTTGACAGAGCTCCACTAGACAAGTGGTCTCCCTGTGTCAACGTAAAGGGTTATGTTGGATTTCATGTAGTATCTCACATGGTCTTATATATCAGTTAAGGTCTACTTCCACAAGTTTATGATCCTATGATATGTTTTCATTACATGTGCTTTCTCATGCACCGACTCTTATTCATATTGAGCTATATTCCTTGTGCATGCATTGCATCTCACATGCTTAATACATTCCAACATACTAATGTATGTTTTTCCTTCACGATTTAACCATGTAAGGACAGGCACTCCTCCACCAAATCGCGACTAGTATTCAGCGTTCAAGACTAGCACTTTTATTCGTGAAGAGCCCTTAGTTCGAGACTCTAGAATTTTCTTTTCTACCTTGTATTTATTTTTGAGATAATGTATTTATGGCCCTTTTGAGGTATTTACTTTCTATGTTTCACAATTATGGAGTCTTTTCGATTTGATGGAAACCGATCGTTACCAATTCCGTCCATTGATTTATTAGTTGGTATGCTTGTGGACAAAGTATGTTTGTTATTCTTATTGCTTTTTAATGTTGCTTCATTGCTTTAAAAAGGCCCATAGTCCCTTTATCCTTATTTTCCATAGACGTTTTAAGTTTTTATGCCTGTAAATGCTTGAGATGCTATGGGTATCTCATTCATCATGTGATGACTAGGCCTCTAGGTTGAGTCGTTACATGAATTTTCACAACCGATAAATGTATCATTTCTCTTTCGGAAAGAAATTACATGTTCTTTTATTGTGCCCTTCATGGCCACAATGACCACAACAATTTGTGCTTACTCTCATCTTTTTCCTAGCATTCTTTTTTCTCCTTTTCCTAGGCCTTTTACGAAGTCTCTTGTACTTTGATGGCAACATTATTTCTTCTAGAACTTCTCTTGGAGCCGTCCAGTCTTCCTTATCTGGCATTGAGACCATTGCAACTTTATATGTATTTGCTAATGCTTCTGGCTTGAGTATTTCGAGAAATATGGATGCATATCGGTTACATTTGTTTCTTCAAAATAGCAATTGCATGTAGACATGGAATTTCGTCAATTTGGAACCTCCCACAAGTACATTTTTTCCTTTCAAGACAAACAATAAATTTTTTGTCTGAACGGTAAACAGAAAATATATATTCGGGTGAAGGGACAACCTGCTAGGAGAACATTATTTATAAAAAAAAATGAAATAGGGAGTCATATAAACATCATACAATTTCTCCTTTTTTTAAATTATATGTACCTTCATCATCAAACATTTCATGGTATTTTCAACAAGAATATTTTCAAATTTCCTACCCAATGAGTCTTTAGAGTATGAGGCCTTTTCCCTATTCCTGCAGTTTTATGTATCGAATAGAATTCTAGCTTCCTCCAAAAAAAATCAATTATAGGTAATTGTCTTGCCTCTACAAGACAACCATTGATACATTCTGCTATATTCGACATTATCATCCTCTCCCTATTTACTATTGCATGTACTCATGACTACTTTTCATACCCAACATTTTCAAGATACTCTTTCACCTTGGGATCAATTTTATTAACTTTCACTATTATTTTGTCAAAATCTTCTATTCTGTAACACTTTGTCATCGAGTAGTATATGTCGCATAACATATCCTTGCTCTTCCTGAAATTAGTGCAAACATTTTTCCATACATTCCATATGTATGCCTAATGAGGAACATTAGGAAAACAATACTTACACTCTTCATTATGCTCTCATTTTGATCTGATACAACACATATTTGTTCCCTAACGCCAAATGCATTTTTGAACTGCTTAAAGAACCACGTTTATGAAGCATTATTTTCAAATGCAACATGAATGTTAGTTTTTCAGCATGAAAAAAAATGAGCATATGCTATCTAACGATACATGATTTGGACTTAAAATATTTACACAAAAAACAGTATTCCATACCTGCACCATCAAGCGTGTTTGCTAATACAAATGTCCCTCTGTAAGCTCCACTTAAATGAGCACCGTAGACAACCACTACTGGTCTGTAAAACTGGAACCCCCTCATAAGTGGTCTTAATGCTATAAAAATATATATGAACTCGTTTTCCTCATATTTTTTCATTCTTATGTAGGAATTTGGATGGACAATATATAGCATGTGTATATATCTAGGCATTTGTCTATATCCATTAGCAAGTTATCCCCTCAACATCTCCAATGCACGTTCCTTTGCCCATCACGCATTTTGATATGTAATATTTACCCCATAAGCAGCTCTAACATCATCAATTATATCACTTGGAGTGTGACTTCGTTTATGATTACTCAGTTTAGGGGCAGTGACACCACTGATAATGGATAATGTAGCTTCGACATTATTCAATATCCTTACTCTCATTGGACAGGTGTGAACATCACTGAAGTATCGTATCTTGAATACATCTGTGTTCTTCCTAGGTTATGCTTTCATCATCCAAGCACATTCGTCCGAAAAGCATATTAACACATAGATGCATGAAATATTACAGACTAATAAATTTACAAATTTAAAATTATTGATTCATAAAATGAATATCATCATGATACACAAAAATGACACATTCACAATTTCCAGGCCAATAAGATTGTTGATACAGTAATAACTCACACTATTGATTCATCAGAAACATTTCAAGACCGATAAAACCTTCATGCAGATTATCAATAATACGTGACTGTGGTTACCATCATTGAATACAGATACAATAAACCACACAACAATTTTGTTTCATATCAGCACACAAATATAACTTCGATACAACATTTAACATGTCGTCGATACAAACAACTTTTGAAATAGTTAATACTCATGATACAAAGATATGTTTAGCATTGTTACATCCATATAATGTATCAACTAGTAGATTATTGATACATTTTCTTTAAAATAGTACTAATTTAACCAAGCCTTCGTGATTGATACACTAAAAAAAAGCACATTTGAAATAATAATATTTTAATACCTTTAACAATCTGATCTTTTCACCTTAAAATTGCAGTCTTTGTCTATCTTGTATTTGGCCATCATCGCTACCAACATCGGTTTATCCTTATACATTTGTTTCTCCGTAATCCCCCCATGTGTCGACGAACTGATTAAGTTCATTACATCTTCTTCAATGGCAAAAGATGAATTACCATTAATTGATTCTACCAAACCCAAGACATCCATCTCGTTTTGTTGAATTTCACCACAAGTAAACGAACCACACAATGAATCAAACAACTGTAATTCACCAACATTTAAGCCAACAGTAACAATATACACAAGGGATACATCCCAAAGACAGAATCTTTTTTCTTGACCTCGATATACAACTTCACACCTATGTCATTGCGAATTGTGATTGGGGACGAATTTTCTTCTACGACATACCTGATCATTAACTTCTTTCTCTGTTCGTCAACCTTCAATTCACCAGCAATTGCAGATTTCAGATTAACAAAAGAAATATTATCATCAACAACAATTTCATCACTTTTATAATGTTTGTACTCGACATCGTTTTCCCAAATCCCTGAATGCCTTAGCAAGATTGATACATTCATGTCGCAGGATTTTTTTTTTTTTTGCACCAATATACTTTACAAAAAATTTCTTCAGAAGAATTTTTAAAATTTCAAATTGTCAATCTGTTACGCATACTTAGGCATTTAACATATTGAGGAAACGTTGTAGCATAAATTTTGGTGATTGATTTTACCTCGCTGTAATTCTCCTAATTTAGCGCACCAACTTGATAATGCCCCTAAAATTTCGATTTGCATCAAATATAAAGTCTATGTATCGTCGATACCAAAAAAAAAAAAAATTATAATTTTGGTAATGGTTGATATTTATTGACATTAACTTTTAAAATTATGAGATTTGAATAATTTATATTAAATTTATACAAATACATGACTTATTTTATCAAAATTTCCAATAGTTTCTACCATTTAATTTAATTACTAAAATCCCTTTTTTCTAGGTTTTTTCATCTTTTTTTGATACCTAAACAAATAAGAATTTCACTTCCTTTTTTTTATGCATTTTTTTGTAACAGTCCAATCAAAGTCAATCACTTAATTAATTATTTCCCTTTCCCGGTCTATTTGTAGTCAGTTACCATTTTGAATTTACATTGGGAAGCCACAAAACTGTATACCCCTTTTTAGGTTACTTTTTCACTTTTCTTCAATTTTTCCGCCTTCTTTCACTTTCTCTTCTCTTTTCCCGTCAGTTGCACCATCTCCATTCTCCATTTTTCCGCCATTTTTTTCTAATGGAATCTCCTTCTTTTAGTATAGGTTTAACCCAATCACCTTGTGATAACCAAGATCTCCCATCGTCTTCTCTGATTTCAATGGAACAAATTGATACTAAAACACTTAATTAATTATTTCAATGGCAGATGAACCATCAAGTATCACTATTATGTTTTCAATGTGATGATACCTGCACAAGGTGATACCTGTAATTTTATTCTCAAACAGACATGACTATCACTCCCTGTTTAACTGATACCTGCAGGTGGTATTAGACTATGTTATACACACACACATGACCACTTTATTTATCGTATAGTGACATATTCAGGTACATATTAGTGATACCTACAAAGATATGTTAACCAAATTCAAATCAAATGCTCAAGTATCAGTCCATGTCACTCACACACACATGTCCCGCTCACACTATGTCTCACACTCATTGGTATCAGACAATGTCACACATTAGTTGTAGTGATACCTACATTTTTTCTGCCACTTTAATACTTGCAAAGATATATTAAGTATCACTATTATGTTTCCAGTTTAATGATTCCTGCAATTTGTGATACTTGCAAATTGAATCACAATTTCCTTCCTTTGCTCATCAATACCCAACTCTGCAACAATGGCTGAACGCAGGTTACTATAAGAAATGTTATCGTCAACTATGACGCCATCACTTTTGTATCCAGTGTATATCACATCAGATTCCCATCTTCCCGAATGACGAATCAAAATCGAAATATTCATTTCTGTTGAAAAGCTTCTCAACAATAGCGGAACTGCATTTTTTTGTTGGAATTTTTTTTCTAAAAAAACGAATTTGGTTTCGTGATTTTGTTTGAGAATTTTTTGGGATTGCTTAGTATTCAACCGTCCAATCGGCATCAATTAAGGAATCAGATCAAAAGATCTGCTACAATTCCTTAATTAATGTAACTGTTTCCATATTTAACAATCATTTTTTAGGTATCATCCGATATTTTTTAGATATCTTCGTTCTATGCTTGTGTATCAAAGTTCTCAAAAAAGTTGGTATAATTAGTAATTTTGATAAAAATCGGTATTTTTGGATATTTCCTTCATTCAATTTGGTATTTATCAAATTTATACTTAATTTATCGCTCTTTTCTCCCCAAGAGGCCTAGCCCAAATAAATGCCCTCGGTGCATTTCTTTCAAAGAATTTTAAATTGCCTTTTCCCTATATTAAAATAAAAATAAAATCATTACTGTATTTAACAAAATCTTAGAAATGACAAATTAATACGTAATTATTATTATTATTGTTGTTATTATTAATATTATTATTAAGTAGTTAGAAGTTGGCAAGTGTTCTTGATATGTGTTTTTTTTTTTCAGCGAATATTTTTTTAAAAGAAAATTCTACTCTAATTTGTTTTCTTATTTTATTTTTTAATATATTATATATTTAATAATTACATTAAAAAGGGTTATAAATCGCAACAACATCAACTTAAATGTCTAATATATATATATATATATATATATATATATATATATATAGTTATTTACTCCTCAAATTTGTATTTGGGTCTTTGCAGAAATTACCTCTCTATCTCTATTAGGTAATAATAAGGTCTGCATATATCTTTTACCCTTTCTAGACCCCATTTATGAAATTTTACTGAATATTGTTACTTTCAAATTTTTCTTTGTGGCATATAAATTGAGAAAGGGGGAGTAACATACATTATATGGAAAATACTTTTAAAAAATTATAAATCACAATATTAATAAGTTAAATATTTTAAATTAAAAAATTGATTTACTCTCGAAATTTCATGTGTTGCATTAAAATTGGAAAAGGAGTAATATAATAAATTACAATTATTAACAATTTAAAATATATAAAAAAAAATAAAAATTTGACTCATTTTCTTTTTTTTTTAAGAGAAAGTTTAACTTACTTTCCAAATTTTACATATACAACACTAAGTTGAAAAGTAGGAATTAAAAATTATATAAGAAATACTATAAATTATAATAATTAATAACTTTAAATATTTATTTTAAAAATAAAATTTTTGATTGACTCCAAATTATGTTTTTATCATATTAATCCGTGTTAATACGGATTCCTTATGAGTAGCTTAAAAATAAACGAAGTAAATGGTGTTAATTAGCAAGCGTCCGAATATTTATTTCTGGTCCACTCCTTGAAATTGGGGCTTACTAAAGTCTGCATCATGTGAAGCAAATTGAATTATTTTTTTCAAATAGAGTTTTCTAAATTCTGCGTTAAGGGGCCATTTGGTAGGATGTATAAGGATAAAATAATTCATGGATTAATTATGGTATTAGGTAATATTATGTTTGGTTGGATTTTTGTATCATGTATAACTAATCCATGGTATTAGCTAATACCTCTCATTTGGTGGTATTAGCTAATACCTTGGATTAATACCATGGGATTAAATACACAAAGACAAAAATACCCCTCAAATTATTTTACATTTTTTTGTTTTCTTGATTTTGTATTTTATATTTATAGTTTTGTACTAGTAAATTTATTTAAATAAATTAGCTTACAAATTTTTTATTTATTTGAGGGTTCATATTTTTATAATATAAAAATAAGTAAATTTACTATGTCAAATTTTTAAATTTTATTTATTTATTTCATATTTACATAATACACAAAAAAATATTTTGACATGTCAAATTTTTTTTTATAACCAATTCTAGTTGAGTGATTTTATCGATACAATATAAAGTCCAATGATGTTAAATATATTCTCAAAGTTGAATGACCTCGTAAGATATAAACACTATATTAAAATTATAACTTTTTATGTGTAAATATAGATTGTCTATTTTACAATTGTTTATCATCTTTTCTATTTTAATAATAGATGGTCTATCTTTATTAAATTAAAGATTGACATTTTATTAGTGATGAATTTATTAAAATTATAATTATTTATTCTCAAATAATTCAAATGAGAAAATAATAAACATAATGACAAATT
The DNA here is from genome assembly GCA_029948455.1 of Solanum rostratum. Lineage (NCBI taxonomy): Eukaryota > Viridiplantae > Streptophyta > Magnoliopsida > Solanales > Solanaceae > Solanum > Solanum rostratum. The sequence goes on along the minus strand of CM057047.1, from coordinate 50,905,508 downwards.
ATTATTTTCCTAACTAGTTACAAGTCATAAAAAAATAATCTACTTTGATCTAATTACATGAAATAGAAAATCTCATAAAAGTTCAAAGGCATAATTGGAAAGAAACATTTTATAAGATTTTAAACCAATCATAAAATTAAATAAAAAATAATAAACCAAACATGAAATGAAAAATAATCTCAGCATTAATAATCCCTGCATTATTAGTCTCTACATTACTAATCCCTATATTATTTATTTTTATACTAAATGACTCCTAATTGTAGATACAAACGAGGCACAACTCAAGGAAATCTTCAATCTGCATCAGATCTCTTTTTCAGAGTAAGTTCTGCCGCTCTCTTTCTTTTTCCCAAAGGGGTTTGACCAGAAGTATAAATTATTCTCTCCGTTTTTTTGTTAGTTTGATAATTTGTAAAATTAAATAAAATAATAATAATAATCTAATATAAATATTTTAAAAATTATATATAATTTTTTATATCAATATAATTAATTACTAGAAACAAACAAAAAAGAAAGAAAATGACATATACGTCCTTTTGTGGGTCATGAGGGACTGACAAGAGTATTGTTTACACACGTTTTTCTATAGCACCCCAGAAGCATTTATGAGTGTCTGACAATTCAAGTATTGTATACATCTGTTTTTCGGGTAAAATTCAGTACAATAAGCTCAAATAAAGTTCAATGATCTTATAAATGCACACATGTCATGTGTATAATAAAATAACTTATGGTTGTGATCATTTGATAGCTATTAACTTTTTAAATTATTAGATAAAATAATGTGTATCCCAATAATTTTTAAACAAGTACTCATTTTTAAAATTTTAAAACAAAATTTTAAATTTTTAAAATTTAAATTATTACAAATTTTTAATTTTTTTAACATATTGCTAATTTTTAAAATTTTAAAATAGTACTAATTTTTAAAAATTTTAAAATGCTACTAACAATTCCTCCGTGACCTTATTTTCATTTGACATAGTAACTACCATCTATATTGAGTTTTCAGATAAGTTTAATATTATTATTTTTCAAATATTTTAAAATTATTACTAACTTTTAAATATTTTAAGATATTACTAATTTTTAAAAGAATTTAAAATATTACTAATTTTTATTAGAATGCATATTACTTTATTTAATAATTTAAAAAGTTAATGATTGTCAAATATATCACAAACATAAAATATTTTATGATAACATACATCTATAAGGCCGACTAGATCTTTACGCCCATTTTTTCATAGCACCTCAGAAGCATTTCAACCATCGAAATCTTAAACACGTTTTATATAAAAGCTCCATTATCGTTTTTATTATTATTCTGAGGACCAAAAAGCTTCATAGTACATTAAAGTAAAAAAGAAAAGATTGCTAGTACATTAAAGTAGAAAAGAAAAGATTGATATTATTTTCTGAGGATCCCAAAACATTCTACAAGAAAAGATTGATAGGAGTAATACATTTGTAATAATATATTAATTTTGAAAATTTTCTTTAAATCGAAGACAAGTGACTAATGATATAGGTAACTTTGAGAAATAAATATCAATATATTTTCTATGCCTCCTTAACAAATTAATTCATTTTGAATCATTAAAAAGTGCAAAAAATTTATTTAGAAAATTTTATCATTATATTAAGGAATGACAAAAATTTGTTATTGATAATTAATAAGATAGATGGATACCTTATGAAAATTGAACATTCTTCTTTTTTTAGCTAACTTTTGAAATTTAAATTAGGCTTAGATCTAATTTTATATATTATACTCAAATCTTGAAAACCAATTTGAAGAATGGGTTAATAATAATAATAAGGATAATCATTACAAAAAATAGTTGTCTTTTTTTAAAAAAAAATGTTAAAAGTGATAAAAATTTAAAATATATTTTTAAAACAATGATTAAGTAAAAATAAACTAGAAGACTATGTTATAATTTTCTATCACTCCATTTTCTTTTCCATATTTAACATTCAAGTTTGACAAATTAAGAATTTGTTTGATAGAAGATATTTAAAAAAAATAATCTACGTATTAACGTTATGCATTAAAGAGCATTAAATGGTGAAGGAAGAAATAAGATTGTTGTAGCAACTGTCCATATTTTATATCTGGTCCACTTCTTGAAATTGGAATTTACTGTATGACTTATAAATTTTGAATTTATTAAATAGTCTGCAATTACTAGGTATACAAACGAGGCACAATTCAAGGAAATCTTCAAATACTTTCATCTGCACTGGATCGTCTTAAAATAATTTAATATATTTTCAAAATAAAAATTTAGATATTTAAAAATTATATATAAAATATTATAATTTTTTAATATTAATATAGTAAAAAAATATTTCTTAAAATATTAGTTAAAATTCATATGCGTAATTTTAAAAAAAGACTGTGACTATTAAAAAGAAACAAATAAAATATATCACAATATAAGAATAAGTAAACTCTAAAATAAATTATGTGATAATTTTATTCTAATTAAGTATATAATATATTTATTTTAAATATTATAAATGAAAAATAAATTTAAAAAAATTATTATAACCTATTTCTTAAAATTTAGATATATCTTCAAGTTGAATTCGAAACTTTTATTGACTAATATCAATTTTCAAATAAAGTGAAAATTTAGTTTATAAATAAACAACTTTTTATGGCCAAACGGATCCTATTTTTAATATTGTTATTTTGCTTTCTTGTTCTCTTCCCCTCCCATAAAAAAGGGGGAAAAAGGATAAAAAAAAATTAAGTGAAATAATATGAATTTGAGTACATGCATTCTAGGTTAATTGAGATGACAAATAATATGGGTTAGCCTAAGTTGTATTCTAGAAATTAAATTTATAAATTGAATTTTAAAATGCAAATTAGAATCGAATTTCTGAAAGATAATTTCTAAATTACATATTTTAAAACACTTTGTAAAACTTCAGTAGAGATCAATAAAAAATTTAAGAAAATATTTTAGAAATAGTATATTCTAATGCTGGCAAGAAATTAATAGTAGAGATTAATTTTTTTTTTAATATTTTAGTTTTAATTTTTGATGTGGCAAATCTAAAGTTAAAAGTTAGAAGAATTTTTTGATTCATTTGAAATAATATTTATTTAAATTATAAAATTAAGAAAAAATTATTTATATTTTTAAAATTCGTATGAAGTAAAGTTAGATTATTATTATTATTTAAAAAGAGGGAGTAGTTATTACTTGGTGCAGACTATAGTAAAGTGGGCAGTTTCAGAATTCACCTATTCAATTTACAGGAACAAGACCCCATATTTGATTCTTCGAGGACTGGACCCGTAGCCTGAGGAGGACTTCATGCCACTCACCAACCATTATTGCATGTCTGCTTTCGAGAAAATGACAAAAATGGTCCTTCATTTGCATGTGTTTTTACCGGAGATGTTAAAAATAAACTCAACTAGTCTAATTTATTGAAGTTTAGATGGATTAATAATTTATCCATTTATTATTTTAATTTATCTTAATTTATTTAAAATTAGATTGATATTCCGTCCGAATTAAGTTGAGAAAGATTTTGTCAAAATATTTTTCAAATATTTTTTTTAATTTGCTATATTTTATATAGCCAAAATAAAGAAAAATATAATTTAATTGAGTACTAAAATATTGAAAAAGAACAAATAGTAAAACTAAGTAAAAATTGAATTGTGTTGGGTCTTCACCCGCTCTATGATGCATTACTCAATCCATTTTAACCCAACCCACTTTGACCCAAGTATATTTTAAGTTGGATTGAGGCTTGACCCATTTATTATCTTAACTTATTATAACTCACTCAAATTTGACTCAACCTGTCCAATTGTCACTTTTACAACTTGTTTGGATGGTGATTTGCCATGGTTTCATAATGTATGGTACTGTATGGTATGATATGGTATCGTACAGTACGAGTTGCTATTGTTTAATAATAAGTTGTTTGATTTGACTGTATGGTACCATATCGTAACTTATAAATTTACAAAAATATCCTTAATTCTTATAAATATTAAATTTATCAATAGTTTTTAATAACTTTTTAAGCAAATAAATTCATAGAATCGAGTAGATACAAGCTAATATTCTATACAAACAATACAAGAAAATAAAAAAAAGTAAGAACTTTTAAATAAGCGAACCTCAAAAAATAAAACTAAACGTGAAAGAAAAGACGAGAGATGGAAAAGAAGTTTCAAAAGTTGATGCGAAGAATATATTAAGAGAAAGTTTAATAAAGAATAATAAAAAATAAATTATTTAAATTTAAATAAGGGTATAATTAGAAAAAAAATAAGAGAACCCTGATATACCACCAAATTGGTGGTTTCAAAAGTGGGGATTTTCATGTAACCATGAAACAAAATCATACCATACAATATAATTAATGAGACAATCAAAATAAATATCGTTCTCTTAATAATCATATCATACCATAGTACAAAAAATCACCATCTAAACAAGCTGTTTAGTTTTTACTCTAGGAACGTGCTGGAAATGGTCGTTCATGTATTTTAAAATGAAAGGTTACATATTTAGTTGGTTGGCTAAGAATGTTTACGTGATATTTACTTTCATTAAAACTAAAATTTAAATAATTAAATATTATTTTTTATATAAGATATAATGAGAAAAATCTAGTAAGTATTTAGATTAATTTTTAAAAATGATTTATAAATTACAAGAAAAAATTATAAATTGGGAACATCCAGTTTATGATTTTTGTTTTTCGTTAATTTTTTCAACCTAAATAACGTATTTTTAAGTTTTTTTTTTGTTGCTCCCAATGTGTAACACCCCAACTTTTTCTTCACTAAGATTAAGTCATCCTTCATATGATAGGATCAATTCCTAAGTATTTAAAGTATATTAGATGTGATTTAGAGTTATAAAGGATCTTTTACATCAAGTAAAGTCCAAAGAATTTCTACCGACTAAGTTTTCGTATGAGTTGATAGAAGGGTCAACTTCAAATGATCATATCTCCTAAAGTATAATGAGTTAGGTGACCCATAATATATCAAATTAAAAATCTTTGAATTAGCTTTCCGACGCATCTTATTTCGCGTTAAACAGAGTTCGGAGTAGAAAGTTATGACCATTTTACTGGAGACCTGCAGAGCTGTCCGAAGGTCCGCGACGGCTCCGCGACGCAGACCTATCGCGAACCCTTTCTGGATAAGCTAACCGATGTTCCTTTATTTTATTTTGAGGGTACTTTTATCCTAAATCCTTTGGGGGTTTATTTAAGGTCCCAAAACGCATAATACGTCAGTTTCATGAGTCAAAACCCTCTCTTTCACTCCTAAACATAAAACGCTCAAGAATCATCAAGAAAGTCATCAAGCTAGGATTAACTTTCAAGATTCTTCATCAAGGTAAGTTATTCTTCATAAGCTTTAAGCTAATTTCTCTATTTATTCATGAAATCACTAATAGAATCTTAAATTATAACTTAGGGTTTCAAGAAAGCGAATTCAAGAATCCCAAGAAAGGATTCCTTGATTCTTCTTTCCATGAATTAGGGTTCTTCATCAAGAAACTCTAAAGATTCTGAGTCAAGAAGTCAAGAATCAAAAAGAAGCTCTTCAAACGATGTCTTTCCAAGTTCTTCCACTCTAAAAGAACAACGAGATTGAGGATTCTCTCCAAGAAAGCGAGAATTCATCAAATTTTGATTGTAATATCAAATTTTCAGGTATGTAAGGCTAAACTAAAAGCATGAGTTTGTTCTCTCATGTGCCCCATAGAGGTCAAAGATGAGTTGATGGTTGAAGAGTATATGTGCATGAATACTTGAGAGTTTTTCATTGAAAATTTGATTTGAAATTACATGTTTTCTATGTTGATGATCATACTATTTGTTTTCTTGAAGTAAATATTTTTCATGAGATTTTGCATAACCTTACATGATTATTTGAAAATCATGCATAATGAACTTAGGGGATGAGTCTAGAGCCTTGATGATAATGATGTTGTGATGTTGTGATGTGATTCACATTTGATGAGAGTCTTGATGATGATGTTGATGAGAATGATGTTTTATGATGTCTTAAAATTGAAAGTTTAATTTCTAAAAGAGTATCTTGAGTCCATGATGTTGATGTTGATGTTATGAGGTGAGGTACTATGTCCCTACGGGACAAATATTGATGTTGAGGTTTTATACTATGTCCCTACGGGACAGATGTTGATGTTGAGGCTTTATACTATGTCCCTCTGGGACCGATGTTGATGTTGAGGTATTAATTATTATACCATGTCCTTATGTGACTGATGATGATGTATTATGTCCCTATGGGACTGATGAGGTTGATGTTTTATGAGCATGTCAAGTTCTGGGAGGAGTATTGAGCATTGAAACGGGTAGAGAGTGAGTCCCACTCAAACCCATTAACTACGTGGCCCGCGTAGGAAGAGAGGATTGAACCGCAATGCGGATGACTCCTATCTTGTCCAAAAAGAGGACTGATGTTTTTCTTGTGGATCCACTAAGGTTGATGTCCTTTACCCGGGCAGAGTATTGGATGGATGTGGCAACGACATCGCTTCGTTGTATCATCACTGGTTCATAGGTGATGGTTGTCGGTTAGAGAAACTCCCAGTTAGGTTCTATTTTGATAGAACTCTGATGTTGATGTTGATGTGATGTTTTGAGTCGAGTTCCCTGAGTTGAGTTAATGTCGATGTTTCTTGAGCTGAGTTGATGTTGAGTTCCTTGAGTTGAGTTGAGTTGAGTTGAGTTGAGTCGAGTCGAGTCGAGTTGACTTGAGTTGAGTCGAGTTGAGTTGAGTTGAGGTGAGTCTGATGTATTGATGATGTATTGATGGGTCATTGTCTACTCTTTGTTCTTTCTTTAGATAGACATTTGACATTCTGATGGAGTATGATGTTGAGTTGATGTTATTCCTATATTATTCTACTTGTTTCTGTTTCACTCAGCTATTTTACATGCCAGTACATTCCAAGTACTGATGTCCCCTTCTGGGACTGCATCGTTTTATGATGCAGAGGTAGGTATTAGAGATCATTGACAGGCGCTTCGTTGAGGATCTATTCGCATTCAGCTGATCGGTGAGACCTTCTTGTTTTCGGAGGATTTCCATATTATTATCATCTAGCTTGAGTAGTACTTTATTTTCCTTGAGTTGGGTAACCATAGCCTGTCATGGTACCATCTAGATGTTTGAGTTAGAGGCTTCATAGACACTGAGTAGAGGATGTGATGTATTGTTTTTTTCAACTATTCTTTGTTGGAAATTAACATTTTATTTAAAAACTTGATTACTTTAATTATATTAAAGTCTTTTCCCTGAGAATGTTTCTTCCGCTGTTGAGTATGAGGTGATGATGAGGCCAAGTGGTTCGCTCGGGGACTAGCAATAGCCTCTGAGTGCCGACCACGCCAAGGGTACCCTCCCGGGGCGTGACACAATGCCTCCAACATTTTCTAAATTTGAATGCTAAATGATCAAAGTTATTTGCCTTTTAACATCTGAATGTTAATAAATATATAATATAAGTAAAATAATAAGTAGATACTAAAAATTATATAAATTTAACAAAATAATATTAACATTTTAAAAAAAAAGGAAAAAGGTCGAAAATGCCCTTAAGCTACATGAAAGGAATAAAAATGTCATTCATTTATACTTTGGTTCAAAAATGCCCTTGTCATTGATACTTTAGTCCAAAAATTCCCGCATTAACCAAATGGGTCAGAAATGCCTTTCTTTAAATAAATGTATGTATTTTTTCTTTTTAACTAAACTGTGATCCTAATAAAAATATTATTTTTAAAGAATCTTTTTTTTTTAAATCACATAACTAATAAAAATGCAAGAAAATAAGTTTTTCTTAATATCAATTTATCAATTAAAATAGAACATCGTACCCCTTTAACAAATAATATATGTCATAAATATAAGATCACAGTAATCCAACATTAATTTTTATTTAATACGTTGGTCCAAAAATACCCTTATTGTTACTAAGTGGGTTAAAAATGTCCTTCTCTAAATATATATATATATTTTTTCTTCTTAAACATATGTGATCCTAATAAAAATATTATTTTTAAAGAATCTTTTTCTTGTTTTCACATTAACTAATAAAATGCAAGAAAATAATTTTTCTTTCTTAATCTCATTTTATCAATTAAAATAAAACATCATAACCTGTAACAAATAATACATGTCATAAATATAACATCATAGTAATTCCAACAGTAATTTATATTCAAATAACGATAAAAATAGTGAGTACAATAAAGCTAAAAAAATTATTGTTTATTTTTTTGTTCGAATTGAAGTAGAATAAATATTTTCTAATTAAAAAAAATATTATTAGAAAAAATAATGTGCTCAAAAATAAAATAAATAATAAATTTATTTGAAAAAGGGCATTTTGATCCATTAAATAACAACAATAAGGACATTTTTGGTCCAAAGTATATGCAGTAAGGACATTTTTGGACCAAACTATAAATGAAGGACATTTTTGTTCCTTTCATATCGTTTAAGGGCATTTTCAACTTTTTTTTAGAAAAAATAAAACATTTTGTTTGCAGTGATGGCAGATATGATCTAACATACTGACGATAATGGTTGAAGAATGTATAATGGTTGACGATCTATTAGTAATAGTTGACAATAATGCTAATTACATTTATTCTTAATGGTGATAGTAAATAATAATACGAATGACACTAGATGTAATTATAATGATGGAAATGATAAGTCATGTCGTACCGAGTGATAATAATAGTTGACAATAATAATATTGTTAGTGATGATTTGAAATACTAATGATTAAAAATTAAAAATTATTAATTATTGTGATTGTATCTACGATTATGCATTCATGGAGGAGGAGGTAAAATATGTACTATTACAACATTGAAAGGGATTGAATCTTTTAAAATCATAACTATCATATTACTACTAGTAATTCAGGTGATACAACAGATCGAAGTGAATATAAAATTTAAACAATACAATAATAATAACATAATTAACATAGTCCGTAAAAATTAAATTTAAGTAATATATTAATTAAATATAACATCAATAATATATATTGAGAAAATATTAATATAATATATTTAGATGAATCAACTAATACTATATAAAAATATAATATATGTAGTTGATAAATATTAAATGTATCTAAAAATTAGTATAAGTATATGTGAAATACCATTTATTTAGGATTGCATAAAATAATAATGGTATCGCTTATTATGAAGCAGGTGAAATAATAAATGTGAAAAGAACAAAAGGGATTTACATCCTCCATTATAAAATAAGTGGTGTCTTTAGCTAACACACACCCATTTATAAGAACATTATAAAATAAGGTGTCTTTAGCTAACACACACCCATTTATAAGAAAACAATTCATTCTTAGAAAATAAAAAATACTTTTACTAATCTATCTTTACAAAAATCGTTAGAAAATAAAATAATTTTAACTAATCTATCTTTAAAAATATTATATGGGAAAAAACCATATAAAATAAGACGAAGGGAGTGCAGAACAGCTCAATAATACTAGTGACGTTGAATGAGTCCCCACCTGAAATTGAAGGGCATTGTGTTTTTGGAGTCTTTTCCAAAGATGGAAAATTGGACAGACATTAAGAAACCTGTCTAAAAATCTTGCATGTGTTGCCAATTTAGAGTTTCTGTCAGATATTGCAAGACAGCTTAGTATGTTGAATGAGGGGCTGGGGCTACCTAAAATTAAAACGTGCAGACGAATTTAGAGTTTTTGGACGGCTCATTCTAAAGGTTTCTTCGTCATGCATGGGAACATTTTAAGACGAGCTACATTAATTTCCTTGAGACATTTATCAAGTGCTGGTAGGTGATGTTCGGACGTTAGTCAATGACATTTTTCCATAATATGTCAACCTGCAAATGCTCCTGCATTCACTAGTAATGAATGGCGCAGTAGGTATGGAGGCATATTCGGAATTTCCAAAAAAAAAAAAAACACAAATTTATCATATAAATCTGATTAATTTTACCTTTTATATGTTTTTTTTTATTGTATTTGCATTAAGAAAAGAGATAACTTTACTATTTCGCCCTTATTTAATGTTCAATAATTGCTTTTTTAGTTTTTCTAGTTGGTCATATATATCTTTTCAAAGTTCATTAATTGTCAAGGGTAAAATAGAAAGAACAATGTCATTTATGCATTGGTTTTGTGAAATGACATATATTAAGAACCATCTATTTATAACAAGTACGACATATAAAAGAGACTGAAGGGAGTATTTTAAAGTTAAGTGGTTACTAAATATAGAAACGTGTCATTATTTTCAGACTGATTAAAAAGAAAAAAATCATATAAATTGATACAAAGAGAGCAATTAAAATGTAAAAAGCACCACCAAAAACCATTTAGGAAGATGCTACCGAATTTTAGCGGGAAAGAAAAAGATCAATATAAGATATAGATTTCTAAACTTTAAATTAAAAAGGCACACTCAATCATTACCATACTATATGATATCTTAAGTGTGGATTCACATATCTATGTTAAAGTACTTTTGATAAAATATAATACTAATATACATAATTTTGAAAAAAGAGAGAGCATAAATTCATATAAATCGGATGATCCCTACTTAGATAATGTCCCTAGGTAGATAGATGCATCAGTATCAATGTCGAATATGCACTAGTTTTTACGCATCGTGCGTATTAAAAATATGCAGTTCAAAAGAATTGTTATTTTAAAAAATTAAGGTATAATTTGTTTTATAAGGTATATGATATCTGTACGACGCTTTCTAACGAAAACATATTTATATTGAAGAAGATTTAAATTTGAGATGTCTGATTAAAAATGAATAAAATTTACCATTCCATTCTTTTTACTTTTATTTGTCCATTATACTTTCACCTGTCAACACTTTATGAAATTTGAGTCTTTGACAGTCTTGTCTATGAGCCCATGTACGACCTTCGTAACTTGACTCGTAGAATCAGATGTCACATTCCAGTAGCTACTAGAATGTGCACCTAGTTCCACGAAGAGTATTTACGACCCGTAGTCCTATGGATGACCCCTAGAAGGGTTTGTAGATCCTAAACCTTGAGAAATTTTTCTAAGTGTTAGGCGAGTCTATGAAGAGGGTTCTACGACTTGTAATTTTAATGGCGATACATAGAATGATCCTCATGGTTTCAAGCCTAAGATTTTGGTTTCTGAAACTTGAACCACGAATTGAAAGGATGAGCCCGTAGATGGGTCTACACCCCGTAGAGGGTGATCATAGACCTAGATAAAAAACTCACCATTAAAACCTCAATCTACGAAAGGGTCATGTACGACTCGTAAAAGGGATCACGACACGTAAATGGAATTTCGTGGTCCACTTCGATAGTTTTAATGAGGGACAAAATTGTCCTCTCCCATTATTCCAAACATAACCCACGTTGTTTTGGGATTAATTAAGCCCTTTATCAGCATTTGGGTTATTTTCTCCCATTAAACACTTAGACTTTTGAGAGCAAGGATTGGAGAAGAGAAAGCTAGGGTTCCAAGTGTTTGACTGTGGCCCTCTGAGTTTTGATTGTTCCCTGATTTTCAGCTATGTAAGGCTAACTAAAGCATGGATTAAGTCCTTCCACGTGTCCTACTTCGATTTGACGAATTGAGAGCAATTGAGTCCCCTATGATTGTATTCTTGAGAATTTCCCTAAATCCTAATATATTCCCACATGATATTGAATAATTGATTTTTTATGGGTTAAATTTATTGTAACAAATGATTTAGTTTTCACTATATGAACCCTATCTAAACTTTGCCTCTATTGAATGTCCCTATATCAAGAATGGGTTTGAAAGTATGAAAGTCATGAATGAAAAAAGCGTTGAGTTTGAATACAACTTTTCTAAAACTTGAAGGTTCCTACATATTTTCTAAAAATTAGATCCACGTGATGAAATAAAATTAAATCTTTTCATGAATGCATCACTTTATCACTCTTGAATGATGAGATTAATTGGATAGTATGATTGGTTGAAAGGTTTGATTGTTATAGAACTGATGAACTGATAAGAGTCCATATGAGGCTTGTTCATTGGATAGATTGAATTGATTGGACAGAGTCTTATGAGCATTCAGTCTTGGAAGGAGTATCGAGCACCAAGCATCGAGCACCGAGCACCGAGCACCAATTGAGTAAGAGTAAGTCACAACTTGAATTCAATAACTACGTAGCCAAATATAGGTGAGAATTGAACTATAAATCGGACGAATTTCTTATTGTCCTGGAAGTAGACTTGATTGATTCGTCCTTTACCCTGACAAAGTATTGGACAAACATGGAAATGACGTCGGCTTGTTGTACCTCACCGACTCATAGGTGGTGGTTGTAGGATAAGAGAAACTCTCATATAGGTCTAGATAGTACTCTAATGATTGGATTAGATCGTAGATGATTGGTCTTTATCTAAATTTTATTCTTACTTTAGACTTATGACATTATGATTGAGTTCTTTGACTTCCTGATTTAAAGTTATCTGAGTTGATGTTATTCTTCCTTGATGCATGGTTCATTTTATCATATTACATACTTGTATATTTCATGTACTGACATCCATTTGGGCCAGCATCTTTTCATGATGTCGCGACAGGTACTTGAACACACCGTTGAGGATCTATTCTCATTAAGTTGATTGGTGAGTCCTCCTATGCTTTCGGAGGATACTGCATTTATCTTTCTAGCTTTTGAGTTTAGCCTTTTTCATTTTGTTTGACGTAGTTATGAATATGTCATTGGCACCACATATTTAGTATTGATAAAGGCTTCATAGACTAGATAGTGATAGATTATTTTGTTGTCTTTAGCTTTTGACTAGTGTTCCCTTTTCATACTGGTCTAATAATGTTGGATTTGGATAAATTGCTGGTTTTAAAACCTTTATTCCTTTTGATCATTGATTAGCTCACTAGATTGTAGGCTAAATATCTAAACTGATTCTTCCACTATATGATTAATGATGTGATCAAACTAAGTGGTTCGCTTGGAAATTAGTAATGATTCGGGAGTGCCGGCCACGTCAAAGGTACCCTCCCAGGGTGTGACAGGAAAAGTAAAAATGAATGGAGAAAATAATTGACTAACAGGTCAGTTGGTTTGGTTACAATTATGATGACACTAGTTATATTAGGATAAGTTATGATGAGATTATTTATGCTGAGATATCAAGACCCAAAATCGGATCGCGACTAAAGAAGGACAAGGTAAAGCAGAAACAACCATAATATATCATAAGAAATCCCAAAACTTGGAGTTTTGAGTGCAAGAGCATCTAAATAGTGCGGAATAGTAAATATAACAATCTCGAAATAAAATACACAACTGATAATGTTAATACTATGTTTGAAAGAAAATAGTAAGGGAAATCTCAGAGATCCACGTCTCAAAGTCTGAACCTCATCGGTAAGATCTGGATAGATGGAGAAATGCACTTCTAGAGTGAATCAACTACCCTATACGGGTCCATAGGCTCGATCTATAGGGAGGAAACAAAGTAGGGCTGAGCACATCAAAGTATACCCTGTAGGTTCAACCGACTGGGTAAGAGAAATCGAACTAGTATGTAATAATGAAGAATCCTACACCTGCATCTAAAAAAAGTTAGTATCCAATAAAATATACATAAAGAAAGATAAGATATCCAACATAATTGGGGGTTACAACATAATAAGAGACATGAATACAATATATGAAGTCTCAAGATCATACACCAAGTGTCGCTCAACCTTGCCACCTGCCCATGGTCAAGGGGTGTCATTATAATGTCTCAACCTTGTCACCTGCCCATGGTCAAGGAGTGCCACGATGTCTCAACCTTGCCACCTACCCATGTTCAAGGGGTTTATAGAGTGTGAATCTCACCTTTGCCTCTTGCCCGGGTCAAGGGGGTGGTACAAATGTGGAGCATATTACCCTTGCCTCCTACTTAGGTCAAGGGATGATACAATGCAACATGAAATAAATGCAAGTCTGTGATACTAATCTAGATATGTACACAAATATAATAACTTCATGATAAGAGTATTACTATATAATCCTCACATAATCTTGGAGAGTAAACTCAAGTGCCACAACCGGTGTCACAATCTACTATAACATCTCATGTAGTCATAATCATATCAGCGATCAAGTATGCCAACAGTACCGGACCTCATTCGTCCCCATAATATACACACATCATTATTATATCGAAGAATCAAGTATAACAACGATACCAGACCTCGCTCGTTCCCAAACTATACATATGATCATCAAAAGTGTCTCATAAGCCATCAAGTTGCCACAACATTCCCCAAATAGTATCACAAGCCTCAAATTATCAATCCGCATGATTTCATCTTAGATTATCAATAGAATCACAATTTACACAATTTTCGACATCACCGGGATCACATTCTCATCACAATTCTAATATATCAACTCATCTACTCATGATTCATTCTAGATCTTACGATTGCCACATAACATGTCTAATAATTCAAATCCAATCCTATAAAGGTTACTTGAACCTACCTCAATGCGGAAACCACACTCTGACAAGCTTTCGATCAACTCAAATCCTCCAAATGATCCCCAAATTGATTAAACGCTATCAAAAATTGATACTACGCATTAAGAGATGAATTTTTATACCCATATTGGCACAAATTAAGCTTAGGGGAAATTGATCAAATTTTAGGGCTAAAATTTGAAGTTTTTCAAATCCAAAAATTGACTTTAAAATCAGGTTCTATACGAAAAGTGAAGTCTGTGGGTGAAATTCCCCTAAAATCGGGTCTAAAACGAATGAGAAATCAACATTTAAAGTTTAGAAATTATAGTCTAAAAATCCCCAATTTTAGAAATTCAAAATCATGAAACTTAAGACAAAATCAAGATAAAGTTTATGGAAAATAATTAGAATAATATTAGAATCACTTAACCAAAACAATTCTCTGAAAATTATCTTCCAAAATCGCCTCAATGTTTTGGAAGTTCGAAAATGGGATAAAAATGATGGTTTCGAATTTTAATATAGTGCAGGTGACAAATATACTTCGCAAACGCGGGAAAGGTCATGCAAATGAAGAGAAGAAACAGGAGGGGGACACACACACATACTCCGCTAAGACTGATCGATCTTCCGTGAACGCGGAGGGTAGTAATACCCAGACCTCTGCAAACACGGAGAAGAGATGTCCCTGCATCGTTATCAGATGTATTAGCAATGCCTAGTCCAATTTCTAACTCGGAACAGACCTTCACAACTCATCTGGAATCAGAATTCAACAAATCAGATATGTATGCATGCTAGAAATAACGATCCAGACTTAATAGAATCATTAGAAATCAATTTCGAGGCCTCCTCACCACATTTACCAATGCAACTCGTATAAACTAGTTTAAAACTCAAAATACCAAAACTGTCCTCAACAACTCCAAAAATTATTATGAAACTATTTCTAGCAATCGAAATTTCGATTTGAGCTTTCGAACTCTGAATGTTGACCAAAGTCAAACTTTGATTCCGAAAATACCTAAAATCACAACTTTGGGCCTAAAAACCTCATCTTAACTCCGAGTTCAGCTTTGTAATTTTTGAGATAATGGAATTAACGGATCTCCGCGCATCTTCGATCCGACACGTGAAACTCAGAATAGTACAAAAATTCACCATTTCAACAACTAAAGCTTCCAAAAGTGCCAAAATTCATATTTTCAACTTTTAAAACTCAAGATTTCAGTTTCAACAATATAGATAGTTCAAAATAGGCCCAAAGCAGCTTACAAAAGGGTAAACAATAATTTGCATAGATAAGACAAAAAATGACCAACCAGGTCATTATATCATTCTCCAATAAAAATAATATTCGTCCTCGAATATAAGAGAAAGAAGAGTACCTGAAGCCTAAAAAGGCTTGGATATCTGGCCCGCATGTCAGACTCCAACTCCCAAGTAATCTCATCAATAGAATTGGTTTGCCACATAACCTTCATAGAAGGTATATCTTTGGATCGCAATCTCTGGACCTACCTGTCCAATATAGCTATAGGCTCTTCTGCATAAGATAAGTCTGAACCCAACTCAACAAAATCATAAGAAATCACATGGAACTGATTTATAATGTATTGCCAGAGCATGAAAACATGAAAAACAGGATGCACTGATGATAATCGCGGTGGTAAGGCCAACTCATAGGCCACCTCACCAACTCTCCTCAAGATCTCAAATGAGCCAATGAATGTGGGACTGAGCTTGCCCATTTTTCCGAATTTCATCACACCCTTCATGGGTAAAGCTTTCACCCAAATACTGTCACCAACAGAAAACTCAAGAGGCCTAGTCCTCTGATCAACATAACTCTTCTGGAAACTCTGAGCTATCAATAGTCTACCATGAATAAAACAAACCCAATCCATGGTATCTCTGAGTAAATTCACACTTAACACATCTGCTGAACTTGAGGCAAACCAACCAATGGGCGACCTGCACCTCTGACCATACAAGGCCTCAAATGGTGCCATTTGAATGCTGGAATGATAACTATTGTTATAAGCGAACTCTGCAAATGGTAAGTGCTAGTCATATAGGACCTCAAAATCAATCACATAGACCCTAAGCATATCCTTCAACACCTTAATGGTGTGTTCAGACTGTCCATTTATGTGGATGCGGAAAGCTAAACTCAAATGCACTCTAGTACCCAAACCATGTTGTAGAGCCTGCAAAAAAATGGGAGTTGAACAAAGATCCTCTGTCTGATACTATAAACACTGGCACACCATGTAATCTGACAACATCCTGATATACAACCTAGCCAACTGGTCTGCACTGGAGGTAGTCTTTACTGATAAAAACTGTGCTGACTTGGTCAGACGATCAACGACCACCCAAACTGAGTCAAACTTGCCCAAGGCCATAGGAAAACCTGTAACAAAATCTATAATCACTCTCTCCCACTTTCACTTGGGAATGGGCATCCCTTGCATCGATCCATCAGGCCTTTGGTGCTTATACTTGACCCGTTGACAATTCAAACACTTTGTCATAAACTCAGCTATGTCTCTCCTCATACTGGACTACCAATAATGTTGTTTTAGATCATGGTACATCTTAGTCACACCCAGATAGATGGAATATCTAGCACAATGGGCCTCCTCTAAGCTCAATTTCACTCAATCTCCCACCTTAGGCACGTAAACTTTACCATTCATCCTCAATATGCCCTCAGAGTCAATAATAGCCGCCTTGGCTTCACCTCTCAATACTTAGTCATGAATCAAGCACGATTTGGGATCTTCAAATTGATGGGCACATATCTGATCAAACGAAGAAAATCTAGCCTCAACAAAGGGCAATATACTCTGAGAAGGAGAAATATCTAAACGAATTATATGTCTAACAAACAACTAAACCTCCAAAGCTTAGGGCCTCTCCTCAGCCCTCAAGAATGCCAAACTCCCATACTAGTAGCCTTTCGGCTCAAAGCATCTACCACTACATTAGCCATCCTGGGGTAATATAAAATAGAGAAATCATAGTCCTTAAGCAACTACAACTACCTATGCTGTCTCATGTTCATATAAGGCTGAGAAAAGATGTATTTGAGACTCTGGTACCTCCCCTCATGCCTTGAGAGGTATCTCTAGCTGCTGGTGCTGGGGCTGGATGAGTTGGATGAGTGCCTGAAGTCTCAGCGGGAAATGGACCATGTGGACAATGGTTGGCGAAGTACCCAATCTCATTACAAACATAACAATCCTTGGGGTCACGCCCTTGAGGTGACTATGCCGAAGAAATACCATGCCTGGCTGAACAAAAGAGAGCTATCACGACCTGTATGAGTAGGCCTGGACCTGTCAATACTACCAGATGCTAGAAGGGCTGCTTGAATTGCCCAGCCCTGATGGGCCTGCCTTTGAAACTCTCGGTCACGTGGCAGGTATCCACTAAACTGACCATGTTGATTGATACTCTTCCCACCACCCTGTCTCTCATGTCTGATGCGTTCTATCATACGAGCATAGTCCACTATAGTCTAAAATGTACCTCCATCCGAAACTAAGGAAGTTGTAGCCTCATATAGATACCCTACCAATCCTTAGCAAATTATCGAATCCTCTCGAACTCAGTAGGAATGCTGGACAAACATATCTAGACAATGCATGAAATTTGGTCTCATAGTCTGAAATTGACATAGAACCCTGCTGAAGTCTATCAAACTCATCCCAATGGCTTTTCCGAAGGATATATGGTACGAATCGCTCCAAGAATAATTCTGAGAACGGCACTTGTGTCATAGCTGGAGACCAAAAGGTCCGCGAGCCAAAATTAATCTCCACCACTTCTTAGCTAGGCCAGTGAACTGGTAAGAGGTATAAGCAACTCCATATGACTCCAAAATGGCCAAATTGCACATCCAGCCTTAACACTCTAACAAGAAATCATAAGCTCTATCACCAGGGGTGCCATCAAACCTCAAACCTCAGGAAAGCTAAACACACTAATTGATCAAAGCTGCTCTGCTCAGCTATGGACATGACTGGACTAGCAGAAGATGGTGGCACCATAAATAAAGGTGGTGCAATAAATAAAGTAATAGCCACACTCTGAAACTATGCACTTGAACTCGGTTGAGATGCCTAAAGCGGAGTCATAGCAGTCATAGGAGAATCTACTGGAACTGATAAAGGACCCACATGAACTATAAAGCTATAAAAGGACCAATCAGTGCTATAGAAACTGGTACATCAACACTGACTGGGGCGGGAGGTGCTCCCTCTAATCTTGCCAATACCCTAAAAAGCAACTCCTGAACCGAGACCGTAGCGTCCGAGGCTGAAGGAAAGGGAATAGGATCTATAGGCCCCTCTGGATCATAAGTAGGCTCTGGAGAAGCCAATCTGGTTTGTCCTCTATGCGGAGCTTCCTCTCTGTCAAGTCCACGCCCCCTGACCCTATCACAAACATTGTCTCGACCTTGAGTGGGAACCGTATCAGCTGACTCCAACTCTCCTACTGATCGATGGGGTCTAGTAATTGACATTTGCACATAAGAAGTAGATTAGACATTTTCAAATAGTTTATATGGAGAAATGCATGAATAGAAATAAGATATGAAAGCTTTTCTTATCAAGTGCCCCGTAGCCTGCCAAAGATGGGTGTGGACACCTACACACTGATCTGTGAGACTCTACTAGACACCTTGCTCTTGATTCATGATCCCAATGAACCTAGAGCTCTAATACCAAACTTTTTATGACCAAAAATTGTATAGCGACTAAAGAAGAACAAGGTAAAGCGGAAAAAACCATAATATATATCACAGGAGATCTAAAAACCTAGAATCATGAGTACAAGAGCATCTAAATAGTGTGGAATAGTAAATATAACAATCTTGAAATGAAATACACAGTTGAAAATGTCTGATAAAATTTTTGAAAGAAAACAGTAAAGAAAATCTCAAAGTTCCACGATGACTCGAAATCTAAGCCTCAACACTGAGACCTCGATAGATGGAGAAATGCACTTCTAGAGTGAATTGGCTACCCTATACGAGTCCCTGGGCTCGATCTACAGAGAGAAAACAAAGTAGAGGTGAGCACACAGAAGTGTATCCTATAGGTTCAATCGTCTTGATAAGAGAAATCGAACTAGTATGTAATAATGAAGAATGCTATACTTGCATCCAGAAAAGTTTAGTATCCAATAAAATATACATAAATCAAGATAAGATATCCAACATAATCGGTGGTACAACACAATAAGAGACATGAATACAGATCATGAAGTCTCATAAGATCATACACCAAGTGTCTCTCAACCTTGCCACCTGTCGGTGGTCAAGGGGTTTCATAATGTCTTAACCTTGCCACCTGCCCATGCCAAGGAGTGTCACATGTCTCAACCTTGCCACCTACCCATGGTCAAAGGGTTTATAAAGTGTGAATCTCACCCTTGCCTCCTGTCCTGATCAAAGGGGTGGTACAAATGTGGAGCATATTATCCTTGCCTCCTCTCGGGTCAAGGGATGATACAATATAACATCAAATAAATGAAAGTTCATGATACCAATCCAGATATGTACAAAAACATATTATCATGATAAGAGTTACTACATAATCCTCACATAATAATGGTGAGTAAGTCAAGTGCCACAATCGATGTCACAATCTATCATAACATCTCAGACCATCATAATCATATCAATGATAAAGTATGCCAACAACACCGGACCTCACTCGTCCCCACAAATAAACAGATCACAATTATATCCAAGAATCAAGTATAACAACGATACCGGACCTCGCTCGTTCCCAAACTATACATATGATCATCAAAAGTGTCTCATAAGCCATCAAGTTGCCACAACTTTCCTTAAATAGTATCACAAACCTGATGTTAGCACAATAATATTCCACAGGATCTCAACCCACAAGATTTCATCTCAGATTTTCAATAGAATTACAATTTACACAATTTTTGACGTAATCGAGATCACATTTCCATCACAATGTTGATATCAACCCATCTACTCATGATTCATTCTAGATCTTACAATTGCGATATGACATGTCCAATAACTCAAATCCAATCCCATAAAGGTTAGCCGAAACCTCACTTGGACAAGCTTTCAATCAACTCAAATCCACCAAATAATCCCTGAATCAATCAATCACTATAAAAAATAGATACTACGTATCAAGAGATGAATTTTGATACCCTTATTGGCACAAATTAGGCTTAGGGGAAAATGATCAATTTTAGGGATAAAATTCAAAGTTTTTGAATCTGAAAATTGACTTTTAAATCAGGTTCTACACGAAAAATGGAGTCTGCGAGTGAAAATCCCGCTAAAATCAGGTTTAAAATGAATGAGAAATCAACATTTAAAGTTTGGAAATCATAGTCTATAAATCCCCAATTTTTGGACATTCATAATTATAAAACTTAAGACAAAATCAAGATGAAACTTATGGTGTATAAAAGAGAGTTTAAGGGGGATATTTTTGTTATTTTACATACATTGTCTTAGGATAAGTTATCCTAGAATTACTATTCCGTCCTCAGGAGGGGATAACTTATGCCATGACTAATTGTTAAATCTGTTATAAGTTATCACTGTAACCAAACAAAAGACTAAAGGCCACTAAAAAATTATTTTGGGATTAACTTCTCTTATCCATGATTCCAAACAACCCTTAAGTTATTTCTTTTTGTTCTTATTAATAAATTACTTGTTGAAGTAATATAATTGGCTAATTGATATAGAAAACCCAAAAGAAAGGACATGCACATACTTTAATATTGTGATTGTTAGGTTAACCATCTTTTATTTATTAAAAGGAGATTAAAGAGAAAATACTTATTAAGAAATAATTAATATTTTACAAGATTAAAAAACAAACCAACGCATTCCAAGAAACGCTCTCTGCCTAATGCCACCAATAAACCCTAGCTTTTCTTGCATCTTAAAACAATGGTCACTCAAACAACTGGTCAATTGCCTCCAGCAATGATTGACCAATCCCAAGCAACCACACCATCCATATTACCATCACCAGCCATAGCCAACATATCAATCTCCATTAATCACCTATCAATTATGGTAATTTATTAAACCACAGATTGTAATACCTCGTAAGTTGGAGAGTCAAAATAAAAAAAATGCAGGGACTAGTGTTGGTGTTATGACTATAAACCCACTCTACCGACAGTAGATAGTTTTACTAACGGTATATGGGTATCATAGATAGCCCAAAGACATAGAATATTTTTTGAAAAGTGGCCTGAACTACAAGTTGTAATTGAAAATATGGTCCATAGAAGTCAATCGTAAAAGGATCAAAAAAATTTGCAAATTAATAGATCTTGAAACTTTATTTAGAATAAAAATAACAGGTCCATAAAAGAAAATACGAGCAGTAGATGGGGTTCGTAAAACAACCCAACACTTTGAATTTTTTTTGAAAAATAAGATGATTTATGAAGTAAGTTCTACAAGCCATATAATAGGTTCGTAGATGGGATCTTGGAAGACAAAAAATTTGCTAAGTGTGGGAGGTTTCTATGAGGGGGTTCTACGGGCAATAGGAGATAAGATGGACGGGTAGGATCAGGGCATGGTTGGGATGATGCAAGTATGAATTTTTAGGCTAGAATCCACGAAAGGGTATCTACAGGCTATAGACAAGTCTAGGATTCATAGATGAGTCTCATAGACCCTGTATGGTAGTTTTTTATTATGGGTATTTTTGCCTTTTTTATATCCTTATAACCCCTAAATTATGTTATTTTGGTCCTATAACTACCTAATAACCATTCCTACCTTCACAAATTCATCTCATTCTCATCGAAATCTCTTGAACTCACAAACTCTCAAGCTTTCTTTTTCCTCAAGCTCCCATTGTCACGACCCAATATTCGGGCGTGATGGCACTCACCTAACCCACCAAGGCGAGTCAGCCCAATACCTACTGATCCAAACATAACAATAATAGTGGAAGAGAAAATAGTCTAATATGACAAATAATCATAGGAAGACCAAACTACAACCATCCCAGAACTGGTGTCACATGTACAAGCCTTTAAATACATAGTACTCGAATAAAATAAATGTCTCAAATGTTTAGTCCTCAAATAGAACGTAACATAATAATGGATTCCTTGAACGTCCACCGGTGAAATAAGCAGCTACCTTAAGGATAATCCGGAGGCTCGGTCCTGCAATGAGAAAATTCTAACTAAAAGGACCCGGCTCACAACCTACAAAAGTGTAGCAAGGGGGTGAGTACCAAAAACAACACGGTACTCAGCAAATGGAACTAACCTAGAGTAAAACAATGAAGAACCAAGTAACTCCTTCGCACCCAACCACATACCACCGAACTACAAACCTGCACTCAGAAAAGTCCCAGCCCAGCAACACATAATACACAATAAAGATAGTTTTTTAGTATATCACAATTATCAAATCACAAGCCATAACTCACAAGTGATAACATAATCAATCACATGAATAACACCATGCCACATAATAATATGTAAGGATGAGATGCAATGCTTATGTAATAATTGTCGGCAATGACCTCGGCATCACAATATCAATAACACCTTGGCATCACAATATTGCCGGCAAAGACCTCGGCATCACAATATCACTATCACAGATTTCAGCATTGTAATATCGCCGGCAAAGACCTTGGTATCACAGTCTCACTATCATAGATTTTAGTATCACAATATCGCCGGCAAAGACCTCGGCATCATAATCTCACTATCATATATTTTAGTATCACAATATCGCCGGCAAAGACCTCGGCATCACAATCTCACTATCACAAATTTTAGAATCACAATATTGTCTGCAAAGACCTCGGCATCACAATCTCACTATCATAAATTTTAGTATCACAATATTGCCGGCAAAGACCTCGGCATCACATCTCGACCGGTAAGGACCTTGGCCCCAATTTGTTTTCTCCTTTTTTTACCATCTCACTCATATCAATATCTAGAACCAATGCAAATTATGTGTGACATAGAATGAATGAACATGAGACGAAGTCCACAAACAAATCAACTCATAATCACCAACCACAACAATATGTCTCAAAAATATAATTCTCATCACTTATCCACATTTTCAATTCAAGTGTCACAATACCACACCAACTCACGTTTATATTTAACTGCCTCATTTTTTTTAAATTAAAATATTTCACGAATCGCACATAGAAGAATTACAAGAATAAGGGCATTATCCAATACCATAAATATTGCAATATCCTTAATATCTCAATACCATCACAACCTCAATAACAGTCACATCTCAAAATAAGTACCAATTCGATATCAATATCAAATAATTCACTATTTCCCCTAAAATACACTTCCACAATTAATTCACAAGTCAAATATCACCATAGGAATAATTATTCAATTCAAAATATTTTGATCAAAGCCTACATTAATCCATCTACAACAACAACAACAACAACATACCCAGTGAAATCCCACAAGTGGGGTCTGGGGAGGGTAAGATGTACGCAGACCTTACCACTACCACATAGGTAGAGAGGTTGTTTCCTGGAAACCCTCGTCACAAAAACCCATCAGCAGAATACGCTAGATACGATACACAGGCAAAAAGAGAAGAGCACATAATAATACCTAGATACAAGATAGTAAACATATAAAGGCAGATAAATAACATATAAAAGACAGACAATTACCACTCCTTCCTATCCTCCCTATTAGCCTGCTACTCTAATTCTCGACCTCCACTCCTTCCTATCTAAGGTCATGTCCTTGGTGAGATCAAGTTTCACCATATCGTTTCTAATCACCTCCCCCCAATACTTTTTTGGTCTACCTCTACCCCTACGTATAGCTCCCAAATCTAATCTCTCACACCTTCTAACAGGGGCATCGGTACTCCTTCTCTGTACATGTCCAAACCATCGCAGTCTCGCTTCCCTCATCTTGTCAGCTACAGGGGCCACCTCTAGCTTCTCCCGAATGACCTCGTTCCTAATCTTGTCGCTCCTGGTGTGACCACACATCCATCGTAACATCCTCATTTCTGCGACCTGCATTTTCTGAACATGTACATTCTTTATTGGCCAACACTCCACCCCATACAACAAAGCAGGTCTAACCACCATTCTGTAGAACTTACCTTTGAGTTTAGATGGTATCTTCTTATCACACAATACTCCAGAGGCCAACCTCCATTTTTTCCAAGCCGCCCCAATACGATGTGTGACATCATCGTCGATATCCCCACTACTCTGGATGATAGACCCCAGATACTTAAAGCTTTCCTTCTTGGGGATAAGGTGAGCTGCAAGTCTCACATCAATGTCTGCTTCCTCCCTCGCTACACTGAATTTGCACTCCAAGTATTCTGTTTTGGTCCTGCTCAGTTTAAATCCTTTAGTCTCCAAAGCGTGTCTCCAAACCTCCAACCTATCATTAACTTTGGTCCGGGTCTCATCAATCAGTACTATGTCATCTGCAAACAACATACACCATGGGACTCCCTCCTGGATAGATCGCGTCAGCTCATCCAACACCAAGGAAAATAAAAAAGGGCTTAGCACAGATCCTTGGTGAAGTCCCATCTGAACAGGAAAATATTCAGAATCTCCTCCCACCGTTCTTACCCGAGTTATGGCCCCGTCATACATGTCCTTTATCACTCTAATATATGCCATTGGGACGCCTTTCATCTCCAAACACCTCCATAGGACATCCCTCGGGACTTTGTCATAGGCCTTCTCAAGATCAATGAACACCATATGAAGGTCCTTCTTACTTTCCCTGTATTTCTCCACTAATCTCCGAACAAGGTGGATCGCTTCAGTAGTCGACCGTCCTGGCATGAATCCAAACTGGTTTTCTGAGATAGAAACTACTTTTCTCACCCTCATCTCCACCACTCTCTCCCATGCCTTCATAGTATGACTCAACAACTTGATACCCCTGTAATTATTACAACTTTGAATATCACCTTTGTTCTTGTACAGTGGGACCATTGTACTCCTCCTCCATTCCTCCGGCATCTTAGCCGTCTTCATGATAGTATTGAACAGTCTAGTCAGCCACTCTATGCCATTCTTGACCATGCTCTTCCAAAAATCTATCGGAATCTCATCCGGTCCGAGCGCCCTCCCTCTCTTCATCCTACTAATAGCCCTTCTAACCTCCTCAACTCTGAACCGCCTGCAATAACCAAAGTCTCGATGACTTTCGGAATATGCTAACTCGCCCAGCTCAATATCACTATCTCCTTTTTCATTTAAAAGTTTATGAAAGTAAGCTTGCCACCTTTGTTTAATCGAAGTCACATCCACTAACACTTCCCCCTCCTCATCCTTGATGCACTTCACTTGATCCAAGTCGCGAGCTTTCCTTTCTCTCGCTTTAGCAAGCCTATACATTCGCTTGTCCGCGCCTTTATCACTTAGCTCCTCATATAGGCGCTCAAACGCTGCTGTCTTAGCACTCGTCACCGCCATCTTTGCTTCTGACTTAGCCGTCTTATAAATCTCCTTAAGCCTTTGTTTTTCATCCTCCTCCCTACACTCCAACCACTTTGTATAGGCCACTTTCTTAGCTTTTACTTTGTCTTGAACTTCTCCATTCCACCACCAATCACCTCGACGTCCCCCAAAGGTTCCTCTCGAAACCCCTAGTACCTCAGAGGCTACCTTTCGAATGTAACCAGCAGTATTGCCTACATTAATCCATCTCTATCCCAAAATACTCAATTCTATACACATTAGAGCATATGAGGTTCAACATACCTAACAAAAGATTAGAAATTCACTTGCCTTATATAAAGTCTCGAATCATGTCAATTTCGAAGCTTTTTCCTCTCTACGATACTCCAAGTCACCAAAATCTATTCAAGTATAACATCACAATACATAACTAATCTAATGACCACTAAAATCAATTAATTCGGTGAAAAGGGCAAAATGGTCCAAAAATTTCATCATCAGAAAAAGTCATCGAAAATCTGAAAATTTATACATGAAAATATTCTCCCAGTAATAAGTAATTCAATGACAAAAATCGTTTAAAAAATGGAGCTAAAACGAGGTGGAAATCTCATATTTAAAGTTTCCAAAAAAAAATTCAAACCAGCCCAAAAAAGCAAAATTTACCTCGAACGATGCGCCAAAATTAATTTTTGAAACTCCCATGATGTTTCTTTTGGAAAAATACACAAATTAGCCTTTTGAATCGCCCAAATTGGACCAAAATCGAGGGAGAAATTGCTAATGAAAGTTTGTGAGAAACTTAAAAAAATCTGAGAAGAAAATTGCCATTTATTTACTGCGTCTGCCACGTGGCAGCGCCTAATTGGGGCACGTCATCCCCGCTTCAGCAGTTTCAGCAAACTCTCAAACTTAAGTTCCATGCTCCGGCCTCATCCGGAGTCGGAAAAATACATTCCATATATGAAATCTGATCGGAAATGATATTTCGGACTCAACGGTGTAGTCAAAATTCTCACTGGAGGTCATTTTGTTTCAATGTGTGTCCCATTTCTCAATATCGAAAACTATCGAAAGGACCAAAGCACACTCGGAAGCTTTGGAAAATGAACGAAGGGTCCTTCTAGACCAAAATCGATGTTTCGGATCCAACGAAATCATCAGAATTTGAATTTGAGGTCTCCTTGGCCCAAAACCCGAGAAAGCTCATTTAAACTAGTTTCGGGCTAAAAAACTCAAAATATTCTCAGAAGCTCTAAAAATTGCAATGAAGCCATTTCTAGCATTAGTTTCACCATTTGAAATTATTGGAAGTGACGGAATTTCGATCCGAGCCTCTGAATTTCGTCAAAAATACAAAAAAATAACCTTCAGGGTCGTTACACCCGTTGAAGTCTAAGCTAGGGTTTTAAGTTTCACCATCAAATTCTTCAATTTTTATCAAGCAATTCACTCAAAGTACGTGGGTATTGATCCATGGGTACCTTTTATCCATGGAGCCCAAGAAATTTTCAATTTCTTCAATCAATTCCAAATATGAAAGTTTATTGATTTTAATAATTTTCATTCAATTACATGAATTATGATTTGTATTATGATTATCAATCTATTTACACATGAATTGATATCCACTGCATTATTATTTAGTAGTGAATTCTCTATAAGTCTATCTACGATTCATGAATTTCATATGATTTTCTTGATTATGATTTCAGTTGATATATACTCCATGATAACACATAGATTTCATTGTATTACATGTTTTAAAGATTATTTGAGATGAACCTAATACAAGTTACCTAATCTACTAAAAACTATGATTATGAGGTTCTCACATTGCTTGAATCACTAATGTTTTAATGAGATACGCTATGTTATGATGATGACTTAATGATTTTAAATATATGGTATATTTCATTGGTTTAAATTTCTATTCCGTTGGGATTTGGCTTAGTACGAAGAAGGCTTAAGGTGGGATTAGTCTAAAAGACATAAGGTTATCTTTTCAAGAAAATCCTAGAAGCAACCTCTTGTCCAAAACTAAGTGCCCCTGTAGGTTTACCTTATAGACCTAACTAGTGGATCCATATATAGCTCATGATGTTTGAATGATTGTACCATCATGGAGTCAACCTTGACAAAGTATTCTCTCTCTTCTTGATATGAGAGTTATATTACATTTCATGTTATACCTCAAATGATCTTATTATCAGTTAAAATGATATCCCACAAAATGACTAACTTTATTTATAAGCTTTATTATAAGTTGATACATTGACTACCTATTTTACTTATTCTTTCATCTCATGTTTAATTTAAGTTTACCACATGATAATTGACTTTAGTCTTACATCTCAAGTCTTATATTCATGTTACTTATGTTCACGTCATGCATCACATACTTAGTACATTCAAAGTACTAATATATATTTTATTTTTCTATATTTTGTTATAATGTAGGATTATACGCTTTTTCTCACTCTGCTTGTGGTTAGCTCAGATTCACACTTGAAGATTGATCGATGAGTCCTCATGCTTCGAGGGCAATCTTATTGTGTTCTTGCTATCTTTGCACTATGTTATTAAAGGCATGTTTAGATGTCAAAGTGTAAGTCTATTTATTTGGACATATTTGTCACGACCCAAAATTTGGGTATGATGGCACTTACCTAACCCACTAAGGCGAGTCGGCCCAAAATTGAACAAACCAAAATGATAACAAAATTGAAAGACAAAAACAATCTAATAAGATAGATAAACACAGGGAAACAAAATTACAACCATCTCATAACTGATGTCACATGTACAAGCCTCTAATGATAAAAATACTCAAAAGATAACATAAGTCTTAATATCTAGTTCTCAAATAGAACAAAACATATAATAGAATCATTGAAGGCCTGTCGAAGAGACAAGTAGTTACTTCTTAATGGATCCAAAAGGTCGATCCTGAACTGGAATATCTAGTAAGATGGATTGGGCTCGCAATCTACAAAAATGTAGCAAGTGGTGATGTCACCCAAGCTACACCTCCTTTTTAGGCTAAAATGGTTGTTGTCAAGATATATAACCTAAACAAGGTTAGGATTGAATCCCACAGGGAATATGGTAGAATTAGAAGAATTCAATTGCAATTCGGGTTGATTATCAACTTATCTCCCCAAAGGACGGGGTTTTATAATAATTAAAAGTAATTCTAAGCTAAGACAAGTGTTTTACTAGTATGAAGAGGAACTAGGTTATTGTGTTCGCCATGATTCCCTAACTCAGTGTTACCAGATAATCGAATTCTTTTTCAGTGTGTAGCATGCAGAACTGTAAGTTAAGTTCACCAAACCCTTTGACCCAGGTGAGAGGCAAATTTCACTCATGATTTGGTCCATTCCTACACTATGACATTACTAATCTTTACCTATTGTCCTAGTCCAACCTTCTTTTGGCCCAGTTCGGTCGATTAGACGAGAAACATGGATCGAATCCTGTTAAAATCTTTTTTCTTTTTCATTACTACCTCGATCCAGTCAGTAACACAAGGCGGGTTCTAATGTTGGCTACCATTAAAAAGCATTCCATACGAAGAGCATTAATTAATACATGTTTGCATACTTTCCAAGAATTACGAATTATCTAGTTTTACCTTGTTAGTTCTTCATGGTTCCCACAACCCTAGTTTTAAATTTAACTACTCATGATCAATGTACATGCAAGACTTATGAATTTGAATAACATGATTGAGCACTTATACAAGAGAATTAAGCACAAGAAATTCCACTCTCAATAAGAATCAAAAGATTGAAATTCAAAGCTGAAATCAAAGTTTTACAAGTGTTTCTCAATCACTCTAGTGTTTCTCTACTGTTCCCTCTTTGTTCTCTCTTTCTTCTCTATGAAAAATAACCTAAAAATCTATTTATAGTATTTAAAATACAAAACCAAAACAAATTAGGACAACTGGGTCGGCAGGCTCTACAAGGTACTCTACGGGTCGTATAACAGTTTATGGCTTGTGATCGGGCTTTCGTGAACTGTTGCTTCAATTCCAAACTTGTCTTCTACGACATCCCTCTATGGCCCATATAAGATAATATAGCCCATAAGGGGTTTCGTTTGGTGTAATTTGAGCAAGTTCCCACCTTCAGATCCTCAGGGTATGATACTCAGTCTACGACTGGTAATATCTTTTACGGCCAATGAAGTCTTCTATGTCTTGTCTGTATGTTGTAGATTGAACTTCATAAATACACCCCTCAGTGGAATTGCACACAAAACCTCTTTTATGGCTTGTAGAATACTCTACGGCCCGTAAAACGTCTCATGGATCATCACTTTCAGCAACTTCTGCACACTTTTCCCCAAAAATAGTGCCAACCCTGAAATCCTACAAAACAATCATAAAAACACATCAAACCTACTAACATCGCATTGAGAACACACAAAATTCTACGTTTTAAGCATCAAAAGTGTTGAATTTTGACAACACATCAAGGGGTGAGCACCAAATAACACGGTACTCAGGAAATGAGAACTAACCTAAAGTAAAGCAATAAGCAACACATGTACTTCAATCCACACAACCAGATACCACCGAACTACACATCTGCACTCAGAAAAAATCCCAGCACAACAACAATACATACACCAATTCATATCATAGAGTAATACCTCAGATTATACAACTAATTTCTAGATTCAAGTAGTACAAATTCATCAATATCATAAGCATTCGCAGTATCCGCATAATTGGGTCCTCACATTATATAAGGCTCAAGTTATCAACATATATCACAATTTTGCATAATTTCCAATCCCTTCTTATACAAAGTTCAAGGCATTCTATCCATCACACGTAGCACATATAACAACCTCAAGAAAGAACAATATGAAATGGAATGAATGTTATGAAATGTAAACAATGCGGTGCAATGTCAAGTAATCACGATGCATGTCTATCCTACGATACACATCGGCTGATCATGTCAGATGAAACCCTGTCAGATGAAACCCATGGGCGCCGCATATGGCCCATGTACCCGCCAGAACCATTTTCCTTCGACATTTACTTTCAAATCTAGCTGGAACCATTTTCTTTCAACCTTTCATTTATCTTCTTTCTTTTTCTAGCCGGAACCATTTCCCTTCAGCTTTTCATCATCAATGGAACATCACGATAAGCATGTCCTCATAACACAAATAATCATTTTCATAAGTATAAGAATATGTAAAATGTCTACATGAATCATTTAATTCCATAACATGACAACTACCTAATCCAAAACTTTCATGATCAAAGTCTACGATTATACAATTCTACCCCAATTCTTATCTCAAGTCACCCAATTCCACACATATAGGAGAATACAAGGTTCAATCATATTTAACAAAAGGTTAGAAGTCCACTTGCCTTAGTAGAAGTCTAAAATCAAGTCAAATCCATGGCTTTCCCCCTTCTACGGTAACCCAAATCACCGCAATCTATTCAAATATAGCATCACAATCACATAATGAATCTTATGACACTAAAATTAATTAATTTGGGTGAAAAGGTAAAATGATAAAAAATTTCGTGCTGGATAAGTGCTCGAAATCTTAAAATTAATACATAAAAATATTCTTCGAGTAATAAGAATTCCAACGATGAAAACTATTTGGAAACAACATTAAAATGAGATCAAAATCATAAGTTTATAATTAGAAATCAAAGTCCAAAAATCCCCAATTTTTTCAATTAAAACCCCCAATTTCTAAGTTAAAATAACAATTTAATAAATGAGAATTAAGGAAATAGGTTAGAAATTAGTTATCCAATAGTTTTGCCTTGAAAAACCTTGAAGATTCTCTTAAAATTCAAGCGTGGAGGGTTGAAAATGGTGAATCCCGTCTTTTAAAAATAATACATTGTTTCAGCCTCACTTGCACTCCGCGAACGTGGAGAAGCTTCTGTGAATGTGAAATCCATGCAGTGTGACACTCAGTAAATGCGGGTATCTCCTCCGCCAATGCGGAGATCAAGGAAGGGGACACTCCGTGAATGCAGACCCCACTTCCATGAACGTGGAACATTAATATGCCTGCACCAGATATTTGTTCAAACCAACAATTTCACACATAGAACGGACCCTTGAAATTCGTTCAGAACTCGATTCACACAAGCCAAACATGGAACCCTATCAGAAATGACGTTCCAAACTGAATAGATCCATCAGATTCGAGTTCGAGACCTCCTTGGCTCGAAACTTGATAAAACTCAAAGAAACTAGTTAAAACTTAAACCACCCTAGCTGCTCTCGAAAACTCTAAAAAATACAATGAGACTATTTCTTGCGTCAATTTCACCACTCGAAACCACTGGAACTATCAAAATTTCGATTAGAGCTTACGAACTTCGAATGTTGACCAAAGTCAAACTATGATCCAAAATCAACTGAAAATGCAAAAGTTTGGATCTAATATTTTTTTAAACTCCAAATTCAGTTTTGTAAGTTCTTGTAGATCAGATTCTGCATTTCGGAGCTGATGAAATTTATAGAACTGCATTTCAACACTCGAAACTTAAGATGACCATGAACTTTGAAATTTTCAACTTTAAGCCTCTAAAAACTATTTCCTTATAAAAACTCTAACTCTTTACAAGGTTTTCAAAATTTGACTTTTAGACTCAACCAATAATAACTCAAGGCAACTTTCAAGAAGGGCAAAATGGTAATTTGGTGAAGAATTCCAAAAATGACCTTCGAGACTATTATATCTCTATCACTAAGAACAATATTCGTCCTCAAACATGAGATAAAGAACATACTTGAAGGCTAAAAAAGCTTAGGGTATTGGGCATGCATATCTGTCTCCGTCTCCCATGTAGCGTCACTCTCGGGCCCGTGGCTCAACTAAACCTCTACTGAAGCTAGCTCTTAGTCCTCAACTTCCTCCTTTCTGTCCAAAATGGCTACTGGTTTCTTTTAATAAGTCAAATATGGGCTAAACTCAACCGAATCCATAGAAGTCACATGAGACTCGTCTAGAATATAACACCGCAACATGATGACAAGAAACACAAGGTGAACTGAAGATAGGTTGGGTGGCAAAGCAAGTCTATAAGACACCTTGCCTTTCTTTCCGAACCTCATAATACCCTTTAAGGGTGAGACCTTCAACCATACTTTGACACCAACCATGAATACCAAAGGTGAAACCCACCTATCAACATAGCTTTTTTGGTGACTCTAGGCTATCACCAACCTACTCTGAATCAACCGCACCTGCTCTAGATCATCTCTAAACATATTCGTACCCATGCTCTGCACTACTACTAAGTCAAACCATCTGATAGGCGATCTACACCTCCGGCCATACAAGACCTCAAAGGGAGCCATCTGAATGTTAAAATGATAACAGTTGTTGTAAGCAAACTCTGCCAAGGCTAAGTGTTGATCCAATCTGGCACCGAAATCAACAACGGATGCCCGAAGCATATCCTCTAACACCTGGATGGTCCTCTCAAACTGCCCATTGACCTAATGGTGAAAAGCTGTACTCATATCCAAATGGGTACCAAAACCATGTTGTAACACTCTCCAGAAGTGGAAGGTGAACAAAGAACCACAGTATGATACAATGGAAACCAAAACAACGTGAAGTCTCACAATTTGACTAATGTAGAGTTGAGCTAACTTTTCAGCTGTGAACTTCACCTTATACGGGATAAAGAGGGCGAAATCAGTCAATCGGTCCACCACCACCCATATGGAATTAAAGCTGCAAACTGTACAGGGTACGCCAACCATGTAATCCATGGCAATGCGTTCGCACTTCCACTCAGAAATGGGCATCCTCTGAATCTCTCCACCTGGTCTTAAATGCTCACATTTGGAATTTAGACATGTCAATCACCTAGCCATGAACTGTGATATATCCCTATTCATTCCACACCACCAGTAATGCTGACTTCAATCATGATACATTTTTGCAGGCCTTAGGTAAATAGAATATCGAGCACAATGAACCTTCTCTAGGATAAATCTAAAAAAGTACCTTCCTTAGGAACATAAATCCTGTCCCCGATCCTCAATATACCCTCCGAATGAAGTTTGGCATCCTTAGCCTCCCCTTTAATCACCTTGTCACGGATCTGACGTAGCTTCTCACCCTCAAACTGACGACTTCTAATATAATCCATCAAAGAGGACAGAGACTCCAAACAAGCAAGTATACTACCATCCTCAGAGAGGTGCAATATCACCAAGCCATTAGCTAACCTCTGAACATCCATAGCCAAAGATTGCTCCTCAACTCGAATAGCTATAAGATTCCCCACACTAGAAGCCTTTCTACTACCACATTGGACTTACCCAAGTGATACAAGATGGTCACATCATAGTATTTAGGAGCTCAATCCACTGGCTTTGCCTTAGGTTCAGGTCTTTCTAGCTGAAATTGTATTATAAGCAACGATGATCAGTGAAGATGTCACAATAAACACCATAAAGATAGTGCCTCCATAGCTTCAATACAAACACAAAAACTGCCAACTCCAAGTTATGGGTGTGATAGTTCTTCTCATGAGTCCTAAACTGTCTAGAGGCATAAGCAATCACCTTCCCTTTTTGCATCAAAACTCCACCCAAGCCAACCCCAGACGTATCATAATATACCGTAAAGCTAACACCCTCCTCCAGTAAGGTCAGAATAGGAATATGGTCAATAGTACCTTGAGCTTTAGGAATCTCTCCTCACACTCATCTGACCTATGGAATGGAGCATTCTTCTGAGTGAGCCTAGTCAATGAAGCTTCTATAGAAGAAAAACCCTAAACAAGTTGCCTGTAATAACCAACTAGGGCCACAAAACTATAAATATATGTGGCTGAAGTAGGTCTAGTCCAACCCTAAACTGCTTCAATCTTCACTGGATCAACCTGAATACCCTCTCTAGATATAATATGACCTAGAAATGCCACCGAACTCAGCTAGAACTCGTACTTGGAAAACTTAGCATACAATTTCTCTTCTCTAAGCCACTAAAGTACGATCCTCCAGTACCACTCATGGTCCGCTTTGGTCTTGGAGTTATCCAATATATCATCAATGAAGACACTAACAAAAGAATCTAACTAGTCAGAATACATCATTCACCAACTCCATAAATGTTGTTGGGGTATAAGTCAGCCTAAATGACAGAACAAAAAACTCATAGTGCCCATACCTCATCTGGAAAGCTATCTTAAGAGTGTCAGAAGCCCCGATCCTCAACTGGTGATATTGGAATCTCAAATTAATCTTGGAAAACACCACCACACCCTGAAGCTAGTCAAATAGATCATCAATTCTAGGGAAGGGATATTTATTCTTGACTGTCACTTTCTTCAACCGTTTATAATCAATACATATTCTCATAGAGCCATCCTTTTTCTTCATGAACAAAAAAGGAGCACCCCATGGAGATATACTAGGGCGTATGAACCCCTTACTCAAGAGATCTTGGAGTTGCTCCTTTAGCTCCTTCAACTCAGTTAGAGCCATACGGTAGGGAGGAATAGAAATGGGCTTAATGCTTGGCTTAGGATCAATAAATAAGTAAATATCCCTTTCAGGAGGGACTTCAGGAAAGTTTGTAGGGAATACATCAACAAACTCCCTAACAATAGGAATAGACTTCTTCAGTGGTGGTTCAACACTAATATCACTAATAAATGCAAAATAAGCAAGATAACACCAATCTACTAGCTTCCATTCTTGAATCTATGAGATAACTTTGTTTGGATAGGATCCATTTGAACCTCGCCATATCTTACCCAATCTGCCCAGAATGGTCAAAGTCACAGTCTTCGCATAGCAATCAAGAATAGCTCGATGAGGGGAAAGCCAATCCATCCCCAATATAACATCAAAAACAACCATATCAAGAATAATCATGTCAACCCTGGTCTCATAGCCTGCTAAAGTCATAAGACAGGATCGGTACACTCAATCTATTACAAAGGCTCACCTATTGTGTCAACACATGAACAAGCATAGACATACTGTCACTTGATAAGTCAAATGCCAAGGAGAAATATGCAGACATATATGAATAAGTGGAACAAAGATCAAATAACATAGATACAGGGCGATGACAAACTAGAACAATACCTATGATAACAACATTAGAAGCCTCAGCCTCGAGTCTACCTAGGAAAGAATAACAATGGCCACTCCATCCTCTACCACCAGAATGTGTGGAAGCACCACCTGCTCCTCTACCTCTAGTGCTTCCACCTCTATCAACATGACCCCTACCTCAACCCCCAGTCTATAGAGATGTACTTCTAGCTGATGGTGCCAAATCTCTAACCGGTGCTGTGGTGTATGAGCAGTGGGACCTGGTGTAAGTCTGCATAGGATGTTGTTGAATCATATAATCTAGAGATTCGAAACTATAACATGATCTGGGGGTGGATGATGACAATGAAGACACATGAGGGATAATATAACCAACCCAACTTGCAGGCCTTTACTGTGAACTGGAGGAACTCTGACATGAGCTATAAGAATCATGAGAACCCCATCCTCCATCAGATGTTGGTAGTGCTGCTTGAACCCTGTGATGCTAGAACTAACCACCTCCTTTGTTCATACCTCTGCCTCCAGATGAGGCACCCAAGAACTATCCAGATGTATGGACCCTTTTGGGATCTCCAAACTCCCTCTGCATGAGATCCACCTCCTTAGCGGCACTGACCATTAACTAAAAAGATGACCCGTCTCTAGACACCCAAAACACCAATTGTTTGATAAAGTAAGCCAACTCTCTAAAAGACTGACGAACTCTCTCCACCTCTATAGGAATAATAGATGTAGCATGCTAGCTAGCTGAGAGAAACAGACCCCATACTCTAAAACTATCATAGTGCCATGTTTTAAACTCTAGAACCTCATACGAATCTCCTCCTGGACACTCCAAGGAACGAATCCATCATAGAAGGCACTGGAAAATGTCTTTTAAGTCATTAGAGGAGTCCCAACTAGAAAGGACCCCAACTAAGTCCTCCACCACTCCTTGGGTGGCCCACGGAGCTAGAGGGTAACAATTCGTACACCATGATCTCTATTAGCCTCACACCCTCAAGTAGCTCCCTATAAGTAACCAAAAACTCATGTGCATCATCGGTCTTCCCATCCTAAAACTAAAGTGTCCCCATCTTCCGAAACATTTTATACCTACGCTGCTCCTTATCAGTTAAGGCAACTGCTGGAAGGATCTCAACAATAGATGTTGCTCCATCTGTACCTGGGCCTTAAGGGCCTGCTGCTGATCTCCATGCTGAACCCTAACCCATGTTTCTGAAGTACTTGATATACCAGCTGGGCTACCTGCCTGCCCCATGGTCTCAAGTACACTTAAAACTCTCAGAAGGGTATCTCGTAGTAGTGGTGATGCAACATAGTTGGGAGGAACCTACTACTCTCTAGGATCTATCACTGGCTCAGAGGATATTCCCCTCTCATAATCTTTAGCTGATGCACACTCCTCAGCCCTGGCCTTTACCTCAACCTCTGGCTCAGCCCTTACCCCTAGCCGAGGTCTCAATAGCAACCTTGGGGGTTGCCTCCCCTTTCCAGGTAGTTGACGTAGCTCTAGTCCTTGGCATTTTCCAAAAGGACACATAACTACTCGATACTTAGACAAAACCCACACAAATATTTATTAGAAATAAATAAAAGAGAATTTCCTAACAATCTTCATAGCTTCTTAAGGATAAGTAACGGATGTATCCACACTGGTCCTCAAAACTCTACTAGATTGGGCTTGTACATATGTGAGACCTATGAACCTGGAGCTCCAATACTAAATTATCACGACCCAAAATTTGGGTGTGATGGAACTCACCTAACCTACCAAGGTGAGTTAGCCGAAAACTGAACAAACTAAAATGATAATGAAAGCAGAAGATAAAAATAGTTTAATAAGATAGACAAGCATATGACAAAACTACAACCATCCTAGAATTGGTATCACATGTACAAGCCTCTAATGATAAGAGTACTCAAAAGATAATACAAGTCTCAATGTGTAATTCTAAAATAGAACAAAACATAAAATAGAATCCTCGAAGGCCGACCAAAGAGACACGCAGCTACCTCTTAATGGATCCTAAAACTCGACCCTCAATTGTAATATCTAGCAAGATGGACCGGGCTTACAACCTAAAAGTTATAGCAAGGGGTGAGCACCAAACGACATGGTACTCAGCAAATGGAAACAAACCTAAAGTAAAGTAATGAAGAGCACATGTAATTCGATCCAACCAACCATATACTGTCGAACTACACACATGCACTCAAAAAAATCCCAACACAACAACACATACACTAATACGCATCATAAAGTAATACCTTAGATTATGCTACTAATATCTAGAGTCAAGCAATAATTCTTCATCAACATCATAAGCATTCACAATATCCACATAATCGGGTCTCCACATTATACAAGACTCACGTTATCAACATATATCACCAGTATATGTATAATTTCCAACCCCTTCACATACAAAGTTTAAGGCATTCTATCTTTCACACGTCGCACATATAATAACCTCACGAAAGAATGATAGGAAATGGAATAAATACTATGAAATGTAAATAATCGATGCAATATCAAGTAATCATGATGCATCTCTGTCCTATGATATACATCTGTTGATCGTGTCAGATGGAACCCCTAGGGGCCACATATGGACCATGAATGTAACACTCCACATCTTACATGTACTAGTCCAACACAGATGACACATGATATAGCGGGGTCAAATCCGTGCACATTTTTAAAAAGTGCGTGAATTTTAGATTAAAGGGCTATATTTACGTCTAATGCTTAAGATGACCAAGCGTATATAATTTTTTAAGTCAAGTTAAGGAGAGTGTGACCTTAAATGAAGTAAAATAATTGAGGTGCTTGTGGGACTTAGAAAGCTAGCAGGTGAGTCACCTACGTGCTTAGCTTAAATAGGCTCGGTAAATAGAGACAAGGCCCAACACCGAATTTGTTCAAGTCCGATAAAGAATAAATCCCAAGTTAAGGATGTCATTTGGACCCATGGTTTAGCATCAAAAAGGACAACATTTGCAGCCCAAGATGGATAGGAAAAGGGCCAAATTACAATCACAACCCAATTTACAACTAGGGCCAAACTAAGTAGGCTTAATGGAGAAATGTTTGCAACAAAGCCCATCCTATTTGAAGCCCAATAAGGCCCAAGTGAAAAGGCCAAGTTGCTACCCCATAACCTTAATAAAATAAGGCTGAAAACCCAAAAGAAAGTCGGCCAAAAGTGGCCTATAAAAGGGAGCAACAACCAGCAACTTTTAGTCATTTTCTCAAGCCAAAAATTCAGATTTCTCTCTAAGTTTCTTCTTGCTCTCTCTTCATTTTCTAAAGAAGCCAAGGCACACCTCTAGGGTTCCTGAAGAGAACCTAATCCTTGAGGGCTAAGGTAACTAAAAATACCTATGGTTTGGTGAAATATTTCCATGAAAAACGTGGAGAGTATGCTGGTTGTATTGTGCAGGAATTTTGGGACAGCATGTGTTCCAAAGATTGTGGTTCACTTTTCTTGTTAATGAAGAGACTTTTATCTTGTTGATTGGCTGAATTATGAAGTAATATGTATGGTTTTAACAAGTCTTGGGTCTGTAATGATGTAAGAAGGCTTCTGGACCACTTTTATCTTCCGCAAAAAATACGTTCTTGAATGATATCTTAATTCCGCTTTTAGTAAGAATTCGTGGACTGAATATTGGGAATTGTTGTCTCATGTTTTTAATCTACTTAGGGACTGTTTTTGGACTGTTTTAGGACTGTAATTGGGTGTAAATATGTTGAGGACAGTTTGGTTGAGATTGAAACGAATTTGGAATGGTTGACGTCGAAATGTAGCGGAAGGACGCAATGTTGCGTTGTCTACTTGCATGTTGTGTAAAGTTGTTGTATGTTGTACTGTATGAGTTGTTGTAATGCTGTTATGGGACTAAAAGTAGCTGGATATGACATGTAGATGGGAATGTGTATTAGAAAATACGATTAGGAGCGGAAATGTTGAAAGAATACTCTTTGGTTGCTAATTCCAAGCTTGCTGCCCGGATATTATTTTTGGGTGAAATTAGATTACCCAGATGTGTTTATTAGCTGCTAACACTAGTTTTATCACCTACTATATTGTAGATAAGTGTTTGGAGGAAAAGGATACTACTCCGAGGTAATAACGACATAGTACAACGAGGTATGTAAGGCTACTTGATTTCCTATTACTTGGCATGAAATCTATAATCTTCCTTAGCACATAAAGGCACGTACAAACTCCGACATGGCTGCTAACCGTGTCTCCACTCT
Source organism: Solanum rostratum (assembly GCA_029948455.1). NCBI lineage: Eukaryota > Viridiplantae > Streptophyta > Magnoliopsida > Solanales > Solanaceae > Solanum > Solanum rostratum. Next base: position 50,865,079 of record CM057047.1, on the reverse strand, counting down.
TTACCATGTTCATATGTACCCATACATAGCCATTGTCAAACCTGCATACGTACTTGGATACCAAATACACATGAGCTCCTTGTGACCAAACAAAGTCCATGTGTTGTTTAATCTCCTATAAGGTTCATTAGTTGTGTATCTCTCTTTTCATTGTGGTATTATTTTGTATGGTTGTTTATATGTCACATGTATATATTCCTACAGTTCTAAAGGTTATGACCACCAAAAGAACCATCTCAAAGTAAATAAAAGATAACCTACAGTTGCTTATGAATGGGTGGTAACCCGAGGGGTGGAAGAATCACCTAGTAAGGGTCGATCCCATTTACGGGGGGTATCCCAGGGGTGAAAGAAAAGCCTAGCATGGGTCAAACCCGTTACTGATTTACCACTGATCATTTGGTCATTTACATGACATATTGTGCACAGATTATACAGTAAAGAAAGATACAGTAATAAAAAGACATAAAGTACATGATTCCATAGTATAACTAAAGGTGGTCTTTTTATCCTTACACACCAGCGTGTGATTTCATCTGAGTTCTTATTTTATATACAGTATTTCCTGCCTTACATATTCAGTACATTACCTCGTACTAACGTCCCTTACGGGGACCTGCATTTCATGCTGCAGGTACAAGAGCTACTAGATCTCCCCAGTAAGAGTACAGGAATTCTAGCTGCTATTACTGAGCTCCAGGTTGCTTCGGAGCTTGTGTGTCTAGAGCTTGTATTTTGTATTGTATAGTTGGTCAAGAGGCGGGGCCTGTCCCGACTCATATGGATATTGTTCCTTACCTAGAGGCTTTGTAGACAATATAAATTAAAGTGTGGTCAAATAGTGTACTATAGACATCGTGGCTCCAACGGCCTAGTCTTATGCATTTACTTTTGGTTTGTTAATGTAGTTTACTTCCTTTTAACAGCATGTTGAATATGGAAAACCTCTTAAATGTCCATAGCAGGTGCATAGTTATATGTTGGTTCTCCCAAGCCTTGTCGGCAACGGGTGCCAGTCCGCCTTAATGGGGCTTAGGGCGTGACAGAAGTGGTATCAGAGTGGGTCGTCCTAAGGAGTCTACAAAGCCGTGTCTATGTAGAGTCTTGTTTATAGATGTGTTGTGCACCACATTTATAAGCAGGAGGCTATGTGGCATTTAGGAGTTGTCACTTTCTTTTCATTCCTTAGATCGTTCCATAGAGCCAAGTGTTGTAGGTTGATTGTTTCTAACATCTAAATTGTTTTATACAACAAGCCTGAAACAAGGAAAAGCAAAGGCAAAGGAAAAGAGGTGGAAATGGTAGTTGGTATACTCAGTCGGGTGAGACGACGAGATGAGGCCCAAGATGAGTCTCTGTCCCAAACATGTCCAACTCCTCCTGATGAACCAGGTAGTAGTGAAACTCCCCCAGAGCCACCTGCTGATGCTACTGTGCAGGATCAGAGAAATGCGGTCCAATTATTGACCCGCATAGTTGCTAGCCAAAGTCAAAGACAAGAAGGCCCAGTTATAGGTGCAGGTGGTGTGGATAGGGCAGCTAGCACGAGGATACGTGACTTCCTTAATTTGGACCCTCCATCTTTTACCAGGTCGGATCCTAATGAAGATCCACAAGACTTTATCGACCAGATCCAACGTACTTTGGATGTTATGCATGTAAACGGTACTGAAGCTGTAGAGCTGGCAACATATAGATTGAAGGGTGTGGCTATATTGTGGTATGAAGCTTGGAAGCAATCTAAGGATATAGATGCACCTCCAACTACCTAGAAGGAGTTCAAAGAGGCCTTTCTTGACCACTACTTGCCATACGAGATCCGAGAGGCCCGGGCAGATCAGTTTCTGAATCTCCACCAAGGAGGTATGAGCATGAGGGAGTATAGCCTCCAGTTTAACTCCTTGGCCAGGTATGCTCTTAATGTAGTTGCTACTATGGCTGACAGAGTTCATCGATATGTGGATAGGTTGGATACATATCTGGTAAGAGACTGTACCATTGCTTCTTTGAATAAAGACATGGATATAGCGAGGATGCAAGCATTTGCACAAAACCAAGAGGATCAGAGGCAAAGGAGAAGGACACAAGAGATAAAAAGGGGGCAGTCCAAGAGGGACAGATCTACAAGGCAGTTTGTACCGCCCCAAGGTGACTTTAGGCCTCGATTTCCTGGTAAACCACCTAGACCATCATCCTCCTATTCTGCAGTCAGTGCTCCACCGCAACTTCAAGGGCCTAGAGGTAATAAGTTTAATCAAAGAAATGAGGGACAAGGTGCACGGACTACAAGATATTCAGCCAGCCAGCAGATTCCTCCTAGGCAGTCATGCAAACAATGTGGGAGGAGTCATTTAGGTACATGTCGTGTTGGGAAAGATGCTTGTTATTGGTGTGGTGTACCAGGGCATATGATGAGAGATTGCCCAAAAAGATGTATGGGTGATATAGCACAACCTGCTGGGCCAGCTGTTGCATCATCATGGTCAGTCCGTCCATTAGGTAGGGGTCAGCAAACACCTACAGGCCGTGGTAGAGGTGGTAGAGGAGCAGCTAGCTCCAGCGGAGCCTAGAATCGCACTTATGCTTTGGGAAGTCGGCAGAATTTAGAAGCTTCACCCGATGTGGTCACATGTACAGTGTCCATCTTTTCACATAATGTGTATGCATTAATTGACCTTGGTTCTACATTATCATATATCACTCCACTAGTGGCTGGGAAGCTTAAAAGAACACCTAAACTATTGAACGAGCCATTTGAAGTGTCTACACCAACCGGTGAATCTATTATAGCTAGAAGGGTCTATTATAACTGTGTAGTAACTATTTGTGACCGTGACACATTGGCTGACCTTGTTGAGTTAGATATGGTGGAATCGATGTTATAATGGGTATGGATTGGTTAGCTTCTTGCTATGCTACTGTGGATTGCCGAACTAAGAGGGTGTGTTTCCACTTTCCAAACGAGGCGGTCCTTGAATGGGAAGGTAATGTTGGGGCACCGAAGGGTAAGTTTATTTCTTATTTTAAGGCGAGGAAGACGATGTCAAAGGGATATATATGTCATCTAGTTAGAGTAAGGGATATGGAGGCTGAATCACCAACTCTCCAATCTGTTCCTGTAGTGAATGAATTTGCTGATGTGTTTCCCGAAGAGCTTCCAGGTTTACCTCCAGAACGATAAATAGATTTTGGCAGTGATTTACTTCCGGGCACTCAACCTATTTCTATCCCTCCATATAGAATGGCCCCGGCAAAATTACGTGAATTAAAGGAGCAATTAAAAGATTTGCTAGAGAAGGGTTTTATAAGACCTAGTATGTCCCCTTGGGGTGCACCAGTGTTATTTGTACGTAAAAAGGATGGCACCTTGAGAATGTGTATTGATTACCGGCAATTGAATAGGGTGACAATTAAAAACAAATAACCCCTCCCCAGGATTGATAATTTATTTGATCAGTTACAGGGTGCCAAATGCTTTTCAAAAATTGATTTGAGGTCAGGTTATCACCAAGTGAGGGTGAAGGAGAAAGATATACCCAAGACAGCCTTTAGGACGCGCTATGGTCACTTTGAATTTCTTGTTATGTCATTTGGGCTGACCAATGCACCAGCAGTTTTATGGACTTAATGAATAGGGTATTCAAGCCATTCTTGGATGTCTTTGTGATAGTATTTATAGTTGACATTTTGGTGTATTCAAGATCAGAAGAGGACCATGCAAATCACTTACGGTAGGTATTACAAGTTCTTCGTGATCGGCAATTGTATGCCAAGTTTTCCAAATGTGAAATTTTGTTAAAATCCGTGGCATTCTTGGGTCATATTGTATCTGATGAAGGAATAAGGGTTGATTCACAAAAGATAGAGGCGGTGAATGATTGGCCAAGGCCAACAATACCCACAGAAGATCGAAGCTTCCTAGGGTTGGCAGGTTATTACAGAAGATTTGTTGAAGGTTTTTCTTCTATTTTTGCACCTCTAACAAAGTTGACACATAAAGCGACCAAATTTCAATGGAATGATACATGTGAAAGGAGCTTTCAAGAGTTGAAAAGCAGGCTAACGTCTGCACCTGTATTAGTGCTTCCAGAAGGCACATAGGGGTATGCGGTGTATTGTGATGCTTTGGGGGTTGGCTTAGGGTGTGTACTGACACAATATGGTAGGGTAATTGCTTATTCCTCGATACAACTGCGGCCACATGAGAAAAACTACCCAACACATGACCTTGAGCTAGGAGCTGTTGTGTTTGCCTTGAAAATATGGCGCCATTATTTGTATGGAGTTCATGTTGACATATATACTGACCATAAGAGCCTACATTACATATTTAAACAGAAAGACCTAAATTTAAGGCAACGGAGGTGGCTGGAGCTAATAAAGGATTACGATGTTGATATACTATACCATCTAGGGAAATCAAATGTGGTAGCTGATGCTCTGAGTCGTAAGGCGATTATGAATATTGGTGAGCAGTCCATGGTACGTCAAGGAGTGGCCAAGGATCTATGTCAACTAGCCAATTTGGGAATTCGCCTTATTGAAACTCCAAAAGAAGGGGTTGTTGTGCATAATGCTGCGTAGTCTTCATTGGTAACAGAGGTAAGAGAAAAACAGTTCAAAGATCCTGTTCTACGACGACTTAAGGAGAAGGAGAGTCAAGGCACAATGAAGGGCTTTAAACTTACCCAAAATGGAGTACTTTACTACCAAAATAGATTGTGCGTTCCTAATATAAATGGACTAAGAAGGAGGATAATGGGAGAAGCCCATCATTCAAGATATTCTATCCATCCAGGATCAACTAAGATGTATCACGACCTGAAGGGAATGTTTTGGTGGAAAGGCATGAAAAAGGACCTTGCAGAATTTGTGGCTCACTGTCCGAATTGCCAACAAGTTAAGGTAGAGCACCAAAAGCCGGGAGGTTATATGCAATGCATAGAGCTTCCAACGTAGAAGTGGGATATGATTAATATGGATTTTGTTACTGGGTTGCCTCGCTCATTTCAGAAGTTTGACTCCATATGGGTGATAGTTGATAGACTCACAAAGTCAGCACACTTCTTATCGGTTAGGAGTGATTATACAGCTAAAGAGTATGCAAAGCTATACCTCAAAGAGATAGTTAGGCTACATGGGGTCCCGATATCCATTATATCTGATCGGGGAGCTCAATTCACCGCAAAGTTTTGGAAATCCTACGCCAATTCATATCTCAAATCACCCAATTTCACAGACATAGGAGTGTACAAGGTTCAATCATACTTAACAAAAGGTTTGAAGTCCACTTGCCTTACAAGAAGTCTCAAATCAAGTCAAATCCACAGCTTTTCCCCTTTCACAGTAATCCAAATCACCACAATCTATTCAAATATAGCATCACAATCACATAACAAATTTAATTACATTAAAATTAATCAAGTTAGGTGAAAAGGATAAAATGGTCAAAAATTTTAGCCCATAAAAGTTGCTCAGAATCCAAAAATTAATACAAGAAACTATTTTCCGAGTATATGGATTCCAACGGTCAAAACTGTTTTGAAAATGTAGTTAAAATAAGGTCAAAATCATCAATTTAGTATTAGAAATCAAAGTCCAAAAACTTCCAATTTCTTCAATATAAATCCCCAATTTTAAAGTTAAAATAACAATATAATCAATGAAAATTAGGGAAATAGGTTAGAAAATAGTTACCCAATAGTTTTGTCTTTAAAACCTTGAAGATTCTTTCAAAAATTGAGCTTGGAGGGTTTCAAATGGTGAATCCCGTATTTTTAAAAAAATACACTATTTTAGGCTCAACTGTTCTCTGCGAACACGAGTACCTCCTCCGCGAATGCGGAGGTCAAGGAAAGGGATACTCTACGGATGCCAACCCCATCTCTGCAAATGTTAATGTCAAGAGCCCTAATACTCCATGAACATGGAGTATAACCCCGCGAACACGAAGCATTAATGTGCATGTACCAGATATCAATTCAAACCGACAATTTCACACACAGAACGAACCCTCGATATTCATTTGGAACCTAATTTACACAAATTAGAGATGGAAACCTATCAGAAATGATGTTCTAGACTCAATAGAACCATCAAAATTCAAGTTCGAGACCTCCTTGGCCCTGAACCCAGTAAAACTAAAAAAACTAGTTAAAATTCAAAATACCCAAACTACCATAGGAAACTCTAAAAATTACAACGGGACCATTTCTAGCATTAGTTTCACCATGCAAAACCACTAGAACAGTCAGAATTTTGATTAGAGTTTTCAAACTCTGAATGTTGACCAAGTCAAACTATGATTCAAAATCAACTTAAAATGCAACTTTGTGTCTAAAATCTTTGTTTTAACTCTAAATTTAGTTATGTAAGTTCTCTTAGACCAGATTTTGTATTTCAAAGTTCATGAAATTGACAAAATTATATTTTAGCGCTCCAAACTTAAAATGACCACAACACTCAAAATTTCCAACTTTAAGCCTCTAAAAACTCGTTCTTTAGCAAAACTCTTAACTTTTTACAAAGTTTTCAAAATATGACTTTTTGACTCAACCATAAATGACTCACAACAACTTTTGGAAAGAGTAAAATGGTAATTTGGTCAAGGATTCAAAAAATGACCTTCGAGGTTATTACAATATTGCTTTAGCTTTTATTGGTTCTATTGAGATTTCTTGAGACTATAGTTCTACTTCTATGCCTCAGTTTAATTGTTTCAATTACGTTACATGTCCTTATTTATGATATTCTAAGATGACTTGGTTGGAGTCCTTCAGAGCACAAAGATTAGAATATCATAAATAAGGACATAGGAGCACAAAGATTTAAAGTGACTTAGGGTGTCCAACATACCATGTTAAGTAGATTCTTATTCATCGGTGTGAAGCATGTCACATCTTGAGTCAGAGACTATGAGGAATTTTAGAAAATCTTTACTTCTTTTATGATCCATATCATATGATAGAATGTAACTCTACATGGTTTTCCCCTAACTCATGCTTTACGTATTTAAGAGCATGTCATCTCAGAAGGAAACTAATCAGAATGATGATTAAGATAGTAAGGTTCTTGTACTAGTTTATTAGTTGTCTATTGTCGAGATTTCAAATGTGGGGTTTTGTGATGCTATGCAGCTTTTGACTTGAGCTAGGACCGCTCAATTGAGTTAGAAACTAACTACTATAGATATTTGTAATAATAAGAAGAGAAGAAGGGATACTAAGAGGGGAAAAGCTGATGGTGCTTCACCTTCTACTAGTGCCTTGGTGCCTAGGTTTAATAAGGAAAGATGACCTTTTCCTATCTGTCAGAAGTATGGTCGGAATTGTCAAGGCAAGTGCTTTGCCAGTAAGGATAGTTGCCATGAGTGTGGAGAGGTCGATCATAAGTTGAGGAATTGTTCGATGACTAGTAGGAAGGATAAGGAGGCAAAAAATAAGGTGCCTAACCTTATGCTTCAAGGAGGGGATGCTAGCGGATCTTTTACTCCTACCTTTCAGAAGTGTAACAAGATTCACCGAGGCAAGTGCGTATTCGGTACCAACATTTGCTTTGGATATGGAAGGGTGGATTACAAGGTAAAGCATTGTCCTTGGGTACGTATAAAGTATAAGGATGGTCATCGATGAGCTTAGTCTTACCCTTCTTTAGGCCCTTAGCTCGCACAATACTTTATTCGATATGTTATAAGTTTCTTTTAATTCTGATACTATACTTGGTATCGAATTGGCTTCATGTATGTTATGCCTCTGATTGTAGAACTTGAGTAGTTAGATTTTCAATTCCCTAATGAGCAAGAGCTAAAGTAGAAAGGTAGTAATTTTTTATTCAAGGATCAATTCATATCATGTCTTAAAGCTCTGAAAATTATTTTCAAAAGTTGCATATATTATCTTGCATGAGTTAAAGACACACATTCAGAATCCCCTACTCTTGGGTGCATCCCAATTGTAAATGAGTTCCCCGATATTTTCCCTGATTATCTACCCAACATTCCTCTTAAAAAGAGAAATTTAGTTCTATATAAAGCTCCTTCCTAGTATCCAACCTTTATCTATTTCTCCTTATCAAAAGGTCAGTACCGACAGAACTCAAAGAGTTAAAGGAACAATTGAAAGATCTATTAGATAAAGGATTCATAAGACCAAGAATCTCACAATGATGTGCTCTCATATTATTTGTTCAAAAGAATGATAAGTCACTTCGCATGTGTATAGATGATTATTGACAATTGAATAAGATTACTATTAAGAAAAAGTATATAATTACAAGGATAAATGATTGGTTTGACAACCTACAAGGAGCAAACTACTTTTTCAAGATTGATCTACAATTCAACTATCAGTAATTGAGGGTGAGAGAGTGTGATATTTCAAAAATGACTTTTAGAATAAGGAGCGATTACATCGATTACTTTGAGTTTTTGGATATGTCATTTGGTTAACAAATGCTCCCGTTGTCTTCATGCTCTTGATGAACTGGGTATTCAAACCTTATTTGGACATATTTGTGGTGGTCTTCATTGATGACATATTGGTTTACTTCAAAAGTGAGGAAGAGCATATGCGTCACTTGAGAATAATATTGCAAGCTTTGAGGATAGATAACTATTTGCCAAATTTAATAAGTGTGAATTTTTGTAAAGATCAGTAGCATTCCCATTTTTTCCGGTGAAGGTATAATAGTTGATCCTAAGAAAATAAAAATGGTGAAGAATGGGCCTAAACTTTTGTATTGCTTGAATATTCAAAGCTTTTTAGGTTTTACCAGACATTACAAAGGATTTGTAGGGGAATTTTCATCCATTGCATTGCCCATGACTGAGTTGACCCAAAAGAAGACAAAATTTCAATGGTCAAATGAATGTGAGAAAAGTTCCCAAACATTCAAGAATCGCCCTTACTTCAGCTGCTATTTTAAAATTACCAAACAATTTAGATGGATTTGTTGTATATTGTGATGCCTCATGGGTTGGTTTGAGTTACGTGCTAATGCAACATGGCAAGGTCATAGCATATGTCTCTAGACAACCCAAAGTGCATGAAAGAAATTACCCCACTCATGATCTTAAAATGGTGGCAATTATTTTTGTCTCAAAGATTTGATATCATTATATTTATAGGGTGCATGATGAAATATTCACTAATTATAAGAGCCTAAAATTGTGTTCAACCAAAGGGACCTGAACCTCAGGTAAAGGAGGTGTCTTGAGCTACTAAAGGATTATGCATGAGTGAGTTGTACAATCCAGACAAGGTGAACATGGTTGCCGATGCTTTAAGTCGAACGCCTATGAATAACGCTGCTCATATAGAGGATGAGAAGAAAGAACTGGTTAAGGATGTTCACAGATTAGACTGTTTAGGTGTTAGTTGAGTGACTCTAATAAGGGTGGTATCTTGGTCCTGTCACGATCCGAGGTGAGGGCTTAGATGTGACACGGCGAATAGGGACCCGAGAGTCCCCAAACAAGCCGCAATTATCAATATCCACATCATCGGTTCAAATAACATCTAAACACATATAACTAAATAGCAAAAATTAAATCGTAGGAATCCATTCATTATCGATAAGCAATAGGATAGTCGGAATAACATTGTATAAGAAAGATTTACAGAGTGCCCAACATTGCCTCTAGTCAGGGAACGGGGAGGAGGGGGCAGGACAAGTTCCAGGCTCACCCTCAATAAAAGAACATGCATAATAAACATAATGAATAACTAGCTCGCCCTCAGAAGATGGGGCTCACCGCAAAAAGAATCTTCAAGAACGGACTATTCGTCCAGTGGCTGGTTCCCAAACTGCTCGGTCCTTACATGGTACTAGTACGTTTGAATGTACTAAGTATGCGGGCATGCAATGCATATGACTTACCGAACCTGCATACTAATGTTAGATGACAAGGGCACATAATATATAAAGATCATATAAGCAATGAAATTTTGTATACAAGATGCCATGGAGTTCATGATGCGTGCAATCCGATAATACTCCTATATAACGGGAATGGACTATAACTGACAAACCAAATCCATGCCAACTATTACATGAATTAGACCGATTTGGACTTCGATATTACTAGCCAAAGGTAATCTACATCACACCTTACGACCACGCTTTTCGGTGGATGGTCACCTTGTTTACGACCACGCTTTTCGAAAGGATTCATAAGAAGCAAATCAAAACATATCATAACATAAGCAAGATAGACGAATATCATCCGTGCCTATGTTGGCACATAGTTCAAGGAAAGGGGGTGGGCCTCCAATCCATCGGTGCTAAGTCAACCACATCCTACAAGAATACTTATATATGTATACGTGCTTTCAAGAGAGTCAAGTACCAATTTAAAAACGCTAATTGCACATTTAGGCTCAATGCCAAGTCACAAGATCATAATCATAATGCTCATGCAAGGAATAGCTCATCTACATATTCCAGATGGTGCAAGAACCCAAGATTCTCAAAGAGCTATACAGATAGACTTACCGGTGATCACCTTCTTGTCATAACCAATTCCTTATCAAAATCATTTTATATAGCATAATTGGGTTTAACCCACTTCACAATTTTCATGTAAACCGATGCTCATGAGTGCAATGCGATGCATGATATAGGGATGGCATGGGTAATGTAGAGTAAATATAAAATTAGCAATGTATACGAAATCTTGGAAATTCACCATAAAATTCATATGAAAATCGTAGTATAGATCCCCCTATGCATAATACCATCTTTAAGGGGACATGCATGTTCATAATTACATAACTCAAGGTGATTCATCATCATAGAGCTTAACATAAAAAAAACATCCGGAATAATGTACAATCTTATGCATTGATCGAAGTTAACAAGTTTCAATAGTAAAAATTCACATTTAAGGTGACTAAAACTTCATGAAAACAAATGAAAGAAATTTGGGTCTTCTTGGTTGAAAGGGACCAAGAATCAATCCCACATACCTATATCTTGAGGATGAACTTGAGGAGAAAATGGACTCCAAATTGAAGGTCTTGACTTGAGGCTTTAGAGAGAAGTTGGAGAAATCTTGTAGGAGTAAATTTTAGAGAGAGGGAGAGGAAATGGAGAAATGGCTGAAAACTTGGAGATGTTCAACTGATTTAAGGACTTAGGAGGGGTTAAAAAGTCAAAATTCATGTTTAAAACAACCTAAATTTAGAAAATGCCGTTAATGAAACGAACCTACATTTGGTCCGCCTGGGTCACATGGTTTGTTACACGGTCCATGTAGCATCACACGAACTGTGAATAGTGTCATGGCCTAGGACTTAGACTTCGTAGAAGTAAGATTTCACCGAACTAAGTAGCACCACACAGATAAGTTCACGGACCATCTGGTGTCACACGAACCGTGGCCTAGTCTGTTTAAAGGTAACTCTCCACACAAAAGCCAGACGGAAGGCCACACGAACCATGTGGCATCACACGGACTGTGTGAAGGTCTGTGTACCTTCACTTGGAAATTTTCCCACGTCCCAAGTTTGCCCCTACGGGGAACTGATCAAGTGTCACTCCACGGGAGGCCATACGGACCGTGTGGCTCCACACAGGCTGTGTAGGCTCTTCCGTGAAGTGATGTCTGGCAGATTTCCTGGGGAAAATTTCAGGACCTCAAAGTAATGCCGGTGAGAGAAAAATCTGGGTCTTTACATCATCTCCCCCTTGGGAACATTCGTCCCGAAATGTGCAAGAACAAGGCTTGAAGGGCTTGACTTAGAACATGAAACATACGGATATGAGGTACAATGCATAGTTCATCATTTGAAAATCGTGAAGCCTTTAAAATTTATATCAAAACATATTTAAATCACTCAAACCATCTTGAAAAATCATTTTCGTGCACATGTATGCATGTCATGTCATGAGACTTAAAAAGGCAAGAAATGGCACCATTAGACAAGGAAGATCCCTAGTACCTTAGGCTTGAGTAGATTGGAAAAGATGAGGGTATCGTTTCATCATGTCCAGCTCCACCTCCCAAGTAGCACTATCCACTTGTTGGTTTCTCCAGAGTACCTTCACCGAAGCCACATCCTTTGTTACGAAGCCGCTTTACTTGCCTATCAAAGATTGCTACCGTCACTTCCTTATAAGACAAATTTTCTGCAACCTCAATTCCTTCCAAAGGCACAATGGTTCTAGGATCCCCAATTAGCTTCCTCAACATAGACACATAGAAGACCGGATGAATGGAACTCAAATCCGGAGGTAACATTAACTTGTAAGCCACGCCTCCGATCCGCTCAACAATTTTATAAGGGCCAACATATCTGGGGATTAGCTTTCCCTTCTTACCAAAACGCATCACACCCTTCATTGGAGAAACCTTCACATATACCCAATCACCGACATGAAATTCAAGGTCCCTCCTCCTAATAGCTGTGTAGGACTTTTGACGACTTTGGCCGCTCTAAATCTCTCTCTAATCACCTTTACCTTCTCCATAGCATCCAATACCGAATCCGGGCCAACTAAAGCCATCTCTCCCAACTCAAACCACCCCACCGGTGACCTACACCGTCTCCCATACAACACTTCAAACGACACCATACCAATGCTAGCATGGAAGCTATTATTGTAAGCAAACTCGATGAGTGGGAGATGGTCATCCCAATTCCCCTTAAACTCCAACACACACGCCCTCACATATCCTCCAAGGTTTGAATAGCCCTCTGCGCTTGGCCATCGATTTGAGGGTGAAAAACGGTGCTCAACTTGATCTTAGTCCCAAGGCCCTTCAGCAAAGACCTCCAAAAGTGGGAAGTGAATTGAGCACCACAATCCGATATAATGGACTTAGGTACACCATGCAACCTCACCAACTCCTGGATATACAACCTCGCATAATCCTCGGCACTGAAGGTAGCCTTAACCGGTAGAAAATGAGCCGACTTCGTCATTCGATCCACAATAACCCAGATGGAGTCGAATTGCATTTGAGTTCGAGGCAATCCAACCGCAAAGTCCATGTTCACATCCTCCCATTTCCATGTGGGAATCTCTATGTCCTGCGCCAGACCGCCAGGCCTTTGGTGTTGCACTTTCATCTGCTGACAACTCGGTCATTCAGACATGAACTTAGCAATATCCCTCTTCATACCATGCCGCCAATACACCTCCTTCAGATCCCGATACATCTTGGTAGATCCCAGGTGAATAGAGCAACGAAAGTTGTGAGCCTCACTCATAATTACTCTTCTAAGGTCATCCACATCAGGAACACAAAGCCGATCTTGGTACCGGAGTACACCATCTCCCCCTTGGGAGAATACCTCGATCTCCTTTGCAGCAACCAACTTCTTCAACTCAAGTAACAATGGGTCTAGATCTTGCTTAGCTCTTACCTCGTTCACCACGGAAGATTCTGACCCATTCTAAACCCGAACACCATCCCTGCTGGAATCTGTCAACCTGATACCCAACCTAGTCAACCGGTGAACATCCCTCGCCAATTCCTTCTTTCCATCCCCAACATGAACCACACTTCTCATAGGCAACCTGCTGAGAGCGTCGGCCAAAACATTGACCTTACCTGGATGATATAGAACGCTCATATCGTAATCCTTCAGAAGCTCCAACCACTTCCTTTCCCTTAGGTTAAGATCTCTCTAGGTGAAAACATATTGTAAACTCTTGTGATCGGTGAACACATCAACATGAACCTCATACAAATAATGTCTCCAAATCTTCAAATCAAAGACCACCGCTGCCAATTCAAGGTCATGCGTGGGGTAGTTACGTTCATACACCTTCAACTGTCTTGATGCATATGCTACCACCTTCCCATTCTGCATAAGCACACAACCCAATCTGATCTGCGAGGCATCACAATACACTACGAACCCCTCTAAACCATTCGACAAGGTCAAGATGGGAGCCGATGTAAACCGATCCTTTAAAGTTTGAAAACTTCTCTCGCATTCATCCGACCATATAAACTTAGCCTGCTTCTGGGTCAACTTGGTCAATGGAGAGGCAATAGATGAGAAACCTTCCACGAACCTGCTGTAGTACCAGGACTACCCAAGGAAACTACGGATATCCGAAGGAGTCAACGGTCTAGGCCAATTCCTCACGGCCTCGGTTTTCCTCGGATCCATCTTGGTACCGTCTCCGGATACCACGTGACCGAGGAAAGCCACTTCACCCAACCAGAATTCACACTTGCTAAACTTGGCATACAATTTCTTTTCCCTTAGAGTTTGGAGGACCATCCTCAAGTGATTCCCGTGCTCCTATCCAGTTCGGGAGTAAATGAGAATATCGTCAATGAAGACCACCACAAAGCTGTCTAGGAATGGTTTAAACACTCGGTTCATCAAGTCCATAAATACAGTTGGAGCATTAGTTAGGCCAAACATCATCACCACAAATTCGAAATGCCCATACCTCGTTCGAAAAGTTGTTTTGGGATATCACATTCCCAAACCTTCAACTGATGATAATCGGAACGGAGATCGATTTTTGAGAAGTGAGTGGCACCTTGAAGTTGATCAAATAAGTTATCAATCCTGGGCAATGGGTACTTGTTCTTAACAGTCACTTTATTCAGCTGCCTGTAGTCAATACATATACAGAGGGATCCGTCCTTCTTCCTTACAAACAACAAGGGAGCACCCCACTGTGATATACTAGGTCAAATGAAACCCTTCTCCAATAGGTCGTTTAACTGCTCCTTTAACTCTTTCAATTCTGTTGGTGCCATCCGATACGGAGGAATAGAAATAGGCTGAGTATCTAGAAGAAGATCTATGCCGAAGTCTATCTCTTTATCCAGAGGAAAGCCCGGTAAGTCTTCGAGAAACACATCCAAAAATTCATTCACCACATGGAACGACTCGAGAGTAGGCACTTCAGAATCCGTATCCTTGACCCTCACAATATGATAGATGTACCCCATAGAAATCATTTTCCGTGCCTTGAGGTAGGAAATAAACCGAACTTTAATATAGGAGTCACCACCCTTCCATTCAAGAACTGGCTCACCGGGAGGTTGGAACTGGACCTTTCGGGTTCTACAATCAATGGAAGCATATGATGCATGCAGCCAATCCATTCCAAGAATCACATCAAAATCAAACATCTCAAGTTCCATAAGATCACATGAGAAAATTTTATGCAACATAACAACAGGGCATCCTTGATAGACTCTATGAGCAACAATAGACTCACCCATGGGGGTGTAGACCGAGAAAGGTTCCCTTAAAATCTAGGGGCTCAAACCGAACTTAACAGCCAACAGCGGAGTCACAAAAGACAAATTCGCACCCGGTTCAAGAAAAACATAAGCATCAAAATCAAAGACTTTTAACATACCAGTCATCACATCTGGAGCTTCCTCGACATCCTAGCGGGCATAGAGTGCATAGAACCTGTTGTTCCTTGGGGCAATACCTTGGGGACCCCTTTGTGACCCTGCTCGCCTTGGGCTACCTGACCTTGGCCTCCGCGCACATTCCTAGGGCAATCAGCAACCTTATGATCCTTACTTCCGCATCCGAAGCAAAGTCCCAAATCCCTTCGGCAAGCACCAGTGTGGGGTCTCCCACACTTGCCACACATAGGATATCCTGGTCCACCACCCACCAGTACCTAGGGAGGGGGTTCCCGAGAATTAGCCACCTGAGCTCCCGAACCTTGGCCCTGCTGAAAGTGACCAAAACCAACATTTCTACCGCCGGAGAACCTACCGTCAAAGCGGGCTCTCTTGGGATCTGTGTCCTTTTCCCTTTGAGTTTCTCCCCTTCCATCTGCTTAGCACCATGAGTCTGGCAATATCCATGTCCCGAATCAGCATAGCAGTATGACATTCCGTCACAAGCAAGTCAGAAATACCCGACCACTAGGGACGGAGCATATTTGGAAAGCTTGGTGAACCTGAGGGCATAATCCCTCACACTCATACTCCCCTGCTTAAGGTTGATAAACTCCGTCATTTTGGCCTCTCTCAGCTTAAGTGGGAAGTAGCGATCAAGGAAGGCAGATTTGAAACCCCTCCCCCCCATTTAACATCACCACCACAGACCCTCTCCAAAGCCCACTGAATATACCATACTTGAGCTACATCCTTCAGCTGGTAAGTAGCCAGTCCAGCTTTTTCCTCAAAAGAGACGCCCATAATTTTCAGTATCTTTGAGAGCTCATCAATAAACTCTTGAGCACCCTCATCGGCCCTTGAGCCGTAGAACTCCAGGGGATTCATCAGAGTGAAATCCTTCACCCTAGATGCAGGTGTAGGGTCCCGTGGCAAGTCATCTTGCATCTCCTGAGAAGTCACCACCTGTGCAAGCATGGCGAAAGCGGTGCGAAATTCACCGTTAGAGATAGGTTCCTCCATAGGCTCGTGAGGAGCCTGATCTTCATCAGCCGGAGCCGGCCTAGGTAGAGGGGGTATTCCTCGAGGCATCTGCTGAAATGGATCAACGACATCGGTAAGTAAGGGAATTTCATAAACCAATCATAACACGACACAAGACATGAAGAAGTGAGGAATTTCCTAATACGTCTCCGTAGCCTCCCACTCATAGGTATGGTGCAATTCACACCCATGAATAAGACTCTACTCAATGCGGCATGTTGGACTTTGAGGACCATTATGAACCTAGGGCTCTGGTACCATCTTTTGTCATGACCTGGGGTTAGGGCCTAGATGTGACATGGTGAATGGGGACCCGAGAGTCCCCAAACAAGCCTCAATTATTAGTCCATGTCATTGGTTCAAATAGCATCTAAACACATATAACTAAATAGCAGAAATCAAATCTCAGGAATCCATTCATTTATAGATAAGCAATAGGATAGTCGGCATAGCCTTGTCTTAGAAAGATTTACAGAGTGCCCAACATTGCCTCTAGTTAAGGAACTGGGGGGGGGGGGGGGGAGGCAGGACAAGTTCCGGGCTCACCCTCAATAAAAGAACATACATAATAAACATAAGAAATAACTGTCTCGCCCTCAGAAGATGGGGCTCACCGTTAAAAAAATCTTTAAGAACGGACTATTCGTCCAGTGGCTGGTTCCCAAACTGCTCGGTCCTTACATGGTAAAATCATGTAGGCATAGAGTATGTGTTAGTACATTTGAATGTACTAAGTATGCGGGCATGCAATGCATATGACTTAGCGAACCTGCATACCAATGTTAGATGACAAGGGAACATAATATACGAAGATCATATAAGCAATGGAATTTAGTATACAAGATGCCATGGAATTCATGATGCAATAAATGCGATAATACTCCTATATAACGGGGATGGACTATAATCGAAAAACCAAATCCATGCGAGCTATTACATGAATTAGACCAATTTGGACCTCCCATCGGTAGGGAGAAGATTACTTGCCAAAGGTAATCTACATCACATCTTACTACCACGCTTTTCGATAGATGGTCACCTTCCTTACGACCACGCTTTTCGGAAGGATTTACAAGAAGCATATCAAAACATATCGTAGCATAAGCAAGATAGACGAATATCATCCGTCCCTATATTGGCACATAGTTCAAGGAAAGGGGGAGGGCCCCTAATCCATCGGTGCTAAGTCAACCACATCCCACAAGAATACTTATATATATATATATATATATATATATATATATATATGCTTTCAAGAGAGTCAAGTACCCATTTCAAAACGCTAGATGCACATTTAGGCTCAATGCCACGTCACAAGATTATAGTCATAATGCTCATTCAAGGAATAGCTCATCTACATATTCAAGATGGTGCAAGCACCCAAAATGCTCAAAGAGCCATAAACATAGACTTACCGGTGATCACCTTCTTGTCATAACCAATGCCTTATCAAAATCATTTCATATGGCATAATTGGGTTTAACCCACTTCATTATTTCCATGTAAACCGATGCTTATGAGTGCAATGCGATGCATGATTTAGGGATGGCATGGGTAATGTAGAGTAAATCTAAAATTAGCAATGTAATATGAAATCTAGAAAATTCACCATAAAATTCATATGAAAATTGTAGTATAGATCCCCCATTCATAATACCATCTTTAAGGGGACATGCATGTTCATAATTGCATAACTCAAGGTGATTCATCATCATAGAGCTTAACATAACAAAAACAAATCCGGAATAATGTACAGCCCATGCATTGATCGAAGTTAACAAGTTTTAATAGTAAAAATTCACATTTAAGGTGACTAAAACTTCATGAAAACAAATGAAAGAAATTTGGGTTTTCTTGGTTGAAAGGGACCAAGAATCAATCCCACATACCTATATCTTGAGGATGAACTTGAGTAGAAAATGAACTCCAAATTAAAGGTCTTGACTTGAGGCTTTAGAGAGAAATTGGAGAAATCTTGTATAGTAAATTTTAGAAAGAGAGAGAGGAAATGGAGAAATGGCTGAAAGACTGGAGAAGTTCAGTTGATTTAAGGACTTAGGAGGGGTGGAAAAGTCAAAATTCATGTTTAAAACAACCTAAATTTCAAAAAATTCATTAATGAAACGGACCTAAAATTTGGTACCATCACATGCACCGTGACCCAGGACTTAGAATTTGCAGAAGTAAAATTTCACCGAACTAAGTAGCACCACACAGACAAGTCCACGGACCATCTGGTGTCACACGGATCGTGACCTAGTCCGTGTAAAGGTAACTCTCCACACAAAAGCCAGAACAGAAGGCCACATAGACAGTGTGGCGTCACACGGACTGTGTGAAGGTTTGTGTACCTTCACTTGCAAATTTTCCCACGTCCAAGTTTGCCCCTACGGGAGACTGATCAAGTGTCACTCCACGGGAAGCCATACGGATCGTGTGACTCCACACGGGTCGTGTAGGCTCCTCCGTGAAGTGATGCCTGGCAATTTTCCTGGGGAAATTTCAGGACCTCAAGGTAATGTCGGTGAGAGAAAAATCTGGGTCTTTACAGGTCCGCGATGGTTTGGCGTCTTCACTAGTAGTGGATGTAGAAATAAAGCAAGATAAAAACTTGGAGAAGTTCAGTTGATTTAAGGACTTAGGAGAGGTGGAAAAGTCAAAATTCCTGTTTAAAACAACATAAATTTCAAAAATTTCATTAATGAAACGGACCTAAATTTGGTCCTTTTGGGTCACACGGTTCGTTACACGGTCCGTGTAGCATCACATGGACCGTGAATAGTGCCGTGACCCAGGACTTAGAATTTGCAGAAGTAAAATTTCACCGAACTAAGTAGCACCACACAGACAAATTCACGGACCATCTGATGTCACACGGATCGTGACCTAGTCCGTGTAAAGGTAACACTCCATAAAAAAGCCAGATGAAAGGCCACACGGACAGTGTGGCGTCACACGGACCGTGTGAAGGTTTGTGTACCTTCACTTGAAAATTTTCCCACGTCCAAGTTTGCCCCTACGGGGAACTGATCAAGTGTCACTCCACGGGAGGCCATACGGATCGTGTGACTCCACACGGGTCGTGTAGGCTCCTCCGTGAAGTGATGCCTGGCAGTTTTCCTGGGGAAAATTTCAGGATCTCAAGGTAATGTCGATGAGAGAAAAATCTGGGTCTTTACAGGTCCACCATGGTTTGGCATCTTCACTAGTAGTGGATGTAAAAATAAAGCAAGATAGGGATCTAGATTTGGTTGGGTTGAAGAAGTTAGTTGCTGAAAAGAAGATTGAAGCTTTCCCTCAAGGAGGTGTGATACATTGTTACTAAGGTCGCCTATATGTTTCTAATATTGGCAACTTATAAGAGATGATATTGAGTAAGGATTATAATTCTTGATATTCCATTACTCGGCGTCCACCAAAATGTATATAGACCTAAGATAGGTGTATTTGTGGAATGTTATGAACATGGACTAGTAAGATTTGTGACGAAATGTCTAAATTGCCAATAAGTGAAAGTTAAATACCAAAACACACGAATGTTCACATAAATTAACAAGGTGATAGATTATGAAATACATCTTCTAAGAATTGATGAAGATTATTATCTCAAATGTTCTCACAAAATTTCCAATAATATTTAAGGAAGAGAATCACGGGCAAGATTTGCATGTGACGTTTGTGTATGACGCACTAATGGGTCCAAGTATATTAGTTAGTTGACATGAATTCATGGAGCATGAATGATATCAATTTAAACATAAGACATACTCTATCTGAAGTTATTTGACATGAAACATGGTGTATATTGGGCATGAAGTATGAATAGGATAATTAATTGTAATGACCCTAAAGGTCATTTCAATTTTTTTTTTAAAAAAACTATTATTTTAATTCCTATCAATAGTTGTTCTGAGTCATGTTTGATTAATTTGTGATTTTGATTTTGAAGTTTTATGAAAAAATTTTGAAATATAATTTTTTTTTGGAATTTGAAGGCTTTAAATTATTCAAAAGTTATTTTCAGTAACAATCAAAGTTACGAATCTCAGAATAGAGTTCTGTTAGTTCCACCAATTCAAAATTATGAAATTTAATCTAGCAATGACACCATTTCCTATTTTGGAGCCGTTTTGTGGATTTGAGCCCTTAAAAGTTGAAAGTTCAAGTGAAATTAGATCAAAAGTTGACTTTGGTCAACATTCGAAGTTCAGACACTTAGAATGAATTTTTAATGATTCCATTGGATACAGGGAATAATTTTCGATCTAAGTAGAGTTTTGATTTATTTTTCAAAGATTCGAGGATGATTTGATCTTTTTAAGTTTTAAGTAGTTTAATTATGATTAAAATAGATTTCGGATAAAGGAGAACTCGAATGTGTATTTTCTGATAGTTTTATTAAGTCTGAAACGTCGAATTTAGTAGGATAGCATATATTTGTATTCATGGGACTTTGAATGAATTTCAAGGGTCCATTTATGCCTTAATGTTTTGCTATGTATGGTATCTAATGCACTTTCTTCTATGATCATGAGTAGCCATCGCGTACGCATAGGTAGTGATACTCCTCATCACAATCATGAGATGTCCATCACACTCGTGTAGTGTGGATTCCTTGTGCATTGCAACCATATTGGTTAGTATCGCGATCACGTAAGTTATTAAATCGATTAACTATTATTTCTCTTCACGGTTTTGTAGAGCAATACCCGATCACAAAGTATAACGTTTAAATAGTGATTTTTTTCCAAAAATTTGGTTTTCTCCTATTTTTCATCAATTTTCGGACCCTAGAGCTTGGTATATGCAATTTTTGAAAGATAATTTTAAATTTGTCAATCGAATGAGTGATTTTAACCTAGATTTTTCACTAACCATTAATTATATCATGATTTTAACCGTTAATTCTTGGTTTTGAACTTCAAAATTTATTAATTTTATCAAGAACCCTACGTTTTGATAAATTGATGATTATGGACTAATTTCGAGATGAGGGTTCCCAGGAAACAACCTCTCTACTTCTATGAAGTAGTGATAAGGTATGACGTACATTCTACCCTCCCCAGACCCCTCTTGTGGGATTTCACTGGGTATGTTGTTGTTGTTGTTGTTGTTGTTGTTGTTATTGTTGTATTTGATATGATTTTGATCATTGGCTTTCAAATGCTTTGGGTAACATATTTATGTATTAATTTTATAATTTATTTCTATTTTTTTTTGAAAATAGATTTTTGGACCCATTTTTTTAAATTAATAAATTGGGTGTTCTTATTCTTGTATTCTTATTATACTTCCACCTTTGAATAGATTATATTGATTTAGAAGCCTGATGAAAAAGAAAAAAATGTGGAGTTAATTGGTTAATTCCATTGAGGCAAATAAACTTAATGACTCTTTGTTAAATGTATTGAACCTTGTATGCCATTGTATGCTTGAAATTAATGGGATTGGTGAGGATCTCGTATCTCATGCTTTAATAATTATTAAATGAACTCTAATAATGATGAAAATGGGGTAAAAGAATAAAATTTGTTACTTTAGTGATATAAGATTGTCTTGAATGGTTCTAATGGTTATATCAACCTATTCATGATATTGTGATGAAATTTTTGTAGAGAGTGGTGATTGTGAAAGTTGTACTCCTCTCATTTGTATTCCTCTCATTGACTATTTGTACATGTATACTTGTATTTATGTTGTACTAATATTGTGATGATAATTTAGGAGGAAGAGAGAAAATAGAGAATAGACCACATGATTCATGACAATTTCACTTTCAAAGTTCTAGCACGATGCCAAATGTGTCCAAAGAAGAAGAGAAAAGCAAACGAAGCATGCTCAAAAGTAAACCAACCTCTTGGAGTGCTATAAAAAACACCATCAGATTTCAAAGTAGCACGATCTAATTTGAAAATTTCACCTAATTGAGCATGCCTAGCATATTCTTTTACAGTAACGGGATCACTATAACTGACACCGTTGAGTTCACCGTTGTAGAACTCAATAGTTATACTTACTTGTTAAACACTATACTTCGATTCTACCATTCTAAAAAGATCTTAGAGTGTATAGGGTTAGGCCAGGAGGGTCTCTTAACGCCTTCTTTTTTCTTCTTTTCAAAGTTATTTCACAAAGACTTTCCAGGATAAGGAAGAAGGGGAAACAAGCATACTTGGAGAGCACAGTACAACAGAGAGTTGTATGTTGCATTCAGGAAGGATAAATCTCTCTCGAAAAGGAATCTATTTATTCTCTCCTAATTGGTTGGACCGTAGGTGCGATGATTTACTTCATGGGCGAGGTCTTTGGTTCAAGTCCAGGATGGCTCAAACGAAACAGGGGACAAGCCACACAAGCTGTGGCATGTGCATGGATTGATAAGTCCTTCATGGATTCTGTATTGATGATTTAATAGATGTATCATTGGGACATACATGCATCACTTTACTTGTCATCCCATTGCATTCTACGACATATCATTTGTTATTTGTTATTCGTGAATCGTAAATACCTCTTATTGACCATTAATTGATAAACTTGACCTTGATGACTTGTAATATTGATGATTAACTAATAAACTATGTGCAAAGTGAAATATGAATTGTTAGGTTGAATTGATTTTTATGTTGAGAATAGTTGAGAAGGTTCAGATGGAGTATGATGGGTACTTGTGTTCAACATGTTGTTACCTAGAGTTATTTGTCTGCTAGCTCAATATTGTTGTTGATTAGCACTTACCCTTGCTTTTTTACTTTTGCGTAGGTTTCGATCCTGGATCCTCGTGATCACTCATTTTACCCTTCTAGTCCGCAGCTTCTGTTAAGGAGTTAGTAAGCTAGTTGCTTGAGCACTTTAGCTGACACCTCATACTCTTTGCTAATGCTCTTGTTCTACTTTGAAAACAAAGACAATAAGACTTGTATTTCTTCCGGGTCTATTTTAATAAGGCTTATACACATGACAAACATCTTTTGGGATATCAAGAATTTTTTTTAATTAAGCTATCCACTTATTTAGTTAATTTAAGATTTTATTTCATTTTACTTTTGCTTTTACCTATATAATCGAGTTTCAGGATGACTTGTCTGTATGAGCTAAGGCAAGTTCTATCACATCCATGTTAGGGTCATGACAAAAAAGGTATTAGATACCCAAATTCTTAGGTCTCGCGTGCAAACAAGCTAAGTCTAGTAGAATCTCAAGGATCAATGTGGAGATGTCTATTACTTATCTTCGAGAGGCTATAAAGACTGATAGGAAAATTTATTTTGTTCTTTCAATTCTTATTGTGAGTGGTTACTTGCACTAGTGCTAAGTTATCACGTGTTCTTTTTAACAGATAACTAGAATGAAAGCTACATCTTCTGGTAAAGAAGGGGATGCAGTACCTGAGGTATCTGTCGAGACCACAATTAGAGGTAGGGTAGAGTTTGAGTTAAAGGTTGATGTCGTGCCTGTGGCATGGTTCTAGTGAAAGGTCATGGTAGAGATGTCTTTTCCAAGCCAAAGATTGATACGAGAGAGGACTAGGCTCCCCCAGGATATGCAACTTCACCATTGCTTCAGAATACCTTATTGAGAGTATTGGGTGTACTTGAGAGTCTCGTTCAGAGTATAATGCAATTGTCACACTCGGTGGATTCTTGGAGTAGAGTAGGGGCTCAGACCCCAAAGTAGTGATAATCTTTGGTGGGACAACCATCATTAGATCCTAGAGTTGAGGGTGATATTGCACTAACCGTTAAGGTTCAGACTGTGCCTTTCGTCATGTTGATTGGGGAAGAGTTTAGATATAAGAGGTTCAGAAAGATGGACCCACCTTAGTTCTAGGATGGAAAGACCGAGGTTGTGCATGAGTTCCTGATTGCTTGTCAAGAGTTACTTGAGACAGTGAGTCTAGCCGAGTCTTCACAGTGTTCGTTATGGCCTTCTTCAATTATGTGGATTAGCTACAGAATGGTGGAGAATATACTCAAGATCTCTATTGATGAAGAAAGTCGTGACAAATGAAAAATCATCTCTCTCAAATCTAGGCAGAGGTATTTGGATCTGAGAAAAATAATAAGGTAAAAAGGGTAATCTGGACACTAAATGATGGTCAAAAACAATTATGGTGGGCCCTTGTCCACTATGAGAGTCTCGTTATGATGGTCAAGTGGTCGCTATATATGGCGATCTCTCAACTTGGCTGAGAGCCTCTATGGCAACTAGAATTTGCTTTAGGGAGCACAAACAGTAATTAAAGATGACTTTTCAAGTATGAGATCTTATATGTTGATATTTGATTGCAATTTCTAGCTTAATAATAAGATAAACTAGAAATATAGAACTTGTGTTATTATAAATATCTAGTTTTCTTCGACCTTTAATCAAATGCACAATTTTTTCCTAGTATCCTATCATTAGAAAAAGACAAAACGACTTACACCATGGTCTAAAACACCAATATCCACGCAAAGAAAAATCATTGCTATACTCACACTTCCGCATCTAGTATTCTATTCTTGATGATTTGAAGTGATAGTTCTTGAGAAAAGACGACAATCTTTGTCTCTTAAAGTTTGGTCCCAACAAAATATTGATTAAGAAGTGTTAAACTATTAGTGTAATTTAGTCAAACTTGGTTCTAGTAGCAACATTTGTTTAAGAAAGTTTATGATTGCTCTAGACGTTAAAACCCCATTTAGTTGTGGCACAAAAGCACGCAAAAAATTAATTTAATGATTTTGTGAATAAAAAAGAAGGAATATACTTGTTAACCAAATAAAATGGGAAGAATATGAATGTACAAAGACAAACAATGAATTAACACTATTTAAATATATTCTTTTTGAATATTATATTTGAAATTTATTATGTGCATCACATTGATGATAATTATTATCAAAATATTTTAATAAATTTTATTTTATAAAGAAACTTTTTTTTATAGATATTATTACTCAATATTTGTGTATAACTGCCACAAAGAGATGGATGGAAGAATGCAAAGCTATAATGAATATTACAATTGTTATAGACGAGTGAAATATAACCTGAACAATTAATTATGAAAAAAAGTTAGACTATTATAATAAAATATTATTATACTCTAACGAATAACTATTATAAGAGAATCTTATAACTTCGTGACCTTCCGGTTCTTGTAACCAATTAAACATCTTGCTCTCATAAATTTGATATTACCTATTTTCCCAAAAAAGAGTATATAAACATGTTGCTCTCATAGATGCAAGTGAACTGAAGTGAAGAAGCAAAAGAGTTAATTTTAAGGTCGTAGAAATATAGCAAATCGAATCAGGATGGCAATGGAAGTGAAGGAAGAAAGAGCGATGCCGCATGTTGTGTTCATTCCGTACGCCATGACGAGCCATATAACTCCATTGGTACATATTGCTAGACTCTTCGCCCTCCATGGCCTCAAGGTCACCATCATTGCCCCTCCACATAATGCTCTACTTTTTCAATCCTCCGTCGATAAGGACCGTCTCTTGTCCGGCAGCGACATCACCATCCGGACTCTTCAATTTCCGTCGGAACAAGTGGGTTTACCTGTGGGAGTCGAAAATTTCATCGCAAGCCCTTCTATGGAAATAGTTGGATTAGTTCACTATGGGTTTATTCTGCTCCGAAAGCCCATGGAGCAGCTGATTCGGGAGCTCAATCCAAACTGTATTGTTTCGGACATGTTCTTCCCCTGGACTGCCGATTTGGCTGAGGAGCTGAAAATTCCCAGGTTTGCTTTTCAACCGGCTACTTTCATCCATCAATGTGCTTGGGTTTTTATCAACAAATATAAACCTTACACGAAGGTTGCGTCCGATTCGGAGAGCTTCTTGATCCCTGGCTTGCCCGTGGAGATCAAAATGAAAAGCTCCGAGATTGAAGATTTTCTTAAAGAGGACACTGAGTACAAAAAGACAGTAGATGAAGTCTTAGAAGCTGAGCTTCGTAGCCATGGCATTATTCATAACACTTGCTCTGAGCTGGAACCTGGCTTTGCCGAACTCTATCAAAAAGCTAGAGGAGTAAAAGGTTGGCACATAGGTCCCCTCGCTCTCTTTATCAACAAACATGAATCGGAAATTAGTTCCAAAGAAATTTCAAACTCGAATAATTGTTCTGACCCTTGGAAAGGCTACGGTGATTGTTTCAATTGGCTGGAAGATCAAGAACCTAACTCTGTGCTCTTTGTTTGCTTCGGGAGCATGATAAGATTTTCCGATGATCAGCTTAAGGAAATGGCAATCGGATTGATGGCCGCCAACTGCCCAACCATTTGGGTTTTTAGGGAGCAGGACAAAAATGAAGTAGACGGGAAGGATCGTTCTGACTGGTGGCCTAATGGTTTCAAAGAAATGATTGGGAAAAAGATCTTTATCATCCGAGGTTGGGCGCCACAACAATTAATCCTGAAACATGGAGCAATTGGTGGATTCTTAACTCATTGCGGTTGGAACTCTGTACTTGAATCTCTATCAATAGGTGTTCCATTGATCACATGGCCCCTGTTCTCAGACAACTTTTACACCGACAAGCTTTTGGAGAAACTTGGCCTTGCTATTGGAATTGGAGCAGATGTGTGGAACTCAGGGTTTATATTGTCATGTCCGCCGGTATCAGGAGAGAAGATAGAGATGGCCGTCAAGCGTCTGATGAATAATTCTGAGGAAAGTAGGAAAATTCGAGAAAATGTCAAGTTGATGGCAAAGAAGCTGAACAGCGCTACTGAAGGAGGAGGTTCCTCTCATTTACAGCTCATTGGGTTGATTGAGGAGATCAAGCGATGTGCTTTCAACAAATCATCTTGAAATTTTATCTTTTATTTATGACTTGAAATAAATTTGGCAAGTAATGTTGGCCCGCATGAATGTAGTACTAATGTTCCTCAATGTATCGGTTTTTAATTTTCTTTAGATGCTCTACAGTCTTATTTGTCCTTAGGAAAACACGAAACCTTTAAATTTCTTCTAGGATTTCTTGTTCTTCGTTTGAGCCTCAGTGTAATCCATAATACACTATACTTAATAGTCATCCATCCCTTGAACTCTGCTATTTTAGCACGAATTGAGTTATGGCAGATTTTTGCTCAAGAAATGCACCAGATAATTTTATCTGTGTCTTCTAGATTTCTTAACGCAAATAGACAATGGAACGAGGCTAAAAATGACTTCAAACTATTAAAAATAACTCACATTTATCCTCAAATTGTTTTTGGTATTAAATTAAGCTTCCCATCTATTCTTTGGAACACAAGTACCCCTAAAAGTTTAGACTTGCAACTGAATCTGATATGTCAGTCTAACATGGTTAAGAAGGGGTCAAAATTGCCCTGAATTATTGAAAATTGCTCGATTTTACATTTGATGTAATCATGGGTCTCATATTATCAACAAGGGATTCATGTCCTTGTCCAAGTAAGGTAGCTCGTGTATATATGAGTTTATCACTCTTCTTTTTTAGCTTCATCTGAACACAACTTACTCTTATTCTTGTACTTTAATTTTTGTTCTTTCGATGAAAGATGCTAGGTGAACAAAAACACGAGGGTGTAGTTTAGGGAAAGAAACAAAGCTGGACATGTATATACATCAATTTAATAAATCAATCATTAAATAATTTTGTTGGGAAAATATCGTGGACAAACTAACACACAGTCACAAATAAAGAAAATAGAAAAAAAAATAACACAAAAATTTAATGAGGTTCGGCTATGCCTACTCCTCCCAATAAAAATAGAGAGAGTTTTTCACTAAGAAAGAAAAAAAATTTATAATGCTTTCAAGCCCTTAGAAAATTATATGGTAGATTCTTAAATATTACTATAGAATTCCCAATTATATCTCCTATATATAGATCCCAAATAATTTCAAATCTATAAGGAAAAAGTTTTTTCAAACCTAGTAGACAATATATTTCTCTTTCAAATCCATTAGGATTAAGATTTTCTACACCCATAGGGATTATGAATTTCCTAAATTATACAAGGGAAAGTTTCAAGATATAATCTATCTATATCTATACTATATTAAAAGCGTGAAAGCTCTTAGAAATGTTGTTTGGACATTTTATCTCTTTATTAAAATATTCTTCTTTAGATAAAATCGTCTTTTCATTATTTTTTTAATTTATTACTTAATATTTAATTTATTTAGTTCCAAAATTCACTTTTGGATTAAAATTTCTTTATTTAGATTTCACCTTTGACTTAAGACTATCTTGTGTAAAATAATTAACTAAAATTTTGACTATAGAATATTTTGTCAATAAAAGTATGTAATATAACGAATTTAAAAAGGAAAAATTTAGTAAAATTATGTTGGAAAACATTAAATTACTCTTTTTATATTTAGGAATCTTTTATTGCATAAAATTTTAATCAGTTAGTTATTTTATTTTTAATTAGTCAATTCTAAATTATTACTATATGTATTCAAAAACTATTAACATGTCAATATTATGCAATTGAATTGATTTTCTCGTTTTCACATTAAACTAAAACTATTGCAAACTAATAATATGTATTTAATTTTATTTATATAAATATTATATTTATTTAATATCAAGTACTATTTTTTTATAATTTTTAAATTGACGCGACACATACATGTAAAATACTGAACTATTAATAAATAATTAACAAGTATGCTGTTTTATTCATATATTTCATTTCATTTTCCTCATGGTAAAATAATTTATAATTCAAATAATCGAAACGCGAATACGAAAATTTGATTCAATAAAACTCACTTTTTATATTCAAAATTCAACATGCACTTCTTTAAATTATTGCCCTTCAGTTACTATAGATTAAAAAAAAAAAAACTGTCATGCAATAATTAAGGTGGTGGGTGGTAATACGTTGTGTCAGATGGTTGCCAAAAATGGTTATTAATCATGCTGGTAAAAAATTAAAAAATTTTATAATTTATTTTTGTGATATAAAAATTACTATATGGTTTAAAATGAATAATTTGGTTTGACGCCGTACGAAATTAAAGAAAAAAATAATTTTGATATTTTAAATTAAAATTATATCAAATGTACTAAAATATTTTTTAGCTTTGTTATATTAACATGTCACGTAAAAAAAACTAAAATTTAATTATTGCTAAAAGAAATGTAGGGGATATTTTTTTTAAAAAAGGTCTTAGTGTCTACAACCAAATTTGGTGTTAGCAATTTTATTTTTCAACGCAGAGGGTAATGCTGCTATATGTAGATTCTAAAATGAGACAAGAAAACAATTTAAATACCATTGATAACTTTGCAGTAAGCTGAGGTTTGGGGTTGTAAATTGTAACACCCCTTGCTTTATTCTGTATCAAAATTCAAAAGGGAGGCATGTAGATGGAGAAAAAAGGAGAGAATTTTCTGTCAATGGAATTATTGGATTAAAGCCCTTATTATTGAAAAGAGAGAAACATAGTGCGTCTGTCTAAATACTAGAATTACACAACGTTTAAGAATCCTTTAAGAAAGATACGACATCAATGACAACTGTGACCACGACAAAGACGAAGAAGGATGATACGAGGAGTTGGCCAAGCACGTCTGCGAACTTCATCGCTATCAACACTTGATTAATTCCAACCAAGAAGCCTACCAAGTTCAACACGGAAAATGTTATCAATGGTACAGCAAGTATTCCTATTCCTTGGAAATCAAATTTCCCCTTCTCGTATTTCTTGAGCTTTTCCTTGTCAATTGCTTTGTCCGACAAATACAATTTCTCTCCTTGCGTTCCGATGATCTTGTCTATTATAGCTTTCACTCCTCCCAGCCATATTGCACTAACTCCCATCATCATCAGTGCCCTGTATTCCATCCACCACGTTTTAACCGATCCCCCTTCCGGAATTGACTCTGACATATTCTCCAAAATTGTTGATATGAAAGCAATCACATACACTACAAACCATGGATCATACACCTAATATAACAAACACAAGTTGTAAATCAGTTTTCCAAGTAGCTACATCTTGTTGTTAATACGAATAAGCAATCACATACACATGTTTTCTCTAACAATTTAAATGGTTTCGATTTACCTCCGGGTAGACTTTAATGCCAGAGAGAAGGCCCATAGAAGGAACACTAGCATGTAGAACCATTCCCCAAGAATAAAGAGAGAAATACATCAAATAGGCATAACACAAGCATTGGAGAGTTCTCATTCTGCTCTTGAAGCCGTAAGTGATGGGATTGAGATGTGATAGACCAGCTTGTGTGAGTGCAGCAACCCATTTTGTGAGCTGTGAGGAGAAACCTTGCATATCAACTGGGGCACAACCCAAGAAAGATGGCCTGTCTGGATACAAATAGGTCGATGTCCACCCTTTGCAGTGCAAAAGATAACCAGTAAAAGTGCTCTCCAAATGACAATCGTAAGAATAACCAATCTGCGTAAACAACAAAATATGACAATCCTAAGAATAACTGATCTTAGGTTCATTTACCGGATGTGAAAAAAAGGTACTCCTACATAACTTAAATATGTTGTATTTATTATAAATGAACTATTAAGACTAAATTAGAGAATTTTAGTACTTCAATTGCTTGGCTATCTGTACTTCAATTGTTTGGCTATCTAATTTCCAACTCCCTCTCAATTTCCCCTTCTCCTAACCCCCATTTTTTTTTTAAAAAAAAAAAAATATTAAAACCAAATCTTCATAGTTTTTAAGATAACCAAAATATCTAATGGAACAAATGTTTGGAGTACAAATGCCAAGCTTTGCTATTCCTAGAAAGCGTTTGGATATAAAATATGTGATATTTAATTTAAATCAAATTTTCTAATTTTACCACAAAAATGTCTTTAACTTTTTATAAATGGCAAAATTTTCCCTTTCGTATATTATTGAGTGTCCAATAAAATATTATCATCTTCATATAAAATAACAGAAGGGGAAAATATATAACTTGCCTCTTGACCCCAATGAGTGCCATCCTCGTATGCACAAGTAGCCAGTTTCTTAGCTTCCTCAATGATATCATCTGAAATGACTTTCTCTTGCTTAACATAATTATTCTCCTCTAGTGAAGCAATGAACTTTCTACTCGTTCCGAAATGCTTTTCCGGTGAACTAAGATACTCATCTGTGACAAAAGTACAGCACCCAAGAAAAAGAATTAAGATTAGACGGTCTTTTTCTTTAAAAAAAAATAACTATTATTGACTTTGACAATCTTTTGTTACAAAAAAGCTTTTTTGAAATTTTTTGTACTGAATTAAAATAAATTAACTATACTTTAAGAATCTAAAATTTGACAATTGTATTATATGTACTAATTTAATCATAAAGGTAATATTGGAAGAAAATAGTAATTTTCTCTAGATTTACTAAAATAAAAAATATAAAATTAAATCTAACAATCAAGTAAAATGAAAAGGAGGGAGTATACTCGGCTTTTGCTGGTTTATTGTATTAAAAATATAAATTCATTTTTCTTTATTCAATTTCAAAGATCAAAAAATAATCCTATTATAATAAAATTACCAATATATATATTACCCGTTAAAACAATGGAGTAGGGAATTTAAAAATTACTTTAGAGCAAAAGGGTACCTTCTAGACCTGGACTCGTGTACAACGCCTTCTTCTTCAAAAAATAACCAGTTCCCGATAACACTGGGCCTTGGATACCATCCATCCCGTGCCATATTGTCTAGAAAAAGTAAATTATCATAATCAACCTTAAGCTAAAACAATTTCTCTGTTAAATTTTAATTAACTAAGAAAGAAATTTTTAAAAAACCTTGTAAGCCTGTCTAATTTTGACGTCGTAAATATCGGACTTGCTAACATTGTAAAACACTTGAGGGAACTGCACATAAGCTAAGTCAGGTGATAGCTTTGGATCAAGATGGAAACACATTGCCTTCCGAGCTGATATTGGATCATGACAGAAGAAATCACAATCTAAAACCAGTATATAGGGGGCATTACTGATTATCCCAGAAACTCGAAGCTGCATAAATTAAACATAATGTTAGAAAGTTTTGTTACTGATCGAGGAGAAAGAGCAATTTAATATTAATTAATACATACAAGAGCATTTGCAGATCCACCCTTGAAGTGATGGCGACGGTGAGTTCTTCTTTCACGGGATACGTATACTAGCAAAGGCATTTTAGTTATATCGTCTGCACTCTTCTCGTTCTCCGTCTTCCTGTCATTTAGTACCTGGAGCCAAAATCTTTCATCAGAATGAAGAAAAATAAAAGATGCATTTTCATTTATTGTTTAAGAATACCTTAAGAAACGCGGCTCTATCAGGCACTACATCACCTTTGATTTTTCCGGATTCACCAGCACGGTCCACGTTCTGCTGGAACTCTTCATATTTTGACTGCAAAATTACAAAAATACATCATACTCAGCAAAAGAACAACTAGAAAATGTATAGATATATTTTAATTTCCTTTTGTGTTACCATACTTTCATTTCTTTCATTTCAGCCATAAAGTCATCGTTCTTCAATACACGGTCATCTTCTCCTAATGGAGA
This sequence comes from Solanum rostratum, assembly GCA_029948455.1. Lineage (NCBI taxonomy): Eukaryota > Viridiplantae > Streptophyta > Magnoliopsida > Solanales > Solanaceae > Solanum > Solanum rostratum. The sequence goes on along the minus strand of CM057047.1, from coordinate 50,832,184 downwards.
AAAAAACGCCTTAGGGCACCTTGCCTTGATTCCATATTTCCTACAAAAAGGTAGCCACAACTTGGCAAAGGAACAAGCTTCCTCCATGGCGTACAACGTCAAGGGGCATCCTCCATCATCAGACAAATACACGGCCAATTTGTCTGTGGGGTAATCAAGAGCCATTGCGGATATGACAGTGTTCATGACATCCACAATTGGCTCTTTCTTAGGATTTGCAGTGAAAACCATGACGTCAATGGGGGGTAGCTCGGAATCTGGACAAGTGATGTTTTCAGGGAAGACATCCCTATCAACAGGACGCCAACGAGTCCCTTGTCCGAAGAACCACTTGACGATGAAACAAAGTTCACCTAACGTGATAAGAACCCAAGCAAGTGCCTGTAAACTGAGGATGTTTTCGAATTTAACCAACTTAGAGACACGGTAGTATATTAGTGCTAGCATGATTAGGGAATGGAGAAACATGTGGAGACGGTAAATGGTGGTGATAGGTTGCGGCACAACACTTCTGTTGAGCTCCATCGGTTTTTTCATCCTGCTCTCTCTTCTCTACCCTCTCTTACTACTCTTCTACCACCTATATATGCATTACATACATTTGAAAGTAGTTTGACCTATCCTTCGCAATCACTTATACTTCCGCTAAGTAAATACGTTATTAGCCGCGGTCGGATAAGAAACAAGTTATTCATATATAAATAGTAAATTATACGTCATTTGGTGGTAGCTAAATAAGAAATATAATAATTATGTATAAAATTAATACAATATTTGATTGACAATTTAGAAATCCCCTAATTAGTACATATAAAAATTATAAGAGAATTTATGCATGATTCAAGGTAGAAATAATACACTGAGTAACTAATTTTGTCATTGATATATAGATTGGCGATCATAACTAATCTCTCTATATTATTGATATTTGTATAATGACCCTTTTGAATTACTTCATGTATCTCAATTTATGTGATACATTTAGAATTTTCAAATTAACAAATATATCTTTGATCCTAATGTTTTATTTTTTTGTATTTTTCAAATGTTTTAAATTATTAATTATTATGATTTATAATAATTTTAATGTAATCTTCAAATATATAAATTTTATATCAAAAAATGTTAATATTCCATATCCAAATTTATCATTAGATTTAAATTATTTGATTTTTCGAAATTCGAACAACACCTATTAATACGCGAGAATGTATTTAAAGAAAAATGACATGGTGTGTCCTTTAAGAAATAAATATGACAAAATTTGGCCACAATTTTTATAAACTTCTCGGTTTGAGCCCTGCAGTAAATTAATGTGATATTCTAACCCATCGGACAAAATATATTAACCCTTACCCCTGCATGCGTCAGACAATTTCTCAGTGCTAGTGCTAGTGCAAGTTTCTTATCAGTGCACATGTTTTAATCTATTTTTTTTTTGGTCTTCGATGTCTTGTCTCTATTTACTCATCTTTATTGGAGCTATTTTCTTTTCTTTAGAAAGGCCACGACTTCATTTCAGATGACACAGTATTTCAATTGATGAAATGGATTTAAACTCCAAAAGAGCAATAGTCATATTCTTTTTCAGTAATTTACTTTTAAAAAATATTATTTAACTGTAATTAAGAATATTTAATTTTAAAATTTTCTTATTTATTTTTAATGAAATAATTTTAAAATAATTTCAAGTCACACAAATATTTAAAAATTATTTTAGATTATAACTTTTAAAGGGGATAATTATAGTAGATGGTCATTCGGTTAAAGTAATTACCAAAAACTGATCATTCGCTATACAACACGTATATTCAATATATATATTTTATATATAGTCAAGTTATATTAAGTTTTTTAGTATTATGATGTATATTTAGTGTATAGCTCATATATAAGTAATATATATATAATATAATCAGTGTATAATTTCTATGACTTTTGGCAAGCTATATTGTATAGCCATTGTATATTTCCTATAATTTTTAGCTATTATTTATATAAATAAAATATGGCTATACTAATTGTAAACTAGATCAATTTATTGTGTATATTTGAAATAGCATGAAACCACACATACTTGGAAGGAAAAATCGTTCTATAGAATTTTCTGGGCATGAAATTATTGGAAGAAAATTTTTGTAACAAAAGAGTGTGTGCAAAGGCATTGTGGACTTGGCCAAAGATAGTTCAAAATCCTATCCTGTTAGATTTCAGTAAAAAAATGAATTGAGGTGGATCAAGTCCGTGACATGGACCTAGGTATCCCTTTTTGTCCGATTTAGGTTTTACTGAAGGGTATTATGGACTTTTTTTTTTATCTCATCAGCTCTGTAATATGATGTTTTGGGAGATTTTTACAAGCCTATAACTACCCAAATTATCATAATTTTCCTCATTCTTCCTTAATCCACTTACTACTAAAATCCCTCTCTAGGAAGGTGCCTAAATCTCCATTGAAGATCATGTTAGGAATTTCAGTTCCTTCATTAATTTTTAAGTTTTTTCCGAGTAAAGCATTCAAGGTATGTGGATATTCATCCATGGTTCCCTTACACTTATGGAGCCCAAAGATTCCTTAACCTTTTCAATGAATTTCAAGTATGTATTTTTATGGACTTTCATGAATTTTACTCCATTGAATGAATTATGATTTATATTATGTTTGTTGATCTACTTCAATAAAAATTAATATCAATTACATGAAACTGATGATATACAAATGAATTCTCTACAACTCTATCTAGGGTTCTTGATGAGTTCTTTTTCAATTGCATGAATAAAATTTCAATTAATGTATATTGATTCAATTATGCATGAATTACTATTACTTTCATGCTTTTGAATAATTATAAAGTGAATTTCCTACAAGGCTTTCTAGGGTTCATGAATATCAATGTAGGTTTCTACAATTATGACTTGAATTGATACTTTTTTATTATAATTATGCATGATTTAACTTCAACTTGTATTATTTTGATAAATTAATACCTAGATCCACATGCTATACTAATTTCAGGTGTGAATTCATGAACTACTTAATGGGTCTTTCAAATATGGTTCGATTGATATGACCCCATATGATTATGCATGATTTTAAGTCTATTACATGATTTTTAAGATAATTCCATATAGACCTATATACTGTGATATGATTTCTAATGACAAACTATATTTATGATAATGAATTATAAAGCTTTCAAGTAAATTATATATAAGTTATGAAAGGAGCTTTTATGATACTATTCAAGTCAAGTATGAATTATGGAGAATTTCTCATCTAAACATGAACATGTGATAATGAAAGGTATATACTCACATTACATAAGACAAGATTGAGGAGCTATTGTATGACTATGTTCTAGGAGTAGTAGCAGTAATAAAGATGTCCCTTCCCACATGCTATTGACTTTACAACTTAAGATTATGATTTTTATTTCGCTGAGAGTTTATTTAGCACTAAACAAACATTAGGATAGAGGTTCTTATGCATTAGTAGAGGCATGAAATCAATAGTAAGATTTCATTATCCAATAACTGCGTGCCACTAAAGGATAAATGATCACCCGTAGTAGAGGTTTGATTCCTTAAGGGTTACCCATAGTTGAGGTTTGATTCTTCATGTAGCTTAGTGGATCCACATAGGCTAAACACTCTACCTTGGCAACTAGTCTCCCCTAGCAACTAGTCTCTCCCTTTTCTCCGGTGTATAGGTGAACATTGAGACTACATTTTATAACTCACATAGCCTATGTCGATTAATGGTACCTTTCATAATGTTCAAGGTATCTTCTTTTATGATTAATGCTATTTCTCACAAGATTAAAGGTTTGTCTCTCAAAATTTATGGTTCTCACTATGACTTATAAACTTCTTGCAGGGGTATAGTATATTCCACTATGGTTTATGATTTTTACTATGATTATGATTTTCATTAAGACTCATGACATTTTACAAAGTACATATTTTCTTACAATGACTCATGTTTATCAGCATAGTGTTTATGTTCTCTCGTGGCTTCATTATGGGTCCTAGAATACTACTGCCACGTTCATGATTTATTATTACACTTCAAAGATTTATTTAGTATGTTTCTGAATTTGGTGAATTGCACACTATGATATCATGTATTACATTGCTCACATACTTAGTACATTCAAAGTACTAATGCAAACTTCCTTGCCTACATTGTTTTATAATGTAGGGCTTGACGATCACCCTACACACTCCCTTGGCTAGATAGAAGGTTGATTCACTTGATTGATAAGTCCTTAAACTTCGGGGACAAGTCATTTGACTTTATGTTCTTTATGGTGTTAGACTTGTTACTTTTGTTTGGGTGAGCTAGTGGCCTGTTCTATGCTCCCACTTGTGATAGTAGAGGCATATTAGGCAAAAATGTGTAACTCCGTTTATTCGGATATGAGATTTTCCTTCCTTAGACTTTACTTTTGAGATTTTCCTTCCACTTGCTTCCTATAGCTGATTTACTTACCTTATGTATGCTTAATATACTAAGTGACTTGGTTGGAATTTCTTTGGGAATTCGAATTGCCATCTCACACTAAGGCTGCCTTGGGTCATGACAACATTGTCCTGACCTGAATTGCATAACATACTCATATCATAATCCTTCAACAAATCAAGCCACCTACTTTGGCGAAGATTCAAGTCCATATATTTAGACACATTTTGAATATTCTTATGATTAATTAATACATTCACATGAACACCATAAAAATAAATAATGTCTTCAAATCTTCAAGGCAAAAATCACCGCCACCAACTCAAAAATTGTGAGTTGGGTAATTCTTCTTATGAACCTTAAATTGTATAAAAGCATATGCCATAAACTTATTATGTTGCATTAGTACAAATCCAAGACAAAATTTAGAAGCATCACAATACAAAACAATACCGTACGAACCTTTGAGAAGAGTCAAAATTGGGGTTGTAGTAAGTTGAGTCTTTAGCTCCTGAAAACTCTCTTCACAAGATTTAGACCATTGAAACTAGGCTTTCTTTTGAGTCAATCTAGACAAGGAGAAAGAATAGAGGAAAATTCTTCAACAAACCGTCTATCTTATTAGGCTAAATCCATGAAACTTCTGATATCTGAGGTAGAAAGAGTAAAAAATGGTCTAAGCTAGTCCTTAACCACTTCAATATTTTGAAGATAAACCTTTATGCCTTCTTCAAAACAACATGACCAAGGAATACTATTGACCTCAATCAAAATTCACAGTATCTAATCTTCACAAATAACTAGCAATCTTTAAGAATCTACAAAATAATCCTCAAATGACCTCCATGCTCATCCTTCACATAAGAATAAGCCAAGATGTCATCTATGAAGATTATGATGGAGATATTCAAATACTATTTGAATACTATATTCATCAAATTTAGAAAAACTTTGGGAGCATTTGTTAGTCTAAAAGACTTAACTATAAATTCATTGTGACCATATTGAGGCTGAAGGTTGCCATCAAAATGCCACGTTCTCTAAGTCCGAGCTAGCAATAGCACGAACTGAAGTCTATCTCAGAGAGATAAATGACTATCGTAAAGTTGGTCGAATAAGTCATTAATTATAGGGATAGAATACTTAATTTTAAGGGTCACATTATTCAACTCTCGATAATCAATACATATTTGGAGAAAACTATCTTTCTGATGTATAAAGAAGAGAGCACCCCATGGAGAAATAATGGGAATGATGAAATATTTATCTAATAATTCCTTTAATTAAACTTTCAACTTCTTAAGCTCATTTGGAGCCATTTTTGTAAGGAGGAATAGAGATAGACTGAGCATTACGAAGAAGGTTAATTCTAAACTTTATTTCTCTTTTGGGAGAAACTAATAATATCTTTTGAAAATACTTCTACAAATTCATGCATGACTAGAACTGACTGAAGAGTCCTCAACTCAAACTAGATGATAGATTCCACCCTTCTAAACAAACTAGATGATAGATTCCACCCTTCTAAATTAACTTTCTAGCCTTAAAGGTAAAAAAGAAATAGACCTGTAATAACTCAGCCCGCTAGTGATATCATCTGCTTTGGGCCTAGGCCCGCACGATTTTAAAATACGTCACTAGTAGGTAAAGTTTGTTTAATTATATACCCAACATCTTTCTTGTGTTTTGTCGATGTAGGACTTCTCATCTTAAGATGAATTGTTACATACACCCCTTCTATGGACTCAACGTCCTCGTTGATGTTAGCCTCACTATATAGGATTTACCTAGACTCAATAATGAGGCTTGCCCCGCCTCATTGAAATTCTCCTAAGTATAGTTGAACTCTAGCCCAGATCGACAAGGCTGACGTAGGAGTGACTCTGATAACATTTGTAACTGTCCAGCCTATTAGTAATATTGTTTCCTTTGGGCCTAGGCCCGCACGACTTTAAAACGTGTCACTAGTAGGTAAAGTCTGTTTATTTATATATCCAACATCTCTCTTGTATTTTGTTGATATGGAACTTCTCATCTTAAGATGGGTTGCTACATGGCCTATAGACATTGAGGTACAACCTATCCACTCGAGGACTGGTTTATTTGTAACCTAAAATTTAATGACTCTGATTCTATAGTCAATTGAAGTATAATATGAGTACATCTAATCTATGCAAAAAATAACATAAAAATCAAGCATATCTAGTTACACATTATCAATTGACGTAATTTTATGAGAAATTGAGATCAAGAAATTTTTGTATACCCATTAGTCTAAAATTAGCTCACCAATATGAGCAGAGACTAAGATAGATTCTAATATAGTTTAAAGAATACCATCAACATTATAGTAACATAGAGAGTCAGAGAAAATAAATTTGCTCCTAGGTTGATTAAAGCATAAACATCAAGATAAAATACTCATAATATACCCATGACTATACAGAGGAAGACTCCTAATCTTATCAAGTCTAAAGAGCATGACATCTACCTTGGAATTGTCCACCACCGAAACTAGATAAGGGACCCTATTAAGTCAGGCGACCTAAAAAACACTATCTTATCCCGCTGGTTAATAAATCTATCCTACTAGAAGTCAAAGGGCAATTCCTCAATCTATAATCCTTTTTGCTATATTTGAAGCATCCACCAGTTCTTTCTAAACATTCTCCTGAATGGCTCTTCCCACACTTTTGATACATGGGGAAAGAATGTTCACTAGAAGCACTATTCTATAGCCTAAGGTTTGGCACACCATCCTTGTTAAACACAGACATTGGAGCACTAGCTAAAGATGGAGTTGGGACCGAATGTCTCTAACAAAATTGAGAACAACTAACACTAGATCTTTATTGAGAGTGGTCACCAATGTCGCTCCGAGTCCTCCTAGTCTTCTAGCACTCTCTTTGAGATTTTCTTTCTTGATATGTTGATTGTGGGTCATCAACCTAGAGATATCCATATCCTTAATCAACATGTCAATTCTAAATATTTTCACCACTAATTCTAGAATACCAAAAATAAACTTGCTTATTTGAGATGTAAATTTGGATATCATAGTCAGTGCACACTTGGAGAGCTGAGTAAATTTTGAAGAATACTCTTTTATAGTCATATTGTCTTGCTTCAAATTGATGAATGCTTAATCCTTCACTTCCCTTAACTTAAGTGGGAATAACTATTCTAGAAAAATACCCTCAAATAAAATCCAGTCAATTGGGATTTTATCCTTAGACTTGTCATCTTTCCATTGATTATACCAAATCTGATCCACTCTCTTCAATTGATAAGCAGCTAGCTCTAATCTTAATTGAAGAAAGACCTATGATCTCAGTGATCTTCTTAATATCATCAATAAACTGTGGTGGTTCTTCATTCATCTTATAATCCTAAAACTCTAAAGGGTTAATTTTATTGAAGTCCCAAACTCTAGTAGTAGCTAAATTCACATAAGGGTTGATTGAGGCTGCAACCTCCCGATTAGATTGGGTAGTCATAACTTGGACAAGCACTTGAAAAAAGCCCTAAATGTAGTATTAATGACTTGCTTGGCCCAAGGATCAACCAAAGTTAGAAATGCTTCTGGTGTTACATTCAAATTTATTTTTAGGGACCTCTTTTTAGAGGCATGATTCTATAAACATACAAATCATGAGTTAGAAGGAAACTTTATGGAGTTCAAGTCTATTACATGACTATGAGCATGAAAGAAGCAAACAATTTCTTAAATGACTCGTAGACGTTCACTCATAAATGTGGCACACTTTGCACTTATGAATTAGACTATACTTACTATGGCTTTCACACACACTATGACACTTGAATCTTATGCTATGATACAAAGTTTGTCACGACTCGAGACTACCCTCTAGTCGTAACATAGTACTTCAAATCTTGAAAGGCTCCACACTGATCACATGACATCGAATGACACTAAAATATCATACAATAATTGAGAACCAAAGGTAAAGTATGAACTATATACATAATCTTATATCATACTAGAAGAAATATGATAAAAACAACATAAGTGGAAAATCTAATCGTTTGTCTGAAAACCTCTACTTATCATAAATGAGTTGCTAGGACCAAAACCTAGCTAACTCTAAATTTAAAATTTAAGATAATAAAACTAAAAGAAAAACAAGTCTATCATCGAACATTAGGACTCAATAAATATCAATTGCTAAAAAGATTAATACTAATTGGATCCTAATATGGAAGTCCGAACCTATATTATGAAATAATATAGGCAAATGAGTATGCGATCAGTACTTTGAATATACTGAATATAAGAAATACAAAATAGCATGACATAATACATGATAAGTATGAAAACATGACATACAATGAACAAGTACGGATGACATGGAACTAATAATCTAATTTTGATAAAGACAGTATGAGTTCATGTAATGGTATTAAAATCATAATTATAATCGTAATCATATACAGGAGATAGGAGATACTGTTATCCAACATAAATCATGTTAGCTATATCATGAAGTCTAGGGCACTAGTCTCACACCTAAAAAAGAGTCTCTTACTTGCCAAAACAAGGACCATAAGTCTGTGCAAAGATGGATCCACTAGCTAATATGTATCCAAAATAACATATATAGCGCTACGCAGTTCAAGGGCAAAATCATTACTAGTAAAAATCTCATTCCTATACTAATGGTAGAGCCTTCATCCCTAGGTCCTCTTTGTGCTAAGTAAACTTACAATATAAATCATCCATAATCATATGAAATAGTAAGAGTTTGGTAATACTAAGTCATTCATAAATATGATAATCATCATAGAGTAGCTCCTTTAAATCATGAGTTTATAACATAGCGTAATTTAAGAGATACTTTTATTGAAAACAATGAAGATATTCATATAAATAGATTGAAACTTTATCTAAAAATATTAATAATTCATAAAAATCTAAGTTTATACTGATGACTATGGAAATATCATAATTGAGTTCATGAATTGCAATTTTAGGGTTCATAGCATAATTATTAAAAAATCATGCAAACATACTTAAAATCATATATATTCATGCTTAATTCATAAAATTGAAGACAAAACATGACTAGGAATATGAAATATAATAAAAGTTCATGAAGTCACAAAGCTCAAGATTTGTAGTAATCATAATTGTAAAAAAGTAAAGTTTCTTAAGGACTTAAAGGGTGAAAAGATACCCATTGAAGAAATTCACACATATCTTAATAGAAAGCTTGTCACAATTTTCTTAAATAGAGGCTTGAAGCTATAGAACCCTAGCTTGCTATGTAAAGAAGACCTAGAGAGAGAATTTTTTATTTTGGAAGGATAAGAGTGACTAGGTTGGTTAGGGGCCTTAGGATTCTAAAAGACTCCGCAAATTGGGCTTATAAAGACATATTATAGGAATTAAAAGAGTAGAAAAAGATCCCAATAACCATGAAAAAACCCATATTCTTAGGCTTCTCAAATAATATTTTAGTTTGCCCAACCTGCCTAAAATCCTTTCCGTTTTTCCTTAAAAAGTCGTGAATAGATAGAAGTTGTAACTCAATATCTTTACCTTTAACATATAGTTGAATCTTTCCCCCCTTAGTGCCCAATAGTTGAGTAGTGTAGTGACAAAAGGCATGGATCTTAGCCTTATTAGTTGCAACAAATATGCTGCCTTATTCAAGAGCTTAAAACTTAACTTTCTTGCTATCTCGGAGTAGGAGGAATCAATGAGAGGACATCAATTTAAATCCTGAATTTTTGAATTAAGAGAGATATTGAGAGACATCAAGAATTCTCACCATTGAGGCATATATTTTTTTCATAAATTGGGTATGAAAGTTGTACCAAGTCATTAGAGGTGAAACTGACGAATAATCATCCACCATTCATAGTCATCACCTTGAAGCTGAAAAGTAACAAACTCCACTTTATGTTGTTGCACAATATTGAACATACGCAAAATCTCATAATAATCTAGATAAACTCAAATGCGTTCTCATCCTTTTTACCATAGAACGACAGAGGCTTTAGTTTCAAAATTTTTATCAATAATCATGTTTAATACTAGTCATGACAGGGCCTAGTATTGAATAGAAAAATTTGTGATGACCCTGAAGTTTATTTTTTACTTTTTTGATAAAATTATCATTTTACCCCTTCCAATAGTGGTCTTGAGTCATGTTTGATTGATTTTAAAAGTTGGTTTTCGAGCATTTTGTAAAAGTTTGAAATTTTTACTAAAGATTAGATTTTTGAGGTTTGAATTATCTAATTTTGCAATTTTAAGTCATTCAGAGGTTCGAGTCTCGAAATAGAATTTTGTTAATTCCATCAATTCCAAAATTTAAAAAATAGCTTAAGAGAATTATCGAAATCAGATTTAGAGTTGTTACATGAATTTTAGGTTCGAAGTTGGAAATCAAGTAAAAATTTGAGTTTGATTTAACTTTGATCAATGTTTAGAGTTTCAGTGCTCAGATTAGTTTTCTAATTGTTCTAGTGGTATTGTGAGGTGATCTGAGTTCTACAAAATAGCTTTGTCTTAATTATTCAGTGTTTCAGTGTCGGTTTGATATTTCAAGTGGCCTGAATTAGATTTAAGGCGTTTAATCAGGTTTCGATCAAGGAGGCCTCGAATTTGATTTTCGATGATTCCATTGAATCCGCAACATCAAATTTAGTAGGATTGCATATATGATTTATGTGTATGGAGTTTTAAATGAATTTCCCGGGTTGATTTTGAGTCTTGAAATTGATTGAAAAGGTTTTTGTTGTGATCTAGTGTAGGCCTCGCTTTAGCGAAGGCCTGGTCGCTAAATCGATCCAGGTGTTGCTATAGTGAAGCCTACTGGTTTGTGCGGGTGTCACCAAAGTGACATCAGGAATGGGTTTGCAGACCTTTGATGCCTCATTTTTAAATATTTTCTCTATTTTCAAACTTTACGAGCTCGGCTTAAACGACTTTTCCAAAGGTTTTTCACAGAAAAATATATTTTTCACTCCCCTTAGCATTGTCTATTTATCATCCCTTGATTTTAACATCAAATTTGGAGTATTCAATTGAGAAATTTGGGGTTTTTTCATGAATTTAAATTTTTGACAAAATTGATGATTATGAGCTCGTTTCAACTCTATTTTCGAATTGGTTTTCACTGATGGTTTTCTAATCATAAGAGAAACATTTTAATCTAAGTGTTTTTAAATTTTTACATTGATTTCCAATAGTGAATTTTGGGATGATTTTACTCTTTTATCTGAATTGCTTGATTTTTGTGTTGTTAGTTTAAAATTATGATGGTGAATTTATTTTTGAGTAGATTAAGGTGCTTTGGATTTGATTCGGAAGGGGAAGCTGTTGTTGTTGGAGTAAATTGATTGGCTAATTTGAGGCAAGTAGATTCCAACTCTTGTTGAGTTTGATTGAACTTGGTATTTCCTTTAAATGTGAAACTTGGGGATTAGTGAATTATTCTGGAGGATATAATTGGGTAATGGGTATGTGGAAGTGATGGTATGTATAAATTAAAAATTTATACCAATTTGTTGTTGATTAAGACTTATGAGTTGATATTGTGAATTGGGCTTGTAATGCCAATTGATGAGAATATACAAATGTTTGTCGTACTAATTGTTGAACTTCAATCATATTATAAGAATTATCTGTGGAAGTACTTTATGTGAAATGTTGAGCTACATGCATATTTAAGACATTGTTGGAATTGTCGAATGAAGTTCTTGTGAAATGTGGACTTAGGGGGTGTTTGGATAATTTTTTAAAGTTACTTATAAGTCAGAAGCCAAGAGATAAAACTAGGTAGGTACCTACTTTAGGCTTTTTTACTTTTTTTGTTTGTGCTTTTTAAGCCTAAAGTAAGGTGGTTAAAGCACTTTGTGTCTCTGCCAAAAACCTCTAAAATTTTAAAAGTGCTTAAAAACCAAAAACACCTAAAAATAAGCCTATCCTAGTAGCCTCTTCAGTGATGAATAGTCCTATGTTATGATGACAAGTGGTTATTGAAAGGCTTGAGCTATGATATGATGAGATTACTATGTATTGTGTTGATAATGACACAAGTGTTGAAAGAACAATGAGAATGATTGATAATTATTGAATAAATAATCCATGTGTGCATCTTGCATATTCTTATACTTATGAATATAATTATTGTGTTGCGATGATATATATTTGCTTGATCTTTCATTGTTGATAAAAAGTCAAAGGAAAATAATTCCGACTAGAAAAAGAAAGAAAAGAAATGAAAAGCCGAAGGAAAATGGTTCCAGCTAAAAAAAGAAAGATAAGAAATAAAAAGCCGAAGGGAAATGATTTTAGATAGATATGAAAGTAAATTCCAAAGAATAATTGTTCTAAAAAATACATGGTCCATGTGTGGACCCCATAGATTTTGATTCGATTATATCAGCGGATGTGTATTGCAGGACAAACATGCATCATGATTACTTGACATTTGCATTGTGTTGCTTGCTTTTCATGACATTCCATTTCATTTCATATCATTCCCGACTTGAAGGTTGATAAGTGTATTAAGTCTGATATGTTGCGTGACTTGAATCTTGTATATTGTTGAGATTGAACTACTGAGGTGTTGTGACATGTATTGAATGATTTGAATAAGTCATTAATTATAGGGATAGAATACTTAATTTTAAGGGTCACATTATTCAACTCTCGATAATCAATACATATTTGGAGAAAACTATCTTTCTGATGTATAAAGAAGAGAGCACCCCATGGAGAAATAATGGGAATGATGAAATATTTATCTAATAATTCCTTTAATTAAACTTTCAACTTCTTAAGCTCATTTGGAGCCATTTTTGTAAGGAGGAATAGAGATAGACTGAGCATTACGAAGAAGGTTAATTCTAAACCTTATTTCTCTTTTGGGAGAAACTAATAATATCTTTTGAAAATACTTCTACAAATTCATGCATGACTAGAACTGACTGAAGAGTCCTCAACTCAAACTAGATGATAGATTCCACCCTTCTAAACAAACTAGATGATAGATTCCACCCTTCTAAATTAACTTTCTAGCCTTAAAGGTAAAAAAGAAATAGACCTGTAATAACTCAGCCCGCTAGTGATATCATCTGCTTTGGGCCTAGGCCCGCACGATTTTAAAATACGTCACTAGTAGGTAAAGTTTGTTTAATTATATACCCAACATCTTTCTTGTGTTTTGTCGATGTAGGACTTCTCATCTTAAGATGAATTGTTACATACACCCCTTCTATGGACTCAACGTCCTCGTTGATGTTAGCCTCACTATATAGGATTTACCTAGACTCAATAATGAGGCTTGCCCCGCCTCATTGAAATTCTCCTAAGTATAGTTGAACTCTAGCCCAGATCGACAAGGCTGACGTAGGAGTGACTCTGATAACATTTGTAACTGTCCAGCCTATTAGTAATATTGTTTCCTTTGGGCCTAGGCCCGCACGACTTTAAAACGTGTCACTAGTAGGTAAAGTCTGTTTATTTATATATCCAACATCTCTCTTGTATTTTGTTGATATGGAACTTCTCATCTTAAGATGGGTTGCTACATGGCCTATAGACATTGAGGTACAACCTATCCACTCGAGGACTGGTTTATTTGTAACCTAAAATTTAATGACTCTGATTCTATAGTCAATTGAAGTATAATATGAGTACATCTAATCTATGCAAAAAATAACATAAAAATCAAGCATATCTAGTTACACATTATCAATTGACGTAATTTTATGAGAAATTGAGATCAAGAAATTTTTGTATACCCATTAGTCTAAAATTAGCTCACCAATATGAGCAGAGACTAAGATAGATTCTAATATAGTTTAAAGAATACCATCAACATTATAGTAACATAGAGAGTCAGAGAAAATAAATTTGCTCCTAGGTTGATTAAAGCATAAACATCAAGATAAAATACTCATAATATACCCATGACTATACAGAGGAAGACTCCTAATCTTATCAAGTCTAAAGAGCATGACATCTACCTTGGAATTGTCCACCACCGAAACTAGATAAGGGACCCTATTAAGTCAGGCGACCTAAAAAACACTATCTTATCCCGCTGGTTAATAAATCTATCCTACTAGAAGTCAAAGGGCAATTCCTCAATCTATAATCCTTTTTGCTATATTTGAAGCATCCACCAGTTCTTTCTAAACATTCTCCTGAATGGCTCTTCCCACACTTTTGATACATGGGGAAAGAATGTTCACTAGAAGCACTATTCTATAGCCTAAGGTTTGGCACACCATCCTTGTTAAACACAGACATTGGAGCACTAGCTAAAGATGGAGTTGGGACCGAATGTCTCTAACAAAATTGAGAACAACTAACACTAGATCTTTATTGAGAGTGGTCACCAATGTCGCTCCGAGTCCTCCTAGTCTTCTAGCACTCTCTTTGAGATTTTCTTTCTTGATATGTTGATTGTGGGTCATCAACCTAGAGATATCCATATCCTTAATCAACATGTCAATTCTAAATATTTTCACCACTAATTCTAGAATACCAAAAATAAACTTGCTTATTTGAGATGTAAATTTGGATATCATAGTCAGTGCACACTTGGAGAGCTGAGTAAATTTTGAAGAATACTCTTTTATAGTCATATTGTCTTGCTTCAAATTGATGAATGCTTAATCCTTCACTTCCCTTAACTTAAGTGGGAATAACTATTCTAGAAAAATACCCTCAAATAAAATCCAGTCAATTGGGATTTTATCCTTAGACTTGTCATCTTTCCATTGATTATACCAAATCTGATCCACTCTCTTCAATTGATAAGCAGCTAGCTCTAATCTTAATTGAAGAAAGACCTATGATCTCAGTGATCTTCTTAATATCATCAATAAACTGTGGTGGTTCTTCATTCATCTTATAATCCTAAAACTCTAAAGGGTTAATTTTATTGAAGTCCCAAACTCTAGTAGTAGCTAAATTCACATAAGGGTTGATTGAGGCTGCAACCTCCCGATTAGATTGGGTAGTCATAACTTGGACAAGCACTTGAAAAAAGCCCTAAATGTAGTATTAATGACTTGCTTGGCCCAAGGATCAACCAAAGTTAGAAATGCTTCTGGTGTTACATTCAAATTTATTTTTAGGGACCTCTTTTTAGAGGCATGATTCTATAAACATACAAATCATGAGTTAGAAGGAAACTTTATGGAGTTCAAGTCTATTACATGACTATGAGCATGAAAGAAGCAAACAATTTCTTAAATGACTCGTAGACGTTCACTCATAAATGTGGCACACTTTGCACTTATGAATTAGACTATACTTACTATGGCTTTCACACACACTATGACACTTGAATCTTATGCTATGATACAAAGTTTGTCACGACTCGAGACTACCCTCTAGTCGTAACATAGTACTTCAAATCTTGAAAGGCTCCACACTGATCACATGACATCGAATGACACTAAAATATCATACAATAATTGAGAACCAAAGGTAAAGTATGAACTATATACATAATCTTATATCATACTAGAAGAAATATGATAAAAACAACATAAGTGGAAAATCTAATCGTTTGTCTGAAAACCTCTACTTATCATAAATGAGTTGCTAGGACCAAAACCTAGCTAACTCTAAATTTAAAATTTAAGATAATAAAACTAAAAGAAAAACAAGTCTATCATCGAACATTAGGACTCAATAAATATCAATTGCTAAAAAGATTAATACTAATTGGATCCTAATATGGAAGTCCGAACCTATATTATGAAATAATATAGGCAAATGAGTATGCGATCAGTACTTTGAATATACTGAATATAAGAAATACAAAATAGCATGACATAATACATGATAAGTATGAAAACATGACATACAATGAACAAGTACGGATGACATGGAACTAATAATCTAATTTTGATAAAGACAGTATGAGTTCATGTAATGGTATTAAAATCATAATTATAATCGTAATCATATACAGGAGATAGGAGATACTGTTATCCAACATAAATCATGTTAGCTATATCATGAAGTCTAGGGCACTAGTCTCACACCTAAAAAAGAGTCTCTTACTTGCCAAAACAAGGACCATAAGTCTGTGCAAAGATGGATCCACTAGCTAATATGTATCCAAAATAACATATATAGCGCTACGCAGTTCAAGGGCAAAATCATTACTAGTAAAAATCTCATTCCTATACTAATGGTAGAGCCTTCATCCCTAGGTCCTCTTTGTGCTAAGTAAACTTACAATATAAATCATCCATAATCATATGAAATAGTAAGAGTTTGGTAATACTAAGTCATTCATAAATATGATAATCATCATAGAGTAGCTCCTTTAAATCATGAGTTTATAACATAGCGTAATTTAAGAGATACTTTTATTGAAAACAATGAAGATATTCATATAAATAGATTGAAACTTTATCTAAAAATATTAATAATTCATAAAAATCTAAGTTTATACTGATGACTATGGAAATATCATAATTGAGTTCATGAATTGCAATTTTAGGGTTCATAGCATAATTATTAAAAAATCATGCAAACATACTTAAAATCATATATATTCATGCTTAATTCATAAAATTGAAGACAAAACATGACTAGGAATATGAAATATAATAAAAGTTCATGAAGTCACAAAGCTCAAGATTTGTAGTAATCATAATTGTAAAAAAGTAAAGTTTCTTAAGGACTTAAAGGGTGAAAAGATACCCATTGAAGAAATTCACACATATCTTAATAGAAAGCTTGTCACAATTTTCTTAAATAGAGGCTTGAAGCTATAGAACCCTAGCTTGCTATGTAAAGAAGACCTAGAGAGAGAATTTTTTATTTTGGAAGGATAAGAGTGACTAGGTTGGTTAGGGGCCTTAGGATTCTAAAAGACTCCGCAAATTGGGCTTATAAAGACATATTATAGGAATTAAAAGAGTAGAAAAAGATCCCAATAACCATGAAAAAACCCATATTCTTAGGCTTCTCAAATAATATTTTAGTTTGCCCAACCTGCCTAAAATCCTTTCCGTTTTTCCTTAAAAAGTCGTGAATAGATAGAAGTTGTAACTCAATATCTTTACCTTTAACATATAGTTGAATCTTTCCCCCCTTAGTGCCCAATAGTTGAGTAGTGTAGTGACAAAAGGCATGGATCTTAGCCTTATTAGTTGCAACAAATATGCTGCCTTATTCAAGAGCTTAAAACTTAACTTTCTTGCTATCTCGGAGTAGGAGGAATCAATGAGAGGACATCAATTTAAATCCTGAATTTTTGAATTAAGAGAGATATTGAGAGACATCAAGAATTCTCACCATTGAGGCATATATTTTTTTCATAAATTGGGTATGAAAGTTGTACCAAGTCATTAGAGGTGAAACTGACGAATAATCATCCACCATTCATAGTCATCACCTTGAAGCTGAAAAGTAACAAACTCCACTTTATGTTGTTGCACAATATTGAACATACGCAAAATCTCATAATAATCTAGATAAACTCAAATGCGTTCTCATCCTTTTTACCATAGAACGACAGAGGCTTTAGTTTCAAAATTTTTATCAATAATCATGTTTAATACTAGTCATGACAGGGCCTAGTATTGAATAGAAAAATTTGTGATGACCCTGAAGTTTATTTTTTACTTTTTTGATAAAATTATCATTTTACCCCTTCCAATAGTGGTCTTGAGTCATGTTTGATTGATTTTAAAAGTTGGTTTTCGAGCATTTTGTAAAAGTTTGAAATTTTTACTAAAGATTAGATTTTTGAGGTTTGAATTATCTAATTTTGCAATTTTAAGTCATTCAGAGGTTCGAGTCTCGAAATAGAATTTTGTTAATTCCATCAATTCCAAAATTTAAAAAATAGCTTAAGAGAATTATCGAAATCAGATTTAGAGTTGTTACATGAATTTTAGGTTCGAAGTTGGAAATCAAGTAAAAATTTGAGTTTGATTTAACTTTGATCAATGTTTAGAGTTTCAGTGCTCAGATTAGTTTTCTAATTGTTCTAGTGGTATTGTGAGGTGATCTGAGTTCTACAAAATAGCTTTGTCTTAATTATTCAGTGTTTCAGTGTCGGTTTGATATTTCAAGTGGCCTGAATTAGATTTAAGGCGTTTAATCAGGTTTCGATCAAGGAGGCCTCGAATTTGATTTTCGATGATTCCATTGAATCCGCAACATCAAATTTAGTAGGATTGCATATATGATTTATGTGTATGGAGTTTTAAATGAATTTCCCGGGTTGATTTTGAGTCTTGAAATTGATTGAAAAGGTTTTTGTTGTGATCTAGTGTAGGCCTCGCTTTAGCGAAGGCCTGGTCGCTAAATCGATCCAGGTGTTGCTATAGTGAAGCCTACTGGTTTGTGCGGGTGTCACCAAAGTGACATCAGGAATGGGTTTGCAGACCTTTGATGCCTCATTTTTAAATATTTTCTCTATTTTCAAACTTTACGAGCTCGGCTTAAACGACTTTTCCAAAGGTTTTTCACAGAAAAATATATTTTTCACTCCCCTTAGCATTGTCTATTTATCATCCCTTGATTTTAACATCAAATTTGGAGTATTCAATTGAGAAATTTGGGGTTTTTTCATGAATTTAAATTTTTGACAAAATTGATGATTATGAGCTCGTTTCAACTCTATTTTCGAATTGGTTTTCACTGATGGTTTTCTAATCATAAGAGAAACATTTTAATCTAAGTGTTTTTAAATTTTTACATTGATTTCCAATAGTGAATTTTGGGATGATTTTACTCTTTTATCTGAATTGCTTGATTTTTGTGTTGTTAGTTTAAAATTATGATGGTGAATTTATTTTTGAGTAGATTAAGGTGCTTTGGATTTGATTCGGAAGGGGAAGCTGTTGTTGTTGGAGTAAATTGATTGGCTAATTTGAGGCAAGTAGATTCCAACTCTTGTTGAGTTTGATTGAACTTGGTATTTCCTTTAAATGTGAAACTTGGGGATTAGTGAATTATTCTGGAGGATATAATTGGGTAATGGGTATGTGGAAGTGATGGTATGTATAAATTAAAAATTTATACCAATTTGTTGTTGATTAAGACTTATGAGTTGATATTGTGAATTGGGCTTGTAATGCCAATTGATGAGAATATACAAATGTTTGTCGTACTAATTGTTGAACTTCAATCATATTATAAGAATTATCTGTGGAAGTACTTTATGTGAAATGTTGAGCTACATGCATATTTAAGACATTGTTGGAATTGTCGAATGAAGTTCTTGTGAAATGTGGACTTAGGGGGTGTTTGGATAATTTTTTAAAGTTACTTATAAGTCAGAAGCCAAGAGATAAAACTAGGTAGGTACCTACTTTAGGCTTTTTTACTTTTTTTGTTTGTGCTTTTTAAGCCTAAAGTAAGGTGGTTAAAGCACTTTGTGTCTCTGCCAAAAACCTCTAAAATTTTAAAAGTGCTTAAAAACCAAAAACACCTAAAAATAAGCCTATCCTAGTAGCCTCTTCAGTGATGAATAGTCCTATGTTATGATGACAAGTGGTTATTGAAAGGCTTGAGCTATGATATGATGAGATTACTATGTATTGTGTTGATAATGACACAAGTGTTGAAAGAACAATGAGAATGATTGATAATTATTGAATAAATAATCCATGTGTGCATCTTGCATATTCTTATACTTATGAATATAATTATTGTGTTGCGATGATATATATTTGCTTGATCTTTCATTGTTGATAAAAAGTCAAAGGAAAATAATTCCGACTAGAAAAAGAAAGAAAAGAAATGAAAAGCCGAAGGAAAATGGTTCCAGCTAAAAAAAGAAAGATAAGAAATAAAAAGCCGAAGGGAAATGATTTTAGATAGATATGAAAGTAAATTCCAAAGAATAATTGTTCTAAAAAATACATGGTCCATGTGTGGACCCCATAGATTTTGATTCGATTATATCAGCGGATGTGTATTGCAGGACAAACATGCATCATGATTACTTGACATTTGCATTGTGTTGCTTGCTTTTCATGACATTCCATTTCATTTCATATCATTCCCGACTTGAAGGTTGATAAGTGTATTAAGTCTGATATGTTGCGTGACTTGAATCTTGTATATTGTTGAGATTGAACTACTGAGGTGTTGTGACATGTATTGAATGATTTGAATCTTATATATTGTTATGATTGAACTATTGAAAGGTTGTGAAATATGTTGAATGACTTGGACCTTGTATCTTGTGGAGATTGGACAATTGAGACATTGTGACATGAGACTGTAACTATTTATATTATTTATACTGTGTATGCTGACCTTTCCTGCATACAAGTTTTGTAGTCCAAAGGTATTTGGTTGTGATGGAAGGAGTACTTAGTTCTTTATTTTCTACCTATGGTTATGTCCTATTGTTGGGTACTTTGATGCTCACCCTTGTTTTTCTACACAAGGGTATAGGTTGTGAGCTCGAATCCTGCCGACATTCTTCTTCCTCTTTTGGACCGAGCTATTGACAACTAAGAGGTAGTTGCTTGTCGCTCCAACATACTCTCAAGACTATCATATATCCTT
Organism: Solanum rostratum; assembly: GCA_029948455.1. Classification (NCBI taxonomy): domain Eukaryota; kingdom Viridiplantae; phylum Streptophyta; class Magnoliopsida; order Solanales; family Solanaceae; genus Solanum; species Solanum rostratum. Next base: position 50,811,185 of record CM057047.1, on the reverse strand, counting down.
CAGTAGTTTTGTTCCATTCGAGATATAAAAACTATTGAGACTTGTATCATTTATTCTTATTCTGATGTATTAGAGGCTTGTACCTCGTAACAACCAATTCTGGGATGGTTTTAGTTTGAATTTGTGCCCTTATGATTTATAGCCTTGTTATTATTAATGTTAGATTGTTTTAGCTTTCGTATTATCTTGTATTATGTTGTTGTGACCTGTTTAGGCTGATTTATCTTAGTGGATAAAGTCAAGTATCATCACACTCAATTTCGAGTCATGACAATTTGATATAAGAGTCGTAGGTTCATAGGTCTTATATGTGTACAAGTTCAGTTGAATAGAGTCTCAAGGATCGGCACAAAGACGTCTATCTAATATTTTTGAGAGGCTATGAAGATTATTAGAAAAATCCCTTTTTACTTCTTTCAATTCAGTTATGTGTGGATTCTTGAGTTAATGATGAGTGTCATGTGTTCTTTTGACAGATGGCTAGGACTAGAACACCTATTTCTGCTAGAGTAGAGGCAACCCCTATGACTATTACTGAGGCCTCAGTTAGGGGTAGAGCTATGGGCAAAGTTGGAAGCTAATGTAGGGGCCAAGGAACAACACCAGCCCGAGACTATTAGAGGGGTATCCACCCGAGCCTGAGATTGGAGGAGATCAGGTTTCTCCTGAGTATGCAACTGCACCATTATTATAGGATACTTTGCTGAGGATGTTGGATGTACTCTTGGGCATGGCACAGACTGGTAGCGCCATAGGTACACCATGAGTTTCACAGACCTGGGCAGATAGATAGGTTCTTATTCAAGGTCCTACTATTCATGCTTAGGTGGGCAACCACCACTAGTTACCGCACTAGTTCAGATTGCTACTGAGCCAATACTTGCTGTTGATGATCAACAAAGCTATGAGCTATTTCAGAAGATAAAGACATCCGGTTTTAGGGTGTTAAGGGTGAGGATGCTTATGAGTTCTTGACTTTATGCCATGAGATGTTGGAGACTGTTGGTCTAGTTGATCCTTGGGGTGTTAAGATGTGTTGCTCTTCAGCTCAGCAACATCACTAAAGAGTGGTGGAGGAAACATATGAGGTCTAGACCAGTTCGATCCCCTCCGGTAGAATGGGGGTGTATTATTAGAGTCATTTCAGGATCAATCTTTTCCTTGGAGCATTTAAAAGGAGAGTCAGACAAGATTTGAGAGTTTAACTCAGGGTGGTATGACCATTTTAGAGTATAAGGCCCGATTTTGTCAGTTATCTTGCCATACCATATCCTTGATTCCTACAGAGGCCAAGAGAGCTCGTAGATTTGTTAGAGGCTTAGTTTTCTCCATCAGATCCTATGTTTTCAGGTCAGCTTAGAAGGCAGCCTCCTTTTTGACTATTGTGAATACCACCATAAAGATAGAATTGATGGTTCCAGAGGTGTTTAGGGACCCCAAGATGGCTTGAGCTTCTGGTCATTGTCTCAGCACTTCTACAGGAGGTAGGGGTTCCATCGAGGAGGTAGTACATCATAACATCGGGGACCAGTGCATACTTCATTGCCCGCTTCAGAGGGTGGTTCAAGTTCATCTAGTGTTCAGAGATCTATAAGTCGGGGTGACTATAACATTCCTCTTTGTTCTTCACATCTTCAGCGTAATATGAGGTCTTGTTATAGTTATGGAGATACTTGCAACATGATCAGATAACCCTTTTCAAACTTATAATAGGCCACACCATACCTGTTCAGCAATGCTTATTAGAGATTTAACACCTCTACCTAGAGGTCCATTACCAGTAGTTAGGCGGCGTGGTAGATCTTAATTAAATAGAGGTGGTCATGCTCCTGGTAGGGTTGCTGGTGATGTAGTGGTTCAACTATGTGCTAGGGGCATGGATTTGTTAGGTGGAGGTCATGGTGCTTATTATTATGCTTTCCCTGGTAGACTTGAGGCAGAGGCCTCAGATGCGATTATTACAGGTATTGTCTTGGTTTTTCATCAACCTACATCTATGTTTTTTAAATCTTGGTTCTACTTATTCATATGTGTCCACATACTTCTCCACTAGGTTTGACTTATTATATGATTTGTATGCTTGTGCTTGTACATGTTTCTACCCCGATAGGAGAGAATGGTGGATCGAGTGCACTGATCGTGTCTTGTATCTTTGTTGGCTTATGATACTTGGGTGGACATGATTTTTCTGGATATGGTAGATTTTAATGGTATTTTGGGTATGGATTGGGTATCGGCTATCCCCGTATCATGTTGTTCTTGATTGTTTTGCCAAGAGGGTTACTTTGGCTATGCTTTGTAGATCGAGGGTTAAGTGAAAGGGTTCACATGGTTCTTATCCTAGAAAGGTTATCTCTTATATCAGGGCTCATAGATTGATTGATAGAGATTGTTTATCCTACTTGTCCTTCATTTGCAATACTAGTGTCAATTCACACTCTATGGAGTCTATCCTCATTGTTTTCAAATTTGTGGATGTATTTCCTATTGATCTCCTAGGAGTACTCTTGACAGGAATATTGATTTTTCTATTGACGTGGAGCTAGGCACCAAGCCTATTTCTATTCCTCCCTATCATATGGCTCTTTCTAAACTGAAGGAGCAACTTTATGATTTATAGAGTATGGGGTACATTCGACCTAGTGTTTCCCCATGGGGTTTCCAGTTCTATTTATAAAAAAGAAGGATGGATCTATGAGGAGTTGGTTATGTTATTTGGGTAGACCAATGCACTTGCGATATTCATAAAGTTGATGAATAGAGTATTTCGGTCGTAGTTAGATTCCTTTGTGATTGTATTTAATGATGATATCTTTGTCTATTCCAAGACCAAGGTTGACCATTTAGACACTTGAGGATCATGCTTCAGAGGCTCAGAGAGGAGAGACTTTATGTTAAGTTTTGTAAGTGCAAATTTACGCTCAATTCTGATGTCGCCCAAACTACGCCTCTTACTGAAGGTATAAGCGGTCGTTGTCAAAATATAGAACCTAACCAAGCTTAGAGTCGAATCCACAGGGAATATGGTCTAGACCTGGAGTAATTATGAGTAATTCGAATGAATTAATCTACTTATCTCCTGAAAGGAGGGTATTTGTAAATGCAATAATTAAACCTAAACTAGAAACAAGTTATCGAGAGCAAGTTATGAATTCAATGAGAGAAGTAACTAGGGTATTGTATTCCCCATGAATTCCTAACTCAGTACAACCATATAATCATAACCTTTTCTAGTGTGTAACATGCAGAACTAACCCTTTGATCCAGGAGAGAGGAAAATTTCACTACATGATTTGATTCCCGCAATGTTGCATCACTAACCCTTACCATTTGTTCCAGTTGAACCATCCCTTGGTCCGATTAGGTTGATTAGACGAGAGGGATCATATTGAATCCTGTGAATTATCCCTTACCCTATTCATTACCCCCTTGATCTAGTAAGTAAGAATTAGGTGAGTTCTAATGTTGCCACCATTAAAAAGCATTGTAAAACAAAGAGATAACTAATACACACATGCACACTTTTCAAGAATTATGGATTATCTTGTTTTTACTTTGTTAGTTTTTTATGGTTCCCACAATACTAGTTGTGGATTTACCTATGCATGATCATTATAGATGAAAGAAATATGTTACGGAATAGCATAATTAAACACTTACAATGATGAATTGAAGAACAAGAAATCCCAAATCTCTATAAGAAATAACAATGTTATAATTCCAATATAAAGTAAAAAATAACCACAAGTAACAAAGTATTAATATTCTGACTCCTATCTGGTTCATCCTCTACTGTCTCCCTTCTAAAAAACCTATTTATAATAAGTAAAAATCAAATCCAAAACGAAATAGAAAAATTGGAATTGATAACTCAAAAGTATAAGGTTACGAGTCGTAGATGGAATCTTGATCTTCCAAGTACGATCTTATCCACGACCCATCATCTAACATATGACTCATAAGTGACCTCATCTGTTAACAATTCAACATTCAATATAATTCCTGATCTTTGACCTGCAAACTCACATACGGTCTATAAAGTATTCTACGAATCGTTTGACAACTTGTACTTTTCAATATCTAAAAATTGTTCTTTCCCTGGATCTGACCCACGACTCATCCTATGTCTCGTGTAATAACCCACGACCCATAGACTGCTCCATAAATCATAAGAAATGTCAATTTTGCAAAACTTTATCCAAAATCATCTCGATTCCTGAAATCTTGAAAAAACAAACATAAAAACACATCAAACCTACTAACATCAATTTGAGAACACATAAAATTTCTAGTTTTAAGCATAAAATGTGTTGTATTTTAGCAGCACATCAAGTTTGGCAGTGTTTTTGGGGCATGTGGTGTCTAAGGAGGGCTTCAAGGTTGATTACGTGATGGTTGAGGGTATTAGAGGGTGGAATAGACCTACCTCTACCGTAGAGATCCTTAACTTTGTGGGTTTAGCTGGGTATGATTGACGCTTTGTGCAGGGTTTCTCTACTATAGCAGCTTCATTGAGTAGGCTCACTTAGAAGAATGTAGCATTTATTTGGCCAGGAGAGCTTCCAAAAGCTCAAGTATTTGTTGACTATTGCACCTATTTTGCCTAAGGAGGGTGTTTATTTCACCGTGCATTATGATGCGTTGAGTGTTCGATTAGGAGTTGTGTTGATGCAGAAAGGAAAGGTAATTGCCTATGCCTCATGGTAATTGAAGAATCATGAGAAAAACTATCCTACCCAAGATCTAGAGTTGATAGTTGTTGTCTTTGTTTTAAAGTTGTGGTGACACTATTTGTATGGAGTTCATTGTGAGAAATTTATTGATCACCACAACTTACAATATGTTTTCAGCCAGAACGACTTGAATTTGAGGCAGAAGAGGGGGACTGAGCTTCTAAAATATTATGACTTGAGTATTCTGTGCCATCCGGGTAAGGCTAATATAGTGACTGATGCTTTTAGTAGGAAGACTTCTAATGTGGGCAGCCTAGCAGCCATTCGGATAGAGGAGTGACCCTTGGTTAGAGATATTCATAGATTGGCCAATGGGTTGGTGAGATTATAACTTTTTAATTATGGTGGTGTGCTTGCGTTCCTAAAGGCCCGATCTTCTTTAATGGATAAGATTCATGAGCAACAATTCGAGGATAAGAAACTATGTCTTATTTGAGACAAGGTGACAAGGGTTGAGGCGAGGGAGGCCATACTTGATATGGATAGGGTTTTGAGGAATGTAAGCTAGAATTGTGTGCCTAAGGTGGGTGACTTGATTCGATTGATACTTGAGGAGGCTCATTGGGATAGATATTCCATTCATTTAAGAGCGGCGAAGATGTGCCATAATTTGAGTTAACACTACTGATAGTGTGGCATGAAGAAGGACATAGCTGAGTGTGTGTCCAAGTGTTTGACCTGCGAACAAGTTAAGTACGAGCATCATAGGCCCAATAGCTAGTTCTAGAGGATGCCTATTCCTACTTGGAAATGGGAGCAAATCATTATGGATTTTGTAGTTAGTTTACCCACTACTGTGGGCAGGTGCGAGTATGACTCTATATGGGTTATTATGGACTGCTTGACCAAGTTTGCGCACTTTATTTTGGTCAAGGTTACATACATGACGGGAGAAGTTGTCGCACCTATGTATCAGTCAGATCATGATACATGGAGTACCCGTGTCCATTGTATTTAATTAAGGTTCTTTATTCACGTCCGACTTTTGTAAGGCTCTACAACATGGTTTAGGCCCTCGGTTGGACTTGAGTACAATATTTATTCTTCAAACAGATAGGTAGCTTGAGAGGACTGCTCAAGTGCTAGAAGATATGCTCCGTGCATGTGATGTTGATTTTGGTGCCAGGTGAGATCAATATTTTCCCTTGGAGAAGTTTGCTTATAACAACACTTATCATTCTAGCATCCAAATGGCTCCTTTTGGGGCATTGTATGGCTGGAGATATAGATCACCCATAGGATTATTTGATTTTTTTTTGTGGTGGATAGCCTTGATACAAACTTTCTTGATGCCATGGAGCAGGTTTGCCTGATTCAAAGTCAATTGTTGACAACTTAGAGTTGTCAGAATAGTTCTGCCGATAGGCGAGTTCGACCCTTAGAGTTCATAGAGGGTAATCAGGTTTGGTTGGGGATCTCACTCATGAACTGTTTCATGAGGTTCGAGAAGAAGGAAAAGCTCATTCCTAGGTACATTGTCCCTTTTGAGATTCTAGAGAGAGTGGGTGAGATGGCTCACATACTTACCTTGCCACCTAGTTTATCTTCTGTGCATCCGGTGTTCCACGTCTCTATGCTACACCCATGCATTTTAGATGAGTCTCATGTGATATCTATTGATTAGATAGAGTTGCGTTCCAATTTGATTTATGCGGAGGAGCCAATGGCTATTCTAGACGGATAGGTTCAAAAGTTGAGAACCAAGGAGATAATTTTTGTGAAGGTTCATTGGTGACATCGACTCGAGGGAGAGGCTACTTAGGAGATAGAGCTTGATATGCGGATCCACTACCTCATCATTTTGAAACTTTAGGTATATTCCTTGATTTATGTTTGAGGATGAACATGATTTTTAGTGGTGGATAATGTAATGTTCCAGAAGGTTATTTTTGACTTTTTTAATAAAATTACCATTTTAACCCTCTCAATAGCGGCATTGAGTCATGTTTGATTGATTTTTGATAATTTTTGTAAAAGTTGAGATTTTTGCAAAACATTGAATTTTTGAGGTTTGAATTGCCTAATTTTGAAATTTTGAGTCACTCGAAGATTTGAGTCTTGGAATGGAACTGTGTATATTCCAATAGTTTCAGAATATGAAAATTGTCCTAGGAGATTGTCGAAATCAGATCCGAAGTTATTACATGAATTTTTGGTTCAGAGTTGAAAATTGAGTTTGATCGACTTTGGCTAACGTTTTGAGTTTCGGTGCTTGATTGGTTTTCTGATTGTTCCAAAGGTCTCGGGAAGTGATTTTAGTGCCAAAAAACCCTTGCCTTAATTTTTGAGTGTCCAGTGCTGTTCTAATATTTCTAGTGGTCTATGTGAGATTTAAGGTGTTTAATCGGGTTCCAGGTCAAGGAGGCCTCGGATTAGATTTCTGACGATTCCATTGAGTCCGGAGTATTGAATTTTGTAGGGTTGTATGAATGGTTTGTGTGTACAGAGTTCTAAATGAATTTTGAGGGTTAATTCCGAGTCTTAAAATTGATTGAAAAGGTGTTTTGCTATGATCTAGTGCACCCCTCGTTTTAGCGAAGGCCTGGTCTTTAAAATGACCTCACTATAGTGAAGTCTACTACTTTATGCAGATGTTGCTATAGAAATACTTTTGTCGCTATAGCGACATCAGAAAGGGGTTTACGTAATGCCTCATTTTTGAATATTTTCTCAACTTTCAAACTTTACGTGCTCGTCTTATATGGTTTTTGCTTATGTTTTTGAAGGCTTTTCATTGAAAAAAGTATTTTCCACTCCTCTTATCATTACCCATTAATTATCCCTTGATGTTAACATCATAATTCAGAGTATTCAATTGAGAAAATTGAGAATTTTTCATGAACTTGAGTTTTTCATGAAATAGATGATTATGAGCTCGTTTTCAGCTCCATTTTCTAATTGGTTTTCACTGATGATTTTCTGATCATGATCCAAAAATTTTCATCCAAAAATTTTCACTAACATTGATTTATGATAGTGAATTTTTGGATTATTTTATCCTTTTCCTTGAATTGCTTGATTTTGGTGTTGTTAGTTTTGAATTGTGAATTTGTTTTTGAGAAGATTGTGGTGCTTTGGATTTGATTTGGAAAGGGAAGGCATTGTCATTGGAGTGGTTAATTGGCTAATATGAGGTGAGTGGATTCTAAGCCTTGTTGAGTTTGATTGAACTTGGTATTTCATTTCAATGTGAAACTTGGGGATTAGTGAATTATTCTTGCTGATATGATTGGATAATAGGGATGTGGAAGTGATGACATGTATGAATTGAATCAAGAATATATGTCCAAGCCCGGTGAAATAATGAAAGAAAAAAAGATTTTGATGTCAAAGCACACCAATCAACATTGTACCAATTCATTATTGATTATGACTTGTGAGTTGATATTCTAAATTGAGCTTGTAATGACAATTTATAAGAAAGTAAAAATGTTCATGTTGTACTAATTGTTGAACTTTGATTCATGTTACATAGAATTGCCTATTGAAGTACTTTATGTGAAATGTTGAGCTACATGTATATTTGAGACATTATTGGAATTATTTAATTAAGTGCTTGTGAAAACTTAAATATTGAATAGTCCTAGGTTATGCTGACAAACGGTTATTGAAAGGCTTGAGTTATGATATGATGTGATTACTATGTAATATGTTGATGATGCCATAAGTTTGAATGATCAACGAGAATGATTGATGATTATTGAATAAATGATTCATGTGGACATCTTGCATATTCTTATACTTGTGAATGTGATTTTTGTGTTGTGATGACATATACTTTCTTGATATTCCATTGTTGATGACAAGCAGAAGTAAAATGGTTCCGGCTATAAAAAGAAAACAAAAGAAATAAAAAGTCAAAGGGAAATGATTCTAGCTCAAAAAAGAAAGAAAAAAATGAAAAGCAGAAGGAAACTGGTTCCAGCTAGAAAAAGAAGAAAAAAAAAGCCAAAGAAAAATAATTCTAGCTAGATATAAAAGAAACTCTCGAATGGTTCTAGCGGATAAATGGTCCATGTGTTGCCTCCATGGGTTCCGATCTGATTATATCAGTGGATGCTTGTTGTAAGAGAAACATGCATCATGATTACTTGACATCTGAGTTGTGTTGCTTGCGTTTCATGGCATTCCATTCCATTTTATATCATTTCCTACTTGAAAGTTGATAAATATACTAAGTGTGATAAGTTGAATGACTTGAATCTTTTATTTGTTGAGATTGTACTACTGAGGTGTTGTGACATGTATTGAATGAGTTGAATCTTGTATATTATTAAGATTGAACTATTAAAAGGTTGTGACGTATGTTGAATGACTTGGGCCTTGAATATTGTGGAGATTAGACTATTAAGATACTACGATACGAGATTGTAATTGTTTATATTATCTATACTATGTATGCTGACCTTTCCTACGTGTAGGTTGTGTAATCTGGAGGTATGTAGTTGGATGGATGGAGTACTTACTTCTTTATTCTCTACCTGTGATTAGGTCCTCTTGTTGGGTAGTTTGGTACTTACCCTTGTGTTTCTACACTTGCGTGTAGGGTGTGAGCCCGGATCCTACTAACGTTCTTCTTTCTCTTTTAGAACAAGCTATTGATAACTAAGAGGTAGTTCCTTGTTGCTCCACTATACTTTTAAGACTGTCTGATATCTTTTAGTAGTTTTTTCTACTTAGAGAAAAAAACTATTGATGCTTGTATCGTTTTCTTATTATGATGTATTAGAGGCATATACCTTGTGATAACTAGTTCTTTGATGGTTTTAATTTGGATTTATGCCCTTATGCTTTATAGCCTTGTTATTATTAATGTTAGATTGTTTTAGCTTATGTATTATCTTGTACTATATTGTAGTGACCTATTTAGGCAGACTTATCTCAGTGGGTAAAGGCAAGTGCCATCACACCCGTTTTAGGTCATGACAAACATGCATCTACAAGAAAATTTCATCCATCCTAGGGGTTGTGGAAATAATGGGGTGGTCAATCAGAACATGAGTATTCAATATAATGGGAGTCGCTCCAGTACCTTCTAACCTATTAAAAAATATTGCACCTACTAAATAACCTCAGTTGACATAGGGGGAAATCCTACACCTCCAACTAGTGTTGGCACTTCTAGCTCCAGGTCGACCTCATATACAAACTCAACCTCTTTCCAAAAATATTCTTCAGTTGAAGGGGGGCTGCCGACCTTTTCTTAACTGTTGCTTGAGCTTTACCCGTAGCGGGTGACGCTTTCTCTCTACCACTACAATTGCCTTTTTCTCATCCTTGATATGTTGTTTTTTATAACTATAATTTCCTTCCTTTATCTATTTCATCTAGTGTTAACCATCTACAGACATAAGAACGAATGAGTTAGATACCAATTAGAATCAGATTACAACATAAAGGAAGAAAGGAAAGTTTCCTAGAGTTTTGTAGCCTCTCAAAGAAAAGTACAAACATCTTTTTACCATTCTACAAGACTTTATGTCATGATCCAAGCTAGGCCCTAGATTTTACATGGTGATCAAAACTCCAAAGGATCCCAACCAAGCCATCTTAGCATATGAATAAACATTCATGAGGAAATTAAAGCATCATCACAATCTAGAATGGGAAAGGGAAATGGTCTTATCTCAATAACATAAGAGTAAGGAAGTAAGCTTTATCCAAAAATAAAAGGGCAACATAGAATCTATACATCCAATGTGCCTCTATTAGTCAACATATTGAGGGCTTAAGACAAGTTCATAGCTTACCCATATTCAACAGAAAGAAAAGGACATGGTCTCAAGTAGCAAATTAAACTAAAAGAATAATGAAGTATCAAGTGATAGGCTTTCCCAAGAATCATGAGGACTTATAAATCCTTCTTCAAGAGTCTTCCAAGCTAGCCACTAGATGGCAGAGTAATGCTAGACCATACTTTATAAAACAATGTAAAAATAGAGTATGTGTTAGGACTTTGAATGCACTATGATATACGTGGTCCATGAATGATATACATATATATCATAAATTAAATGGTGCATAAGACAAGAGATGTAAAATCACAAGAACATGGATAGTAAATAAAACAAAAAGTAACACAAAATTTGAAACCATATGGTCAAACATCATATCATAATGAATCTTAAAGTACACTTGGTCATTTTGTGGATATCAACCTTAATTGACAATAAGACCATGCGAGCCATACCATAGAATTTGTTGTAACTACCACATTGAGAAGAGATAGGCTACTTTTCCAAGGTAGACTCCATGATATGTAAGGCCTTGTAAGTTGAAAGGTCAAAAACCAAGGCCTAAAAAGTGATATTTCTGGAAAATGGCATAGGGCTCCCCTAAAGGGACCCTTCACGGGCTGTGGTGTGCACTACTGGCTGTGGAGAGCCTTCGTAGATGAGGACCTGAAGAGTTTGGTCAAGAGGGCTGACCATAGAGTCCACCATGGGCCGTGGTCCTCACCACGAGCTATGGTGGATCTCGTGGAAGGCCACCCCTTGTGTTCAAGGCAACCCTACCCATGATGACCCTCACTACAGGCCGTGGTGCACTTCACGGGTTGTGGTGGGCCCTTTGTGGAGGAGTCTATCTCGGTAAGGTTTTTAGTTTTATAAGGGGTATTCGGGTGTTTTCCTAACCATCCTATTAACTATTAACTACCCTATTAACTACCCTAAGGTCTTATTTGGGTCTTTCCTAATACCCCTATTTAGGCCTTCTATGGACGATGTTTGGACCAAATTACTTTCTATTAACTACCCTAAGGTTCTCACAATTCACTTAATTCTCACCCAGCTCGTAAAATTAAAACTTCTCTCTCTAAAATCACTCTCAATGCTTTCTTCTTCCACAAGCTAGCAGTCCATTGAAGATTAAGCGATTCCTCCAAGGATTCAGGGCAAATTCCCCTGAATATTACTAGTTTATATACCAAGCTTTATGAGTTTTTATCCACAGAGTACTTTAACCTATGAAACCCAAAGGATCTTCCACTTTTCAATTGATTTCAAGTATGAACTTTATGGGTTACCTAATTCTCTTGTTAATGCATGAATTACGTCTGTATCAATATTTGTTTACCTAATTATGTATGGATTGTCATGGAATTACATGAGTTGATTGCTTTTTATAAGGGCCCATATTTTCCTAGTGGCATTTCCCAGATGTCTTGAAATTTTCCCCAGTGAACTGTCAGGCATCACTCTACAGAGGAGCCTGCACGGCCCGTGTGAAGTCACACAGACCGTGTGGCCTCCGATGGAAGTGACACTTAGGTCAGTTCATGGTTGGGAAAAACCTTGGCCCAATGAGAAAATTAGGCAACTGAAGCCACACTGGTGTTCACACGGTCCGTGTGACGCCACACGGTTCGTGTCGCCTTCCATCTGACTTACTATGTGGAAATTTTTCTAAATATAAAATTACCATCTCGTAACTTTATCGTGCAAAAATTATTTGAAGTACCATTACACGGTCGATGTCACGGCCCATGTGATGTCACACGGACCGTGTCGTCGTCCCTGTGGTATCACTTAGCTTTGAGAACTTTTCCTCTGTGAGAATCTAAGTGGGGGATCATGGTCACTGTCCACAGTCCGTGTGATGCCTCACGGACCGTGTAGTGAGCCGTGTGAGTCTTACGGGACTAAATGAGGTCCTTTTCATTAATGGCATTCATGCTATTTTAATTTATTTTAAACATGAATTATGATCTTTTACCTATTCTAAACCCTTAATTCAGCTGAAAACCCCTCCCCTCTTCACTCATTCACCTAAATCACTCAACCTCTCTCAAGATCACTTCCCTATTCCTCCCAATTCTCCTCTCTGAAGGATCAAACTAGGTTTTCAATTGGTGTTAATTCAAGCAAAATTCCTGCTCCTCGAATCAAGGTACGTGGGATTGACTCTTGGTCCCTTTTAACCAAGAAAACCCAAAATTCCTTTCACTTGATTTTATGAATTTTAGTCACTTTGAATGTGCGATTTCATTATTGGGTTTTATTAAATATAATCAGTGCATAGGCTGTATTTTACCTTTGATTTAAATTCATTGTTGATTACTATTATGATGATCTACATTGAGTTATAAAGAATGAACATACATGTCCCTTTTAAGGTTATTTATGCACGGGTGACTTGCACTACAATTTACGTATGGATGTAATTATTATTTTCTCAATTTTGTATTGTGATATTGATTTTAAACTCGAATCTATGTTACCTATGCTATCCTCACATCATGCATTGCATTGCATTCATGAATATTGAGATATGAAAATTATGAAGTGGGTTAAGCCCAACTATTTGATGAAATGATTTGACAAGACATGACAAAAAGGTGACCACCGGTATGTCTATAATTGAGGCTCATTGAGCAAAATGGGTGCTTGCACCGTCATATATATACGAATGAGCTATTCGTTGCATGAGCATCTACAAGCATAAACTAAGATTTGGCATTTGAGACAAAAGGTGCATTGAATGGTTTGAACTAAACATTGAAATTCTACAAAGCACGTACATGCATGAATATTCAAGTGAGATGTTAATGACTTAGCACCGATGGACTGGGAGTGCAACACCGATGGACTGGGAGTGCAAGGGCTATCCCCAAGGGCCCTATCGTTTTCTTGAACTATGTGCCAACATAGTAACGTTTACCATTACCGAAATGACCAAATCGTTAGGAATGATTATACGTATATAATAACTTGATACAAATGATACAGGCAGTAAATCCTTCCGAAATGGTGAGTCCGTAAGGTAGGCAACCATCCGCGAAATGGTTAGTCCGTAAGGTGTGATGTAAATTACCTTTGACAAGTAATCTTCTCTCTACCGGTGGGCGGTCCCAATCGATCTAATTCATTTAATAGCTAGCATTAGTTTGATATATTAGATATAGTCTATATATATATATATATATATATATATATATATATATATATATATATATATAATTCTTCTATATTATATGCGTTGTCACGTAACATTGCAATGCAGGTTTGGTAAGTCACATGCATTGCATGCCCGCATACTTAGTACATTCATACATACTAATGTATACTCTATGCCTACATGATTTTACCACGTAGGGGCCAAACACTTTGATTACCAATAGGAGAACGAATAGTCGAAATTCAAGGTTGCGGTGGTGAGTCCCATCCTCAGGGAATGAGCTAATTACTTTTCTTATTATCCTTCTTATTGTTCTTACCTATTGAGGGTGAGCCCGGGTTTTGTCCTGGCCCCCATTCTTGACTACAAGCATTGTTGGATACTGTGTAACTCTTCAGAGATTCTTTTGTCTTGATTAATGCTTGTCTATGTATTGAGTGAATGATTTATGATAAATCTCCTTTGACTACTGTTTATATAAATATATGCACGTATGTTTAGATGTTATTCTTAGACCAATGATGTGGATATTGATATCTGAGGCTTGTTTGGGGGCTCTCGGGTCCCCATTCACCGTGTCACATCTAGACCCTAACCCTGGGTCGTGATATAAGATGGTATCAGAGCCCTAGGTTTATAAATGGTCCTCGGAGTCCAACGTGCTGCGTTGAGCAGAGTCCTATTCATGGGTGTGAAGTACACCATACCTATGAGTGGGAGGCTACAAAGACATTTTAGTAATTACCCGTTTCTTCCTGCCTTATGTCATGCTATGACTAGTATATGAAGCTTCCTTGTCTGACGGTGTCGTTGATCCATTTCAGAAGATGCCTCGTGGAAGACCCATCTACCAAGACCGGCTCCAGCTAACGATGATTAAGCTCTACGTAAGTCTATAGAGGAGCCTATCTCGAACGGTGAATTCCGCACTGCTTTCGCCATGCTTGCTCAGGTAGTAACTTCTCAGGTAAGGTAGGCCAAGCTGCCACGGGATCCTACGCTTGCCTCTAGGGTGAGGGATTTCACTTGGATGAATCCTCCGGAGTTCTATGGGACAAAGGCTGACGAGGATGCTCAAGAGTTTATTGATAAACTTACTAAGGTATTGAACATCATGGGTGTCACCTTTGAGGAGAATGCTGAGCTGGCCGCTTATCAGCTGAAGGACGTGGCTTAAGTGTGGTATACGCAATGGTCCTTGGAAAGGGTTTATGGCAGTGATGTTAATTGGGAAGAGTTCAAATTTGCTTTCCTTGATCACCCTTCCGAATGACCTAGAATATAGTCTACTATCATAGAAGGTGTGAAGCAGGCGAGGTCTTTAAAGCAAAAAAGCAAAGCAAGTTCCAGGGATGTAGGCAGAGGGGAATAAAATGCATTCCATTCAAGATGGGTGTTCCTTCGTAGATCTCTGAATTTCACCCTTCTTTCCACTGGAGCTTAGGGAGGCCAGAATGACTGAGTTTATCAACCTTAAGCAAGGGAGTGTGAGTGTGAGGGATTATGCCCTCAAGTTCACCAAGCTTTCCAAATATGCTCCGTCCCTGGTGGTTGACCCTCGTGCAAGGATGCACAAATTTGTGTCGGGTGTCTCCGACCTACTTGTGAAGGAATTTCGAACTGCTATGCTTATATGGGACATGGATATTGCCAGACTCATGGTGTATGCTGAATAGATCGAGGGGGTGAAACACAAAGAGAAAGGAGTTCACGATCCCAAGAGAGCCCATTTTGATGGTAGATTCTCTGGTTCTCAAAGAATTGGTTTTGGTCGTATCCAGCAGGGCTAGGATTCCGGTGCTCGAGTTGCTAATGATCGTGTGCCTCCTGCTAGAGCACCAGGTGGCGGCGGTTAGGGGTATCATTTGTGTGACAGCTGTGGGAAGCCCCACACGGGAGTCTGTTGGAGTGATTTAGACGTGTGCTTGAGATGTGGTGATAAAAATCGTAAGGCTCCTAATTGTCCCAGAAATGCCCATAGAGGCCAAGGTCAGGTGGCCCAAGGTGGGCAAGGCTAGCAAAGGCCTCCCCAAGGTGTTGCCCCGAATAACAATCGGTTCTATGCACTCCACGCCCGCCAGGATGTTGAGGAAGCTCCGGATGTCGTGACTGATATGTTAAAAGTCTTTGATTTTTATTCTTATGTCTTGCTTGATCCGGGTGCAAATTTTTCTTTTGTGACTCCTCTTTTGGCTGTTAAATTTGGGTTGAGTCCCAAAGTTTTGAGGGGTCCTTTCTCAGTTTATACTCCTGTGGGTGAATCTGTCGTTGCACATAGAGTCTATCATGGTTGCCCTGTTTCTATGTTGCACAAAATCTTTCTGTGTGATCTTGTTGAACTTGAGATGTTTGATTTTGATGTGATTCTTGGGATGGATTGGCAGTATGCATCATATGCTTCTATAGATTGTAGGACCCGGAAGGTCACGTTCCAACCTCCCGGTGAGCCCGTGCTTGAATGGAAGGGTGGTGATTCCTCTATTAAAGGTTGGTTTATTTCCTACCTCAAGGCGCGGAGAATGATTTCTAAGGGGTGCATTTGTTATATTATGAGGGTCAAGGATATGGAGTCCGAAGTGCCTACTCTTGAGTCAGTCCCTGTGGTGAATGAGTTTTCAGATGTGTTTCCCGAAGACTTACCAGGCATTCCCCTGGAAAGAGAGGTGGACTTCGGCATAGATCTCCTTCTAGATACTCAGCCTATTTCTATTCCTTCTTATCGTATGGCATCAACAGAGTTGAAAGAATTAAAGGAGCAGTTAAAGGATCTATTGGAGAAGGGTTTCATTCAGCCTAGTATATCGCCATGGGGTGCTCCCGTGTTCTTTGTAAGAAAGAAGGATGGGTCTCTTCGGATGTGTATTGAATACAGGCAGCTGAATAAGGTGACTGTTAAGAATAAGTACTTGTTGCCCAGGATTGATAACTTGTTTGATTAGCTTAAAGGGGCTACCCATTTCTCAAAAATTGATCTCCGTTCTGGGTATCATCAGTTGAAGGTTAAGGAGTGTGACATTCCCAAGACAACTTTTCAGACGAGGTATGGGCATTTTGAATTTGTAGTGATGTCATTTGGTCTATTCAATGCTCCAGCCATATTTATGGATCTAATGAACCGGGTGTTCAAGCCATTCCTCGTCAGTTTTGTGGTGGTCTTCATTGATGATATTCTCATTTACTCCTGAAGTGAGAAAGAGAACGAGAATCACTTGAGAATGGTTCTCCAAACTCCGAGGGAAAAGCAATTGTACGCCAAGTTTAGCAAGTATGAATTTTGGTTGGGCGAAGTGGCTTTCCTTGGTCATGTGGTGTCCGGTGATGGTATCAAGGTGGACCCAAAGAGAACGAGGCCGTGAGGAATTGGCCTAGACCATTGACTCCTCCAAATATTCACAGTTTCATTGGGCTGGCCGGGTATTACAAAGGTTTGTGGAAGGGTTCTCATCTATTGCCTCCCCATTGACTAAGTTGACCCAAAAACATGTTAAGTTCGTATGGTTAGATGAATGCGAGAAGAGTTTTCAGACTTTGAAGGATCGACTTACATTGGCTCTCGTCTTAACTCTACCAAATGGTTTGGAGGGATTTGTGGTGTATTGTGATGCCTCGCAGATTGGATTGGGTTGTGTACTTATGCAAAATTGTAAGGTAATAGCATACACCTCAAGGTAGTTAAAGGTGCATAAGCGTAACAACCCAACTCACGATCTTGAGTTGTCAGCGGTGGTTTTTTCTTTGAAGATTTGGAGGCATTATTTATATGGGGTTCATGTTGATGTGTTCACCTATCACAAGAGTTTGCAATATGTTTTCACCCAGAGAGATCTCAATTTGACACAAAAGAGGTGGTTGGAACTCCTAAAGGATTATGACATGAGTGTCCTATATTATCCCGGCAAGGCCAATGTTGTGGCTGATGCTCTTAGCAAGCTGTCGATAGGGAGTGTAGCGCATGTTGGGGAAGAAAAGAAGGAGTTGGCAAGAGATGTTCACTGGTTAGCTAGGTTGGGTGTCAGGTTGGCGGATTCGAGTGATGGTAGTACTCGTATTCAAAATAGGGCTGAATCCTCCGTAGTGGGTGATGTGAAGGCTAAGCAAGATTTGGACCCCTCGTTGCTTGAATTGAAGAAGTTGGTTGCTAAAAAGGAGATTGAGGTACTCTTCCAAAGGGGAGATGGTGTACTTCGGTACCAAAATCGGCTATGTGTCCCGGATGTAGATGACCTCAGAAGGGTGATTATGAGTGAGGCTCATAACTCTTCTTATTCTACTCACCCGGGTTCTACCAAAATTTATTAGGATTTGAAGGAAGTGTATTGGTGGCATGGTATGAAGAAATACATTGCTAGGTTCGTGTTTGAATGCCCGAATTGTCAACAGGTGTAGGTAGAACACCAAAGGCCTGGCGGTTTGGCCCAAGACATTGAAATTCCCACATGGAAATGGAAAGATGTGAACATGGATTTTGTAGTTGGATTGCCTCGAACCCGAAGGCAATTTGATTCCATTTGGGTTGTTGTGGATCGGATGACGAAGTTGTCTCATTTTCTACAAGTTAAGACTACTTTCAGGGCTGAAGATTACACAAGGTTGTATATCCAAGAGTTGGTGAGGTTGCATGTGTGTACCTAGACCCATTATATCGAATTGAGGTACCCAATTTACTTTCCACTTTTGGAGGTCTTTTAAGAAGGGATTGGGAACTATGATTAAGTTAAGTACTGCTTTTCACCCTCAAAGTAATGGCCAAGCGAAGAGGACTATTCAAACCTTGGAGGATATGTTGAGGGCTTATGTGTAGGAGTTTAAGGGGAATTGGGATGACCACTTTCCACTCATTGAGTTTGCTTATAATAATAGCTTCCATGCTAGCATTGGTATGGCGCCATTTGAAGCTTTGTATGGGAGAAGGTGTAAATCACCGGTGGGGTGGTTTGAGTTGGGAGAGATGGCGCTAGGGGGCCTGGATTTGGTGATGGAAGCCATAGAGAAAGTAAAAGTGATTAGGGAGAGGTTGAAAATGGCCCAAAGTCATCAAAAGTACTATTCGGATGTTAGGAGGAGGGATCTTGAATTTCGCATTGGTGATTGGGTATATGTGATGGTTTCGCCTATGAAGGCTGTGATGCGTTTTGAGAAGAAGGGAAAGCTAAGCCTCTGATATGTTGGCCCTTATGAGATTGTTGAGGAAATTGGAGGTGTGGCTTACAAGTTGGAGTTACCTCCGGATTTGAGTCCTATTCATCCGGTTTCCATGTGTCTATGTTGAGGAAGCTATTTTGTGATCCTAGCACCATTGTACCTTTGGAAGGAATTGAGGTTTAGGAAAATTTGTCCTATGAGGAAGTGCCGGTGGAAATCTTGGATAGGCAAGAAAAGCGGCTTCGAAACAAGGATGTAGTTTCGGTGAAGGTGCTGTGGAGAAATCAACAAGTGGAGAGTGCTACTTGGGAGGCGGAGCCGAACATGGTGAAACGATACCCTCATCTTTTCCAATCTACTCAAGCCTAAGGTACTAGGAATCTTCCTTGTCTAATGTTTCCATTTCTTACTTTCTTGAGTCTCATGACACGACATGCATACATGTGCACTAAAGGATCTTGATACGAGCTTAAAGGTCATGAACTATAGTTTTGCACAATGCTTTTGATACAAATTTTTGTAATGAATTATGCATTGTATCTTGTGTTGGATGTTTCTTGCCCTAAATCAAGCCTTTCAAGCCTTGTTTTTGCGTTCGGGGAAGAATGTTCCAAAGGGGGAGATGATGTAAGGACCTATATTTTCCTAGTGGCATTTCCCAGATGTCCTGAAATTTTCCCCAGGGAACTGCCAGACATCATTCCACAGAGGAGCCTACACGACCCGTGTGAAGTCACACAGATCGTGTGGCCTCCCGTGGAAGTGACACTTAGATCAGTTTACAGTTGGGATAAACCTTGGGACAAAGAGAAAATTGGCCAAGTGAAGGCACATAGGTGTTCACACGGTCCGTGTGATGCCACACGATTCGTGTGGCCTTCCGTGTGACTTACTATGTGGAAATATTTCTAAGTATAAAATTACCATCCTGTAAATTTATCGTGCGAAAATTATTTCAAGTACCGTGACAAGGTCGATGTCACGGCCCGTGTGATATCACACAGACCGTGTTGTTGTCCGTGTGGTATCACTTAGCTTTGAGATTTTCCTCTGTGAGAATCTAAGTGGGGGATCACGCTCACCGTCCATGGTTCGTGTGCCGCCTCACATACCGTGTAATGAGCCGTGTGAGTCTGACGGGACTAAATTATGTCCATTTCAATAATGGCATTCATGTAATTTCGGTTTATTTTAAACATGAATTATGACCTTTTACCTATTCGAAACCCTTAATTCAGCTGAAAACCCCTCCCCTCTTAACTCATTCACCTAAATCACTCCACCCCCTCACAATTACTTCCTTATTCCTCCCAATCATCCTCTCTCAAGGATCAAGCTAGGATTTCAACGTGAGTTAATTCAAACCAAATTCCTGCTCCTCGAATCAAGGTATGTGGGATTGATTCTTGGTACCTTTCAACCAAGAAGACCCAAAATTCCTTTCACTTGATTTTATGAATTTTAGTCACTTTGAGTGTGAGATTTCATTATTGGGTTTTATTAAATATAATCAGTGCATGGCTGTATTTTACCTTTGATTTAAATTCATTATTGATTACTATTATGATGATCTGCATTGAGTTATAAAGTATGAACATGTATGTCCCTTTTAAAGGTTGTTTATGCATGGGTGGCTTGCACTACGATTTACATGTGGATTTAATTATGGTTTTCTCAATTTTGTATTGTGATATTGATTTTAAACTCAAATCTGTGTTACCCATGCTATCCTCTCATCATGCATTGCATTGAATTCATGAATATTGAGATATGGAAATTCTGAAGTGGGTTAAGCCCAACTATTTGATGAAATGATTTGATAAGATATAGGCTATGACAAAAAGGTGATCACCGGTATGTCTATAATTGAGGCTCATTGAGAAAAATGGGTGCTTGCACCGTCACATATATACGAATGAGCTATTCCTTGCATGAGCATCTACAAGCATGAACTAAGATTTGGCATTTGATCCCAAAGGTGCATTGAATGGTTTGAACTAAACATTGAAATTCCAAAAAGCACGTACATGCATGAATATTCAAGTGGGATGTTAATTACTTAGCACCGATGGACTGGGAGTGTGAAGGCTATCCCCAAGGGCCCTCCCCTTTCCTTGAACTATGTGCCAGCATAGGAACGTTAACCATTACTGAAATGACCAAGTCGTAAGGAATGGTGATACGTATATAATAACCTGATACAAATGATAAATGTAATAAATCCTTCCGAAATGGTGAGTTCGTAAAGAAGGTGACCATCCCCCAAATGGTAATTCGGTAAGGTGTGATGTAGATTACCTTTGACAAGTAATCTTCTCCCTACCGGTGGGAGGTCCCAATCGATCTAATTCATGTAATAACTCGTATGAGTTTGATATGCCGGTTATAGTCCATCCTCATTATATATATGAGCATTACTACATTTCATGCATCACGACCTTTATGGCATCTTGTATATATATATATATATATTTATCTATTGAATATATAATTCTTCTATATTATGTGCGTTGTCACGTAACATTGAAATGCAGGTTTGGTAAGTCACGTGCATTGCATGCCCGCATACTTAGTACATTCAAATGTACTAACACATACTCTATGCCTACATGATTTTACCATGTAGGGGTCGAGCACTTTGATTACCAACAGGAGATCGAATAGTCAATATTCAAGGTTGCGGTGGTGAGTCCCGTCCTCCGTGAATGAGCCAATTACTTTCCTTATTGTCCTTCTTATCGTTCTTAGCTATTGAGGGTGAACTCGGGTTTTGTCCTAGCCCCCGTTCTTGACTAGAGGCATTGTTGGATACTGTGTAACTCTTCAGAGATTCTTTTGTCTTGACTAATGCTTGTATATGTATTATGTGAATGATTTATGAGAAATCTCCTTTGACTACTCATTATATAAATATATGCACGTATGTTTAGATGTTATTCTTAAACCAATGATGTGGATATTGATATCTAAGGCTTGTTTAGGGGCTCTCGGGTCCCCATTCGCCGTGCCACATCTAGACCCTAACCTCGGGCTGTGACACTTTTAAAGTGGTTTCTCTGTAAGGCTATTAGGATTCATGAATGTACAATTTGAGTTCTTATGTTTATGATTCAATGTGATGTAATTCTATAGAATTATGCATAAACTTCATAATTACATGTTTTAAAGTTGTTTTGGTATTGAATCCACATGATGTAGCTAGTTTTCAATAATCATGATATGGAATGATAAGGGCTTTTATCAAGGTTTATAAAAGTTATTCAATTATGTTTTATGAATTCTCTCCAATGATGAATACATTGATGAACGAATGTTGGTGAAAGGACAATTCTCACCTAATCATGGATTCACCCGTGAAGGATAATTCTCACATTGATAGATCACCTAAGGGTTTAATGAGCTACTGTATATGAATGATGGTTTTCAAAGACTCAAAGCTATAATTGATTTATAATTAACTATGATACTATGATTTTATATTCTATCCTTATTAGGGTATTGTTGTCTAGTCTTAGGGACTACTTGAGTTGTTTCACCATCCTTCACCTTTAGGGTAGGAAGATAAGGACCGTCAAGCACAATATCCCATAGCTCATAGTCTTCAGCTATGAATAAATCATGCATATGAGTCTTCCACCAACTAAAGAATTTCCTATTAAAGCGAGGAGGTCTGGTACATGACTGACCCTCTTCAAGATTCAGTGGAGCTACCATTTTTCTCGAAGATCCTCGCTAGGTGTTAACCTGTTAGAGAGTCTAAGCTCTGATACCAATTGATGAAAATGTAGGCTTCTACTGAATACATGTGACCAGGTCCCTCGTACAAATGATAATAAACAGAGAACAACTTAGAAAGAAAATAAAAGCAGCAAAGTAAAACAAGACAAGCTGTTTTACATGAAAACTTCCTTCCTCAAAGGAGGAAAAAACCATGACATGTACTCATAGAATTTCAACCCAAATCTATTAGCTTTCAAGGGAGCAAATCTTTGGACTACAAACTCTTTCAACTGAGGAACCTAACTTTAGATCCCTTCCCTTTCACTATGACAACTCTACCACAGGTATGAGCTAACTAAGTAGCTACTCCATTACCCACTAAATCGATTAACTCTAGCCAACTTACACTTCAACACCCTCCATAGCTAACTCTAGCAGTGAAGAACAAAATCTTGCTCGAATATCAGATTGCTTTATAGTTTAGGAATCAATTCATAAGATGCAAGAACCATTTTAGCATAATGAAGTACACAAAGTAAGAGTACAACTCTGATTCTGCCTAAGTGTACTACTTGAGCTTCACCAAGAACACTCACCCAATGTGTGTAGAAACCCTTACAAAATTTTCTTCAAGAAAGGTTGGGTATATATACCTAACATCATCACCATTTGGAGTAATTTCATTTACTAGAAAATTTCTATAGAGCAGGCTGACACACACCAAACAAATAACAAACTTGTAGGTGCACAGTGTATGATTTGTCGAGTGTCACTTTTAGGATCTCAGTACACATGGGACCAGGTCCCTCATCTGTTCTGTAACCTCATCGTTTGTTAATTCATTAAAACATCATAACATCACCTACCTTTAAAATGAGCTCTCCTGGAGTCCCCCATTCTCTTCTTCCTTAATTTGCTCGACATAAGTCATGAGTTGAGATATGTCCATTTCCCTTACAAGCATGGCTATGAGACATTCTTCATTAATCAAGTCAGATAGTCCCAACACAAATTTTTTCATCCTAGAATGGGGATCAATGACCAAGGTAGGAGCATACTTAAAGAGATTTGTGAACTTGAGGGAATACTCCCTCACACTCATAGAGTCTTATTTGAGATTTATTAACTCCATCATCTTGGCTTCTATTAGCTGAATCGATCAAGCAAGGCAACATTGAATTCCTCCAAAAGAATGAAACCATCATCCACCCTCTCCATCTTCTATTGGGGGAACAATATTTGTGCATTGCCCTTGACTTGGTAAGCCGCTAACTTCGATTTCTCCTCCGAAGCCACCCCTATATTAGCCAAGACTTTGTATCTTTCATCAATTAATTCTTGCGGGTCTTCCTCCACTTTCGAACCATGAAACTATGAAGGGTTCATCCTAGTAAAATCCCTCACCGGTGAGGCTGGAGTAGGAGTATGAGGAACTTGGGCTCCTCGGTAGGCTTGGTTTGCCATGGCTTGGGTCCACATGGTGATGACATTCCGGTACTCAGTATTTGTGACCCCTTCTTCTTGGGGAGCTTGTGGAGCTGGAGGACCTTGGTCCTCATTTGGGATGGGAGCCATTGGTGGAGGTGCTCTACTAGAGGCATGATCTAGAAATTCAAACAACAACTCGTTAGAAGTAGAAAGTCTTAGGACAAGTTCTAAGACACGACATAGAACATGAAAGAAGTGAGTTATTTCCTAGACGCCTTATAACCTTATATTCATAGTTATGGTGCGCTTCTCACAATAAGTTGAATTTTTGAGGACTACTTTACAACCTAATACTTTGATACCAAACTTGTGATGACCCAAGCCTAGGGCCTAGATGTGATATGGAAAATGAAGAATCTGAAGGTACCTTAAATAAGCCTCATAACATACATAAAACACATCACCGGTTTAGAAAATAAAGTATCCGAACACTAAGGGATAGGGTCCAAGGGACAAAAGACACAAACATAGGAAATAAAGTCATAACAAATACATATACATCCATAAATATCCAAAATGCATCTATATCCTATCTTGGAGGCTTAGACATGTTCCAAGGTCACCCTCAAATGTGTAATAAGTGGAATAAAATGTCAGTCTTAAAGCAACAAACTAGATAAGAAGGGTATTGTCCTCGAACTAGAGGACTAGGTCTTTAATCCTAAAGTCAACCACGAGTATGAGGAGGATGATCATCAAACCCTACATGGTGATATCATACAGGCAAAATATGCGTTAGCACTATAGAATGTATTAACTATATGGGATGCAATGCAGTAAGAAGATCATAATATCACATAAATAATATGTATAACCATAACAAGGAATTAAAGCTCAATATGATGAATAATCAACGCATCATTCAATACATGCTTTGAAGTGACATAAACATCATAAGACACTATATACATAACTATGTGGGAGGAGACCATAACCAATACTAAGACCATGTGAAATATTGCATGAAATTCTAATATTGCCTTCACATCAGAGAAGGAGGAGTCTACTTGCGAAGGTTGAACTTTACCCCACTAGATTGGTGTCATGAACATGATGCTATATGTGGATCCACTAGCTAAAACATAATCCCATGCTGGTGTATAGTTATGAAACAAAAGGCTTTATATAAGGATCCTTAGGGATAGTCCCCCACCTCAACCCTCATTCGGTGCTAAGTCAAGTCCCACGAAACAATTATCATAAAAATATACTAGTTATGCATTCATAAGTTCAATAGTAATCATGGTTCAAAACTTGTCAAGACTTCATGCATATAAAGTAGCTCGTTCAAAACCTTAAGTGATTTGAGTATGTGATAATTTTCCTTTCACATAAATAATCCATCATATGAGGTGAGAAAACCATTCATCAACATTCTCCTTTCATTCAAGGACTCCTATATATATAATCAATAGCTTTCATAAACATTCAATTGGAGCCTTGGTCTTACAAATCATTCTTTCTTGGAAAGTAAAATAAAGTAGGTATGTTCAAGTCAAACCATCTTTAAATCATGTATTTCAATGAGATTATGCATGAAAACCATGAATTTCATATATTTAAATCATAATCCAAATAGCCCACCATGCATTTCAAAGACCCAATATAGTTTGATAAAGAGGCACTTGATAAATCAACAATTCTATGTAATTAAGAGTTAATATATATCAAAATAGGTAAATAAAGGTCAAGTAACTCATAATCTATGCATTTGAAGAAGTAACTTGAAAACCCATGAAATCACATAATCTAAATTAGGAAAAATGGATAGAGAAAACTTGGGCTTCATGGGTGAAAGGAACGCATGAAAGAAAACCCGCAACCCCTACATTGAGAAAGGGGGAGACTACTTGCCAAGGTAGACTCTGTCATAGTACATTTATTCATTTAACATTTGGGGGCTAAATTTGGATTCACTAGCCTAGCCAAAAAAGATAACCTATGGTGGCTTATAGTTTTAGACAAGAGGTTGCTACTAGGATTCCCTTGGGTGGATAACCTTAATGTCAATTGGATCAGACCCTACTTCAAGTCTTCTCGATAAGAAAAATAGTTGAAAAGAATTACAAGGCAAAAAAGTTGTTCTTATGTGGAATTGGGGATGAAGAATACAATTGGATCTCTACTTATGAGTCAGCTAAGGAGATCTAGGACTACTTGAGAATGGATCATGAAGGCACTGAACAAGTGACAGAGTCCAAGGTTGATATGCTTACAACTCAGTATGAGAACTTCACCATAAAGGAAGGTAAGTCCATTCATTATATTACCAGATTCTCATCTATTATAAATGAGCTTAGGTGTATAGGTGAATCCATATACCCCAACAATCAAGTGAGAAAGATTCTCAGAATACTTCTTAAATCTTGGGCAAGTAAGGTTGATCAATCACTGATTCAAAGGATCTGAAGGTGCTGACCATGGATGCTTTGATCGATAAACTTCAAACTCTTGGAGTTGAACAGGGCAAATGATGCTGTTAAGAAATACAAATCACCAGCTCTAAAGGTGGAACAAGGTATCGAATTTAATGAAGATGAAAATCAGATGGCTTACCTCACAAGGAGATTTCAAAAATTTATAAGGAAGCATGGTGGTTTCAAGAAGTAGGGAAATCCAAGCAGGGTTGCTACTGCAAATGATCTGTGTCATAAGTATGGAAAACCAAGACATTTCATCAAATATTGTCCACTGCACAAGGCAGTTAAAAAAGACTTTGCCAAACCTGGTGGCACCAAAGACAAATTAAGGGACCTAGTCCCTGACAAGAAAAGCAGAAGGCTGCAACAGACTATGTTGCGAAGAAAGCTCTTGCTTTTTGGGGAAATTCCTTGAGTGAGTCAGAAGAGTCTAAGCACTTAGAGGATGCCTCCTTGATAGCTCTGAAGATTCATGATCCAGACCTAGGTCCTAGTCATGGCACAACGAATATAACACCTGGAGACATCCAATCCAAGCCTCGTGTTCTTACCATAAGCATTCATGAGGTAAAATAAGCATACATAAGAGAATAAGCAAGCGGAATGTATCATAGTAGCAAAGTCATAGCTTTCCCTTAGGGAAATTATATCAATCTATAGTGTCCAAACATGACTCTACATCATAAGATCCCGGCGAGGTCTAGAACATAACTTACTACCTCACTCTCAAGACATACATCAAGGAAAAGTAATAAAGTCTCACTAGAAAAGCATCATAAAGGGGCTTGTTCCCGAAGCATGAGAACTCACCAATAAGTCTTCAAGCACACTTCGAATCTAGTCATGAAATAGAATAGTCACCTCGTCATCCATCCCTATATGCTAAAATCATGTAGACAAAGAAAGTATGCATCTGTATATGAAATGTACTAAGTAAGTAAGTATGCTATGTATCAAAGAACATCATAACAATATCAACATGCATAATCATAATCAATAGAGTGAGGATACAATATGTATGAGCAATGAAAGTATCAAAATCTGTCATAACCCTAAGATACATATATGAGAATAAGACCATAACCGGTATACAAGACCATATCTCGATATTTCATCTACACCAAGCAAAAAAGATTCTACTTTTCCAAGGTAGACTCGATCCTCACCCTATAGTTTCTTTTTTAGCACAATGAGAACTCATCATGACTCCTATAATTTATTTTCTAGCACAGTGAGAACCCATCATTTGACCTCACCCTTTAGGCTGTATCCTAGTATAGTGAATGTCCATTAAAAGCTACATGGATCTATTAGCATACCTTTAAGTCATATAAACATAAACATCGTTCCTATGATGACACATAGTTGTGGGACAATGGCTCTACGAAAGCCCTCTCGGTGCTAAGTCATATCTAATAGATGAAACATGCATATACAAAGCTTTCAACATAATGCATACCTCATCAATCATACTTTCATAACTTGTAAAATAGTCATCATAATCTTTCATACAAACACGTCATATCATAGGAATAGTCCATCTACTTAGCTTTTCATAAAGTGTGAGTAAACTTCCCACCTTAACATCATCATCATGAAACATTAAAGTCTTAATCACCCTCTTTATCATAACATCGTCATCATTATCGTAACGCCATTATCATTGTCATTAAAATAGTCTTTCGCATACTTAAAATCGTATCCATGAAAACCATAGCTTTATCATAGGAGAATTGGACTGAGTGTGGGTTCGTGAATAATTGAGTCAAAATCATGCAATTTAATGAAATTCATGGAGGAAACATCTAAGTAAAATCAATTTGGATCATTATTAAAGGAATCCATATCAATTCATCAAGCCCTAATTATACATACTTAAAAATCATATGCTTTTACTTTGGAAATCATCAAAATAATGTAATTCTTCATAATTCATGCATAGATAAGTATAAACATCATGTAGGAATCATAATCCGTGCACATGGAATCATAGCATAAAAGTCCATAAGAATTCGTCACAAAACATTGATATAGAGGTTTTGGATTAAGTTTCGTGGATGAAACTAATCCATGAATAAAGTCCTACATATCTCAAGTGAGAATCCTAAGACTTGAAGATGAAATTCTAGAAATCCTTAAGCCAAACCTTCAAACCCTAGCTTCAATGGAGTCTTTTATGTTAGAGAGAGAAATATTTAGGAGCATTTGGGAGAATTACGAGAGTGAATGGGTTAGAATGAATTGGGAATAGGATTTATAGGAGTTAGGTCAGTTAGGTTAGTTAGGAGGGCCAAAATGATGTAGTTTAGGATTCAAACAAATTAGAAATGTCAAAAATGCCCTTCATTAAAATCTGCTGGAGCCATATACAAGACCCCTTCCACGGGCCGTGGTTCTACCTACCGTTCATGCTTAGGCTTTTTATATGACATGTCACAAAAGTTCAGCTAATAAAATTTGCACTTCCAAAACCACAAACACACTAGACGACTTATTGTTACTTTACGGGACATACGTTCCTCTGTAGAGTAGTTTCAGACTTACAAAATTTCAGGCTCTTCAGGGCTCCTTTCCACGACACCTTAGATAGGTCGTGGTTCCATCTTTAGTCTGTTCTATTAATCGTGGAACCATTTCTAGGAATCTATTATATTCCAACTTTACTAGACTAAGGTCTACGAGACCTTCCAATGGCCCGTGATCTCATCCATGAGTCGTGGATTGGCTCGTATGACCAAGTTAGCCTTAAAATGTCTCAACTTTTAATTTCCTAGTCCATCTAACATGAGGGGTGTTACAATATCTCCCCCTTGGGAGTATTCGCCATTGAATTAGATAGAAATACACTTTAATAGAGTATAAACATAACAATCATTATAACATATATGCAAAAATGCAACTTAATCATCATTTTCATAGAATCATCAAATTTATGCGTCAAATATCATTCAAAAAAAGTTTCTTGACCATGAATGCATGCAATGTGACAAAGGACACATATTCGTGAGAACCTTAGAGGAATAGATTGTATTAGGTACTTAGGCTTGAATAGTAGGAAAGAAGTAAGGATATTATTTCATTATGCCTGCCTTGGCTTCTAAAGTAGCACTCTCAACTTGTTGGTCTCTCCATAACACTTTGACTAATGCAACCTCTTTATTTCTCAATGTCTTCACTTGCCGGTCCAAAATTTCAACCAATACCTCTTCATAAGTCAAGCCTTCTTCAATAGCCACATCCTTTAATAGGATAATGGAATTAGGATCACCAAAGCATTTCCTTAGCATCGACACGTGAAACACCGGATGAACCATGACAAACTCCATAGGCAAGTCTAGCTCATATCTCCTTTCCCAATTCTTTTTATAAGTTTCGATATATCTAGGACTCAATTTGCCTTTCTTGCCAAAATGCATTATTCCTTTTATTGGTGAAACCTTCAAATACACTAATCACCGTTCTCAAACTTAAGATCCTTTCTTGTAACATCGGCATAAGACTTTTGATGACTTTGTGTAGGCCTTGACCTTTTCCTTATGACTTTCACTTTCTCCATAGCATCAAGTACCAAATCTGGTCCAATCAAGGACATTTCTCCAACTTCAAACTATCCCATCGGGAACCTACACCGTCTTTCATACAAAGCTTCAAATGATGCCATATCGATACTTGAGTGAAAACTATTGTAATAAGCAAATTCAATTAGAGGTAAATGACCATTCCAACTTCCTTGAAAATCAAGCACACACACCATTCACAATTCTTCCAATGTTTGGATTGTCCTTTTGACTTATCTATATATTTGAGGAAGAAATGTGTTCCTCAGCTTTACCTTCATACCAAGCCCCTTTTGGAATGACTTCCAAAATAAAAAGTAAATTGGGCACCTCTATCTAATATAAGAGACAAGGTAGTCTATGCAACCTAACCAATTCTTGGATATAGAATTTGGCATAATCTTCGGCACCATAAAAAGTTTTCTCTGGCAAAAAGTGGGCTATTTTCTCATTCTTTCCACAACCACCCATATCGAGTCAAATTGCTTCCAGTCTTGGCAAACCTATATTGAAATTCATATTTACTTTCTCCTATTTTCGAGTAGGTATCTCAATATCTTGAGTCAAACCACGATTTTAGTATTCCACCTTTACTTGTTGACAATTCGCACACCCTATCACACACCTTGTTATGTATTTCATCATGCCATTCAACCAAAGCACTTCTCTCAAATCGCTATACATTTTGGTAGATCACAGATGAATAAAAACTTCTTAGAATTATGAACTTCATCAAATATGTTTTCTCTTAATACATCAACATTGGGCACATACAACCGTTCTTAGTAACATAGAACTCCATCTCCCCCTTGTGAGAAAACCTCTACCTTCTCAACTACAAACTTTTTCAATTCAACCAAAGTAGGATCATGCCTAGTTTTGCTTTCACCTCCTCTTTTAGGGATGATTCTACTCCATTTTGCACCAATACACGACCATTATTCAAGCCATTAAACGTCACACCAAAATGAGCCAAACGATGCACTTCTTTGACAAACCCTTTCTTTCCATTCTCAACATGTGCAATTCTGCCCATAGATATTCTACTCAAAGCATCGACCATAACAAGTGCTTTTCCAGGGTGATACATCACGCTCATGTCTATTTCTTCAAAAGTTCCAACCCCTCCTTTACTTTAGATTCAAATCCCTATGGCTAAACACGTATTTTAAACTCTTGTAGTCGGTGAATATATCAACATGCACCCCAAAGGGATAATATCACCAAATCTTCAATGCAAACACAACGACCAATAATTCAAGATCATGGGTCGGATAGTTATTTTCATTCACTTTCAATTGCCTTAAGCCATAGGCAATGAATTTTCCATGTTGCATCAAGAGACAACCCAAGCGTATATGTGAAGCATTACAATACACCACAAAACCTTTCAGACCTTTGGGCAATGTTAAAGTAGGAGCCAACAATCTTTCAACATTTAGAAACTCTTTTCCCATTCATCAGACAATTGTAATTTCACCTTTTTTTGAGTCAACATAGTCAAAGAGAGGCAATGGAGGAAAATACTTTGACAAATCTTCTATAATATCCGTCCAAATGCTAAAAACTCCTAATATCAAATGGAGATAATGGTCTTCCAATTCTTCACTGCCTCCATCTTCTGTAGGTCCACTCTAATACCATCATTCGAAATAATGTGACAAAGAAATGCCACCTCCCTTAGCCAAATCTCACACTTGCTAAACTTGGCAAAGAGTTTTCTATCTCTCTATGTCTGCAACACAATCCTCAAATGATCTTTGCGATCCTTTACAACCCGTGTGTAAATCTATATATCATCAGTGAACACAACCACAAATATATCCAAGTACAATTTGAATGTAACGACCCAACCTAAGGGCCTAGTCGTTACACAGTGAATGAGTTACCCAGAGGCATCGTATCAAAGAAATTTAAGTATCACAAGCATTTATAGGTAATAAACGGAAACATAATGTGGAAAATTATAGGAAAGCAGCTATGAGCATTTGAGTAATGGAACAAAATTAAAAAGAGTGGAAATAACTACATACATTATGTGTCCATAAGCATACCATCTACATCATAAGTTGATGGGACTGAAAACGGACAGTCAACAAAAAGAAATTTAGAAAATACAATACTGAAGGTAAGTGCCTTCGATGGCTGCAAAATATCATCTCAGATAAACTAAATACGAGCTAGAAGAAAAGAGTGAAAGAGTCCCGATCTAAGTGCTCACCACAACAGTAGCTAGTCTTGGGCACCGAATACTAGCCACGAGGCGGTGGAGGAGTACTTGAGCCTATATGGTTAAATCATGCAGGAATGCATCAGTACGTTTGAATATAGTAAGTATGTGAGATGCAATGCATGGATGAAATTGTAATGCCATCATAAATAAACATAATGTATAAGTATACATAAGGTTAATGCAATAAGCTTAAACATGTACAAGGAATATGACTCAAACCAATATGAGACAATGCACATTAACACACGAATTCAAGAAATATCATAGAATCATATAAACTCATGGGAATGGACCATCACCAACAGTAAGACCATGTTAACTACTAAATGGAATACAATGAACTCCTTCCATTGGGAAAAGACTGATGCACTCCTTTTATTGGGAAAAGGGGAATCTACTAGCCAAGGTAGATATCTGAAACTTAGCATCTTTCATACCTTTGGGGCCTACGTGGATCCACTAGCCTAGCCTATAAGGCGCCTATGGTGGCACATAGTTCGGAATATCGAGATTTAGCTTCAAGGGGGTCATCCCTGAACTAATTAGATGAGTCCAAAAATCAAGTCCTCTCGGTGCCAAGTCATCCCACGAAACCTTTAAACATAATTTAGAATCATAAGCAACAATCAATAGGAGTAGCTCGAACATAAGAATCCTTCTTAAACATCTTTTAGGGTAATAATCACTTTACACATATCTTTCAATAAAACTTAACTTTGAATCTCTTCATAAATTCCCTATTCATAGCCACAAATCATAAGGACTTCCATTGAAAAATAAGGTGGGGATATTTGATGCATGGAAAAATCATAAATCCACATAAGTCTTAAGAAATTTCTTAAGAAGGAACATCAAAATCATCCAACCTTAACCATATTAAAACCCATCTTAGAATCAACATTAGACTTCAAAAATATATGTACATTTACTTAACGAAATATTCATTGAACTTTAGGTACATCATAAAGTCGCATAAGAATCATAAAATCATCATAAACATGGATTAAAACTTTAGGAACTTAAAGAAAAGTTAAAATGCATAATAGGGGAGCTTTATGGGTGAAAGGATGCCCATAAATCAACTCACATATCTGGGGAACTAGAGGGAATCAAATTTGAAATCTTCAGGAAGAAACTTGCTAAATCCTAGCCTTGTTCTTGAGAGATCTTGCCTTAGGAATTTTTAATTAAAGGAATGAGAGATTGAGGGGTGTTTCTAGTGCTTGAAGACTAATATTGGCCCCCCTTTTTCATCTCCCAAATGACTTAGTATAGGAATAACATTTTGAAAAATAACCAAACTGCCCCTCAACTAAAACTGCCCAAAGCCATCTACAAGACCCTGACTATGGGCCAAAGATTATTTTACGAGTCGTAGACCCTTCGTCTGATGGCTCACTTTAGAATCATAAAATATGGGCTTTTCTAAATTGGGAATTACGATAAGAAGGATGGGCCATACAATTTTCTACTAGCCGTGGTTGGACTCGTAGAGTTCTTCCACACTTAGACAAGTTGTTACCTTGTATCTGTCCCCTTTTAAGTGACCTTGTATAAGCCGTATAACATCTTATGGTCCATCTAATAAGTCATGGATTAACGTCCTTAAAAATGCAAGTTTCTTCATATGTGAAATACCACTCGCAAAACATTCTACGAGCTATAGTAAAATCTATGAGTTGTTGAATGTCTCGTAAACTAAGCCTTTAGTCTTTAGGACAACATTTCTACACTCAGGGCTCCTGAAATGAGGGTCGTTACATTGAAGACACTATTCATCAAATCCATCAAAGCGATGAGGGCATTTGTTAGTCCAAGTGGCATAACTAAGAACTCAAAATGACCATATCTAGTCCTAAATACCATCTTTGGAATGTCATCCCCCTTCTCCCTCAATTTGTAATATCCGGATCTAAGATCAATCTTAGAAAAATAGCTTGCACCTTGTAGTTGATCAAATAGGTCATTGATTCTTAGAAGGGGATACTTGTTTTTAATAGTTACCTTATTCAATTCCGTCGATGCCATTTGATATGGAGGTATAGAAATAGGTAGGGTGTCGGGCAAAAGAATAACACAAAAATTAATTTCCCTTCTAGGAGACATACTGGACAAATCATCGGGGAAGACATCAGAAAACTCATCAACTATAGGAACTGAATCAAGAGTCAGAACAATGGAATCAATATCTATGACCCGGACAACATGATATAGGCAACCTTTGGAAATCATTTTCATGGCTTTCAAATAAGAAATAAGCTTTCCATTTTGAACACCGTATTAGTTCCCTTCCATTAAAGAATAGGCTCATTAGGAACTTGGAATGTAACCTATGGTCCTACAATCAATAGAAGTATATGAGGCATACAACCAATCCATACTAAGAATAACATCAAAATTGATCATATCAAGCTCAAATAAGATCACATGGGAAGACTATATGCATGACCGACAAGGGACAACTTCTATAGACTTTCTTGGCTAAGATTGACTCACCAATAAGAGTATAGACCGAATAAGGTTCTAACAAAACTTCCAGAGACACATTAATCTTTACTAAAAGGTAAGGATTAACAAAAGACATTTTAGCACCCCCGTCAAGGAAAGCATACACATCATGATCAAAGACTCATGACATACTCGTAACTACATTGGGAAATGACCAAACTACCCCTTAATAAAAATTGCCGGAAGCCATCTATGAGACCTCGACTATGGGCCGTGGACCCATTCGTCTGATGGGTCACCTAGCTTTCGTAATATAGGTGTTCAAATAATTTTTGTTTCTCAAAAATTCTACGAGACTAGGTATGACTCATAAAGTTTACTAGTCGTAGAAAATTCCAGTAAGTGAATATTCTAGGCAGGAATCTATGAGACCTATCTACGAGCCGTAAAGTGGACTATGATTCATAGAAGGTATCGTTTGATGGAGACTTAGAAACTTTAACTTTCTAGAATTTTGTAAGAGGGATAATTACGACTCGTGGAATGATTCATGGGCCGTAAAAGCCACTCGTAGGCAAGAAAACTCAGTCACTTGAGTTTCTAAGCCCCATCATAATGGATCTCATTCGACTTTTTCAATAATTATTCTATTAGCATCGAAGTAAAAATGCACACACCCGCATGATTCTCAAACCACAACCACTATTTCCAATATTTTCTACACACATATACCCCATCGATAGTGCTTAAGAATATTTACCCTATAATTTCAACCACTTATGATTGTTTCAACAAGATTATGCATCTATGTGATCATCCACCCATTCAAAAACAAAATCATTTAATCACACATGGTGAGTGAATCAATAGCACAAACAACTCTTAAAACATTCCCACAAGACCAAAGTTCCCAATTCTGTATTTAGACAAACATTCATACATGGGCAACCCAAATTCAATTAACACATATCATTCAAACATAGGATTCGTGGCTAAACTGCCATTCCAAACACATTGTCTAATTCAATCATACAAAACAAGGCAAATTAAAGGTTTTGAAGTAATTGAAAACTTACCAAGATGTGTGATTATGTTGAAGAAAATGAAGGAGGTATCCAGGCACTAAACCCTAGGTTACCAGATGCTCGCCAGAAAATAGGTGTACGACTGTCGTCGGTGGTCGGATTCACGGGGGTAGGGGTTGGCCGGGTTAATTTTATAATTTAGGTTAAGAATGGGGTCAAAATAATTTGACCCCATTATTTATACCTTGACCGGGTCAACTGAAAACTTATTAGGCATGGGCTCTACGAAACCCCGATTACAAGCTATGTAGTGTTTTACGGGCCGTAGACCATGGTTTGGTAGAATATTAAAACCCTAGATTTTAGGACTAGTTTTCACGGACTAGTCTACAAGTCGTAAAGTGGTTTACTGCTCGTAGAACCCTCAACACATAAAAAATTTTAGGGAAACTTACCTAGGGTCCACGAGGCCCATTCACGACCCGTAGTTTTATATATGGATCATAAAAGTTGGCTTGTGGAGGGGAGCACAACGTTTTGCTCACTGGAAATCTCTACGAGATGTTTTATGGGTTGTAAAGTACTTTACAACCCATAAAACCAGTTGTAGAGACCCTTCTGTTTCTCTTTTCAACTAAAAATGGCTGACTTAGCCCTGTACCTACATATTCTTCATAGAAAACATTGTTACCCTATATGCAACCAGCCCAATATCCAAAGTTACAATCAAAATATAGAAAAAATAGACTACCTATGAATAAAAAAACTAAAAATTAAGCGTTTAACTATACTATTACATCAAAGATCTTGGGTTGGCTCCCAAGTAGCGCCTCATTTAATGTCGCAACACAACTTGGACAAATTGGTTACTCAGACATCACCAACTGCCTAGACTTCACTCTTAAAATTATCTGGTCACTTTATGTACTGAAAGATATTGAAGATGATTTCTTCATCATTCAATCTAAACTTGAGTTGACCGGCTTCCATATCCACTAGTGCTCGCCTAGTGGCTTGTTATGGTCTTCCCAAGATGATTGAGACGTCAAAGTCGACTTCACAATCTAGGATCACAAAGTCTGTGGGGAATATGAACTCAACTTTGACAAACATATTGTATTGTATCCCCATGGGCTACTTCACTGTGCGATCCACCATCAACAACTACATACTCGACAGAGTAGGGGCTCCCAATCCAAGCTTCTTGTAGAATCCAAGGGGCATCAGATTAATACTGGCACCTAGATCACACAGTGCCCTTGCAAACTCTATATCTCCAATAGTACAGGGTATGGTGAATGCACCGAGATCTTCTCGCTTTTGAGCCAAGGACCTTGTAGCAATCAAACTACAATGTTGAAGCTCTTGGCAGAGCTCTTGACTCACATTGTGCTTTTTAGTGACCAAGTCCTTCATGTACTTCGCATACCTTGACATCTTCTCCAATGCCTAAATGAGAGAGATGTTGACGGAGAGTTGTCTAAGCATGGAGAGAAAGTGCTTGAATTTGCCTTCCTCATCCCTCTTTCTAATTCTTTGAGGGAAGGGAGGAGGAGGCCTACTAATGGGCTTTAACTTCTGTGGCGCATCAGTAACTTCATTCACCCCATCCTTCCCATAATCATCTCCTATTTCCGCATCTTTGGCCGCAACCATCTCCTCTCGAACATCTTCCTCATCAATTGGCATGGGAGGAATGGTGCTCTTGCCACCCATAGTAGTAACCACCATACACTGCCTTTCATTTTTTGGATTCCGAACTGTGTTATTAGGCAGTGTACCCCTCTGACATTGATTAAGATGAGTTGACACTTAGCCAAACTGTCGTTCAAGCTATTTGATAGCCACAGAGTGAGACTCAATTTTCTTATTTATACTAGAAATCTCTGATTTCATGCTCCTTAGAGTCTCATCTTGCGTCTCAACTTTCTTCGATAGGCGATCAAACAACTCCTCAATTTTGGAATGCTTGCACCTGCATCGCGTTTATGCGGTGACACATAAGGACCATTTCTAAAGCCTTTTCTGCGACCCCAATCTGCATCTCTCACTAAACCCCTTTTCCTATCATAATATCCTCTGCAATTGTCCCTGTAAGCTCTATCTCTGTTAAAATTCTGCCCTTGGTTTCCTTGACCTATGCCCTAGTTGACCTGATGGACCCTTGGGCGCTGGTACGAAAACCCCCGGTCTGATCAGCAACAAAACATGTGTCTTTATCCTAATATGGCTCATCATACATGGGTGCATGTGGAGGTTGATGAACCACTACATTTACTCGCTCTTGGTTCTACTTCATCATTACCTCCATACTTGTGCAAATTTGGGAAAGTTATTGCATGATTTCTTCATTGATTTTTGCTTGCTCCAGACCAACACTGACAACGCATGAACTTTTGGTAGATGCTCTGTCTCTCTACCCCTATGCATGATTAGTGTTGACCACTCTTTTCATTCGCTCTACGATCCGTGCAAATGGTTGATCTAAGAACATGCCCCTTATGGTTGTGTCAGCACATGCCTGACTGTTCTCATCAAGGACACAGTAGAAGATCTCCACCAACGCATCATCAAATATATTATGGTTAGGGATGCTCCTCAGATATTTGTTGAACCTCTCCCAAGTAATACTGATTGAATCACTAGTAAGTTGCTCAAAGTTGTTTATTTAGTCCTTTAAATTGAGCTTCATCGATATAGGGAAGTACCTCTCCAAGAAGGCCTTCTGCAAGCCTACCCAACTGGTGATCGAACTCTGTGAGAGCTCATATAGCCATAATACTACATTTCCCGTAAGAGAGAATGGGAAGACACGAAGTCCCACAACATGCATAGATAAATTCTGTGTTCCCATTACACTCTTGCAAACGAATGCCACATAGTGTAGCCGGTAGTAACCTCTTGATATTGTAAACATTGTATCTGTCGCTAGTGATGGCAACATAATAACTTTAGTCACCTCCAAAGCCATAGGATTCAACATGTATTGATTCCACTGGTAAGCATTGGCATTTAAATCCTGAAGTTGTGCATCAATGTCTTCCAAAGAAGGTAGGTTCTTATTCTCAGCATCCTCATTGTTATTCCTGTTTAGAGCTGCATTAGCTGCATTATTGGCATTGTCTTGGGCAATTCTCCTCAACGTTCTGTGGATTTGTGCATCAAACAAAGTTAAGGCATTGCCTGAACTTTGGTTGTTGGGCATACACTACACTTACACCCTGAAAAACAACAAACAAAAGTAAAATAGGGGAACTAAGGATTAACACCCAAATTACTTATGAATTCACTAAGTAATTGCTAAGTATTGTCTCACGGGAGGGTTTCACGGTCCATGAAACCTTGTACAGACTGTTATACCTTCTCAAGGGACCCCTAGGACGAAATGATATTTTGCTTCATTAATGATTTTGTTTTGTAATTGTGACTTCTCCTAAGGCTCTTTTATTACTTCCTATGCTATCCTAAGACCACCAAATGACCTAAACTCTATTATTCTCATTAAAATTCATTCTCAAACAACAAAAACATACCCAGTGGG
Organism: Solanum rostratum; assembly: GCA_029948455.1. Lineage (NCBI taxonomy): Eukaryota > Viridiplantae > Streptophyta > Magnoliopsida > Solanales > Solanaceae > Solanum > Solanum rostratum. The sequence goes on along the minus strand of CM057047.1, from coordinate 50,771,980 downwards.
ATCCCACAAGTGGGGTCTGGGTTAAAAGTAATTCTCAAACTTGAAATTATAGTCAACTCTCTCTTAAGAACTCCTCTCAAAGCCTTGTGAATAATTAGCTTGGGAATCAAGGGAAGGCTCATTCTTCTACAAATTTCTTCGTGAATCTTCTTTATTAGCTAAGGTATGTGAGATTTATTCTTGGTCTCTTTCAACCAAGAAGACCTAAAACTCTTTTCACTCGATTTTCATAGAATTTTGCTTACTTTAAATATGAGTTTTGAGTATTATTGTTTATTTAATTCAATTGAAGTATCAGCTATGTTCTATTGTTGATTTTGAGTTGATTTAAGTCCTAATATGTTGAATTACATTATTATTATGAATATCTAAATATGCATTGTCCCTTTAAAGGTTGATAAAAGTATGTGTAATCTAAAGTATGATCTAAATGTGAACGTACTCATGGATTTACTTGGATTTTGTAATATATTGATGGTTTAAGTATGAATCTCTATTTCCCATGCTATTCTCTCATCAGTCATGACGTATGCATGCATGAGCATTGGTTTTTATGAAGGATATGAAGTAGGCTAAGACCCAATTATGTTAATGAATATGATTTTTATGATAGTATGGTTATGAATGAGCTACACCTATGCATGATAGTAGGACATGAAATGTGTTTTGGCTTTTTTGCCTATGTATGCATTATGATGTATTGGCAATGTCCTATTCCTATTTAAAGCATGTATATGTATATATACTCCCATGGGAGGGTGACTTAACATTGAATGATTATGCCTTATGGATGATTATGATATGTTATGGAAATCCTTTTCGAAATGGGTGTTGTTCCCATAAGGTAAAGTACTCTCCAAAATGGGTGTTGTTCCCGTAAAGTGAGTGAACGTTATGGAAATCCTTTCGAAAATATATATTATTCCCATATGGTAAGGTACTTTGCGAAATGGGTGTTTTTCCCGTAAGGTGAGTGAACGTTATGGATTTTGTTTTCAAAATGGGCGTTGTTCCTGTAAGGTAAGGTACTCCCCGAAATGGGTGTTATTCCTATGAAGTTAGTGAATTAGCATGGAAATTCTTTCCAAAATGGGTGGTGCTCTCATAAGGTGAGTTTGTTTCTTTGAAATGGGTGGTGTTCCCGTAAGGAGGACTAAAGTCTACCTAAGACAAGTAACCTTCCCTCTCTATATGGAAGTAATATCACATTTCATGCATCATGGATTTTATGGCATATTGTTATACTACTTTTCTTTGGATATATACTTCCTTATATATTATGTGCCCTTGTCATCTAACATTGAATGCAGGTTTGATAAGTCATATGCATTGCATGCCCACATACTTAGTACATTAAAACGTACTAACATTTATTTTTGCATACATGATCTAACCATGTAGGGACCTGAGACTACCTTCATCCAACGTCTGGCGGCTAGATCGGATTTGAGAAAGTGTTGTGGTGAGTCCTATCTTCAAAGAACAAGCCAGCATTTATCTACCTTATGTTGTTCCCATTTTGCTAATTACTTTAAGGGTGAGCCGGGGACATTTCTTAGCCCCCGTCCTATCTTATGAATAGAGGCAGTGTTGGTCATCTTGTAAACTCTTTTACATTAATATGCTAAGTGTTGTATTCGAGGATTTTGATTATAGTTGTGGCTATCTATCAGATATAATTTTATGGATGTATTATGAGTATTATGATATGCTTACATATTATAATGTGAAACATCCTAAGTCTCGTATTGCCCCATAGAGTGAGTCATACTTACCCGCCCCTTAGTCACAGTTTCGAGCCCATGTAAAGTAGTATGACTAGTGGTACGGTCCATATACCCCTCCGTATGGGCTCTAGAGTGAAATATATTCTAAGTATCCACCGTCTCAGAACTTGGTCATGAAGAATTTTCTAGGTGAAGTGGTACGGAGGAGTACACGGTCCGTATAGCTTGGTACATACTATGAGACTAGTTGTTTGGATGCTTCATCGAATATTTCTATGTATGGGATCTTCAAGCTCAAGCTAAGTTCACCTTAAAGCCCTCAATTCAAAGTTATTTATGTTATTTAGGGCCATCATGAGTCTCCTACATCAAGCCAAGTTCAAAGGAATAACATTCGCTTAGCTTTTCTCAAGAACCGATAGAAGGGTCAATATTAAGTGGTCATATCTCGTAGCACAAAAGGAACTGGGTGACCCGAAACCTATAAAATTTAAGCCCGTTGAATTAGCTTTCCAAGCACCCGGTTTAACTTCATCCTAAGTTTGGAGAAAAAGGTTATGCCCTTTTTGATAAAGGTCGTCCGTGCAGAGTTTCCTAAGAAGAAATGTTATTTTGCTTCATTAGTGGTTGTTTTGTAATTGTGGCTTCTCCTAAGGGTCTTTTATAACTTCCTATGCTATCCTAAGACCTCCAAATGACCTAAACTCTATTCCTCTTATTCAAATTCATTCTCAAACTTAGAAATTATAATCAAACTCTCTCTTAAGAACTCCTCTCAAAGCCTTGTGAAGAATTAGCTTGGGAATAAAAGGAAGGCTCATTCTTCTTCATTTATTTCTTGAATCTTCTTCATTATCCAAGATATGTGGGATTTATTCTTGGTCCCTTCTAACCATGAAGACCCAAAACTCTTTTCAATTGATTTTTATGGAATTTTGCTTACTTTAAATATGAGTTTTGAGTACTATTATTTATTAAATTAAATTGAAGTATGGGCTATGTTCATTGTTGATTTTATATTGATTTAAACCTTAATATGTTGAATTACATTATTATTATGAATATTTGAATATGCATTGTCCCTTTAAAAGATGATTTAAGAATGGATAATCTAAAGTATGATCTAAATGTGAACTTACTCATGGATTAACATGGATTTCTTAATATATTTACGGTTTAAGTATGAATCTCTATTTCCCATGCTATTCTCTCATCATTCATGACATATGCATATACGGGCATTAGTTTTTACGAAGCATATAGAGTGGCTTAAGAGCCAATTATGTTAATGAAGATGATTTTGATGAAAGTATAGTTATGAATGAGCTACTCCTATGCATTAAAGTAGGACATGGAGTGTTTTGGCTTTTTATCCAAAGTATGCGTTATGATGTTTTGGTAATAACTTATATTCCTATTACAAGCATGTATATGTATATGTACTCCCGTGGGATGGTGACTTAACATCGAATGTTTATGCCTTTATGGATGATTATGATATGTTATGGAACTTCTTTTTGAAATGAGTATTGTTCCCGTGAGGTAAGGTACTCTCCGAAATGGGTGTTGTTCCTGTAAGGTGAGAACGTTATGGAAATCCTTTCCGAAATGGGTGTTTTTCCAGTAAGGTAAGGTACTCCTGAAATGGGTGTTTTTCCGTAAAGTGAGTGAATGAGCATGGGATCCTTTCCAAGATGGGTAGTGCTCCTGTAAGGTGAGGTTGTTTCTCCGAAATGGGTGGTGTTCCCGTTTGAACGAGTAAGGTCTACCAAAGGCAAGTAACATCCCCTCTATATATGAAAGTAATATCACATTTCATGCATCATGGATTTTATGAAATATTAGTATACTACTTTTCTTTGGATGTATACTTCTTTTTATTGTGTGCCCTTGTCATCTAACATTCAATGCAGGTTTGACAAGTCATATGCACTTCATGACCAAACCATGTAGGGATAGGAGACTACCTTCATCCACTGTTTGACGGCTAGATTGGACTTGAGAAAGTGTGTTGGTGAGTCCTATCTTGCAAGGACAAGCCACCATCTATCTTCCTTATGTTGTTCCCAGTTTGCTATTTACTCTGAGGTTGAGCCTAGAACATGTCTTGGCCTCCTTCCTATCTTATGACCAGAGGCATTGTTTGATATCTTGTAGGCTCTTGTACGTTTATATGCTAAGTGTTGTATTCGGGGATTTTGATCAAGGTTGTGGCTATCTATTGGATATCATTTTATGGATGGATTATGAGTATTATGATATGCCTACATGTTTTGATTTGAAAGATCCTAAGTCTCATATTTTTCTCCATAGAGTGAGTCATACTTACCCGCCCCTTAGATCCTATGTTATGTGAGCTATGTGAATTCATTTTACTCCTTATCCCTATGAAGGTCCCATAGAGTGAGTCCTGCTTTTCTGTTCCTTAGAATTATATGTTTACTATTTATATATATGCTTCTAAACCGATAATATGTGAATGGATGCTATGAGGATTGTTTGGGGACTCTTGGGTTGCCATTCGCCATGTCACTCCTACGCTCTAAGATCGGGTTGTGACATTAGACAACCTTTAAACCACATGAATGCACCAATGCAATCGAAACATTATTTTCATGAAAAATTCAAACTTATGCATCAAAAACATCAAAATATGCAACTTATTGATATATATATATATATATATATATATATATATATATATATATATATATATATATATATATATGCACCCAACACGACATAGAAGGGATGAAGTATAAGACTTGACACCATAGATAAGATTAGCTTATTACCTTAGGCTTAAGTAGAGTCATAGAGAGAAGGACATCGCTTCTGTATGTTCGCTTCGGCTTCCAAAGTAGCATTTTCAACTCGTTGATTCCTTCAAGGAACTTTGACTGATGTCACATCTTTATTTTTCAGCCTCTTCACATGTCTGTCTAATATTTCCACTGGGGCTTCCTCATCAGTCAAGTTGCCTTCTACAATACCCACAATCTGTAGCAGAATTATAGAGCTTGGGTCATCTACATACTTCCTCAATATAGATACATGTAAGACGGTATGAACCAACTCTATCTCATTAGGAAACTCTATTTCATAAGTTACCTTACCAACCCTTTGCAAAATTTTGTAAGGACTTACAAACCTTGGGCTCAATTTACCCAACTTGCCAAAACGAACAACACCCTTCATGGGTGAGGCTTTCAAATACACCAAATCATATACCCCAAACTTAAGATCTCTCCTCCTCACATCGAAGTAGGACTTTTGCCTATTTTGGGTCGTCTTCAATCTGTCCTTATAAACCTCTCCATCTCAAAAAGCTCCATAACCAAATACAGACCTAATAAAACAATTTCTCCCACTTCAACTCACCCAACCAATATACTTTCTTCAAATCCCTGTACACATTTTTAGAACTGGGGTAAATGGAATAAGATGAACTATAAGACTTTTTCAAAATAAAGTCTCTCAATCCATCATCATCTGGGACACACAACCAACCTTGATATCTAAGGACACCATCTTCCCCTTGAGAGAAAACCTCCACCTTGCTTTCTTTCACCAAAGCCTTCAACTCTAATAGAGCTGGGTCAATACCATGTTTAGATTTGACTTCTTCATTCAAAGAAGATTTGGAACCATCAACAACTTCCATACCACCACTTTCAACTTCATTCAACCTATCCCTAAATCTAGCCAACCGGTGAATTTTCTTTTTTTCTTAGGACTCACTTAGACTCCCTCATCTTACACCATATTCCAATGTATGCACCCTCTTTTAATCAAAAGTCACATCTATCAGACTTGGCAAACAATCTTTCCTCCCTTAAAGTCTGCAATGTTACCCATAAATGTTTCACATGCTCTTCTCACTTCGATAATAAGTCAAGATATTATCAATGAATAACACAATAAACATATCAAGGTAGGGTAGTACCCTAATCATAAGATTCATAAATATTACCAGTGCATTAGTTAGGCCAAATGGAATCACCACAAATCCAAAGCGCCTATACCTAGTCCAAAAAGCTGACTTCGGAATATTGCTTCCCCTTATCCTCATTTGATGGTATCCGAACTGTAGATCGATCTTAGAAAGCAACTAGCCCCTTGAAATTGATCAAATAAGTTATCTATTCTCGGAAGTGGGTACTTATTCTTAACAGTGACTTTGTTGAGTTAGCAATAGTCAATGCACATTCGGAGTGACCTATCCTTCTCCTCACAAACAGAACTGGAGAAACCTAAGGAGACTTGCTAGGCCTAGTGAAGCTCTACTCCAATAAACCTTTCAACTGATCCTTGAGTTCTATCAACTCCGTCGGTCCTATCCAATAGGGTGTAACAGAGATAGGTTCGGTATTCGGAAGGAGATGTACGCCAAAAATCAATTTCCCTTTTGGGAGAAATGCTAGGACGATCTTCAGGAAACACATTAGGGAATTTATTGACTATAGGGACTGACTCAAAAGAAGGAACATCAGATATCACATCCCAAACCCTAAACATATGGTAGATATACCCCTTAGAAATCATTTTATGAGCCTGAAGGTATGAAATGAACCTACCTTTTACCACGAAATCTTGACCTTTCCACCTATACATGGGCTCATCGAAATTTGAAACTTGGTCTTGTGGGTTCTACAATTTATGGTGGCATAGGATGCATGTAACAGTCCAGACCAAGGATGACATCAAAATCCACCATAAACAATTCGACAAGATCACACGAAATGATCTTATGCTTATAGACACGAGAACACTTTTATAGTCTCTTTTAGCCACTATGGACTCACCCATAGGAGTGGACACAAGAAAAGAGTCATGTCAAATTTTGAGACTCAAATTGAACCTATTAGCAAGAAAAAAGGGTCACAAAGGATAGGTAAGCACCCAGACCTAACTACACATAAACATCGAAATCAAATACTTTCAACATACCTGTGACAACATTTAGTTCTTCATCCACCTCTTGCCTCTCTTGTAGTGCATAGAACCTATTGTTACGAGGAGCACCACCTTGTTGCATACCATGAGGCTTTTGACCCGCTTGAGCATTCTTGCCTTGTGGACGAACACCCTTACCCTTATCATGACCTTTGGGACGATAAAAAAATCTTGTGACAAAGTTGGCCACATGCAAAGCAACCATGAATCTCGCGATAGCACATACCTTCATGGTTCTTACCACACCTTCCACACTTAGGAATCATTTGTCCATCATTACCACCATGAGCTTTGTGGTAAGGCACCCTGTCATTGGTAAACCTTTGGTTTTGAGCATTACAGGACCCTTGGCCTTGAAACTTGTGGACTTGTTGAAAACGACCACCTTTAGCACCTTGAAATCCACCATTACCAATACGTTTACTTTTTTCTCCCTTCCTTGGAGGCCATTGGATAGTCCCTTACATTATGACCAACATCACCACACTTGAAAAAATCCTCAGTGTCAGCAAATACTTTCCTTCACGCTTCTTGCCACACTCTTGACAAATGGCGAAAGGGAGCCTTTCCTTTTTGTACTAGGACATAGGAACACCAATAGAAGATGAAGCCCCATCAAATCGGGCCTTCTTAGCCTTACCATCTTATTTCTTATCACTTGTAATCATGGGGGTACCTCTTGTTGGTTTAGTTGAGCAGACACAACTTTCGCCAATATCTATAGAGCATCGCAAAACTCCACATAAGATATGTCATTATTTAGAATTTGATCATCAAGTGGGGGACAGTAACCATCTTGTCCACCATTCTGAAGAGCCTAAGACATATTCTGAAATGTAATGGATAGAAATAAAAAATAAACTTTATGGGATTTAACTCTATCACACGACATAGACCATGAAAAAGTGAATCATTTTCTAAATGACTCATATCCTCATATTCATATTGTGGCGCGCTTTATAACCATGAATAAGACACTATTTAACGTGGTGTGTTGGAGTTTTGAGGATTATTTATAAACCTATTTCTCTTATACCAAGCTTATCACGACCAAAACCTATGGTCTAGGTGTGACAGTGAAATAGAACCCAAAGGTCCCCAAACAAGCCTCTTAGATCATGCATGCACATCATAGGTTCAAATAATAAATAAGAGACAAACATCAATAGATTAAAAGGGGGCATGGGGATAAGGGACAAATTATTGCTAAATGTAGAACCTCAACTTAATAGCTAAAAACATAAACAAACTGAAGTAATAGTCCAAACAGACCTCTAAATAAAAAAAATAAAGAGACAAAAATAAAAGTTTGGACCCCATAATACAAAGTCATAAAAGAAAATACATAATGTGTCTAAAATATCAAAAGTAAATCTAGAAGATAAGGGCTCCATTCCCGGTTAGTGGGAACTCACCCAAAGCTTAGAGTCTTCACAATCAACCTAGCCACGAGGAGGAGGATAAGGTAGATGACCTATCCCTACATGATTATAAGTGTGTGGGCAAAATGCGATTAGTACTTTGGAATGTACTAAATATGCAGGTATGAAATGCAACGAGTAAATATAATGACAAACAATAGGTACCAGATATGTCAAATTCCAAAGCTTTAAGAATATAATCAGTTCAAAAAAAGCATAAACTAATGCCATAATAATGAAAAATAAACACATAAGCAATTAGGTGTGGGAACAATACCGTAACCAACAAAATGAAATGCTATATAATATGGAATACCGACGTTAAACTCTACACTGGCCAAAGACTGAGCCTACTTGCCAAGGTAAACTCCGAAAATGGAAATACTAGATGGATCTAGTAGTCGAAAGGCGTAAAAAGGAAAAATAAAAATATACTACGGTGACACATAGTAAAGAGAAGCTTTATATAAGGCCCTTTGGATAGAGCCTCACTCCTTACTCATTTGGTGCTAAGTCAAAATTCCACGAAAACGGACAATGCATAATCAAATTAATCAAAACTCAACTTAATTCAGAAGGTGTTAGATTTTCAAAACATATTTAACTTGTATTTAAGAATATCTCCACAGAAAAATTCTAAATAATTCGGAGTGGTTCTTGAGTCACCCAATATCATTATAGTTCTTGTCCTTGTTAAAAATCATCTACTCAAGTCCATGCCATAAAGGTTAATATCTGGAATCCATGAATAAAATTAATTCATATTTTGGGTATTTGTTAGATAACCATAAAATTATGTAATTGAATCATAAGCAAGCTTAACATATTCAAATAAGCAATAAAGGTTCGAAGATCATACTAACCCATAAGAGAGTTCAAAGTTTTAAATTATAGACTAGATTGAATCATAAAAATTTGTAATGCTTAAGTCAACTCATGTATAACCTTGATAAATTACAACAAAAACATACCCAGTGGAATCCTACAAGTGGGGTCTGGGGAGGGTAGAATGTATACAGACCTTACCAGTACCTCATAGAAGTAGAGATGTTGTTTCCTTGGAACCCTCGTCTCAAAAACCCATAAGCAGAATAACCTAGATATGATAAAACCTTGATAAATATTCATAAATAACCATAAGAATGCAAGAATAATCATAATTTACACAAATATCAACTAATATGCTATTACTCATAAAATAATGATTGAAATATTCATAATTTAAAATTTAGGTTTTTGAAGAGGACTTCTTGGTTGAAACGAAACTAGGAATCAAACGCACATACCTTTAAGCTTTGGAATCTCTTGAAGGAAACTTGAGGAAAAAACTTGGAGATTTACTTGTGTTCCTAAAATCCTAAGATGATTCTTGAGATCCTAGAAATATGATGAAGAATTCGGTGAAGACTAGAGAGGGACTTGAGAGAGTTTTTGTGTGATTTAGGCATAACAACTGCTAAATAATGAGTGAATCCCATCTATATCGATGCTGGGTTATTAATAAATTACCCTCAGCTAAAACAAAAGAAATTAGAATTTTTGACCTATGGTGCAGCAAGTCCGCGACGCGGACTCGTCGCAGAACCTACTGGTTTGCATAATTTCATCAAAAAAATTATTTTTCAAAACGGGTAACCTATACCTTATGGGTGACTATTTTGCCATACAATTTTGTCTCTTGAACAAGAATATGAAGTTAGATTTGTAAAATAATGCACATATTTTAGGATATTCAAAAAATGCAGTTTACAATATAGATGTTACAGTTTTGATGCAACATGGAAAATTCATTGTCTATGCTTTAAGACAAGTAAAGGTGCATGAAAGTAATAATATGACTCATGATCTTAGGTTGTTGGTCGTAGTATTTGCATTAAATATGGAGTGCCTGTTGATATATTCACTGACTACAAGAGTTTACTATATGCGTTTAGCCAAAAGGATTTGAACCTAAGGCGAAGGAGATGGTTAGAATTTTTGAATGATTACAATATGAGTTTGATGCATCACCCTTGCATGGTAAATATTGTGGCAGATGTATTGAGTAGAGTGTCTATGGACAACATTGCACATCTTAAGAATGGAAAGAAAGAGTTAGTTAAAAAAGTGCACCGCTTGGCTCGATTGGGTGTGAGGTTGAATGGATTGAATAATGGTAATACGTTGGTGCAAAATGGGGTGGATTTATCTTTAATAGGGGAGGTGAAAAAAAAGACATGGACCCTGCTTTGGTTTAATTGAAGAAGTTTGAAGTTGATAAAAAGGTAGTGGTCTTCTCATAAGGGGGAGATGGAGTGCTACGTTCCAAGGACAATTATGTGTTCCTAATGTTAATAGTTTAAGGGAAAATATACTTGATGAAGCTCATAATTCTATGCGTTTTATTCACCTGGGATCCACCAAAATTTATAGAGATTTAAGAGAAGTGTATTCGTGGAATGCTTAAAGAAAGACTAGCAAAGTGTGTGATGGGGTGTGAAAATTGTCAACATGTGAAGGTGGAACATCAAAGACAAGGTGGTTTGGCTCAAGATATCGAGATACCTACTTGACAATGAAAGGAAGTGAATATGGATTTCATTATGGGTTTGCCAAAGACTAGAACACAATTTGACTTAATATGGATGGTCGTGGATAGAATGACGAAAACTGCCCATTTTTTGCCCGTGAAGACTTCTTATGGTGGCGAAGAGTATGCTAAGCTCTACTTTCAAGAATTGATTAGGTTGCATGGAGTACCATTGTCTATTATATGGGATAGAGGTGCTCAATTTACTTCCCATTTTTGAAAGTCATTCCAAAAGGGGTTTGGTATGAAGGGGAAGCTAAGTACCGCATTTCATCCTCAAACAGGTGGACAAGATGAAAGAACAATACAAATGTTAGAGTATACAACAAGGGCTTGCATCCTTAATTTCAAGTGAGGTTGGGATCATCACTTACCCCTTATTGAATTTGCTTATGACAATACCTTTCAATAAAGTATTAAAATTGCATTGTTTGAAGCCTTATATGGTTGACGGTGTAGAATGGTTTAAGGTTAGAAAGATGTCCTTGATTAGACAAGATTTAGTACTTGATTCCATTGAGAAAGTGACGGTCATAAAGTAAAGGTTAAGGGCTACACAAAGTCATCAAAAGTCATATCCCGATGTTCGAAGAAGGGATCTTGTATTTGAGGAAGGTGATGGGTGTGTTTGAAGGTTTCACCAATGAAAGGAGTAATGCATTTTTGTAAGAAAGGTAAAATGATTCCTATAGATGTGGGACCTTATGAGATAATGAAAAGAATGGGAAAGGTAACTTAGGTGATGGGATTGCCTATAGAGTTAGCTATGATTCATTCGGTGTTTCAAGCCTCGATGTTGATAAAATGCATAGGTGATCCTAATTTTATTATTTCATTAAAGGAGGTGACTATTAAAAAGGATTTAACCGATGAAGACGCACCGGTTCAGATTTAGACTGTCAAGTGAAGAAATTGAGAAATAAAGAATTGCATCTGTTAAAGTACCATGGAGAAACCAACAAGTTGAGAATTCCATTAGGGCGTTTGAGGTGGACATGATGAAATGATATCCTTACCTCTTTCCTTCTATTCAAGTATAAAGTACCTAGTAAGACCTATTCCTCCAAAAATTCTCACATATACGTATTTCCCTATCATATTACATTTATGCATGATCATGAATTTTTTTGAGTGATGTTTGATATATAAGTTTGATGATTTTATAAAATGATGATTTAGTTGCATTTTGGATATATGTTATGATGATAGTTATTCTCTACACTACTTAAGCGTCATTCTATCTCACTCAAGGATGAATGATCCTAAGGAAGAGATATTATAACACCCCGCATGTTGTGAAGGCCTGGAAGCCAAATATTAAAGATATTTTACTTGACTTAGTCATTCGAGAAGTCTATGGCTTGTGGTTGGGAGCATGAGTAGTTGGAAGGTCATGTAGACCTGAGTCTAGAAAAGATAGAAAATCATGGGTGTTTGGAAATGGTTCCAAGATTAAAAGGATAGACCGTAGATGGAACCACGACTCGTCCAAAGGGTCGTGAAAGAAGCTCTAAAGAACTTTGAAATTTTCTAAGTCTAAGAAGGTTGCACGAAGGTACATACGAACCGTATAAGGAAAAATAAGTCATACTGTTCTCTCGTGGAATGAAATATGCAAATTCTAGTTGCTCATGTTTTATGATACGAGTTCTACAAAGCCAAGCATGAGTTGTAGTTGGAATAATGGCTCGTGGACGGGGCCTTATAAAGGGCTCCGTCAATTAATTTTAATGAAGGGCCCTTTTGGAATTTCTAATTTGTTTAACTACTAAACTATGTTGTTTTGGCTCTCCCAAACAACTTAACTGACCTAACTCCGATAAATCCAATCCCTAACTCATTATAACCTATTCATTCTCATAATTCCCTCAAAGGCTCTCAAATATTTGTCTCTCTGATACAACAACTCCATTGAAGCTAGGGTTCTAAGCTTTGCTAAGGATTTTCAAGTTTTTTCTACTCCAATTCTTAAGGATTCTCACTTGAGGTATGTAAGGCTTCATTCATAGATTAGTTTCATCCATGAAGCCCAACCCAAAACCTCCTTTTTAATAATTTTTCATGATGATTCCTTATGGGATTTTATGATTTGATTCCAAATGGTTGGATTAAAATTTCTACATGACGAATATACTTATCTATCTATGAATTATGAAGGATTACGTGATTTCTATGATTTCCAAGTAAAAGAATATGATTTCAAGTATGTATGAGTAGGTCTTGTTGAATTGATTTGGGTTCCTTTACTAATGATCCAAAGTGATTTCAATTAATGTTTCCTCCGTGAATTTCATTCAATTGTATGATTTTAACTCAGTCGTTCATGAACCCACGCATGGCCCTAGACTCCTATGATAAAGTTAAGGTTTTCAAAGGATATGATCTTAAGTTAGGAAAGCATATTTTTATTGCAATGACGAGGATATTATTGATAATGAGATGTTATGATGATAATGATGTTATGATAATGAGGGTGATTAAAACCCTGATGTTACATGAGGATGATGAGAAGGTTGGATGTATACCCACACTATGTGAAAAGCTAAGTAGATGGACTATTCCTATGACATGAGATATTTTCATGAAAGATTATGTTGACTATTTTATAAGTTATGAAAGTATGATTTTGATAAAGTATGAACCATGTTGAAAGCTATGTATATGCATAATTTATGTATTCCGTGGGATACGACATAACACCGAATGAGCTTGTGTGAGGGGGACTATCTCCAAGGGTCCTTATATAAATGCTTAGGTCTCATAATGTACTGACTCGAACTAGGGGTCTAGTTATCACACGGTGAATGAGATACTCAAAGGCACCTCACTCAAGCCATCGAAAGCGTTCATAGCCATAAACATATAAATATTGCAGAAGTAAAATGAGAAAGGGTCAATGGGACTTTTTAAGACAATGAAGAAACATTAAAAAGTATGGACTACTAACAGATTTTGTCCATAAACATACCGACAAACATATAGAAGGACAAAATAGGCAACGGTCGGTTTTCATCAAATATTAATGACTCCATTGTTTAACAACATAGAAAGTAAATACCTCAAAAGGGACATAAATACATCGGCTCAAAATATAATACATGATAGAGTGGAAAATGGTAGAGTCACAAACTATGGGCTCACCACAAATAAAAGTGCTAGTCTTGAACACCAAGTGCTAGCTACAAACCGATGGAGGAGTGCATGTCACTACATGGTTAAATCATGAAGGCAAAATATACATTAGTACTTTGGAATATACTACGTATGTGAGATGCAATGAATGTATGAAATTGTAATATCATCATTAAAAAATATAACATATTGGTATGTATGAGACGGAAGATACATAAACTAAGCTTAAGCATGCACAAGGAATATAGCTCAATACAAATAAGATTTGATGCATGAGAAATTACCTGTAATGGAATGTGTATCGTAAAGTCATAAACTTACGGGAGAAAATCTTAATCGACATAAGACCATGTGAGATACTACATGGAACCCAACATAACCCCCTACGTTGGCACAGGGAGATCACTCGTCAGGTGGAACTCCATCAACTTCTCATGCATCTTAATACATAAATATCGTACGTGGATCCACTAGCCTAGCCTACAAGGGCTCCTACGGTTGCTCATAATTAGGGACTTTGAGATTTATATTTTATGGGTCATGCCTAAACTAACATGATGAAACCCAATCCTAGGTCCACTCGGTGCTAAGTCATCCCACAAAATATTTAAAACATAACATAAAATCATTAGTAGCATACATAGGAGTAGCTCAAACTTAGGAACCACCAAGTGAGTATTATCCTTTTATCATAGGGACCTTTCTTAAACATATTTAGGGCAATGTCAACATGCTTATATCTTTTGCAAATCTAGCTTTAAAACATAACTTCCTTTCCCTAATCATCATAAATCGTGCAAAGCTTTACTTAAAAACTAGGTAGGCTAAGCTTTTAAATGGAACAATTATAAATAATGGAAATATACTTCTTTAGAAATATATAAAACAACCCACATCGTATCAACAACAAAACTCATTATTGGGGTCATCATCAATAGCCTAAATACGTACATATACTTAGTAAAAATATCACACAATATCATTTAATAACATAAAACATGATGAAATCATCATAAAGATGTATAATATCTTAAAGGAACTTAAAGAAAAGGTAAAATACTTAAAAGAAGACTTTATAGGTTGAAGGGTACCAATAAATCCAGTCACATACCACAAAAGACTTTGGAAGAGTGAATTTATTGGTGGAAGAGAAGGCACCTTGGAAACCATTGCCTCCTTAGCTTGTTCTTTAAGAGGAGTGCTCTTTTTGCTTTCAGAAATTTGAGAGTGGAAGAATGATGGAATAACTTAGGGACCTAGGGCTTTAAAGGTTGGTTTGGGATCTTTTTGTTCCCAAAACCAATGAGGTTTAGGAGTAGAACTGATGGAAATGAAAAAATTGCACTTCATTAGAACTGTCGGATTTCAACCTATGAAAGCCTATTTTTAGGTCGTTGAAGGAACCAAGGACTGTAGGTCCTGCTTGTGCTGTTAAATTTTTTAAAATCCCTAAAACTATTTTATTGAACTCAAAATGATGAAACCATTCTATGTGTCATATAAATTCTTACCGGCCGTTGTTGGACCCATGGAGTCCTACCACACTTAGCCATTTTACCCATCTTTTTGGACCCTATCCTCAATGGGATTCTATGAGTCGTGCACTGTTCTACAAGCCATGCGTGTAGCACATAAATCACTTCAAGCAAACTCCAAATTTCCTTTATGTCTGATAGTCTCGCTCACGACCCTATCTATGGACCGTTGTTCCTTCTATGGGCCGTTACAGGGTCCATGGGTTACCCCACCCTTGGAAACTTTTTCACTTTCCTAAAATTCATGTCTAAGGGATTAACTACAGGCTGCATCTCCTCCTACACCCTATAAATAACCTTTGTGGACTTAACTTTAGATAATTTTCTGCCCAACTTTTCTGCACCCAGGGCTCCTAATCTGGGGGTTGTTACAATATCTCCCCCTTGGGAACATTCGTCCCTTAATGTACTTAAAGGCAAGTTAAAAGGGGTAAATCATCAGCTAACAACCCAATATGCATGTAATTATGCAACTTAAACATCTTTTCATGAAAATTTTAAAATCTACACTTAAAACATATGTCAAAACAGTCCATAAACATAGAAATAAATGCATGCATCATGAAAAACTAAAATGCAAGGAATTAGATGTATTAGGAAGAATTTCTTAATGGATTAGGCTTTATTAGAGTGGAATAGATACAGGTAACGCTTCATCATTTCCGCTTCTACTTTGCATGTAGCACCCTTAAGTTGTTGATTTCTCCAAAACACTTCAACGGATGCGACTTTGTTGATCCTTAACTTTTTCACTTGTCGGTCTAAAATCTCAACTGGTAAGTTTTCATAACTCAAATCCTCTTCAATGTTCACATCATGCAAAGGAACTACGGATCCTAGATCACCTATGAACTTTCTCAACATAGACACATGGAAAACTGGACGAACCAAATGCATCTCATTGGGTAGATCCAATCGTATGCCAGCTTTCCCAATCTTCTCACCACTTTATAGAGACCCAACATACCTAGGACTCAATTTCCATTCCTTACCAAACTGGATCACACCTTTTATTGGAAACACCTTTAAGTAGGCCCAATCACCAACTTGGAACTCAAGTTCCCTTATTCTTACATCGAAGTAGTACCTTTGACGGCTTTGGGCCGTTTGCAATTTCTCCCTTATTCTTTTAATTTTCTCCATAGCATTCATCACCATGTCCGATCCCGTTAATGCCATTTCACCAACTTTGAACCACTTGATGCGCGATCTACACCGTTTACTATACAAACCCTCGAATGGTGCCATCCCAATACTGGTATGGACACTATTGTTTTGGAAAAACTCAAAAAGCGAAAAATGCTCATCCCAACTCCCTTAAACTCCAACAAATAAGCTCTCAACATGTCTTCCAAAGTCAAAATAGGTCTTTCAGCTTACGTGTTGGTTTTGGGATTGAAAGCGGAACTCAACTTCACTTTTGTTCCAAGTCCCCTCTGAAAAGACTTCCAAAAGTGAGAGGTGAATTGGACTCCACAATTTGATATGATGGACAACGGAACCCCATGCAACCTCACCAACACTCAGATATATACAAGTGAGCATTGTCTTAGGCACTAAATGGAGTCTTAACTGCTGAGAAATAAGCCGACTTTGTCATTTGATCAACTATCACCCATATGGAGTCAAATTGCTTTTTGGTATTCAGCAAACACTGTACGAAGTCCATATTGATTATTTTGCACTTTCAAGTAGGAATATCAATGTCTAATGCTAGGCCACCCAGCCTTTGGTGTTCAAACTTGACTTGTTGGCAACACTCAGACACAAATTGGGGAATGCCAATCTTCATTTCATTCCACCCATACATCTCCCTCAAGTCTCTATACATCTTTCTATTGCCAAGATGAATGGAATATGAAGAGTTATGAGCTTCTTGCATAATCAACTTCTTCAGCTCACCATCATTGGGCATGCATAACCTCCCTTGATATCGAAGTACCCCATCTCCCCCTTGTGAAAAACTTCTATCTTTCCATTTCAGTAAGGCTTTCAACTCATCCAATGCAGGATTAAGGTCTTTGTTAGCCTTAACCTCCTCAATCAAAGAAGATGCAGACCCATGACGAATCCTTGTGCCATAATCTTTGGACTCATTCAATTATACTCCCAATCTGGCCAGCCTGTGAATGTCTTTGGACAACTCCATTTTTGCATCATCTTTATGGTGAGACACACTATACATGGAAACTCTACTAAGGGCATCTGCTACCACATTGACCTTTGCTAGGTGATACTTCATGCTAATGTCATAATCTTTGAGTAACTCTAACCATCTCCATTACCTCAGATCTTTTTGGGGAACATATTTTGGAGGCTCTGTGGTTGGTAAAGACATCCACATGAACCTCATACAAGTAATGTCACCAAATCTTCAAAGCAAACACTACCACCGCAAGCTCAAGATCATGATTCGGATAATTCTTCAAATCATGATAATTCTTCTCATGCACTCATCTGCCTTAAGGCATACGCAATCACCTTGCCATTTTGCATTAACACACACCCCAGCCCAATTGTTGATGCATCACAATATACGATGAACCTATTATTTCCTTCTGGCAATCAATATTGGGGCCAAAGTTAGTCAATCCTTAGAAGTTTGGAAACTTTCTTCACACTTATCCATCCACATAAAGTTAGCTTTCTTTTTATTAACTTGGTAAGTGAGACGAAATGGAAGAGAAATCTTGGACAAACCTTCTGTAATAACTGGCTAGGCCCTAGAAACTCCTTATATTAGTAGGTGTCAATGGCCTTATGTAATTTCTCACCGCTTTAGTCTTCTTAGGACAAACTTTGATACCAACACGGCATACCACATAGCCTAAGAAGGAAGCTTCATCAGGCCAAAACTCGCACTTGTAAAAAATTGCATAAAGCTTGTGCTCCCTTAGGGTTTGCAATACCACCCTTAACTGCTCCATATGATCTTTCTTACCTTGGGAGTAGATAAGGATGTCATCATTGAATACTACGACAAATATGTCAAGGTAGGGTTTGAATACCCTATTCATGAGTTTCATCAATATAGCCAGAGCATTAGTGAGACCAAATGACATTACCACAAATTTGAAGTGATAATACCTAGTCCAAAATGCCATCTTAGCAATGTCACCTTCTCTCACCCTCTATTGGTGATACCTGGATCACAATTCAACTTTGGAGAAATGTGTAGCCCCTTGTAGTTGGTTAAAAAAATCGTCTATTCTCGGAAGGGGGTGTTTATTTGTAAGGACCCAAATTTTTTCAAGTAGCTGTTATCAAATCTCTTAGTATTGTCCCAATCAAACTGCCAGGCATCGGTCCATAGAAGACCTACATGGGCCATGTGAAGCCACACGAACCGTGTGGCCTCCCGTGGAGGGACACTTGGTCCAGTTCATGGCAGGGGCAATTTTGAGACGGAGGAAATTTTTGACCAAGTGAGGGCACACGGCTACTCACACGGCCTGTGTGATGTGTCACGGGCTATGTAGCCCTTCGTGTAACTCACTACATGAAATATTTCTAAGTATGGAAGTACTGTCTCATAATTTTGTTGTGCGGAATTATTTGAAGTACTATCACACGGTCGATGTTACGACCCGTGTGGAGTCACACGGACCGTGTAGCCGTCCGCTTGGTACCCCTTAATTTTGAATAAATTCCCTCTAGAAATTTCCAAGTGATGGTTCACGGCCACGGTTCATGGTCCGTGTGATGTCTCACAGATCGTGTAGTGGACTGTGTGGACCTGACGGTTCAATTCTACACGTTTCATTAATGGCATTTATGTAATTTTGGTTTATTTTAATTATGAATTATGACCTTTTACCTATCCTAAACCCCTAATCCAGCTTAGACCCCTCCCCTCTCAATTCATTCTCTTAAAACCTTCTACCCCTCATAAGATCACCTCCCTATTCCTCTCTACTCTTCCCTCTCAAGGTTCAAGGCTAGGTTTTAATTGAAGTTCAACTCAAGCTAAGTCCTTCCTCAAACTCAGCTCCCCAATCAAGGAATGTGGGACTGATTCTTGGTCCCTTTCAACCAAGAAGATCCAAAGATCTTTCAATCTATTTCATGAATTTAGTTTACTTTAAATATGAGATTTTATGTGGATCTTTCAATCTATTTCATGAATTTAGTTTACTTTAAATATGAGATTTCATTACTTGATTTATTTAAATCCAATTGATGTATGGGTTGTATTCTACCTATGATTTCAATTTACTTTGATCACTATTATGATGATTTACATTGTATTATGAAGTTACGAACATGCATGTTCCCTTTTAAAGTTGATTTATGCTAGGGTGACTTATACTATGTTTTAGATGTTGATTTAATTATGGATTTACATAATTTAACATTGTGATATTGATTTTAACTTGAATCCATGTTACCCATGCCAACCTCACATCAGACATTGCATTTGCATTAATGCACATTGGTTTACATAAAAATGATGAAATGGGTTAAGTCTAATTACGTTTTTGAAATTATTTTGGTAAGGCATTGGTTATGACAAGAATGTGATCACATACATGTCTTATGATTATGGATCTTTGAGCATCTCGGGTGCTTGCACCATCTCGTATATGTGAAATGAGTTATTCGTTGTATGAGCATCATGATTATGATTTATGATTTGGCATTTGAGCGTAAATGTGCATAGAACGGTTTTGAAACGAACATTGTATCTCTTGAAATATGTATGTGTACAAGTATTCACTTGGATGTTGTTGACTTAGCACCGATGGATTAGGGGCGTTAGGGTTATCCCCAAGGGCCCTCTCCCTTTCATTGAACTATGTGACAACTTAGGAACGTTAGCCATTACCGAAATGATCGGGTCGTAAGGGATGGTTATTCGTGTATGATTATGACATGTTATGTATGATTATGGAAAACCTTCCAAAATTGTGAGTGTCGTAAGGAAGTTGACCATCCACCGAAATGGTGTGTTCAATAAGGTGTGATGTAGATTTCCTTTGGCAAGTAATCTTCTCCTACCGATAGGAGGTCTTTATCAGACTAATTCATGTAATAGCTCACATGGGTTTTATATGTCGGTTATAGTCCATCCCCACTATATATGAGCATTGTTGCGTTCATGCATCATAAATTTCATGGAATCTTGTATACACTTCCATTGGTTATATACTTCTTCTATATTATGTGCCCCTTGTCATCTAACATTGAAATGCAGGGTTTGTAAGTCATATGCATTGCATGCCTGCATACTTAGTACATTTCAATGTACTAGCACATAATCTATGCCTATATGATTTTACCATGTAGGGGCCGAGCACTTTGATTACCAACAATTTGACGAATAGTCTGATCTAGAAGCATACTGTGGTGAGTCTTCCAAGGACGAGCCAACTACCTTTCCTTTTGTTATTTCAGAATGTTCTTCTTTATTTGAGGGTGAGCCCATAACTTGTCCCAGCCCTCATTCAATTTTGACTAGAGGCATTTGTTGGACATTATGTAGACTCCTTAAAGTCTTTATGCTATGCGAAATATTTGGTTTACATACCCCTATGAATTGATTTATGGAAATCTCATATTTTGATCATACATTTATGGGTAGTAGTGTGGAGAGTCCTAAACCCCCGTTTTGCCCCATAGCATGAGTCCTATTTCCCCGTCCCATAGAATTATGTGTTACTATTTGAGTGTTTTTCTTGAACTGATTATGAGGTTATAGATACTTAAGGCTTGTTTGGGGACTCTCGGGTTCCCATTCGCCGTGTCACATCTAGGCCCTAGACTCGGGTCTTCACAAAAGATGGTATCAGAGCCCTAGGTTTATAAATAGTCCTCGGAGTCCAACATGCCGTGTCAAGTAGAGTCCTATTCATAGGTGTGAAGTGCACCATGCCTATAAGTGGGAGGCTACGAAGACGTTCTAAGAATTGCCTCACTTCTGAATGTCTTATGTCGTGCTATGGCTAGTATACTTGGTTCCCTAATCTTGACGGTGCCGTTGATCCATTTCAGAAGATATCTCGAGGAAGACTCCTCCCACCAAGGTCGGCTCTGATTAATGAGGATCAGGCTTCCCACGAGCCTATGGATGAATCTATGTAAAACGGTGAGTTTTGCACAGCTTTTGCCATGCTCGCCTAGGTGGTGACTCTCAAACAAGGCAGGCTAACTTGCCATGGGATCCGACGCATAATTCTAGGGTGAGGGATATCACCTGGATAAATCCTTCAGAGTTCCATGGGTCAAAAGCTGATAAGGATGCTCAGGAGTTCATTGATGAGCTTACCAAGATACTGAACATCATGGGTGTCACTTCTGAAGAGAAGGCTGAATTGGCTGCCTACCAACTGAAAGATGTCGCTTAGGTGTGGTATACTAAATGGTCTATGGAGAGAGTTTGCGGCGGTGATGTCAATTGGGAAGAGTTCATATTTTCTTTCCTTAATCGCATCTTCCCAGTTGAGCTTAAGGAGGCCAAAATGACTGAGTTTATCAATCTTAAGCAAGGAGGTATGAGTGTGAGGGACTATGCCCTCATGTTCACAAATCTCTCCAAGTATGCTACATCTCTTGCGGCTGACCCCCGTGCAAGGATGCATAAGTTTGTTTTGGGTATTTCTGAATTACTTGTGAAGGAATGTCGTACTGCTACACTCATATGGGATATGGATATTTCCAGACTCATGGTGTATGCTGAACAGTTTAAAGGGGAGAAACTCAAGGTGAGAAGGGTTCATGATCCTAAAAGGACCCGCTTTGATGGTGTATTCTCTGGTTCTCTAGGTGATGGCTTCAGTCGCTTCCAACAGGGCGAAGGTTCTGGTGTTCGAGTTGCTAATGCTCGGGTACCTCCTCCGAGGGCACCAATTGGGGGTGGACAGGAGTATCCTCTATGTGACAAGTGTGGGAAGCCCCACATGGGCATTTGTTGGAGTGATTTGGGTATTTGTTTCAGGTATGGTGATAAAAATCACAAGGTTGTTGACTGTCCTAAGAATGCCCGTAAAGGACAAGATCAAGTGGCTCAAGGCGGGAAGGGCCAAGAAAGATCTCCCTAAGGTGTTTCCCTAAGGAACAATCGGTTCTCCGCCCTCCATGCCCACCAGGATGTTAAGGAAGCTCCAGATGTCGTGACTGGTATGTTAAAAGTCTTTGTTTTTGATACTTATGTTTTGCTTGATCCGGGTGCAGATTTGTCTTTTGTTACTCCTCTATTGGCTGCTAATTTTTGTTTAAGTCCCAAGGTTTTGAGGGACCCTTTCTCAGTTTATACTCCCATGGGTGAATCTGTTGTTGCACATAGATTCTATCATGGTTGCCCTGTTTCTGTGTTGCACAAAAGTTTTCCGTGTGATTTTGTAAAACTTGAGATGCTTGACTTTGATGTGATTCATTGGATGGAATGGTTGCATGCATCATATGCCTTTATAGATTGTAGGATTCAGAAGGTGAAGTTCCAACCTCTTTGTGAGCCCGTTCTTGAATGGAAGGATGGTGACTCCTCTATTAAAGGTCGGTTTATTTTCTACCTCAAGGCACGGAGAATGATTTCTAAGGGGTGCATTTATCATATTGTAAGGGTGAAGGATTTGGAGTCCGAAGTGCCTCCTCTTGAGTCGGTCCCTGTGGTGAATGATTTTTTAGATGTGTTCCCCGAAGACTTACCAGGCATTTCTCCGGAAAGAGAGGTAAACATTAGCATAGACCTTCTTCTGGATACTCAGCTTATCTTTATTCCTTCTTATCGAATAGCGCCAGCGGAGTTGAAAGAATTAAAGGAGCAATAAAAAGATTTATTGGAGAAAGGTTTCATTCGGCCTAGTACATCATTGTGGGGTGCTCCAGTGTTGTTCGTAATGAAGAAGGACGAGACTCTTCGGATTTGTATTAATTATAGGCAACTAAATAAGGTGAACGTTACGAATAAGTACCCGTTGCCTAGGTTTGATGACTTGTTTGACCAGATTTAGGGGGCTACTCATTTCTAAAAGATTCATATTCGTTCGAGGTATCATCAGTTGAAGGTTAGGGAGTGTAACATTCCCAAAACTGCTTTTCGGACAAGGTATGGGCACTCTGAGTTTGTGGTGATGTCATTTGGCTTAACCAATGCTCCGTCCATGTTCCTGGGTCTAATGAATCAGGTGCTTTAACTATTCCTTGACAGTTTTGTGGTGGTCTTCATTGACGACATTCTCATTTACTCCCAAAGTGAGCAGGAACACAGGGATCACTTGAGGATGGTCCTCCAAACTTTGAGAGAGAAGAAGTTATATGCCAAGTTTAGCAAATGTGAATTTTGGTTAGGCAAACTGGCTTTCCTTGGTCATGTGGTGTCCGGTGATGGTATCAAGGTGGATTCGAAGAAGACCGAGGTCGTGATGAAATGGCCTAGACCATTGACTCCTTCAGATGTTCGTAGTTTCCTTGGGTTGGCCGGGTATTACAGAAGGTTTGTTGAAGGGCTCTCATCTATTGCATCTCCACTAACTAAGTTGACCCAAAAGAAAGCTAAGTTTGTGTGGTCGAATGAATGCGAGGGGAGTTTCCAAACGTTAAAGGATCGGCTCACATCGGCTCTCGTCTTGACTTTCCCAAAAGGTTTGGAGGGATTCGTGGTGTGTTGTGATGCCTCAATGATTGGATTGGGTTGTGTGCTTATGCAACATGGTAAGGTAATAGCGTAAGCTTCAAGGCAATTGAACGTGCATGAACGAAATTACCCAACGCACGACCTTGAATTGGCCGTAGTAGTTTTTGCCTTGAAGATTTGAAGACATTATTTGTATGGGGTTCATGTTGATGTGTTCATCGATCACAGGAGTTTGCAATATGATATCACTCAAAGGGATCTCAATTTGAGGCAAAAGAGGTGGTAGGAGCTCCTAAATGGTTATGACATGAGTGTTCTATATCATCCCAGTAAGGCCAACATGGTGGCTGATGCTCTCAGCAAGCTATCTATGGGATGTGTGGTGCATGTTGGGGAAGAAAAACGGAGTTAGCAAAAGATGTTCACCGGTTAGATAGGTTTGATGCCAGGTTGGCCGATTTGAGCGATGGTGGTATCCGTGTTCAAAGTGGGGCAAAATTTTTCGTGGTGAGTGATGTAAAAGCTAAGCAAGATTTAGACCCATCGTTACTTGAATTGAAGAAGCTGGTTGCCAAAAAGGAGATCGAGGTGTTCTCTCAAGGGGGAGATGGTATGCTCTGATAGTAAGATCGGCTTTGTGTTTTGGATGTGTATGAAGCTGGATATCGCCAAGTTCATATTCGAATGCCCTAGTTGTCAACAAGTGAAGGTAGAGCACCAAAGGCCCGGTGGCTTGGCCCAAAACATTGAGATTCCCATATGGAAATGGGAAGATATAAACATGGATTTTGTGGTTGGTTTGCCTCGGACCCGAAGGCAATTTGATTCCATTTAAGTAGTCGTTGATTGGATGACAAAGTTGGCTCATTCCCTACTGGTCATAACTACTTTTGGCATCGAGGATTATGCAAGGTTGTATATCCAAGAGTTGGTAAGGTTGTATGGTGTTCCAAGATCCATTATATTGGATCGTGGTACCCAATTCACTTCCCACTTTTGGAGGTCATTTCAGAAAGGACTTGGAACTAAGGTTTAGTTGAGCACTGCTTTTCATCATCAAACCGATGGGCAAGCTGAGAGGACTATTCAAACCTTGCAGAATATGTTGAGGGCTTGTGTGTTGGAGTTTAAGGGAAATTGGGATGACCACCTTCCACTCATTGAGTTTGCTTATAATAATAGCTTCCATGCTAACATTGGTATGGCGCCGTTTGAGTCTTTATATGGGAGAAGGTGTAGGTCATTGGTGGGGTGATTTGAGTTGGGAGAGATGGCACTAGTTAGTCTGGATCTAGTAATGGAGGCTATGGAAAAGGTGAAAGTGATTAGGGAAAGGTTGAAAATGGTCCAAAGTCATCAAAAGTCTTATTCGGATGTTAAGAGGAGGAACCTTGAGTTTCGTGTCAGTGATTGGGTGTATGCGAAGGTTTTGCCTATGAAGGGTGTGATGTGTTTTGGTAAGAAGGGCAAGCTAAGCCCCCGGTATGTTGGCCCTTATGAGATCGTTGAGCGAGTTGGAGGTGTGGCTTATAGGTTGGAGTTGCCTCCGGATTTGAGTTCCATTCACCCAGTCTTTCATGTGTCTATGTTGAGAAAGCTAATTGGTGATCCTAGCACCATTGTGCCCTTGGAAGGGATTGAGGTTGAAGAAAACTTGTCTTATGAGGAAATTCCGGTGGAGATCTTCGATAGGGAAGTAAAGCAGATTCGTAACAAGGATGTGGCTTCGGTAAAGGTTCTTTGGAGAAATCAACATATGGAGAGTGCTACTTGGGAGTCTGAATTGGAAATGGTGAAGCGATACCCTTATCTTTTCCAATCTACTCAAGCCTAAGGTATTAGGATTCTCCCTTTTCTAATGGTTCCATTTCTCGCCCTCTTGAGTCTCATGACGTGACATGCATACGTATGCATGAAAAAGAATTTTTATAATGTTTTGAGTGACTTGAATACGTCTTTGATATGAGTTTAAAGGCTTTATGATTTTCCAAATAATGAACTATGCATTGTACCATATGTTGGGTGTTTCATGCTCTAAGTCAAGCCTTTCAAGCCTTGTTCTTGCACATTTGGGGACGAACGTTCCCAAGGGGGATATGATATAAGGACCTGTTTTTTTCGAGTTGCGTTACCAAATCTCTTGGTATTGTCCTGAGCGAACTGCCAGGCATCGCTCCACAGAAGGCCCACATGGGCCATGTGAAGCCATACAGACCGTGTGGCCTCTGTGGAGGGATACTTGGTCCAGTTCACAGCAAGGGCAATTTTGAGATGGAGGAGATGTTGGACCAAATGAGGGCACACGGCCACTCACACAGTCCGTGTGATATGTTAAGGGCCATGTGGCCCTCTGTGTAACTCACTGCATAAAATATTTTTAAGTATGAAAATATTATCTCGTAACTTTATCGTGCGAAATTATTTCAAGTACTATCACACAGTCGATGTCACGACCCGTGTGGAGTTATAAGGACCGTGTAGCCGTCCGTGTGGTACCCCTTAGTTTCTAATAAATTGCTTCTACGAAATTTCTAAGTGATGGTTCACGTTCCGTGTGACATCTCACGAACCGTGTAGTGGATTGTGTGGACCCAACGGTTCCAATTCTGCCCATTTCATTAAAGGCGTGTATGTAATTTCGGTTCATTTGAATTATGAGTTATGACTTTTTACCTATCCTAAACCCCTAATTCAGCTGATACCCCTCCCCTCTTAATTCATTCTCCTAAAAACCTTCTACCCCTCCTAAAATCACCTCTCAATTCTTCTCTACTCTTCCATCTCAAGGTTCAAGGCTAGGATTTATTTGAAGTCCAATTCAAGCTAAGTTCTTCCTTAAATTCAGCTCCTCAATTAAGGTATGTGGGATTGATTCTTGGTCCCTTTCAACCAAAAAGATCCAAAGATCTTTCAATCTATTTCATGAACTTAGTTTACTTTAAATATGAGATTTTATTACTTGATTTGTTCAAATCCAATTGATGTATGGGCTGTATTCTACCTATGATTTCAATTCACTTTAATCACTGTTATAATGATTTATATTGAGTTATGAAGTTATGAACATGCATGTTCCCTTTTAAAGTTGATTTATGCATGGGTGACTTACACTATGTTTTAGATGTTGATTTAACTATGGATATACTTAATTTAACATTGTGATATTGATTTTAACTTGAATCCATGTTACCCATGCCAACCTCACATCATGCATTTCATTTGCATTTATGCACATTGGTTAACATGAAAATTATGAAATGGGTTAATCTCAATTACGTTTCTGAAATGATATTTGTAAGACATTAGTTATGACAAGAATGTGATCACATAAATGTCTTATGATTATGGCTCTTTGAGCATCTCAGGTGCTTGCACCATCTTTATATGTGAATAAGCTATTCCTTGCATAAGCATCATGATTATGATTTATGATTTGGCATTTGAGCGTAAATGTGCATAGAACGGATTTGTAAAACGAACATTGTATCTCTTGAAGCATGTATATTTATAAATATTCACGTGGGATGTTGTTAACCGATGGATTGGAGGCTTAGAGCTATCCCCAAGGGCCCTCTTCCTTTCCTTGAATTATGTGCCAACATAGGAACGTTAGCCATTACCGAAATGATCGGGTCGTAAAGGATGATTATTCGTTTATGTTTATGATATGTTATGTATGATTATGGAAAATCCTTCCGAAATGGTGAGTTCCATAAGGAAGGTGACCATCCACCGAAATGGTGTGCTCCGTAAGGTATGATGTAGATTACCTTTGGCAAGTAATCTTCTCCTACCGATGGGAGGTCATGATCAGACTAATTAATGTAATAGCTTACATGGGTTTGAGTTGCCGGTTATAGTCCATCCCCACTATATATGAGCATTGTTGCATTCATGCATCATAAATTTCATGGCATCTTGTATACACTTACATTGGTTATATGATTCTTCTATATTATGTGCCTCTTCTCATCTATCATTAGAATACAGGTTCAATAAGTCATATGCATTGCATGACCGCATACTTAGTACATTCAGACGTACTAACGAATACTCTATGCCTACATGATTTTACCATGTAGGGGCCGAGCACTTTAGTTACCAATAATTTGATGAATAGTCTGATCTAGAAGCATACTGTGGTGGGTCCCATCTTCCAAGGATGAGTCAACTTCCCTTCCTTATGTTATTTTAGAATGTTCTTCCTTATTTGAGGGTGAGCCCGAAAATTGTCCTGCCCCCGTTCCGTTTTGACTAGAGGCATTTGTTGGACATCATGTAGACTCCTTAAAGTCTTTATGCTATGCAAAATATTTGGTTTACGTACCCCTCTGAATTGATTTATGGAAATCTCGTATTTTGATCATATGTTTATGGGTAGTAGTGTGGAAAGTCCGAAAACCCCATTTTGCCCCATAGTGTGAGTCCTATTTCCCCGTTCCTTAGAACTATGTGTTACTATTTGAATGTTTTTCTTGAACTAACGATGTGGTTATAGATACTTGAGGGTTGTTTGGGGACTCTAGGGTTCCCATTCGCCGTGTCACATCTTGGCCCTAGCCCCGGGTCATGATATTATTCTTGATGGTGACCTTATTAAGATGTCGGTAGTCAATGCACATCCAGAGCGGCCCACCTTTCTTCCTTATAAATAAAATTGGAGCATCCCGTGAAAACCGGCTAGGCTTAATAAAAGCCTTCTCCAATAACTCCTCTGATTTCTCCATTAGCTCCCTCAACTCCGTGGGAGGCAATCTATATGGAGGTTTTAAGATAGGTTGAGTATTGGGTAGAAGATCTATATCAATGCCTATTTACCTTTTAGGAACACCCAGTAACTTATCCGAAAAGATATTGGGAAACTTATTGACAATGGGCACCAACTGAAGGGAAGGAACTTTAGAAGCGACAACTTTGACTATTCCTAAATGGAATATACACCCCTTGGAAATAATTTTACTGGATTGTAATAAGCAAATGAACTGACCCCTATATGAAGAGTTACTATACTCCCACTGAAGAATTGGCTCATTTGGGAATCGGAACATGATCATATTGGTTCTACAATCATTGGAAGCATAGGAGGCATGCAACCAATCTATCCCGAGAATCCCATTAAAGTCTACCATGAAAAGCTCAACTAAGTTAGAAGATACCACTTTATGCAAGATGGAGATGGAATAATTTACATAGACTCTTCGAGAAATTATGGACACTGTACAGGGTTACTTACTTCGTCGGGCTCATGAAGGACGTTGGGACATGCATGGAATTTATTGGCAAGAAATGGGGTAACAAATGAAAATTTTTCTCCCGGATCTAAAAGTGCATATGCATTATAATAAACAACTCTTAACATACTAGTGACAACATTTGGAGCCTATTCAACCTCTTTGGAATCATGAAGAGCACAGAACTAGTCGGTCCTATGGGTTCCCTAGACTTGTCCGCCTTGGACTTGGGGCCTTGGACCACCACTTCTACAATTTTAGGCATGGTGACTGGGCTTTCCATATTTGAAGCAAGCATTGGACTCGGCTATACATTCTCCCTTGTGGACTGTTCTGCACTTGGTGAAACTTGGGCCTTGGGGGTTAGGAGCAACCCTCGTGTCCTTAGTGGTCCAAAAAGGAGGGGTGTTGGTGGATCCTTTCCCAACTTGTTTTTGGCTACCTTTAAACTTGTGATCACCACTCCTTTGGTGAGAGTAGCTCCGACCATCAACTCGAGCCCTCTTGGACTCCCTTGCACTCTCCCGAAGCTCCTCTTCCTAAATTTGCTCAACATAAGTCATCAAGCGGGAGATATCTATCTCCTTGACTAGCATAGCCATCTTACATTCCTTGGAGACCAAATTGGAGATGCCGTAGATGAATTTGCTCATGCGAGCTCGCGGATCTACAACCATGAAAGGAGCATATTTAGGGAGCTTGGTGAATTTGAGGGCATAAACCCTCATATTCATGGTCCCCTGCTTCAGGTTGATAAACTCTTGGAACTTTGCCTCCCTAAGCTCAATTGGAAAGTACTGATCCTAGAAAGTACCCTTGAACTCTTCCATCTGATAGGACCCACTTCTTGGACCCTTTCGTCCACCCATTGCTCAAACCAAATCTTTGCCACTCTATTGTGTTAGTAAGCCACCAAATTGACTTGCCTATTGTGTTAGTAGGCCACCAACCCAGCTTTCTCTTTCAACGGGATACCCATCACCACAACTACCTAGTGGGTTTCTTCAATAAAATCAATAGGGTCCTCCTCCAGTTCAGAACCATGAAACTCTGAAGGGTCCATCCGCACGAAGTCACGCACTCTAGCGACAAGTAGGCACTTGGGGAGGAACAGATATCTCCAAATTGGATTGGTTGGCCAATGCTTTGACCAACAAAGTGAAGGCAACTCAGAACTCTGCATAAGAGACTCCATCATCTTATTGGAGTGGAAGAACTTATTGTTCGGTAGTGCCTCCTAGGTGTGCAACCCTCCTTTGTGGCATGATCTAGAAATAATAAGAAGATTATTGTTGGTTATAGGAATGCCTTAGCAAACTCTAAAGTCACAATATGAATAAGAAAGAAGGGAAGCCTTTCCCAAACTGTCTCATAGCCTCTCACTCAAGATAGTGGCATGCTTCACAACCTTGAATGAGACTCTACCTAATAGGGTATGCATAAAGATACAAGGAAACTTTTAAAACCTTATTCTTTAATATCAAGTTTATAACGACCAGGCCTAGGGACCTAGTTGTGTCACGACAAATGAGATACCCGAAGGCACCTCACTTATTCCATCTTAAGCATTCATGGGCATAAATATATAAATATTGTGGAAGTAAAATGGGGAAGAGTCTATAGGCATTTTTAAGACAAGGAAGAAACATTAAAAAGCATGGAATACTAACATATTTTGTACATAAAGCATATCGACTAACATATCAATGGACAAAATCGGTAACAATTGATTTCCGTCAAATAAAAAAGACTCAATTGTTTAGCAACATAGAAAGTAAATGCCTCAAAAGGCTATAGATACATATTCTCAAAATGTAATAGATGATAGAGTGGAAAATGGTAGAGTCTCGAACTAAGGGCTCACCATAAATAAAAGTGCTAGTCTTGAACGCCGAGTACTAGCCATGAGTTGGTGGAGGATGTCCTTATATGGTTAAATTAGGTAGGAAAAACATGTGTTAGTACGTTAGAATGTACGAAGTATGTGAGATGCAATGCATATATGAAATTGTAATACCATTATTCATAAATATAATATATTGGTATGCATGAGACGGAAGATACATAAAGTGAGCTTAAGCATACATAAGGAATATAGCTTAATACGAATAAGAATCAATGCATGAGAAACCACCTGCAATGGAAAATATATTTTAGAGTCATAACTTATGGGAGAAGATCTTAATCGGCATAAGACCATGTGAGCAATTACATGGAATCCAACATAATCTCCTACGTTGGCAAAGGGAGACCACTCGTCAGGTGGAACTCCGTCAACTTTGCCATGACATGCAGTCGATATGCAGTCGATATGCTTCGTAGCCATGACATGCAGTCGATATGCTTCGTAGTCATGGCACCATTCTTAGACAGTTGAGTCAGGTTAGAGGCTTCGTAGACATGATGTCGAGGTTGATGTGGATGTTTCCCTTATGAACTGAGTAGTACTTTACTTACTTAGTTGATGTTGAGACTGATGCTGGCCATTTGGCCCTTATCTGAGGTACTCTATTTATGATGTTTCCGCTGTGTTGATGTTGAATGATGTAATGAGGCTAAGTGGTTCACTCGGGGACTAGCAATAGTCTCTGAGTGCCGGCCATGTCTAGGGTACCCTCCCGGGGTGTGACGCAAGTCATCCCACAAAATATTCAAAACATAACTTAGTATCATAAGTAGCAATCATAGGAGTACCTCAAACTTAGGAACCACCAAGTGAGTATTGTCCTTTCATCTTGGAGACCTTTTTTAAGCATCTTTAGAGCTATGTCAACATGCTTATATCTTTTATAAATCATAGCTTTAAAACTCAACTTCATTTCTCTAATCATCATCATAAATCGTGCAAATCTTTACTTGAAAACTAGGTACGCTAGGCTTTTAAATGGAACAATCATCTAACACCCCACATCTTACATGTACTAGTCCAACGCAGATGAAACATGATAAGGCGGGGTCAAATCCGCACACATTTTAAAAGTGCGTGAATTTTAGATTAAAGGGGTATATGTACGTCTAACGCTTAAGATGACCGAGTGTATATAATTTTTAAGTCAAGTTAAGGAGATTGTGACCTTAAATGAAGTGAAATAAGTGAGGTGCTTGTGAGACTTAGGAAGCTAGCAGGTGAGTCACCTACGTGCTTAGCTTAATAGGCTAGGTAAACGGAGACAAGGACCAACACCGAATTTGTTCAAGTCCGATAAAGAATAAACCCCGAGTCAAGGATGTCAATTGGACCCATGGTTTAGCATCATAAAAGGACAATATTTGCAGCCCAATATGAATAGGAAAAGGGCCAAATTACATTCACAACCCAATTCACAACTAGGGCCCAAACTAAGTGGGTATAAAGGAGAAACATTTGTAGCAAAGCCCATCCAATTGAAGCCCAATAATGTCCAAGTGAAAAGGCCAAGTTGCTGCATCATAACCTTAATAAAGTAAGGCTGGAAATCCAAAAGAAAGTCGGCCAAAAGTGGCCTTATAAAAGGGAGCAAAATCCAGCAACTTTTAGTCATTTTCTTAAGGCCAAAAAGCAGATTTGTCTCAAAGTTTCTCCTTGCTCTTTCTTCACTTTGTAAAGAAGCCAAGGCTCACCTTTAGGGTTCTTTAAGAGAACCTAATCCTTGAGGGCTAAGGTAAGTAAAAATACCTATGGTTTGGTGTAAATATTTCCATGAAAAACATGAAGAGTATGCTGGTTGTACTTGTGCAGGAATTTGGGACAACATATGTTCCAAAGATTGTTGTCCACTTTTCTTGTTAATTAAGAGGCTTTTCTCTTGTTGGTTGGCTGGATTATGACGTAATATGTATGTTTTTAACAAGTTTTGGTTCTGTAGTGGTGTAAGAAGGTTGCTGCACTATTTTTATCTTCTGCGAAAATGAGTTCTTATATGATACCTAAATTGCACCCTTAGTGGAAATTTGTGGAGTGAATATTAGGAATGGTTGTCTCATGTTTTCCATCCACTTGGGGACTTTTTTGTACTGTGTGTAAATATGTTGAGGACAGTTTGGTTGAGGTTGAAATAGATTTAGAATTGTTGACGCCGAAATGTAGCGAAAGGATGTAATGTTACGTTGCCTACTTGCGTGTTGTGTAGTATTGTTGTATGTTGTACTTTATGAGCTATTGTAACACTGTTATGGGACTGAAACAAGCTGGATAAGACACGTATATGAGAACATATATTAGAAAATACGATTAGGAGTGGAAATGTTGAAAGAATACCCCTTGGTTGCTAATTCCGAGCTTGCTGCCCGAATATTATTTTTGGGTGAAATCGGATTACCAAGATGTGTTTATTAGCTGATAATACTAGTTTTATCACCTACTATATTGTAGATAAGTGTTTGGAGGAAAAGGATACTACTCCGAGGTAATAACGACATAGTACAACGAGGTATGTAAGGTTACTTGATTTCCTATTACTTGGCATAAAATCTAGGTTTTTCCTTGGTACATAAAGGCACTTACCAACTCCGACATAACTAGTAACTGTGTCTACACTATTTACCATGTTCATATGTTCCCATACATAGCCATTGTCAAATCTGCCTACATACTTGGATACCAAAGATACATGAGTTCCTTTTTACCAAGTAGAGTCCATGTGTTGGTTAATCTCCTACCCGTTTCATTAGTTGTGTAACTCTCTTTTCATTGTGGTATTATCTTGTATGGTTGTTTATATGTCACATGTCATGTCTATATTCCTAAAGCTCTAAATGTTATGACTACCAAAAGAATCATCTCAAAAGTAAATAAAAGATAACTCACAGTTGCTTATTAATGGTTGGTATCCCAGGGGTGGAAGAATCACCTAGCATGGGTCGATCCCATATTATAGGGGGTATCCCAGGGGTGAAAGGAAAGCCTAGCATGGGTCGATCCCGATATTGATTTACCACTGATCAGCTGGCCATTTACATGATATATTGTGCACAAATTATACAGTAAAGAATGGTAAAGTAATAAAAACACATAAAGTACATGATTCCACAATATGACTAAAGATGGTCTTTTCATCCTTACGCACCAGTGTGTGATATCATTTGAGTTCTTATTTCATATACAGTATTTCTTGTCTTACATATTCAGTACATTATCTCGTACTGACGTCCCTTACGGGGGACCTGCATTTCATCCTGCAGGTACAAGAGCTACTAGATCTCCCCAGTAAGAGTACAGGATTTCCAGTTGCTATTACTAAGCTCCAGGTTGCTTTGGGGCTTGTGTGTCTAGAACTTGTATTTTGTATTGTATAGTTGTTCATGAGGCGGGGCCTGTCCCGACCCATATGGATATTGCTCCTTACATAGAGGCTTTGTAGACTATGTAAATTAATGTGTGGTCAAGTAGCACACTATAGACATCGTGGCTCCAACGGCCTAGTCTTATGCATTTACTTTTAGCTTGCTAATATAGTTTACTTTCTTTTGACAGCATATTGAATATGAAAACCTCTTAAATGTTCATAGCAGGTGCATAGTTATATGTTGGTTCTCCCGAGCCTTGTCGGCAACGGGTGCCAGTCTACCTTAATGGGACTTAGGGCGTGACAAATCATAAATCACATAAATCATGAAAATATTTCTTTAGAAACATATTAAATTGCCCACATCATATCAACAACAAACTCATCATTGGGGTCATTGTCAATAGCCTAAATATATGCATATACTTAGTAAAATATCATAGGACATCATGAATATCATTTAATAACATAAAACATGGTGAAATCATCATAAGCATGCATAATATCTTAAAGGAACATAAAAAAGGTAAAATATTTAAAAGAGGACTTTATGGGTGAAAGGGCACGCATAAATCAGGCTCACATACCGTAAAAGATTTCAAAAGAATAAATTTGCTGGTGGAAGAGAAGACCCCTTAGAAACCGTAGCCTTATTAACTTGTTCTTGAAAAGGAGTGCCCTTTTTGCCTTAGGAAATTTATGAGTGGATGAATGAAGGAATCTTTTTCGAGGTATTTTATTCCTAGAAATGATGGGGTTTAGGAGTAGAAATACTGAAAATTACAAAACTGCCCTTTATTAAAACTTCAAAATTTTAACCTAAAAAAACCCACTTATGGCTATGGATGAACCACGGACCATAGGTTCCGCTTCTGTTGTTAAGCTTTCCAAAATCCTTAAAAATATTTTATTGAACCCAAAATGACAAAACTATTTTACATGTCCTATAAATTCTTACGGGTCGTAATTGAACTTGTAGAGTCCTTCCATACGTAGCCATTTTTCCCATCTTTTGGAAACTATCCATGAAGGGATTCTATAGGTTGTGCACTACTCTATGAGCAATGCTGGTGACACGTAAATCATATCCAGCGAACTCCTAATTTTCATCACATTTGATAGCCTCACTCACGACCCTATCTATGGACAGTTGTCCCTCCTAACGGCTGTCACAAGGTCCATAAATTACCCTACATTTGGAAATTTTCTCCCTTTGTTGAAGTTCATGTTAAGGGTTGAATCTAGGAGTGTTATCTCCTCCTACAAGCCTTAAGATACCCTGGTGGACTTGACTTCAAGTCATTTTCTACCCAATTAGAATGCTCTTAGGGCTCCTAAACGCAGGGTCGTTACACATAATTACGTGCCACTGTAGGTTTTATGATTATATTAATGGATCCATACATGTAAAGCATACATCAATAATGGAAGGCTCTCGTAAGGTTCATGTCAAAGCACTCTCTGAAATAGGAAGGATCCCGTAAGGTGATATATAGTGTACCTTGCCAAATAGGGTACTCTTTGACTCAGTGTGATTAGACATTGACGCATTCCAGTTTCTTATTCTCTTATGTTATGCTTATTTTATCTTATGTTGCTTATGAAATGAACATAAGGCTTGGATGAAATGTCATTGGTTGTCACATTCACCATGTCACTGCTAGGCCCTAGGTTCAGGTCGTGACAAAAGTGGTATCACAACATAAGCTTTGAAGCATCCTGGGTGTCCAACATGCCACATCTAATAGAGTCTTATTTATTAGTGTGAAGCGTTCCACATCCATGAGCGAGAGACTACGAGGCGTCTAGGAAAAACATTATTTCTTTGTGATCTATGTCATGCCTTCAATACTCTTGTATCCTAACCTGTCCTTTTATATTCTTAGAAATGGCTCTGTGACGTGCTCTATTTCTAAGGAAGATAATGTTAATGAGGACCAAGTTTCCCCGGATCCTTAAGTTCTTCCATTCCCTCAAGTAGAACAAGTCACCAATAATGAGTTTAGGGCCGCTATCACTATGTTTTGTCAAGTCTTTATTTCTTCAATGACTCCTACTTCGACTTCGAGGATAAGAGATTTTACTAGAATAAATCCCCTAGAGTTTCATAGCTCCAAGGTGGACGAGGATCCATATGAGTTCGTTGATGAAGTTTACAACATGGTGGAGATTATAGGGGTGTCTTACAAGGAGAAAGCCGAATTGGTAGCTTATCAATTTAAGGGAGTTGCTCAAGTTTGATTCACCTGAAGGAAATCCAAAAGAGTTGAAGAAGGTTTTATAGATTGGGAGACATTTAAAGTTGCTTTCCTTGATTGTTTCTTCCTACTTAAACTAAGGGAAGTTAAAGTGATGTTGTTTAGGAACTTGAAGCAAGGTAATATAAGTGTGAGGAAGTATGCCCTCAAGTATACTAAGTTATATAAGTATGCTCT
Organism: Solanum rostratum; assembly: GCA_029948455.1. NCBI lineage: Eukaryota > Viridiplantae > Streptophyta > Magnoliopsida > Solanales > Solanaceae > Solanum > Solanum rostratum. The sequence continues at coordinate 50,735,138 of CM057047.1, read as the reverse complement.
TTTTTGGTGGCTGACTCTAGGGCCCGCATGAATAAATTCATATTGGGTGTGCCCGACTTGGTAAAGATAGGGTGTAAGGCCACGATGCCCATTAAGGAAATGGATATTTTGCAACTCATGACCTATGCCAAACAAGTGGAGAGTGAGAAACTTTAAAATATGAAGATGAGGGAGTCTAGGAGGGCTCGTTATGATGCTTGATTTTCTTATAGAAGGCTGATAGTGCTCGTTTCCAACAAGGCCAAGGATCATCTAGAGGTGCTTCTCAAAAGTTTGACCAAGAAATGGTGTCTAACATCAAGGCTCAAAGTGATGTTGTAAAAGGCGGTGTTGTTCGTCCTAGGTGTCTTATGTGCAGGAAGAATCTTATTACAAAATGTTTGAGAAGAACTAATGGTTGTTTTGGTTTTGGAAAGATGGGACACAAGATTGTTGAGTTTCCTAATGTTGCTAATAAAGGTAAGGAATGGCATGCACAAGGTCAAGTAGTTTAAAGAGGGAAAGTGCAACAAGGTGCCCAAGCTCAAGGTGGTGGTCCACGTGGTAATCGGTTCTATGCTTTGCATGTTAGGCAAGAAGTTGAGGTGCTCCCGATGTGGTCACCTGTATGTTAAGAGTCTTTGATCATGATGTGTGTGCTTTACTGGACTATGATGCTAATATGTCTTTTGTTACTCCTTAACTTTTCATAAAGTTTGATGTGTCTCCGAATTTCTCATTAGAGCCTTATTCTTTCAACACTCCAGTCGGTGAGTCAATCCTAGCCAAGAAAGTCGGTAAAAATCCTCTAGTGTCGGTCTTGCATAAAGTCTTCCCATGTGATCTTGTTGAGCTTGATATGACCAATTGTATGATTGGTTGCATGCAGCATATGCTTCTATCGATTGTAGAATCCGTAGAGTCGCATTGCAAGTTCCCAATGAGCTTATCATTGAATGAAAGGGAACAAATTTGATGTTCCAAGAAAAATTTGTTTCTTATGTGAAAGCTATGAAAATGATTTCTAAAGGTTGCTTATAAATGTTGATCGAGTCATGGATGTTGAGTCCAATGCTGCTACTCCTGATTCGGTTCCTATAGTTGATGAGTTTACTGATGTCTTCCCCGATGATTGCTCTGTATTCCTCTAGTAGGGAAATTAATTTTAGTATTGATATTTTGCCCGACACCCAACCTTCTTTTATACCTTCATATCGGATGGCCTTGGCGGAGTTGAAAGAATTGAACGAACAACTAATGGACTTACTTCATAAGGGGTTCATAGGGCATAATGTGTCACCCTGGGGTGCTCTCGTATTGTTTGTAAGGAAGATGGATGGTTCTCTATGGATGTGTGTGGATTATCAATAGTTAAATAAGGAATCTATCAAAAACAAGTATCCACTTCCGAGGATCGATGACCTATTCGATCAAGTACTAGTTGCAAAATATTTCTCTAAGATTGATCTTTGGTCCAAATATCATCAATTGAGGGTGAAGGAAGATGACATCCCTAAGACGACATTTAGAACTCAATATGGTCACTTTGAATTCTTGGTTATGTCGTTTCAACTAACAAATGTCCCTGTCGCTTTCATGCATTTGATGAATAGGATCTTCAAACTCTATTTAGATATGTTTATGATAGTGTTCATAGATGATATATTGGTCTATTCACGGGATGTAAAGGATCATGAAGATCATTTGAGGAATTTGTTGCAAACATCGAGTGATAGACAACTCTTTTCCAACTTTAGCAAGTGTTAGTTTTGGCTAAGAGAGGTGGCTTTTTTTAGGTCACATTCTTTTGAATCGACCCAGCCATCGTCTCCATCCGATATTAGGAGCTTTTTGGATTTGACCAGATATTATAAAAGATTTATTGAAGGGCTTTATTTTATGGCCTCTCCTTTGACTATCTTGACCTAAAAGAAGATTTAAATTTCAATGGTTCAAAATATGTGAAACTGTGAAACAAGTTTCCAAATGTTGAAGGATCGTCTTACTTTTGCTTCGATTTTGATATTGCCTGATGGTCCGGATAGTTTTGTTATGTATTGTGATACCTCACATGTAGGTTTGGTTATGTTTTAATGTAACATGTAAAACTCATTGCCTATGCCTCAAAGAAATTGAAAGTGTATGAAAGGAATTATCCAACTCGTGATCTTGTTAGTTGTCTATGGTATTTGCATTCAAAATTTGGTGAAATTACATCTTTGGAGTACATTTTGATATATTAACCGACCACAAGAGTATACAATATGTGTTAGCCAAAGGTATTTGAACAAAGGCAAAATAAATTGTTGGAGCTTTAAGGATTACAATATGAGTGTGATGTATCACCTCGAAAAGGCAAATGTTATGGTTGATGCATTGAGTAGAGTGTCTATGGGCAACACTGCATATGTTGAGAATGAAAAAATGAGTTAGTTACAGAAGTGCACCGCTTGACTCATTTGGGTGTGAGGTTGAATGGTTTGAATAATGGTAGTGCAATTGTGCAAAATAGGGTGGAATTATCTTTAATAGGCGAGGTTTAATCAAATCAAGACATGGACCCTACTTTGGCTTAATTGAAGAAGTTTATAAGTGATAAGAAGGTAGAGGTCTTCTCACAAAGGGGAGATAGAGTGTCACGTTACCAAGGATGGTTGTGTGTTCCTATTGTAAATGGCCTAAGGAAAGACTACTTGATGAAGCTCATAATTCTAAGTATTCTTTTCATCTGGGATCCACCAAAATATATAGAGATTTGAGAGAAGTGTATTAGTGGAATAGCATGAAGAAAGACAGAAAGTTTGTGATGGGGATGTGCAAATTGTTAACATGTGAGGGTGCAAAATCAAAGACCGCGTGGTTTGGCTCAAGATATTGAGATACAAATTTGAAATAGAAGGAAGTGGATATGAATTTCATCACGAGTTTGCTAAAGACTAGAAAGCAATTTGACTCAATATGGGTGGTCGTGGATAGAATGATGAAGACTGCCCACCTTTTACCAGTGAAGACTTCTTATTGTGCCAAAGATTGTGTTAAGGTCTACATTCAAAAATTGGTTTGGTTGCATGGAGTGCCATTGTCTATTATATGGGATAGAGGCGCTCAATTTACTTCTCAGATTTGGAAGTTTTTCCAAAAGGGGCTTGGTACGAAGGTGAAGCTAAGTAGCACATTTCATCCTCAAACAGATAGACAAGCCAAAAGAATGATACAAATATTGGAAGATATTATGAGGGTTTGTGTCCTTTATTTCAAACGAAGTTGGGATGATCAGTTATCCTTTATTGAATTTTCTTATAGCAATAGTTTTCACTCAAGTATTGAAATGACCCCATTTAATGCCATATATGGTGGATGGTGTAAATCATTAGTGAGATGGTTTAAGGTTTGAGAGATTTCCTTGATTCGAGTAGATTTGGTACTTGATGCCCTGGAGAAAGTGAAGGTCATAAAGTAAGGTTAAGGGCTGCACAAAGTCATCAAAAGTTATATCCAGATGCTAGAAGAAGGGACCTTGAATTTGAGGAAGATTATTGGGTGTATATTTAAAGATTTCACCAATGAAAGGAGTAATGCGTGTTGGTAAGAAAGGAAAATTAAGTCATAGATATGTAGGACCTTATGAGATAATGAAAAGAGTGGGAAAGTTATCTTATGAGATAGACTTGCCTATGGAGTTAGCTATGATTCATCGGATGTTTCAGGTCTTGATGTTGAGAAAATGCACAGTTGATTCTTATTCTATTGTTTCGTTGAAAGATGTGACTATTGAGGAGGATTTAACCTATGAAGAAGTACCGGTTGAGATTTTAGATCATCAAGAAAGTAATTTCAAAACAAGAAATCCGTCAAAGTACTACGAAGACACCAACAAGTTGAGGATACTACTTAGGAGACCGAGGCAGACATGATGAAACAATATTCTTACCTCTTTTCTTTTAAAACCTATTCCTCCAAAAATTATCAAGTATATGTATTTTTCTATCATATTATATATATGCATGATCATGAAATTATTTTGAATGACGTTTGATGCATAAGTTTGATGATTTTATGAAAATGAAGATTAAGTTGAATTTTGCATATATGTTATGATAATGGTTATCATCTTACTCTACTCAACAATGATTCTATCTTATTCAAGGACGAACGATCCCAAAGGGGAAATATTGTAACACCCCGCATATTGTTAAGGCCTTGAAGCTGAAAGTTAGGGAAATTTGAACTGACTTGGTCATGCGAGCCAGTCTATGGTTCATGGATAGGACCACGGGTCGTAGGAAGGTCTCATAGACCTAAGTCTAGAAATGATGGAAAATAATGGGTTTTGTAAAATGGTTCCAGGATTAACAGAACGGATCATAAATGGAACCATGGCCCGTCCAAAGGGTCGTGAAAGGATCTCTAAAGAACTTGAAAATTTTCTAAGTTGCTACTGTATAAGGATAAAAAATCATACTATTCTCTCATGGAATGAAAGATGAAAATTTTAGTCCCTCAAAGTTTGTGACACAAATTCTACGGATCCAAGCTTGAGCCATAGTTGGAAGGATGACCCATGGACTGGGTCTCGTAAATGGCCTCATCATTGTTTAACGAAGGGCCTTTTGGACATTTCTAATTCCTTTAAATCCAAAATTACATCTTTTTGGCTCTCCTAACCAACCTAACTCCTATAAATCCTATCCTGACTTATTCTAACCCATTCATTCTCATAATTCTCTCAAAGGGTCTCAAATATTTCTTTCTCTAAGATAAGGACTCTATTTTTTTTTATCTTTTTATAAAGCCTCTATTGAAGCTAAGGTTCCAAGCTTTGCTAAGGGTTTCATGGTTTTATACTTCAATTATTGAAGGTTCCTCGCTTGAGGTATTTAGGGCTTCATTCATGAATTATTTTCATCCATGAAGCCCAACCTAAAACCTTCTTTTATCAAAGTTTCATGATAATTTCTTATGGGATTTTATGATTTGATTCCAAATAGTTGGATTATGATTCCTACATGACGAATATACTTATCTATCTATGAATCATGTAGGATTACATGATTTATATAATTTCCAAGTAAAAGAATATGATTTCAAGTATGTATGAGTAGGTTTTGTTTAATTGATATGGGTTCCTTTACTAATGATCCAAATTGATTTCAATTACATGATTCTCCACGAATTTTAATCATTTGCATGGTTTTAACTCAACTATTCGATCATGAACTCACGCATGTCTCCTATGATAAAGCTATGGATAGTATCTTAAGTAAGAAAAGTATGTTTTAACAATGATAATAATATTATAATGATAGTGATGATTCTATGATAATAAGGGTGATTAAAACCCTAATATTTCAAGATGATGATGAGAAGGTGGGAAGTAGACCCACACTATGTGAAAAGCTAAGTAGATGGACTATTTCTATGACATGATATGTTTTCATGAAAGAATATGATGACTATTTTACAAGCTATGAAAGTATGATTTTGATAAAGTATAAACTATGTTGAAAGCTATGTATATGCATACTTTATGTATTCCGTGGGATATGACTTAGCACCGAATGAACTTGTGTGAGGGGATTATCTCCAAGGGTCCTTATATCAATCTTCAAGTCTCATAACTGCGTGCCATTATAGGTTTTATAATTATGTGCCTATATGGTATTATATTAGTGTATTCACATATGTAAAGCATACACCAAAATCGGAAGGCTCCCATAAAATTAATGTTAAAGCACTCTCTGAATTGGGAAGGGTCTCATAAGGTGAGATAAAGTTCTCTTTGGCAAAGTAGAATACTCTTTTACTCAGTCTATAAGAACAATTTGGATCCCACGTGAAAGTCCGCATGGTCTCATATGTTGGTTACGGTCTTATTCCCGCATTTGTAAGTTAGCATTATGAAATGATTTTGATCATGCGTCTTCTCACAAATTTAAACTTGCATTGCTCATGCATATTGTGTTCTTACTCTATTGACTATGATTATGTATATTTATATTATGTTGAGATGTTCATTGATGTATAGAATACTTACATACTTAGTACATTCCACGTACTAATGCATACTTCTTTGCCTACATGATCTAACCATTTAGAGGCAAACGACGAGGCGACTCTTCCATTACGTGGCTAGCTTTGAAGTTAAGTTGAAGACTTGTTGTTGAGTTCCCATGCTACAGAAACAAGCCCTTTCTTGATGTTTTCCCCATTGAGACTTTATAACGTTTCTTTGATGTACATCTTGAGGGTGAGCTAGCAAGCTATGTTCTAATCCCCGCCAAGATCTTGTGATGTAGAGGAATGTTTTGTACACTATGATTGATGTAAATTCCCCAAAGGGAAACTATTATTTGATATTGACACATTCCGCTTACTTATTCTCTTATGTTATGCTTATTTTACGTTATGTATGCTTATGATATGATCACGAGGCTTTGATGGGATGCTTTGGGGTGTCATATTTGCCATGTTACGACTAGGCCCTATGTTCGGGTCATGATAGTTTGACACCCTATCCTTATCAAACTTTTAAGCTAAAGGGTTAGAAGTTCTTTTACTAAATAAGATTTAGGAAAATAAATTTCACGACCATTATTTTTGGACCTTGAGTGCAAAAAGTCACCACCATCGATCCTTGCCCTCTTGGACTCCATAGCCTTCTTCTTAATCTTATCCTCCTTAACATAATCGTAATGATCAAGAGCCCTGAGATATCCATTTTTTATTAACATAGCTATTTTGCACTCTTTGGACACCAACTCTGAAACAAACTTGCTTATCTAAGCTCTAAAGGCAGCAACCATAAATGAAACAAATATGGATAATTATTTGAATTTGAAGGCATAATCCCTCAAACTCGTACTCCCTTGATTCTAGATAATGAACTCTCGAATCTTATATTCCCTTAGTTAAAATGGAAAGAAATAGTCAAGAAATGCCCTTTTGAGAATCTCCCAAACAATGGGACCTACATCTCTAGCTGCTCACCCTTTTATTGATCAAATAAAATTCAAGCAACTCCCTTAAATTGATAAGCAGCAAGGTCCACCTTTTCTTCTTGTGACACCCCCATAATCTCAACAATCTTGTGAATGTCTTTAATTAATTCTTAAGGATCCTCCTCTTTCATTGAGCTATTGAACTCTAGGGCATTCATCCCTGTGAAATCATAAACTCTTGTTGCCATCATACCCACATTTGGGTTCATGGGTGGAACTATCTCCTAGTCGGCTTATGTGGACACGACCTGAGCAAGCATTTATAAAGTGGTTCAAAACTATGCATGTTACACTTTCTTAATAAAAGGATGTATGGGAGCTTTAGGGCTTGGTACTACTCTTCTTGGTCCACACCTCTTCTAAAGGGAGCTCTTCGTGGAGCCATATTCTTGTAATCACAAAGAACAAGCATTAGAGGGGGAAAACCTTAGACAACAACTCTATAACTAAATATGATCAGGGAAAAGTAATGTTGTTGAAAATGCCTTTTCGCCTCTTTTTTCATATATATGGTATGGTTCACATCCATGAACAAGACTCTACTCAACACGACATATTAGACTCCCTAGAACACCATAAAGTTTGTGTTCTTATGCCATGTTTCTAATGATCTAAGCTAGGTCCCAGCCAAGACGTGGTGATTAGAATCGTCAGGTTCTCCAACCAAGCTTCTTAGAATACATAGCCAACATAAAGTGAGTAAAGACATCAATGAAAAACATAATGTGGAGTATAAGTCTCAATGTGGGAGACTTGAATATAAGGCAATTCCAAAATATCTCTAAATAAATAGGACTATATACACATAATAATCTAACATACCTCTACTAGTCTAGACCTAGATCACCCTGGTTGTGAATAAAGTAAAGTCATAGAAAAAAAGAAGGGAAATCTCAAATTTAGTGTTTTTGAAATATTGTGTTTTTGAAGCATGAAGACATACCAAAAGTAGATGATAGGAAACACAAATCTACACACAAGTGGAATGCGTTGGATAACTACTAAACCCCATATTATGATACAATATAGGAGAAAATATGTGTTGGTACCTGAAAAGTACTATGTACATAAGAACTATTGTCATGATCCAGACTCAAAAAAGTATGATGGCAATTTCCTTAATCTACCACGATAAATCAGTCTAAACATCAATATACCATAATAAAGTTGAAGCAAAACTGAAATAATAATCTATTAGAGGATAGCAATATAGAAAGGAAACAAAGTCTAAAACCAACCCTAGACTATAGTTACTTGTACAAGCGTCTAATACAACTACAAATTTAGAAGAAAATTACAAATTTCGAATGTTCTTGGTTCTCAAATAGAAAAAAAGCATAAGTAGTCCTAAGGGTCCTCTAAAGAAGTTAGCTGCTACCTCTCAAGAAACTCTGAAGCTCGGGTAAAAGTAACAAGGAGAAATCAGGAAAGATTGAGCTCAAAAACTACACAGGTATAGAAGCAAGGTGAGTACCAAATAACACGGTATCCAAAAAGTAAACTCTAAATATAAAGTAGAGAGTAAAGAATGAAAGTACTCCAACAATACTATCTGAACATCCAAAACTACAACCTACACTCGAGAAAGCCGACATACATAATATATAATTCATGTAGCATGCTATTTTCAAGTAAGTCACAACCATATGTTATACTTATAGAGTTTAACAATCAACGTATAATGGCAAAGAATGTTCTCACTATTGTATCATGTAAATGAGGCGCAAGATGATGAAATGCAATGTCAAGTAACTAGGATGCATGTCTATGCTATGATGCACATCTGCAAATCAACTCAGACTGGAATCCACAGGGGCCTCACATGAATCATGTATCAATCAAAATTATTTTTCTGTCCAAATAATTATACCTAACCAAAATCATTTTCCATTGCATTTTTCATATCTCTTGAACCATTTTCCTTTAACATTTGTCATGAATAGTTGGATCCATTTATCTTTAGATTTTTCGTAATGACCCCCAGAATAGGAGCCTTGAGTACATAAAAGTTGACGTGAAAAGTGACGTGAAATGTTGTTTACGGTACCAGTTACATCCCGTAAGATGATACACGACCCATATGTTCAGCTCTTAATCACAGAAGTTAAAGAAGGTAAAAAGTTTTAAAGTAGAGGATAGCCCATAAACCAGATGACGACACGTAGAATATCTTATAATCCCTAGATGATTTCGTGAGTGGGATCCTAGACATGAAGGAAATTTGAGATTTTCAAGAAGGTAGTATATGAGTTATTATGGCTCGTAGAATATGTTACAACCAGTATAAACCTTTCATGGATAGGGCCAAGGAAGTGAGGAAAAATGGTTAAGTGTTGAAGGACTTTACGAGTTCAACCACGACTTGTAAGAAGTTTCGCGAGTCGTACTGTTGATCGTTGTTTTCAATTCAGCAAAAGTCAGTTTTCAAGATTTTTAGGTGTGTCGTCAAACGAGGGGACATACGGCCCACTACCCGTAATGAGGGTTCCATGAGTTGCTTCCGACAGTTTCAATAAAGGATGATTTCATCATTTCCTACATCTCTATTCTCATACTACGTAATTTTAGAAACAGAAAGGGGACCTATATTAATCTTGAAGCCCTAGAAACACCCTTCATTCTATGATACCTTTAATTCCAAAATTTTCTAAGGCAAGAGCTCTCAAGAGCAAGGCTACTGTTTTCGAGCTTTCTTGTCAAAAGGCTTCAATTTCATTTCTTCTTAGTTCTCCAGGTATGTGAGTTGATTTATAGGTACTCTTTCACCCATAAAGTTTCCTATTATGCATTATATCGTTTCTTTAGTTCCAGTATATTAAGTGCATACTTATGATGATTTCATGATCCTTATGTTATTATATGATACTCAAGAATTTCAATGACTATTTCACTAAGTAAATATATATATGTTTGAAAGAAGATGATGATCCCATGATGAGTTTTGATATGACTAAGGTTGGGTGATTTCGATGTTCTTTTTTAAAGAAATATCCTACGACATGTGTGATTTATGATTGTTCCACGCATTGACTAAGCCCACCTTATCTTCAATGAAAGTTTTCCATGAATTATGACTATGATCAGGGCATTTATGAAGAGCTTCAATGTTAAGTTTAGCCAAGATATATGTATGATGATTATTGCCTTAAAAGATTTTTGAGAAAGATTCTAAGTTTGAGATACTCTTGTGATTGCTATTTATGATTCTAAGAGTATGTTTTAATGATTTTCTTGGGATGACTTAGCACCGAAAGGACTAGAGATTGTGACTCATCCTGCTTATTGAGGGATGATCCCTTGAAGCTAAATCTTAATGTCCCTAACTATGTGCAACCGTAGGAGCCTTATAGGCTAGGCTAATGGATCCATGTAGGCCCCAAAGTATGAAAGATGCAATTGCAAAGTTACTAATTTTCGGACCTCAACCTTGGCAAGTAGATTCCTCTTTTTCTAATGGGAGGAGTGCATTATCCTTTTTCCAATGGAAGGAGTTTACTGGATTCCATATAGTAGCTCACATAGTCTTACTATCGGTTATGGTCCATTCCTACAAGTCTTATGATCCTATGATTTGTTCTCACTTCATGTGTTTCCCTATGCGTTGTCTCATATTGAGTTGGGCTTTATTCGTTTTGCATATTAAGCTTATCTCATAACTCTTTTATCTTATGCATATCCAAATGCTATGTTAACTTATGATGGCATTACAATTTCATCCATACATTGCATCTCACATATTTAGTACATTCAAATGTATTAATGCATATTGGCCTGCATGATTTAACTATGTAGGGACAAGTACTCCTCTACTCACCCGTGGCTAGTAGTTGGCGTTTGAGACTAGCTTATAATTGTGGTGAGCCCTTAGTCTGGGACTCAACCTGTTCTTTATTTTTTGTTTTAGATAATGTATTTATGGATCTTCTGAGGCTTTTACTTTCTATGTTGACTATTATGGATTTTTATTATATTTGATGGAAACCGACCGTATCGCTTCCATTTTGATATGTATTAGTGGTATGCTTATGAACAAAATGGTGTTGTCTATTTTCAATTCTTTTTAATATATCTTCATTGGGTGAAATGGCCCACAGTCCTTTTGTCTTTCAGTTTACCACAAAAAGTTTCAATTTAACACTTATGAATACTTAAGATGCTTAGATGGCTTGGGTCAGGTGCCTTCAGCTATCTCATTTGTCGTGTGATGACTTGGCCCCTACGTTGGGTCATTACAAACTTGTTATCAAAGCACGAGCTTTTAAGATATTCCTCGGATGTCCATGCATACCCCATAGCATAGCGTCTCATTCAAGGTTGTGAAGCATGTCACTATCTTAAGTGAGAAGCAATGAGATGGTTTCGAAATGTCTTCCCTTCTTTCTTACTCATGTCTTGCCTCTAAGTTGAATAAGTTTTTCGTGAACTAATAATAGGCTTTTGCTTGTTTCTAGATAATGCCACCGCGAAGAGCTCCCCATCAGCGAGGCACTCCTGAGGAACAAGTCCCTCCACTCTAGTAGGATGATGGAGTGTCTCATGCAGAGTTTAGAGTCATGTTCACCCCGTTTGAACAAGCCCTAGCCAACCAAGATCATAGAGAGGTGGACGTTCCTCCTAAAGTGCCATTCCGGCCATGAGAGTATGTGATTTCATACGGATAAACCTGCTAAAATTTCATCAGTCAAAGATGGACGAAGACCCTATTGAGTTTATTGAGGAAGCTTATTGGGTGGTGGCAATAACGGGTGTCCCCTCTGAAGAAATGGTTGAGTTGGTGACCTACCAACTTAAAGAAGTGGCAAAGATTTGGCTCATGTAATGGGTTGATGAGAAAGGCCAAGGAGAAGGTCCTATTAGTTGGGAGGAATTCAAATGTGCCTTCTTGGATCGGTTCCTCCCTATCAAGCTTGGGAAGGCAAAGGTCTAGGAGTTCCTCAACTTGAAGCAAGGGAGCATGAGCGTAAAGGAGTATGCCCTCAAATTACAAAATTGTAAAAGTATTCTCCATTCATGGTTACAGATCCAAGAGCTCGCATGAGCAAGTTTATTTTTGGTGTCTCCTAGTTGGTCTCCAAGTTGTGCAAGACAGTCATGTTGGTCAAGGAGATGGACATTTCCCACTTGATGACGTATGTGGAGCCGATTAAGGAAGAGAAGCTTCGTGAGAGGGCAAGGAAGTCTAAGAAGGCTCGTGCAGATGGTGGGAACTACTCTTACCAACGGGGCGGTGGTTACAAATTCCAAGGTGGCCAAAGGCAAAGTGAACAAGGATTCACCAATATTCCTCCCCATGGAGGGACAAAGGGGTGGCTTCCAAGCCCTAAAGTCCTCATTTCCCTAAGTGCGAGAGACCTCACAAAGGAGAGTGCTTAGCAAAGTCCGATTCTCGCTTCACTTATGGAAAGCCCGGCCACCACGCTAAGGATTGCAAGAGTGGAGGTGAAAGGCCTCAAAGTAAAAAGGTCCAGTTTAAGGTGCCCAAGGACCAATCGGTTTTATTCTTTTCATGGTCATTAAGAGGTCAAAGCGGCTCTAGATATAGTTACCAGTATGTTAAGAGTTTTTGGTTATAATGTATATGAACTTTTAGATCTGGGAGGAAATTTGTCTTTCGTAAACCCATTTTTGCATATATTTACATGTATGTCCTAAAGTTCTCCATAAGGCCTATGAGGTGAGTAACCCCATAGGTGAGTCTATCATAGCCCAAAGAGTCGATAGGGGTTGACCCAATCATATTCTGCATGAAGTGATTTCATAGGACTTAGTCAAGCTTTCCATAGTAGACTTCATTATGATCTTGGGGATTGATTGGTTGCATGCTTCTTATGCCTCCATTGACTGAACAACTTGTAGGGTTAAATTCTAATTCTCTAATGAGCCAGTTCTTGAATAAGATGGTAGCAATTCTTTATGTAGGGGTCGATTCAATTTTTTTGTAAAGGCCCATAAGATGATTTCCAAGGGGTGCATCTACCACTTGGTGAGGGTCAAAGATGTCTCTTCTAAAGTTCCTTCTCTTGAGTCAGTCCCTGTTGTAAGTGAGTTTCTGGATGTTTGCCGAGATGAGTTACCGAGTGTCCCTCCTGAAATGATGATAAACTTTGGTATAAACCTTTTACCCGATACCATGCCTATCTCAATCCCTCCTTATAGAATATTTTCCAGCAAAATTGAAGCAGTTGAAGGAGCAAGTAAAAGATTTGTTGGAGAAGGGTTTCATTAGACCTAGTAAGTCTCCATAGGATTCCCATGTGTTATTTGTAAGAAAGAAGGATGGGTCGCTCCATATGTGCGTTGACTACCAACATCTCAATAAGGTCACCTTCAAGAACAAGTATCGTCTTTCGAGGATAGATGATTTGTTTGATCAACTACAAGGGGCCACTCATTTCTCCAAGATTGATTTGAGATTCGGTTATCACCAATTTTAAGGGTGAGAGAAAGTGGCATCCCCAAGACAACTTTTCAGACGAGGTATGGCCATTTTAAATTTGAGGTGATATCATGTGGCCTCATTAGTGCACTGATGATATTTATGGACCTCATGAATAGGGTATAGCCTTACCTTGACATGTTTGTCATGGTGTTTATTGATGATATTTCTATCTACTCTCGAGGCGAGAAAGTGCACATGGAGCACTTGAAGGTAGTGTTGCAGACCCTGAGGGAATAGAAGCTCTATTCAAAGTTTCACAAGTACGAGGTTTGGCTAGATGAGGTTGCCTTCCTTGGGCATGTGGTATCTAGAGAGAGCATCAAAGTTGATCCTAAACGACATAAGCGATAAGAAACTAGACAAGGCCATTGACTACTACTGATATAAGGAGTTTCTTGGTTCTAACTGGTTACTATAGACAGCAAGACTTCTCCATAATTTCATCTCCACTCACCAAGCAAACTTAGAAGAACGCTAAGTTTGTATGGACGGATGAATGCGAGAAGAGTTTCTAGACTTTAAAGGATCGGTTAACTTCAGCCCCATATTGACCTTGCCAGAAGGGAGTGACCAATTTGTCGTGTATTGTGATGTATCAGGGATCAGGTAGGGTTGTGTACTAATGCAAAATGGTAAAATGATTGCCTATGGTTCAAGCAGTTGAAAGTGCATGAGAAGAATTACCCAACTCATGATCTTGAGCTTACGACAATGGTCTTTGCCTTAAATATTCGGTTACATTACTTATATAGAGTTCATGTGGATGTTTTCACTGACCATAAGAGTCCAATACGTGTTCACCTAGATGAATCTCCACTTAAGGAAACGAAGGTGGTTAGAGCTACTAAAAAAATTATGATATGAGTGTGAAGTACCACCCTAGAAAAGCCAATGTGGTAGCTGACGCCCTTAGTAGAATTTCCATGGATAGTGTCTCCCATATAGAAGATGATGGAAAAAAGGAGTTGGTAAAAGATGTTCATAGGTTGGCAAGATTAGGAGTAACATTGAGTGAGTCCAGAAGTGGTGGTGCAATGGTTCTTCATTGGTCTGCATCCTCTTTGATAGATAAGGTTAAATCCAAGCAAGAACTCCCCCGTTGATTGAGTTGAAAGCCTTGGTAAAAGATGAAAAGGTAGAAGACTTCTCACACGGGAGAAATGGTACACTTCGAATACAAGGGAGGTTGTGTGTACCCAATGATAGTGAGTTGGTGATGATACGAAAAGCCCAGAACTCCTTATAATTCATTCATCCATATATTACAAAGATGTATAAAAACTTGAGAGAGATTTATTGGTGGAATGAGATGAAAAAGGACACTACTCAATTTGTGTCCAAATATGTGAATCGTCAGCAGGTAAAAGTTGAACACCAAAGGTCAGGTCGCCTAGCCCAAGACATCGACATTCATACTTGAAAGTGGGAAGAGGTCAATATGGACTTTGTAGTTGGGTTGCCAAAGGCCAAAAATAACATTGAAGCCATATGGGTGATAGTTCATCGTATGACAAAGTCAGCTCATTTCATATCGATGAAGACTACCTTCAGTGTTGAGGACTATGCCCACTTGTTTATCCAAGTGTTAGTGGGGTTGTATTGGATTCTATTGTCCATCATATCAGATCGTGGAGTCCAATTCACTTCTCACTTTTGGAAATCCTTCCAAAGAGGACTTGGTACTAAGGTGAAGTTGAGTACGTCTTTTCATCCTCAAATTGACGGGAAAGCTGAGAGCACTATTAAGATGTTAGAGGATATGTTGAGAGCTTGCATTTTAGAACTCAAGGATCATTCGGATGAACATTTTCCACTTATCGAGTTTCCTACAACAACAGCTTTTGTGAAAGTATTGGGTTGAAACCATTTGAAGCATTGTATGGTAGACAATGTAGATCATCCATTGCGTGGTTCGAAGTCGGCGAAGTGGCGTTTATTGGACCGGATTTAGTGATGAATGCTATGGAGAAATTAAAATCATTGGGGAGAAATTGCAAATAGTACAAAGCCGACAAAGGTCCTACTCTGATGTGCGATGAATGAAACTTGAGTTCCAAGTTAATGACTGGGTCTATATGAAGGTTTCTCTAATGAAAGTTGTTCTCCTATTTGGTGGGAAAGGGAAATTGAGTCCTAGATATGTGGGATCCTATAGGGTGGTGAGAAAATGTAACACCCCTCATGTTTTTAGGCATGAGAAATAGAGGCATAACAAAATTAATGACAGTTAGGATTTACGATCTAGACTATGGACCATATGGGAACCTACGAGCCGTGGGTTGTATCGTGGAAACTGTTTAGTAAGGATGGAAAATTGAAAGATTTCTAGAAGCTGAATTACGAGTTAGCAGATTAGCTATAAGTGATTATATGACCAGTAAGTAGGTATCGCGGGTAGAGGCTCTAAGGAACCAAAATTTGTCCAAGTCCTGGGACTTCCTACAAGGGGTTCTATGGCCTGTATGCTTTTCTCCGAGCCATACTTCACGTTTGTGGGTTGGAAGCTGCAATTCTAGTAACTCAACTTTTGTGACCCCCTGATCGACAATGCATGTTACGAGCAGTAAATTTATCCGCAGTTCGTATGTAGGGTTTCATGCACAGATCCAGTAGTTTTTAATGAAGGGTATTTTTGACTTTTCCAATCAAGCTAAGTCCTAAATTATATTTTTCTTGGCTACCCTAACTACCCTAACCAACTTGGCTCTTACAAAGACCTATTCCTAAGTCATTCAAGGTATTTAATTCCCCGAAATTCTCTTAAAGGTTTCCCAAAATTTTCTCTCTAAGTCAAGGGTTCTATTGAAGCTAAATCTTGGAAGTTTACTAAGGATTTCCAGATTTTCTTCTCAAATTCTGAGGATTCTACTTGAGGTATGTAGGGCTTCATTCATGGATTAGTTTCATCCATGAAGCCCAAACGAAAACCTTATTCTTATCAAAGTTTTAAGATGAATTCTTATGGGCTATTAAGCTATGATTCCTAATGCATGAATTATGACTTCTACATGATGATATGAGTAGATAAACATGAATCATGATGAATTTCATGATGTATATGATTTTCAAGCAAAAGTGTATGATTTCAAAGTATGCATGGTTAGGGCTTAATGATTTATCATTGCTTCCTTTTCGAATGTCTTAAATTGATTTGAAAGCTGGTTTTCAAGTATGAATCTTACTCAATTGCACTCTTTTGACTCAATTATCCATGGACTCACACTTAGCCCTAGTCTCTCATGATAAAGCTATGGATTTCTATGTCTATAATTTTAATTATAAAAAGCATGTTTTAAATGATGATGATGATGATATTATGATGATGATGATGTTATGATAAAAGGGGCGATGATGTAACGACCCGAAGATTGTACGACTTCATCATAACTTGAAAATGTTGTTTTGAGTAACAATTGGACCAAGTGTTATCTCATGGGACACTACACGATCCGTGTGAGGTCACACGGCCCGTGTGGACTCCAGCGGAGTGACCCTTGGCCTTAGTTCTTGGTGTGTGGCCTTGACGTGGAGATTTGGACTAAGGCACGTCATACTTGGACCCCACACAGGCCGTGGACACTTCACGGACCGTGTGGAGGGACGTATAATGGCCTTGAGCTTGAAACACTAGTAATTGAGGCTAAGTGAGGTGACACGACCACCTTCACGAGTCGTGTGGAGGCTCACAGGCCGTATGGTGAGCCGCGAGGCTTCCGTTGTGAAATTATTCTAAGTATGGAATCACCATCTCATAACTTGATAGCGGAAAATATTCTTTAAGTGTTGGGGTACGGCCCATGTCACGGACCGTGTAACATCATATGGGCCGCGTAACCTCTAGTGATGCAACCACGTACAATTTTTCTATCCATTTCATTAATGGGGTTTTTGAAAATTTGGTTTATCCTAATGGTCTTTTAATACTTCCTATGTTATCTAAGGACTCCCTAATGACTTACCCTATTCGTACTACTCTAACTCCACTTCTCACATTTGAACTCTCTCAAAATTCTTTCCAAGTCTTTCCTTCAAAACTCAAGGTAGGATTCAATTGGGGTTTAACTTCAAGCTAAACTCTTCTCAAATTCCTCTTCCTAAGTAAGGTATGTAGGATTGATTTTTGGTTCTTTCAACCTAGAAGACCCAAACTCTTTTCAATTGATCTTCATGGAATTTTACTTACTTCAAATGTGGATTTTGAGAATTATTGCTTAATAAATTCAATTGATGTATGGGTTGTACTTTATTTATGATTATTATGATGATTTACATTTAGATTATGAAGTTATGAACATGCATGTCCCCTTTAAAGCTTGATTTATCCATGGGCGATTTATATTATGATTTAAATGTGGATTTAACTATGAATTTACTTCAATTTCATATTATATTATTAATGTTAGATTGAGTCACAACTACCCATGAAATTCCCACATCACTCATGACATACGCATTCACGAACATTGAATTTTATGGAAATTATGAAGTGGGTTAAGCCCAATTATGTTTTATTATATGATTTTGATAAGGTATTGGTTTTGAGAAGAATGTGACCACATGAATGTCTATTGTAAATAGCTCTTTGAGCATTTTTTATGCTTGCACCATATTGACATGAGCATGAAATAATCCTATGCATAAGTATCATGAATATGAATTATGGTTTGGCTTTGAGCCTAAAAGTGCATTTTGAATGGATTTGAAATGACTATTGTATCTCTTGAAAGCACGTATATGTATAAGTATTCTCGTGGGATATTTTGACTTTGCACCGATGGATTTGGGGCGTAAGGGCTATCCTTAAAGGTTCTCTCCCTTTCCTCGAACTATAAGCCAATGTTGGAATGAAAGCCATTATCGAAAAGACTGAGTCATAAGGAATGGTTTCATGTATTGATATGATATGTTATGAAATGATAATGAAACTCCTTCTAAAAAGGCGTGGTAGTAAGTAAGGTGACCATCCACCGAAAAGATGAGGTCATAAGGTGTGATATTGATTACCTTTGGCAAGTAACCTTCTACTAATGATGGGAAGTCTTTATCGGACTAATTCATGTTATAGCTCACATGAGATCTATTTGTCGGTTATGGTCCATCACCACCACGTACGAGCAGCATTGCGAATTTCATGGATCATGGATTTCATGGCATATTGTATACAAATCTTTTTGGATATACGATTGTTCTATATTATGTGCCCTTGTCATGTAAAATTGAAATACAGGTTTGATAAGTCATATGCATTGCATGCCCCCATACTTAGTATATTTAAATGTAGTAATGCATACTTTTGCATACATGATCTGATCATGTATGGACCGAGGAGTACATCTATTCACCGCACGAATCTCAAGTTTTGCCTGTTGTGGAGAGTCCTATCTTCCAAGGAAAAGACATCTATCCTCTATCTATTGTGCTTTTGTTTAGGGTATTTATATTTGAGGGTGAGCCCGGGGTATTTCTTGGCCCCGTCCTATCTTATGACTAGAGGCATTGTTGGACATCTCGTAAATTCTTTACGTTTGTATTCTAAGTGCTATGTTGGAGATTATGGTATGGCTTGGTTACCCATTGAATGGTGTTATGTCTTTTTGTTATGAGTCTTATGACTTGATGGTATGATATGATGCGAAAGATCCTTAGCCCTGAATTGCCCCCATAGCGTGAGTCATACTTACCCCCCTTAGTCGTTATATGTTACATGCTATATGGATCCACGTTAATCCCTTTTGCTGTGATATCCCCATAGCTTGAGTCCTAATTTCCCATCCCTTAGACTTATGTATTTATCATTTAAATATGCTTCTGATCCGATGATTTGAATTTGGATACTTTGAGGCTTGTTTTGGGACTCTCGGGTTCCCATTCGCCATGTTACTCCTGGCCCCTAGGTCCGGGTTGTGAGAGATGAAAACCCAAATAATCATGATGATGTTAAGGTGGGAATGTCTACCAACACTATGATGAAAGCAAAGTAGATGGATTATTCTTATGACATGATGTTTTCAAGAAAGCTATGATGATTACTTATGAATTATGAAAGCGTGATTTTTAATTAAGTATGAACTATGTTGAAAGCATGTATATGCAGGATTTATATATTCAGTGGGATATGACCTAGCACCGAGAGGGTTTTGGTAGACACCATGTGCCACCATAGGAATGATGTTTACATTATATGCCTTAAAGGTTTACTATTAGAGCTAATTAGTTTTAATGATGGATACTCACCATGATAGAATAGAGCCTAAAGGGTGGGATCGAATGATGGTTCTCGTCGTGCTAGGATAAAGCCTATAGGGTGATATAGAGAACATATCAAGGTTCCATATAATAGTCCGCATGGTCTTATATGTCGGTTGTAGTCCTATTCCCACACATGTATGCTAAGGTTATGTGTGGATTTATGATGCTTCTTATCATGATCTTTTTTTAAATGTCATACTCATGCATATTGTGTCCTCTTTCTATTATTTACCATTATGCATATTGATATTATTGTGATTTCCTTTGACTCATGACATACCTACATACTTAGTACATTTTATGTGCTAACGCATACTTCTTTGGGTACATGGTCTAACCATGTAAAGTCGCATGATGAGGGGACTATTCCACGTTGAGGTGAGCACTTAGATTTTCTGAGCTTGAAGACTAGATTGGTGAGTTCCCATGCTTCGAAAACAAGCCTCGTGATGGCTCTTTTATGTTGAGACATTAGTATTTTCTTTAGTTTTGATGTACATCTTGAGGCTGAGCTAGTGAGCTACGTGCTAGGCTCCACCAAGATCTTTATGTAGAGGCATGAATTAAACTAGTGGAACTGATGTACCTGCATTCTTGCTTATATGCATTTCCGTTTGCATGCTACTATCTATGATATATGCTTATTTTACCTTATGAATGCTTATGATATGAATACGAGGCTTGGATGGGATGCTTTTGGGTGTCACGTTTATCGTATCACAGCTATGCCCTAGGTCTGGGTAATGACAAAAGTGGTATCAGAGCACAATGTTTGAAAGCATCCTAGAGAGTCCAACATGTTGCATCGAGTAGACTTTTATTCATTGCTCTGTAGCACGCCACATCCATGATTAGGAGGCTATGAGATATTTTTAGGGAAAAAAACTAAGCTTCTTTTGAACTCTATGTCGGGCCTTTGAAACTTCCAAATCCAAACGTTTGTCCCTCTGTGTTTTCAAAAATGGCCCTACGGCATGCTCCATTGCAAAGGAAAAATGAAGCTAATATGGACCAAGCTCCCCAAGTCCCTCAAGTGGACCAAATGTCTAATGATGAGTTTAGAATCGTGATCAAAATGTAGGTTCAAGCAGTTGCCTCACCAAAGCTCCAACTTCGGCCTTAAGGATAAGAGATTTCACTAGAATGAATCCCCCAGAGTTTCATTATTAGAAGGTTGATGAGGATCCACAAGAGTTCATTAATGATGTATATAAAGTTATGGAGATTATGGGTGTGTCTTTAGATAAAAAAGCGGAACTAGCGGCTTACCAACTTAAGGGAGTGGCTGAAGTGTGGTTAACTCAATGGAATTCTGAGAGAGTTGAAGAAGGTGCCATTGATTGGGAGATATTTAAGGCCACTTTTCTTCATCGTTTCATCTCTCTTAAGATAAGGGAAGCTAAGTTATGGAGTTCATAAACATAAAGCAAGAAGGGATGAATGTGACGGAGTATGCCTTCAAGTTTACCAAGCTGTTCAAATTTGCTCCTTCTCTAGTGGATAACTCTAGGGCTCATATAAACAAGCTCACTTTGGGTGTGTATGATTTGGTGAAAATGGCATGTAAATCCACTATTCTCATTAAGGAAATGAATATCTCTAGACTCATGACCTATGCCGAATAAGTGGAAAGTGAGAAGTTGCAAAAGATGAGATCAAGGGAGTCCAAGAGGGCTTGTTATGATGGTGGGTTCTCTTATGGTAAGTTTGGTGGTGGCCGATTCCATTAAGGCCAAGGGTCTTCAAAGGGTGCTCCTCAAAGATTTGAGGAAGGGAAGGCGGCCAGTTCTAATGCTCAAGGTGATGTTGTGAAAGTTGGTGTTGTTCCTCCTAGATGCGCTAAGTGTGAGAGGAACTACGTTAGTGAATGCTTGAGAAGTTCTAGTGCATTCTTTGGTTGTGAAGAGATGGGACACAAGATTTCCGAGTTTCCTAATATCTCTAATAAAGCTAAGGAAGGGTATCCCCAAGGTCAAGTTGCTCAAAAAGGACAAGCGCAACAAGGTGCCCAAACTAAAGGTAGTGTTCCACCTGGTAATCGATTCTATGTTTTGCATACTAGACAAGAAGTTAATGAGGCTACTGATGTATTTATCAGTATGCTGAAAATCTTCGACCATGATGTATATGTTTTTCTTGACCGTTGTGCCAATATGTCTTTTGTTACTCCTTATTTTTTCATAAAATTTGATGTATATCTGGAAGTCTCGTTAGAGCCTTATTCGGTTTATACTCGTATTGGTGAGTCTTTAAGCATCAACACATAGAAGGGAATAAGGGACTAAGGGAAGTCTTCAATGATACATAAGAATAATTAGAGTCAAGCTCATAACATACATATCTATATCAAACAACACCTTTAACAAAGAGTGGAACGGGGGCCAGGACATCTCTTTGGCTCACCTTCAAACGATAAATATCAATAAATAGACAAGTCTTAATAAAGCATGAAAGTAAGTGGGTATTGTCCTCGAATGTGGATGACTCACCAATAGAGAATCTTTAATCGAACCGCTAAGCCACGTGGAGAAGGAGGATGAATAGGAGCTCCGGTCCCTACATAGTTAGTTCATGTAGACAAAATGTATGTGTTGGTACTTAGAATGTACTTAGTATGCAGGTGTAATGCAATAAGGAATGTAAGCCATAAGTAACAATATGCATAATCATAATCAACGGATATAAGCTCAGTATGACATGAATGTTCAATATCTTAGTCAATATCATTCATGAAAAGTCATCAAGTTACATAACATATCATACATACATGGGAAGAGATTATAACTGACAAAGACCACGTGAGCTACTACCTGGAATCTCGATGTTCACTCCATACCAGACAAGGAGTGGTCTACTTTTCCAAGGAAAACCAAACACTCATCCTACAGGAACTTCCCCATTCCAGAAAGTGCTTCGCAAACCTTACGGGAACATCACCCTTTTTTGTTAGTATATAATAAGAGCTTTAAGGAAACACCACCCTTTTTGCAGATCAAATAGTATATACCTTACAGGAACCTCTCCTTTTTCTATAATCATGCAACAAGACTTGTATGAATCCATTAGCTAATTCACAAATAAACAGTGGAAACATAGTTAAGGGGCAATGGTTTTCTATCAAGTTCCTCTCGATGCTAGCTCACAATCCCAAGGAATAATCAAATTATACTTAAAGTCATAATATACCAGCCTTATAATTATCATAGTATCATCATAAAGTAGTTCTTCAAAACCAAAGCTTCAAAATATCAAGATAGGAACATCTTTCATAACTTTCACAATATTCTCATATCTCACAGCATGTGTAATAGTCCTTCAAAGTTCATAACATTCATAATTTGCATATCTTTCCATAAGGCTCTCAACATCATAGAAGCTAGGCACACAACATTAGTTAAACATGGTGAGTTTGCATATATGCTAAAAATCATGCAAAAGTCAAGACTTACAACATGAGGAGAGTAATCAAGGCCCTTTTCAAATCATCAAAAGTAACCCACCATAACAAAGTACAGCTTAGTTAGGTCTTCCTCAACTCGCATAAAAAATCTATAAATTTCACATGGCATTTCAATGCAGAAAAATGTACAAAGGTAGAATACCATAAATTACTTCAAGATATCATCACATTAAAAAGTTCATAAAACTTCCATGACTACTTCTATGAGGTAGTGGTAAGGTTTGCGTACATTCTGCCCTTCCCAGACCCCACTTGTGAGATTCCACTGGGTATGTTGTTGTTGTATAAAACTTTCACGAATTTCCATGACTAGAAAATATATGAAGAAGAGGAATGGTAGATCTTGGTGGATGAAAGGTCTCCACTAATTAAAATCCACAAACTTTGGTGTGATTTAATGGAAGAAATCTGATTTGGAATTGAGGAAACCGAAACACTAGCTTGGATTCTTCTCTTAAAGTCCTTGAAGAACTTGGGAGTATTTGGGAGGGGTTTAGACATAGGATATTTTAGAATGGGTGAGAACATAGTAGGTCAGGGTTGTATAGGGCTGAAAATGGCTTCTTTGAGGGCTTAAACAACGTAACATAGGCTTAGGATGTTAGGAAAAGTCGAAGTTATCCCTTCTAAAAATCTTTCGAATAGGACCACGAGATCCCGATTACATGTTGTGGTTTAGTCCACAGGTCATGAAAAGGGGTCTCATGTAGTAACACTTTGGACCCTCAGAAACTTTCTCTGAATCTTAGACGACGACACGACTTATGATTTATTAATCAATATACGAGCCTTGTTGGTAACTCATACTCCAAACTTCAGAAAACCATTTTTCCACCAAGTTTACCCTCCATTCCACGAGTAGAGGTTATGGCCCATGGAACAAATTACGCCTCGTAGTCACCTTCGTGAAATCCACTGATACTAGAAAATTCTAAAATTCATCTCTTACGCACTTTTACACCTTCGAACATATAGAGCCTTGCAATACCTCCCCCTAGGGAATATTCGTCCCCGAATATGCTAAAGGTAAGCTCCAAGGAATAGAACGCATGCATCATTTGCAAAAATACAACATGTACATTATCAAAATTTCAAACCATGCTTCAATTAACATTTACAATGAAACCTCAAAATCACCTAACATGCATATATGACGTCAAAATTACATGCAAGAATAGGAAGGCTCTCAAGTAGGAAAAATCATAGTACCTCAAGCTTGATTAGAATGGAAGATATAGGGGTGTCGCTTCTTCATGTCCGTTTTGGCTTCCCAAGTGGTGCTTTTGACTTATTGGTTCCTCCAAAGGACTTTAAAGGATGTTATATCTTTATTTCTCAACCACTTCTCTAACCTATCTAAGAGTTCTACCGAAACTTCCTCATAAGTTAAATTCTCTTCAACATTCACCACCTCTAAGGGCACAATGGAATCAGGGTCTCCAACATACTTCCTCAATATGGAGACATAGAAGATCGGATGAACCATACTCATTTCTATGGGAAACTCTAATTTGAATGGAAATATACCAACACGTATCAAGATCCGATAAGGCTATACATACTTAGGCCTTAACTTCCCTTTCTTTCTAAAATGAACCACACCCTTCATTGACAAAACATTCAAGTACACCCAATCATTGACATTAAACTCAAGGTCTCTCCTCCTAGTGTCAGCATAAGACTTTTGCCAAGTTTGAGCCAACTTCAACCTTTCCCTTATCAATCTAACCTTTTCCAAAGCTTCATAACCAAATTCCTACCTAATAAAGCTATCTCTCCCATTTCAAACCACCTATCCAAGGATCTACAACACCTACAATATAGAGCTTCAATGGGATCCAGTCCGATGCTAGAGTGATAGTTATTGTTGCAAGCAAACTCAATAAGTGGAAGATGCTCGTCCCAACTACCATTAAACTCCAAGACACAAACTCTAAGCATATCCTTAAGAGTTTGAATAGTTCTTTTGACTTCACCATCTATTTATGGGTGAAAGGTCATGCTAAGTTTAACTTTAGTACCAAGACCTCTTTGGAAGTATCTCCAAAAGTGTGAAGTAAATTAAGCACCATGACACAAAATAATTCCCAATGGGACCCTATGCAATATAAGCAACTCATAAATGTACAACTTAGCGTAACCTTTGGCACCATAAGTTTTTTTAACTAGTAGAAAATGCATTGGCTTTGTCATTCTATCAACAATAACCCAAATAGAATCAAAGCGTTTCTTGTCTTTGGTAAACTAATCAATAAATTCATGTTGATCTCTTTCCACTCCCAAGTAGGAATCTCAATATCTTGTGCTAGTCCACCTCGTCTTTGATATTCAAATTTGACTTATTGGCAATTATGATAACCGGCTACAACTTTGGCAATATCTCTTCTCATACCACCCTACCAATGCACTTCCCTCAAATCTCTATACATCTTGGTAGAACTAGAGTGAATGGAAAAGATGAGTTATGTGCCTCTTTCAAGATCATATCCCTTAACCCATCAATATTCAGTACATACAACCTTGATATCTAAGAACATCATTTCCCTGTAACACCCCTCATGTTTATAGGCTTGGAAAATTGGAAGTTTAGGATGTTTGCTGATAGTTGAACCAACGAGCCACTCTACAGCCCGTAAAAGCATCCACGAGTCATAGGTCTATTCATGAAAAGTTCCCAGAGAAAATGGAAAATTTGAGAATTTCTGGAAGTTGACTTACGTGTTACCAGATTGACCATAGAAAGAACTATGGCTCGTCAACAAGTCTCGTAGGAAGAGGCCTTCAGAAATCCAAAATTTGTCTAAGTGTGGAAAGAGCTTGCGGGAGGATTTATGGCCCGTAAGCGGATCGATGGGTCGTGCTGCATGTTCGTGAGTTAGAAGCTGCAATTTCAGTAGCTCAACTATGGTGACACCCAATTCAACGAGGCAAGGTACGGACCATAGGTGCATCCACGACCCATAGATGGGGTTTCATGGATGGCTCCAGCAATTTCTAACGAAGGGTGTTTTTGATATTTCCAATTCGTCTAGGCCCTAAAATACATTGTTGTGGCTATCTTAACTGACTTAACCAACCTAACCTCAATGTTTCTCTCTCTAAGTCAAGAGTTCCACTGAAGCTAAAGCTTGAAGGTTTGACTAAGGATTTCCAGATTTTCTTCTCAAATACGTGAGGTATATATGGCTTCATTCATGGATTAGTTTCATCCATGAAGCCTAATCAAAACCTCCTTTTTATCAAAATTTCATGATGTTTTCTTATGGGGTTTTAAGATATGATTCCTAATATGTGGATTATGATCCCTATATGATGATTATGACTAATTATGCACGAATTATGATGAATTAAATGATGGATATGATTTTCAATAAAACGTATGTGTTTCCAAAGTATGCATGATTAGGGATTAATGACTTGGTGTGAATTCATTTATCAATTATCCAATTTGATTTTAATTGCATGTTTTCTCTATGAATCCTACTCAATTGCATAATTTTGACTACAATATTCGTGAGCCCACACTTAGTTCTAGTCTCCTATGATAAAACCATGGATTTCTATGCCTATGAACTTAAGTACGAAAAGAATGTTTTCAATGATGATGATGATGATGCTATTATGATGATGATGATGTTATGAAAGTTATGTTGATGCTATGATAGAGAGGGTGACAAAAAACCCATATGTTTATTATGATGTTAAGGTGGGAATGTTTACCCTCACTATGATAAAAGCGAAGTATATGGAATTTTCTTATGACATGATATTTTCATGAAAGCTATGATGATTATTTTGAAAGATGTAGGATTTATATATTATGAACTATGTTGAAAACTATATATATGCATGATTTATATATTTAGTGTGATATGACATACACTGAAAGGGCTTGTGGGGGGGGGGGGGGGAGGGGGGAGGGCTATCTCCAATGGTTCTATATAAATCCTCAAGTCCTATAACTATGTGCCACCATAGGATTGATGTTCATGTTTATGCCCGAAAGGTGTGCTATTGGATCCAATTTTCTTATATGATGGACACTCACCGTGCCAGGATAGAGCCTAAAGGTTGGGGTCAAATGATTGTTTCACCATGTTAGGTTAGAGCCTATAGGGTGAGGATCAAGTCTACCTTGGCAAAGTAGACTCCTCTTTACTTGATGAAGAGTAAACATCAAGATTTTAAAAAATAGTCTGCATGGTCTTATATGTCGGTTATGGTATTATTCTCACATATATAATGTAAGTTATGAATGGATTTGATTATGCTTCTTCTCATGATTTCAAAATTATATGCTCATACAAATTGTATCCTTATCCTATTGATTATAATTATGCATATCGATAGTATTATGATGTCCTTTGATTATATTCATGGACTACTTATATACTTAGTAAATTCCATGTGCTAACCCATACTTCTTTGCCTACATGATCTAACCATATATGGACAAACGATGAGGTGACTATTCCATTTCGTGGCAAGATTCGGATCTTGAGCTTGAAGACTTGTGGGTGAGTTTCCATGCTTCGAGAACAAACCCTATGATGTTTTTTTATGTTGAGACTTTATTAATTTTATTCTCTTTATGTAGTCTTGAGGGTGAGTTGTGTGCTAGTCCCACCAAGATCTATGATGTACATGCATGAATTGGACTTAATGGATTGATATATATATTCCCCTTGGAGAACTATGACGTTTTAACTTTATGTACTTCTAATTTCTTATTCTCTTATGTATGATTTTTTTACCTTATAAATGTTTATGATATGAATATGAGGCTTGGATAGGATGCCTTCGGGTGTCACATTTGTTGTATCACGGCTAGGCATTAGGTTTGAGTCATGACAAAAGTGGTATTAGAGCCAAGTCTCAAAGCATCCTAGTGAGTCTAACATGTCACATCGAGTAGAGTCATGTTCATTGATGTGAAGCACACCACATCCGTGAATAGAAGGCTATGAGATTTCTTTAGGAAATTTTCGCTTCTTTTATATTTTATGTCATGCCTTCAAAGCTTTCGTATCCTAACACTTTTCCCTTAGCGTTTTCAAAAATGGCTCCATGACAGGCTCCATTTTTAAGGGTAAATTACGCTAATACAAACCAAGATCCTCCATCTCCCCACGTCCCTTAAGTCCCTAAAGCGAACTAAGTGTCTAATGATGAGTTTAATGAGGCAATCACTATGTTTCGCTCAAGTTGTTGATTATCCAAAGACTTCTATTCTAGCTTCAAGGATAATGTATTTTTCTACATTGAATCCCCCAGAGTTTCATGATTCATAGGTAGAAAAAAAAACCCAAAAATTGATTGATGAGATGTACAAGGTGCTGGAGATTATTGGGGTGTCTTCCGAAGAAAAATCCAAATTGGCAGATTATCAACTTAAGGGAGTGGCCTAAGTTTGATTCACTCAATAGAAGTTCGAGAGAGTTAATGAAGGTGCTATTGATAGGGATACTTTTAGGTCACTTTTCTTGATCATTTCTTCCCACTTGAGCTAAGGGAAGCTAAGGTGATGGAATTCACGAACCTGAAGCAAGGTGGTATGAGTGTAAGGGAGTATTCCCTCAAGTTCACCAAGCTATCTAAATTTTCTCCTTCCTTGGTGGCCGACTCTAGGGCTTGCATAAATAAATTCATTCTGGGTATTTCCGACTTGGTAAAGATGGAATGCAACTCATTAAGCAAATGGATATCTTTAGACTCATGGTATACGCTAAACAAGTGGAGAGTGAAAAGTTTCAAAAGATAAGGACAAGGGAGCCCAAGAGGGCTCATTATGATGGGGGTTCACCTATGGTAAATCCGGTGGTGGTCGATTCCAATAAGGCCAAGGATCTTCTAAAGATGCTTCTCAAAGGTTTGAAAAGGAGAAAGTCCCAACCCTAAGGCTCAAGGTGATGTGGCGAAAGGTGGTGTTATTCCTCCTAGATGTCCCAAGTGTGGGAGGAGCCATATTGTTGAATGATTGAGAGGTTCTGGTACATGCTTTTGTTGTGGAATGGTAGGACATAGAATTACTAATGTCCTAAAATTCCCAATAAAGGTAAGGACGAGCATCCCCAAGGTCAAGTAACTCAAAGGGGGAAGTTCGATAAGGTGCCCAAGCTCAAGGTGGTAGTCCACATGATAATCGATTCTATGCTCTATATGCAAGGCAAGAAGTTTATTAGGCTCCCGATGTGGTTATTGGTGTATTAAAAGTCTTTGACCATGCTATGTATGCTTTGCTTGACCCCGGTACCAATATGTCCATTGTTACTCCTTATGTTTCTATAAAGTTTGATGTATCTCCAGAAATTTTGTTAAAACAGTATTCGGTCTATACGCCTATTGGTGAGTCAATCTAGCCAAGAAAGACTGTTGAAATTGTCTCGTGTCGCTCTTACATAACATCTTCTCATGTGATCTAATTGAGCTTGACATGAACAATTTTGATGTTATACTTGGTATGGATTCGTTGTATGCATCCAATACTTCTATTAGTTGTAGGACCCAAAAGGTCACATTGCAAGTCTCTATTAAGCCTATCCTTGAATGGAAGGAAACTAATGTTGTGTTTAAAGGGAAGTTTGTCTCTTATATAAAAGCCATGAAAATGATTTCCAAAGGTTTTCTATATCATGTTGTCCGAGCCATGGATGTTAAGTCTCATGTCCCTTTATTGATACGCCCCGTATAGTAAATGAGCTCCCTAATGTCTTTCTTGATGACTTACCCAGTATTCCTCCCATCAGGGAAATGGATTTCTGTATTGATCTCTTGCCTAGCACTCAGCCTATTTCTAGACCTTCATGTCGAGTAGCCCCGACAGAGTTGAAAGAATTTAAGGAATAATGAAAGATTTGCTTGATAAAGGGTTCATAAGACCTAGTATGTCACCATGGAGTGCTCTCGTATTGTTTGTAAGGAAAAAGGATGGTTCACATCGGATGTGTGTGGATTATAGGCAATTGAATCAAGTAACCATCAAAAACAAGTATCCACTTCCAAGGATCAATGACCTCTTTGATCGACTACAAGGTGAAAGCTACTTTTCTAAGATTAAGCTCCGGCCTAAATACCACTAATAAGGGTGAAGAAAGATGATATCCCAAAGATGGTATTTAGAAATCGGTATGGTCATTTTGAATTTTTGGTTATGTCATTTGGACTAACAAATACTCTTGCCGCTTTTATGGATTTGATAAATAGGATTTTCAAACTGTACTTGGACATGTTCGTGATGGTGTTCATAGATGATATATTGTTATACTCGCAGGATGTAAAGGATCATGAAGATCACTTGAGGATCGTGTTGCAAACGTTGAGGGATAGAAAACTCTTTTCTAACTTTAGCAAGAGTGAATTTAGGCTAAGAGAGGTGGCGTTTCTTGGTCACATTATTTCAGGTGAGGTATTAGAGTTGATCCAAAGAAAATAGAGGCCATGAAGAATTGGCCTAGACGATTGACTATATTCGATATTAGAAGCTTTTTCAGTTTGGGAATATTATAGGAGGTTTATTGGGGGATTTTTTATTCATTTCTTCTCTTTTGATGAGGTTGACCCAAAAGAAGGTATAATTCTAATGGTCCGATGAATGTAAGAAAAGTTTTCAATTATTAAAGGATCGTCTTACTATGGCTCCTATTTTGACATTGCCTGATAGTCCAGATGGTTTTCTTGTTCATTGTAATACCTCACATATAGATTTGGGTTTTGTGTTGATGCAACATGGAAAGGTCATTGCCTATGCCTCAAGAGTCTGATGTATCACCCTGATAAGTCTAATGTTGTGGTCAATGCATTGAGTAGAGTGTCTATGGGTAGCATGGCACATGTTGAGAGTTGAAATAAAGAGTTAGTCAAAGAATTGTACCGTTTGGCTTGTTTTAGGTGCGAGGTTGAATAGCTTGAGTGATGGTGGTGTGTTAGTGCGTAATGGGACGGAATCATCATTGATGGAAGAAGTTTAAGTGAAACGAGACATGGATCCTACCGTGGTTGGATTGAAGAATTGGTAGTTGATAAGAAGGTTTCTACAAGGGGGAGATGGAGTATTACGTTATCAAGGGCGATTGTTTGTATCTAATGTAGATTACTTAAGGGAGAAGATACTTGATGAAGCACATAATTCTAAGTATTCTATTCATCCGACATCCACCAAGAGGTATAGGGATTTGAGAGAAATGTATTGGTGGAATGGCATGAAGAAAGACATAGCAAGGCGTGTGAGGGAATGTGTAAATTGTCAACAAGTGAAGGTAGAACATCAAAGTGCGATGCTTTGATTCAAGATATTGAGATACCAACTAAGAAATGGAGATAGTGAACATGGATTTCATCACGGGTGTGCCTAAGAGTAGAAAGCAATTTGACTCAATATGGGTGGTTGTGGATAGAATGACAAAAACAACCCACTTTTGCCGATAAAGACTTCTTATGGTGCCGGGGATTATGCCAAGGCTTATATTCAAGAGTTGTTAAATTTGAATGGGGTACCACTGTCCACTATATCGGATAGAGGTGCTCAATTTACTTCACATTTTTGGAAGTCATTCCAAAAAGGTCTTGGTACGAAGGTGAAACTAAGTACCGCATTTCATCCTTAAATGGATGGACAAGCCAAAAGGATGATACAAACATTGGAGGATATGTTGAGGTCTTATGTGCTTTATTTTAAAAGACGTTGGGATGACCACTTACCTCTTATTGAATTTTCTTATAACAACAGTTTTCATTCAAGTATTGGTATGGCTCTGTTTGAAGCATTGTATGGTAGGAGGTGTAGATCACTAATAGGGTGGTTTGAAATTGGAGAAATGTCCTTAATTGGACCAAATTTGGTGCTTGATGATATGGAGAAGGTGGGAAAAGGTTAAAGGCTACCCAAAGTCATCAAAAGCCATATGCCTTCGTTAGGAGAAAAGAATTATATTTTAATAAAGGTGATTGTGTGCATTTGTAGGTTTTCCCAATGAAAGAAGTGACGTGATTTGGTAAGACACACTAAGTCCTAGATATTTGGGACCTTATGAGATAGTAAAGAGAACTAGGAAAGTAGCCTATGAATTAGATTTTCCTATGGAAATAGCTATGGTTCATTCGATGTTTCATGTTTCCATGCTAAGAAAATGCTTAGGGTCATCCTAATGCTATTGTTCCATTGAAAGATATGTTTTTTGAGAAAGATTTGACTTACGAAGAAGTACCGATTGAGATTTTGGATCGGCAAGTGAAGAAGTTGAGAAATAAAGTGGTTGCATCCATCAAAGTGTTATGGAGAAATCAACAAGTTAAAATTGCTATTTGGAAGGTTGAGGCGAATATGATTAAGATACCCTTAGCTCTTTCCTTCTATTCAAGCCTACAATATGATCCATTCCTTCAAAATTCCCACAAATGCGTATCTCATGTTAAGTTGCATGCGTGCATGATCATGAACCTATTTTTTGAATGATATTTTATGCATAAGTTTGATTATTTTATGAAATAATGATTAAGTTGCATTTTTGCATTTATGCGATGATGATGGTTGTGTTCATACTCTATTCAAGCGTAGTTCTGTCTTGCTCCAGGATGAATGATCCAAAGGAGGAGATATTGTAACACCCCTCATGTTTGTAGTATTGGAAAACTAAAGGTTTAGGATTATTGCTGAAAGGTGAACCTACGATCCACTCTACAACCCGTAGAAGCATCTACGGGTCGTTGATACATTCGTGGAAAGTTCTTAGTGAAATGGAAAATTTGATAATTTCTTGAATTTAACTTATGTGTTACCAGACGGATCGTATAAGGAACTACGACCTATCAATAGGTCTCGTAGGTTGAGGCCTTGAGGAATCCAAAATTTTTCTAAATGTGGAAATAGCTAACGGAAGGATTTATGGCCCGTAAGTGGAACAAGGGGTCGTGCTACATGTTCATTACTTAGAAGTTGCAATTCCAATAGCTCAACTTTTGTGACACCAAGTTCCACGAGGCAATATACGGACCATAGGTGCATCCACGGCCCGTAGAAGGGATTTCATGGACGGCTTCGACAATTTTTCATGAAAGGTGTTTTTGACATTTTCAATTTGTCTAAGCCCTAAACTACGTCATTTTGGCAACCCTTACTGACTCAACTAACCTAATCTCTATATGATCTTATTCCTAAGTTATTCAAATTCTTTTAACTCCCAAATTTCTCTCGAGGGTTCTCAATATTTCTCTCTCTAAGTCAAGGGTTCCATTGAAGCTAAAGCTTGAAGATTTGACTAAGGATTTCTATTTCTTCTCAAATTCTAAGGATTCTACTTGAAGTATGTAGGGCTTCATTCATAGATTAGTTTCATCCATGAAGCCCAATCTAAAACCTCCTTATTATCAAAATTTCATAATGATTTCTTATAGGCTTTTAAGTTATGATTCCTAATGAGTTTATTATGATACCTATATGATAATTATGACTAAATATGCATGAATTGTGATGAATGACATAATGGATATGATTTTCCAGCAAAGGTATGTGTTTTCAAAGTACGCATGATTAGGACTTACTGACTTGATGTGGATTCCTTTAACAATATTCCAATTTGATTTTAATTACTTGTTTTCTCTATGATTTCTGCTTAATTGCATGATTTTGACTGAAATGTCCATGAGCTCACATTAGCCTTAGTCTCCTATGAAAAAAGATATGTCATTCTATGTCTATGAACTTAAGTATGAAAAGCAAATTTTAAATGATGATGATGATGATGATGATGATGATGTTATTATGATGATGGTAAAGCCATGAAAGCTATGTTGATATTATGATAAAGAGGGTGGTGAAAACTCAAATGTTTATGATGATGTTAAGATGGGAATGTCTACCCACACTATGATAAAATCAAAGTAGATGGCTATTCTTATGACATGCAATGATTATTTTGAAGGGTATTAAAGTATGATTTTAATAAAGTATGAACTATATCGAAAGCTATGTATATGCATGATATATATATTCCATGGGATATGAGTTAGCACCATGAGGACTTGTGTGAGGGGGAATATCTTAAAGGGTCCTTATATAAATCCTATAGTCCTATAACTATGTGCCACCATAGGATTGATATTCATGTTATGCCTTAAAGGTGCGCTATTGGATCCAATTAACTTATCTGATGGACACTTACCATGCTAGGATAGAGCCTAAAGAGTGGGGTCAAATGATGGTTCTCACCGTGATAGGATAGAGCCTATAGGGTGAGGATCGAGTCTATCGTGGCAAAGTAGACTCCTCTTAGCTTGAAGTAGAGTGAACATCAATATTCCCTATAATAGTCCGCATGATCTTATATGTCGGTTATGGTCTTATTCCTACATGTGTAATGTAAGTTATGAATGTATTGGATGATACTTCTTCTCATGATTTTAAACTTGCATTCTCATACATATTGTATCCTTATCCTATTAATTATGATTACGTATATTGATATTATAGTGATGTCATCTTATTCATGGCATACCTACATACTTAATACATTCCATGTGCTAATGCATACTTCTTTGAGTATATGATCTAACCATGTAGGGACGGATGATGAGGCGACTATTCAATGTCGTTGCTAGATTTGGACCTTGAGCTTGAAGACTTGTTGGTTAGATCCCATGCTTCAGGAACAAACCCTATGATGTT
The DNA here is from genome assembly GCA_029948455.1 of Solanum rostratum. Lineage (NCBI taxonomy): Eukaryota > Viridiplantae > Streptophyta > Magnoliopsida > Solanales > Solanaceae > Solanum > Solanum rostratum. The sequence goes on along the minus strand of CM057047.1, from coordinate 50,700,354 downwards.
TTCTTTATGTTGAGACTTAATGACTTTTACTCTCTTGACGTATGTCTTGAGGGTGAGCTAGTGAGCTATGTGCTAGTCTCCGTTAAGATCTATGTTGTAGAGATATGAATTGGACTTAATGGATTGAGGCATATATTCCCCTAAGGGAACTATGACATTTTCACTTTATGTACTTTCTCTTTCTTATTCTCTTATGTATGCTTATTTTACCTTATGAATGCTTATGATATGAACACGAGGTTTGGATGGGATGCCTTCAGATGTCTCATTCATCATGTCACAGCAAGGCTGTAGGTCCGGGTCGTGACATCCCCCTTGGGAGAAAACCTCCACTTTGCCATCCTTTCACCAAAGCTTTCAACTCTAATAATGCGGGGTAAAGGTCTTGTTTGGATTTGAACTCTTTAAAGAAGGAAGACACAGAACCATCTACAACTACCACATCTCTATTTTTGGCTTCATCAGACCTAACCCCCAATCTAGCCAACCAGTAAACTTCTTTTGCCAATCCCTTCTTGCCATCATAAATACGAGACATACTCTCACTGGATGATGTCACCCATGCCACACCTCTTATTTTAGGCTAAAGTAGTCGTTGTCAAAATACATAACACATCCAAGGCTAGGGTTGAATCCCACAGGGAATATGGTAGACTTAAAAGAATTCAATTGCAATTCGGGTTGATTAATCAACTTATCTCCCCAAAGGGGGATTTTATAATCACTATTAAAAGTAATTCTAATCTAAGACGAGTGTTAAACTAGTGTGAAGAGGAATTAGGGTATTGTGTTCCCCATGATTTCCTAACTCAGTATTACTAGATAATCAAATCCTTTCCAGTGTATAGCATGCAGAATGGTAAGTGAAGTTCACCGAACCCTTTGGCCCAGACGAGAGGAGAATTTCACTATGTAATTTGGTCCATCCTTACCTATGATCCCAGTACAACCTCCACTTGTTCCAGTTTGGATGATTAGATAAGAAATATCGATCGAATCCTATTAATTAATCTCTTTTCCTATTCATTATTACCTTGATCTAGTCAGTAGCACTAGGCGGGTTTTAATGTTGGCCACCATTAGAAAGCATTTAATATGAAGAGAATTAATTAATACATGCATGCACACTTTCCAAGAATTACGAATTATCCAATTTTATCTTGTTAGTTCGTCATGGTTCCCACAACCCTAGTTATGGATTTAGCTACTCATGATTTGTGTAAATGCAAGACTTATGAATTTGAATAGAATAATTGAGCACTTAGACAAGAGAATTAAGCACAAGAAATCCAACTCTTCAATAAGAATCACAAGATTGAAATTTAAAGATGAAATCAAAGTTCTACAAAGTGGTTCTCAAACTCTCTAGTGTTTCTCCATTTTTCCCTCTTCGTCCTCTCTGAAAAAATTGACCTAAAAACCTATTTATAGTTTTCAAAATACTAAACCAAAATGAATTAGGACTAGGTCGGCAGGCTCTATGATGTACTCTATAGGCCGTATAATAGTTTACGGCTCGTGATCGGGCTTTTGTGAACTGTTGCTTCAATGCTAGACTTATCTTCTACGACACCCCTTTACGGCCCATATAAGATTCTACTACCCGTAGGGGGTTTCATCTGATGGAATTTCAGTAAGTCTCCACCTTCTGATCCTCAAGGTACAATACTCAGTCTACGACTCGTAAAGTTTTCTACAACTCGTTTGTATGTTCGTAGACTCAACTTCAAAATACACCCTTCACTAGAATTGCACATTAAATCCCCTTTACTGCTCGTAGAATACTCTACAGCCCATAAAGGGTCTTGTGGATCATCACTTTCAGTAACTTCTGCATATTTTGGCTAAAAATAGTGCCAACCCTTAAATCTTGCAAAACAAACATAAAAACACATCAAACCTACTAACATTGCATTGAGCACACATAAAATTTCAAGGTTTAGGCATCAAAGTGTTGTATTTTGACAGCACATCAACACGCTCAACTTAAAATTGTTGCTTGTCCTCAAGCGACGTACTCAATCTATATAAGCAATACAATAGTACGCAGACCTCAATCTAATGGCATACATCAGATCAAACTTAGACACAGATAACCACACCACTTTCAAAATACAATTAGATAGCAATCCAGTAAACTAGCACAGATCAATGCATGTGACGATGCAACTATGACAAGTGAGATAACCATCAACAAGCCACAATCACTGAATGAGTCTAATGTTAACAAAGCAATGCAAGTGCCCTCACACAAAGAAGTCACATATCTCACTCACAATGATGTTTTAATGTAAAATTTTAGGGCTATGCAATATCACTCACTCTCACAAAAAACATTCAAATATCATGCTCAATACCATATGCTTTCTCCTATACTCATTACTATGACTCTTAGCTACTTTGACTAGGACCACTTTAGGACTTTATTTGCTTATAAGTAGGCTTAGGAAGCTTTGGTATGATATTTTAGGAATATAGTGAATAAAGGCCCTCTTTGACACTGCGTTTTCTACACCTTTGTCGTATCAACTTTGTTACTTTTCATCTCATTCGCCTTTTCTCCTATTTCAAGATTTTTAAGGTTCTTTCTTTTCATTTTCCAACTTTTTGCCTTGTATTTTCACTTCATTTTTCTTTTTAGTTCACAGCTAACGCATCACACATTTTTCTTGCACCCAGTCCATAACTTTTTCTCCTTTTCCATGTATCACTAACACTCATTTTATGTTTTACCCTTATACTAGCCACCCTCAACTTAGGCTTTTGGCCTGAGTTGAGGTGCACAATATCCAACCTCGGAACCAGGGCCACTTTTGGTAGGCACCCTCAACTTAAGATTTTTGTCTCTATCAAGGTGCACAATGTTAAAGGAAGAACCAGGGCTAATTTTAGGATTTTACATTTAATAAGGCCAGGTCACTTAGGTTTTTACGAAGAAAAGGTACAGGTCAGGCTCAAACATTATGATCAGGGGATCTTTCACATATTTGGTTAGTTATTTAGGCTAAGTGGACTGATACGAACAACTGCCTAAGATCCTTTCTTAACAAACTAACCTAAAGTATAAATCAGAGTAACAAGGCAAGTTCTGAATTGAAACACAATACATGAATTTCCCAAATAAAGCTCACACTCACATGGCACTGATTACACTGTCAACACAGACTCTCGTATGTTGCTTTTTATCTCAATTTTATCCTCTGTTATCAGAACAAGCACTATTGACATAATTAAACATGTGTGGTTGCTACTAAACTAACTAATCCAAAATTGGTGGGTATCATTTTTCACAAAATTTACAAAAACACATATATGCCATAGATATTAGTGCTCCATGCTACCAATACTACCTACACATCTTAAACATGCTAGTTCAATGGAAATTAAATATCCATGGGGAAAAGGAACACAGGCAAAAACCTTAGGATTCAATATTTTGGGTAGTTATAAGCCAAGGCTACTCTTACTTCACTGAGGCCTATAACTACCAACACCTTATCGAAAATGAGATACATTGTCCTTAATGTACACAAAAATGCAAAATAAAGTATCGAGGTCAAAAAGACATACCTAGGTGCCTAAGCGCAGTGTGTGGCTGGGTCTTGCTACCCTTAACCTGCTTGGTGTCCTCCTCAATACTAGAACCATGATTGAAGAGGCTAGCACCCCTCACCCTCTCGAGCTTGTCGCATCTCTGCCTCCTGCCTCAATTATCTCATGACAGCTCTAGCCCCTTTTGCTCTGTCATCCCCATATGCAGCCTCACTGTTTTTCGGTGGGAAGGCTATAAAGGCTCCTTAGAAGCAAATAAGTCCACCACTGGCACCAGGGGCGCAGTCTGTGGGAATGCCATTGGTGCGGCTAGGGTTGTTGTCATATCAGCCTGTAGCTGCTGGATTATCATCTGTAAGGCCATCAAATTGGCTAATCATGATGTATTCAAGCTCTGCTGGACCCTCAAGTTGAAAGCACCAATCAGGGCACCCACGGTTGAAAGTCGGTCCTGAATAGTAGCAACTGTGTATGCCTGCATGCATCCGTCGGACTCTATAATAGCCTGGCAGACCCAACGCCTGATATATTGAACTAACTAAGTAAATTGAGACTCATCGTGGCCCAGCTGTTGCGCTATGGCCTGAATGGATACCGCAGCAACGTAAGCCATACTTGCGGGTGTTGTTTGTGTAGGAGTGGCCTGTGGTTCAGAGTAGTAATAGTAGGCCCTCTTTCCACCCAATCTTTGGGGACCTCTCCTCTACAGTAGTAGCAGTTGCGGTGGTGGGTGGAACCTCAGATGGTAGCTCAGGGTGAACATCTCGAGCATAGGAGTTGGCTAGTGTGGTGCTCGCCAAAGTGCCACCGGGTTCTCCTCAGCTTTAATCATGCTGGCTTCCAAAGTGCTAGACTTCAATTAATGAGTCCAGTTGATATAAACTCTCCACCCTTGACTTTAGACAGAGGTTGTAGATCAAGCATGGAAAGGGGCTGGAGATAGACCTCTTCAAGGCCGCCTTATGGATCTACTTTGCGATGAGGCTGGCCCAATGTATTTATAGCCAGCCAAGATGCTGGAAACTAGCTAAATGAGTGGCTACCCATGCAAGCTCTAGACCCTTACTCAACAATCAAACATGTCACTCATCTCATCAAGCCGACTCTACAACTCTGGTCTCTCATCAAGCCCAAGTCCCTGGTCTGCCCCACTCTGCAGTCATACTTAGATGTAGATCTTGGGACTTGGAACTCAAGTTCGAATAACATGCATTGGGTAGTGGTCTCCGAGATGTCCACCTATCGGCCCCTCACTCTAGTGTGCATCAGTCTGGGCTGAGCAAGGGCTTCTTTCGCTTAGGAAAAGTGCTGAGAACTAAGGCTACATAAGATGCATAGAACTCTCGAACCATGGTCAAGAGTACCTCCCTAGTGCTTTGGTAAGCCATTGGAGCCCGTATCTGCTAATGGCATCCTGGAGACCAGGGACACTGTCTAATCTGAAGGAGATGATCCAAGGCTCCTCATAAATGGAGCGGGTTGGTTTGCCCGTTCATTACTCTATATGCCCTCTGTTATGAATATCACGATTACCCGAAACATACCACCAACTGCTAAGAGCATCTAGAGGTGATGATATCTACAAGGGTGCAGTAGAGGACTTTGTCTCTAGCTCGTCGCCAGATCTTCACTTTGAGTCAAACTCCTCTCTGGATGGAGTCATTTGATTAGAGCTGCTATTGTCATTGCCTCCCTAGTCAGACTATCGAGTGAGAACAACAATAGACTGGGTCTAGGTCTGCTCAGGTCTAGTGGTTGCCCGTGTCTTTGGTCTATCAGCATCCGGGTGAGGTCAAACGCTGAGCTCCTCGAGTGATCCACTAATTGCGGGGGTCTCCTCCTCCCCCAAGGCCTCATCTCTAAGCCTCCTCTACATGGACCGAATGTCCTCATGTCTCAGCTTTAGGGCCATAGTACCTGAAACATACACATTTACAAAATGTGGTCAGCCCCACAGGTCAAGAAACAAAATGCAAAAATACATCAGACTTGATTACAGAGGGGTCTACGCAAGCACCTCTATGAAAAGTAGTGAAAAATACGAGCAAATAGTGTCCATAATTTTTGTTTACTGGAATGGAATTTACAAGACCAGGTACAACTCATAGAAGGGTCTACGAGTCATAGACTGAGTCGTAGGTGATTCTAGTGTCTGAAGGTTTTGCAGGCAGAGATCCACAAGACCTGTGTATGAGCCATAAACCAATTTACAACTCGTAGGTCTCATTTGATGGGTTCTCAAAAACATCAGGTTTCTAGAATTTCATACGAGGGGTAATTACGGCTCGTGGAAAGTTCCACGTGCCATAAAATATCCACACGCACCAGAAACCCCAGTGACTTTAGTTTCTAAGTCCATCAATACGGACCCCGTATGACTTTTGCAACACACTTTATTAGCATCGAATAATACGCACACACCCCATATGAAAATTCCCACATATACCCCCATCAAAAATCATTTAACATGCTTCCCCAAACCTACCAACCCATTTAAATGAATTACTATCAAAATCACTAATACAAGCCATCATACATCGAATTTTCAAAGCACATAATCAATTTAATTTAAATAGTATGTGATCACATTGTTTTCAAACACATCAATTAAAACACAAGGGCAAGGCAAACACACCAATTTCTGGCCTAAACACCTATTCACATACTGGCAACTATAGCACATATGGTTTCACATCTCAAATAACCATCCCCACCAATTTAAGTTAAACCTAATCACACAATTTTGGTAAATAAAAGGCTTTCTAGAGACCAAGAACTTACCTAATAGAGTGACTAAACTGTAGGAATTGAAGGAGGAAATGAGGTTGTGAAACCCTAGGGTCGCCAAAAATTTGGGAGGAAAACGGTAAGGTGATTCTTGCTGGTTATCGAAGGAAGGGGGGAGGGGGGTTTGCAGGGTTTGACTCATACATTTTGGACAAAATAAAGTCAAAATATTTTGACCCCACTATTTATATGTTGACCGGGTCGGTCAAAACTAATGGTCCCAGACTATACGAAACCTCGATTACGGGCTGTAGAGTGTTTTACAACTCGTAAGGTTTTGTAGATTGTCCAAACCCAAATTTTGAGGACTCGATTTCATAGACCAGTCTACAAGTTATAGATTAAGATACAACTCATTGAGTTGGTCGTACAAACCTCAACACTTGGTCAATAAAAACCAGAAACCTTACCTACGGTCCACGAGCCCCACTCATAACCTATAATTTTATCTACGGGTCGTAAAGTTGGCTCGTAGATTGGAGTACAAAACATTTTGCTCACTGGAAGTGTTTACGAGATGGTGTAAGGGTCGTAGATTGGTATATGTCCCGTAAAACCAATCCTAGAGGTACTTCTTGACGACTTTTAAATAAAGGATGGCTGACTTATTCATGTACCTGCACATTCTTCATAGAGCACACTTTTACCCTATATGCAACCAGTTTGATGTCCGAAATTACAATCCAAAACGCAAAAATGTAAACTACCTAGAAGTCCAAAAGTTAAAAAACAAAACACAACTACAACTATTACATCAAAAATCTTGGGTTGCCTCCTAAGTAGCGCCTGATTTATTGTCGCGACACAACTTGGACAACTTGGTTACTCAAACTTCACCAAGTGCCCCATCCTTCTTCAGATCATCCGGCCTCTTCATTGACTGACAAATATTGAAGATAACTTCTTCATTGTTAAATCTAAACCTGAGTTGACCTGCTTCCATATCCACTAATATTCGACCAGTGGCTATGAATGGCCTTCCCAAGATGATTGGGACGTTAAAGTAAACTTCGCAATCTAGGATCACAAAGTCTGCGGAGAATATAAATTTCTCAACTTTGACAAGCACATCACAGGGTATCCCCACAGGCTTTTTCACCGTGCAATAAGCCATTAATGACTACATGCTTGTCGGAGTAGGGGCTTCCAGTCCTAGCTTCTTGAAGACTGCAAGGGGCATTAGATTTATGTAGGCACCAAGATTGCACAATGCCCTTCCAAACTCCACATCTCCAATAGTACAGGGTATGGTAAAGGTGTGGGGATCTTCTTGCTTTTGTACCATGGACCTCGTAGCAATCGCACTGCAATGATGAAGCTCTTGGGAGAGCTCCTGACTCACAGTGCACTTCTTCGTAACCAGGTCCTTCATGAGCTTTTCATACCCTTACATTTTCTCCAATGCCTCAATAAGAGGGATGTTGATGGATTGTTGTTTCAGCATGGAGAGAAAGTGCTTGAACTTTCTCTCTTCCTTCTTTTTAATTATCTAAAGGAAGGGAGGAGGAGGCCTAGGAATGGGCTTCAACTTTGGTGGTGCCTCTACAGCATCACTCACCCCATCCTTGCCACGATCATCTCCAGTATCTGCATCCTTGACCTCAACTGTCTCTTCACGAACAACATCTTTATCTACTGGCTTGGGGAAATTAACGGTCCTCTTACCACCATGAGTAGTAAGCGCCATTCACTGCCCTTCATTCACTGGGTTCTAAACTGTATTGCTAGGCATTGTACCTCTCTGACATTGGTTGAGTTAAGTTGACACTTGACCAAACCATTTCCCAAGTTGTTTGATAGCAACAAAATGAGACTCAATTTTCTGATTTATGCTAGAAATGTCAGATTTCATCCCCCTCGAAGTCTTATCCTGTGTCTCAACTTTTTTCAATAGACGGTCAAACATCTCCTCAACTCTGAAACTACTAGCATCGGTGTCGCAGTTGTGTGGTGGCACATAGGGACCATTTTTGTAGCCATATCTACGGCTCCAACCTGCATCTCTGTCTTGTCCCCGATTCCTCTCAAAGTAACCTCCGTGGTTGTCTCTGAAAGCTCCATCTCGATTATAGCTCTGACCTTGGTTTCCTTGACTTTGGTGCCAAGAGTCTTAGTTGAACCCTTGGGGTTGGTCCGTAAACCCCACCGTCTGATGAGCAATGAAGCAAGTGCCCTCCTCATAGTAGGGATCGTCATACATGGGTACTCGCGGAGGTTGATGAACAACTGCATTAACTCGTTCCTGATTCTGCTTCATCATCACTTCCATACCTATACGGATTTGGGCAAGATCTTGCATAATCTCTTCATTTATTTAGCTCTCGCAAAACCATTACACACAGAACATGAACTTTCAGTAGATAATCAGTCTCTTTGCCCCATGCACGATTCGTCTTAACCATCCTTTAGCGATACTTGCAAATGGTTGATCAAAGAACATATCCCCCATAATGGTATCAGCACAGGCTTGACTATTCTCATCTAGGGCACGGTAGAAGATCTCTATTAAGGCATCACCAACAATTTTGTTGGTCTGGGACACTCCTCAACTACTTTGTGAACTGCTCCCAAGTAGTACTGATCGAGTCACCAGGAATTTGCTCAAAATTGTGGATTTAATCTTTCAACTTGAGCTTCTTCGATTTCGTGAAGTGCCTCTCCATTAAAACCCTCTACAACTCATCTCAACTGATGATTGAACTCTGGGGATATCGATAGCCATAGTGTTGCATTGCCTATCAGAGATAATGGGAAGACAAGACACAGAGTCCCACAACATCTATAGACAGATTTTGTGTTCCCATCACAATCGTGCAGAAAAATGCAATGTTGTGTAGATGAGTATGCAAATCCTCTTATGGTAGGCGCGTGAATAACCCACGGTTCTGCAGCATCTGAAGCAACCCACTCGAAACCATGAACTTTGTGCCATCCAGTAGTGGTTGTAACACAATAGCTCCAGTAACCTCTATAGCCATAGGGTTCAGCCGATATTGGTTCCACTGATAAGCTTCAACATTGAAGTCCTATGGCTGTAGAGCAATGTCCTCAAGGGCGGTGGGCTATCATTATTTGCATTCTCATTCTCGTTCTGATTCAGAGCTACATTTGCCGCGTTGTTTGCATTATCTTGGGTAATTCTTCTCTAGATCTCTGGGTCAAACGGAGTCAAGGGTATGCCTCGACTTCGCGTGTTGAGTGTACGCTACACTTTTACTCTGAAAGAAAACAAAAACAACAAGAAAGATCATACAATGAGAGAAATTAGGATTAATTCCCAAATTACTTGAATTAGACAAGTCTAGCTGTATTCCCCGGCAACGGCGCAAAAATCTTGATATCGCACAAGCTACACCTCATTTTTTAGGCTAAAGCAGTCGTTGTCAAGATATATAACCTAACCAAGGTTAGGGTTGAATCCCACAAAGAATATGGTAGACTTGGAAGAATTCAAATTCAATTCGAGTTGATAAACCAACTTATTTGCCCAAAGGAGGGGGGGTTGTAATAACTATTAAAAGTAATTCTAAACTAAGATAAGTGTTAAACCAATGTGAAGAAGAACTAGGGTATTGTGTTCCCCATGATTCCCTAACTCATATTACCAGATAATCAAATCCTTTTCCAGTGTGTAGTATGCAGAATGGTAAGTTAAGTTCACCAAACCCTTTGGCCCAGGCGAGAGGCAAATTTCACTACGTGATTTCATCCATCTCTGAAGTGTGATATTACTAACCCTTACCTATTGTCCCAGTACAGCCTCCCCATGGCCCAATTCGGTTGATTAGACGAGAAACACCGATTGAATCTTCTTAATTAATCTCTTTTCCAATTCATTACTATCTTGATCCAGTCAGTAACACTAGGCGGGTTCTAATGTTGGCCACCATTAGAAAGCATTCAATGCGAAAAGAATTAATTAATACATACATGCACACCTTTCAAGAATTATGAATCATCTAATTTTACCTTGTTAGTTCTTCATGGTTCCCACAACCCTAGTTATGGATTTAGCTACTCATGATCAGTACAAATGCAAGTCTTATGAATTTGAATAACATAATTGAGCACTTACCCAAGAGAATTAAGCACAAGAAATCCAACTCTTCAATAAGAACTACAAGATTGAAATTCAAAGATGAAATCAAAATTTTACAAGTGTTTCTCAAACTCTCTAATGTTTCTCTATTGTTCCCTCTTTGTCCTCTCTGAAAGATAACCTAAAAACCTATTTCTCGTGTTCAAAAATACGAAATCAAAATGAATCAGGACAACTGGGTCGGCAGGCACTACAATGTACTCTATGGGTCGTATTACAGTTTATGGCTCGTGATAGGGATTTCGTAAACTGTTGCTTTAATTCTAGACTTATCTTCTACGAAACCCCTCTATGACCCATATAAGATTCTATAGCCTGTAGGGGGTTTTGTCTGATTGAAATTCAGCAAGTCCCCACCTTCTGATCCTCAGGATACGATACTCAGTCCACGACTCGTAAAGTCTTCTGTGGCTCATTTGTATGTTTTATACTTTAGAAATACACCCTTTACTGGAATTAAATACGAAACTCCCTTTATAGCTCGTGGAATACTCAAAAACTCGTAAAGGGTCTCGTGGATTATCACTTTTAGCAACTTCTACACATTTTGCCCAAAAATAGTTGCAGCCCTGAAATCCTGCAAAATAAACATAAAAGCACATCAAACCTACTAACATCTCATTGAGAACACATAAAATGCCAAGTTTAGGCATCAAAAGTGTTATATTTTAACAGCACATCAATGGAGACTCTACTTAGAGTATCGGCCACGACATTAGCTTTGCCCGGATGATAATGCACAATCATGTCATAGTCTTTAAGGAGTTTCAACCACCTCTTTTGACGTAAATTTAGATCTTTTTGGGTGAACATTTACTGGAGACTCTTATGGTCGGTGAACATGTCTACATGAATCCCATATAAATAGTGATGGTGTATCTTCAAAGAAAATACCACACTCACTAATTCAAGATCATAGGTGGGGTAATTACACTCATGTGCCTTTAGTTACCTAGAATCATACATAATGACTTTGCTATTTTGCATCAATACGCACTCCAAACCAATTCTTGAAGCATCACAATAAACCTAGGGTAATTACACTCATGCGTCTTTAGTTGCCTAGAGGCGTAGGTAATGAATTTTTCACTTTGCATCAATAGGCACCCCAAATAAATGCTTAAAGCATCACAATAAACCACAAAGCCTTCTAATCCTTGTGGTAGAATCCCGATAGGAGTAGATGTAAGCTTGTCTTTCAAAGTTTGAGAACTCCTTTCACACTCATCGGTCCAAACAAATTTAGCCTTCTTTTGAGTTAATTTTTTCAAGGGAGAAGCAACCGAAGAGAAACCCTCACCTCCGTCATTTTCAGATACACTTTAGTGCCTTCAGTTGACATTACATGACCTAGGAATGCAAATTCCTTCAACCACAACTCACATTTGTTTAACTTGGTAAACAACCTTTCTTCCCTCAATGTTTGCAACACTACCCTCAAATGTTTCACATGATCTTTTTCACTCTAGGAATAATCAAAATATTATCAATGAATAACACCATAAACATGTTGAGGTAGGGTCTAAAGGCCCTACTAATGAGTTCCATACAGACTGCCAGAGCATTGGTTAGGGCTAAGAACATAACCACAAATTCAAAGTGCCTATATCTAGTATGAAATTCTATTTTGGGAATATCACACTCCCTTACCCTCAATTGGCGATCCCTGGACTGAAGGTCAATCTTTGAGAAATGATTAGCCCTTTGTGGTTGATCAAATAAGTCATCTATCTGAGGTAAAGGATACTTGTTTTACATAGTGACTTTGTTGAGTTGTCGATAGTCGATGTACATTCTAAGTGAGCAATCTTTCTTCCTTACAAATAACAATGATATACCCCAAGGTGACTTGCAAGGCCTTATGAAACCATTCTCCAATAAATCTTTCAATTGGTCATTTAACTCCTTCAATTCTGCCATGGCTATACTATAAGGGGGAATAGAAATGGTTTGGGTATCGATGATGAGGTCTACACCAAAATCTATCTCCTTTTGAGAGGGACACCGGGAAGCGCATCCAGAAAACATCAAGAAACTCATTAACCACTGGAACCAACTCAATAGGAGGGACTCTAGACTCAACATCCATAGCCCTTGCAAGATGGTATATGAAACCTTTAGAAATTAACTTCCAAGACTTAAGATAAGAGATGAACGTACGCTTAACCGCCGAAACAGGACCTATTCACTCACGGAAGGACTCATTAGGAATTAGAACTTAACTTTACAGGTCCTACAATCAATAGAGGCATGATATGCATATAACCAATCCTTCCCAACTATAATATCAAAATCTACTATGTCAAGGTCAACAAAATCACAAGGTAAGACTTTATGCAATATAGACACAAGACAACCCCTGTAGTCTCTTTTAGCAATAATAGACTCACTAATGGGAGTAGAAACCTCAAAGGGTTCACATGAGAACTTAGGACACACATGAAGTCTATTAGCAAGAAAATAAACAAAGAAAGAGAGAGTGGCACACGGATCCAATAAAGCATATACATCAAAATTGAAGATTTTTAACATACCAATAATAAGATCGGGTGCTTCCTTTACTGCTTACCTTCCTTGAAGAACATAAAATTGGTTGGGACGTAGAGCACCTCATTGTTGACTTCCTTGTGCCTTTTGATCACCATGAGCACCATGTTCTTGGGGAAGACCATCCTTTCCCTTGTTTGGATGGTCCACAATCTTGTGGGACATTTTGCCACACCCGAAGTAAGTACTCATATCTTTGTAGAATCTACCAGCATCATTTTGACCAAACATTCCACACGTAGGGTTAATTTAACCACCATTACCACCTTGAGCTCTAAGGTTGGGCACCTTCTCATTAGAGAATCTTTAGCCTTGAGCATTGGAGGACCCTTGTGATCACCCCTAGGATACACCTCAAGTTCAAGGTATAAGCGATCGTTGGCAAAATATAGAACCTAACCATGGTTAGGGTCGACTTCACAGGGAATAAGGCCTAGACTTAGAATAATTATGAGCAATTAGATTGAATTAATCTACTTATTTCCCAAAACAGGGGATTTGTAAAATGTGAGAAATAAACCTAAACTAGAATCAAATCGTCAAGTGCAATTGTTATGAAGTTAGTGAAAAAAGTAACTAGGGTATTGTGTTGCTCATGAATTCCTAACACAGCATAGCCAGATAATTGTAATCGTTTCTAGTGTGTAGCATGTAGAATTGGAAAGTGTTGTTTACCTAACCCTTTGATACAGGTAATAAGCAAATTTCACCATGTGATTTGATCCATCCCCATAGTGTTGCTTCAAGGACCTTTGCCTTTGTCCCAGTACAACCATCCCTTGATCCGTTCAAGTTATTAGACTAGAGTAATCATATCGAATCTTGATAATTATCCCATATCCCATTCATTACCCCCTTGATCTAGTAAGTAAGAATTAGGTGAGTTCTAACATTGGCCGTCATTAAAAAACTATCAAAGAGATAATTAGTACACACATGCACACTTTCCAAGGGTTACGGACTATCATATTTTACTTTGTTAGTTCTTCATGGTCCCACAACCCTAGTTGTTGATTTAGCTACTCATGTTCATTGTAGACATAGAAATAATGTTATAGAATAGCATAATAAACACTTATAACGGTAATACAAAATCCCAAATCTTCACAAGGAATCATAATGTTATAACTCCAATGTAATGTCAAAAGAAATCCCCAAGAACACAATAATAATCACAAGTAATGAAATTTTGACGATCTGACTGCTTCCTCTAAAACAAACCTAAAAACCCTATTTATAATAAGTGGAAACCAAATCCTAAACAAAATAGGGAAACTGGAATAGGGAAATCTACATAAGTAATACAACAACAAAAAGGCCTCAACCTCATGGCTTACATCATATCTCCATATATCAAAAATACCCAACCAAACTCATCAGTGCACATGCAAGACAGTAATCAAGCATACTCATGCGGGTCAATGTACAACAGCGCAAATATGACTAGCAAGGTAATTACAGATAAGCAACAATCACCAAAAAAATCCTTAAGTCAACAATGTAATTCAAGTGCCCTCACAAAAAGGAGTCTCATATTTTATCGAGAATGTGATGTTCAAATTCAATACTTGAGACTGACACAAACACTCACCCTTAACACAGATATTCAAACACTATGTACAATACCATAGGCTTGCCCTTGTACTCATGATCATAACATTCAACTAGTTGACTTAGGATCACTGTAGAACTTTCTTAGCTTGTAATGAAGCCTCAAGTGTCTTTGGTGTGATACATTTGGAACAAAGTGACTATCGCCCTCCTGGACTCTACACTATTTTCCACTCTTTCCCTACCAACTCTGACATTTTTAACCCACAGATCCACTTTTCCTATTTCAAACCTTTTCAGGTGCCTTAGTACGATTTTTCAGCTCCACTTTTCCTATTTCAAACCTTTTCAGGTGCCTTAGTACGATTTTTCAGCTCATTGCCTTTTATTTCTCAATTCTTTAATGTTTTAGCTCACAATTCAAGCGTATATTTGTTTTTCTCGCACCCACTTCAAATTTTCCCCTTTTAATTACATTATTATGCTTCCTTCCCCATTAGGTGTGGTTTCCTTGCAACAGCCACCCTCAACTTAGGCTTTGGCCTGAGTTGAGGTGCACAATATTCAACCTATGAACCAAGGCCACTTTTGGTAGCCACCCTCAACTTAGGATTTAGCCTGAGTCAAAGTGCACACTATTTAAAGAGGAAACAAGGCCAATTTTAGGATTACACAATAAAAAAGGCTTAGTTACTTAGGTGTTTACAAAGAAAAAAGTACATGTAAGGCTCAAATATTAGGATCAAGGGATACATAATGCATTTGGTTGGTTATTAGAGGCTAAGTGGGCTAATATAAACAATGTCCAATGATCGTTTCCTAACCAACTAACCTACAATATTAGTCAGAGTAACAGGGAAAGTCTTGACTTGAATCATAGTATAAAAATCATGCAATAAAACTCACATGCGCTTGGCACTAATCACACTGTCAACCTAGAATCTTATATCATGCTTTTTATCATAATTAAGTCCTAACTAGTTAAAACAAGCACTGTCAGTCACTAATTCCTCATGGTTGTTATCAAAACTACCTAACAGCACATCATTAATCATAAAATATTGGTGGGTATCATTTTTCAGCAAAACTAGCATATGCCACAGATTTTAGTAGAATATGCTACTAATACTACTTATACATCCTAAACATGGTTCAATAGAAAATAAATGTCCTGGCGGGAAGAACACAGGAAAGAAAACCTCGCGAGCTCTAAAATTAGGGTAGGTATAGGCCATGGTTACTCAGATACTACGGAGGCTCATAGCTACCCACACCCTATTGAAAATCATTTGCATTGTCCTCAATGCAACAAAATAAACTAAAATATTATATTGTGGTCAAAAAGAACATACTTGGGTGCCTAAGCACCAGTCTCTGTCTGCACCTCACCACCCGTAGCCTGCTGGTGGTCTCCTCAGTAGTAGCGGCATGTCTGAAGGGTCTAGGGCCCCTCACTATCTCCTCTGCATGTGCTTGTTATGCCATATTATCTTCAATCCAGGCTTGTCTAGCAACATCTACACTCTCTATCTACAACCTCTCGGCCTCTCGACCTCTCAGCTCGCAGTATCAGGGTTATTATCATCAAGATGAGGTCTCTTCGTACGAGGCATGGAGTGGCAGCTCCTCAGTAAAAAAATCAACAACCACCTCAGTAGTCGTCTCAAGCATGGGAATCACAAGCGGTGCTAATGATGATGCTCTCATGTTAGCACGGTGTTGGATCTCCACTCGGATAGCTATGATATCAAGAGTCTGGGCTGCTCCAAGGCTCTGCTCCACTCACCTCTCAAAAGCATCTACATGACCATGAAACACTACAAGTCTCTCCCTGATAAGGCCATGAAATGTGCCTAAAATGAATCATTTTTTAGAGTTATAATTCCTTTTTGTAAGAACCGCATAAAAATATGTCGTGGATGTGAGTAATGCCAAAGAAACAATAGTATTTGTATCATTTGTGAGTGTGGATAACTCCCCATGAGGTAATTGTATAATTTTCCAAGGTAAAAGAGCTCGTGACCAATTAGAAACAAAAATAAATTAAACCATAGTGCCAATAAAAAGAACCCAGGGCCCAACTATCATTAAGAATTTCATCTTTGGACCAAAAACAAGCAAGAGGTGGAATACCACAAAGAGAAAGTGTACCTAATAAAAAAGTGAACCCAAGGCCAACTATGTTGTAGCAACTAAGTCAACTGGGTCTCAGTCAAACTTGTCGCTATACCAGGGCTTGAGTCAACTCTAAAGACAAGTAAACCATTCCTGTAGAGGAAGGACGTGTAAGCACGACATCTGCATAGATGTAGAAGTAGTAGTGGGCCTCATCTCCCTCTCAGTATTTGTTTCTGGGGGCCCCTTTATCTCTGGAGCAGTAGTAGTGGATGAAGTACACTCAGGTTGTGGTGTCGCGGCAAACACCTCTTGTAGTCAAATAGGAGGATATAGTGCTTGCCGAAGGACCATAAGATTCTTTTCAGCCTTGATTTGGCTGGCGTCCAGGGTCCTCTGAACCTCTATTATCATGTCCACATTATGTAATATCTCCACCATTACCACTGTACATAGAAGGTAAATCAAACATAGGAAGGGGATGGAGATAAACTTCTTCAGATCCCTCTTATATATCTCCTCAACAGTCAATCGTGTCCAATCTATGTCGTAGCCAGCAATGATACTGGCAACCAAAATTGTGTGGTCCTACGTCCAAGTGTTATCCGCTTGAGTTGGTTTGATCTGCGAACGTACAACATCCCGCCAGAACTTGCCGGCGAAGTTGTGTGAGGCCTCATGATCACTGCAGAACTGGATACCCAGTCAGGGTCCTGGCCAGGCTCAGCTTTGTGTTCGGCAATCCATCTCATCAAAATGGCCTTTTGGGAAGCATTTCCCATCAACCCTCGGTCCTTGGTCTACCCCAATCAGTAATCATACTCCGTTGTGGTCATGGGGGTCTGATACTCTGGACCAAATAGAGATCAACGGATGATGGTCTCAGATAAATCGATGGGAACTCCTCACACCATCATTTGTGTCAACCTAGGATGTGCTAGAAACCTCTCCTTCTTTGGGGTCAATGCCATGATGGTCGCAGCATATGAAGCATAAAACTCACGAACAAGGGTAGAGGAGTACTTCCTTGATGGGGATGCTAACCACTCTAGTCTGTAACGGCCTATCATGTCCTAGAGTATGGCAGCATTACCAAGCCCAAAAGTGACTATCTGTGGCTCCTAAAATATGGTACGGGTCTGTCGACCCGGTCGTCATGCTAAATATCCTTTTTAAAGATGTCCTACATACGTCGGACAGACCATCATCTTATCAATCTAGTTAGAGGAGTTGCTGGTGTTGGGTGGACTCAGTGGACTCAGAATCTGACTCCGCTCCTGCACCTCATGTCTTTGATTGAGACACCTCGTCAGAGTCTGTCATCTTAACAAAGTTACTCTTTTGGGAACCTCCCTCCTCAGACTAGGGAGGCCAAGCAACTCTGGCTGAGTTTAGGCAGACACTAACTATCTAGATGTTGCCCTAGTGTGTCATTACTCAACGCTCTCATCTGGCTGGACGTTGAGCTCCTCTACTAATCTACTCACCTAAGGACTGGCCTCGGTGTCTTAAGACTCGCCATGTGGTAGGGTCTGCATGGACCATATCTCATCCTTTTTTGAGCTAGGAGCCATAGTACCTGAAATCAACAGAATACAAGTATATATAGGTCCTACGAATATAGAAAATAAAAGAAAAAAGTTTACAAAATTCTACACAAAAGGGTGCATTAACTTGAATAACTGGAAATGTACTCACTAGACCAGCTATGGCCCGTAGAATAGATTACGAGCCGTAGAGTGGGTCATAAGTACAATGCCAGACTTTAATTTATGCAAGTAAGGAACCTATGAACACTGTTTACGGGTCATAGTATGGCTATAACTTGTAAGTAGGTTCGTTCGATGACATCTCAAAAAAACCACCTTGCTGATCTTAGCCTACAAGGGAAACCTACGGTCCGTAGACAAATTCACAGGCCATAGAAGACCCTCATGCTATTGAAAAATAGCACATTGAGTTTTCTAAGGTCACCAATAGAATTCCATTAGTCAATATTCAACAAATATTCACAGCCAAATCCAAGTCAAGCTAATTTTAATGACTTTTCATTCATGATGACTAGGTCATAACAACAGGGTATGCAGTATAATAGCATCATCAAAACAATAACCTTCAGACCAAGTGAAACACATTCACTATGTATTCAATCCATTCCAAATCAACCCACAACATAAATATGCACAACTTTCCACCAATTCACCCAAAATCTAAACATGTGTGATTCAACGTCCTACCCCTCCATCATTAATTAAGTATGCAAACGTCACATCAACCAACATATGGCCAATAATTTAGCATGTTATCATTTAATCCATGCAATCACATAGTCGATCTCAAGAAGGTAGTTTAGTATAACTCAGATGACAAGTGACTTCATGATTTCAAACAATAGCACAAACGTATTTCATGATAATTTAAAAAATTCTGTCATCCCATTATTCCATCCACCCACTAGCTCATTGAATTTTTAACAAAATAAATAATTTTAACTCATATGACAAGGAAAAACAATGAAACTCGCATTCATTTACATGCTTCAAGATTAATTGATGCAATCAAACAGTGAAAAAAAACAAATGCTGCACTTCATTCACAAGCAACACTAAGTATTAGGTCAAGAAAATCATGAGTTCAACCTCAATAGTGTCTCAAACCACGAACACAAGTTTCCGAAAAAAAAATTTAAGAAGAGAACATATCGGAATATTGAGCACATAGTTGAGAATTAGAAAGAAAAACCCAAAAAATATTGATCTCGAGGTGTGCTGGAATAGTGTGTGGGTGGTCGAAATGTGGCCCGAGTGGTGGAAGTCAGCGGTGGTCGGAATTGGAAAAGAAGAAAATGGTTGGGAGGCATTTGGAAAATAATTGGGAAAATTACCCCTCTTTTTTTGGATGACTGAGTCGGGTATAAGTGGGGTTTTTACCCCACAAAACCCTGATTACGAGATGTAAGAAGTTTTATGGCCTATAAGAACTGGTCTTGTAGTTTCATAATCCTAATTTTAGGGCTTTGGTTTCACAAATCTTCCTATGGGGCGTATATGGACAAATGGCTCGTAGGTTGGTTTGTATTTGTCCCAAACAATTAACAATTTTGAAATCTTACCTGGGGTCCACAAGCCCCATTCACGGCCCGTAGTTATTTCTACGGACCATAATGTTGGCTCGTGGACTGGAATGCATAATTATTTTGCTCATTGGAAATGGTTCTACGAGTCAGTATACGGGTCGTGGTATAAACCACGGCCGATGGAACCAATCCTAGAATCAATTCCCCCCCCCCCTTTTGCAATGGTTTGTTTCCTTTATTCTGTTCTTGCACATTCTCAGCCAAACAAATTGTTACCCTATAATCTTCAAATTTGTGTCCTAAATTACATCAAAAACAATAAAATTGAACTACCTACGAGTCCAAAAAGCAAAAGTAAAGCAAATACATACAAGTTACAGTAAATACCTTGGGTTGCCTCCAAAGTAGCTCCTAATTTAGTGTCACAGCGTAACCTAGACAACTCAGTTACTCAGACTTCACCAAGTGCCCATACTTCCATCTTCATATCATCATATCTCTTCATAGACTGACAAATGTTGAAGGTGATTTCTTCATTGTTCAATCTACACTTTAGTTGGCCTGACTTCGTATCCGCTAGTGCTCGTCCAATGGCTAGAAAGGGCCTATCCAAGATGATTGGGACTCCAAAGTCAACCTCACAGTCCAAAATCACGAAGTCTGCAGGTAATATGAACTTTTCCACTTTAACTAGAACAACGTATAATATCCTCGCAGGCTTCTTCACTGTCCAGTTCGCCATCAACAACTGCATACTTGCTGGTGTAGGGGCTCCAAAGCCTAATTTCTTGAAAATTGCAAGAGGCATTAAGTTGATGTTGGTTCCTAAGTCACATAAATCCTTTGCAAAGTTGACATCTCCAAGGGTGCAGGGTATGGTGAATGCTCCAGGGTCCTCTTTCTTCTGCACTAAGGAACTTGTTGCGATAGAACCACAATGTTGAAGCTTTTGAGTGAGGTCGTAGCTCACCATCCTCTTCTTCGTCACTAGGTTCTTCATGAACTTGGCATACCGGGCATTCTCTCCAATGCCTCAATGAGGGGAATGTTGATAGTTATTTTTACATGGAGATGAAGTGTTGAAACTTACCTTCCTCCACATTTTTCTTAAGTCTCTAAGGGAAAGGAGGTGGAGGCCTAGGTATAGGTTTCAATTTCCATTGTGTCACCACTTTGTTGCTCACCCCATCCTTGGCTTTTTCATCCCCAATCTCTGCATTTTCGCTCTCTACAATCTCCTCACGAACCTCATCATCATCTATTGGCATCGTTGGGTCGATAGTCTGCTTACTACCTCGTGTTGTCACTACCAAGCATTACCCATCATTCTTTAGATTCTGCACTGTGTTGCTTCGCAATGTACCCTTCTGATGATGGTTCAACTATGTAGAAGTCTGACCAAATTATTTCTCCAGCTACCTAATGTCCACAGAATAAGACTCAATCTTCTGATTAATGCCTGAAATTTTAGCTTTCATTCCTATGTGTCTGCCTTCTTCAACAATTTATCAGATATCTCTTCAATCCTCGAACTACCAGCCCCAGAATCATGATTATGTGGTGGCACATACAGACAATTCATGTACCCATCTCTGCAGCCCCAATCACCATCTTGTCTTGTCCCTTGTTTCTATCATAGTATACACCTTGGTTGTTGTCCCTGTATGCATTATCTCTGTTGAAGTTCCAACCTTGATTCCCTTGACCTTGGCGCCAATAATCCTGATTGGACCCTTGGGCATTGGTCCAAAAACCCTCTATCTGATCAGTCACAAAGAAAGAATCCTCCTCATAATAGGTATCCTCATATATAGGTACTCGTGGTGGTTGATGATTCACTGCGTTCACTAGTTCCTGACTCTGCTTCATCAGTAACCCCACATTAGTACTAAGCTATGCTAGCTCTTGCATTATATCTTCATTAATCTTAGCGTGATTCAAATTTGTACTAACTGAAAAAGAACTCTTCGTCATAGATTTGTCCCTTGTTTCCCATGATGGTTCATTTTTGCCACCCTTTCCAGTCATTCAACTACAATTGGAAATGGCAATCTAAGAATGAGCCTCTAGTTATGGTGTAGGCCATAGCTTTAAGATTGTGTTCTAAGGCCCGATAGAAGATCTGGACCAAGGAACCATCAACAATATTGTGGTTAGGAACACTTCTTAAGCACTTTGTGAGACGCTCCCATGTGGTACTAATAGAATCACCAGGCAATTGCTTGAAGTTATTGATCTAATCTTTGACCTTAGAAAGTGCCTCACCAAAAAGGCTTTTTGCATTTCTACCCACGTGGTGATAGAACTCTATGGAAGCTCTACTAACCGTACTGTCGCCTCACCTGTGAGAGAAAGGGGGAAAATAGAACGCCCAACGGCATCCATAGGCAAATTTTGATTTTCTATCATGCTTTTGCAAATGAAAGCAACATTGTGTAGATGGTTATGTAGATCATTTGATGGTAAGCCTATGAACAATCCTCTATTTTGCAACATCTATAACAACCCACTTGATACGACAAACTTAGTATCCTCTAGCAAATGATGCAACATGATAGCTATGGTGATATCCATTGCCATAGTATCACGTCCTGTGGTGGTGAAGTCATGCCCTAAAGTGGTGGTGGGTTGTCATTGTTCAGATTTTGTGCAAGATTTGCAGGATTATTAGTGTTGTCCTAGGCCATTTCTCGTAGCATTTTCTAGTTCTCTGGATTTAATAGAGTCAAGGATATACCTCAACTATAAATACTGGGCATATACTACACCTGTATGCCTAAACAAAACAAAAACAACAAAAACATAAAATAAGGAAAATAAGGATTAACTCACAAATATTACTCTAATTACATCAAGCTAAAAGCCATATTCCCCGGAAAAAGCACCAAAATATTTATCACGCCAGAATACACCTCCAATTCAAGGTATAAGCGATCCTTGTCAAAATATAGAACCTACCAATGGTTATGATCGATCTCACAGGGAATAAGATCTAGACTTGCAATAACTATGATCAATTAGATTGAATTAATCTACTTATTTCCCGAAAGGAGGGGAGATGAAAAATGTGAGAAATAAACCTAAACTAGAACCAAATCGTCAAGTGCAAGTGTTGTGAAGTCAGCGAAAGAAGCAACTAGGGTATTATGTTCCCTATGAATTCCTAACTCAGCATAGCAAAATAATCGTAACTTTTCTAGTATGTAGCATGTAGAACTTGTAAGTTAAGTTTACCAAAACCGTTGATCCAAGCGTTAAGCAAATTTCACAATAATATTTGATCCAGTGTTTCATTAATAACCCTTACCTTTGTCCCAGTACAACCATCCCTTGATCTATTCAAGTTTATTTATTGAGAGTAATCATATCGAACCCTATTAATTATATCTTATCCCATTCATTACAAATTTGATCAATTAAGTAAGAATTAGGCGATTTCTAACGTTGGCCACCATTAAAAACCATTCATATTGAAGAGATAATTAAATACACACATGCACACTTCCAAGGATTATGGATGATCTGGTTTTTTCTTTATTAGTTGTTCATGGTTCCCACAACCTTAGTTGTAGATTTAGCTACTCATGTTAGTTGTAGATGAAGAAATTATGTTATTAAATTGTAACAACCTAGCCCAACACTATGAACTATTATCCGCTCTTGGGCCTAGCCCATCACGGATTTGTCCCTTTGGGCTCACCCCAAAAGTTGCCTCACAATATATAGACCAGTCCTTTACTCATATTCCCAGCATCTCTCTTATGTTTTGACGATGTAGGACTTCTCATCTCAAGATAGGTTGTTACATACACCCTCACTATGGACTTAGCATCCTCGCTGAGGTTTCCCCAATGTATAGGATTCGCCTAGACTCAGCACTGAGGTTTGGCCCGCCTCACTAGGATTCGCCTAAACACAATTGAACTTTGACCCATATCGACAAGGATGACACAAGAGGGGCTCTAATACCACCTTTAACGATATGGCCCAACACTGTGAAGTATTGTCAGCTCTTAGGAGTAGCCCATCACAGATTTGTCCCTTTGGGCTCACCCCAAAAGGCGCCTCAAACTATATAGATCAGTCTTTTACTTATTTACCCAGCATCTCTATTGTGTTTTGCTGATGTGGGACTTCTCATTTCAAGATAGGTTGTTACAAGAATCGGATAGTGAAACACTTACAACAATAATTTGAAGAACACAAAATCCCAGATCTTGACAAGAAATCACAATGTTATAACTCAAATGTAATATCAAAAGAAATCTCCAAGAACACAATAATAATCACAAGTAATGAAGTTTCAACATTCTGATTGCTCTCTCTCTTTAAAAAAAACTAAAAGCCTATTTATAATAAGTGGAAACCAAATCCTAAATGAAATAAGAAAACTGGAATTAAGAAATAGGATGAACAAGGTTATGGGCCGCAGATGGAGTCACGACCCGTAATTTTCCTTGTAAACTACACTTCACAAAAGTTTTCTTCCATATAAGAACTAATCCTAAGGGTCGTCTTCTGACTTACGGCCCGTAAAGGGTCTCATCTGATAACATTTCAGAAATTCTTTAAAACTCTGATCCTCAAGGCACAATCTTATATACAACCAGTCACCTGACTTACGACTTGTAGGAGCCATCGTGTAATAACATTTCAACACTTGGCATATTTTTAATCTTTAGAATAGGAATAAACATATGAGCCGTCAAAGATCTATAACTCATATGATAACACATAACCTCAACATCTGAAAAATTAGCCTTTCACTGGATGTAACCCATGAAACCAACCTAAAGCCCATGGAATAAACCATGACCCATATAAGGACTCGTAAATCCCCAAAAACTTACACTGTGCAACTTGGGCCAAAATTTGATAACCTAAATTCTGAAAAACAAACATAAAAACATATCAAACCTACTAACATCACTCTGAGAACACACAAAATTCCAAGTTTTAAGGATCAAAAGTGTCGTATTTTGGTGGCACATCACCTAGACCTTATAATTTGTGGCTTTGTTGAAAATGACCACCTCTAGTACCTTGAAATCCACCATCATAACAAGCCCTCTTGAACTTTTCACTCCTCCTCTTTCTAAGATGTTCCCCTTTAAGTTGCTCGGCATAGGTCATGAGCTGAGACAAGACCATATCTCCTATGAGCATGGTGGTGTGGCATTCTTCGTTGAACAAGTTGTACACTCTCGACACAAACTTATGCACTCTCGTACAAAGATCGATAACCAAGTGAGGAGCATACTTTGGGAGGTTGTTGAACTTCAGGGTATACTCTCTAATACTCATGGAACCTTGCTTGAGGTTTATAAATTCTATCATATTTGCCTCCCTTAGCTCCATAGGAAAGAAACGATTGAGAAAAGTGGCCTTGAATTCTTCCCAAGAGAGAGGCTCTTGTTCACACTCTCTCTCATCCATTGAACAAACCACGATTGAGCAAGGCACTTTAGTTTGTAGGCCGCTAGTTACGCTTTCTCCGCCGAACTTACCTTCATAATATCGATAACTTTGTACACCTTATCAATAGATTCTTGGGCTTCTTCTTCAGCTTTGGAGCCATAGAACTCCAAATAATTCATTCTTGTCAAATCTCTCACTCTTGAAGCGGGGTAGGAGGATGAGGAGCTCGAACTCCCTGGTTAGCCATGGCCCTTTCTTATAAAAAGACCACATTCCGGTATTCGACATGTGTGACCCCTTCTTCTCCTTGGGGGACTTATGATGCCGAAGAGGCCGGTGCGCCCTCAGAAGAAGGAGCTCTTTGTGCTGGTCTTCTTTGAGGCATGATCAAAATAAACAAAAGATCATCCATTAGGAATAGGAAGACTCTATTAAACTCCTAAAGCACGACATAGAATATAAGGAAGTATATCATTCCTAAAACGCCTCATAGGTTCTTATTCATAGTTGTGCCGCACTTTATAACCATGAACAAGACTCTACTTAACATGGTGTGTTGGATTTTCAAGGACCATTTAGAAATCTAGTGCTCTGATACCAAGCTTTTCATGACCCAAATAGGCATAACACGATGAATGGAGAACCTGAGAGGACCCCAAACAAGCCTCTTAAGCATACATGGCGCATCATTGATTAAGAAGTCATAATTAATCAACAACCACATTATTCCAAGTGAAACGGGGCTTTGCACTTAAGCTATGGGGATGTTATAGAGAAGAGGATAAACATGAACACATAGTAGATAATATCTAAGGGGCGGGTAAGAATGACTCGCGCCATACGGAGAAATAGGGACTTAGGACTTCCATCTCAACAATACAAAAGCATCAACACATAGAAGGGAATAAGGGACTAAGGGAAGTCTTTCATGATACATAAGCATAATTAGAGTCGAGCTCATAACATACATATCCACATCCAACAACACGTATAACAAAGAGTGGGACGAGGACCAAGACATCTCCTCGGCTCACCCTCAAAAGATAAATATGCACAAATAGACAAGTCTTAATAAAGCATGAAAGTAATTGGATATTGTCCTCGAATTTAGAGGACCCACCAATAGCAAATCTTAATCGAACCACTTAGCCACATGGCGGAGGCAGGAGGATGAATAGGAGATCTGGTCCCTCCATAGTTAGATCATGTAGGCAAAAAGTATGCATTCATACTAGAATGTAATAAGTATGCAAGGTGCAATGCAACAAGGAATGTAAGCCATAATTAACAACATACATAGTCAAAATCAACGGATATAAGCTCAATTTCACATGAATGTTCAATCCCTTAGTCAACATCATGAATGAAAAGTCATCAAGTCACATAGCATATCATACATACATGGGAAGGAACCATAACCGATATGTAAGACTAAGTGAGCTACTACTTGGAATCCCGATATTCACTCCACACTAAACAATGAGTGGTCTACTTTATCAAGGTAAACCAAAAACTCACCCTATGGGAAGTTCCCCATTTTCGAAAGTACTTCACACACCTTAGGGGAACACTACCTTTTTCGGTTAATATAAGATAAGAGCCTTAAAGGGAACACTACCTTTTTCACAGATCAAGTAGCATGGACCTTATAGGAACCTCACCCCTTTGGTAATCATGCAACAAGAGATATATGGATCCATCAGCTAATTCAATAACCTATGGTGGCAACACAGTTAAGGGACAATGGTTATCTACTAAGGTCCTCTCAGTGCTAGGTCATAATCCTAAGGAATACTCAAATCATACTTATAGTCATAATATGCAAGCCTTATAATTATCATAATATCATCATAGAGTAGCGCTTTAAAACCAAAGCATCAAAATATCAAGATAGGGCCTCACGTCATTCATAACTTTCAAAATATTCTCATATCTCATAGCATGCATAATAGCCCTTCAAAGTTCATAAAATTTATAATTTACATATATTGTCATAAGGCTTTCAACATCATTGAAGCTTTGTACACAACTTTAGTTAAATAAGGTGGGTATGCATATATGCTCAAAATCATGCAAAAGTTGAGATTTAGGACATGAAGAAAGTAATAAGGCCCTTTCCAAATCATTCAAAGTAACCCATCATAACAAGTACAGCTTATTTAGGGCTTCCTTAATCCCCATAAAAATCCATAAATTTCACATAGAATTTTGATGCAATATAATGTACAAAGGTAGAATACCATAAATTACTTCATGATATTATCATACAAAAGAGTTCATAAAACTTCCATGAATTTTCATGACTAGAAAGTAGATGAGGAAGAGGAATAGTATAGCTTCATGGAGGAAAGGTCCCCACAAATCAAAACCCATATACCTTGGAGTGATTTAATCGAAGAAATCTAATTTGGAAGTGAGGAAATCAAAATCCTAGCTTGGACTCTTCTTTTGAAGGCCTTGAAGAATTTGGGAGGGATTTAGACTTGGGATATTTTGGAATGGGTGAGAATGGAGTAGGTTAGAGTTGTATAGGGCTGAAAAGGGCTTAGTTGAGGGCTTAAACAACGTAGCATAGGCTTAGGATATTTGGAAAAATTGAATTTGCCCCTTCTAAAAATTTGTTGGACAGGACCGCAAGACCCCAATTACGGGCTATACTCCAGTCCACAGGTCGTTAAAAGGGATCTTGTCTGGTAACACTTTTTACCCTTAGAAACTCTCTCTGAATCCCAAACCACGACATGATTTATGGCTTGTTAATCAATGTACGAACTATGTTGGTAAAAAGTACTCCAAACTTTAGAAAACCATTCTTCCACCAAGTCTACCCTCCATTCCACGAGCATAAGCTACAGCCCGTAGAACAACTTACGGCTCGTAGTCACCTTCGTGAAAGCCACTAATACTTAGAAAATTCCAAAATCATCTCATTGACACTTTTACACCTTCCAACATATGGGGCCTTACAATAGACTACCGACAACTCAACAAGGTCATCATTAAGAACAAATATCCACTTCCAAGGATAGATAATTTATTTGATCAACTACAAGGATCCAAGAACTTTTCTAAGATTGACTTGTGATCCGAGTATCACCAACTAAGAGTGAGGGAGAGTGATATTCCTAAAATGGCTTTCCAAATAAGGTATGGACATTTTGAATTTATGGTGATGTCTTTCAGCCAAAATAATGCACCAGAAATCTGTATGGATCTTATGAATAGGGTGTTCAAACCCTATCTTAGTATGTTTGTTGTGGTGTTCATCGATGATAATTTGATCTATTCACAAAGTGAGAGAGAACACATGGAGCATTTGAGGGTGTGTTGCAAACTTTGGGAGATGAAAGTCTATTAGCAAAGTTTGATATGTGTAAGTTTTGGTTGAAAGAGGTTGACTTCGTCGGGCATGTGGAATCAGGTGATAAGATCAAGGCTAATCCTAAAAAGACTGAGGAAATGAGAAATTGGACAAGGCCATTGACTCTTTATGAATATTAGGAGTTTCTTGGGCCTAGTCGAGTATTATAGAAGGTTTATTTAAGGCGTCTCCTCCATTTTATCTCCATTTACTACGTTGACCCAAAAGAAGGTGAAATTCATGTGGATGAATGAGTGTGAAGAGAATTTTGAAACCTTGAAGGATGGTTGACTTCGGCTCTAATTTTGACCTTGTCAGAGGGAATTGATGGGTTTGTTTTTTTATTGGGATGCCTCAAGAATTAGTTTGGGTTGTGTGTTAATGCAAAGTGGTAAGGTGATTGCTTATGTATCAAGTCAATTGAAGGTGCATGAGAGAAACTACCCAACACATGATCTTGAGCTTACAGTCGTAGTGTTTGCATTTGAAAATATGGCATCACTACTTGTATGGGATTCATGTGGATGTTTTCACCGATCATAAAATCCTTCAACACGTGTTCACTCAAAGAGACCTCAACCAAAGACAACGGAGGTAGTAAGATCTTCTCAAGAATTATGATATGAGTATGAAGCATCACCCAGGTAAGGCCAATGTGATTGCCAACGAAAATAGTAGGGTGTCCTTGGGTAGTGTGTCTCATTTATTAGATGATGAAAAATGAGTTGGCCAAGGAAGTTCATAGATTGGCTAGATTATGGATGAAGTTAAATGATACCACTAGTGGTAGAGTAATGACGCTACACGGCTCTAAGTCTTCATTGATTGAGGATGCCAAGTCTAAGCAAGATCTTGATCCCCCCCCCCCCTTGGTTGAATTGAAGGCCATGGTGAAACAAGGGAAAATAGAGGTTCTCTTACAAGAGGGAGATGGTTCACTTTGTTACCAACGGAGACTATGTGTGTTGGATGATGGAAAATAGAGAAAGTTGATATTGCAAGAAGTCCATAATTCCTCCTATTCCATTCATCCCAGTTCCACAATGATGTATAGAGATTTGAGAGAAGTTTATTCATGGAATGGAATGAAGAAAGATATTACCAAGTTTATGTCTAAATGCTCCAATTGCTAACAACTTAAGGTTGAACATCAAAGGTTGGGTGGCTTTGATATTCCTACTTGGAAGTGGGAAGAGATCAATATGGACTTTGTAGCGGGAGTGCCTAAGACCAAGAATCACTTTGACTCCATAAGGGTGATAGTGGATAGAATGAAAATGTTGACTCATCTCTTACTAACAATACAGTATTTAATGTCAAATACTATACAAAGATGTTAATTCGAGATTTAGTGAATTGCATAGGATTCCATTGTCCATCATAAGAGATCATGGAGCTAAATTTACCTCTTACTTATGGAAATCATTCCAAAAGGGCCTTGGTATTAAGGTGAAGTTTAGTATCATTTTCAATCCCCAAATCGATGGGAAAGACAAAAAGATGATTCAATCAATAGAGGATATGTTGAGAGCTTGCGTATTGGAATTCAAACAGAGTTAGGATGATCACGTGCCTCTCTCATTGAGTTTTCCTTTAACAATATCTTTCATTCAAGCATTAAGATGGCACCATTTTAGGCTCTATATGTTAGACGGTGTAGATTACCAATTGAGTGCTTTGAAGTTGGTGAGATACCCTTTCTAGGGTCTAACTTAATCATAAATGCTATGGAAAAGGTGAGACTCATAAGGGAGAAACTAAAAATTGCTCAAAGTTGGCAAAACTCCTACTCCGATGTGAGAAGAAGGGACCTTGAATTCAATGTCAATGATTTGGCTTATGTAAAGTTGTCTCCCATGAAAGGGGAAATCAGGTTTAGCAATGCCCTAGATATGTAGGGACTTACAAAGTTGTGAGAAGAGTGGGCAAAAAGTGGCATATGAGTTGGAGTTGCCTACGAAAATAAGCACAATTCACCTGATTTTTCATGTATTAATGTTGAGGAAATTCATGGGTTATATAAGCTCTATAGTCCCATTAGAAGATGTGAGTATTGAGAATAATTTGACTTATAAAGAGGTACTGGTTGAAATCTGGACCGGCAAGTAAAAAGGCTAAGAAAAAAGGAAGTCCATTTGTTAAAGTGCTTTGGAGGAATCAACAAGTTGAAGGTGCAACATGGGAAGCGAAAGTGCACATGATGAAGTGCTATCCCTGTCTTTTCCACTCTACTCAAGGCTAAGGTATTAAGAGTAAAATTTCTAGCATTTCAATTTTTTCATGATACATATTCCTATTTACATGTTTATGGACTATTTTGAGACATATTTTAAGTATGGATTTTGAAAATTTCATAAAAGATGTTTAGGTTGCAGTTTTGCATTCATGTTGGGTTGTTAGCTACTTATTTAACTCTTTAGAGCCTACGCATAGTACATTCAGGGACGAACGTTCCCAAGGGAGAGATATTATAAGGACCCATAAGTTAGGAGGCTAGGGAATGCAGAAAAAGAAGAACTAGAAGGGTTTAAAGGCAATTTACAAGCCTAGTTCATGACCTATGGTTCAATTCATGAGTCATAGACCAAGCTAATGGATAGGGGCTTCAAGAACTAAGATTTTTTTAAGTGTCAAGGGAGTTCACGAAGGTTATCTATGGCTCGTGGAATAGAATATGGACCATCAAAAAGAGTCGTAAATTGAAGCCCTGAGTTGATGTAAACTTAAGGTTTCTGAAAGTAAGACCATGACTAACAAGACAACTCGTGGTCCTTTCCATGGTTCGTGGTTAGGTTTCGTGGATAGAGTCCTAAAGAATAAATAATTTTGTAAGTGTAGGAGGATACAATAAGTTGATCCATGACCCGTGGATGGGTTTCACAGATTGGATGGTCAGAAACCAGACTCTAAATATTAGAAAAGGAGAACATGAAGACTCAAACCATGACTCATGCTTGAGTCCACGGCTTGTAATCAGGGTTTCGTGGATTTAACCTAATAGTTTTAATGAAGGGCATGTGTCCTTTCCGTGTCTCCAAGGCCTAAAACTATATTGTTTTGAGGATCCATATGTAACACCCCTCATGTTTTTGGGCTTTAAAACTGAAAGACTAAGAAATTATTGATGGTCAGGTTGTACGAGCCAGTATACGACCCGTTAATGGATTTATAGGTCATAGGTGGCATCGTGGAAGGTTTCCAGTGAAAGTGGAAAATTAAAGAATTTCTAAAATTTGACTTACGAATTAGCAGACGAGTGTTATTTTTCATATGGCCCGTAAGTAGGTCTCGTAAGTGGAGGCCCTGGGAAACTAAAAATCTATTCGAGTATGGGGTCTTCCTACGAAAGATTCCACGGCCCGTATGTCTTTATATGAGTTGAACTCCATGTTCGTGGATTAGAAACTACAATTCTAGTAGCTCAGCTTTTGTGACATCCTGACCCACGAGATAAGGTACGATCTATAAGTCATTCCACAGCCTGTAGAAGGGGTTTCGTGGATGACTTTGATAGTTTTTATTGAAGGGTATTTTAAACTTTTCCTATATACCTAAGCGTTAAACTACGTCATTTTGGCTACGCTAATAGATCAAATTCCTGTAAATATCTATTCCTAAGTCATTCCTGGCTATTAAACCCCCTAAATTCCCTCAAGGGATCACAATAATTCTCTACTGACGTTAAGGGTTCCATTGAAGCTAAGCTTGAAGGATTGATCAAGGCTATTCCAGGTTTTCCTCCCCACTTCCAAGGATTATATTTGAGGTATGTAGGGCTTTATTCATGGATTAGTTTCATCCATGAAGCCCAATCCAAAACCTTCTTTTATCAAAGTTTTATGATGAATTCTTATGGGCTTTGAAGCCGTGATTCCTAATGCATGAACTATGGTTCCCATATAATGATTGAGAGAAATTAAAATATGAACTATGATGAATTTCATGATATATATGCTTTTCAAGAAAAAGTATGTGATTTCAAAGTATGCATGGTTAGGGTTTATTACTTTAATTCAGGTTCCGTATAAAATGTCTTAAATTGATTTAATTACATGTTTTTCTCCATGAATCTCATTCAATTGCATGACTTTGATTTAAATGTTCATGGACTCACACTTACTAGTTCCTCATGATAAAGCTATGTATTTCTATGTTTATGATTTCAATTATGAAAAGCACAGTTTCCATAATAATGACAATGATAATTATATGAAAGGTATGATGATTTTATGATAAAGGGGTAATGAATACCCAAATGGTTATGATGATATTAAGGTGGGAATGTCTACCCACCTTATGATGAAAGCAACGTAAATAAACTATTCTTATGACATGATGTTTTATGAAAGACTATGATGATTATTTTGAAAGTTGTGAAAGCATGATTTCAATTAAGTATGACTTATGTTTAAGCTATGTATATGTATGTATACTTAGCACCGAGAGGGCCTTGGTAGATGCCATGGCCCCATAACTATGTGTCACCCTAGGAATGATGATTATGTTTTATGCCTTAAAGGTGTGTTAATGGATCCAATTAGCTTAAGTAATGGACAACTATGCTAGGATAGAGCCTAAAGGGTACGATCAAATGATTGTTCTCACCATGCTAAGATAGAGCCTATAGGGTGAGGATCGAGTTTACCTTGACAAAGTAGACTCCTCTTAGCTCGATGTAGAGTGAGCACCGGGATTCCATGTAATAGTCATCATGGTCTTATGAATGTCGATTATTGTTTTATTCTCACAAATGCATGCTTAAGTTGTGAATGAATTTATAATGTGTCTTCTTATGATTTTCTTAATGGCATGCTCATGCATATTGTGCCCTTATCCCTTGTTGTAATTATGCATATTGATATTATTGTGATGTTCTTTGATTCATGGAATGCCTACATACTTAGTAGATTTTATGTGTTAACGCATACTTTTTTCCTTCCTAATTCTAACTATGTAGGGGAAGATGACGAGGAGAGTATTCCATATTGAGACTAGCATTCAAATTTCTAGAGCTTGAAGATTAGTTTGGTGAGTTCCCATGCTTTGGGAACAAGCCCTATGATGCTTTCTATTTTGTGTTGAGACTTTAGCACTTTCTTTACTTTGATATATATCTAGAGGGTGAACTAGTAGGCTATATGCTAGACCCCGCAAAGATCCTTATAAAGAGGCATGAATTGGACAATTGGACATGTGTATTTTCATATTCTTGCTACATATAGTTTTGCTTGCTATTTTCTATGTTAAATGCTTATTTTACCTTAAGAATATTTATGATATGAATACAAGGCTTGGATAAGACACCTTCAATTGTCGCATTCATCGTGTCACAGCTAGTGCCTAGGTTTAGATCATGACAGAAGTGGTATCAGAACACAAGGTTTGAAAGCATTCCAGGGAGTCCTACATGCTGCATTGAGTAGAGTCTTATTCATTAGTGTGTAGCACGCCACATCCATGAATAGGAGGCTATGAGGCATTATAAGAAAACCTCACTTCTTTGAACTCTATGTCATGCCTTGAATGTTTTCTTATCCTAATATTTGTCCCTTGGTGTTTTCAAAAATGGCTCCATGACGTTCTCCATTACCTAGGGGGAATAATGTCAATGCAGACTAAGCTCCTCCGGCTCCTTCCGATCTTCAAGCCCCTCCGATGGACCAAGTTGCTAATAACAAGGTTAGGGCCGCCATTACGATGTTTGCTCATGTTGTTGCATCACCAAAGACTCTAACTTTGGCTTCAACGATAAGGGATTTTACTAGAATAAATCTGCCAAAATTTCACAGCTCTATGGTAGGCAAAGATCCACAATAGTTTGTTGATGAGATCTACAAGATAGTGGAGATTATGGGAGTTTCTTCTGAGGAAATGGCCGAATTGGTGGCATACCAACTTAAGGGTGTGGCTAAAGTATGGTACACTCAATGGAAGTCCAAAAGGGTTGATGAAGGTGCTATTGATTGGGATACATTCAAAGCCAATTTCATTAATTTTTTTCTTCCCTCTTGAGCTAAGGGAAGCTAAGATGATTGAGCTCATGAACTTAAGATGGGATGGAATGAGTGTGAGGAAATATGTCCTCAAGTTTACCACGTTGTCTAAGTTTGCTCCTTCTTTTGTGGCCGACTCAAGGGCCCGCATGAACAAATTGATTTGAGGGGTGTCCAACTTGGTGAAGATGAAATGTAAGGCTGCCATGCTCGTTAAGGAGATGGATAATTCTACGCTCATGACCTATTTCGAACAAGTGAAGAATGAAAAGTTACAAAAGATGAGGCCAAAAGAGTCTAAGAGGGCTTGTTATGAAGGTGGGTACTCTTATGGTAAATCTGGTAGTGGCTGATTCCAACAAATCCAAGGATCTTCAAAGGGTACTCCTCAAAGGTTCAACAAAGGAAAAGGGGGCCAATCCTAAGGCTCAAGGTGATATGGTGAAGGGTGGTGATATTCTTCCTAGATGTCCTAAATGTGAGAGGAACTATGTTGGTGAATGCTTGAGAGGTTCTGGTGCATGTTTTAGTTGTGGAAAGATGGGACATAAGATTGTCAAGTGTCCTAATGTTTCTAAAAAGGTAAGGAAGGGTGTCCTCAAGGCCAAATGGTTCAAAAAGGGCAAGTGCAATAGGGTGTCCAAGGTCAAGGTGGTGGGCCCTATGGCAAATGGTTCTATGCTTTGTCATGCCAGAAAAGAAGTTGATAAGGCTTCTGATGTCGTTATTGGTATGTTGAAAGTCTTGGACCATGATGTATATGCTCTGCTTGACCCTGGAGCGAATGTGTCTTTTGTTACCCCCTTATGTTGCAATAAAATTATATGTGTCTCCAGAAATCTTATTAGAGTTGTATTCAGTTTATACTCCTATTGGTGAGTCAATGCTAGCCAAGAAAGTCTATAAAACTTATCTCGTGTCGGTCTTATATAAAGACTTTCTATGTGATCTAGTTGAACTTAATATGACCAATTTTGATGTTATTCTTGATATAGATTGGTTACATGCATTTTATGTTTCTATTGATTGTACAACATGTAGGGTACATTCCAAATTCCTAATGGACCCATCTTAGAGTGTGGGAACCAATCATGTGTTCAAAGGGAGGTTTGTCTCTTACATGAAAGTTATGAAAATAATCTCTAAGGGTTGTCTATATAATGTGGTTTGAGTCATGAATGTTGAGTCTCATGTTCCCACTCTTGACTCAGTCCTTATCGTAAATGAGTTCCCCAATGTCTTTCCTGATGATCCACCTGGTATTCCTCTAATAAGAAAAAATGATTTTTGTATTGATCTCTTGCCTGACACCCAACTCATCTCTTTAGGTCTATACCTCAAGGCCTCGACATAATTGAAAGAGTTGAAGGAACAGCTGAAGGATTTACATGATAAGGAATTCATTAGGCCTAGTTTATCACCATGGAGTGCTCCCATACTGTATGTAAGAAAGAAAGATGGTTCGCTTCGAATGTGTGTGGACAAATATCCACTTCCAAGGATCGATGACCTCTTAGATCAATGGCAAAGTGCAAGTTATTTTTCCAAGATTGCTCTCTGGCATGGATATCACCAATTGAGGGTGAAGAAAGCTAACATTCCAAAGAAGGCATTAAGAACTCGCTATGGTCATTTTGAATTTTTGGTTATGTCTTTTAGACTAACGAATGCCCCTGCCTTTTTTATGGATTTGATGAATAGGATCTTCAAACCGTATTTGGATATGTTTGTGATGGCGTTCATAGATGATATAATGGTGTACTACGGGATGTGAAAGAGCATGAAGACCATTTGAGGGTTATGTTACAAACATTGTGAGATAAGCAACCTTATGCCAAGTTTAGCAACCGTGAGTTTTGGCTAAGAGAGGTGTCTTTTCTTAGCCATATTGTTTCGGGATATTAGAGTTGATCCAAAGAAAATGGAGGTGGTGAAGAATTGGCCTAGAACGTTGTCCCCCATTCAATATTAGAAGCTTTTTGGGTTTGGCTGGATATTATAGAAGGTTTGTTGAGGTATTTTCCTTCATTGCTTCTTTTTTATGAGGTTGACCTAAAAGAAGGTAAAATTCCAATGGTCCGATGAATGTGAATAGAGTTTTCAAATATTAAAAAATCGTCTTACCTCGGTTGTTGTTTTGACCTTGCCTAAAGGTTCAGATGGTTTTATGATGTATTGTGATGCCTCACATATAGGCTTGGGTTGTGTATTGATGCAACATGGAAAGGTCATTGCCTATGCTTTAACGCATTTGAAGGTGCATAAAAAGAACTATCCGATACATGATCTTGAGTTGTTGGTTGTTGTGTTTGCATTAAAGATTTGGCGACACTATCTCTACGGGGAACATGATGATATATTCACCGATCATAAGAGTTTGCAATATGTGTTTAGTTAAAAGGATTTGAACCTAAGACAAAGAAGATGTAGGAACTTTTGAAGGACTATAACATGAGTTTGATGTATCACCCCGGTAAAGTAAATGTTGTAGCCTATGCATTGAGTAGAGTGTCTATGGACAGCATGGTACATGTTGAAGGTGGAAGTAAAGAATTAGTCAAAGAATTGCACCGTTTGGCTTGTTTGGGATGCATAATTTCATTGATGGTGGTATATTAGTACCAAATGGGGTGGAATCCTCTCTAATGGAGAAGGTTAAGACAAAGAAAGACATGGATCCTACTTTGATGGAGCTAAAGAAGTTGGTGGCTAATAAGAAGGTAGAAATCATTTCACAAGGGGGAGATGGAGTATTGCATTACCAAGGTCGATTGTGTGTACCCGATGTGGATGGACTAAGGGAGAAAATACTTGATGAAGCTCATAAGTCCAAATACTCTATTCATCCAGGATCCACCAAAATGTATAGAGATTTGAGGGATGTGTATTGGTGGAATGGCATGAAGAAAGACATAGCAAGGTATGTGACGAAATGTTCAAATTGTCAACAAGTAAATGTGGAACACCAAAGACCCGGTGGTTTGACTCAAGATATTGAGATATCAACTTGAAAATGGGCTATAGTAAATATGTACTTTATTACGGGGTTGCCAAAGACAAGGAGGCAATTTGACTCAATATGGGTAGTCGTCGATAGAATGACAAAAACAACCTGCTTTTTACCGATGAGACTTCTTATAGGCTAAAGATTATGCCAAAGTTTACATCCAAGAGTTGGTAAAGTTTCATAAGGTACTATTTGTCCATTATATCAGATAGAGGTTCTCAATTTACTTCCTATTTTTAGAAGTTATTCCAAAAAGGCCTTGGCATGAAGGTGAAGCTAAGTACCGCATTTCATCCTCAAACGGACGGACAAGCCGAAAGAAAAATACAAATGTTGGAGGATATGTAAGGGCTTGTTTTCTTGATTTCAAATAGAGTTAGGATGATCACTTGCTTCTAATTGAATTTGCTTATAATAACAGTTTCCATTCAAGTATTGGTATGGCCCCGTTTGAAGCATTATATGGCAGACGATGTAGATCGTCGATCGGATGGTTCAAAGTTGGGGAGATGTCCGTAATTGGACCAAATTTGGAACTTAATAAGTCATAATCAAAAGATTGAAGGTTGACCAAAGTTGTCAAAAGTCATATGTCAATGTGAGGAGGAGAGAACTAGAATTTGATGAGGGTGATTGGGTATATTTGAAAGTTTTCCCAATGAAAGAGGTGATGCATTTTGGTAAAGAAGGCAAATTGAGTCCAAGGTATGTGGGACCTTTGAAATAGTAAAGAAAATTGGGAAGGTAGCTTAAGAATTGAATTTTCCTGGGGAATGAGCAATGGTTCACCGTTGTTTCATGTTTTTATGCTAAGGAAATGCTTGGGTGACCCAAATTCTATTGTTCCATTGAAGGATGTGCCTATTGAAAAGGATTTGATCTATCAAGAGGTACTGATTGAGATTTTTTACCAGCAAGTGAAGAAGTTGAGAAATAGAGAGGTTGAATCACTTAAAGTGTTACAGAGAAGTTCATAAGTTGAAAGTGTTACTTGGGAGGCTGAAGCGGATATGATGAAATGATACCCTCACCTCTCTCCTTCTACTCAAGCTTAAGTTGCCTAATACAATCCACTCCTTCAAAATCCTCATGAAATGCGTACCTCATGTTAGATTACATGCATGGTCATAAAACTATTTTTGAATGATGTTTGATGCATAAGTTTAATGTTTTTTATGAAAATTATGATTAAGTTGCATTTTTTCATTTATGTTATGATGATGACTCTGGTTCTACGCTTTTCAAGCATAAGTTTGTCTCATTCGAGGACGAATGATCCCAATGGGGCGATAACGAAACACCCCTCATGTTTCTTGGCATGTTTCTTGGCTTGGAAAACTGAAAGATTGAGAAATTGCTGATAGTTAGGTTGTACGAGCCAGTATGCGGCTCGTAAATGGATCCATGAGTCATAAGTGGCATCGTGGAAGGTGCCCAATTAAAGTGGAAAAATCAAAGAATTTTTGGAAATTGACTTACGAATTAGCGGACAAGTCATACTTTTTTATATGGCCCGTTGATGTGTTGCAAAAATATAGCACTTTTGATGCTTAAAATTTGGAATTTTGTCTGTTCTCAATGTGATGTTAGTTGATTTTATGTGTTTATACTTGCAGGATTACAGGTTGGTCTTGATTTTTGGGAAAAAGTGCAGAAGTTACTAATTTTTGTTGTTATACGAGATCCTTTATGGGTCGTAAGGTGGTTTCGTGAACAATTCCAATAAGGGGTTGGTTTTTGAAGTTTATTCTACAAACATGCAGACGACCCGTAGAAGGTTTTACGAGTCGTAGATGCCCTGAGGATCAAAAATTGGGACTTTTTGAAATTCATCAAACGAAACCCCCTTTACGGGCGTAGAGGGGTGTCATACTGTTGAAGTCCAAATATCCAGCAGTAGAGTATGATACCCCGATTATGGGTCGTGGAATGTAGTACGGCCCGTAAACCCCTTTCATATGGCATGCCAACCAATTATTCTATTTCAGTTAAGACTTGTATTTTACTTATTATAAATAGATTTTTCAGGTTATTTCTCGAGAGAAACGCTAGTTTTTGCTAATGTTCATCTAGTACTCAGAGAACTCAGTAGAAAAAGAGAGAAAATTGTGAGATCAATTTGCAGAATCTTTGAGAATAGTTGTGTTTGAATTTCATCTTTAAGCTTGTGATTCTTATTGAAGTTAGATTTGCTTGTTCTTAATTCTATTATATAAGTGTTCAATTATGTTTTCTCAATCCATAATTCTTGCATCTACACAAAGCATGAGCAACTAAATCCACAACTAGAGTTTTGGGAACCATGAAGAACTAACAAAGTAAAAGCGGATAATTCATAATTCTTAAAAGGTGTATATGCATGTATTAATTAATTCTCTTCATTTTGAATGTTTTCGAATGGTGGCCAACATTAGAACCCGCCTAGTGTTACCGACTGAACCAAGGTAGTAATGAATAGGAAAAGAGATTAACTAACAAGATTCGATTGATGTGTTCTCGTCTAATCAACCAAACAAGGCCAAGGGGAGGTTCTGACTAATAGGTAAGGGTTAGTAATGCACACTATAGGGATGAGCCAAGTGGCATCATGACATTCACCTCTCACCTTTGGCCAAAGGGCTTGGTGAACATAACTTACCATCCTGCATGTTATACACTAGAAACGAATTAGGTTATCCAGTGATACTGAGTTGGGGAATCATAGGGAACACAATACTCTAGTTTCTCTCATATTGACCTTTTTCTTTTGTTAGTTAGTTTATTTGTAGTTTTCATCCATTATTGCAAGGAACCCTCCCCTTTTGGGAAAGTAAGTCCGTTAACTATTCGAACTATAATCACTGAAGTCTCTTGAGTCTACATATTCCATGTGGGTTCAACCCTAAACTTTGTTAGGTTCTATTTGTTGACAGCGACCGCTTTATCCTCTAAAAAAGAGGTGTAACTTGGGTGACATCATGATTCTAGTGCCGTTACCGGAGATTACGGCTAGACTTAGTGAATTCATAAGTAATTTGGATGTTAACCCTTAGTTCCCCTATTTTACTTTTGTTTGTTGTTTTTGTTCTTTTTCAGGGTGTAAGTGTAGTGTATGTCCAATACCTGGAGTCAAGGCAATCCCTTAACTCTGTTTGACCTAGATATCCACAGAACGTTGAGGAGAATAGCCCAAAACAACGCCAATAACGTGGCCAATGCATCTCTGAACAGGAACAATAAAGATGATGTGGGAAATGATAACCCACCACCTCTGGAGGACATTGCTCTACAGCCTCAGGATTTTAATGCCAATGCTTAACAATGGAATCAATATAGGTTGATTCCCATTGCTATGGAGGTGACTGGAGCTATTGTGTTGCCACCGTTACCGGCAGACACAAAGTTCACATTCTCAAGTGGGTTAATTATGTTATTCCATAATGTGATTCCTTCACCTACAACGAACATGAGTATCTAAGTCCAAAACTAGGGTTGTGGGAATCATGAAGAACTAACAAAGTAAAAATCGAATAATTCATAATTCTTGAAAAGGGTGCATGCATATATTAATTATTTCTTTGATATGAATGTTTTTAATGGGTACACATATTAGAACTTGCCTAATTTTTACTTACTAGATCAAGGGGTAATGAATGGGATAAGGGATAATTAATAGGATTCGATTTGATTACTCTCGTCTAATTAACCTGAATGAATCAAGGGATGGTTGTACTAGGACAAGGTAAGGGTTAGTAATGCAACACCTTGGGGATGGATCAAATCACATGGTAAAAGTTTCCTAACGCCTGGATCAAAGGATTAGGTGAACATAATTACCAGTTCTACATGTTACACACTAGAAAAGGTTACAAGTATCTGGTTGCACTGAGTTAGAAGTTCATGGGGAACACAATACCCTAGTTACTTCTCTCACTGATTTCACAACACTTCACTTGACTATTTGATTCTACTTTAGGTTTACTTTTGCATTTTATCTAAAAGAACATTGGAAAATAAGTCGATTAATTCATTCTAATTGCTTTTAGTTACTCCAAGTCTAGACCTTATTCCTCGTGGGATCAACCCTAGCCATTGTTTGGTTCTACATTTGAACAGTGACTAAGGACACCTCTACGGCTCGTGGAGGTGTCATTCAAAGGGCACCTTGGTCAAAAATAGTTGGAAACCAAGATTCGAGCATCTTTTAAGCCTTTCAAAGTACGGTTCCTTACACTACGGGTCACTCATTCACCATATTACGACTAGACCCTAGGATTGGATTATGATAAAATCATTCACTATCATTCATATGTGAGGAATCCTTTCACAATCATTTATTCTATTTTGAGAATCATTATTTACAACATAACTCATCATTTTCGTAAGCATGCATGTAATTCTTGATAATTCAATATCATGATTTACAATAAGAATCAGGGTAAAATCATGGGTTTATAAGAAATAAACTTTAAATCATTCAATTTAAATAAATTCATGTTTGATCGAGTAAATTAAACATTAATTGACTCATGATTGAAACAACCTATGAAGAATCACAAAACCCTAGATGAAACTGAGAAGGAATTGAATTAAGAACTTTGAAATTTTTTGAGCTCCATGGATAAAAATGATTCATGAATGAATACCTATATATCTGGAGTGAAATCCAGCCTTAGAACTTAAAAAGAAATCTTAAATTCTTGAAACCCTAACTTAAGGAAGAAGATGACTTTGGGAGAGAATTTCTTGAGAAAGCCTTAGTGTTTTTGAGTGAATGAGCGAGAATGGGTAGTTTTAGGAGTACAAAATCAATTATAGGACTTACGAGTAGCTTAGAGACGACACAACTTTAATATTGAAAGTATGAAAAATGTCTAAAATAGCTCTGAAATTTTTCTAACGGCAGTGACCACAACAAAGGTCTACAGATCGTGGTCCTTTTCATGGATCACTTTATACGAATGTCCAATTTATCCATAGTTTTGACACTTGAAATTGTAGGTCACTTTCCATGAAATACTTTTAACGGACTGTAAAAACGTGCACAGTCCATTTACGATCCATAAATATGATCATAATAATCACTTTAGTGACAGCACTAACTTCCCAAAGGCAAACAACTATGAACCATTCTACATTCTATAATACTTTCTATGACCTGTACATTTCCTCATCCTGCTCAAGCTTCCAATATTTTAAAGTCTGTTAATCTCATTCTTGAGGGACCATCTATGGTCTATAAACTAGACTGCAATCTGTAGAATCTACTTGTGAACTCAGATCAAATTTTCAACTTTTTCTCAAACTCTCAGGCATTATCAATGTAGTCCTTCCATAACCCATGGAACATTCTATGATTCATAGACCTAGCTCATGAAAGCCTACACTGGAGGATTTTTTTGTGTTTTTTCTCTTATTATGACTTTTAGGATATTACAATCCAAGTACTATCTTGTAATACTCAAAAATTGGAAAGACAAAACAAGAAAAAAATTGCACAAAAATTGGTCTGATGCACAATCTATGAGACATGTTCTATTGTCTATAGATATATCTAATGCTCGTGAATGGGGTCGTTGAAGGTTCCTACGAGTTGGAAAAAATAATAAGTTGCAGAAAGTTTTTATAAAACCCAGCAGGATGGGTCAAAAGAAGTTGCATGGATTGTACTTGGGGTTCGTCGTATACCCCAACACTTAGAAAAATTTTAGAAATTTTAGACAGACTATGAAAAGGGATTTAGGGATATACAATGGTCTATGGATCATGGTCTTGGTTCGTGATTTGAGGGACTGTCATGATCCATGTTAGGCCCTATGTGTGACACGATGATTAAAACTCTAATAGCATTCATACATGAGCATATATATTAAAGCATTTATATCAATCTACAAGAAATTAGGGAAATGGACCTCATCTCAACTAAAAAGGGGAAAGAATCGAGCTTAATAAAGAAAATGAAAAGACAACGTAGGTTTCATACATCCGACATGCCTCTACTAGTTAACATATATAGGGGCTTAAGACAAGTTCCTAGCTCACTCATACTCAAATAAAAAAAGGATATAGTCTCAAAATAGCAACATAAAAGAACAATCAGACATAGGGTGATACGCTTGCCTCGAAACATAAGGACTCAGCAATCCTTCTTCAAGAGATCTTCGAAAGCTAGCCACTAAATGGAGGATGAATGCTAGACACTACATTATAAAACAATAAAGACAAAAGTATGGGTAGTACTTTGATTGTACTATGTATATGGGCAGTGCACGATAACATATACATATACATCATGAAGACAAGTACATGAGTCATGAAATGCAAGACCATAATAAAGTAGGCATGAGGTAAAACATAAGATAAGGCACAATTCAAATTATATTGTCAAACCATTAGACTATGATAAAGCCTAAAGTAACATGATCATTTTGTGGGATATCAACCTTAACCAATAATAAAATCATACAAGCTATAACATGGAAATCTTGATATTAACCCTACACCAAAAGAAAGGAAAAGTTTCTCGCCAAGGTAGACCCAATGATGATACAAATAATCAAGTTATATGTGGATCCACTAGCTACACCTAAATAGGCAACCTATAGTGGCACATAATTTTACACGTGAGTACTAGGATTTTCTTGAAATGATAACGTTAACGTCTTCCGGACCTAACCTTACCTCAAGCATTCTCAATAGTAAGTCAAATTCCAACAGAAAAGTAAAAATCACAAATCAATAATACATAACATAACTTGAGTTGTTAAAATCATCATAATAGCTCATAAGAACTTTGGTGATTCGTCAATATGAGAATTGTCTTTATCACATCTAGAATCCATTAAAAGGTGAGAAAATTCTTTCACCAGCACTCATTCATTCATTTAGTACTTCCATCAAATATACATAAGTATTTTCATAAAACATGGTTGAAGTCGTCTTTCATTCATGATCACAAATTCT
This sequence comes from Solanum rostratum, assembly GCA_029948455.1. Classification (NCBI taxonomy): domain Eukaryota; kingdom Viridiplantae; phylum Streptophyta; class Magnoliopsida; order Solanales; family Solanaceae; genus Solanum; species Solanum rostratum. The sequence continues at coordinate 50,655,906 of CM057047.1, read as the reverse complement.
CATATATTGGGGTACTTATGTGGGTTCAATCTCAAATGAACTTAAAAATATGTAATTTAATAAATTCATGCATAATTACAATAAAATCATCAATTAAAATTAAAATTATAAGAACCCACATTGGTAATTAGGAACTCTAGAAATCCTTGTAAAGAAATTTCTTATAAATCATCAAAATCATGAAATTAAAAATAATTCATACTTAATTAGGTCCATAAACAATAATTGAAATTCAAATATGCTATTGGAAGAAAATTGAACAAAACCCATAAGGAAAATCATGGCCCCAAATTAGAAGTGTAGAGAATTCATATGAAAATCATCAAACGCATGCAATTATCATCAATTTATACCAAAATAGATCAATAATTCTAAATCAATTAATAATTCATGAAATTCGATAGAAATTGAGAAGGCCCATAAATATACATACTTGAAATTAGTAAAAATAAAAAAAAAAGTAGAGATGTCTTTGGGCTCCATGGGTGAAAGGGTCCCATGGATGAATATCCATATACCTTGGACAAGAAATTGGAAGAACAGCTGAAGAAATTTCCTTGAAACTAAAAGGAATTGACTTGGTCTTCAATGGAGCCTTACTTGAAGAAGAAGAAGAAGAAGAAGGAGGAGGAGGAGGAGGAGGAGGAGGAGGTCTTGGGAGGATTTTCTCGAGAGAAGATTTGGTGAGAAGAAGAAAATTTGGGGAGCTTAGGTTAGTTAATAGAACAGGATTTGGTCCCAAAAATCATCCAGGTTCATTAATTAATAAGTAGAAAAAAAGAACAAAATGCCTCTGAATAAAACTAAAATCAGGCGGAAAACAATACCTAGGTTCGCAATGCAGAGTGAATTTATCACAATTCATTTTTATTCAAAATAATGTTGATAGAATTTATCACAATTCATTTTTGAAGAAGAAGAAGAAGAAAATTTTCTTCTTTTCACCAAATCTTCTTCTTCTTCTTCTTCTTCTTCTTCTTCTTCTTCTTCTGCTTCTGCTGCTTCTTCTTCTTCTTCTTCTTCTTCTTCTTTTAAGAAGAAGAAGAAGAAGAAGGTCTTGGGAGGATTTTCTCGAGAGAAGATTTGGTGAGAAGAAGAAAATTTGGGGAGCTTAGGTTAGTTAATAGAATAGGATTTGGTCCCAAAAATCATCCAGGTTCATTAATTAATAAGTAGAAAAAAAGACCAAAATGCCTCTGAATAAAACTAAAATCAGGCGGAAAATAATACCTAGGTTCGCAATGCAGGGTGAATTTATCACAATTCATTTTTATTCAAAATAATGCTGATAGAATTTATCACAATTCATTTTTGTTTAAAATTTGATCAGAATAAAATTTGAACTAACTTGGGGCAGGTCCACGACGTAGACTTGTCACGCACCCTACTGGATGAGCAAATTTCTAAAAGAAATCTTTAAAAATTCTTAATCAAAAATTCCTCCTAGACCATTTTTCATAGTTTTCCTTTTTTTCTTCATTATTTCAACTCTCAAATAACTACAACATACCCAGTGGAATTGCACAAGTGGGGTCTAGGGAGGGTAGAATGTACGCAAACCTTATCAGTACTTCATTATTTTAACTCTCAAATGTTTGAAATATTATAGGGATGGACTGCTATAGTTGCAGTACTTCTTCTATAGACCAACAGGATGGTCCATTGAAGGTTTGGCGACTCGTGAAAGGGTACACATAGAACTTATTCAAAAATCAAGAATTTCAAGTCAATATTTAGGGACGAGCATCTATGGCTTGTAGAAGGGACTATGAACCATAGACGGCCCTCGTGGTCCATTTTGATCAGTTTTTAATGGAGGGTATTTTTGATATTTTTTTCTTTTTTAGCCTCTAAGTTGCATCATTTTGAACCTACAACTATCCCCTAACCATTCATTTCACCTCATTCTTAATCAATTTCTCAAAAGTTACCAGTTCACTTAAGTTCTTCGCTCCCAAGGTCATCTTCCATATCAAGCTAGGGTTCTTCAATTCTACCATCAATCTCTAGATTTCTGGCAAGGATTTTAAGATATGTGGGTACTCATTCATGGACTCCTTTCATCCATGAAGCCCAAAAAAATTTGTTTTCAATAAAATTTAGATGCATGAATTTGAAATTTTGATCAATTATCATTGGATCATATCAATTATGCTTTATTTTACTAATTTAAACCAAATTGTACATGAATTGATATTAAACTAATGATTTTAATAATTTTGAATCAAGTTCTCTATAATAATATATAGAGTTCATAAATTTCATGATGGGTTCCTCGAATTATACTTTGAATTAATATTGTTTCTCATGATTATGCATAATTTCATCAAATTACATGATTTCAAGTTGATTATTTGTGAACCCTTGCAAATTATCCTAGTTTTACTATGAATCATGAATATGAATGTACAATGGTTTCACCCAAAATTGTATGAAAGTATTCTATTATGACTTTGAAAGTCCATTAAGAATGAATAAATAATGGGGAAAGAATTTCTCACCTACTCATGAATTCAAGGGGTGATAAAGACTATTCTCACACTCTTCTAATCAACAAGATTCTAATGAGTTATTCCATGATTTTGATGATTTAATGATTTTGAATTGATACTTAAACATTATTTTATTCATGATTGACTCATTGGCTTATGATTATTATTCTGTTGAGATTTGACTTAGTATCGAAAAGGCTTGAGATGGGTTCGGTCCAGAAGTTCAAAGAGCTTTTAAAGGGATTCTAGTAGCAACCTCTAGTCCCAAACTACGTGTCCTTGTAGGTTGCCTTATTGGCCTAGCCAGTGGATCCACATATACCTCATTATTGACTGATCATACTACCATGATGTCTACCTTGACAAGTAGCCTCTCTCTTCTCAATGTGAGAGTACATTAGCTTTCATGTTATAGCTCGCATGGTCTTATTATAAGTTAAGCTTGATAACTCACAAAATGAGTGAGTTTACTTACGAACCTTTATCATGATTTTTTATGCATTGACCATCTTTCGTAAATTCATGATTTTACTTTATATTTCAATCGATTATTGGTCTTGTATCTTATGATTCATGTTCTATATTAGTGCATGTTTACTTCATTGCATATTATTCACATACTTAGTACATCAAAGTACTAATGCATACTCTCTCTTTTTCCTACATTGTATTATAATATAGAGTCTGGCGAACCTTTTCAGGCTTCTCGTGGCTAGCTAGGGCCATTGACTCGAAGCACTTTTGGTGAGTTCTCATGATTCGAGGCATGACCATTATTTTCTTTGTCATTGTGAGACTACTTCTCTTACATTGAAAGTGAGCTAGGGTTTGTCCTATGCCTTACCTGTGATAGTAGAGGCATGTTTAGACGAAACTTCTAGTGTAATCCCATTTATCGGGAACTGACTTGGTTACCTTATGATCCAGATTATCTTAATTGAGATTTTACTTCCACGTTATCATACTTTGTTATCTACACTTGTTAAATTACGTACATTGTGAATAATAAGAGACTTGGTTGGGTTCCTTCTAGGTCCTAATCACTATGCCACACCTAGGCCTAACTTGGTTCATGACACATCTATGTTCTCCATCCGTAAATTATTGTATGGCTCGTAAATGGGTCTCTTAGACCCTATACTAGAACTATTTTTGCACTGTTCTTTCCTCATTTTTAACTTTTTAACTTTTGGGTTATTTATACCTTCGTAGCATGATGTCTTTAGTTTTTACACACAAATTATTTTATTTACCTATTCTGGTGTCTTGATGTCACGCCCCGAAGGGTACCCTTTGCGTGGCTGGCACTCAGTGTACTATTGCTAGTCCCCGAGCGAACCACTTAGCCTCATCACCTCACTCAACATCATTACAGCGGAAAAGACATAAAGAGGATACCTCAAATAAAGGGGCCAAATGGCCAACATCAGTCTTAACATCAACTAAGTAAGTAAAAGTACTACTCAGTTCATAAGAACAACATCAAACATCAATCTCGACATCATGTCTACGAAGCCTCTAACCTGACTCAACTGTCTAAGAAATGGTGCCATGACATGCCATGGCTACCGGAATCAATGCAATAAAGGAAGCATAAAATAAAAGGGGCTCCTCCGGATAGCAAGGAGGCTCACCAAAGTCTGAACTCGAAATCTTTGACCTCAACGGTGCGCCTGCTGAAGTCCTCTAACTCCTGTATCTACATCATGAAACGATGCAGCACCAAATGGCGTCAGTACGTGGAATGTACTAGTATGTAAAATAGCTGAGTAACAAGGTAAGTACAACAACATAGGAAAACATCAACTCAAACATCATACTCTGTCAGAATTTCAAGAGTCTATCTATGGTAAGAGATTAGAATAGACAAATGACCCATCAACCTCTCATCTCAACCTCATCATCACGTCAAACTCATCTCAAGGAAACGCGACTCATCTCACTCTAGGAACCTCAACATCAACTCAACTCAGGGAACATCAACATCGACTCAACTCAGGAAACATCAACATCGACTCAGGACATCACATCAACATCAACATCAGAGTCCTATCAAAAGGAACCTAACTGGGAGTTTCTCTAACCGACAACCATCACCTATGAGCCGATGATGATACCATGAAGCGATGTCGTTGCCACATCCATCCAATACCCTCCCCGGGGTAAAGGACATAACCTCAGTGGATCCACAAGAAAAACCTCAATCCTCATTTGGGATAAGACAGGAGCCATCTGCATTGCAGTTCAATCTTCTCTTTGTACGCGAGCCACGTAGTTAATGGGTTCGAGTGGACTCACTCTTTACCCATTTTGGAGCTCAATACTCCTCCCAGAGCTTGACATGCTCATAAAACATCAACCTCATCAGTCCCATAGGGACATAATACCTCATCATCAGTCACATAAGGACATGATATAATACCTCAACATCAACATCGGTCCCAGAGGGACATAGTATAAAACCTCAACATCAACATCTGTCCCGTAGGGGCATAGTACCTCACATCATAACATCAACATCAACATCAGAACTCGAGATACTCATTTAGCAATTAAATCTCAATGCTAAGACATCATAAAACATCATTCTCATCAACATCATCATAACATCATCGAAACATCACCATTGTCAAGGCTCTAGACATATCCCCTATTTTCTTTATGCATGCTTTTTCCAAAACACAATAATTATAGGGTTTTTAAATGCACTCATGAAAATGAATTATAACATAAAATAAAATAGTGATGATCATCAATTCATGTTAAGAAAATTATTTATACATAAAATATCATAAAGTTTACATGCATCAAACTCTTCACATTAACCTCATTATGTCAGAACACAATACTCTATACTCAGAAGGGCACATGGGAGAACATTTTCATGCTTTAGGTTAGCCTTACATACCTGGAAAGTTTTGCTAACACGAATTTGCACAACCTTCTCTTGATCACCTCAACCTCAACTTCCTTCAAGCCCTAGCTTTAGTGATTTTTTGGAAGAAAGCTTTAGAATGGGGTTTTTGAAACCCTTTTCTTAGAAACCGACCTTTATTGGTCGTAGGGGAACATTTAGGACAAATAGGAATGGACTAAGATGCCCTCCATAATTTAAAAAAAAATTTCCCCGACCTGAATTAACACAGTCCGCGACGTGGACCTGTCGCGGACAGTGTATTTTCGAAAAATTCAACTCCATCAAAAAATCACAGAAAAACATAAGTGTGGATCCGCGACAGGTCCGCGACACGATTCTATCGTGCAGGCAAACTATTTTCCTTTTGGAACAAAGAATTATCTTTCGACTCGATCACTCTAAAAATCGACTGAGACCCTCTTCCCACTCAATTTTCAGTGCTGATCACCAATCCGCTCTCGGATTTTCAATCCAAGCATCGGAAGATGCATTTTACGCACACCTCCTCCCTAGGGGTATTTTGGTAATTTACCGGGTGTTACATTATCTCCCCCTTGGGATCTTTCATCCTCGAATGATGAGTAGAAACGGTAATTTGGCACGAATAGACTCAAGACTCTCCTCGATACTCACTCAGTAACTCACTACCTCGACTTCTCATCGACCTCATTAACATTTACTCAGACATCAATACTATACACATCACATCATGGTAGGAACATCAATTTACATAAATGTAAGAATGTTACCTTCAACACTTTCCTCAACCTCGGGAACGAACAGGTGCGGGCATTTTGCTTTCATCTTTTCCTCAGCTTCCCAAATGGCTTCCTCAACAAATTGATTCCTCCACAGAACCTTGACGGAGGCTATCTCTTTGTTCCTCAGTCTGCGAACCTATCGATCGAGGATTTGGACTGGGATTTCCTCATAGAACAAACTGTCTCTGACTCCCGTGCTCTCCAAACATTTTTTCAACATCGAAATATGGATCACCAGATGGATTCCATCTAACTCGGAAGGTAATTCTAGCTCATAAGCAACCTTCCCAATTCTTCGCACGATCTGATAGGGGCCAATATACCGAGGGCTTAATTTCCTCTTTTTCCCAAACCTCATGACACCCTTCATGGGTGATACCTTCAAGTAAACCCAATCGCTCACCTCAAACTCTAGGTCTCTTCTCCTCACATCTGTGTAAGATTTCTGACGGCTTTGGGCAGTCTTCAATCTTTCTCGAATAATCTTCACCTTTTCCATGGACTGGTGGATAAGGTCAAGAGCAATCAACTCAGCCTCTCCAACTTCAAACCACCCAATGGGTGATCTATATCTCCTCCCACACAAGGCCTCATAAGGGGCCATTTGAATGCTCGCATGATAACTATTATTATATGCGAATTCAATCAATGGTAAATGATCATCCCAATTTCTTTTGAAGTCAAGGACGCATGCTCTCAACATGTCCTCTACCGTCTGAATAGTGCGCTCTGCCTGACCATCCGTCTGTGGATGAAAAGTTGTGCTCAAGTTCACTTTGGTACCCAATCCTTTCTGGAAAGACTTCCAGAAATGAGAAGTAAATTGGGCTCCTCTGTCTGAGATGATGGACAAGAGAACTCCATGTAACCTCACAACCTCTTGGATATACATCTTGGCATAATCCTCTGCAGTGTTGGTCGTCTTGACTGCCAGGAAATGCGCTGACTTTGTCATCCTGTCCACAATTACCATATGGAATCATGCTGCCTCCGAGATCTCGGTAGGCCAGTGATGAAATCCATATTAATCATCTCCCACTTCTATTCTGCAATCTCAAAGTTCTAGGCCAAGCCACTTGGCCTTTGATGCTCAACTTTTACTTGTTGGGCATCTTGAAACAAACTCCGCGATATCCCGTTTCATTCCACTCCACCAAATGACCTCTCTCAAGTCGTGATACATCTTGGTAGAGCCTGGATGAATGAAGTATCTAGTGTTATGGGCCTCAGCCAGAATCCTCTCTCGGACACCATCAACATCAGGGATACATAGCCTACTCTGGTACCTCAATACCCCATCTTCCCCTTTGGAGAAGACCATCACTTTTTGCTTCTGAACATCCTCCTCCAATTGGAGTATAAAAGGATCTCGATCCTGTTTCTCTTTTACTTCAGTCACTAGGGACGATGCAGACCCATTCTAAACATTAATTCCTCCCTCGTTGTTCTCCTCAAGTTGGATTCCCAGTTGAGCCAACCTATGCACTTCTTTCACTAACTCCTTCTTTTCTTCCTCAACATGGGCTGTGCTACCCATAGATAACCTGCTAAGAGCATCAGCAACAACATTTGCTTTACTTGGGTGGTACATGATGCTCATGTCTTGAGCAACTCCAACCACCTCCTCTGTCGCAGGTTGAGCTCTCTCTGACTGAAGACATACTTTAAACTCTTGTGATCTGTGAACACGTCCACATGCACTCCATACAAGTAGTGGCACCAGATTTTAAGTGCGAACACCACTGCCGCCAACTCAAGATCATGGGTCAGATAGTTCTTCTCATGAACTTTAAGCTGCCTGGAAGCATAAGCCACCACTTTACCTCTTTGCATTAACACACATCCCAACCCAACTCTTGATGTATCACTATATATTACAAGACCTTCCGTCCCATCAGGCAAGGTCAATATAGGTGCAGTAGTCAACCTAGTCTTTAACTCTTGGAAACTCTTCTCACATTCCTCAGACTACTAAAACTTGACCTTTTTCTGGTTCAGTTTGGCCAATGGTGCGGATAGAGAAGAAAATCCCTCAACAAATTTACGGTAATAGCCTACCAACCCCAAGAAACTCCTTATGTCCGTTGGAGAGGTCGGTCTTGGCCAGCTGGCAACCGCTTCAATCTTCTGACCATCTACTCGAATCCCATCACCTGAAACTACATGGCCTAGGAAGGCCACTGATTTGAGCCAAAACTCACATTTGGAAAACTTCGCATACAACTCATGGTCCTTAAGAGTTTGAAGGACAACTCTAAGATGCTTAGCATGTTCTTCCTTATTCCTCGAATATACCAAGATATCATCAATGAACATGATTACGAACATATCAAGTTAGGGACTGAACACCCTATTCATCAAATCCATGAAAGTTGCCGGTACATTTGTCAACCCAAAGGATATGACCAAGAACTCAAAGTGGCCATATCTTGTCCTGAAAGCTGTCTTTGGAATATCACATTCTTTCACCTTCAACTGGTGGTAACCCGATCTGAGGTCTATCTTTGAAAAGCATGAGGCACCCTGAAGTTGATCAAATAAGTCATCTATCCTGGGAAGAGGATATTTATTCTTGACCGTGACCTTATTTAGTTGCCTATAGTCTATGCACATTCTCATAGACCCATCCTTCTTTCGTACAAACAGAACGGGAGCACCCCAAGGAGAAACATTGGGTCTAATAAAACCCTTTTCTAACAGATCCTTCGACTGCTCCTTCAACTCTCTCAACTCAGCAGGGGCCATCCTATATGGTGGAATCGAAATAGGTTGCGTCTCAGGAAGTACATCAATATCGAAGTCGATCTCCCTATCAGGAGGGACTCCGCATAAATCCTCAGGGAACACCTCGGGGAACTCATTCACAATCGGGACCGACTCAAGAGTAGGGGACTCAACATCATCAGATTTAACTCGTACAAGGTGATAGATACACCCCTTAGAGATTAACCTCCTCGCCCTCAGGTAAGAAATAAATTTACCCTTGGGTGCAACATGACCTCCCTTCCACTCTAGGACCGGTTCATTCGGAAATTGAAATTTAACAACTCGGGTCCTACAATCTACGGATGCATGGCAAGCATGGAGCCAATCCATACCAAGAATCACATCAAAGTCAACCATCTCCAACTCTACCAAATTGGCCAAAGTATCCCTATGACAGATGGACACTATATAGTCTCTATAGATCCTCTTAGCCAGGATTGACTCACCAGTAGGAGTCGAAACAATGTAAGGCTCAAGAAAACACTCAGGAAGAATTTCAAACTTATTGGCCACATAGGGCGTCACAAAAGATAAGGTGGCACCCGGGTCAAGCAATGCATAACAATCATAAGAAAAGATTCGGAGCATACCCATAACAACATCTGGAGCAACCTCTTGATCCTATCGATTACCCATCGCATATAGACGGTTCGTCTCGCCTCCTGCATTTGCAGTAGTTGCCTTCTGATGACTACCCTCGAGGGGTGCTGTAGAAGACTGGGCTCTATTACCTCTATCACTCCACCTCTGATTCCTCATAGCACACTCACCCTGGAAATGGCCAGGCTGTCCACAGGTAAAGCAATTATTGGTGCCCTCACGGCACGCGCCAAGATGCAGCCTGCTACATCTGCCACAAGGTGGCCTTCCCCTCGGACCTTGAGCAATACTGGCTTGGGACTGAGGTCCCTGTGCTCTGAAGTTCTGATTACCATAGGATTTCTGATCATACCTGTTTTGTTGAATAGGTGCACTCGCTATTGGAGGCGCATGGCTAGCACACTTCCTCTGAAAGAAGGTTCTGTCACCTTTATTCTGCTTCTGCTGGTTAGGCTCATGCCCTGCCGACTTGGCTTTCTTACTCTGCTACTCTTTCCTATCCCTCTTCTTGTCCTCCTCAGTCTGTTGGGCATAGACCATAAGTCTAGCAATATTCATGTCTGGAATCAACAATGCTGCCTTACACTCCCTCTTCACATGCCTGCCCAACCCAAACACAAACTTCCTCATTCTTGCCCTCATATCAAGGACCATCTCTGGAGCATACCTGGACAGCTGGATGAACTTCAAGCTGTATTCCTTGACCTTCAACCCCTTTTATTTCAGATTCATGAACTCCTCAACCTTTGCCTCCCTCAACTCTTGGGGAAAGAAGTGATCGAGAAAGGCACTCTCGAACTCCTCCCACTCAGCAGGCTCAGCATCCTCACCTCTACCATCCTCCCACTAGTTATACCAGACATTGGCAACATCCTTAAGCTGATAAGAGACCAGCTCGACTCCCTCTACCTCATTTGCATGCATAGCCCTCAAGATCTTATGCACCTCATCAATGAAGTTTCGTGGGTCGTCCTCAACCTTTGACCCCGTATAGACTGGCGGGTTCATCACAGGAAATCTCTGAGCCTGGTTGCAGCTGCAGGCTCTTGGGAGCTGGAGCTAGGAGCCTGGGGACCGCGACTGCTACTCTGAGAGGCCACCAACTGGGTGAGCATAGCAATAGCTCCCCTGAAGTCTGCTTCCGAAGTGGAGGCTGACTGAGCAGGAGGTGCTGGTGGAGCCTTAGCAGCTCTAGCAGGTTGTCCCCGTCTCCTTGTCCCATGGTGATTAGGAGCCTCTGGTAAGGGATTCTCAGTGTTAGGGACTGAAGCATCTCTTTGGGCAGTAGTGCGTTTTGGAGGCATTATCTGCATACGCGTAACGTACGAATTAGAAAGGGGGTTTCATAGAGACAAGCTCTATCGCACGAACTTAGAACATCAAAGAAGGGTAACCATTTCCTAACTGCCCTGTAGCATCCTGTTTATGAAGTGTGGTGCACAACACACGCATAAACAAGACTCTACTAGAAACGGCTTCATAGACTCCCTAGGACTCTTGAACTCTGTGCTTTGATACCAAGTTTGTCACGCCCCGGGAGGGTACCCTTGGCGTGGCTGGCACTCAGTGACTATTGCTAGTCCCCGAGCGAACAACTTAGCCTCATCATTTCACTCAACATCATTACAGCGGAAAAGACATAAAGAGAATACCTCAAATAAAGGGGCCAAATGGCCTACATTAGTCTTAACATCAACTAAGTAAGTAAAAGTACTATTCAGTTCATAAGAACAACGTCAAACATCAACCTCGACATCATGTCTACGAAGCCTCTAACCTGACTCAACTGTCTAAGAATGGTGCCATGACATGCCATGGCTACCGGACTCAATGCAATAAAGGAAGCATAAAATAGAAGGGTCTCCTCCGGATAGCAAGGAGGCTCACCAAAGTCTGAACTAGAAATCTCTGACCTCAATGGTGCGCCTGCTGAAGTCCTCTAACTCCTGTATCTGCATCATGAAATGATGCAGCGCCAAATGGCATCAGTACGTGGAATGTACTGGTATGTAAAATAGCTGAGTAATAAGGTAAGTACAACAGCATAGGAAAACATCAACTCAAACATCATACTCCATCAGAATGTCAAGAGTCTATCTAAGGTAAGAGATTAGAATAGACAAATGACCCATCAGCCTCTCATCTCAACCTCATCATCACGTCAAACTCATCTCAAGGAAACTGACTCATCTCACTCTAGGAACCTCAACATCAACTCAACTCAGGGAACATTAACATCGACTCAACTCAGGAAACATCAACATCAACTCAGGACATCACATCAACATCAACATCAGAGTCCTATCAAAAGGAACCTAACTGGGAGTTTCTCTAACCGACAACCATCACCTATAAGCCGGTGATGATACAACGAAGCGATGCCATTGTCGCATCCATCCAATACCCTACCCGGGGTAAAGGACATAACCTCAGTGGATCCACAAGAAAAACCTCAGTCCTTATTTGGGACAAGACAGGAGCCATCCGCATTGCGCTTCAATCCTCTCTTCGTACCCGGGCCATGTAGTTGATGGGTTTGAGTGGGACTCACTCTTTACCTATTTTGGTGCTCAATACTCCTCCCAGAGCTCGACATGCTCATAAAACATCAACCTCATCAGTCCCATAGGGACATAATACCTTATCATCAGTCACATAAGGACATGATATAATACCTCAACATCGACACTGGTCCCAGAGGAACATAGTATAAAACCTCAACATCAACATCTATTCCGTAGAGACATAGTACCTCACCTCATAATATCAACATCAACATCAGAACTCAAGATACTCATTTAGCAATTAAATCTCAATGCTAAGATATCATAAAACATCATTCTCATCAACATCACCATAACATCATCGTAACATCATCATCGTCAAGGCTCTGGACATATCCCCTAATTTCTTTATGCATGCTTTTTCCAAAACACAATAATTATAGGTTTTTAAATGTACTCATGAAAATGAATTATAACGTAAAATAAAATAGTGATGATCATCAATTCATGTAAGAAAATTATTTATACATAAAATATCGTAAATTTTACATGTATTATTCAAACTCTTCACATTAACCTCATCATGTCAAGACACAATACTCTATACTCATAAGGGCACATGGGAGAACATTCCCATGCTTTAGGTTAGCCTTACATACCTGGAAAGTTTTGCTAACACGAATTTGCACAACCTTCTCTTGATCTCCTCAACCTCAACTTCCTTCAAGCCCAAGCTTTAGTGACTTTTTGGAAGAACGCTTTAGAATGGGGTTTTTGAAACCCTTTTCTTAGAAATCGATCTTTATCGGTCGTAGGGGAACGTTTAGGACAAATAGGAATGGACTAAAATGCCCTCCGTAATTTAAAAGAATTTTTCCCCGACCTGAATTAACACAGTCCACGACGCGGACAGTGTATTTTCGGAAAATTCAACTCCATCGAAGAATCACAGAAAAACATAAGTGTGGTTCCGCGATAGGTCCGCGACGCGGTTCTATCGTGCAGGCACACTGTTTTCGTTTTGGAACGAAAAATTATCTTTCGACTCGATCGCTCTAAAAATCGACTAAGACCCTCTTTCCACTCAATTTTCAGTGTTGATCATGAATCCGCTCTCTGATTTTCAACCCGAGCATCGGAAGACGCGTTTTACGCACACCTCCTCCCTAGGGGTATTTTGATAATTTACTGGGTGTTAGACTTGATACTCTCAGAATTGATATTTTAGTATTAGATGTCCTTGATGTGATAACTTTCAGATTTTGAAAAATGATACACAATAAACACTAATGGACTTTTGTTTGTTCCTTTAATAAATTTGAGTTTTCGAATTATTTTATAAGTTTAATAACTAATATAAGTTGGGGTTCACATTTGTTGGTTCACCACCTAGAGGGTTAAGTGTAGATGCCACTCATGGCCCATTTTGAATCGTGGCAAAATGTATAACCAAAAAATATCACAAGTAATATAAAGAGAGAATAGAAATAAGACACCTATGAAACTTGTTACCTATAGTAGGTATATTCACGGTCGATTTTGGTCGATTATAGATCAAAATCGAAATCAAAATTAAAATAATTTAATTAATTTTAAAATTATTAAAACTTATCCAAATTAAATATAGTATATATTTATCAGTTTGATTTTTATTGATTTAGGTTTGGTTTAGTTCGGTTTGGTTGTTTGGTTGCTAACTATATGCGAAAATTAAAAAAAAAATTATTCGAAAGAGAGTAAAAAAAAAACAATTCATATAAAAGGAAATAAATTATTTTCGTGCTATTTTGGATCTTATATTTTTATACCCAAACATCAATTACGACCTCCTCTTTAAGTTGTTATCTAATCCAATGTATTAAATAACATAATCTTATGAATAATACATAAGCTACCAATATAATTGCAAAAGTAAAAGATATATCATACCTTTACCTTTCTTTTTATAAGAATGTTATATTTGTCGCCTACAAAATTATTCATAAAATAATATATTACACACACATATTCAAAACATAAACACCTCTACTAGCAATTCAAATCGATTAAATAAGTCGACTTTATTTTATTTGATCTTATATTTTTTATAATAAATAATAATTAATTTTGATTTTAATTTTGGTCAAAAAATAGAAGAAATAATCGAGTCAAATCGTTAAACAATATACATAAGTTTTATAATTATATATACATGATATATTACGTTTATGAACAATATTTTTATGTGAAAAATGCATAAGTCTAATGAAAAGGAATAAATTAAGAGATCAATTTTTTTTTACACAACAAGATCGATAGATTATGTATTATTAAGTAAATTTATGTTGTTTAATATATTATATTAACTAACAATACATGAAAAAATTAAATACCATTGAAATTTTGATATAAGAATTATAAGATTTAAAATAATACAAAGAGGATTCATTTTCTTTTAAATAAATTGTTGTCTATATTTCCTCTTTCGAATGAATTGTATCTTTCATTTTCAAGTGTGATTAATAACGAATAAGTAAATCAATTCAAATTAAAATTGATATAATCAAATCAATAAACATATAGTATTATATTTGATTGATTTTAACAATTCATCAATATCTGTCTAAATTTGTACAACCCTTACCTACTATCATTAATTCCCTTACCTACTACTCTACTAACATCAACTCCTTGTCACACTATTGAAAAGAGACCACTTCCTTCGTTTTATACGTCTTACATTTCATTTCATTATGAATGTAGTTGTTATAATTTTTATTTTTAGAATTAAAGCACGTAAATTTTACTTAATATTATAAAATATATTTTTTCATCAAATTAATATTAAAAAATTATAATTAATAATTATTTTCTTATATTTTTTAAATATCTTAATTTATTTTATAATATTCTATTAATTTAATCTAATTTAACTTTGAAAATTAATTTTTGAAAAATACAATACGATAACTAAACTAAAATGGAGGGAGTATTACTTTAGTAGAGTATCTATTGACTTCGTATGATTTCATCAATAACATTTTATATTTTAAATTTAATTATTTAATTCTAATGATAGAGTGAAACAAATAATGAGTGGTATAATTTATTAAAGCAGATAAGCGAAAATAAAATATTTATTTAACACATTACGCAACAATAGCATTAACTTCTTGTCAAATTGGAGAGGTATCTTTGATTGTAGGTATTTCCTTGAGTTGTGTAGTTTGTACAGGATTTAGTAATTGAACTCTTTTTTCAAGGAGTGGACCCCAATTCCCATATTGGACGAACCACGTGCTACAACAATAGTATTTCCTCCTTTCACGGTAAAACATTACACGCAAGTTACAACAACAACATACCCAGTGAATGAACTATAATCAGATTACTTTTTCAATTTTAATTTATTTGATCTGTTTTAATTTGATATAAAAAAAAATTAAAAATAAACAAGATTAAACTTGTATGATTTTGAATTAAATATATGTCATATATATCATTATGTTCATTAATTTTATACTCTTTAACATGTGATGTGGATGAAAATAAAGAGTTTCCTAGAAAGGAAAAAAATATTTTGTTTTCAACGATTATATTTTTTAAAATTAAAATACATAATCTAGTTTTAATTATTCTTAGTGTTTAGTCATGAAATTCATATTTATTAAACTTATTTTTAGTAATATTATTAAGAATTTTTAAATTATGACTTATTTATTTATAATATTTTATTTTATATGATTTTATTATTATTTTTTCGTTGAATATTTTAGAGTCTATCACTCATACGATATTTGTGTTATATTTTTATGAAAAAATGCCTAAAATAATGTTATTTTCATTGGATTAGAAAAATATTTAATGCACAATTTAATTATATATTTATATAAATATTTTGCAAAAACGAATCAAAAATTCAAAAACTTTAATAAATTCAAAAAAAAAACTCATAAACTTTTTTTAAAAAAAAAAACTGAAATTGAAAATTTTCAATTTTTATTAATTTAATTTATAAATTTAAAATTTTAATATAATTATTTTAATTTAATATTTAAAAAATCTAAATTAATTGAATCCACGTATACTCTTATATAGCCGTACCTATGTTGGCAGGCTAAAAAGATACAATAAAGAAAAAAATAAAAACGAGGAGGAAGAAAGAAAATGTCATATGCCCCTTTCTTTTGGATATGATTGAAAGACATTTGGAGTGCTATAAACTGTAAAATTCTATAGCACCTCACAAGAATATCAACCATTGAAATTTTAAACACGTTCCGTATTTGTTTGATAGGTACATTTTTTTTAAAAATAGAGCGTTATTATCTTTTTTCTGTTTTTTTTTTTTAGGATCCAAAAAATTAGATATTCCAATAATAGTTACTCATTATTAATTGTTTAATTTAACATAAAAATTAAAAAATAATAAATGATAAAGATAATTTTTTCAAATTAATCTTACTAAATATGAGAAAATAAATATTGTTTACCAATAATGATAAAATTAATATAAAATGATAAATATTCAATGATATTACAAAATTGAACAAATATTACTCCCTCTATTTTATTTTAATTGTCATGATAAAATTTGATACAATCCTTAAAACATTAATTTGAAGTATTGTTTGACTAGTATATTGCTTATAAATCATTTAAAAAATTTATCTATATATGTATCTCTTAATTTTAAAAAATTAATTATAAGAACAAATTAGATAAATATAATTAATTTTCTCTTAATTATCTAAATTGATACTCCCTCTGTTCTCTTTTATATGTCGTCTTTACTATAAATGCATGGTCCTTAATATATGTCATTTCACAATATAAATGCATAAATTACACTTTTCTTTCTATTTTGTCCTTGATAGTTAATGACTTTGAAAATATATATTCTTTGACCAACTAAAAGAACTAAAAAGATAATTACTATTAAATAAGAATAAAATGGTAAATTCACTTTTTTATTAATGCAAGTATCATCCCAAAAGATAATATGTAAAAGGAAACGGAAGGAATAATTATTTTTAATATATTTAAAAATTAAAATAAAATAAAATAAGCATTAAATATTTAAAGTAATATAATGAAGAAGTAAAAATAAAAAGATGGAACAGATCACTAAAGCAGAGGACAAATGATCGATTGTACAATTTATTTTCTGAAGACAAAAGGATTGATGGTACGTAATACGTTCGAGGCTTAAAGCAGAGACAAAGTAGGATCACAATTAAGACCAATTTTTATTTTTATTCTGAAAAAGAGATATGCTAACCTGCCATAAAAATTTGACCCCACAAGCATCATAAAGATCACAAATAGCCTTTTCTTTGGAAAACAAAGTTAAGGTGGAGTCATTGTTGTCTCTTTTAAAAATAATGGTGCAAATAAATTATCACTTCCTTCGTGTATTATTAGATATTAATATCAAAAAAATTTAATTCAATTTTTATTTATACTTACTATTTAGAGAAGTTAAGATAAAATATTTTTTTTACTTATTTTACTCTCAATTTACTTATAAAGTTAGTATTTTTAAAGAATGTAGAATTTCTTGAAAATCTTCGAGATTTCCATGACTAATTCATCCTTGTACATACACAATTTATAGGAATTGACATAACCCCTTCAACTTATCCCAGAGCACCATTTTAATTACTAAGTTTCTATAAAAAAAATTGAATAATTTTTTTACTCTAAGACTAATTTCATTTTATATGTATAATTGTTTGATTTCTTACTTCATAAGAAAAGTTTCTATAATGAAATATTTTGGTGAAAAATTTTATTTGTTACGAAAAATTATATTCAAAATGTTGAAGTAAAAGTTTACATTATTTCCCTCCAAATTTTTTAACTTGAATAGAACTAAAGAAAAAGTGAATACATTGTTTTTTATTTTTTATTTTACTTTAAATTCAACTAAATAATATAAATTTTACTAAACCAAGAAATACTTCTACTTTCCATTATATTGATGGTACTAAATGCATTGACATTTTAATTATGGCTTTAATAAATATTCCTATCAGTTATTAGGGGTAAAATAGTAATCTTACTACACTAATTAGTTTTCTTAATTGGTGTGTACGTCAAAAACTTAACACCTAATAGTGAACAGAGGGAGAACATTTCAACCATTCAAATTGACAAATTTATCTTAAAAAATGGAACTAAAAAATAAAATTAATTATTTTATGTTTTCATGAAGCTTGATTTATGTAAAGCAATTTTTTAAGATTACAAAATAGGTATTTATGAAGTTTAATTTCATATTCTTCGTATATAAATAATTAATACATTAAATACTTTTATAATATAAGTCAATTTTAAATACGCTCTCTATGTATTTTAAAATCAAACAAATACACTGTAAGAACTATGAAACTTTTACACTTACACTTTTTTATCAAATTTATTTATAATTAAATATATTAAAACTTAAATATTAAACCACAAATTAAAATATCATGATCTCGAACGGACGGTGGGTGGCATTTGCACTAACTCTCCGATAAGAGAATCAATACTACAATTCAATCAAACAATCTAACACGATTCAAGCATTTAAAAATTACGGAAGTAGATTTAAACACAAAAAAGTTGAGTTTTCTCATAAACTCAAACAGAAATAGACTAGGACCTGAAAGTCAATGTACCATAACTCTATCTAAGTGTCAATATCCCCAAAAAATCATAGAAAAATAAATAATTAAAGTATCTAAGTTTGGGAACAAATAGATAGAGAAGATAGACGAATCCATGGATTGCCAGAATGAGCTGGCTCACCCTTGAATTCGAATAATCGTTGGTCCCCTAGCTGAGATCTGTCACGTTCCGACATATTATTAGATTGAGTGTCACGTTCTAACATATTATTTAACAAGGTGTCATGTTTTAATACAACTTGTTTGGTTGTGGCTCCCATAAGATGGTCATTGTTGAAATTATTGTTATAAGAATGATAATCACGAAAGTGATATGTAAGCATGAACTGTAGTTTGCTAGTATGTCATATGTGTTGGGTTACTACATTGAAGTTGTTTGTCTATATTTCGCTTATGGACATAGTTGTGTGATCCTACCAGTATATTGTTGTTATGTGTACTAATACTACACTTGCTCATTTTTTTGTTAATTACAGGACATTTTTCAGGCGATTGTTGATAGACCTCAATAGGTAATTGTTGATTTCCCGAATTCAAGTTGAGCCAGCTCTTTCAGGCTCCCATGTATTATTCCACTATCCTTAGTCCATTTGCTCTTGAACTCAAATACTTAGGTATACATTTATTTTATGATTTCTAGGGTTGCATCTCCTTTTGTTAAACACTTAGAGTTTTGATATAATGATTTTTAGTTTCTAGAAGTTATTTTTGCATTATTTAGATTTTTGTTTGAGTTTATGAGAATTCAACTTGGTTTTATTATTTAAACTTATTTCTATATCTTTAAAGTGCTTAATTCATACCCGTTTTATTTAGTTGGATTTTGCATTGATTCTCCCACTGAAGGAGTAATGTGGATGCCACTTATCGATGGTTCGGGATCGTGACAAATTTAGTATCAGATCATAGGTTCGTTGATCTCATTCTACAAGACTTTAAGAATTTCTTTTCTCTTATTTTTATGTACTGTAACTTAATTCCAATTGATATCTGGTAATTTAAATTGTTATCTAACCTATTTTACTCTTTTGTTCGTAAATGTAACACGCATTTCAATAATGTCAAGACAACATCTCCTACAACTAAGCCTATAGAGGAGCTAACAATGAGAGGTAAAGGTTGAGGCAAAGGTAAAGGAAGGGGAAGAGGCCGAGGTCAGGAAAAAGTAGACCCTATTGGGGGTGAGATGCAATCCAAGAATGTGTCTGTAGGAGAGGCTCCTCCCGCACCATGGGTTGAAGTAGAGGAAAATATGGATTTCCCCCTTTGGACTTAGAAATTACATAGCAAGTACTGACTTTTTTGAGTGAGTTGATTGGTTTTGGAAACATTCCCACGGTGCCCATCGCTCAAGCTTCAATCACCCACCCCATCGCAACTCCATTCCCAAATATGAGAAGGACCTTGGATAATGATGCTTTCTTTCATTCCCTTCTAGGCCCAGTAATGACTAGTAATGAGCATGAGAAGTTGTCCAAGTTTCTAGAGGTGAAGGCTCTAGTATTCGAAGGTTCGAAGAGTAAGGATGTGTATGAGTTATTGCTAGATTATTATGAATAGTTTCATAAGTTACATATTGTGCACCAATACGGGGTTGAGTTCGTGACTTTCCAGCTTCAAGGTAAGGCTAAGTAGTGGTGGAGAGCCTTTGTGAAGTGTCAGTTGCTAGTTTTGCCACCATTTACTTGGGTTTAGTTACATGCCTTATTTTTGGAAAAGTATGTGCTCCGTACCTTGAGCAATTATAAGAAGGATGGGTTTATGGAACTTGAGAAGAGTAGCATGATAGTGGCCATCTATAAGATGAAGTTCCATGCCTTGTCCAGATATGCTACTCAATTAGGGTCCATCAAAGAGGAGAGGCTTCGATTATTTATCAAAGGTTTGACTTTTGAGTTACAGGTTTTATCTATTCATATAACTGTTGCAGGTAAGAGTTTCAATGAGGTAATGGATTTTGTAAAAAAGGTAAAAGGAGTTAGAAAGGTAGGGCAAGCCAAGTCTTTAGCTAAGCAACTAAAGAGTGCAGGTAATGTTCAAGGTTCTTAATCCAGAGATCCACGTAACCAGCCATTATAGTGCGACCAATTCATTCAACTATATCTACTTCTACAGGATGTTACTTTAGAACTTCATATCAGGCTATTGCTTAGGATAGTGAGGGAGCGTCTTTCACAGTAGGTACTCAACCTTCTCTTGATCACTGTTGTTGTAATTTAGAGAGCCATGACATATGAAAAGTTGGATGTCCCCACCCTTGTATGATCGATCCAATGCAAAAACAAACTAGACTAGTAGTGCGGGCAGGTGGAGGTAATAATGGTAGAAGACATCTACATGGTGGGCCAGGATGAAACTAAAGATGTTGTAGTGGTTGAAGTAATGGTAATGCAGTTAGAGGAGCAATTCAGGCAAGGAAGTTTTCCGTCAGGATGATCAGCCTAGTTTTATGCTTTTTTGGGTAGGACAAAGCCTGAGGCATCTGATGTAGTGATCACATGTACTATTGTTATATGTAATCAGATGGTTACTATGTTGTTTGACTCAAGCTCTACTTATTCTTATGTGTCGATAAATAGTGTCTTGGATTTTGATGTGATTTTCTATATGCTTGATGCACTCTTCTATGTTTCCACCACGTATGGAGAGTCAGTTGTAGTCACCCATATCTATCATACTTATTTTTGTTTTGTTTATGGGATTTTAGGCTTGGGTTGACTTGGTGATTTTGGACATGACTAATTTTGATGTGATGTTAGGCATGAATTAGTTGTCCCCTATCTTGCAGTGCTTAATTATAATGCTAAAACTATAAATTTAGAGATCCCAGATAGGTAAAGATTAGAGTGGAAGGGGTGTACAAATCTAAGACATTTAAACTCATATCATATACTTGGGCTAGAAAATGGTAGGGTAGGGTTGTGAAACATACTTGGCTCATGTTCGAGATATTAAGACAGAATCCTCATTTATTGATTTCATTCCTATAATACCTTAGTTTAAGAAAGTCTTTCCAGGTATGCCTACTTAAGGAGTTATAGATATATGCATTAATTTAGAGTAAGACACTCGTGTAATCTCTATCCCTCCTTATCATATGACTCCATCAAAGTTAATAAAATTAGGTTTATATCCATAAACTCATTGATAAGGGTTTCATCTGTTCTAGTTCTTCATCATGGGGTGCTACAGTCTTGTTTGTTAAGAAAAAGAATGGTAGTATGAGAATGTGCATAGACTATATCATGTCTTATGAGGGTACTCTTGGCGTGGCTGACACTCAAAGACTATTGCTAGCCCCCAAGCAAACCACTTGGCTTCATCATATTAATTCAATCACAATCTAACAGGGAAGACATCAACGATCAAGAATGTTTAATGAAAAGAAATAACCAAATCGATAATCAAATGCCAAAGGCCACCCAATCTATCAATCAACTGAGTAATACTAATATTGGAGAAACTAGTCAAAATAACATTTAATCACAACTCGACAATTTAGTCTATGAAGCCTTTAATCTTCTGACTAAATGGTGCCAATGACAGGTTCATGACTACCTCAAAATGGAATAAAAAGGCTAAATGCAAAGCTGGAAAAGAAACATCATATCCTCCAAAAGTAGGGGAGGAGTTACCAATCAGCTGAATGCAATTGGGTCCTCAATGGGTACATGTTGATGACTGTTAGTACCTGTCTCTGCATCATGAAAAGATGCAGGCCCAAATGGATGTCAGTATATGGAATGTACGAGTATGTAAAATGACATAATGAAATTGTATAGATAGAATAATAGAATAACTTCAACTCAAATCAAGAAAGTAGGAAAATCAGCATGTCAAGAGTCTAAAGTAAGAATACAATTTAGATAATGACCACTCATATACCATCTAATTCAATCCACTCAAAGTACTATTAAGACCTATATGAAAATTTCTCTAACCAACGATCATCACCTATGAGTTGGTAATGATACATAGTGGTGTCATTGCCACATCCATCCAATACCTTTCAAGTTAAAGGACATCCTATCAGTGGATCCACAGTCAATAACATCAAGTCCTTTTTTTGGGATAATAGAGAAACATTTGATTTTACTGTTCAATCCTCCCTTACACTGGCTATGTAGTTATTGGGTTCGAGCTGAACTTACTCTTACTCAATTCGGTGCTCAATACTCCTCCCAAGACTCAACATGCTCATAAGACATCAATAATACGGTTAACTCATTCAATTAGTCTCATTGGACATATGTCAACTCAATTCATCACATCAACTATCAATTCTTTAGTTAGAAATATTCTTTTACGATTAACTCATGACTCATAAAAGAATATCTATCGTCCATCATTCCAACTCATAGTATTTAGGAAACAAAAGTAGATTAAAAATATTTAGGAATTTTATTGACTCTTCAGGCTCAAATTATATTCATGCATACCCATTTAAGTGCAGTATGTAAAATAAAAAGAATTCATTCTAGGGTTTATGTAGAAAAATAAAATCATTTATTTCAAGTGTTTAATTTGTAAAAACTATCATTTATGCAACGTTATCTAGGAATACATTAGGATTTAAGAATAATTTTCAAGAAACATTTATTGAAGACTCAATTCGTTCACAACTCAACCAATCCAGGTCATGGGGCACATAGAAGAACATAATGCATGTTCTAGTTAGCCTTACATAGCTGAAAGATTTTAATTTTGGAGTAGCTTGGAGGAACTAACAAGATTCTATTGAAACCCTAGCTTTTTCTCCCCTTGAAACCTTTCTCTAAGTTTGAGAATGTGTTTTAGCATAAAAAAGTTAAATAGTTATGTTTATGGACTTAATTCGGTATAAAACTGTCAAGTTCAGGCTTTGAAAAGATAGAAAAAGACCAAAATAACCCTTCTTAAAGTGCTACCCAGGTCGTCTATAGGTCAATCTATGGCCTGTAGAAACTTCTATGGTCCGTCGAAACCCATCCGTAAAGTTTTAGGTGAATTTTGGGTCTCTAGATCCATTCCATGAGCCCAAACTATAACATGTAGAAGCGTTTATGACCTGTATTTGGGTCCGTCAAGTCTGAGACTCAAAAATGAACTTGTAAAAATCATTCCATGAGTTAACAAGATAAGTCGTCATTCAAACCACGACCTATAAGTCGAGTTCTTAGTTTTACTCTGCTCTGGCAGTCCGTAGTAAAATGGTCATAAGGTTTTGCTCTAAACTCCAAATGAGATAAAATTAGTGGAGTTGGAAAGCTAATTCAAAGATAATTTGATTTGGTAGGTCATGGGCCACATAATTCTTTGTGTGCTAAAAGTTATGGTCACTTAAAATTAATTCTTGCATAATCTAACGCGAAAAACTCAGCCGATAGAAACGTTTCGAACTCGACTAGGTACTAGAGGTATCTTATGATCCTAATCCACTTCTAATACACTTCCTGCGTGTAATAATGAGTCTTAAAACATAGGTTTATGTAAGGCATCACTAAATTCAAGCTTATGTATTTACAACAAAAGATTAAGATCCTAAGAATAGAGTTGTGGGGTGTTACAGACTACTAGCAGTTGAATAAGGTCACAAAACAAGCAACCTTTTCCTTGTATAATGATTTCTTTGACCAATTTCAAAGGGCGTTCGTGTTCTCTAAAATTAATCTCAGCTTTAGTCTTCATCATCTAAAGATTAGGCCTGAGGATGTGCTTAAGACTGCTTTAGAACCCGATATGAAGACTATGAATTCTTGGTGATATAATTTGTGTTGACCAATGCTCCCACAACCTTTATAAGTTTGATGAATGGAGTATTAAAGCCATTGTTGGACTCATTTATAATTGTGTTTATTGATGACATTCTAGTTTGTTCAAAGAGTAAAGAAGAGCATGTTGACTATCTTCGTATTGTTCTAGGTGATATGGGAAAATAGAAAATTGTGTGAAAAAATTTCTAAGTGTGAATCTAGTTGTCTTCTATTACCTTCTTGGGGTATGTTTTTTTTAAAAGGAACAGATGATGGTGAATTTCTAAAAGATTGAAATAGTTAAGAATTGGGTCCGGCCTAGCTCAGTCACTAAGGTAAGAAGTTTTGTGGGGCTTGCCAGCTATTATCAAAGATTTGTAAAAACAAATTTGCTTCTATTGCTACCTACTTGATGATGTTGACCCAAAAAGAGGTGTCATTAGGGTGAGTGGTCTAATTTGGAAATGCTATGACATAGGGGCAAGGTGAGGTATAACGACCTCTATTACCTATTGAATCAAAGCAAGCTCTTGAACTATCCCTCAAACTACTAACAATTGATCATAAATTGAACTATCTATTATTAAGATTGAATGAGGTAAGAAAAAACTAGTAATTATTTAAAATATATATTGCTTCTTTGCCTATCATTGAGTCTCGATAGATGCTTTAACATAGAAAGATGTGGGACACAGAAAAAAGATTTAGGTGCTCTTGAGACAAGAGAGTCTTTTACTTAAGTAGCATTCTTGTAAATAGACTGGCGAGGGTAAGAAGAGCTTTCAAAATCTTAAGACCCTTTTAAATACAACCCTAATTCTGACATTGTTGGTGGAAGGTAAGAGGTCATTGTTTATTATGATGCCTCACATATGATTTTAGATGTTGTGTTGATGCAGGATAAGAATGCCATAGCATATATTTCGTGGTAGTTAAAGGTTCATGAGAGAAACTACCTAGCATATGAGTTAGAGTTGACAGTGGTGGTGTTTTCTCTAAAACTCTAATGACATTATCTCTATGCGGCTAAGCATAAAGTATTTACTAACCATCGCAGTCTGCAACACATGTTCACCTAGAAAGACTTGAATCTAAGAGAGCAAAAGTTGATGAAATCGCTCAAGTATTTTAATGTCATCATCCAATATCACCTGAGTAAGTCTAATATGGTGGCAGAGATATTAAGATGGGAGTAGATAAGTTTGGGTAGCCTAACCTAGTTGAGGGTGGCTAAGTGACCATTTGCTAGAGAGATTTAAGAATTGGAGACCAAATTCATGAAGTTAGGCATCTTAGAGAAAATTGAAGTGTTGGCAAGTATTTAATTGAGACCCAGTTTCATTGAGGAGAATAAGGACAAGCAGTTTGGAGATGAGAACTTGAATAAGATGAGAAAGAAGGAATGTCCGGTAAAGAACAAGATACAACTTTTGATACAGGATGAGTACACAATTTTAGAGGAAGAATTTGTGTTCTCTAAGTAGATGGTATAAGTAAGAGAATATGCTTAGAGGCTCATGGTTTGTGGAATTTTATTTATTCGGGTGTGACCAAGATGTATCAAAATTTGAGATGACTTTATTGGTGTCTTGATATGAAGAAAGATGTAACTGAATGTGTGGCCAAGTGTCAAAATTATCAATAAGTAAATTATGAGCACCAAAGGTCAGCAAGCTTACTTCATAGAATGCCCATTCCTAAATGGATGTTGGAGAGGATAGCTATGGATTTTTTCGTAGGTCTCCCCAAGACTTTGGGGAAGTTTGACTCTGTTTGGGTGGTGATTGACAAGTTAACAAAGTCATCCCATTTAATTCTAATTAGAGTGAATTATGATACTCAACAGTTGGTAAAGATTTATGTGAAACTGATAGTGAGATTGCATGGGGTGTGCCTCTTGTTCATCTCATATCATGGTACTTATTTTACATCCAAGTTTTGGGTAAATTGCATGAGGAGTTGGGCATCCAACTCAAATTCAGTACTACTTTTTATCCACATACTGATAGACAATCTAAGAGAACTATTTAAGTATTGAAAGACATGTTGAAGGCATGTGTGATCAACTTTGGAGGCCATTGGGACAAGTTCCTACTGTTATGTGAGTTCTCTTATAATAATAGTTATACTTGAACATTGATATGGCTTCTTTTACAGCCCTTTGTGAGAGAGGATATAAATCACTCGTAGAATGATTTAAGACTAGGGATGTGAAGCCTTTGGGGGCTGATTGAGTAAAGGATGCTCAAGATAAAGAAAGAAGTATCTGAGATAAGATCCTAGCAATCAAAAGTTGATAGAAATAGAATGCGGATCTCAAGGTTAAAGACATGACATTTCAGGTGAGCAAGTAGGTTCTTTTGAAAGTGTCCCCCATGAAAGAAAATATGAGATTTGATAAGAGGGACAAGCTCAGTTTCAGCTATATTAGCCCTTTTGAGGTCCTTGATCGAGTAGTGCCAATGGCCTATAGATTAGCCTTGCCACCTAATTTTTAAGGAGTCCATCCAGCGTTTCGTGTATCTATATTGAATAAGTATCATGGTGATGATTATATCATTAAGTGAAAACTCAGTGTTATTAGAAAAAAAAACTCCAATATGAGGAAGAGCCAGTTGTAATTCTTGATTGGGATGTTTGAAAGTTAAATACCAAGGAGATTAATCAAGTTGAGAAAGAGACTTGGTAAATGTAGAGGGATATGCGAGACAAGTACCTTCAGTTGTTCACTGATTCAAGTATTACTCTATTTTTACCAACAATTTTTCCTATTTGATCACTCCAAAAGATGAGTGATCGATAAATTGGTATCTATTTTAATGAATTGTCCCCATTATTATGAATACGTCAATGAAGAAGGAAATTAGGCAAAAAAGCTCCCGAGCAATAAAACAAAAATTTTGAACCTAGGCTAGACTTGGACGAAAACTAAGTCATATGAGGTCTTATGCAATCTGGTAATGAATTGGAGGTTGATTCGAAGTTTAATATTTTGAGTTGATAGCCAAGGAAAGAAGGAGCCTTTATGACTTTATGGAATTGAACTTAGGCGAGTAAAATTACCAAAATTAATCTTCGCACAAAGAGTATATTTCTGAACGTCATGGTTTGAGGGTGTGTTATAAAAAAAGGATTGGGACACGAGTAATGAAGTTTCTTTCACCTGTAACCTGCCACAATGGGATGAATTCCTCTGTGGAGGTACCGCCAAGTGGGATAAGTGTCTGCCTTGCCGGGATATTTGTGAATTTAAGTCCAAAAAGTCCTAAATTCATTCTTATTTTTTCCCACTTCATCCTTGACATACCAAAAGTGATTTAGGACTTATTTTCATAAGTTTTTCATCTATTTCATTAACAAAGGTAAGTTAATTGTTTCTCTAACTCTAAATTGATTTCTAGACCTCAGAATCTAGGGAAATTATTATAAGGAAAGATTGTGACCTACAAGTAATGGTGGAGAACAACCCTAGTCAGGGGAGATGATGATAAAAGTAGCCAAGAGTTAGAATTTTAATATAATTGATGTAATTCAGGCCATTATTTGTTGATTGTTGTATTTCTTAATTTTTATAGACCAAGAACGAGCTAAGACTTTGAAAAAAGGAAAAGCTTTGATCACGTAAAATTTTCAAAACTTTTTTTGTGGTAAAGTGATGATTTTATATTTTCATTTGTTTGATATATCCTTGTTAACTACTTCATTAGTATTTTTGCATGTATATGAATAGGAAAAAGGACATGAACCTAATAAATGAACACTCTTAATCGAATTTCATGCAATAAACCTATCATAGGATTTGTGTAGATTGTGAATTATTCATTGTGCGTATAATTGTAATTGTGGATATGATTGTGATTGTAATTATTAGATCAAATGTCACATTCTAATATATTATTGGATCAGGTGTCATGTTCCAACAGATTATTGAATTTAATGTCATGTTCTAATACATTATTGGATTGCGTTTCACATTCCGATATATTATTGGATCGGATGTCATGTTTTGATACAACTTATTTGGGTGTGAATCCCATAAGATAGCTACTGTTGAAATTATTATGATGAGAATGATAATCATGAAAGTGATATGTAAGCATGATTGTAATTTGCTAGTCAATCATGTGTGTTGGGTTACTATGTCGAAGGTTCTTGTCTATATTTTGTTTATTGGAATAGTTGTGTAATCCTACCAGTATACTGTTATTATGTGTACTGATACTGTAGTTGCTTTTTTTTTTTTATTGAGTAGGGGACATCTTCAAGCAATTATTGGCAAGCCTTAGTTAAGTGATTGCAGATTTTTCAAATTTAAGGGTGGGCCAGCTCTTTTAGGCTGCCATGAATTCTTCCACTATCCTTAGTCCAGTACTCTCACGCTTAGACACTTAGTTATATATTTATTTTATGATTCGTTGGGTTGGATCTCCTTATGTTAAACACTTCGATAGAGTTTGGTACAGTGACTTTCAGTTTCTAGAGAGCTATTTCTGCATTACTTAGATTTTTGTTTGAGTTTATAAGAGCTCACCTTTGTTGTATTATTTAAACTTGCTTGTGTAGCTTTAAAATGCTTGATTCGTGCTAATTTTATTTAGTTGGGTTTGACATTAGTTCTCACACTAGAGAGATAGTGTAGGTGTCACTCATAGTCAGTTCAGGGTGGTGACATTCCATAAACTAATGCAAGCATTAGTTATACAGAACATCAAATGTGTATCAAACAAGGTATTATTAATACACCTAGTTAATGCAAGCATTATTTTTATTAATACATTCTTTTAAATGACCTCTTATAGAAATATGAGAATTAGTCCATTCCCTGTGCATTGAAAACTTTTTCATTATCTAAAAATTATCACTCTTTCCATTTTTTTTTAGTTGTCAACTTTTCATCTTTATAGTCAAATTGTATAAACTTTGACTAATATTTTAAGATGCATTTTTTCATCTTATTAATATGAAAAATTTGCAATTAATAATACTTTTTTTAATTATTTTTTAATATCTAAATTTTTGTTTTGAAATATTAAATTAATTTAATTTTAAAAATTAGTAAAATTGATTTTTGAAAAATATAATATTGATAATTAAAAAGAAAAGGAGAAAGTAATAAATAAATTGATTAAAGAATTCAAATTTGATAAAAAAAAAATATAAATATCAAAAAGAAAATTTGTTCATAATGTGAATGTACATTTGGGCCATTATGGCCCAAAGAATTTTTCTTTGAGAGAGGAAAAAAGAAGTAGGATTCCATTGGGCTTGTCACTATGAACTAACAATAAAGAGGAAATTACACATATATACAAAAAAAAAAGTAAGAATTTTTTTTTTTAAAAAGTAGTTCATATTTTATTTACATAAACAATAGCTTCAAATCAGTGAAACTATACATGACTACACAATATAGTTTGTCAAAAATTACAGAAAGTATACACTAGTACACAAGGTATATTACTTATACATGAACTATACACTAAATATACATTATGACACACAAATATACACTGCTTATACATGCCTATACAATGAGGACTATTTATAATTAATTTAAGGGACGTATCTCTCAGTGTAATTTTCCCAACAACAAATGGACTTGACGCTGACAAAGAGAATCATTTTCCTTTACGAGCAAAACAAAAATAGAGTGTCTTAATTTTTGATAAATTTTGAGCGATTTTTAATTTCCTGTTTGCTTATAAAATTTGGGATAGTTATTTCAAGATTAATATTGGATAAGTTATTCCAAATTATGGATAGAATAGTAATTTTGAAATAATTATTTCGGGATAAAATAGGTAAAAATGATAAATATATTTCTTTTATTTTATTTATACATCATTTTTCACATTTATGCATATTTATATTATTTTTGGTATCATGTCGTAATCATATAAAATTTGTTAAATGTAAATTTTATAAAATGATTCAAAATATATTAAATTCTAAATATATTAGTCCAAAATGAATATTGTGGATTAATATAATTGGGTTTATTAATTTCAATAAAATATGGGTTTAATTAAAAGTCTAAATTCAATTATTTGAGCTACAAAAGATGATCCACTGCGCTAGGCCCAACATCCTCCCGTCCTAGAGACCCACTTGATGCCACTTGTCCATAACGTGGCATGCCAAGTCAAACAAAAGAGCCAATAGGATCATGCCATGTGTCAAAATGACAAGCCCATTTCATTAAAGCTCAATATGTCATGTCACTTAAATCTTATTGGCTGGGAGAAAACTTGATTCCATCATGACTCCTCTATTTTACAATTATATATAGGGATCTTTATAATTCAGAAAAATCAAGATTTCTAATGAAAAGCTAGAGAGAGTTCGTGGATCAAATGCCATAAATTTCACTACAAATTCAAGAATTTAAACATTCAAGTCCAAGAACAAGAACAAAATCAAGATCAAGAATAAATTCAGAGTCCAAGAACAAATCTCAAATTCAAGATCAAGCTCGAAAGCCCTTGAATTTACACTTGAAAAGGTGAATCAGAGGATTCGTAGAGATTGTAACACTCATATATTGAAATCAAATACGACAAATTGTTGCGATATTTTCGTTTTTTATTATTATTTTCTCAACATGAATTTTATCGTCTACAAATTCTGGCACGCCCAGTGGGACAATCACTACCTCTCATCTCAACTTTTAAAGCATCGGGTAATATCAAAATGGCTTCTAAGAAGATCTCCCAATCAACGTCCTCCAAGGCTGTTGATTCCAAGTTCTCTACTGAAGTAGAGGGAATCTTGGGTGTCACTTTTGGAAGCGTTGGAGCTGTCACAAGAAGCAAAGCTACTATGCTGGGACAACAAACATTGCGAGTAACGTCCACCTGGTTTTGGATCTTCAAGCCCAAAGGGAGCGAGGTCCTCTGAAAATGCTTTAGAAGGAGGAAGCAGTGTGGTCGAGAAGATCAAGCAGACTTTGGCTCTGCTTGAGGTCTCTGGCTCCAAGAACTCTACTACAAAGAAAGACCAGGACTCATCCAATGAATCTTCTCATTATGCATCACGTAATGTGAGCCCTCTGAAGATCAACTTCCATGATAATCCATGCTACTCTTCAATGCTCAAAAGTCATGCAAGCGATGACAACTAATGCTTCATCCAAGGAGGAGCAACTTGCGAATCTAGTAAAGATGATTGAAGGATTGACCAAACATCTGCAATACCAATAGACTCGCATTGATAAGTTAATGGAAAGGGTAGACGATTTATTAGACGGGGACTCTAGCCATGTACCTGGGAAGGGTATTAAGATTCAAGAGACTAAAAATCCTATAAAGCAAGCACCGACTATCAAGGAGCTGCCAAATTCTGCCGAAGGGATAATCCCACTTGATCAATCAAAGGAGTTCATCGAAGGGACCATTAAAGACAAGTATGAGGTCTTCGCCAAGTCTTCCCATATGTATGCCAAGCCTTACACTGCGAGGATTGATAGCCTTAAAATGCCTGCTGGTTATCGACCTCCCAAAATTCCAACAGTTCATGGTAAAGGGAAATCTAGAGTAGCATGTTGCACACTTTGTGGAGACATGTAATAATGCTGGGACCTATGGAGGCCATCTCATCAAAACATTCGTCCGCTCCTTGAAAGAAAATGCCTTTGACTGGTACATAGATCATGAGCCTCATTCCATTGATAGTTAAGAGCAACTGGAGCATGAGTTTCTTAACCGCTTCTATAGCACAAGGTGTACAGTGAGCATGGTAGAACTCACAAATACTCGCCAAAGGAAGGATAAACCTGTCATCGACTTCATAAATTGATGGAGGAAGCCTTAATTACAAAGACAAACTTAGTGAAGCTTCTGCTATAGAAATGTGTATCTAAGGGATGCCCTGGGGGCTTCTGTACATCCTGCAAGGGATCAAACCTAAGTCTTTTGAAGATCTAGCGACTCGTGTTCATAATATGAAGTTGAGCATGTCTTCTGCCGGAAAAGATGGAATGCTTGTTCACGATCCTCGTAAAGGAAAGGACAAACAGGAACCCAAGAAATGAAGCAAATTTGTGCTCGAGAATGAAAAAAAAGAATCCATGAATGTCAATATGTCACCTGTGAAGTTTACTACGAAGGAGAGTAGGAAACAAAGTGTAAAGACGACTTTTCAAGAGCGTTCAAATCGAAAGCTAACCTTGAGAGAGATGCAAGAAAAGGAATACCCTTTTCTAGATTTTGATGTTCTTGAAATATTTGAGGAATTGGTTGAGCTAAAGCTCATTGAGTTGCTAGAGATGAAACAACCCGATGAAGCTAGGAAGACTGATCGACCCAAATTATTGCTAATATCATAGACTCGTAAGTTTCCCTCTTGAAAAATATTTTGTCTTCAGACAAGGTTATGCAATTGGTTAATGAAAAGAAGATTGTCCTTGATGATGGAAAGGCAAGCTCTAATCAAATCTCTATCATGTTCAGCTCACTTGACCCAGTACAAATATGTACACCTGAAGAAGAAGAAGAAGAAGAAGAAGGGACATTCGAGAAAGAAAAATTCCAAATCAATACAGATGATGATGAAGGTTGAATTCTCGTGACTAGGCGGAGATGCAACAAGACAAGTCCACAGGAAGAATCACTTAAAAACCAATCAAACAAAGGGTAGTAAAGAGAGCAAAGAAGCAGAAGTTGGTCAGGCGTTCAAGGGGGCCAAAGGTGGAAATGCATTACCACCGAAACTCGCGACATGTTGTGACCTTGAGGGAATTCTTACTAAGTTGGTTCTATGTGAAGACCACTCAAGACAATGTTGAGGCATCACGTTTCAGTGTTGACCAGGGAGAAACAACAAATGGAACTTCATCGAAGGTGTCTCCTGCTAACAAAGATGAAGTGGTGGGTGAAATTCCATCAAAGGCATCTCCGCCATCTTCTGAAAAATTTGTGGAACCTTCTTTTCAAGAAGTACATACATGTGACACAAAGATCACATTTACAAACGATGATCTTCTATTTGGTGAAACTCTACACAATCGTCCTTTGTATATGGTAGATCACGTGCTAGAGAAGAGGATAAATAGATTTTTTTAAACGAAGTGGCCGGGGTCAACATTCTACCCATCCACACGTTGAAAGAGCTTGGCATCACAACTGATGAGCTTAGCGAAAGCCATTTGTTGATACAAGGGTAGAGGTCTATAGGCTCGATTAAGCTAGATATTCATATGGACGATTTTCGATCAAGTGCATGGATGCATGTGATTGATGCAAAGACTTAATGTTGACATCCAATTTTGACCCTCCACGGTATAAATTAATCATCGAGCTTTTAATTGTCACAATTTTGAAAAAATTAGCTTTCAAAATGCAAAAATATTTTTTAAGTGAATTTCGAGTTCAAATCTTTTAATTTTAATTATGTTTATTGTTGCATATTATATATGTTTATTTCTTTCAAGTATCAATGGTTAAGAGTTATATTTTCATTAATCATTTCAAAATTCTCAAGTAGATTTTATCTTTAATCACCTTTACTTTAATTATTTTAGAATTAATTACGTCTCAGTTAATCTAATTATTTTAAGTTGTTAATATTAAAAGGCTCTTTGATAAATTTGTATTAATTCATTTCGTGATCGAATTAATCAATTAATTTCAAATTGGTTAAGTTTGTAATTTAATTAGCTAATTCTTAAATCCTCTTCTTAATTCTTTAATTCTCCTAATACCCAAAACCCCAATTCACAAAAGCCCAATTCCCATTTAATTTTCTATAATTTACAAAAATACACTACTTATTTTAGCCAAATCTCCATTATTCCCTCCCTTTTAATTTAATTACTAAAATTCCACTTTTTCAGTTTTGATAAATATTTACTGATACTTAAAAAATATACTTTTTTTATACCACCTTATTTTATGCCTTTTTTATTGCATTGAGTCCAATCAAAAGTCAATTAGTTAATTATTACTTTCCTTGTTAATTTAACCCACATTAATTACCATTTTTGAATCTTACTTTTTGAAAACAAACGAAACTGCAACTTGCAGTTCTCCTTCTTCTCCGCAGCAACACGGAATCGCACCCTTTTTCTATTTTCTACATTTTTTCTCTCAACCCATGGATTCTTCTCCTTCCTTTAGTCTTGGATTAACTCAACAAGTGTCTGATAAGGATAATGTACCTACAGTTTCTGCTGATGCGACTAACCAAGTTCATCAGCCCGACTTGGTTGATGAAGTGAATGAAGAAGAAACGGTGGTTATGAAGGATTCTGGTTCCAGTTACAAATATTTAGCCCAAAAAATGCATGCAAAGAAGAAGAAAAAAGGGGAACCCCTTATTGTTCGTCCTTCATTGAGAAAGGTTTGTTATTCCAACCCTATTTCGTTCATAGATCTTGTGTAAATCTTCACCGTATACTCTAAATTATTTGGGTTTTTTCATAAATCAACTAATAAGAATTGATTTTCAGCATGCATTCTCATATTTTGATGTATTTAAAATGTGTATCAAACCGATGAATGTAAATTACCCAAAATTTTCACATTACTGGGAAACTAACATTAATTTCCCTATTTTTAATGTTTTCCCGAAAGATTTTAACATTATTGTTTATCTGTGAGTTCATCTATATTTTGATTTAATTTAAAATTTTCAAGATTTTTTCAATTTTTTGATGTATTTATGAGAGTTGATACTCACTGTAATTTTCCTTATTTTTGACATGTAATGTGAGTTCCTATATTTCTTGATTTAACATAAAATTGTTATGATTTTTCAATTTTTTGATATATGTAACAGAGTTGATACTGAATGTAGGTTTCATTTTTTTGTCTGTTTTTCTGAAATTTTAACATGCATTGCATTACGTTGTCGTACTGTAAAATTGTCAGTTATACCAGTTCATTTGTCACATATCAATGACATTTCAATTTTTTTGTACATATGGCTGATTCATGAATACTGTCCATATTATTGGAATATGTCAATGATACGTTACTGAGCCAGATATATCTGAAAAATGTGTTTGAAATATCAATGTTTGTCACATTTCAATGATACATATCAATGTTTTTGTTCATATATGTGCATATGTAGTCTTTGTATACTAGGAATATAGAGAGGATACTTATTTTTGATACACAGAATATATGAATGTTACATAATTACACATGCAGTAGATATCATTGATACCTACACGATTAGTAACCATTTAGAATATGACACATAAATTTGCAACGTATCAGTGATACAAGTGATACATGAATACTGTACATATTTCTGGAATATATTAATGATACATTCATTTAGTCAGTGATACCTGAAAAATGTGTTAGAATTATCAGTGATGTTTACCATATTTATTTGGCCCATATCAGTGAACCATCACAATAACAGTGATACACTCACTGCATCAGTTTTGTATCACATTTAATATAAATGATATTTGGATAGCGTTTACAGCCGTCAACACCTGATAATCACCTATTCTAATTATTATTTGGATATCATTTTACAGGGTTTTAATTATGTTATTAAAGCTATTCCTAAAGGGTGTGTTAAATTTGGTTCTTCATACAACTCAAATTTTGTCGCTGATATAAAGTCGTCCATTGGTGACGATGGTGTATCTATGTTTAAGAAAACAATTTTTGGTCATTATCTAAACATTCCCAAGTGCAACTTTCAAAGACAAAATATCAAGTGTCTCATGCTTCTTGAACTGAAGCAACAGAAAAGTAATGAGATGCACATATCGCCAGCTC
The DNA here is from genome assembly GCA_029948455.1 of Solanum rostratum. Taxonomy (NCBI): domain Eukaryota; kingdom Viridiplantae; phylum Streptophyta; class Magnoliopsida; order Solanales; family Solanaceae; genus Solanum; species Solanum rostratum. The sequence goes on along the minus strand of CM057047.1, from coordinate 50,619,743 downwards.
CTGTCTATCTTTGGAAGAGATATGTTGCACTTCTGTGGAAATACGAACTATACAAGGCAAATGAAGATTTCCAAAGTGAAAACGACGATCCTCCCAGGCCAAAAGAATCATTCTGCCCCGCAGATAGTGACAAAGTTGTGATTCTATCTTAGCACAGTTTTGTCATATGTTTCCACCTAGGATTATCTTTTAAATTTTTTCATAACTGCAGATACCTTTTGAAACCTTAATGGTAAATTGTCTAACTTAATTTTATCAACAATATTATTTATGAAGTATTATATTATATATTTTTTTAGCAATGCCTCCGTTTTATTGAATTACACATGTGTATGTCATTTTATTATGCATAATTTTTTTTTGTAAGGAATCCATATTTTATGGAAATATTTCAATATCTGTAAACATATTCAAGATACACAAAAACATATATTCAGTTTTATATTTTTTAAGAATCAGAGAAATCAATACCTAAATAACTACTTATTTATTTTTTAATGCATTAAAATTTGACGATTAAGCGCACCATTAAACGTTAAAAATTCTCATCATTCACAGTACATTTTTTTATGACATGTTCTAACAAATGTATCATCAAAATTATTTTTATGTTTGTTCATAAATGTGAGAAAGCACTCATTTATTAATATTATTCGTTAGAACATCATACAAACAGATTAGTTTCCATTTTTTTTTTGGAAGAAACTACATGTTCGCCTATTGTGCCCCTCATGACCACAACGACTACAACAATTCGTGCTTGTGCTGAAATTTTCACCGGCGCTCTTCCTTCTACCCTTCTTAGGCCTTCCTGGCATCCTTTTGTACTTTGGTGGCAACACAATTTCGTTGAGAACTTTTGGTGGGGCTTGCCAATCAGCTCGGTCTGGCATAGGTATCATGGGGACTTCGTATGTATTTGCTAACGCGGATGGCTTATAATAATCTGAACAGTACGGATGCATATCAGTTACATTCTTACTCTTCAAAGCAGCAATTGCGTGTGGGCAAGGTATCTCGTCCAGTTGGAGCCTTCTGCAACTGCACCTCTTTCTTTCCAAACAAACAATGTATCTTCGAGATGTATCATAAACTGCATAAATGTATTCTGACAAAGGAACGACCTGTTTTAAAATTAAAAAAAAATTGTGATACTTACCACTGCATAAGCTCTTACAATTCAGCATGTCCATAAATAGTCTTTAATATTATTTTTTTATATCGTTAAAATATACATCAGGCACGTACCTTCATTGTGTTACATTTTGATGTATTATCAATCAGCATTTCTTCATATTTTTTTGCCCAACGTATCCTTCGTATATGATGCCTTTTCTCTATTTTTGCAGTTCCATGTACCAAATAGAATTTTTGCTTCTTCAAGAAAGTCAATTATAGGTAGATCTCTTGCCTCGACGAGGCATCCATTGATGCATTCAGCAATGTTAGAATTCTTGCTTCTTCAAGGAAGTCAATTATAGGTAGATCTCTTGCCTCTACGAGGCATCCATTGATGCATCCATCCAAGCTTTTTGATACGTAATGTCAACGCCGTATGCAGCCTTAACATCATCTTTTATGTCATTTGGAGTGTGACTTCGTTTGTGATTCACCAATTTTGGTGCAGTGACCCCACTAACAAATGATAGCATTGCCTCAACCTTGTTAAAAATCCTATCTCTCATCATACAAGTATGTGTATCATAAAATATCTTATTTTGAAGTATTCCGTGTTTTTCCGGCACGAGGACCTCATACTCCATGCACAATCATCAGAGAAACACTTTAACACATAACTGCAAAATTTTGCCCGGAATAAAATTAATAAATCGTACAAATAAAAAAAAATATTAAATAATAAAAAAAAACCAGTGTTGCATTATATTCGATAATTAAACTCATTAAGCCTAAAAATATACTTGATACGTGATTACCTTTTGGTATCGGATCTTTTCACTGTGTAGTTGAATCCTTTCTCAATCTTATATTTGCTAATGACTTCAACTAATGTAGCTTATCCTTGTACATCTGCTTAACCTTAACATCGACATTTGACGAATCACTTATGACATTAGATATATCACTGCCAGCCTCATATTCAGATACACCCTGGTGATTTTCAACCATTCCCGACGATGGATCGAACAATTTTTTTTCATTCTTTTCCAAATCCCGTGTATCTACGCACAACGGATACATCCCAAAACCAGATTCTCTTTTCTTAATTTCGTCATACAACTTCACACCCATGTCGTTGCGAATTGTTATTGGTGAAGAATTACCATCAACAATGTATCGAATCACCAATTGCTTCCTTTGTTCATCTATCCCCAATTCAGCAGCAATGGCAGAACATAGATTACGAAAGGAAATGTTATCACCAATGACGATTCCAGCACTTTTGTATCTATTGTACAACACATCAGAATCCCAACTTCCTGAATGACGGATTAAAATTGAAATATTCATATCGGTACAGTTGTTGCCTGACGAATCGTTCTTGGTTTTTTTTTAATTTTCCAGAAAACAAGAATCGATCTTCTTGGTTTATTTTTTTTTTTAATTTTCCAGAAAACAAATCCGTTTGAGATATTGTTGGTGATAATTAAAACAAGATGATCTTTAATGCTACAATTATGGCATAATTAATTAAATTTCAGTTACATTGTCATAATTAGCGTAACATATCCATAATTAACCTTCATGTGTTACCACGTATCATATGCACTATTTTAGGTATCAAACGACTCAAAAAAAACGGCATTTTCAGTAATTTAGGAAAAAGTTGGGAATTCTGGGAATTTCCATCTTTAAGTTTGGTATTTGTAAAAATTATACTTTAATTTTCACCCCTGACCCAATTCCTTCGCAGACCCAATTTCGCCCCAGCCCATTTTTTTAATTACCCAAATCTCCCCCTAACCCGGCCCAAATCCTAAATAATATACTCCCCTCTTCTCCTGTCTTCTTCCTGAACGCAGAAAATCAGCCAAACCAGGAGACAAAATCCATAACCAGACAAAAAGGTGACACCCCAACGTTCATTTTTCAAATTTCAAAATGAATTCAATCCAAATTCCCGAATTGACCTTGAGTTTTTCCCCCAATTCTTACCCTAATCTCTCCTATAAATACCCCTCTTTCTCCATGAAAAGGGGGCGGAAGAAAGAGAACCGAAAAAATATATCTCATATTTAATAATCGAAGAACAGTTTACTGTTCAAAAGAGGTTCGAAACCATATAGTTTTTCAAGTCGTCGGGTCGGGAACGAGTTCGGGTGGTGTCGGAGTTCGTTGGTAAAGCTCAAGACCCCCAGTTCGCTGCCCTCCGCAAGGTAACGTCTCGATTTATTTTCTCGACTAACACACATACCGTCTGAGTTTATGAAAATGATTGTGATTTAGGAATTCCAGTTTGAATATCGGATTTTGCACTCATGAATATGTTGAATAATGATGTTGGATGGCTTATTGTGCTGAGATGTTCTGGTTTTTGCGGACTGTTTGAGTCGATTGTTGTCATTGTATCTATGTATCTATATTTACATATATATATATATATATATATATATATATGTATATATATATATATATATATGTATGTATGTATATACGTATACATAGAACTTGAGGTTCTTTTGGTTATACTGTGGTATCGTCATATCCATGTATCTGTATATGCATATATATATATATATATATATATATATATATATATATATATATATATATATATATATATATATATGTATGGGACTTGAAGGCTGTTGGGTTATATTGTTGTATGGCCGTGTCTATGTACATACATATATGTATATCTACGTATATATACATATATATATGGATATATAGAACTTGAGGTTTTTTTTGGGGTTATAATGTTGTGTAGTAATATCTATGTATCTAAATATATGTCATGCATTTTGTTAAAATTATAAGAAAACTATATGCCTTCTATGTGTTTGATGAAATGTCTCCTATGAATTTTGAACATTGTAGTTAATTTGTTTACTCCTGGATATTTTAATTTCTTGTTGTATGTTGTTTGGGATGAAGAGGGAGTGTTATTTTGTTAAAATCAAGTAAACTGCACGCCCTTCATGTGTTCGGTGAAATACCCTTTTCTTGTTTAGCTAATGATTTTTCACAACCCTTAGATTCATGTTAATTTCCAGGAAATTATTGGATTATTAAACATGGAAAACGCATATATATGTATATATATATTACATGCATATATTCCTACATTTATATACTTTTACTTCTGTTAATTAATTAGTATGTGTGTACGTATGTATGTATATATGTTGGTTGATTTTCACTCTTTTCATTTCTCCATCTTGCTTCCTGTTTCTGCTCTCCATTTCTCCATCTATGCTTCTACATCTATGCATTCTGCTTATGTTAACTAGTTAACCTGTGTGTACGTATATATGTATATATGTTGTTGATTTTTTTAAGTTTTGTGACAAAGGAGGTGGTGATAATGATATTCCTACATCCGAGCTAACTAATTTAGGCATGGAGATGACCCAAATCAAAGATAATGAATTCATGTGTTTGTTTTAATTTCAAAAGACTTGGGGTTTATGCATTGTTTATTAATTTCAAAGATATGGGTTTATGTGTTGGATTTTTAAGCTTCAAGTTAATGAGTTTTTTTTTTGTTGAATCTTAGATTCAATGTCGTAGGTTTCCAGGTTGATTCTAGCTTTTAAGTTTTATGTGTTGGTTGTAGTTTCAAAATATGGGTTATGTGTGGATTCTTAGTTAACGGAGTTTATTTGTTTGTTTTAATTTCAAGTTTAATGAATTTCATGAAACTTTCTTTTTGTTTCAAAGAATATGGGTGGAATATCTTGATGTTTGGTTTCAAAATTATTGAGTTTGTGGGTTTAAATAATTTTTAGATTTCTAATCCTTTTTTTTTCTTACGCATTTGTCCGAGTCTTCCGGGACACCCACCTTGCATTTCTCGGGATCGTGACGGCTTAAGCAGGTCTGGAGAGCTGACCTCAATTTTTTCGGAAGTCGGAGAAGGCCGATATACACTGATATACAATGTGTATACAGCAGTGTATACCAGGGATAAAAGGGCCAAAGGCCCTAAATCTTTGTAGCAAAAGAATGGGCAGAAAGCCTCCTATCAGCAGCAGCAACTTTTGAAAGGCCTGGCAGGCCCAAATTTTAAAATTAATGCAGGTTTCAAGGATTGGGCCTGCCAAGGCCCAATTTCATTTCAAGTTATTTCATTTTTGTTTCTTGTCTATATTATTTTAATTGTGGCTTGTTTTTCACACTAATTTTAACTCATGATGTTTTTTGTATTTTATCTAATTAAATTTCCCCGAAAGTCGACCATTTATGTTATTCTTTATTTTTAAATATCCTTGAATATTTTAGTGTTAAAATTCTCTTTTAGAGAATTAGACTTATAAATTTTCTTTAAAAGACTTCAAACATTTTTCTTAAAATAACTTAGGAATATTTTCTTAGTCACTCTAGTGAATTTTTAAAATTCTAGCAACTTAGCCTAATTCACCAACTTCTTTAATTTAATAAAATTTGGTTATATTTTAATATTATGTTTTTCTTGATTATTTTTAAGTAATTCACCTAAATTAATATTAATTGAGTAAAATGTGATTAAGATTTTAAATGTTCTATTTTTCTAATCTTTAAATATTTACTTAAACTTTTTTCCATTTAACGATGTAAATTAATATTCTTTTAAAGTTAGTCAAAATTATTTAATCGTCGGATAACCGCGTGTTAGCGGCCATTTCGAGTGCGTAAAACCTTCTCGAAGTGGAAATATGAACCCGAACCCTTTTTTGGATTTTTAAAAGGATTTTTTTCTGTTAATTCTTTTAAAAATAATTTTAAATCGGTTTTCTTGATTTTTCCTTAAAAATTAAGTGGCGACTCTAATTTTTTGAAGATTCGGTTTCACTTAAATCAATTAAGTCCTAAATCGAATTTTTAAACCCGAAGTCATTTTTCGACGTAACAGAAATGGCGACTCCGCTGGGGAATTTAATTAGGTTCTAACCAATAGATTAATTTTTTAACTCTATTTATCGTTTATTTTATTATCTGCTTATTTGTGTTAGTTGTCTGATTTTAATTAAATTGTATAATTAAACTGTCATACATGCATAGCATTTTTCGCCACTTGGCATTTTTTTATTTTCCACAAAACGACGGTTATGCGGGTCGCAGCCGTTTAGTCCAAATTTTCCATTGGGGTACCCTGACGAAATGAGTCGATCTTGCGGGATCGACGGTCGTTAACTTCCTCAGCCCGGGTTGTCCGCTCGGGTCACCTTTTCACAGTCAAATAATAAGCCCACTCTTAGACACCTAGGGTAGAATGAAACCAAAAACCCTGTAGGTGCATTGGCTTAGGTTGACCCAATACCCTCGGGGTATCGGGCCCATTAGTAGCCCACCTTGAGTCCAAAGTGGCCTTCGGCCCAATTGGACGATCATATTGTTTGTTTAATTTGAAGGATGTATATGTCTTTTAAATAAATCATCGTTCGGGGGTTCGGGGGATTTTCTAACACATTTGTTTTGTAGGTGGGTAATCGATGAGCTCATTTTGTTAACAGTATCGACACCACATTCGGAGAAGAGATGGAGAAAGCCGGAAATGAAGTAGGATCTTCTAGTTAGTTAATCCCCTGCGTGGGAATGTTTTTCCTTGTATTTATATTTTATATTTTTTTCCTTTCCCTAAAAAATGTATCCCCTATTATTTACATTTTGTAATATGTTTATTTATTTATAGAATTCACTTTTTTGGGGAACGATGAAATATTTAAAATGACAAGATACATCCTTCAAATCGATAGGCCAACCTTTGGCATAAAAGGGTCACATATTCTATAGGACGCGCAATAATTGTTTCTGTGATATCTGCTATAACTGTTTATGTGTTTATGTTGATTTGTTCGGAGACATTCTAGCCCATTTCATTCCAAAAAAAAAAACTTTTAGAGTCTCCTAAGCATAAAATCTCAATCACTATCAAACGTTCGTCCAAAATACTCTTCGAGTCTTAAGTTTCTTAACAAAATTCGAATTTCACTTCCAAAATTCTAAATTTTTGCTTCTTCGAGTCTTAAGTTTCTCAACAAAAATTCGAATTCCACTCTTGAACTTTGCTCTCTTATCTAACAAGAGGTTAAAAAAATCGTTTCGATTTGAAAATAATTCAAGCTAGTCGAACTACGTAGGACCTGATTTCTCATTTGTGAGATACGTAGGCAGCCTCCCAAGGCCCGGTCCCTCATTTTTGAAAACACATATTTTCCCTTATTTTTGAAAAAAGAAAAAAAACATATTTTTCTCCTTTCCCTCACTCTTACAAGAGAGTCCTCAATTTCACTTGAGCAATGAAAATCATGGATCAATGCCTCTTCGATCTAAAATCTCAAATCAATTAGGCAACATTCGGCCTATTCAATCATCTTTATATATCTGTGGGTTAGTATGTTTTCGAACAATGCAACTATTATGTGTTTAATTATTCATGTGATATTTTGCATTATTTATTATGAACAGGGACTAACATATTCATCTCTTGAGTTATTTTTCTGTATCAGGTAATTAGAACTGATTTGTGTTGAGGAGCTTACAAGAACATTTACACGTCATGAAGTCTAGTCTCTAGGGATCCCTTCTTCGATTAAAGTTTTCAAACATGCATAGGAAATGACCGAAAATAGTGAAAATATTGGTTTGGCCAAAGTTTCTACAAGAGGTTCGGTTATTGATGAACAAAATGAAGCAGTTGCACAATCGATACAACAGATAGCTATGAGGAAAACTGAGTTACAACATACTAGAGAGTTGAAAATTTTGTTGTCACTGCGAATACTCTCTCTCCCAGAGAAAGAAGGCCTCCACTTTATTCTCATTCTCTGAACCTTCCAAAAAACATCCCGAGTAATCATACTCCATTCCAGAAATTACCTATCATTCCGGAAAATCTATCTACTATTCAACCCATGCCTTTAAAGGCTACTTTTCGCGAATTATACCTTCCTTATCCCACATATACCAAATCCAATCATTACGAGGAGAAAGAAAATAAGTGTAGGCCTAATCGAGAAATGAGCATAAAGGAAGAAATTGCGAAGGCCCTGAAACAATATTGTCATATACCAGATATCGTAGGCCTGAACTATGAAGATTTGTGTATTCATCCAGATTTGGACCTTCCGAAAGGGTTCAAGATTCCAAAATTTCACACCTTTGATGAAACTGGCAATCCTCTGACTCATTTGAGTTGTGATCAACTCATAGAGCGTGGAAAAAGTGAACCACTTTTGATGCGCCTTTTTAGTCGAAGTCTTAAGAGAGAAGCCCTGGAATGGTTTACCTCACAAGAGCCAAAGCAATGGCAGAGTTGGAAGGCGCTTGCAAAGGCTTTTGTTACAAGGTTTGGACATCACATAGAAATCAACCCTGGTCGCTACCATTCAGAGAAGATCAAGCAAGAATCTACGGAAAACTATCGAGAGTATGCTCTTCGTTGGAGAAGAGAGGCTGCAAGAGTTCAACCTCCAATGTCTGAATACGAAATTAATGAAACGTTTATTCGTATTCAAAAGCCTGAATACTATGAGAGAATGTTGTGTATGATAGGAAGAAAATTCATCGATGTCGTCAAGGTAGGAGAAGCCTTAGAAGAAGACTTCAAGACTGGAAGAATCACATTGCAAGTTAATGAAGGAATCATCAAAGTTAGTGATGTGAAAATGTCAAAGAAAGAAGAAGAAGACGTGTTTGATGTCAGAGCTATTCCATCAAAAAGATATCAAGACCACTATATCAATCAAGGAAAATTCTCTCCTCGAGTTTCAGAAAGCCTCCCAGAGTATTTACGCCGTTGAAAGAGTCTCAAACTCAGTTTTATGAAAGGTTGAAAACAACAGGTATGACCCATCCTATAAAAGGAAGACAAGCCGATCCTTCCGGCAAATTTTACAGGGCAGATCATACATGTGCTTATCATTCAGGAGCTATTGGGCATGATACAGAGGATTGTTCGACCCTCAAGCACAAGATTCAGAACATGCTTGACAAGAAGTTAATCATAATCGATTAAGCTTCCCCGAATGACAATATATTTCATGCTCGAGAGTAAGCGCAAGATTGATTGAGTACGGCCACTTGAAGACATTCGTCATCAGAGGACAAAAACAACAATGTAAAACATTGACAAGATCTCTACATACGAAGTTATTGCACATTTAATCTATTTAGCACATATCCTTTATAACGAACTACGTTTGACCTGAATTCTCAAAAATGAGATACGTAGGCGGCCTATGTCGGCCTCGGTCACTTTATTATCAAGTTTTAATTCCCTTGTTGTTTGAACTACGTTTGACCTGATTCCTGCCTCAACGGGATACGTAGGCGCTGTCACACCCCTATTTTTCCCCCGCGCGTGTGGGTTTTGAACAATAGAGTTTTTCCAATTAAAGTGACATTTTGAAAAGAGATTATTTATTTATTTAGAGTCGCCACTTGGAATTGAGTTTTGGTGTTCCAAGTCACCTTTTTTTTAATCTCTAATCAAAAGGAAATATTTTTTATCTGCAAACCAGAAATTCAGGTAAGGAATTCTATTGACCGAGAGGAAGGTGTTAGGCACCCCTCGAGTCCCATGGTTCTAGCATGGTTGCTTTATTGATTTATGTATGACTTAATCTAATTTTGAAAATATTATATTTCTTGGTTTTGCAAAAATTTATTTACCTATCTTCTTCAATTTATCTGAAATTTATTTTAAAAAAAACTATCATAGTTTATTAGCTCGTGGTGTATTGATAGCAGCGCTTTCCAATCTTGCCACGAATTTAGTTATCTCTTTGTTTTTTACTCTTCCAGATTTAAATTACGTTATATTTTGATTTATATATATATTTTGGAATGACATGAGAAGAATTATAATTTTTGAATACTTACCTATAATTTTCAAGATTTAAATTTTAAGTTAGTCCAACCAATTCTTGCCGTAACTTATATTAGAATACGACAAACAAACAAACAAAACATGAAAGATCAATATAATTAAGTTCCATCATCAATACTCCAACTTAATTTCGTTTAATTGTATATTATTCTTGTCTTATCTATAAATTAAAGTAAGCTAAATAAAATAAAATAAAATAAAGTACTCTACTCAACCATCTGTACACCCAAAAATAGTTATATATACATAAGTGTTTATTCAATAAATTATTAGAAGATGATATACTTAACATATTCTGTCTCTTTTTTTTTTAAAAAAAAAAAAACTCATCCGTAACTTTTCACCCACATATAACGTATTCTTCTTTAATGTCTATCATACATATGCTAATGAACAAACTTACAAGAATATATGTCAACGATGTTCAGGAAAATATCAAACATAATAAGGAATGAATTTTACGTAATAATCAACTTGGCACACCAAACAATATAAACAATCATTTGAATAACTCTATTTATATTTTGATTAACAATAAAAGTTACAGAGAATAAATAAAGTAAGAACCTGTGCGATGAACTAGCTAAAGGCGAAACCGAAAAACCTCGAATAGGAACCAAACTCAATTCTCCAAGTTTCGAAAAAATTCCTTCTTTCCTTTTTCTTACTTTTCCTCCTCTTACTTTTCTTTTGTGCTGACTTTTCCCTTTTTCTACTTCTACTACTCTTTCTCTTTTTTTTTACTTCTTTGCTGACCCTCTTTTTTACTCTAACTTCTCTCCTTTTGCTGCCTTTTTTCTACTCTCTCTCGTGTGTGTGTATTTATAGCCACCAAATAGAAGTTGTAGTGTGTGTCATGTTGTGTAGAAGTGGGGTGATTTTGTGGGTTAGTTGGTAAAATGTGGGGGAGTGGGGTTTTATGGGTAGTTTTAAGAATTATTTTAGTTTTTCTTTTTATTTTATTATCTATATATATATATATATATATATATTTAATTTTGTTTTTGGTTTTGAAAAGAAAAGAAAATGTTAGGAAATTACTATAAATAAAAATAAATAAGTAAATAAGAAAAATTAACTAGCTAAACTAAAATATAGTTAACAAAATACTAACAACACTAGATTATATATTAAAACCAAAATTAAAAGAAAACATATATTTTTTAGAAATTTTCTTTTCTTTAAAATAAAATTTACATCAAAAAGTTATTATAAATAAAATAAAAATAGCAATATTTAATTTAGATTCAAAATATTTAAACACTAAAAAAAATATATAATTTAAGTTTGGTCCAAAATTAGGTGTTAACAGGATGCCCCTCTTTTCTTGAGAACATGAAGAGTTTTCAAGCAAAGAAGTTAACGTGCCTAATTTTGGCCTAACCATTATTAGAAGGTAAGGAAAAAGAATGGGGGAAAAAGAGTAAGCAAGAGTGACCGAGCCCTGGTTTTGGGCAGCCTACATATCTCGGGTTGTAAGAGAATCAGGTCACGTGTAGTTCAAATAGTTGCAAAGATGGATAGATGGATTAGAGAGTTGAGTCTAGTCCCATCGAGATTCCGGCTCGTGATTCCTATTATTACATTGAAGATAATAACACTAAAAGAAACGATACAAGATCTATTCAATTCTACTTGGCTCGACTCTCTTTTCTTTCATGTCTTCCCTTGCATCTTCAGTTATCACCTTGCCTTTTCCTGGCGGGTATCTTGATCTCAAAATCTAATCTTGAAGTTTGTGTTTGAGGCTTGAACTTGAAATCTCAATTGAGTTACCGATGCCTCTCCAGGAGAAAGTTAGTACACTATTCGTGTACACTTGTTTCCTGAAATGAAGTTCAGAAGCAGAATCTTGATATGTTGAGCTGCTACATGGGTCCGAATCGACTCTTAATGTTATTCTTCACTTCACCAATCGAACAAATGTCACTCCGATATTGATGTCCAAACTTGTGGTCACCGAGGGACCTGCCTGCACTCAAAAAAAAAAAAAAAAAACAAAATTTTTCTGCCCCAGTTTGCGCTAAGAAAAATTTTGTAGGTTATTCTGCTTGACTTGAACATAATATTAAACAAAAATAATAAAATGATTAAAACAAAGAAAAAAATGAATACTCCATTATTGAATGAAATTAGATTTTATGCGTTATGGAAAATAAAAATGGGGGCTATCATGCCCCATTAAGATATGAACGAATATTATGAGGGTTCGTGCCCTAGGCGAATATTATGAGGGTTCGTGCCCTAAGCGAATATTATGAGGGTTCGCGCCCTAAGCGAATATTATGAGGGTTCGCCCCCTAAGCGAATATTATGAGGGTTCGCGCCCTAAGCGAATATTATGAGGGTTCGCGCCCTAAGCGAATATTATGAGGGTTCGCGCCCTAAGCGAATATTATGAGGGTTCGCGCCCTAAGCGAATATAATGAGGGTTCGCGCCCTAAGCGAATATTATGAGGGTTCGCTCCCTAAGCGAATATTATGAGGGTTCGCGCCCTAAGCGAATATTATGAGGGTTCGCGCCCTAAGCGAATATTATGAGGGTTCGCGCCCTAAGCGAATATTATGAGGGTTCGCGCCCTAAGCGAATGTTATGAGGGTTCGCGCCCTAAGCGAATGTTATGAGGGTTCGCTCCCTAAGCGAATGTTATGAGGGTTCGCTCCCTAAGCGAATATTATGAGGGTTCGCGCCCTAAACGAATGAATTATTTTTTATTTTACTTTTTTTTTTAAAAAAAAATAAGATGAAATAAAATATGCCCCAGTTTTGAAACTGAGAAATTTTGAAACCTTTTTTTTTTTTTTTTAATCGTGAATTTTTATTTATTATTATTACTTTTTTTTTTATAAAAATAAAAAAATAAAAAAAATGCCCCAGTTTCGACTAGGAAAACAAAGGTCCTTTTTACGGATTTCTGATATGAATTAACAATAATTTTACTATGCGCACATTGGATCGCACATAAAGATTTGAGAACTTACCTTTGGTGCTCGTCTCTCAAAACTATTTACAGGATTTGCTCGTACCTGTTTAATCAAAGAACAATTTGTTAGTTTTCCTAACTGGTGGTTGATTTGTGGCCTTGATCCCGTGGGGTTTGATTTGTCATGCAATTCACTCGGCTTGGAAGATTGACTTTATTGGTGATTGATCAAATTGCTTGAAAGCTCTTAAAAGTCAATCCCTATCTTTTCGGATGCGCGCCATGAATGCTTCGATCAAATATTGATTTGTGCATATTGCGTGGATCATCTTGTTTCAGCAAGCATTCCCTTGCCTTAGTGATCTTCCCCTATGGAGACTTGCCAAAATTTTTCTTTTTCTTTATCTTAGCTAGTCCACAAATGTGTTTCACCGGTTGTGTATGCCCCTCGCTCTTCAACTGAAAAACTGTTAGTGAATTTTGCAACTTTTCCTTTAACACTTGACACAAGATTTTGAGAGCAGAGACTCAACACAAGTACGATAGGGTGACGCAATGGATCATAACTTTACGAGGGAAGGTTATCTCTTGAAGAGGGGACAAGGAAAAGAAAGAAATAAAAGAATCAAAGAATTTATATGAACGTACGTACCGATTTTAAGGAATCATGACATGCATTTCGGCTCATACACTTCGATCCATCCAAATAGTCTAAATCTCATAAAACAATGTTGTGCCTTTCAATTTAGAGCTGACCTCTCTTTCATTTTCTTTTACCATCGTCTTATGGTGTCGTAGGGCTCTCACCTATAAGACTCTCACCTTTGTAAAACCACACATCTGTGACACCGTGCTTTGAAGCATCTTGAAGAATGATTGAGAAGTCTTTTTAAGGCATGTGAGAAAGGCTTTTAGAAAGATTTACAACTTTGGAACCATTAAAATATGCCCCGGCTTTGAACACGCCAAAACACATTTTTTTTTTTTGGTCAGACCGAACCCCAAGATAGGGTTGCCTACGTATCCTTTTAGGAATCAGGTCGCACGTAGTTCGATGAAGGGTTTTTTTTTTTTTGCCTTTTTTTTCTTTTTTTTTCGGTTCCAAAGAGAGAAAATTTCGAAGAGGTAGACGGTGTTCGAACAGAGGTCATCTTATCTTGGGAATACTAGTCACGCCGGTGTCGAACCAAAGGTATTAAACATAATATCTTTTGACCGAGTCGGCATTAACCATTATGTCGGCTACCTTTTCCTCCATATCTGCCAATTGCAAAACTCCTTTTGGTAATACTCGTTTAACGATATAAGGGCCTTGCCAATTTGGGGAAAATTTTCCTTTAACTTCTTTTTGGTGGGGAAGGATGCGTTTTACAACAAGCTGACCGACCTCAAAATTTCTAGGGCGTACCTTCTTATTATAGGCTCGAGCCATCCTTTGCTGGTACAACTGGTCGAAACAGACTGCCGTCAATCGTTTTTCATCTATTAATACTAATTGCTCCAACCTTTTCTTCACCCATTCTGTATCATCAATTTCTGCTTCAACAATGATTCGAAGCGAAGGGATTTCAACTTCTGCAGGTATAACAGCCTCAGTTCCATAGACTAATAAGTAAGGAGTTGCACCGATTGATGTACGGGTGGTCGTGCGATATCCCAAAAGAGCAAAAGGTAATTTCTCATGCCACTGTCTGGATCCCTGGACCATTTTTCTAAGAATCTTCTTGATATTCTTATTTGCTGCTTCTACAGCTCCATTTGCTTTGGGTCGATAAGGGGTTGAATAGTGATGGGCAATTTTAAATTGCTCACAAACCTCCTTCATTTGGTGGCTATTAAGGTTTGCCGCATTGTCTGTGACAATGATCCTCGGCATACCAAAACGACATATGATATTGGAATGGATAAAGTTCACCACTGCTTTCTTGGTGACTGCTTTTAAAGTAACAGCTTCCACCCACTTGGTGAAATAGTCAATGGCGACCAGAATAAATCGATGCCCGTTAGAAGCTTTTGGCTCGATTGGCCCAATAACGTCTATGCCCCAAGCAACAAAAGGCCAAGGAGCAGACATAAAGTGTAACTCTGAAGGGGGTGAGTGAATTAAGTCACTATGGATTTGACACTGATGACACTTTCGAACAAAACGAAAGCAATCTCTTTCCATGGTCAACCAGTAAAATCCTGCCCGAATAATCTTCTTTGCTAAAACATAACCATTCATATGCGGGCCGCATACCCCCGAATGTACTTCAGCCATGATCATTTCTGCTTCTTGAGAACTCACACATCTTAATAAATTCAAGTCTGGGGTTCTTTTATATAAAACCTCCCCGCTTAGAAGGAAACCACTGGCAAGTCGCCTAATAGTCTTCTTTTGATCTCTATTGGCATGCAGTGGATATTCTCTTTCTTTTAAGAACCGTTTGATGTCATGATACCATGGTTCACCATCTGGCTCCGCTTCAGTTATATTACAATAACCATGCTCATCCCTGATTTGAATTTCTAGGGGATTGATATAGGTGTTGCCTGGGTATGGAAGCATTGAGGCTAAGGTAGCTAAAGCATCAGCCAACTCATTGTGGGACTTGGGGATATATCTGAACTCAATGGACTTGAACCTTTTGCTAAGGTTCTCTAAACAGTGCTTGTATGGGATGAGCTTAATATCCCGAGTTTCCCATTCGCCTTGAGCTTGTCGAACAAGCAAGTCGGAGTCCCCCAAAACCACTAGCTCGTGCACATCTAAATTTATTGCCATATTCAATCCCATAATGCAAGCTTCGTATTCTGCTGTATTGTTGGTACAAAAGAACCGAAGGCGTGCGGTGGCAGGATAATGGTGTCCAGTTGGTGAAATAAGGACTGCTCCAATTCCCACTCCATTGACATTGACAGCTCCATCAAAATATAACTTCCATATCTGGCTATCCCTTAGCCTTTCTTCCTCAGCTATGTTAACCTCTTCATCTGGGAAGTATGTGTCTAATGGCTGGTATTCATCATCAACTGGATTTTCTGCTAGATGATCAGCCAATGCTTGTGCTTTCATGGCAGTACGAGTAACGTACACTATGTCAAATTCCGTAAGTAAGATCTGCCACTTTGCCAGTCTACCCGTTGGCATAGGTTTTTGAAAAATATATTTCAAAGGGTCCATTTGAGATATGAGATAGGTTGTGTATGACAAAAGGTAGTGCTTCAATTTTTGAGCCACCCAAGTTAAGGCGCAACATGTCCTCTCTAAGAGAGTGTATTTCGCCTCATAGTTTGTGAACTTTTTGCTCAAATAATAAATTGCTTGCTCCCTTTTGCCTGTGGCATCATGTTGACCTAGAACACAACCGAAGGCACTATCCATCACTGAGAGATATAAGAATAAAGGTCTTCCGGGCTCCGGAGGGACTAATACTGGAGGGTGCATTAGATATTCTTTGATCTTGTCAAAAGCTTCTTGACACTCACTCGTCCATTTGACAGCGGCATCTTTTTTCAACAACTTGAAGATTGGCTCACATGTGATGGTAAGCTGCGCGATGAACCGACTGATATAATTCAGTCTCCCTAGAAGGCTCATGACTTCTGTCTTATTCCTCGGATGAGGTAATTCTTGAATAGACTTTATCTTGGCAGGATCTAGCTCAATGCCTCTTCGACTAACTATGAAACCTAGAAGCTTTCCTGAAGGTACTCCAAATGCGCATTTAGCTGGATTGAGCTTAAGGTTGTACTTTCGTAATCTTTCGAAGAATTTCCTTAAGTCACGTACATGATCTGCTTGTGTTCTAGATTTAACAATGACATCATCGACATATACTTCAACTTCCTTGTGCATCATATCATGGAATATGGCGGTCATAGCTCTCATGTAGGTCGCCCCTGCATTTTTAAGACCAAACGGCATGACCCTATAATAGTAGGTCCCCCAGGGGGTAGTGAAAGCAGTCTTCTCTGCATCATTTTCATCCATGAGAATTTGGTGATATCCAGCATAACAGTCCACAAAAGATTGAATCTCATGTTTGGCACAATTATCAACTAGAATGTGAATGTTGGGTAATGGGAAGTTGTCTTTTGGACTCGCTTTGTTTAAATCCCTATAGTCGACGCAAACTCTGGTTTTCCCATCTTTCTTTGGCACTGGCACCACATTGGCCAACCACGTAGTGTATTGCACAACTCTAATCACATTTGCATCTAGTTGTTTCATAATTTCCTCTTTTATTTTGTCACTCACGTCTGTCTTGAACTTTCTTTGCTTTTGTTGGACAGGTGAGAAATCAGGATATGTGGGTAGTTTATGAACTACCAGATCAACACTCAAACCTGGCATGTCATCGTAGGACCAAGCAAAGACATCTCTATATTCGAATAGAACTTGAATTAGTTCATCTCGGGTCTTTTGTTCGACGTGAATACTTATTTTTGTCTCTCGAGTTTCCTCTCGAGTTCCCAAATTGACTGTCTCAGTTTCGTTTAAATTGGCTTAGGTTTATTCTCAAATTGGTCCAATCCCTTTTTAATTTCTTCATATGCTCCATCTTCATCATATTCTTCAAGATCTTGATTTATTGTTTTGAGATCAGACAATTTTTTAGGATCTAGACATAAACTCCGCATGCATGTCATGTTATTAAAGTCGGTATTAACGTAACTGAAATGAAAATAAAACAAAATCAGAAAAGCGGAGAGACATGCTACTCGCTTTTACTAGGGAAATTGGAACTTCATTAAACTGGATTGAAATGGTAACGGACTAACATGGAATAAGAACAACTAAGACATTTAGATTACAACCCTAAAAATAGTGCAAATGTAGGAAAAGATGCAAAATAAACTACCAAAACTCCTTCCTGCTAGGGAGAGGAGTGACTTCCCAATTGTTGAGTTGGACATTGGGGCCGATGAATTGCACATCTGCATGACTGGGGCCCTCGTCTATATGAGCCATGTTCACTTCATAAAACATCTCCTTAAGACCTTGACAGATTTCATCTGTATCATTTTCACGTTGAGATTTAGTGAAAGACTCAAGAATATGAGGGATCGGCCTTGGCAAACTCCAAGCCTTCTTTTTGTGCTCTTTTGCCCATTTTCTGTCAACTTTAGTTGGTTCAAAACCCAACCCAAATGTTTCTTGATTGCCTATTGGATCGATAGGATCTACCCTTCCTTGCAATGACAATCCCAGTCCCTTTCCAGGCTCATAACCGTTATGTATCATTTGAGCTACCACCATGAACGAAGTAGAAGAGAGATGAGGATTTGGTATAGGCTTCCCTTCCATAAGCTGATTGACCGCTACTATCTCGAGGGCCTGATAATTGAGGAATTCATATTATTTTTTGGCCTCTATGCATGGTGTGGAAGGATCTCGATATATCGGGAGGTCGTCTTCACCATGGACAATGATTTCTTGTTTGTCATGTTCAAATTTGACCATCTGATGCAAAGTAGATGGTACAGCCCTGGCCATGTGGATCCATGGCCTTCCCAAGAGTAAGTTGTAAGAGGTGTTCATGTCAATTACTTGAAAGGTAATTCCAAACTCCACCGGCCCAATTGTCACGATCAAGTAAATTTCACCAACTGTATCTCGTTTTGCTCCATCAAATGCTCGTACACACACATTGTTAGTGCGAATTCTATCAGTGTTAATCTTCAAACTTTGTAATGTGGAAAGAGGACAAATGTCGACACCTGATCCCCCATCAACCAGGACCCTCTTCACATAATGTTCTTCACATTTCACGGTTAGATGTAGAGCCTTGTTGTGCCCGGACCCTTCCAAAGGCAATTCATCATCCGTGAATGCGATTCTATTTACCTCAAATATCCTGCTGGCTATCTTTTCCACGTGACTTACCGTGGTATTTTCGGAAACGTACGCCTCATTTAAAATTTTAATCAATACTTGACGATGCTCCTTGGAGTGTAGGAGCAATGATAGCAAGGAGATTTGGGCAGGGGTTTTTCTTAACTGATCGATAATAGAATAATCTTGAGCCTTTATCTTTTTCAAGAACTCTTCGGCTTCTTCTTCAGTGATAGGCTTTTTCACCGGCAGCTGGCTTTCTTTTGCGTGCTTGGCTCCTCTTAGTTCCTCTGGGACATAACATCGTCCAGAACGAGTCATACCGCCTGCTTCATTAATCTCTTCGGCGAGCTCTTTCCCTTTGTATGTCACAATGGTTTTGTTGTAGTTCCATGGGACAGTTTTCATGCTTGTGATCGGGAGTTGTTTTGCAAACTTTATTACAACTGGCTCCTCTGTCTTTCTTAAACCGTCTTGGGTTAAATAGGCACTTGAAAATCTTCCGGGAACATGTAGTTTTGGCCCATTTAATGTTATTTCTCCTTTAATAGCCCCAGGGACATACAATACTGGTTTTCTTAAGCTCTCAGGAGTTGAATTTGCACCTATCACAATCAATGGTCCCCTTTGCATAAATTCTAAGACCATGCTTGACTTTTCTTCTGGGGGCCTACCTTCAATGTTCTCTCTATCTGTTGGTTCACTTTTCATATGAGCGCTTATCATTCCAACGACACGCTCATTGTTGTGAGCAGGAAGTGGATTGTTGGTGACATTCGGAGCTTCCTCATTACGTATCACAATTACTTTGTCATTGATTAGCTTCTCGATGACCCTCTTTAAGGTCCAACAATTTTCGGTGCTATGACCAGGGGCATTAGAGTGATACTCACACGTAACTGTTGGATCAAAGCCTCTCATATTTGGGTTGACCTGATAAGGAACGATAGGTTCAACCAGTCTTAATTGCATTAATTTTCGCAATAGGCTAGCGTATGATTCTCCAATTGGGGTGAAAGTTTCCTTTTGACCTTGTTTCTTAGCATAATCCGCCCTTGGAGGTGGATTATAAGGTGCCTGGAAGCTCTGTTGTTGGGGCCGAGAGCCTTGTGGGGCAGGTGCCCGCCATTGTCGGTGTTGAGGAGGTCGGGCATATGCTTGAGTGTTGAAAACTGCATATGGGGGTGGATAATAGTGTTGAGGTACAATAGGTTGTCCTTGTTGGACTTGCACATGAGGGTAGTTTGTCCTCCTTTGCGTACCTTTTGATCCTAACACCATCATGGACCCTTCTTCCTTCTTCTTTCGGTTCCCAAAACCACCTGATCCACTTTGTATTGCTTGTGTGGTGGCTTTGATAGCTGCTTGACTCACAATTTTTCCCGATTTTATGCCATTTTCCACCATTTCTCCAATCTTGATTGCTTCAGCGAAGGTCTTTCCCATTGCGGCAAGCAAGTAGTGAAAATAGTCAGGTTCTTGGGCCTGGAGAAAAACATCAATCAACTCTTGATCTTTCATTGGTGGCTTGACTCTAGCTGCCTGTTCTCTCCATTTTATGGCATATTCCCTAAAACTTTCAGTTGATTTCTTTTTCAAGTTAGCGAGGGAATTGCGGTCTGGGATGATGTCAATATTATACTGAAATTGTTGAACAAAATCCTGAGCCATGTCATCCCAAACATGCCAACGAGAAATATCTTGATCAATGAACCATTCTGAGGCCAACCCCGTTAGGCTCTCTCCAAAGTAGGCCATAAGGAGTTCTTCTCTTCCTCCTGCTCCCCTTAGTTGATTACAGTACTTCTTTAAGTGAGCCACGGGATCACCATGGCCACTATACTTGTCAAATTTTGGGAGATTAAACCCATCAGGCAAGTGAACATCAGGGAACATACACAAGTCCTTGAACGAGACACTTTTATGTCCTCCTAATCCTTGCATGTTTTTTAAGTTCTGTTCCAGACTTCTCATCTTCTTAGCCATTTCTTCATGTTCCTCGTTCTTGGTTGTTTTCTCAACTTCTATAGGGGAATTATACTGATGAGTTTGGTAGTAGGCATCTGGAATTTTAATAGTCATTTCAGGGGCATATCCTTGACTGGGATAGGCCTTGGACAAAGGATCATCATTGAATTTGGGGACCAATTTGGGCTGAAGGACTGTATTGGTTTGTGCGGCTGGCATGAAAAGTGGATTACTTATCATAGGCGTATTCAGAGGGCGCACAGTGGAAGTCTCACCAGCATTGGATGTGTTAACATATGGGCCAAACCCAGGAGGGTAGAGTGGATCACTCGTTGGGGGCGGCATAGCTGTATTTAGGTACTCTGGGATTGAAGGTGGCGGGGCTTGCCCGCTCATCCAAGCCTGGTACATTTCAGCCATTTGCTGCCTTAGCATCCTTACTTCCTCCACTGGCACTGATTCTTGTTGAACTATCGAGTTTTGGATATCCTCATTATCCGATTCTGTTCCGTCTTTGCGGGTCATCTTCTTTTTTCCCTTTGACCTTGTGTTGTATGGATGAGATGCCAGTTTAACCACAAATCAACCACCTTAAAGCTTTCTCTCTTTAACAAAACAACACATGTTAGGGTTTATAACTGTGCAGATATCAATCGCACATTGTATGTTATGCTCCCTAAATTATTTCTATAGTGGAGACGGCTTTCATGTTTCATCCCGGCTTTTAGGTGAATTTTTTTTTTTTAGAGATATTTTGATCGAACCCATTGAGGTTGCCTATGTATCATGTTAAACATGAATCAGATCATTACGTAGTTCCTGAAAAAAAAATGCTTTTTTTTTTAATAACATAAAGAAAAACACAATTTTAAGTAACTAGAAAAATAACTTTTCATTTGTGCCCAAAAGGTTCTGAATACAAATAACCCAAAATAAAACTAAGACTTGAAGTTATAACAGATTTGACAAAAATAAAATAAAAGAAAGGGAAATAACAATAATGAAAATGCTTTCTTGGAATGTCTTGGATTTCAGTCACTTCTCAGGTCTGAATAAATTTTGAACAGTGCTTTCGGCAGGTGTGGTGCCAATTCCCGTGCTTGTCGGCCCAAGGTCTCATCATCTCGATGAAGATAACTGCCATATACATCAATTAGGTCTTCAGCAATCTGAACCACGTGTCCTTTGGCTTCCTCCATGTTTTCATGACAATTCTGCAGCCAATCTTGAGTGGTATAGATCTCACGGTTCAAATTGTCTTCTTGTGCCTGAAGCTCTTCTACTTGGTTAAGAAGTCCATTCCTCTCTGTAATCCATTGGTTCCTTTCACTCTCGACCTCTGCCTGGTAAACCGTGAAACGCCTTGCTATGTTTTTCTCCCGCTCCATAGAGGCTTTCAACTGAGCTTGCAACCTAGTCTGTGTCTATACCATTAGGGCCTTTTCCCTTTTAAATTCTTCTTCTTGTTGCTCCATGGCGCCTGTGGTAATGCCCAGATCCTCACGCAAAGACTGAATGGTGGCTTGGCGCTCTCTTTCTACCCTCTTTCGAATCAATCTCATTCGAGCCTCCATTGTTGCCTCGTGTTGTACCAGTTCTTCTCGGACATTCTTCAAAGCATTACTTAAGCCATCAAGAGTGGACTGATAACTCCTCTCAACTTCGAGGCGGGCTTGCTTAACTTTGACCTCGGTTTCAGCTATATAATCTATGGGTCCCCTTGCCGATCTTTCGGGCATGGCCTTAAGCGGGGGCTGATCATAAAACCATACCAAGTATGACTGGTCCACCTCACCTTTGCTACGATCTGTCACTCTTTCTTGGGAGCTCGAGAGTATGCGCCCTCCCCAAATCTTGAATATCTCTGACTCTCTGAGAGGAATATCGGGATGAAACTCATACATAAACTCTCGCATGTCTTCACATCGGGGAAGACACTGTCGTCGACCCAATTGCCTCATGACCCTGAGTGGTGGATAGGGTTGGACACCACGGAGACCCATTAGGACAATGAACGGTCGAAAGGAGGACATGTATATTATCTCTTCTGACGGGAACCAGTGATAATTCCATACAATCTTATCGGCAGTTAACTCGTTAAGATATCTTCTCCACGCTTTGATGCCCTCAGGGAAAACCTGATCTTCGATCCTTTCTTTATGACCACCGATGTAATCATTCCATTCTACTTTGAAGTCTATTGCATAGGGGTGATATCGGATGTGTTCGAGCATCCATATTTGTAACAAGATATTACATCCCTCAAAATAGTCTTCACCATTTTTGCACCTTGTCAAGGCGCGGTAGATGTCAGCTAGAACCATTGGTACCAGGGTAATATTAGGCCTCTTCTCAAAAGCTGGAAGGACAGCGGCCAAGTTTATGTCAATCTTTTGCCCCCTTCTTGGGAATACCATAGTTCCTAAGAAAGCCACTATAAATGCCTCGTAACTGTGCTTCTCCCAAGTCTGGCGGCACCCCTTGTTACAGAGTTGTTTTCCATAGACCTCAAATCCATCTTGTCGGCCATATCTTTTGTAGAGGAAATCTAAATGAACCCAACCCTGCTTTAAACAATCCATCTCCACTTGTTTAATGTGCATCATTTCTAAGAATCTTCTTGCACCAATATGCTTGGGCATCATAGGTTCTCCTTTGTGAAGGTCCTTGCCCGTACCCATGAATGCTCCTATTTCTTCTAGAGTTGGAGTAAGTTCGAAATCAGCAAAATGAAAGACATTGTTCAACGGATCCCAAAAAGAGACTAAAGCTTCTATCACATCCCTTCGCGGCTCCACATACAAGAGGCTTCGCAAGTATCCTAGACGCTTAAATACCTCCCCTTTTCCATAATTTCCCATATTTTCGTACCATGCCTTCAAATACACCGGAGCCTTGTCTAACACCATAAACTGGGGTGGCTGGTCATCTCTAGGCCTCTTATCAGATCTCCCCATTGAGCTCATTTTGTCCCTATAGGGTGATGGCAAATTAGAAAAAATTGACACTGGCGACATCAAGAGAAATTATTGTTGCATTTTGAAAACAGAGGGCAGACTCATTGAGAAAATGAGATGGACATGATTTTTCAAGACATTATGTTTTTTTTTTTTTAAAAAAAAAGATAATGAATAAATAAATAAATTAAATCTTAAAGTCTATACTTTGGGGGAAAAATTGATGAATTTTATATATATTATTCATTTACTATTTATTATTATTATCTATATTTTTTTTAAAAAAAAAAAAAAAAAACTTAGGTCTAACGAACTTTATGACACCAAACTAGAGTAAAAAACAAATCTATTTTCACTTTAAACCCTATAAAAATTATTTTAATGAAAATTAAAGCCTCTTTATTTTCTTAAAGGAAAGAAAGAGAGAAAAAAAAATCTTTTAGTCTGTTTTGTTTTTTTTTCAAAGAAAGAGTAACTTGAAAAAAAGAGAAAACACAAAGTTATCTTATTTTCAATTCGTTTAAAAGCCGGTCAACATTTGATATAGCCCCTCTGATGATGCAACAAGTAGCATAGAGAATGTGCATGATAGTCTTAAAATTGGGTGCCTGTCCTAGACGGACTCGACCCCAGTGTCGAGCCCCACTAAGTCAAAATTCATGATGCAAACAAAGCGTACCCTAAGACTGGTCCAGCTAGGTTTTAAACCCTAATGTACTTGGTGTCTAGACCGGCTGTAAAACGAGTGGACAACCCGAGTTTGGGAAGTAACAGCTTACCGGTAGCAGGGCTTTCCGGCCTCACTGTCTGGAACTTCCCATCCTAAAACTTGTGTAATTAAATTCCTTCCCAGGAGCGTAAACGCATCTCTGGTATCTCAAAGAAAGTTTCGGGAGCGTAAATCGCATCTCCGAATAAAGTGGACTTTTAGAAGACTTAGATGGGTGCGCGAGTGAGGGCAATTTATATTTCAAATAATATTGAAGCAGTAAATAAGAAGACAAATAGCACATTAAACCAACAAACATAATAAATACATAAATAAATAAAGTCATGCATAAATCAATATTTCTTTAAGCCTGAATTCTGGCTCTCCCCAGCAGAGTCGCCACCTGTCACACCCCTATTTTTCCCCCGTGCGTGTGGATTTTGAACAATAGAGTTTTTCCAATTAAAGTGACATTTTGAAAAGAGATTATTTATTTATTTAGAGTCGCCACTTGGAATTGAGTTTTGGTGTTCCAAGTCACCTTTTTTTTAATCTCTAATCAAAAGGAAATATTTTTTATCTGCAAACCAGAAATTCGGGTAAGGAATTCTATTGACCGAGAGGAAGGTGTTAGGCACCCCTCGAGTCCCATGGTTCTAGCATGGTTGCTTTATTGATTTATGTATGACTTAATCTAATTTTGAAAATATTATATTTCTTGGTTTTGCAAAAATTTATTTACCTATCTTCTTCAATTTATCTGAAATTTATTTTAAAAAAAACTATCATATTTTATTAGCTCGTGGTGTATTGATAGCAGCGCTTTCCAATCTTGCCACGAATTTAGTTATCTCTTTGTTTTTTACTCTTCCAGATTTAAATTACGTTATATTTTGATTTATATATATATTTTGGAATGACATGAGAAGAATTATAATTTTTGAATACTTACCTATAATTTCCAAGATTTAAATTTTAAGTTAGTCCAACCAATTCTTGCCGTAACTTATATTAGAATACGACAAACAAACAAACAAAACATGAAAGATCAATATAATTAAGTTCCATCATCAATACTCCAACTTAATTTCGTTTAATTGTATATTATTCTTGTCTTATCTATAAATTAAAGTAAGCTAAATAAAATAAAATAAAATAAAGTACTCTACTCAACCATGTGTACACCCAAAAATAGTTATATATACATAAGTGTTTATTCAATAAATTATTAGAAGATGATATACTTAACATATTCTGTCTCTTTTTTTAAAAAAAAAAAAACCTCATCCGTAACTTTTCACCCACATATAACGTATTCTTCTTTAATGTCTATCATACATATGCTAATGAACAAACTTACAAGAATATATGTCAACGATATTCAGGAAAATATCAAACATAATAAGGAATGAATTTTACGTAATAATCAACTTGGCACACCAAACAATATAAACAATCATTTGAATAACTCTATGTATATTTTGATTAACAATAAAAGTTACAGAGAATAAATAAAGTAAGAACCTGTGCGATGAACTAGCTAAAGGCGAAACCGAAAAACCTCGAATAGGAACCAAACTCAATTCTCCAAGTTTCGAAAAAATTCCTTCTTTCCTTTTTCTTACTTTTCCTCCTCTTACTTTTCTTTTGTGCTGACTTTTCCCTTTTTCTACTTCTACTACTCTTTCTCTTTTTTTTACTTCTTTGCTGACCCTCTTTTTTACTCTAACTTCTCTCCTTTTGCTGCCTTTTTTCTACTCTATCGTGTGTGTGTATTTATAGCCACCAAATAGAAGTTGTAGTGTGTGTCATGTTGTGTAGAAGTGGGGTGATTTTGTGGGTTAGTTAGTAAAATGTCGTTTTATGGGTAGTTTTAAGAATTATTTTAGTTTTTCTTTTTATTTTATTATTTATATATATATATATATATATATATATATATATATATATATTTTTTTAATTTTGTTTTTGGTTTTGAAAAGAAAAGAAAATGTTAGGAAATTACTATAAATAAAAATAAATAAGTAAATAAGAAAAATTAACTAGCTAAACTAAAATATAGTTAACAAAATACTAACAACACTAGATTATATATTAAAACCAAAATTAAAAGAAAACATATATTTTTTAGAAATTTTCTTTTCTTTAAAATAAAATTTACATCAAAAAGTTATTATAAATAAAATAAAAATAGCAATATTTAATTTAGATTCAAAATATTTAAACACTAAAAAAAATATATAATTTAAGTTTGGTCCAAAATTAGGTGTTAACAGGCGCCACAACGGCTCGGTCATATTCCCCATAAGATTTTCATTCCTCCTTATAATGAAAACTGGGGCAGAATTTTTGAGAAGATCTCAAAAATTCGCTAGAAAGCAATTTTCTCCAACAAGATCGGGGGTCACAATATGCAACTGGGGCAGATTTTTTTAGAAGATCTCAGAAATTCCTCCAAAAGATGTTTCTCCAACGAATTAAGTTTGGAATTTTATCGAAGGGCATAACCGGAGGCAAAGTTTTGAGAAAGTCTAAAAAAAATCACAAAGGTGTCGTTTGCTACATTCAAGCAAACTGGGGCAGAATTTTGAGGAGAGTCCTCAAAATTCCACTCAAACTACGTTTCAAAGAGCAGACGAGTACGCAAGTCAGTTGCATGAAGGAACACGAGGACAAGGCCAACACAAATCAGTCTCTCAAACTAAGAATTTTTCTTTGGATGCAGGAACAATGAAATCACAGAAATGATGACGTCAAAACTTTCAAGCATGAGGTGCCACTTACATACACCATGGCCTCAACATAATTAATCACACAATTTCTCATCTCATCTTATCTTCAATTTATTATATTATGTCAAGATGATTTCTAATTACTTTCACTATATTTTGCAGTAATTAGACACAAGTTTGATGGATTTTCAAAGCTCAAAAGAATCAAGCCAGCATTGCCGGATACAGAGCGTGTGTAAGGACTACAAGATTGCAAAGGAGCAAACATCAAGTAGTGATAAGTCATGATTGAGATCACCGCTAAGTTTACCATGGCCTTATCTTTATAGCTGAATGGCATAACCTCACACTTTATCTTTAGTGTAGACTTTACGTTATTATGATTGTTAATGTTTGATCTCAAGTTTTGCAGGTGGTTATGCTAGTAAAGTTGGGACAATGCTGAAACCAACGTCAAATCTGGAGATGATGCTACGAAAGTGTTGCAAGGACGAAGAAAAAAGTCTATCGAATCATTAGGCGCTGAAGATTGCATATCTTCACGACAATTAAGGTTACAAGTCATTTCGAGTCTTCAACAATGGCTGAAGATATAGTGCGATAAACTCAAAGTTTATTGAGTTTCTCAGGAGAAGATGAGAAAGGCTTTAATCTTCGTGCAAAAGAATTCAGCCACCTCACTTCGATTGTTCTATCTCTTAAAAGAGGTAGTCGTAACCATGACAAATGTACATGCCAATATGGTTTCTGCTTTGTCCATTAGGATGGTCGTCACGTATCTATATAAGCATACGTGTTTGTTGACCAAGTGAGGGTTAATATTCTAGATTTTTGGGTTGCCCACCCCATAAGTAGTTTATGAATTTTACTTGTTTATTCGAGGGCCTCGACATATGATTTTGTTGGGTTAACCACCCCATAAGTGGTTTTGCATAGTTTTTTTTGTCTATTTCAGGGACCTTATATTAAACCAAGTCGGATTATTATCGGGCCACCCACCTCGTTACAGTTGGCTATTATCACAGTTATGTTATTGCCAAAAGGAACATCTATGCATATTGTCGTCACTTTATTTTCAGGACTATCGTCATGTTTATATTATTGTCAAGAGGAGCATCTATGGATATCGTCGTCAATTTATTTCCCAGGACCATCATCATATTTATACAATCACCAAGAGGAGCATCTATGCATATCATCATCAAGACTATATTTATATTTGTATTATTGCCAAGATGATTATCGGGCCATCCACCCCGTTACAGTTGGAGGATTATCGGGCCATCCACCCCGTTACAGTTGGACGATTATCGGGCCATCCACCCCGTTACAGTTGGATGATTATCGGGCCATCCACCCCGTTACAGTTGGACGATTATCGGGCCATCCACCCCGTTACAGTTGGACATTTATCGGGCCATCCACCCCGTTACAGTTGGATGACTATCGGGCCATCCACCCCGTTACAGTTGGACGATTACCGGGCCATCCACCCCGTTACAGTTGGATGATTATCGGGCCATCCACCCCGTTACAGTTGGACGATTATCGGGCCATCCACCCCGTTACAGTTGGAAAACTATCAAGCCATCAATTATTGCCGAGAAGGCCGTTGCATATTATCATTACATATTACGTAATATTGATTCATCATCTATTATATCAAATTGGAGGGAGTCAACATCAAATGCTCAGAGGGACGAATATGTGACAACAAGGTGAAAGTCTATATCTCCCAACTTGATTTCCATTTTTATACTAACAAGTTTTATTTCAGTCTTTGTCGGGAGCATCCGAAAGGATGAATTCTCAAAATAAACAACAGGTGTGGACGTCATCAAGTAGGACGCAGCACAACGTGGAACTTTTTCTTAGCAGCGAACTGGGACATAGTATGAAGAGGAATGTCAAACTCTTCGGACGCGAGCTGAAAAACGACTTCCACCACAGTCCAACCACACCCCTGTCAAAGGCATGTGGGTATTTTCTTGAGTTTGCTAATCTCTGTTTCGCATCCGATAAAATTTTAACCCTCATTGGAGGCAATCTTTCTAATCCGAGTGATAATATACCAAGAGTTTTTGAAATTATGTCCGTGTGAGTTCTTATTTATGGATGTAAAGAGCTCCGCATTCATGGATAAGAGGTTGCAAGCCTCTTTTTTCATATTCAATCATTTGTCACTCCTCCCAACCAAAGGTCATCTTAGCATAAGAAGATTTCCTTTTCAACCGATTGAGTCGAACTACAAGCAGTCTGATTCCCATGTTCGGGATATGTAGGCAGGATCAATGTTGGAAACTCGACTGTACTCTAACCTCCCATCATTCTATTCCATAGCTTTTCGGTCTCTCCATAATTCGACTCCGAAATAGCTTTTGAGTTTTTTCATAATTGTGCGTTAAATCAAGCATCTTGAACTACAAGTGGCCTGAATTCTCATGTAACCTGAGATATGTAGGAAATCCGAGACCGGGGTCCGGCCACAATTTTCCAAAGTTCGTACCTTTCTTTTAAAGAGATGAAGTAGTGGTCGGTCAAAATTGGATTTGTCAAATTTCTTTGTTCATGGTCTCTTTCATCGACCCTATCCAAAGAAAGGGGCAGCTGTTGACACCCAATTTTGACCCTCCACGGTATAAATTAATCATCGAGCTTTTAATTGTCACAATTTTGAAATAATTAGCTTTCAAAATGCAAAAATATTTTTTAAGTGAATTTTGGGTTCAAATCTTTTAATTTTAATTATGTTTATTGTTGCATATTATATATGTTTATTTCTTTCAAGTATCAATGGTTAAGAGTTATATTTTCATTAATCATTTCAAAATTCTCAAGTAGATTTTATCTTTAATCACCTTTACTTTAATTATTTTAGAATTAATTACGTCTCAGTTAATCTAATTATTTTAAGTTGTTAATATTAAAAGGCTCTTTGATAAATTTGTATTAATTCATTTCGTGATCGAATTAATCAATTAATTTCAAATTGGTTAAGTTTGTAATTTAATTAGCTAATTCTTAAATCCTCTTCTTAATTCTTTAATTCTCCTAATACCCAAAACCCCAATTCACAAAAGCCCAATTCCCATTTAATTTTCACCCCTGGCCCAATTCCTTCCCAGACCCAATTTCGCCCCAGCCCATTTTTTTAATACCCAAATCTCCCCCTAACCCGGCCCAAATCCTAAATAATATACTCCCCTCTTCTCCTGTCTTCTTCCTGAACGCAGAAAATCAGCCAAACCAGGAGACAAAAGCCATAACCAGACAAAAAGGTGACACCCCACCGTTCATTTTTCAAATTTCAAAATGAATTCAATCCAAATTCCCGAATTGACCTTGAGTTTTCCCCCCAATTCTTACCCTAATATCTCCTATAAATACCCCTCTTTCTCCATGAAAAGGGGGCGGAAGAAAGAGAACCAAAAAAATATATCTCATATTTAATAATCGAAGAACAGTTTACTGTTCAAAAGAGGTTCGAAACCATATAGTTTTTCAAGTCGTCGGGTCGGGAACGAGTTCGGGTGGTGTCGGAGTTTGTTGGTAAAGCTCAAGACCCCCAGTTCGCTGCCCTCCGCAAGGTAACGTCTCGATTTATTTTCTCGAATAACACACATACCGTCTGAGTTTATGAAAATGATTGTGATTTAGGAATTCCCGTTTGAATATCGGATTTTGCACTCATGAATATGTTGAATAATGATGTTGGATGGCTTATTGTGCTGAGATGTTCTGGTTTTTGCGGAGTGTTTGAGTCGATTGTTGTCATTGTATCTATGTATCTATATTTACATATACATATATATAGATATATATATATATATATGTATATACGTATACATAGAACTTGAGGTTCTTTTGGTTATACTGTGGTATCGTCATATCCATGTATCTGTATATATATATATATATATATATATATATGTATGGGACTTGAAGGCTGTTGGGTTATATTGTTGTATGGCCGTGTCTATGTACATACATATATGTATATCTACGTATATATACATATATATATGGATATATAGAACTTGAGGTTTTTTTTGGGGTTATAATGTTGTGTTGTAATATCTATGTATCTAAATATATGTCATGCATTTTGTTAAAATTATAAGAAAACTACATGCCTTCTATGTGTTTGATGAAATGTCTCCTATGAATTTTGAACATTGTAGTTAATTTGTTTACCCCTGGATATTTTAATTTCTTGTTGTATGTTGTTTGGGATGAAGAGGGAGTGTTATTTTGTTAAAATCAAGTAAACTGCACGCCCTTCATGTGTTCGGTGAAATACCCTTTTCTTGTTTAGCTAATGATTTTTCACAACCCTTAGATTCATGTTAATTTCCAGGAAATTATTAGATTATTAAACATGGAAAACGCATATATATGTATATATACATTACATGCATATATTCCTACATTTATATACTTTTACTTCTGTTAATTAATTAGTATGTGTGTACGTATGTATGTATATATGTTGGTTGATTTTCACTCTTTTCATTTCTCCATCTTGCTTCCTGTTTCTGCTCTCCATTTCTCCATCTATGCTTCTACATCTATGCATTCTGCTTATGTTAACTAGTTAACCTGTGTGTACGTATATATGTATATATGTTGTTGATTTTTTTAAGTTTTGTGACAAAGGAGGTGGTGATAATGATATTCCTACATCCGAGCTAACTAATTTGGGCATGGAGATGACCCAAATCAAAGATAATGAATTCATGTGTTTGTTTTAATTTCAAAAGACTTGGGGTTTATGCATTGTTTATTAATTTCAAAGACATGGGTTTATGTGTTGGATTTTTAAGCTTCAAGTTAAGTTTTTTTTTTTGTTGAATCTTAGATTCAATGTCATAGGTTTCCAGGTTGATTCTAGCTTTTAAGTTTTATGTGTTGGTTGTAGTTTCAAAATATGGGTTATGTGTGGATTCTTAGTTAACGGAGTTTATTTGTTTGTTTTGATTTCAAGTTTAATGAATTTCATGAAACTTTCTTTTTGTTTCAAAGAATATGGGTGGAATATCTTGATGTTTGGTTTCAAAATTATTGAGTTTGTGGGTTTAAATAATTTTTAGATTTCTAATCCTTTTTTTTTTCTTACGCATTTGTCCGAGTCTTCCGGGACACCCACCTTGCATTTCTCGGGATCGTGAGGGCTTGAGCAGGTTTGGAGAGCTGACCTCAATTTTTTCGGAAGTCGGAGAAGGCCGATATACACTGATATACAATGTGTATACAGCAGTGTATACCAGGGATAAAAGGGCCAAAGGCCCTAAATCTTTGTAGCAAAAGAATGGGCCGAAAGCCTCCTATCAGCAGCAGCAACTTTTGAAAGGCCTGGCAGGCCCAAATTTTAAAATTAATGCAGGTTTCAAGGATTGGGCCTGCCAAGGCCCAATTTCATTTCAAGTTATTTCATTTTTGTTTTGAAATTTTTACACAAATAACAACTTTCACCCCCAAAATTACACTTTAAAATTTATTTATCAAAATACCAAAAAAAAACACACTCTTTTTCATTTTCCAACACTATTATATCATACCAGTACCACACACCACAATAATCACACTCAAAACACTCTCTCTCCTAAATTTGTAAATAAAGTTGGTATTTTATATGGTATTTTTCAATGATTCGGTAGGGGCATGTAATTTTTATCCAAAAACTTGGTATTTTTGAAAACTCCCCTTTTGTTTTTGTCTATATTATTTTAATTGTGGCTTGTTTTTCACACTAATTTTAACTCATGATGTTTTTTGTGTTTTATCTAATTAAATTTCCTCGAAAGTCGACCGTTTATGTTATTCTTTATTTTTAAATATCCTTGAATATTTTAGTGTTAAAATTCTCTTTTAGAGAATTAGACTTATAAATTTTCTTTAAAAGACTTCAAACATTTTTCTTAAAATAACTTAGGAATATTTTCTTAGTCACTCTAGTGAATTTTTAAAGTTCTAGCAACTTAGCCTAATTCACCAACTTCTTTAATTTAATAAAATTTGGTTATATTTTAATATTATGTTTTTCTTGATTATTTTTAAGTAATTCACCTAAATTAATATTAATTGAGTAAAATGTGATTAAGATTTTAAATGTTCTATTTTCCTAATCTTTAAATATTTACTTAAACTTTTTTCCATTTAACGATGTAAATTAATATTCTTTTAAAGTTAGTCAAAATTATTTAATCGTCGGATAACCGCGTGTTAGCGGCCATTTCGAGTGCGTAAAACCTTCTCGAAGTGGAAATATGAACCCGGACCCTTTTTTGGATTTTTAAAAGGATTTTTTTCTGTTAATTATTTTAAAAATAATTTTAAATCGGTTTTCTTGATTTTTCCTTAAAAATTAAGTGGCGACTCTAATTTTTTGAAGATTCGGTTTCACTTAAATCAATTAAGTCCTAAATCGAATTTTTAAACCCGAAGTCATTTTTCGATGTAACACTTAATATAATATATTACTGGGAAGGCCTTGAGTGCACCAAAACAAAATTGTCTCATCTTCTTACTATCAATGTCTGAAATACCTCGAAGATGGAATTGAAAGGAAAATAGTTGCTGACAATAATCCTATCACTGAAGCAGTCACATTTTGCCGATGCAAAGTTCTATTTGAAGAGTTATGTCGTGAAAAGGGAAAAGCTTGAGGATGTCAAACCAACCAAGTCTGATAGACTCAAAGGCAAAGAAACCAATGCGGCCATGAAAGGGCCAAAGTTGATACTGGGGAGCCTAGTACTTGTCTAAATAAGGGGAAGACCATACCCTCGAAAAGGAAGTCATCCCCTACACTTTGTTATGTCCCAAAGGTGAAGAAAGAGGGGTGGGAAGGGGGGAGGGGTCAATCATCTGATGTACAAGGGAATGTACTAGGAGGGTTGACTATTCCTATCAAACGGATCGATGCAATAAACTTGTCTTCAAAGCTGTTGGGAAATTTTGTGGCTTAAATCCGCCACAAGATACATCACTCCCCACAAAACGTACAAAAAGCTTTGATCCAAATGCTTCCAAGTTACTTGCAAAGGCTAGGTACAACCCTGATGAGCCATCTAGGCTAGGGAAACTCCCAATGGAGAGCACAACAAGGCAAGCACGTGAAGGTTTAGGCTATAGCCAACCACCACTGGTGCACATCTCCATAATA
This sequence comes from Solanum rostratum, assembly GCA_029948455.1. Lineage (NCBI taxonomy): Eukaryota > Viridiplantae > Streptophyta > Magnoliopsida > Solanales > Solanaceae > Solanum > Solanum rostratum. Next base: position 50,585,479 of record CM057047.1, on the reverse strand, counting down.
AGGGCAAACAATAACTATTTCACCATAGAAGATGAGTGTGCTTCTTCTAATAAATGGCCTTCTGTCTTTGATCGACTTGGAAAACTTGTTGCAAGGACTTCTGTATTCAAGAGTTTAGGTCCATTGAAGAAGAATAATAATAAGAATCGAAGAAGTTACCTAAGAGTAACGATGCTTCCTTCACCTATGATCCAAAAGAATTTCGAAAGCATAATTCCTTCGAGGATGAAGCGACGAGTGAAACTCGTAGTTTTATGTAAAATGGTATTAAAGGCGAAGGCTCACACTGTGGTTTACACCAAAAAGCGCGAGGAAGATGAAGAAAGTGTAGGCTCCTCATGTCATGTTACAACTCATATTGAGAACGATGCCTTGTGTCAATTGAGAATTGATGAAGAGCTTGGAGGTATTATTTATCATATATCTATCAATGATAATGATCCACCGGAAGAGGAGGACACTAGAAATGCTCCACCAGAATTTAAAGAGGGAGTGAAGACCATGATCGATCCCTTAAAAGAAGTTAACTTTGGCACTGATGAAGACCCAAGACTAACTTACTTGAGTGTTTTCCTAGCAGTTGATGAAGAAATGGCTTATTTGAATATACTCAAAAAATACAGGGATGTCTTAGCTTGGAGCTATAAAGAAATGCCTGGTTTGAATCCCAAGATTACGTTCCATCAATTAGCAGTCAGGCACGGTGCTCAACCTATCAAGCAGGCTCAAAGACACTTCAGGCCAGACTTGGTTCCATTGATCGAGAAAGAAGTAAACAAACTCATTGAGGTGGGCTTTATTCGTGAAGTTAAATACCCCATTGTAGATTTCAAGCATCGTTCCCGTGAGGAAGAAGAATGGCCAAATTCGAGTTTGTGTTGACTTAAGAGATCTCAACAATGCATGCCCTAAAGATGAATTCTCGCTACCCATTCCCGAGCTGATGATTGATGCTACTGGTTATGAGGCAATGTCATTCATGGATTGTTCTTATGGCTATAACCAAATTCGCATGTCACCAAAGGATGAAAGAACTCACAGTGTTTTGTATGCCTAAAGGCATTTATTGCTACAAGGTGATGCCTTTTGGTTTGAAGAATGCTGGTGCCACATATCAAAGGGACATGCAAATATATTTGATGATTTACTCCACAAAATGTTGAGTGTTATGTTGTCAACTTGGTGGTGAAGTGAAAAAGAAAGAGCGACCATTTAAAAGACTTGAGATGGTGTTTGAGTTACTTCGAAGATATTAACTGAGGATGAATCCACTAAAGTGTGCCTTTGGGTTGCTTCTGAAAGGTTTCTTGCCTTCATCATGTGACATCGATGAATTGAGATTTATTAAGCCAAAGTTGATGCAATTTTGAAGATGCCTGAGCCTCGAAACATTCATGAGTTGAAAAGTCTCCAGGGAAAATTAGCCTACTTGAGGAGGTTCATCTCGAATCTAACTGGAAGATGCCAACCATTCAGTCATCTCATGAATAAAGGTGTCCCTTTCAAGTGGGATCAAACATGTAGCAAATCCTTTGAAAGTATCAAAGCATATTTGACGAAACCTCCAGTCTTAGCAACTCTTATACTTGGAAAGCCACTAATGCTTTATATTATGGTGCAAGAAAGGTCCATGGGAGCCTTATTAGCCCAAGAAAATAATGAAGGCAAAGAAAATGCCCTTTATTACTTGAGCAGAAGGATGACACCAAATGAGCTGAATTATTCACCAATCGAGAAGTTGTGTTTGGCACTAGTCTTCTCAATTCAAAAAATGAAGCACTATTTTCAAGCTCATACTGTCCATCTTGTTTCTAGAGCAAATCTCATCAAATTTTTTTATGCCGAAACCAGTCCTTAATTACAGACTAGCAAGGTGTTACCTTCTATTCCAACAATTTGAGATTGTGTACATCCCTCAAAAGGCTGTGAAGGGACAAAAATTAGCGGATTTTTTGGCGGACCATCCTATACCAGATGATTGAGAATTAACTGAAGAGCTTCCTGATGAAGATGCAATGGCCATCGAGATCCAACCCTCTTGGAAAATGTACTTTTATGGGGTTGCGTATCGTGGTGGAGCTGGTGTGGGCGTAGTGTTTGTCACTTCACAAGGAGAGGCCTTACCATTCTCCTTCGCATTGAAACGACGTTGCTCCAACAATGTTGCAGAATATCAAGCACTGATACTTGGACTCGAAATGGCCATTGATATGAAGCAATTGCAGTTGCAAGTTTTTGGTGATCAAGTATGACATCGAAGAAATTCACATTCCATAGGACTTTTCCCCCACAAGGGATCAAGTACAGACATATAGTTTTTTTAACACTTATGCAACTTAACTTATAATATAATTCCAAGTGCCTACATACGTCAATGAAGAGGATTAAGTCACAATATAGTTCTTGGGAGAGGTTTTTATTAGGGTACTGTACACAGTTTATACTCTTGTGGGCCAGGAGTATCATGCATTTTATACCCAAATTTCAAGGAGCATAATTTTCCTCAAGGGTAGTACCTCTTAAAGAATATTGCATTTATAGGACCGATCCTTATGCCATCTGCATCGACAAGCTTGTAAACACTATTTGAGCATACTTCTTGCACTACATATGGTCCACCCCACTTTAAGGTGAATTTGCCCCTAGACTTAGGTGAAGTGATAATTGGCCTTTTTACTGCGAGAACTTGGTCTCCAACTTGAAAACACCTCAGGCAAACCTTTTTATTGAAAGCATGAGACAAACAAGCTTGATAATATTGAAGATTCTATTGGGCTTCTAACCTCTTTTCATCAAGTGCTTCTAACTCGGCAAGACATAATGAAGCCTTTTCTTTCCTCAATAAGCCCTTCTTGGATATCCAGTCTTAAGGACGATATTTGACGCTCAAGTGGCAGGACTACTTCAACTCCAAAAGTAAGCGATATGGGGTTGCTTGAGTCAGTGTGTGATATGTCGTCCTATATGCCCACAAGACTTCTTCCATTCTTTCATTCCAGTCTCGTTTGGACTTAGAGTCCACTTTCTTTAGAAGATTGAATAGAGTCTTATTGAATTCTTCGGCCAGACCATTGGCGGCAGCATGATACGTAGAAGATTTCTGCTGCTTGAAGCCAAAGAGATTGCATATTTTATTCATTAACTTGTTATCAAATGGCTTGCCATTGTCCGTTATAATGTATCATGGAACGCCAAATCGGTAGACAATGTTTACTCGAATAAAGTTTGCAACATTCTTCTTCTTGACTCCTTTAAGAGTTACAACTTTGGCCTATTTTGAGAAATAATCTATCGCAACCAAGATGTATAGTGTCCACTAGAAGATTTTGACTGTGGTCCAACAACATCCAGTCCCCAAGCATTGAATAGCCAAGATGCAATAGTCGGGTGTAAAACTTCATGTGGTTGATGTATGAAGTTTGCATGGAATTGACAAGCTTTGCACCTTCGAGCATAATCCAAGCAATCTTTTACCATGGTTGGCCAATTATACCCTATTTGTTTTATGTGAAAGTGGAGCTTTAGCCCAGACTGATGTGATCCACACACTCCTGAATGTGCCTCTTGCAAAGCTTGAATCGCTTCTTCCTCCCCCAAACACCCCAAGAGAATTCCCTCAAACGATCTCCTATACAATGTATCCTTATAGTAGAGAAACCGAGGTGCCCGACGACGAATATCAGTTCTTCCTTTAGAATCTTTTGGAAGTTTCCCATAACATAATTAGTCGATGATAGCTTGTAGCTAGTCCTCTTTATGGGCTTCAGAAACTGTGACAACATGCTCAACCTTACTCTCCATATGCTCGTCTTCATCCAACGATGGTAGTACCCATTTTTGGCAGATAGTAACTTGTGTTTGATCAGGTAGAGTCAAAGTTGAGACTAAAGCAGCCAAGGCATCAGCAATTTTGTTTTACTTCCTTGGCACATGTTGGAGGGTCACATCTCCAAGCCATCCTATCAACTTTTGGGCATAATAGTGATATGAGCGCAGGTCAGGCTTTCTGACCTCATAGGTTCCCAAGAGTTATTTAATCACTAATTGTTCTTATGTTCCCCAAGTCTCCAAACTAAAGTCCCCAAAGCCTACAAGTTGGTTCTCAAATGCAAGTGATGGTCCTCAAGTTCTCAAGTTTTGTGTGGATATTTTTGAAATTTATCCATTTGGTGAGTCACAACATTAAGTTGCGTAAAATTTGTAAAGGCGAATGCACAAACTTCAAAGAGAAAGGAATTCTATTATTTTCATTCTTACTAGCGTGCCAAACGCGAAGTAAGTTTGAATTACTAAGGCTTGCAGCAAAAGGAAACATATGAAGAAGTTCAAGTTAGAACAACAAATGCAAGATGTGAGACAAAAAAAAGATAGAGAAAATCTATCGCTATAAAGTTGTCTAACATATCAACCTAAAGCTTGAGAAATAAAGAAAAGAAGTTAAAAAAAAAAAGGAAAAAAGGAGACCTAATCTAAGTATAATTTGTAGTTGATCAAATCTTGACGACTAGACTCTAAGAACTCTTTCCTATGCTCCAAGTGAGTCTAATTGTCAGTCGTCAAAAAGTCCACGTTGTCATAGAGGACACCTTGTTCTCAGCAACTAAGATCTTGGCTCGAACCTCCTCATTTTCCTTCTTGGCAGCATCTACGACAGCCTCAAGTTCCTCTGGCTTTGCCTATAGAGTTGCTAACTTTTTCTGGACCTTCTTTAGTGACTTCCTTTGAGAAGAAACATGCTTAGTCTTCTCACCCTCCTCTACTCTGAGTGGCTCAACACTCTCCTTGACCTTAGAAAGCAATTCCAGCTTCTTGTCCTCATGTACCTTATCTACAAAATTGGAGTGTTCTTGATCATAGGAGGCAGCAAGCTCAATGAGAGAATCCACTAGATTCTCCAAGGATGAAAGGTCTATGAGACGCGCCTCACTCATCTCTTGGAAAATCTCATAGATATCTTCTTTATAGATGAAATTGAGTCTAGAGAAGTTCCAAAAAGTTTGCTACAAATCTCTTCCCAAAGTCCCAAGATATACTTATTTTCATGAGTTGAAACAATGCCTTTTTCCTTCAAAAATAGACTTGGCCCCACCTCGCTTTGAACAGATTGGAGGAGTGCTACTCGAATTGAGGGGCAACCCTTGTAAAGTCTAATCATGGAAAGTGATTGCAATTCACTGTTCTTGCTCAATAGCTAAAGTTAACTCTACCTTGGGTCTTGATGTCGTGATGGATTCAACACTAATTTGCGGCCTTTGTTGTAGTGCTTCCTTTGGATGCTCAACAACATTACCTACACAAAAAGGGAGGAAAGAAAATTAGCAAATTACTTAACCATGAATGTTTCTTAAAACAAATTGAGGTCAAAAGGAAAACCTCTTCGCTATGAGTAGCTAATGTTTTTGGAAGACCATCAACGCCTTGTTCTTCCACAATCTCCAACTCAACAGCCTCAAGAGCAATTGGTTCATGTCTTTTCCTATTCCAACATTGATCCCCGTTGCTGATTTTGCTTGTCTCTTGAGAGGCTTTCTTTGTAAATGGGAGAGCTAAAGGGCATCTCTTTGCAATCTTAGGAGCACGGGCTACTTCTTTCTTAAATCCCTTAGAGGACTTGAGCCTCTTACTTTGATGTAGTGGGGAAAATGGAGCATCAATTTTTAAGAACCCCTCTCCGGTGTCTTGACCTTTGTCCTCTAAAGGAGTGGTGAAGTTTGGCCAAGATTTTTCCACAAAAGTTTCCAAACTATCCTCAAGAAACTTCCCATGGGATTTTTCCTACCAAGATAGTTATCGAGTAGAGCAAAGTTTCTTCGCAGAAGCAACCACAGGTGGAAATGTTGCTCTTGATGTAGTAGTATGCGAGATACAGATTCTCCAATACCTAAGTCCCTCATCAAGAGATTCAGCATGAATATCCGGTTGGAGGTATCCAGGAGTATCTTAGTTGAACCCAAACTGACGACTAAATTGGTGGGGACTATGCGGATCGATAAAGAAGAAGTCTCCCTTCCTCAAGGTAAGATAATTAAAGTGAAGGCTCATAAAATAAGATGAAAGAAGTCTCCCTTCCTCAAGGTAAGATAATTAAAGTGAAGGCTCATAAAATAAGATGAATCCAACTCTGAAGCTTTGTTATCTTCAACATAAAGTTAGGTGAGGCCTATTAAGCATTGTCGCATTCCACACAAGGCTTTCACCTCGATGGACGCACTTTCGTGCCTCATCCTTGTCAAAATATTTCGCAGCACCCTTGCCAGAATAAGTCACCATCCGCAGGAGAGAAGGTCCACCAATAAGAGGATAATATGTCTTAAGATTAAAAGAAATGCAACCCTAAACATAATGAATGGGGAAAGAAACTTTAATGTGATCAAATTGTGAAGAATTTAAAATCTTGTTTAAGCCACGATAGATGCTCGCTAAGACTGGGACTGGAACGCTGACCCTTTGACCACTCGCCATCAAGCTTGCCATCTTAAAAGTTTCAGGCCGAATAAAGTTTTCCTCTTTGAAAGGAAATACAAAGACACATAACCAACATGACAAGAAGGCTGCCAAATAAGTCTCATATCTTTGGTGCTCTGCTCCAAGCATAGAAAATGTCATCTCTTGAGAGCTTAACCATGTGTTCATCTCCATTGATATCTCACTTGTAGGGTTATGCATAGATGCTAGGCGTCGAACCTTCTTCTCTTTTTCGGGGGAGCTAGCCTATACTTGATGGCTTGTTTACACCAAAATTGTATGTAGACACTAAGAGAGATCCCGGAGCTATCACCTGGCTTCACTTTAAGGTGATGAAAGGCAACAAATAAATACTCACAGGTTTGAGAAAGAAATCTATCCTTCTTGGCATCATGACCTATAAGCTCTTTGGCATTAGGTATTACTTATTTATAAGGACACCCACTAATCAGTAAGCCACCAAGAATATATAAATCCCAAAGGGATATAGATGCTTTTCCAAGAGACGTAAGTAGTGTATTTGTTTGAGGACACCAAGCCTCACAAAAGTCCTGCACGATATTGGAGTTCCGATCATAAGTAAAAAGAGAAGCAACAACAGTATCTCAGAGGTTAGCATCACTCAAGCTCGACCCATTTTTGCTAAGGACATCTTCTGTCAATTCCCAATATCCTACGATGAAATGATATTCACCTTCAAATTGAATCTTATCTCCCCAACATAACCCTTCTTGAATCATGCGGCTCCCTAAATTTGGAAGAGTGCTTACAAGATTGGGGCCTTGAAGATTTGGTTTCTCAAAATACCATACTTTAGAAGCTTGGTTAGATTTGTGGACATATTCAAAAGTCCAATCTGCCTGGTGAAGTGTGTTTCTCAATTGTGGCCATGCAGCAGCGTAACAATTGACTAGGGAATCTTAGACAAAAGTTTGGTCTCTACCTTGTTATCTTGTGTCCCAATTATGAGGTATCTAAGTCCAGAAGATGAGCAAGTGTAGTCCTTGAAAAAGACCATTGTCCAGGCTGCATAAAAGGAAAAGTGTTACCCTTCATCAATGATAGCATGCAAAAAAAAAAAAGGAAACGAGAATCAAAATAAAAGAATATGGCTAATTAGGGGTCCCTTATGTTTAAATGTTGGGAATTTTATAAAGCCTCGTATTAGTGGTCCCCTATGTTTAAACATTTAGAATAGCGTAAAGCCTCGTGTTGTCGGTCCCCTATGTTTAAACACTTGGAACAGCGTAAAGCCACGTATTAGTGGTCCCCTATGTTTAAACATTTAGAACAGTGTAAAGCCCCGTGTTATTGGTCCCCTATCTTTAAACATTTAGAACAACGTAAAGCCTCGTGTTGTTGGTTCCCTATGTTTAAACATTTAGAACAACGTAAAGCCTCGTGTTGTTGGTCCCATATATTTAAATATTTAGAACAGCGTAAAGCCTCGTGTTATTGACCCCCCATGTTTAAACATTTAGAACAGCGTAATACCTCGTATTGTTGCTCCCCTATGTTTAAACATTTAGAACAACGTAAAGCCTAGTGGTGGTGGTCCCCTATGTTTAAATATTGGGAACATTGTAAAGCCTCGAATTGGTGGTCTCAAGGCGTGAGCGCGGATTTATCCCTCCACACCTCAAAACCAAATTCTTGTGATAAATGGAGCTTAAATCCACAACCCTGCAAAAGAAAAAGGAAAGAAAAAAGGGGACAAGATAGAATATACTAAAAATAAAAAAAAATATTTGTACCTTGCACTTCGATGCTTGGACAGTGAACTCAAAAGACGTCTGCTTAGAAGCTTACGGATTGATGTTTTGCCATGACAAGAATATGAGTATTTATAGACCCAATATAGAGGCATGTTCCCTTATCCTTGACGAAATTGAATTAGATTCATATATATTTTGTTTGTAAAATATAATATGAATCGGTGGTTTTATCCAAGTAGAATTAGGATAGGTTGAAACAATAATAATGTAGTATTAGAAATAAGGAAAAGAAAGCAAGAGACCTTAGCATTAATTGCTAAAAGAAGTCAAATTCTTTTTCTTTCTTCAAGAGGTCACGTAACCATCCTTTTTTTTTAAAACTAGTGTATGTTGAAAAGGATTTCTATTTTTGGAAAATATCACTATGATATCATGTAAGTTTTAATTTTCCGTCGTACTGTGCAACACGCGACTAAGAAAACATAAAACTTTTTTATGTTTATTTCAATTAGGATCAGTATCCTAATGAAAGTAAAACCCTATTAATTTAGGGAAAGCTCAAGGTAATTGGGGAAGGCTTATTTCATTAATTAGTGGGGTCACCATGACTCAACTTATCCAAAAGTTTCCAAAGTCATGGAATCCTATATTGTAAGATATATCAATCATTTTTAACCCCGATAAAATTATCAAATTAATACGTCAAGCCTAGTGTGCAAAAGATAAAATATCTCGACAAGACTTGAAGTAGGGGACATTTGTAATATGATTCAAAATATATTAGTCCAAAATGAATATTGTGGATTAATATAATTGGGTTTATTAATTAACTCCAATAAAATATGGGTTTAATTAAAAACTCAAATTCTATTATTTGGGCTACAAAAGATGACCCACTGCGTTAGGCCCAACATCCCCCCATCTTAGAGGCTCACTTGATGCCACGTGTCCAATAACGTGGCATACTAAGTCAAACAAAAGAACCAATAAGATCATGTCATGTGTCAAAATGATAAGCCCATTTCATAAAGCTCAATATGTCATGTCACTTAAATCTGATTGGCCGATAGAAAGCATGAATCCATCATGACTCCTCTATTCTACAACTATATATAGGGTCTTCATAATTCAGAAAAATCAAGAATTCTAAAAAAACTAGAGAGAGCTCGTGGATCAAACGCCACAGATTTCTCTACAAATTCAAGAATTCAAACATTCAAGTTCAAGAACAAGCTTAAAAGCTCTTGAACTCAAGAACAAGATCAAGATCAAGAATAAGAACAAAATCAAGATTCAAGATCAAGAATAAATTCAGAGTCCAAGAACAAACCTCAAATTCAAGATCAAGCTCACGAGCCCTTGAATTTACACTTGAAGGCGAATTAGAGGATTCGTAGAGATCGTACCACTCACATATTGAAATCAAATACTACAAATTGTTGCGATATTTTCGTTCTTGATTATTATTTTCTCAATGCGAATTTTATCGCCTACACATGTATAACAATATTAACAACTTTCAGTATTCATTTTTATAATAATATTTATATTTTTTAACTAAAAAATTACACTATATAAATATAATTTTCTTTGTGAATTTATTTGACTATTCTTAGTTTTTGTTATATTTTGATTTCTCTACTACTAAATTACGTATTTTTAATTATATAATATTTAAGTGAGTTAAAAGTTTGTGTTTTATATATCAATTAAAATGAAAATAACTTTAATATTTTTGTCACGCCCCGAGAGGGTACCCTAGGCGTGGCCGGCACTTAAAGACTATTGATAGTCCCCAAGCGGACCACTCGATCATCAGGACAGTCACTCAACATCAAACATAGCAAAATAGTACAATAAAAGTAGTGAGCGACATAAATCAGTCTACGTCAACAAAAAGGGCCAATGGCCAATAAACTCAGTCTCAACATCAGGGATAAATAAAGATAAGTATTAACTCAACTCAAAGAGGGAAAAGACCTCAACGTCAAACCTCAACGCATGTCTATGAAGCATCTAACTCAATTAGACAGTCTAAGAGGGTACTATGACAGGCCATGGCTCCCCAACTCCATAAATAAAATAATGGATAAAGAAAAAGGGCTCCTTCGGATAGCAAGGAGGGCTCATCAATGATAGAAATCAAATCTTTGAACCTCAAATATGTGTCTGCTGAGGTCCTCTACCTCCTGTATCTGCATCATGAAACGATACAATACCGAGTGGCATCAGTACGTGGAATGTACAGTATGTAAGATGGTTGAATATAACATCATAGGGATAACGTCAACTCAAAGAGGGAAAAGACCTCAACGTCAAACCTCAACTCATGTCTATGAAGCCTCTAACTCAATTAGACAGTCTAAGAGGGTACCATGACAGGCCATGGCTCCCCAACTCCATAAATAAAATAACGGATAAAGAAAAAGGGCTCCTTCGGATAGTAAGGAGGGCTCACCAATGACAGAAATCAAATCTTTGAACCTCAAAGATGTGTCTGCTGAGGTCCTCTACCTCCTGTATCTACATCATGAAACGATACAATACCGAGTGGTGTCAGTACGTGGAATGTACGGTATGTAAGATGGTTGAATATAACATCATAGGGATAACGTCAACTCAACATCATACTGGAAGATATTATGTAATGCTTTCAGTTAGACTTTGATTTGTACACTAGGGAGCTTGCAAGATTGTTATAGAGAAAGGATTAAGAGAAGTTACATATTTGGTTGTTTTCTAAAAATAATTGTATTCGCTAGTTAAATATAGAAAAAATGTATTATTTTATATAAACAATAAAGGAATCGTGCATATCGTATATTAATATACAAAATCATGCATATGTTCACTATATTTTGATGGAGTACTATTTAGAGGAAATTTCATAAACAATCTACAATTAAAATTTAAATGGCCAAAATAGCTATAATTTTACAAATTACATTTTATAACTATAGCCATGGAGCATCAGTTGTATAAAATCGACCAATTGGTAACAGTTTATACAAAATACAACAATTAATAAATTGTTATAATTTTGATTTTTAATATGAAAAACAGTTCCTTATTTATGAAAGTTGTGTTTCATTAGACATCCTTGCCTAAGGTGACTCCCTCAACACAAAAACACCATTCTCTCCTGGGGTTAGAAAAACGCGCAATAATAGATTCCATTTGCTGCACAATTATAAGAAAACTAATAACAAATTGAATTAATTTTGATTTTGTCATTACGTATTAGTTAGACTGAATTGTATATTGTCAAACATAATGGTGTGATTCGAATTTGTATGCATTATTTTTGGGGGTGTAAGAAGATTTACTCTTTCGTTTTTTTTTTTTTTTTTTTTTTTTTGCCTGAGACTCTGTGATTGTAGCGTACATATATGTTAGATTGATTATTGTATACTTCAGTGTCATAATTACTTCTTTGATATATTTGGTTCGCAGAAATATTAATATTTCAGTTCACACGAATTGTTTGTATGAAACAACTATAGATTTTTAAAACAATGATATATAATTACAAGAACAAATTTGAAAAATTATTTGTTCAAGGCGCATAATTTGTATATGCGTGTTTGTATTTTGTATATATGAACAATTCTATTTTGATTATATACATATAATTTGTACATGTGTGTAGTATTTGTGTATCTCTGTTTATGTTATTGAGTAGTTGCATATGTATCTATCTAGTATTTAATTATTTATATTCGTTAATGATTGGGATGGTGATTTTGGTGATACATTCTGGAATATGGGATGATGAAAAATTGCTATGTTGACCCATAAAGTGATTGTATAATAAATTTATATTTTTAAAATAGCAATGTATAATTACATGAACAAAATTTGAAAAAGTGTATGTTCGGGGCGCATAATTTGTAGATGTATGTTTTTATTTTGTATTTTATAACAATTCTATTCTGCTTATATACATGTAATTTATGTATATAATATTCATATATATTCATATGTGTCAGTGTGTGTTATTTAACAGTTGTAGATGTATCTTAGATCGAACCACTTCTTCGGTTCTAGATTTCGCAAGAGACCCTGCAGTACTTTCGAGGTCTTGAGTTAGACCTAACGAAAAAGATGATGAATCTTCCAAAATTCTATCATACAGTTGTATACCTCTAGTTATCCTCTTAGACAGAGTTTCTTCAGCAATCATGTATAAGGAACTATTAAAAAACACAAACAATTGTGAAGATATTATATGAACAACATAAACTAAATTTTTTTTAAAAGTTCAAAAACTGCCAGAAATTGATATGTGTAATTGAGGATATACTATTTTGATGAGAGTTTGACGATCTTTTAAATCGAGAATTTGAGGGGAGGATTTGCTGAACAATTTCAAGAGATAATTTAAAGATTGCTAATGGAAAGAGGAATGATAAATTTGAATTCAGAAGAGAGAAAGTAAAAAGGTGGAATTTGAACCGTTTTATTCAAAATAAGAGTGGGATTCATAATTATCTATAACCAATTTCAATAAATATTAGTTGCAAATTGTAATTTTAATAAACTATTGTTATCTTACGTAATTTATTAGTTTATGTTTGCTCAATTACATAATTTTTTCACGTGTATTTCTCACTTTGTTTAAAGATTGGGCTTAGTTTGAATAGGCTAGTTGAGTGCTGTGAGCAGGTTGAGGTTTGAGGGGCTTTGATGGGTTTAGGGATTTAGGCTACAGGAAAAGGGCTTGGGCTTTTATTTTAATAAGAGTTGAGCCATATTGCAGTTGACGCTTGGGGTGTGTTTGGTATTTTTGGAAAACATTTTAAATTTTTTTTATGTTTGGTTTGGTTTAAATGTTTTAGAAAATATTTATCAAATCTTATTTTTTTTTTCAATTTTAAAGAAAATGACTTCCTTCCAAAAAATTAAGAAAAAATTTTTTCAAAACTCTTATCCAATTTCAAATTGATATTTTTAATCTCAATCCTACCACGACACCCCTCCTCCAAAAAAATATTTTTTTAAAATAAAATAGAATTAAAAATTTATTTTTGAAAATTTTTTCAGATTTTGTAAAAAAAAATTCATTCCTACACCAATCCACCCAATTCCCCGCCCCATCCCCACCCCCATACAAGAAAAAATTAAAATTTATTTTCATAAAATTTCAAATTTAGAAATTTTAATTTTTTACTTCACTCTGTACTCACATCCCCCAGCACCCCACCCCACCACATACAAAAAAAAAAAATTATTTTTAAAAAAATCAATTTTTTACTCCAATCTCCCCCCCACCCCCCACCCCACACCCCACAAAAAAATTATTTAAAAAAAATCAAATTCTAAAAATTTTAACTTTTTACTCCACCCTACACCAATCCCTACCCCTGCGCCTATTCTCCCAAAAAAGAATTTAAATGTTTATTTTTAAAAATTATTACAAATTATGAAATATTTTCCTAAAAAATATTTTCTACGCTCTAACTTAGGGGTGGCAGCGGCACTGGAATCGGTCCGGGCATTAACCGGGACCGGGACCGGAACCGGTAAGGGAGGGGTAATTTTTCCCGGAACCGGTGGTACCGGGAAAAAGTACCCGTACCTTACTGGTCCCGGGACCGGACAGGACCGGACCGGACCGGTCAACCGGATTTAAAAAAAAAATTATATTAAATTAATATATTAAATTAATTGTTAATATTTAAAAATTTAAATTCAAGTTTAAAATGTTAAAGGTTAAATTAAAATTTTAAAATGGTAGTATTATTATTCATTAATCATTATATAAATTTTTAAAATTTAAAATGAAGTTTGAAAGTTTGAATTTAAAGTTGTTATAAGTTTGAAAGTTTGAATTTAAAGTTTTATATAATATAAGTATATAACTAAAACATTTAAAGTGTAAAATCAAAATTTTTAATCGTTGTACTATAAAAGTTTAAATTTCTATTTTTTTAAATATAAATTATAAAGTTTAATTTTTAACGATTAACTTTTGAATGTTTCTTTTTATATTTTAAACTTTAAAGTTAATAAAGATTTGAGAAATAAAAGGGCAAATATATTAAAAAGAAGTCAAAAATTAAGATTAAGTGAAGATAATAAAAATAAAAAAAGAAATAAGGCGAATAGCCTCTAATTTTATTAGGTAATTTTAAAATTTAAATTGTACAATGTAGAAAGGTAAGATATTAGAAATCAACCTAATTTACGCAGCCACCTTCTAGGAAGGGTTCTGTTTCAACTAGGTATTATTTATTGTAAATTTGTAATACAATAAAATTTAATCACTAATATCTTAAACTACTTTGAAACTCTTGTCTAAGAGTTTCTAACATTTCAACTGTCACATTTTCTGGAATCGGCTTGAGCTTGTTCTTCTAGAAATTCCATGTCGTCTTCGCTTGATTCCGATATAACATTATCGATATCGACTTTAAACTGAGAAGGTAATGTCGGACGCCCTAAATTCCTCCGCTCCGCTCCGCATTTATCCAGTCTCGAAATAAGACTGAAACTTCCAAGCTATCTCCTGCTAGTGAATGCCTATAGTCTCCTAATTGGAACCTAGCAGCGCTTAAAGCGCCTTCCGAAGCCACTGAAGAAGCTTGAATTGCTAGGACATCACGAACCACCCGTTGAAGTCTTGAAAAATTTTTTCCACGACTATTCCACCATGCCAAAAGTTGCGGTGTCCCCTCTGCGTCCTTGATGCTTTCTGGTGCCTGGTTAAGATATTCATCAAAGTCGTTGTTTTCGTTAGCTTGTAGTCCAAGTTGTAATTCTAGTATATAGTCAAGATCATCATCGTATCTAGGCCTAGTAGGTTGTGGTTGGTATTGTACATTTTGTACTGAATTATATTGTTCTAAATCATATAATTTTCTAGCTTCTGGTCTAATGTTACTTAGAACTGCGTCTAAATTAAGTGATTGATTTTCTCCGTCGTATTCTATTTCTAAGTTTGTATATATACTAGTTACCATTTTAAATACACCAAATTCTTTATAAGCAGGATTAAATAAACAAGCAGTTAAATAAATCTGAGGGATTGGAAAAAAGTATTTCCTAAATTTTTCAATCATTTTTTTAACAGGTTCCCTAAATCTTGCATTATTTTTAGACGAAGCTAATTTATTACAAATAGCACAAATATTAGGCAACACGGAAGAAATAGTAGGATAGTAAAGACCGGATATTTGTTTAGTTGCTAAATAAAAAACTTTTAAAAAATTAACTAAATCTTTAATATCAACCCCAATCATTTTCATCTAGACGGAAGTTGGGATCTGAATTATGTGCATTCCAGACCATTGTAAGCGGTCTCCTATAGTCGTAAGCAACTTTTAACATTTCATAGAATGAATTCCATCTAGTTACTATGGATTTAGGAATTTTTCAAACAGGCAAATTACATTCAATGCAACGCTGCTCAAATTCCCTACGCCTAGCCATTACTTGACATTTAAAAATAAAGTGGCATGCGGCTTCTACTTTATCACATCCATTTTCAAATAAAGAAATACCATCTTTAACAATTAAATTATAAATATGTGCAGCACATTTAATATGAAAACCATCTTCATAAGTTGGACAAATAATAGGTTTTAAAAAATCTACAACACATTTATTATTACTAGCGTTATCTAAAGTTACACTAAATATTTTTCTACTTATACCAAAAAATTGTAAAACATTAAGAATAGTTTGCGAAATATAAGA
This sequence comes from Solanum rostratum, assembly GCA_029948455.1. Classification (NCBI taxonomy): domain Eukaryota; kingdom Viridiplantae; phylum Streptophyta; class Magnoliopsida; order Solanales; family Solanaceae; genus Solanum; species Solanum rostratum. Next base: position 50,569,601 of record CM057047.1, on the reverse strand, counting down.
ACCTGTTTTTCGAAATTCACAAGTTATATATCCTAAAATTCTTTTTTGCAAATTCCAGTTATCATCTATCCAGTGGGCCGTAATTGTAAAGTAACCGTTACCGGTTATACTACGTCCCATATCAGAAGTTATTGATAGCCTACAATTATTATAAGCAAATAAACATCTGAGGTATTGTACATGGCGTGCTTGAAAGTCAAAAACAGCTTTTTTATTGTATTTCTAGAAAAAACATTAAAAGACGGGTTATAAACAATTTGAATATAATGGACAAACCCGGGATTTTCAGCAAAACTAAAAGGCAAACCAGTAACAACAATCATTTTAGAAAGCTCATCCAGGTCACGTTGTCTACTATAAGGTCTATGTGTACTAGGACCGAAAATATTAGTAGGATTTAGTTGCGATTGCACCATATTTGAACCTCCCGCCGATTCATCGGGAATGGGAGATCCAAATTTTTTGGCGTCCGCAACTGCTTGGGCATGCAAAAATTCCAATTTACAACATTGCATAAGGTGATTTTTCAAATGACCCATCCCGCCCCCCCTTTCCCGAAGTTTTATGGTTTAAGACGTGTTTACATTTGTTACAAATTGCTTTTGTTTTATCTTTATTTTGCGTTAAAAATTGCCAAACAACAGATTTTTTTTGCGTGTTCCGTCTTAGGCCTATTAGATGACGAAGGTTGTACGGGGGGAGCGGGAGCGGGAGCGGGAGCGAGAGGGGGGGAATAGTAGCACTATATGGGGGTTGAGTTTCATCTTCATAAAAAATATCTTCGTTTTCATTAATTTCAAAATCATCTTCCGGTAAATCTTCGTTAAAACCAAAATGTTGTTCAAGAAATTCATGGTCTAATTCCGTGTTAGAGTCAATATTAATAAAACCCGTGTTGTCTACGTGAGTAGAATCTTCGGTATTTAATCTAAGTGGTGGTTGTCTTGTAGACGAACTACCACCGGATTTTTTACCGGTTAAAGCTTTTTTAATTCCACAAAAAATGTACTTTTTCCCTTTCCTTTTCCATCGGAATCCATGTTAAATTTAATTAAACAAATTACGATTATATGCAAAAATTCAAGTTTATGAATGTAAAAAAATTAATCCAAGGAGACAACAAGTAAAAGTAATCAAATAAGTAAAATTAGAAGAACAAATAAGTAGGATTTAGGAACGAGGTACCAAACGTCTGTGTAAAAACAGACGTAAAAGCCGAAATTGATGAAAGTTGAAGCTTGAATATGCTCCAAATTGATCCACCAAAATTTACTCCAAAATGCAATTAACCAAACTAAATAATGTTTTTGAATAATGATTGAGAGAGTAGATAATTAATATATAATATATAATATTTGAGAGTATTATGTAATATGTATATAATTATAAATTTGTAATAGTAAGTGGAGAGAATTGGATTGAATTGAGAGAATTAGATTGAGAGAATTGAAGTAAAAAATTATGAAAGATTTAGGGGTATTTATAGTTGAGAAAATATTGAATTTTGGAAAAAAAATTAAGAAAAAAGGGTCAAAAACGGTCCAAATAACGGCCAAAAAATAATGTTACCGTTGGTGGGCCCCATCCCAACGGTAACAAAATTAAAAAATTAAAAAAAAATTTAACCGGAATTACCGGTCCGATACCGGACCGGAACCGGTAAACCTGAACCGATAACTACCGGTAAAAAATCCCCCTCCCTTCCCGGTCCCCCTACGGGTACCCCCCCTACCGGTTCCTACCGGTATAGTACCGGAACCGGACTGGACCGGCACCGAACCGGCACCGGAATCGGTACATACCGGTTCCGTCGCCACCCTTACTCTAACTAAATAAAAGTTTTTTTCTTAAAAATATTTTCATTCACTAATCAAACAATAGAAAAAAAAAAATTCACTCACTAACCAAATATGAGAAAATGAATTAGAAATCAACTTATTTTTTAGAAAAATATTTTCCTCCATACCAAACACAACCTAGGGCAACCGCCTAACTTATCAACATGATCGAATTATACACTACCTATACATTTAGGTTATATATATTATGTATACATATGTATATTATATGTTTAGTGCAAGTATCTTATATACAAATAAATATATATGTATATTTGATTTAAACTATTATAACTTACACAAATCCCATTCTGATTTTTAAAAATCTCCAAAAATCCCGAATCTTTCACTAATTACTAAAAATACCGACTTTTTGTATATTTTTGATACCTGTAGAGGCAGTGTTGATACTTATGTTAGTGTAACCGAAATTTAATGCTCCTGCGTTTAATTAGGAAAAAAATTTACTACCAACTATGTCAATCCCTTGATTGACAGTTTTAGATTACAAATTAATCAATTAATCCATAAAAAACGTTATAGACATTGTGATTTGAATTTCAAAATTAAACGGATGATTCAACCAACAAGAAAAAAAATGCAGATCGGCAATTAACAATTCTGCGCTGGGAAAAAAAACGTAGGTCGTCAAATCATGAATATTTCGATTTTGATATGTCACAGTGGAACATGGGAATCTGATGTAGTTTACAGTGGTTATAAAAGTGATGGAATTGTCATAGGTGAGAATACGTCTTTTGTTAATCTTAGAGTTGCAATTGCATCGGTATTGGGTATCAAATTTACTTAATTTTTTAGGTATCCACATCATCTTTCAAAACCCTCAAAAAAATAGGTATCAATTTGACAAACCAACCAGTGTAAATATCAAGAAATAAGTTACTTAAGTATCAATCTTACTTAATTTGTTAGGTATCCACATCAACTTTCAAAATCCCCAAGTCAAATAGGTATCAATTTGACAAACTAACCAGTGTAAATATCAAGAAATAAATTACTTAAGTATCAATCTTACTAAACTTGTTAGGTATCCACATCCATTCAGAACCGCAAAAATTGGGTATCAATTTGACAATCCAAACAGAGTACATCTCAAGAAATCAATTACTTACGTACAAAATTTAGTTAATTTGTTAGGTTCCCACATCAACTTTCAAGCACCTAAAAAAATAGGTATCAAATTGACCAACCAAGCAGTGTATAATATCAAGAAGTCAAATACAGATTCTCAAAATTTTTTTGAATCACTAACTCCTAAAGATGACTAATTTGTGTATTTGCGGGTTTGGGAGGATAAAATCGATTTATCTTGGCAATGGTGGTCGTGCAGAAAGTGAGGAATGTGCTATACTGATCCGACTTGCATGCCGTTTTCGACCTGGGGATCTTGATGTGGACGCTACATCCTTCACTTTTTTACCTCTTGCAGTTGAGATTTCGTCGGCCTCATTGCCGGAACCGTTGTGGTGGTCGACATTGGCAGTGTCGACTTCTTCACCACCTTCGAACACTTCTTGTGTAAGGCCAAGACTAAACGAAGGTATGGATTCCATTGTTGATTGAAAGAAAATCTAAAAAATTTTCTAATAATGGGGTCAGGATGGAGATAATGAGATTGAAAACTGAAAAAAGAGAGAGAAGAAGAATGAAAACTGAAAAAGGAAATTTAAATCTTCCTATGGAAACTGAAAGAGAGAGAAAATATTTTTTTTAAAAAAATTCAAAAACGGCTTAAAAATGGAAAAATTAAAATCTAAAAAAATGAGAGAAAATAATTTTTAAAAAAATAAATAAAAAAGCTGCTTTAAAAAAGGAAAATGTTTAATTTAAAAAGTGATTAACATTAATTACATCTACACCTAATAAAATTTCCAATTATAACTCATAATAAAAGAATATATTCTTTAAGTATCAAAAATAAGTTGAAAAAATTTAAAAGATGGGATTTAAGTAATTTTTATAAAAAATTGGGAAAATTTAATATTTGGATAAAAAAGGTTGGGATTTTCATAAATTATTCTTTAAACTATACATTGCTCGTATTGTGTCCACATTAGTAAACTAGATAACAAAAGGCATTGGGTTATAGTTTTCACATTTTATAATAGAAAAATTACATTGGTGGCATCGGATGTAATAATCTTGATTATTCATTCTCTATAAAAGAAGTCTTACGTATATGACCTTCCTTTCACTTTAAGTTAAGTTAAGTTAAAGTATATTTTTATCTTTTTGCAGCTTACTTATTTTTTAAATAACTCTCCATGCTCAATTATCTCTTAACATTTTTCTTTTTTTCCCCTTTTTTTAAGTTTTCTTTTATTTATTATTTTTTTTCTCTTTTGTTTTGTTTCTTTATCTTCATTATTGACAACCTTCTACAATTTTTCTTTGTTTTGTTTGGTTCGGAAAATATCTTGTCTAAACAATTATCATTAAATGAACTGGGGCTATCTTTGTAATATCATTCTTATGAGAGGGATAAAATATCATGATTCAAGACCAATCCTTAAAAGGCTATTTGTGACTTTGTCCCTAAAATAATAGTATAAGTTATAACTAAATAATTAAATGCATGAAATGGAAAAAAATAGTTATATCAAAATAAACAATTTTACAATAATATTTTAAATGTTATTAAAAAGTTTTTCTATTTTAAATATTAAAAATTACCAATTAAATTACTAAAATACGTAGTGTAAGTTGTAATAAAGCAATAGCGTCTATAACAATATTAAGAATGATATAAATACTATTATGGGCTTTTTAATTAAAATAACCGCCTAGGAAATAAATTAGGATATTGAAAAGACAGAATCGAGTGTCAGGAAAAAAAATTAGCAATCAAGTTTAAAATTAGGGGTGTCAAATGGACGAGTTGAGCTCAAATTGAGAATGGTAAAATAGATTTAAATAGAAATTGGGTTAGGTTATGACATGTCCAAATTTACTTTAGGCTCAACAATTGAGCTAAAATTCGATTGGGTCATGAACCACCCAATTTGATCCACTCAATCTCAATAATTTTAAAATATTAATATTTATATTTTATAACCACAATTTGAATTTCAACTCAAAATAAAAATAAAAAGTTACGAATAGATAGACAAAATGATAGAAAATATAGAGTAGATAGAAAACATACATTACATCAATACAAGTAAAAAACCTTAAACGAGTTGAAATTGGAGATTAAATTGCGCTCAATCGAAGATTCTTTTAAAATGGGTTAAAGCTTCAATAGATTAGGATTGAACCCAATTAAAATTATCGTAAGCCCAACCCATAAATTTATGGACGGATTACCTATATTTGGGCTCATTTTGACACCCTTAGTGACAATCCCAATTATATTTGGCATAGTAAAGCGCGAGCCAGAAAATTACCGATAACCTTCTCATTTCATACTTTCCTCTCTGTAGAAGTAGTTATATTTCATAAAAAGTATTTATATATAGATATATCAATTTATATTTGAATTAATACATGTTGACACCCAATTTTGACCCTCCACAGTATAAATTAATCATCGAGCTTTTGATTTTAACAATTTGAAATAATTAGCTTTCAAAAATGCAAAAATGTTTTAAGTGATTTTTAGGTTTAAATCTTTTGATTTTAGTTTATGTGTTGCATATTATATATATTTATTTCAAATATTAAAGTTAAGTATTTTCGTTAATTTTTCAAAAGATTCTCAAATAGATTTTATCTTTAATCACTTAACTTTAATTTTTTTTATAGGGATTAATTACCCCGTAGTTAATTTAATTATTTTAAGTTGTTAATATTTAGAAGCTACTTAATTAATTTATATTAATTCATCTCGTGGTCAAATTAATCAATTGATTTCAAATTGATTCAAATTGGTCACATTTTGATTAAGTGGCTAATTTTTAAAACTTTTTCCTTAAAACTCATCTTTTTCTCTTTCTTTATTTAGGGGATTTTTCATAAATGGCAAACTTAAAAAACATAAAGGCCTAAAATAGCCAATGTTTATGAAATTACCTTTTCTAACTATGGCTATAGCAAAACTAATGTATAATTCGGAATTTATGGTAACGTATAAAATGAAAATGCCAAAATTCTATTAATTAATTAGGCGAATTTTTAGGTACTTTTTATAGAAAACGGTTCCATAAATAAAGGAAGTAAAATACCAAATTTAAATCCTTTTCCTAATTGAACTCTTCTTCTAAAAATAAGATGATTTTTCTACTCTAAAATAAAAAAAGATTTCCTTTCTATTTTGTCACCAAAAATAAAATATCAGACAAATTGCCAACGAAAAAATATGGGCACTGTGTATATAAATACAGAAAGTGTATAAATAAACACAGAACATACAGTTTTCTGTGACATATCATATGTATGAGTTCCAGCAAAGTATATACAATCTCTAAATTTGGCCAGTAATATATACAACAAGTTATGCATTTTGGCTAATGTATATGGGCTTAAATTAGATATGTACAAAAAGTGTATAATCATACATAATTTCTTATTTCTTGTAGTTAGGACATTTGTATACAACTAGTGTGTATAAGATCTATTAAATTTTATACAATTCTAGTAATTGAATAATTATAAAGAAATACACAGATCAATTTATACATGCATATCATTAAAGTGTATAAAATGTTCATGATCGTATACATGTGTGCGTACTTGTAATAAATTTATAAACTTTTATACTTATGTTTTTTTAAAAAGTTACATGGATCAGGTTTGTATAAGTTCTCCTTCATAATAATTTTGATAATGTATAAAAGTGGGATAAATGATACAGATTTAAAAAAATATACAATTGTGGGAATATATACATTATATTGAAATGATGGATTCCATGAATGTATATACATTACCCTTAGATTTTGAACTTGACTCTACAATATTCTCAATTTCTTGAGTTAATCCGAGTGAAAATGATGGCGGTTCTTCCATTTTTTAACATGCACAATGCATACCTCTTGTTATCCTTTTGGAGGAAGACTCCTTCACCATTGTGTATGGTAGATGAGTTCAAAACAAATCTCACCAGTAATTTTCTCCCAAAAACACAGCAAAAAAGTAATTTTTTCCGTTTGCAATTTGTCTGCAAGAAACTAGGATGGATCTCTTTTTTTTTGGGGACAAAATAGTCACAATAGGAAATAAAATCTATTTTTTATTTAGAATGGAAACATCATCTTATTTTTAGAAGAAGAGTTCAATTAGGAAAAGAAATTATATTTGCATATTTTACTTCCTTTATTTATGGAACTATTTGTGTATATTGGAGAGATAGTGAGAGAGGGAAATTTTTAGGTTTTATACACGAAGAGTTATGGGGTCCACAACTTTTATAGCAAAAAAAAAATTACGAAATTGTCATAAATGTAATAATATTAAAATGTAGTTAAGATATGATATTTATAGTTATATGTTTGCTTAATTATGTAATATCCATATCTTCCTAACCCATTTTTGGGCCAAATTCTTGGCCCATTTCCATTTTCTCTTCTGCCAACCCAAACCCCCAAGCCCAACTGACCATCCCATTATTTAATCCAATCCCTAACCCAACTATTCCCAGGCCCAACTCCCCCAGACCAGCCCACTTCTTTTTTTAAACTCCTCACCCGGCCCAACTCCCTTTTAATTAAAACCCTTTAATTAATTTCTCCCCTACCCACACACCCTTTCTCTCTCCCCGACCCCCCTCTTCTTCTTCCCCATCCCTGGGAAAATCAGCCGCCAAAACCAGGAAGATCAGGCCACTATTTCGAGCAAAACACCAACATTAATTACTCCCTCTCGTACCTCCCCTAACCCCTCTCCCGTAGCAGCCAAGAAAAACCAAAAAACCAAGACCAAAAGCAACTAAATCAGTCCAAAAATCAGAGAAAGTCAGCCATGGCAGTGACTATTTTCAGCATAACTCGGTCAAACTCGTACTCCCTTTTTTCGTGCACGTCAAAAATCCTCGACATGTCTCACATCTAAGTCATCGATTCAAAATCGATAGCTAAGATGTGAGACTTGTAGAGGGGTTTCAACTTGAAATTCAAATTTGGGGTTGATTGTCGAAATCACCCCTATTTCTCTATCCGTTTTGCCCTAATTTTTGGGTATTTATACCTGATTTTGTTCACTGATTTAGGGGGATATTTGGTTCTTTCGGATTTTGCAAAAAGGGAGTTTTCTTTGCTGAATCATTGAAAACCATAACCACTGATATTCCTGTATCCAACCATTTAAAAAAAAATATAGTTCACTGAGGAAAATTCAGAACAGTGAAGCTCCGGAGTTCGAAAATTGTCAGCAGGTCTCGGTTCTGCGGTGGGAGTTCGTTTCGGCTCGTCTCGTCCCGGTTTCGCTGCTCCGATAAAGGTAATACTCTAATCTCGTTCTTCATTTGGAGTGTCAAATGCATTTACCGTTTTGAGTGGGTTAAAATTTTTGGTGTCTCATCGGCGACTGTTAGTATGTTGTTGTTGTTATTGTGGCATTAGATGATGAATCTGTTCAGCTTTTTTAACTCGCTTTCTTGCCACTTATTCAAATGTATTTACAGAGTGTGTGCGTTTCGAAGCATTCGAGCCCCCCGGCTATCCTTTCTGTTTCGTTTTGACATTAATTGTCAATGTTTTCAACCCCCTCTGTGTTCGTTTGAGTTTTTTGTTATGTTTCTTGATTCCATATATTATTATGACATGTTTTCGTTTGCCCATCATGGAAGCTCGTTGTATAAGAATGTATCCATTTTTTATAAAACTTGTTGGTGAAAGTAAGCTTCATAAATGTTTACATTAACCTTTTAGATTATTTGAATATTCTTTCGGCACCTTAAAAGCACAAAATGACCTGACTCTATTTTGCTCTTGTTTACAATGAAGCTTTTGCAAACCTTTTTAGATTGTTCGGATAAGTTGTTGTTTATAGTGAAGCTTAGTCAAGTTAGTGAATTGGTATGTCTGGTATGCTTCTTTTGAGTTAGTTAGTTTAATAAATTGTTTACAGTGAAGCACAGTGAAGTTTGGGTCTGTTATACTTTTGTTTACATTGCTATCATCTAAGAATGTTGACTGTAGTTCATTTCTTCATAGAGATAAACATGTCTTTTACCCATCTTGGTAGGCCTTTTACTTGTTTTGGGTCAAAGATGCTTAAACGTATCCTGTTGAAAATATTTCTAAGAAACACTCACCACATTCTTTAATTTGGTTTATAGGGATTACATGTCATTTACCTATTTAGTTGTTTCATGCATACTATGTCATAGATAAAATAATAATATGCCACGTCTAGTTTATAATCCGATTTTCCTTATGAAGATAGAAAATTAACGTAGTAACTCGCATACGATGGTGTTGATATACTCTCTTATTAAGTGTTTGAGATTATTATTTACTTTCTTGTTAAGTGTTTGGAATTGTTATTTACGTAATTTACTCATTTTGTTGCATGTGACAACTCGTTGGAGTCCGTTTCGGACCTTTCCTGCATATCTTTGGGTCGTTCCTCGTCGGGACAATATATACATGTGAGAGTATGCTGATTATACAGGTTCCGATGGCCGAAAGTTGATGTATATACATCCATATACATATTATATACACTAGTATACTACCAGTGTATATGGCTGAATAACTTAAACGGAAATGGGCCAAAAGCCCTATCAGCAGCAGCAGAGGCCCAAGGGACTGGCAGGCCCAAATGCAAAAATTAGGACAGGTTAATGAAATTGGGCCTGCCAAGCCCAATCGTTATTTCTTTTAGGGTAATTTACACAATACACGGCTTATTTTATCAAAATTTCTAATATTCCCTCCCATTTAATTTAATTACGAAAATCCCTTTTTTCTAGATTTTTTCATTTTTTTTGATACCTAAACAAATAAGAATTCCACTTCCTTTTTTTATGCATTTTTTTTTGGTAACCCAATCAAAGTCAATCACTTAATTAATTATTTTCCTTTCCCGGTTTATTTGTAATCAGTTACCATTTTGAATTTACTTTGGGAAGCCACAAAACCGTAATTTCCCCTTTTCTATGTTACTTTTTCACTTTTCTTCAATTTTTCCACCCTCTTTCACTTTCTATTCTCCTTCACGTCAGTTGCACCATCTCCATTCTCCATTTTTTCGCCATTTTTTTTTCTAATGGAATCTCCTTCTTTTAGTATAGGTTTAATCCAATCTCCTTGTGATAACCAAGATCTCCCATTGTCTTCTCCGATTTCAATGGAACAAATTGATACTAAAAACATGGATGATGCTGTGGATGAAGAAATTGAATATTGGTGAAGAAATTGAATATTGATGAAGACATGGACTGTTACCAACCTACAAGGTATCAATTAAATATGGTATGATAGAGAAAACTGCAGGTATCACAAATTGCAGGAATCATTAGACTGGAAACATAATAGTGATACTTAATAATAGTATTAAAATGGCAGAAAAATGCAGGTATCACTACAACTAATGTGTTACATTGTCTGATACCAATGAGTGTGAGACATGGTGTGAGTGGGACATGTGTGTGTGTGTTAGACTGGAAACATAATAGTGATACTCGAGCATTTGATTTGAATTTGGTTAACATATCTTTGCAGGTATCACTAATATGTACCTGACTATGTCACTATACAAGAAATAAAGTGATCATGTGTGTGTGTATGACATGGACTGATACCACCTGCAGGTATCAGTTTAACAGGGAGTGATAGTCATGTCTGTTTGAGAATGAAATTATAGGTATCGATCACCTTGTGCGGATAGTGATTCCCGAATGACGAATCAAAATCAAAATATTCATTTATGTTGAAAAGTTTCTCAACAATGGCGGAACTGCGATTTTTTTTCTAAAAAAAACGAATTTGGTTTGAGAATTTTTTGGGATTGCTTAGTATTCAACAGTCCAACTATGACGTCATCACTTTTGTATCCAGTGTATATCACATCAGATTCCCATCTTCTTGAATGGCGAATCAAAATTAAAATATTTATTTCGGTTGAAAAGCTTCTCAACAATGGCGGAACTGTGTTTTTTTGTGTTGGAATTTTTTTTTCTAAAAGTACTGAATATGGTTTTGTGATTTTGTTTGAGAATTTTTTGGGATTGCTTATTATTCAAAAGTCCAATCGGCGTCAATTAAGGAATCAGATCACAGGATCTGTTACAATTCCTTAATTAATGTAACTGTTTCCATATTTAACGATCATTTTTTAGGCATCATCTGAAATTTTTTAGGTATCGTCGTTCTCTGCTTGTGTATCAAAGTTTGCAAAAAAATTGGTATTATTAGTAATTTTGATAAAAGTTGGTAATTTTGGGTATTTCCTTCATTCAGTTTGGATATTTTTACTTGTTTGTGATATTTATTGTTTTATCTCTAACTCTAATATTTTGTTTTTATATGTTTAATCTAATTAAATTTCCCCGAAAGTCGACCATCTATGTTAACCTTTTCTTATTATTCTAATGTCCTTGAATATTTTAGTGTTAAAATCTTTTTTTTTTAGAAAATTAGACACATAAGTTTTTCCCTAAAAGACTTCAAACGTTTTCCTTAAAATGACTTAGGAATATTTTTCTTGTTTTTATACTTAGATATTTTAGCGGATCTTAAAAATTCTAGTTACCTAGCCTAATCCTCCAACTCCTTTAACTAAATAATTTAGGTAGGTCCTAATGTTATGCTTTTATCTTCTTGATCTATCTTTGAATATTTTACTTAAGTTTTTTTTCTAGTTGTTAATATAAATTAATATTTTTAAAGTTAGTCAAAATTACCTAATCGCCGGATAACGGCGTGTTAGCCGCCATTCGAGTGCGTAAAACCTTCTCGAAGTGGAAATGTGAATCCGAACCCTTTCTTTGGATTTTAAAAAGATTTTCTCTATTAGGTCTTTTTAAAATAATTTAATTTAATTGGTTTTCTTGATTTTTCCTTAAAAAAATTTAAGTGGCGACTCTCTAAATTTTTTTGAAGATTCGGTTTTACTTAAATTAATTAAGTCTTAAATCGAATTTTCAAAACCAAAGCCATTTTTCGCGATAACAATACATCTTGTGGTTCGCAGATCTGCGCACAACGAGAATTTTAGTGCACTGGACTTGCCATTTAGTTCATATTTGACTTATCATATAATGCCATAATGATTATGCACATTTTTAAATAAGGTTAAAAATTTAACTCGTATATCTATCTTGTTTTCTTTTCCTTTCTAAGTGGTTGCTGGTAGCAGTTTTAAAGTTTTAATTAATATTTTTTTTATTTCTTTAGTCTTTCAAAATTTTCAAGTCTATCACATTAAATTTTTTTAATGTTTTAGGACTGTAAATTTTTTATGTAAATGTATATTAAAACTTTAATATTGGATAAACTATGATGTACAATCAACGGATTCAACCGATATCAATACCTTAGACACGGAATATAACGCTCTCTCTCTCTCTCTCTCTCTCTCTCTATATATATATATATATATATATATATATATTACTCTATATAATAAGTGACACTTTGGTGGTACCACCAAGGGCACTTCTGTAATTATTATGATTTTCCAGGGCATTACCAGTAGTGGCATTTCGGTAATAACGTACGATTCACTGGTCATTTATTCTCGCCTATTTCAAAGCGATGGTATTTCCGTAATATGTTGTTTCCCCGTGGGCATTTGTCTTCCACTCTTTCATATATATATGCTTGTGTGCGCGTTCCGACTTCAGATGTTCCTCTGCGCGCCTGGATTTCCTTCTGCTCATTTGCTGCTGCCGCCTTGTTTGGTCCACCTTCGTTTCCGCTCGGGAATTTCACAACTTCCAGTTAGAACTTCTGTAATCCTTAATCTTCTGAATTTCTTGTTCTTTGTTCCTCCGCTTGGAATTTCTGCATTTCTTCGGACCTTCGTGGCAGTCGGTGATTTCCACTTCCTCTGCATGCCTTACCTTTTTGAGTTCTTGCATTTTGGCCTTGCCTTTTCGACATGCATGTTACTGATACATAGAGTGCATCTTGAAGACATTATAGTCTCCAGATTCTTAAAGTGGAATTGCGCATGCAAGTTGTTTGACAATATGCCTATTTAATTTTTCCAATTCTTCCACTGTTATAGCTAAGATTGTTGTTTTCCCCTTCAAAATTTGACTTCTTAGAGTGCTTAGAACTTCCGTATAGTTCCTTACCGCTTCGGGATGCATGCAGGTGATATGTAGTGTAGATGTGAAAGAAGGTGTAGGCGTTCCATATTTAAACTCGAATAGGGCATGCAGACTGTTTGCTATCTGGAAAAAGGTATAGGCTTCAGATTTTCAGAGTGTGATTGTGCATGCAAATTGTTTGACAATATGCCTATTTAATTTTTTCATTTTTCCGACGGTTGAAGTTCTTTGACTTTGAGGTTTTGAGTTCTTCTTGGGAAAACTGGACTGTTGTATCTGGTAAGCTTCATTTATTAGGCTAATCACTGTATTTGCTTTATTTCATTGCAGTGCACTGTCAAAATTTGTAAATAAAGCTGCTGATGGTGGTATTACTGCTCTTCATATGGCTGCATTGAATGGGTATTTTGATTGTGTCCAGCTCCTCCTTAATCTTAATGCAAATGTATCAGCTGTGACATTTTACTATGGGTCATCGATGGACCTAATAGGTATATGCTCGGTTGAGGCATTTTTAGATGTTTCTGGAATTTACCTGATTGTTAATTAACTTTCTTTTTATAAATAAATCATTCTCTAGGAGCTGGAAGCACTCCTTTGCACTATGCTGCCTGTGGAGGAAATCTAAAATGCTGTCAGGTGATTGGTTAACTCATTTTCCTGCTGCTATTTAATAATTTTGATTACCAGAAGTCCAGAAGTAAAAGATGTTTACTTCCGATGCCTCATGGTATTTTATATGGTTGTTTTCTGATGTAATTTTTTTATCCGTTGTTAGTTTCTGAATGAGTATTTACTTTGTGTTACTGCAGATCCTTATTGCAAGAGGTGCCAGTCGATTGACATTGAACTGCAATGGGTAATCTGTTTAGGACTTGCTTCTCAGTTTAACCTTACATTGTAAATTTCTAGACGTCACTCAACAAATATGGATTCTTTCAGGTGGGTTCCTCTCGATGTTGCCAGGATGTGGGGGCGTCATTGGCTTGAACCATTACTTGCACCAAATTCTGATTTGATAATTCCACCCTTTCCATCTTTAAGTCAATGAGGGTTTGACCCATTAGAAAGATCAGAAATCAATGGCATCCATAGCTGATCGTACCTGCAAAAAACAAAAAAAATCAAGAAACCAGCAGTACCCACATGAAGTTATAGAGTAGTAATCATGTTGAAGCAGTGTAATAAACCTTCTAATAGATTCAAGAATGGTGGGTCTTTCTTGAAGCCATTGAGACTCTCTTACAAGTCTGAAGAACCTAAGATTTCGTCTGGCAGCAGCTACAAGATCGATGCTGAAAAGATAGATAAAACGAATTATTTCCCTCAGGTATGTGGTATATTTATTTTCGCTGTCTGAGATGTTCTGTCAGGTATCAACAAAAAAATGATATTTCAACTATCCTACTCCTCTCTATCAGGATGTTAATTTGTGGAAAGTAATGGAGGATTTTAATCTCCATGGTATTCCAGTGCCAGGTTAGCTTCTGAATCATAATCTCCTCATTGATTTTTGAGGTGATATTATAGGGCCAAGAGAGGGCAGACAAGAAAACTACCGACACTCTTGAGTGCTATACTTGAAAATGAAGAACCTAAACATAGATTTCGCCTGACAATCCCAAAAGTTGTGGCTGAGATTGCTTACTTTGTCTGTGTAGAGGAATATGGGGGACTTGGCCTTGGTTACCTATATCACTGCTAGCCATGGAAGAGATTAGTCGAGCATCACGGTCAGTTGGCCTATCTTATGGGGCCCACACGAACCTATGCATTAACCAGTTGGTAACTGTTTTTTCAACTCAAGTTATACATCAGTGGTCTCTCTGTGTTGACCACCAAATAATTAACAAATACTGATGATTTTGTAGGTTAGAAACGGAAACCATGAGCAGAAGCAAAGGTATCTACCAAAGGTGTTCTTCCACCATCACATTTTGTTTCCAGTTGTATATTTACCCTTCCTGCCAGCTACTGCTTCTTCTCCAATATAGGTGATTGGACATCTGTGATCTTCAGTACCACCCTTTATATTGAATGAATATTGTATCCCTTAAGGATATCTCGATCCACAAAAATATATCTCATAAATGCTTCAGATCTTGGTGGATCCATTTAGTCTAGATTAACTGACAGCAATGGAATTGATTTTTTATTAGCCAAAACAAACAAAAAAAGATCCACACAAAAGATACTGCTGGAGAGTAGGCAATAGGTTTATACACCCAACACCTTCACATAGTAATGGCACAAGCTTGATAGATGAAGAACTGAGTATGTGGGAATACTAACTTATTGAAAGCATACAACTATGCCAAAAGCTGAATTGGGTTGCCATATGTGACTGCCCTACCACGTTTAGATGCCATATACTCCATAAGGTATATTGTTATACTCTGTATTTATTTTTGTTTATTATATCTCTGAAAATCAGTGAAATTGACTAAAAATTATAGTATTTCTTAAATTCTTGGATGAGAATGTGAAATGTTGAGTCTTGCTCTTAAAGTTTGAGTCTTTTCTATTTCTTTTTGTTTATAGAGATAAATGTTGAGTCTTGAACTTTGAATTTTTTGGTTTTTGTTGCTGTTGTTTAGAGGATTATGAAATGCCACTTATGGGTTGGGTAATTACAATTCGTAACTACAGTTATGTTAGCGTTTGTATAATTCGAGCAGCATTTGTATACTTTGTATAATTCATTATACAATTCACAGTTTTTTATAGCGTTTGTATATTTCGTTATACAAACCGCGCACAACGTTTGTATAATTCGCTACACAATTTACTATGTTTATATATTTTGCTATGCAATTTGATTTGCACACAATTTTTGTATGATCGCACACACCATTTGAATAAACCATGCGAACTATACAAAACTTAAACTATAATTATAGTTAGATGTTTGCCACGACCCATAATTAATTCAAACTATAGGAATGTTACCTAATTAACTAATATATGTTTGTTTTATCCGCATAATTTTTCCATCCTTTTTTTTGGGGAGTTATGGTTCCTCTTATTGGAGAAAGTTTGGAAATGTGTGCTGAGAGAGTTGTTGCCTGCTTCAAAAAGCACGTAAGCTGAAGCTTATTTCTGTTCCATCATATTACCAATCCTGTATTAGGATGTTATGAAATGACATTGTTGCTTTAATGTCGCAGATTGAACCCCAACTAGCAGATGGAAAAAATATAATGACTGCAGCCCATGGGAACTCATTGCGGTCCATCTCATGTATCTTGATTATACAAAGGTATGTAACTTCTCAAAGTTATGTTTAAAGTCGTTTTGACTTTGTCTAGACGTCACATTCTATTGGCCCTTGAGTGCAGACGAAGCTTGCCTGCAAGACCCATTAGCCTTAGTCATTTAGTCAAAGCCACACGTATACCCTTGTCAAAGTGTTCTATCATTCGAATTAACAATTAGATGAAAGTGCAGTCTAAAAGAATCCTGTTGCTCAACAGGTTAATTTGCTTTAAGGGAACAATAAAGAAAAATGGCTTCGAACATGCAAAGGTTATTACTGGGCATAACATTTGGGTTATAGCATAAAGTTGAACTTCAAACAGTCCGCTAAATTAGTATGAAGCTGTGAAGCCTTAGCTAAAGCATGGACGAAAGATCATCATCAAAAACATCAGATAAGATTGTTAAATCCATCAAATTTGGTTAGGCTACACCCTTGGTGAAAATTATTATTCTCTCATTTCTTTCTGCTGTTTGATGAGATATATGCAGTAAAGACCAAGAAAATTAAAGTCGCAGCACTTTAGAAAGATTAACAAAACATTATATATGATGAATCCGCGTGACACTCATCTTGCATTAATTATTTCCCTAAAGTGAACTTTGAAAATTTTTCTTAAAGCAGCATTACAGAAAAGCCTGATAATCTCTCCACTTCTATTTGCAGCTGCAGCGTAGAAAAGCATGCGTACACATGGAATACTTCTCTTATTAGTAGTACAAATTTGTAGCACAAAGTCGTACTCCACAAACAAGCCTTATCATAATGTGTATAAAACTTATTACCGTGAATGTTATTGCTCCCCCTCCTATATTGTATTTCCAAATTCTGCTATGCATTTACCCAAGACTCATATTCCCATCGCCCGTGCTTCGCACGGGCACCGCTATCTAGTATATATATATAAGAACCTAAAGGTCAAATTGGTCACATTTATATCTTAGATTCACTTTTTCGTAATTGTACACTCATTCTCTTGAAATTCTGAATATGCAATGATTTTGCGAATCATTTAGCAAGATGATATTTGACATTAATTGAAATTTGAATATATTATCTCCCAACTAAACATACAACAATTTGAAAAATTAAGATTAATAACACTTGTTGTAACCAAGCGAACCAATTTTACTTGGGAGCTAAAAAATGTCAAACTACTTAAATGGAGTACTGATACACTTAATAATTTTGTTAAGATGAATAATGATGAGAGTTATAAATAAGATATATGGAATTCAATAAATTAGTTAGACAATCTGAATTATCTTGCAATAATGCTATGAAGAAGCTAATAAAATTGTTGACAATATGTTGTTTCTTACACTTTGTTGAGATGTTATGTATTGTTTCATGATATAATATATTTTTGTCTTGTGTTGTATCATATTGTACTACATTGTTTTAACAAATACAATATTTTTAATAGATTCACTATAACAAAATGCATTTATAGCTGCACAATTTTAGTCGAAAATACTATCGAGGAATAATTTTTGATTGAAATCATGCAAAATAGAATATTTTTTCGTATTTCATGTTTTTGTTGAATAGATTTTTGTATTTGAGTTTCAAAAAGTGTGAGTATTTGATCGTTCAGAGTTGATTATAGTGAAATAAGTCATATATAATATTTCAAATTTATACATACATGTCTAAAGTTGACAAATTACCGACCTTAACTGTACTTCTGACATAATTGCACACTCTTACCCGGTCTACTCCCTAGTTAAGTAATAACATAATAAGTAAATAAAGAAAATAAGAATTTATATGTGAACCTCCTAGCTCAAGGGCAAAAAAAATCACGCTCTATCTCAGAGGATTTCAACTCAATTTCATTATCTTCGAAGAGCAACGATTTTATTACAAACTCTTGTAATCAAGGAATTATGCCTTAATCCCTTCCCCCTCATTGTAAAAACTATGTTACTTTACTCATGAAACAACAACTTCATTGCTCACTAAATAAATCAACTCTGATAAATTTACACTTTAAGAACTCGACAAAGCTAACTCTAACTCTAACTATGCCTCAAGAGAAAGGCTCAAATAATCGTCTCGCTTATTTATGACACGAGATTAGTTTTATAAATATTGAGCAAAGAAATATAAACTAAAAATAGTTTAAGATGATAATCACTCTATTAGGTTTCATTGTTGTTCTTCAATAAATATTTCTCAAGAGGATGTTTTTGTCATGTAGTTGTGAATAATTAGTATGCAAAAAGCTTGTTGTGTCATTGTGGAAAGGACGTAATATAGGATAGACACAACCATTGGAGCAATGGTATTGGGCCGAAGCTTGCCATGTTGCAAACTTATGTGCACCCACTAAAGCAGCTATGTGCAGTATACTTTTTCAGCTATCAATTCAATCACCACGAACTTCATTCTCTCATGAAATCAAGTCCCATACTAGACTTCTTTTGTCAAATCATCAACAATACAAACTAATAATTTCTCCCTTTTTGATGATGACAATTTCCGCAAGAGATTAACTCCTCCTTAATGAGTTTTCTATTGTCACGATCTAAACCTAGGTCCTAGCCACGACACGGAATGTGAAACCCGAAGGTACCTCATCTGAGCCCCTTATCATATCATAAGCATACGTAAGGTAAACAAGCTATTACATGAGCAAGCAAGCGGAAACATAGTTTTAAAATCAACTTAAACATGGGAGTCAAATCCTCCCATCAAAGAAAATTACATCAACATAGTCCAAATCATGCCTTATATAACTAGATCTTGGCGAGGACTACAACATGTCACTAGCTCACTCTCAAGATTTAAAAAAAAATTCCAAAGTCTCAACATAGTATTATAAAGCAAGAAAGTAAGGGTTTGTCCTGGAAGCATGGGAACTCACTAAGTCTTCAATATGTAGAATCTAAGTCTAGCCACAAAATGATGAGTAGGAGTGTCGTCATCCGTCCCTATATAGTTAGATCATATAGGCAAATAGTATCCCTTAGTACATTGGAATGCATTACGTATGTAGGCATACGATGCATCAAGGAAAAACCATAATACAATAGTAATATGCATAATCATATCAATATAATAAAGGATAAGAGATGCTACATGAACAATGAAACTTTAAAATTATGAATAAAAGCATTTAAAAATATTTCATAATCATCCTAAACTTACATATATGGAAACAGGATCATAACCAACAATAAGACCATGCATACTATTACATGAAATTTCAATTTTGCCTCTATATCGGAGAAAGAGTAGTCTACTTGCCAAGGTAGATTATACCTAATCATATGGGCTAAATCCCGGCATAGAGAGTGTCATATGTGGATCCACTAACTTAATACCTTATAGTTACATAATAATCCTATGGTGGCACGTAGTTATGAGATAAGAGGATTTATATAAGGACCCTTTGTGATGGTCCCTCACTCGAGCTCACTCGATGCTAAGTCAAATCCTACAGAATACATAGTCATGCAATAAATACGTAGTCATCAACATAAATCGTAATTCGTAAAATTATATTTTCATAACTTATAAGATGGATATCATAAAAAGTAAATCAATTCATGTCATAAGAATAGTCCATCTACATGCTTGCATAAAGTGGAGGTATACTCCCCATCTTATAATCTTGCATAAACATTAAGGCCTTAGGTCACCCTCATAATCATGATCATAAGCATAATTTCATACTTGTAATCTTATTCATGAAAACATAGCTAAACATAAGAATTAGGGCCACATATGAGTTCATGGAAAATGGATGCAAAAATCATGATATTGAATGCTAATTTAAGATCAATGCAATTGAAATTAATTGAATCATTAATAAGTGAACCCATACCAATTTCACAAACCCTAATCCAATATGTAATTGAAATCCTTGGAATACTAATTGAAAGTCGTGCAATCCATGTAAATCATTATAATTCTTGTATAATAGAGTAATCATAATTCAAGCATTTAAAGAGAAGTCATGAAAATCTACAGAATTCATGCTTGAACTTATGGAAAAGTGAAGTTTGGATGAAATTACTCCATGGATGAAGCCCTAGAACCTTGTTGAATAAACCCTAGAAATTGAAAGGAATGATCTTGAATTTGTGGAGGAACTTGGAGACCTACCTTGCTTTAATGGTGGATTCTTTTGAAAGAGAGAGTCTTGGAATTTTGGAGTGAATTTGAGATGCAATGAGTTAGAATGAGAGTAAGGATAGTTTTATTGTAGTTGAGGTGATTATGGTAGTTTAGGGCCAAAATAATGTAGGTTAGGGGTTAAATGGATAAAAAGTGACCAAAGAGCCCCTCATTAAAATCTATCAAACCTATTCACGAGAGGGATCTACGAGTCATAGATCCATTGATGACTCGTGGATCCTAGATTTTGTCCTATCATATTTTTGTTTTCAGGACACCTTTGATTCTCACTTTACAAAACCTCTTTATGGTTTGTCGTTTTTCTTACAGGTCATAAAGACCACTTATGGCTCCTTCCATACTTACCCAAAATTTAAGTCTCCACTACCCCAATCACGACCCCTATTTATGAGCCGTAATTCTAAGTACGGCTTATACTATGGCCTAATAACTTGACTTTCAGGTTCCAAATTTTACCAAGTACACTGCCTCAGACCACGAGACTTATCCATAACCTGTGGTTCAAACCACGAGCTATAGATAGGCTCGTGCTTCCCGACCAATCTCAAATTCTTGCAACTTTTCAATTTTCAAACTTTTAAATTTATTGGGTGTTACAATATCTCTCTCTTGGGATTATTTTTCCCCGAGTGAGTCAAAAGCAAGCTCGAGTAGAGTAGAAAGACAACCAACAACCCAACATGAATGTGAAATACAACTTTAAATATCAATGTCTTAAAACCATCGAACTTATACATCGAATATCATTTAAAAATAATCTCATGATCATGCATGCATTCAGTATGACAGAAAAATGGATATATAAGGATGTGAAGGAATAGTTGTATTTGGGTACCTTAGGCTTGAATAGAAGGGAATGGGTAAGGATAATGCTTCATCATGTCTGCCTCTGCTTCCCAAGTAGCATTCTCAACTTGTTGGTCCTTCATAACACTTTCACGAATGTGACTTTCTTATTTCTCAATCTCTTCACTTGTCGGTCTAAAATCTTAATCGATACCTCTTTATACACCAAATTCTCCTCAATACTCACATCCTTCAATGGAGCAATGGAATTTGGGTCACCTATGAATTTCCTTAACATTGACACATGAAACATCAGATGAACCATATCAAACTCCAATAGAAAATCAACTTCATAGGCTACCTTCCTAACTTGTTTTAGGATCTTGTAAGCACCACATATCTAGGGCTCAATTTTCCCTTCTTGCCAAAATGCATTGCACCCTTCCTAGGTGAAACCTTCAAATATACCCAACCACCCTTATCAAACTCAAGGTCTCTTTTTCAAATGTTGGAATATGACTTTTGGCGACTTTGGGCATCCTTAAACTCTTCTCTTATAAATGTAACCTTCTCCATGGCATCAAGTACTAAATCCGAGCCAGTCAATGTCATTTTCCCATCTTTAAACCATCCCACTAATGACCTACATCATCTACCATATAAGGCTTTGAATGGTGCCATATAAATACTTGAGTAAAAACTGTTGTTGTAAGCAAATTAAATAAGAGGTAGGTGATTATCCCAACAACCTTAAAGTCACGCACACACACTCTCAACATATCTTCTAATGTTCAAATTGTTCTTTTGGCTTGCCCATCAATTTGTGGGTGAAAACTGATGCTTAGCTTCACCTTAGTACCAAGACCCTTTCGAAATTATTTTCAAAAATGAAAAGTGAAGTGAGTACCATAGTCCGATATGATAGACAATAGAACCCCATGCAATCTCACCAACTCTTGGATATAAACCTTAGCATAATTCTTAGAAACTATGAGAAGTCTTCATCGATAAGAAGTGGGCTGATTTCATTATTCTATCCACAACCACTCACATTGAGTCAAATTATTTGCTAGTCCTTGGCAAATCCGTAATGAAGTTCATATTCACCTCCTCCCACTTTCAAGTAGGAATCTCAATATCTTGGACTAAACCACTCAATCTTTGGTGTTCAATCTTTACTTGTTGACAAATTGAACGTCTTTTCACACACCTTGATATGTCTTTCTTCATGTCATTCCACCAATAAATGTCCATTAAATCTCTATACATTTTAGTGGATTTTGGATGAATAGAACACCAAGAGTTATGAGTTTTCTCGGTATGTTCTCCCTTATCCACATTAAGAACACACAACCGCCATTGCTAATGAAGTACTCTATCTCCTCCTTGTGAGAAAACCTCAATCTTCTTATCCATCGCCAACTTCTTCAACTTAACCAAAGTAGGGTGAATATCTTGCTTTGCTTTGACCTCCGGTACTAAAGATGATTCCGCTCCATTTTATACAAGTACACCATCACTAGACCCACTTATCCTCATACCCAGACGATCCAAATGATATAATTCTTTGACTAACTCTCTATTTCCATCCTCAACATGTGCAACACTTCCCATAGATAGTTTACTAAGTGTATCGACCATAACATTTGTCTTGCTGGAGTGATAAATCACACTCACATCATAGTCCTTATGAATTTCCAACCACATCCTTTTCCTTAGGTTCAAATCTCTTTGGCTAAATACATATTGCAAACTCTTGTCGCTGGTGAATACATTAACATGCACCCCATAGAGATAGTGACGCCAAATTTTTTTAATGCAAAAACAATGGCCACTAAGTCAATATTATGGATCAGGTCATTCCTTTCATGCACCTTTAATTGCCTTGATGCATAGACAATGAATTTCTCATGTTACATCAAAACACAACCCAAACCTACACGTAAGACATCACAATAAATCACAAAACTATTTGAACCATCGGGCAATGTCAAAATAGGGGTTGATGTAAGACGATCCTTCAATGTTTGGAAACTTTTCTCACATTCATTTGACCATTGAAATTCCACCTTCTTTTGGGTCAACTTAGTCAAAGGTGAGGCAATGAAAGAGAATCTCCAAGAAATTTTATATAGTAGCAGTCCAAATCTAAAAAACTCCTAATATCAGAAGGACACAGTAGTCTAGGCCAATTCTTCACCACCTCCACTCTCTTTGAATCAACTCTAATACTATCATTGAAAACAAATGTGGATAAGAAATGCCACCTTCTTTAACTAAAATTCACACTTGTTAAACTTATATATATCACAAATCTTCGTAGAGTCATGCCCAAAAAAGGCCAAGTATACTATAACCTCATCAATTTTAAGTACCCAGAGTGAACGTATAAACAATCACGGTGCATCACAAGTATCCCAGACAACCCAACCCAGTAAAGTCATATCTATACCAGAATCAGGCCGCAGTACGACATATAATCATTAGACAGTCTCCTGGTTAACATATCTCAGTAGCAATATGCTCTACACCCTCATACAAGTATGAGTTAAGTCAGAACACATGCATGTCCCTAGGCACTAGCCCATATTCGGCCCTTCCCAAGCCCTTTCTCTGTGTAAAACAACTCATAGGGCAACATTAGTATAATCTAAGGTAAGGCCCAAGAGGCTAGATATATGGAAGCATGTCATCTACCCAAAATCATGTCGCAACCCGACAACTCTAAAGGGTAAGGCAACCAAGTATCGGCTCACTGATAACGTGCCCTTCTCTAAATCAGGTGTCAATACCCAAAACTAACCCACCTAACTAGTGTCTCATCACAGAAAATCTCGAGAAGCCCATAACCTACTCCTCACTAACAGGGTCACACTCTCGTCACAAACTAGTAGCACAAGTCCATAATGGATAACAATGGTATACAAGATCATATAAGTCACAGGGCAGAGCAGAATCATGTTTTTAAATAGGAAATTCTAACACAAGTACCCAGAAAAGATATAGATAACCGCAGCTACATCATGCATGTACACATAAACTAGATATAGATACTAGATTCAGCGCACAGGGTAGCATGTAATCAGTGGTCAACCTCAATAGCTAGTATATTTTCGTAGCCTCAGACCACATATATACAAGCAAGAGTCAAGCTCAGTGTACATACCTGTTACATGTTCGCAGCCGAACTAGCCTCTTCTGGGCCTTTTTGTAGAAAAACAGTATAAGCATTCAACTAGTATAGCATCTATAGCTAACATAACCCCCAATACAAGAACTGTAGTCCCATATCACCATATATAACCTATGCGGATTCACAACCAGCTATATAGAAGACAAATCCCACAGCTCAATCTATTCACGATACATTTCTACATATTCCAATATAAATATATGACATTTTAGCTCAGTCTATGATTTAGAGAAAGCCTAGCCTACCTAGTATCCGATGTCTCTTGCTCTGAGTTAATCCAACCAAGCTTTCCCCTCTGAATCGCTTCTTGATGCTGCTCAGCTATTAAAATAAAATTCAAAAGGTTAATATGGTCGAATTGGATGTAAAACTTGAAGAACGAATGAAAATATGTCAATCGGGCCTAAAATGAGAAAATAGGGCCCACGCCTAAAATCCTAAATCAATTCTTGAAAAATGATCCCCACGTCACCCTAAGTCTACAACAAAAATATTCGGCCTAAAACGAACCCCAGAAGACCGAGAAAATGCCTAAAACGAAGTTAAAAATTTTATCGAGAAAACATTCTTTTCTAAACGTTCTAGGTCAAAATTCTCAAAAATAAAAAAAAATAGCAGATACCCAGCAACTACGATATTTCTCTCAAAGTGAAGAACAATTTAGGCTCAAATTTCACTTAATTCCGTTAAGAATCGGCTAAGATATCAACGCATAAAGTTTTCACCAATTTCAAGAAAGTCATCAGCTAATTCAGTGAATTTTCCTTGAAATACACATCAAATCCCAAATTCGATTGCACCACGATGTCTTTTTGCAAAAATTTGAGTCGCATAGCATTTTGAATTACTCAAGTTAGATGAAAAATGAGCTAAAAAATGACGTGTAAAGTTGGGAGTATGCATATATATAATGAAGCCCCATTCCAGTTGCTGCCATGTTTCTAACACGTGGCAACATCAGAATCCTCCACATGGTAGTGTTATGGCCTGCCATGCCAGCCCCTTCAACTCAACAATTTTTCCATTCTTTTTTCGTTGTTTCAGGCTCGTTTGGACTTTGATTTTCACAAAAGGATTATGTAATCTTATGGATTTTGACATTTCAGATCCAACGATGAAATTGAAATTTCCAATGGAGCTTCCCACGATAAAGTGAGGGTCCCTACTTCCTTATACACAACTTTTAATGGAAAGTCTCCAAGGGTCAAATCATATTCGGATGTCCTCAGTATGAAATGAAGAGTCATCCTAGACCAAGATCAATGTTTCGAGTCTAACCACTATCAAAATTCTTGTCAGGGGTATGATTCCGAGGGCATTGACTAGGTCAACTACTAATCGGTTTCGGCGGTCAAATTTACGATTCATGATATAATTGCATCGAACATGCCCCTTCCTAATTCGGCCGTTCTGGAGCTAATGAAATTGTCAAAATTTCACTCTGAGATCATTTACTGAGACTTTACCTGAAAACTCATTTTATGGGTATAACTTCCCAGTTAACTAAAGAATTCACATAACTCCCACATAACCCATCCAACCACCATACCAACAATCTCAACAAGTCAATAATGGCATGAGGTTGCCATACATATGCTCAATCAACAACGTGGCTACAAAATCTAAGAAATAACCCGGAGGGTCCTTACATACTTAAAGTTGTCCAACAGCCTTAAGATTCATTTCATCATTGAGGTCATGTTCAGGCTACGTAAAATTGAATGTGGGGTTTGTTGGGTCTAGCACTATCGCTCTTAAGAGTTATTTACAGTCACTGCTATTGATCTAGTATTTTTGATAGTGTTGTTAGTGGTTCTGTATGTTTTGATGTATCACTCGCTAAGCTGTTACTTGATCATTTTCTTAGTTCGATCAGAAAAATTTGATTCTCTATGATGAGTATCTAATGTCTGAAGATTGCATTTTATAATTTAAGCTCGTGAAAGATTTGATTGCGAGAATGAAATCTTAACAAGGTCCATGATGGATTGTGCATTAGGAGTGTGGGATGGTTGGTTTAGATTCATTTTTTATCATGGTCGATACTAATTTAGAATTTAATTGTGAGAAAAGATTCATCCTAATTGTTGAGTTATGGTCTAGGGGATTGTTAACCAGATTGAGTTCATTTGTTAGTTTATGGCTTGAATATCACTCCTAATTTGTTCTACCAAGGTTGGATTTGAAATTTTAATTTTTAATGATTGATTTATATGGAATGGTCTTAAAGAGGAGCTTACTTGGAGAGATAAATATTGACTCTAGAAGATCATAACTTAGGCTTTTGGCAATGCCGATTATTCTTCCTTCTCCTTCTTTATGTTCGAGGACAAACATGATTTTTAATGGTGGATAATGTAATGACCCGTTAGGTTATTTTGAGAATGAGTTCTCACTTTTTCATAAAAGACTAGTTTTATAAATTTAAATTTAAAAATTTTGAACTATTCGATAACTACGGTTATTTAGTTAATGGGTAATTTTAAATAATTAATTTAATAAGTTGATTAAATTATTAATTTATTTTTGTATGATATGCCACTTATCCCATATAAATAAAAATAGATTAGTAAGATTTATTTATTTAAGTACTTGATTAATTTTTTAAAAAAATAAAAGAAAAGAAACATAAACATAAATAGGCAAACATGCAAATAAAAAAAGGAAAAAGAAGGGAGAATATAGGGGTTGGATGCCCCTATTAGAAAAGAAAAAAAAGAAGATAATGTGGGGAAAAAATTGAAAAGGGCTGAAAAGCCCAAAAATAGAAAAAATGAAAGAAGTCAGTCAGCAAAATGTAGAAACGAAAAACACAAAAAGAAAACAAATAGGGGAAGAAAAAAAAGGAAAAAGGTAGAATAAAATGTGATTTTCATCCTAAAACATCATGGTAGTTTTTTTTTGTGCTTTCTATTAAATGTTAACATGATTATGGATAGATTTTTAGGGTAGAAACGTGTACAATTTATATTGAATTAAGAAAATATAGCCCTAGGGTTCTTAAAATAAAATTTGATGTGAGGGTCGAATAACGATCCATTTCAGTTGAAGAATTTATTTTATTATAGATAAATATAATTTGACAGAAAAATTGAGATTCGGATTCGAGGTTAGGGGGTGACTTTTTGACCTGATTGTGAGACGAAAATAAATATAGCAATATGGGTGTTGTTAGATTCGTATTCTTATGGATATTATGTATTTGAATAGATTTTTATCATCTAAAAAGTGTTACAAAAGGCCCAAATTTTGAAGTGATTGTTTGATTAACTGAGGCAGGTGAATTTCTCGACTCTTGTTAAGTGTATAATACACATATTTCTTTGTTATTTATGCTTAAGAATAATAGGACTTGGTGATAGATTGACTAGTTCTTATTAAATAATCCTAATGATAACAAGGGAATAATAAAGGGTTGTTTGCTTGTATATTGAAGTTTGATATGTCAAGAACGATTTGAAAGATTTATTGATTTATTGTTGATGTTGTTATGTTCTTGTGAGTCGTGCACTATTAGAAAACTGGTCATTTTCTCATTATTTATGTGAACATGCTTATTTGCATTGATTCTGAAAGAAGATTGTGACACAAGTTATGTGAATTGAGAAAAATGAGAATTAAGGAGGATGTACTATTTCGAGGGAGGTGTCGCATGTCGTGACGGATACTATAATTTAAGTGTTGTATCGCACATCAAGAAGGATACTATAATTTGAGGGTCGTATCGCACATCTTGATGGAAATTATAATTCGAGGGTCGTGTCGCACGTTGTGATGGATACTATAATTTGAAGATTGTGTCGCATGTCATAATGGATACTATGATTCGACGATCGTGTCGCACGCTACGATAGACGCATGGACTATAAGTCCACCATGGGTCCTTGACTAAAAGATATTGGGTGTGTGTCACTATATCAGACATGAATCATTGACATTTTCTTACACATCTTTATCATTTATGAACTTGTGAGTTTCTTTTGTGGAACTTGTGATGGATGAACTTGAGCATTGTGTTGTTAGTCCATAATTATAGGTGTGTTGTTATTGAGTTATATGTTATCTAAATTGTGAATTGGTAGGTTGGGCTAGTGTTATGCAGGTGGTAGTTGTGGAGGTTCGGTTGGATAGTTAGGAGTATCCGTATTTTGTATTACTTGACTTTGCGTTGGATAGTTAGGAGTATCCGTATTTTGTATTACTTGACTTTGCGTTTAGGAGTTTGCTTGTTAGGGACCGTGTGGTTGGTACTCACACCTTGCTTCTATATTTTTGTAGGTTATATGCTCGGAACTTCATGATACTCTCTCTTCTCTTCATATTTAAGGCTTTCTGTGGAGATTAGTGAGGCAGTTATTTGTCACCTCAACGAGCTCTCCTCCTCATATTTATGATCTTGTTCTATTTTAGAGACAACATCATTTGACACTTGTATTTTTTTGTCATATCTACTATAATACATTAGAGGCTTGTGCACGTGACTACAAGGCTTTGGAGGATTTTAATTATGTTGACTTATTATCCGTAGTTAAACTTTTATTTTTATCATCCTTCTGCACTTTATCGTTACGATTGAGTTTAAGGTTGACTTTTCTTGGGGGATAAGATGAGTGTCATCACTTTCATTTTTGGATCGTGACATTGACAATGTCACATTGTGTTTTGATTTATGAGATACTCCATAACTGTTGCCATAAAGTTAATACTTGTAAGAACTTTCAAACAACAAGTTAAGTCTCATGCGCAAAATTTGACACTACCATACTATGTATTGATTTATGAGATGATCTATAGCTCTTGACTTATAGAAAGGACATAGACCAAGCACTTCACAAGTTATACCTCATAGGAAAGACTTGATACTATTGCATTGTGTCTTGATCTATCATATGTTTTATAACTTTTGCCTCTTAGCCCAAGGACTTCAAAATTGTAAGTTAAGTCCCATGGCCAAAACTTAACAATATCATATTGTGTTTTGATTTATGAGATACTCTATTACTATTGTCCTAAAGATAAGACTTGTTAGTCGTAGGACTTCCATATAACAAGTAAAGCTCCATGGGCACGACTTAATACTACTAGATTATGTCTTTGATTTATGAGATGCTCTATAACTCTTGTCTTAGAGGCAAGATATAGACTAAGTGCTTCACAAGTTTAACCCCATTAGCTAGACTTGAGACTACTATATTATGTCTTGATTTATCATATATATAACTCTTGCCTCTTAACCCAAGAACTTTGAAATAACAAGTTAAGCTCTATGAACAAGACTTGATAAAATAGTATTATGTTTTGATTTATGAGATACTCTATAGCTATTGCCTTAGAGGTAAGACGTGTTAGTCTAAGGACTTTCAAATAACAAGTTAATCCCCATGGCCAAGACTTAACACTACCACATTATGTATTTATTTATGAAATGCTCTATAACTCTTGCCTTAGAAGCAATACTTAGACGAAAAACTTCACCTATGAGCAAGACTTGATACTATATACTATATTATGTCTCAATTTATCATATATATAACTTTTGCCTCTTAACTCAAGGACTTTAAAACCACAACTGAAGCCCCTTGGAGAAGACTTGACAATATCACATTGTGTTTTGATTTATGAGATACTTTATAATTATTGTCCTAGAGGTAAGACTTGTTAATCCAAGGACTTCCAAACAACAAGTTGATTCCTATGGGAAAAACATGCAATTACCACATTATGTATGTTTTATTAGATGCTCTATAACTCTTTCCTTAGAGGCAAGACGTAGCCCAAGGACTTCAAAGAACAAGTTGCGTTCATGGACAATATTTTACACCATTTTTATTAAGTTTAACTTATGGAGAACGCTTGTCTTAGAGACAGAACATAGCTCAGGGGTTAGAAAAATAACATATACCTCAGGGGCAATTGTTTACGCTATTTCACTATCTCTAACTTATGAGATGTTGTATAACTCTTGCTTTAGTGGCAAAATGTAGACCAAGAACTTCAAAATGACAAGTTATTTCCTATGGGTTGAACTTGATACTGCCATATTGTGTCTTGATTTATGAAATGCTCTATAAGTCTTGTCTACAAAATCTTGCCTTGGAGGTAAGACTTAGCTCAAACACTTTCAAATAACAAGTTGTACCTCATGACTATAATTTTCACCATTTTCACTAAACCAAGCTTATGAAAAAACACAATAACTTTTGTCTTAGAAGCAAAACTCCACTCACGGCGCGTGACACTCACACACACATGTCTATATATATATATATATATATATATATATATATATATATATATATATATATATATATATATATATATATATATATATATATATATCAAGATACAATATGTGTGTGTGTGTGTAAAGAGAGAGAGAGATAGAGAGAGAAGTAGACAAAAAAAGAAAAACGAATTTAAGAAAAGAAAAAAAAATTTAAGAAAAGAAAAACAATAAATAAAGAAAAAGAGAGAAAAAAAGACAAGTTAAGAAAATAAAATGTAAAAAGAATCAAAAGAGAGAAAAGAAAAAATAATTAAAAATAAAGAAAGAGAAAAATACAAGTTTAGAAAAATGAAAAAAGAAAAAGAAAACCACGAAAAAGAAAAAAATGATAAAAAAAAAAAAAAAGAGAAGAGAAAAACTAAAAAAACAAAGTTGAGAGGCAATTGAGTATGGAGAGTTGTTTAAAAAATATTTAAGGTGTATAGAGGTAAAACTGTATTTTTTTGTATTCAACTTAAAATGGACGGAAGTACGTTTTTGTAAGACTTCTCTTATAGAGGGAAAAATATCAAGACCACTATATTTGGAGGATACCTTGTGTAACTTTCTGTGTATGCTCAATATAGAAGGTACAAATTACTGTTTAGGATTTATATTCTCATAACTTTTTTTTAAAAAAATTGAGTTGAAATTCTAATTGCAGTTAAAATTATTGAGAGTAAGTGGATCAAATTGGACGAATCATGACATAACCCAATTTTTAGTCCATTTGAGTCTAACCTATTAGAGGTCGAAGTAAATTTGAATAGATCATGATCTGACCCGATATTTATTTCAATCTATTTTAATATTATCAATTTCAATTTAATTTGTTGTGACACCCTGAATTTTTCTTAGCTAAGATCGAGTCATCTATTATATGCGTATAAGGTCATATCGAAGGATTCTTAATTGAGCATAGGTTTTAAAGTCAATCTTTTAGTGTGACAATAGATTTGGAGCTGAGTTATGGTCACAAGAACCCGTTAGTGCAAAGTTAAGTTAAAAGTTCCCATGTCGATTGAGTTTCGATATGTGATTTTATAAATGTTGGGTGACCTAATGATTTTTGAGTTGTATATATATTATGAGATCAAATCCTAAGTATTTAAATTATACTAGATGTGGTCTAGGGTCATAAAGGATCGCTTACATCAAGTTAAGTCTACAGAGTTTCTATAGACTAAGTTTTCATATAAGTTCATAGAAAGGTCAAGTTCAACTGACCATATCTCTTAGAATATAAAGAGTTAGGTAGTCCATAGTCTCTCAAATTAAAAATCTTTGAATCCTCTTTCCAACACCACCAAGATTGCCTCAATTGGAGTTCTAAGTTAACATTATAATCGTTTTAGTGGAGACTATCAGAGTACAGTTTTTTGAGTCACCATCTATGAACCCTGAATTACGGGTCATAGATGGATTGACGACCCATACAATCAGTCTCGTGAAAAACTTTTTCGAGTTAGTTTTTGGGTCCCAAATCTACGAACTCAATTAGGGGTGGTAAAAGCTTCTGTGGGTCATAATTTGATCTTGTAAAATGGATCTGGGGACCCCGAAGTTCACATAGTTTCTACGGATGGGTTTCTACGGCCCGTAGAAGCTTCTACATATCATAGATTACCCCATAGACGACCTTGGAAATTTATAAGAAGGGCTATTTAGTCCTTTTACATCTTTTCTAAGCGTAAACTTGACGGTTTAATGCCTAATTAAGTTCTTAAATATCACCATTCAACCTCTTTATGCTCAAACACATTCTCAGACTTAGAGCAAGGTTTCAAGAGGAGAAAGCTAAGTTTTCAAGAGAATCTATTGAGTTCTTCCAAGATCATCCAGAATTAAATGTTTCAAGTATGTAAGGCTACCTAAAGTTAGATTGGGTCCGTCCACACACTCTTCTTCTTTCCTGGGTCAAAATTGAAGTCTAGCAATCGAGTTGGAGTCTCATAATTTAAAGTCTTGAATCATCTATATTACTACCAAACTATTCATTTACATCTAACATGTATTGATAGCATCCATGATGATCAAGTATATTTGACTACTTGTTTTACCTTTATGTCATGAATCCTAGTCAATGTAAATGCACATGTTAATTATGTGTCAACCTAATTGAAAGTAGAATTTTAAATGGTATATTATAATAAAGTGATCATGATATAAATGTGAAAAGTCCTTGAAGGTATTACTATTTGTGAAACTAATTTGGTTGAAGTCTAATGACCGTCAATATAGAGTCTAATGCGTCTTGAAAGCATGCCAAATTGATCTTGATGAGTAGTTGATTGTTGATTGAGATAGACATGATCGATTAGTTGATTGTTGATTGATTTTGAATGGAGTTCCAAAGAAACTAATATAAAGAGTTGATTGAATTGATTGATATGAGTATATTGAGTCTTGGGAGGAGTACTGAGCATCGATATAAGTATGAACAACTAACAACTCTAACTATAAACTAGTAGCCGACATAGTATAGAGGTGTTATGCCTCTCATCATTTCCCAATAATTGGACATTGATTGATTGTCGATCCAAGATTGGTTTGATCGACTTACCTTGGCAAGTATTGGACGACTGTGCCACCGACAGTGTAAATGTTGTATTATCACAAGCTCATATGTGATGACTATCGGTTAGAAAAACTCCCTGATTGTGCATCAATGATTTGAAAAAGTTGCATGCTAGAGTCTCTATTAGGAATATTATTTTCACTACTATACTTGATTGTTGATTTAGATGATTGTGACTGGATTGAGCTAAATAAGTTGAGTAAATTGAACCCATTCTTTACTTTTTTTAGCTATTTTACATACCAATATATTTCATGTACTGGCGTCCATCTGGGTCTGTATCATTTTATGATGCAGATATAGGTGATAGAAGGATCTCCAGCAAGCGCACCGCTGAAGACCTATTTCTTACTCTCAGATTGGGGTGAGCCCTCCTTTTTATTTCTTTCATTTGTCAGGAAAGGCTTGTTTATTTCTTTTATTTATCTAAGTACTTTATTTTGAGATAGTCCGGGACTTGTCTTGGCACCTTTTAAACTGAATAGAGGCTTCACAGATGATTAGTGATAGATGATTTATGAATTGTCATTTCCAAGTTTATTTCATTGGGAATTTAGATTGTTAATGAAAACTAGATTTGTATACTTATTTCATTACTTTTATAATTGTTCTTCCGTTGTCGATTGTTGATGTGATGTGTAGATGAGGCTATGGTTCTCTTGAGAATCATCAATGATTTTCAAGTGTCACCCAAAGATATCCTCTCGGGATGTGACATTCGCTCATTTGACACCTCTACCTCCAACTTATTGTATATGATGGCCAAATTAAAGTTAAGAAGAATGTCATAGTTGGAGAAAAAATTGATTAGAATATATTTCAAAACTACTTTCATAGTAAAGTTTTCAAACTTTAGTTTGAATATTTGCATGTCTTAAATTGTTTATAAAATATATCTACATTCCTGTTCCTTTCCAAAGTTTTATTTCAACTTTAAGGGAAGGATTATTGGAACACTATTGTGGTGTATTAATGTTCTATCACAAAATTTATAGATGAGCAAGTTACAGACTAGGATCTTTTTTTTTTTTTGGATAAATTACGAAATTAAACAAATATGTGATATGCATTTACAATACACCATTAAAAATCATTTTATCCAAATCATATTTGATCAAATCTATATTTACCTATATTTTATGTGAGAGAATTGTAATCCAATTAATTTTGGCTTAATCCATCCATATCCAATCTAATCCAACCAAAAATCACTTATTACCTCTAACTATATAGGGTTTTGTTGTTATTTTCTCTCTCCTTTCTTTTCACTCTCTCTCTCCCCTCTTTCTGCCCTTTATCTCAATATATATACAAATTATAATCATTAATTATGTAAATACAAATGTGAATAGTCGTTTATATAAACACAAATGATAAATGTCAATTATTCAATTCCTCTTCAGTCATACAAATACATCCGTACTTGGATACAAATTATATTGATTGATATAAATTGTATTTGTTGATTCAATTATACAGATTCTCTTTTAGTGATACAAATGTAGCTGAATACAAATTGTACTCATCGATACAAATTGTATTTAGATACAATTATATGTTGATTCAATTTATTCATTGATACAGATTGTATTCGAATTCAAATTATGTTTGCTATTATCATTTTATTCATTGATACATATATATATTAATTACATATATACTATTATGTAATTATCCAACAGTTATACAAATATAATCATTAATGCATATACATAATAGTTACATATATATATATATATATATATATATATATATATATATATATATATATATATATATATATATATATATATATATATATATATATATATATATATATATATAATTATTTAGCAGATAAACAAATACTATTAAAGATAATTCACACTGTTATTTGGAAAAAATGACTTTGATTTTGAAAATTTGACTTATTACTTAATTAATTTAAGTAAACAAAATTTTCAAAATTTCGGGAGTCGCGACTTGATTTTTTTTTTAAAGGAAAATGAAGAAACCATTAAAATATTTAAAAAGACTTAAACAGAAAAAATCTTTTTAAATTCCAAAGAGAAAAAGGTCCGGGTTCACATTTCCACTTCAAGAAGGTTTTACATACTCGAAATGGCCGCTAACACGCGGTTATCCGACGATTAGGAAATTTTGACTACCTTCGGAAAAATTAATTTTAGAAAGGGAATTGGAAAAAAAAGTCCAGATTAGAAATCTTAAATTACTATATTGTCTAATTTGACTAATAAAGACATTTGAAAATGATTTGAATAAACTAAGAGCTTTTCACAAATATTTTTGAAATATTTGGAAGACCTAAAATGCATTTTTCATATTAGGGAATCACAAAATCAAATTTAAATAAAAATAACACAAATGGTTTGACTTTTGGGGAAATCAATTAGATTAAAACTAATACTACAAAATAATATTGAAGTCAATGTAAACAAATACAATAAAATAATAAATAAAGAAAACTAATGAAAAGAATAACTTAGGCTTGGAAGGCCCAATTCTCTTGCTGCTGCTTCATTATGGGCCTCTAAGCCCAATTTCCTGTGCCTGTGACCTGCTGTTGAGGTTGGGCCTTTAGTCTCATCATATATTACGACTGTATATTATTGTATAAACAATGTATACTGGCATATACAGCCCATTTTCGACTTTCAGAATCAATGGTCGGCTTCCACGAACCCGTACCAGTCTTTCCATGGCTTTAAATGGGATGGGACAATTCGAAATTCGTGAATATGCAAGGAAGGAGTCCAAAACGGACTCGAATAGGAAGCGGTTCATGCAAAGAAAGACCGAAACAAAAGTAACATAAAAGCTTCAAATTGACACTTTAAAAAAAAAAGATTCTGAGAAGAGTAATTAGTGTTAACTCTCACAAGCAAAACTTGTAAAGGAAAGAACAAAAATGAATCAAATAAATGTCCATGTGCTAAGCCATCAGGTTGTCACGCTGTGGAATCAAATAGAATAAGAAATCATGCAATATTATACTACCAGTAAGGGTAAACAACTTAAGAGCATATGAATCACAATATCCTTGAATCAAATCCATATTAAACTAATTATCAGCATTCCAAAAGCGGGAAAAACCAGACATAAATAATGCTTTCAATTTTTACACAAAATGAGACAAAGTATCTAAAAAGCAAAAAAAAAACAAAATCTTTTGAATTTCAAATGAAATGACCCAACAGCCTTTCACAATGAGATCATATATATAATTTTAAATGGAGAAAGATCATCATGTAAATAAATGCAACCTAATACATACAAATATAAAGAAGAGCATAACAGTTAAACTAGGAAAGACAAAAAACCTTATTAGCAAAGAAAAAGCCAACTTAATGTTATAACACCCAAAACAGTGAAAAACTAAACAACAAATAACAAGTCATAATATAGACCTCTTTTGTCAGTCTTTTATTCACAAGATTCGAAGAACACCTAGTATATAGCTACAAACCAAAAGCAAATCAGTTACTTCACTATAACTTAAACAACATTAGATCCTTTTAGGACACTGGAAAAGGCCAGGTTTCAAAGTAAGGTATTCTAATACGTATTAAGTAAAAATGAAGCACAAGTTGCCATAACTTAGAACTACATATTAATGTTAACCCGATAGTATCAAATTCACGAGGAAAGGAGCAAAACTAATATAAAAGCCTAGCCTTTCCTATTTATGAGTAAATCTGGATCCAACATAGGTATAAAACTATTCATTCAAACAACCAAGACTTAACTTATGACATATAGAAAGGATCTTTTCAACTACACAAGAATGAGAATTCAACTAGAGAGATGCAAAAACTTTCGGGAATTTTCAGCGAATAAGCTAGAACCGGTAACCTCAAAACCAACCTTTAATAATCACACAAATAAATCGAATAAAGACATAAAAATTGTGTAAGCAAGCAGGACAATAACATCACGATAGAGTAACAAGAGACTGGATGGACCCAGAAAACTTTAAACCGTCTTCAGCACACTAAGGTTTGAGCAGTAGATATGAAATTGACAACAAAATTCAGACCTTTATAACTCAAGATATGACTGGACGAAACCAGAAATCATCTTAACAACCAATAACAGTAATATCACAATATCAATCCATCACAACACAACAATTCTAAGTAGAACTAACACGAATAAGTCATAACGACTTCTTTCGCAACTAAACACAAACAGTCAAACAGAATGAAGAAGAGATAAACCTAAGAATATTACCTTTTGGAGGGCAGGAACTGGGATGAGGCGATCTTAGAAGAAAGCTTCCACAAGCGACTCTCATTTATGAACCAACCAACTTTGAAAGCAAAAATTCACGGCTTCAGAGATGAACTTTCTGGAAAAGCGACTAGGAGGCAAATTTTTTTGGTGAGTTCTTGAATTTGGGAACCGCTCCCTAATAATGGAGGAGGAGGTTGAATTTGTAGGGGAGATTAGGGAAACGTTTTGGAGGGAACACCAAGGTCAATTTAGGAATATTAGGGCTGGATTTTTCAGAGATTTTACCATTCAAATCTGAAATTTGAACTTCCACACATATGAAATCCCTCCACGAGTCCTATATCTCAGCCACCGATTTGAATTGATAGCTTAGATATGGAACACGTCGTGAATTATTCAAACAACTTCTAGTATGAGAGGACAAGGATCCATGGGAGCGGCGACACATATGTACAGAAGGTTGTTGGAGGAGATGTTGGGGTCGTTTGGGGTTGTTGTTGCGCTAGTTGTTCTTGTTGAGGAAGAAGGAGTGTGTGTGTGTAAGAGGGTGAGGGAAAGAGAAGAGGAAGAAGAAAAGGAAACTGGGGGCACGTGGCTCCCACACATATATATAGATTGTTGAATAGAAGGTTGAGCCGGGTCGGGGAAAAGTGGGTTGGGCTCGAATGTAAATTAGTATTAAAAGAATGGGTTAAGGGAAAATTGATTTAAAAATTAACCACTTCGATTGCAATTGTGACCAATTAAATGTAATCAAATCAAATTTGATTGACTAATTTGATTACAAGATGAATCAATACAAATTAATCGAAAAGCTTTCAAGAATTAACGACCCAAAATAATTGAATTAATTCGCAAAATAATAACTTTTAAAAAATAAAAGTGAATTTATTTCAGAAAAATATTTTTTACATTCTCAAAAGCTGATTATTTCAAATTGTTAAAATTAAAAGCTCGATGATTAATTTATATTGCGGGGGGTAAAAATTGGATGTCAACAACTGTCTCTTTCTTTGGGTATGATTGATGAAAGAGATCGTGCACAAAGAAACTTGACTAATCCAATTTTAAGCCCACCACATCTTCATCTTCCGAAAGGATTTTGGTATGGACTCTGGAAAATTGTGGCTGGACCCTGGTTTTGGGTTCCTACATATCTCAGGTTATATGAGAATTCGAGCCACTTATAGTTCAAAAAGCTTGATTTCATGCACGATATTTTTGAAAAAATTCAAAAGTTATCCCAAAATCAAATTATGGAGAAATTGAAATGCTTGGGAATGAGATTTTAAGAGCAAATGTTAGAATACAGCCGAGTTTTCAAGATTGAGCCTGCTTAGATATCCTTGGACTTAGGAATTAGGCTGGTTGTAGTTTGGCTCTATCGTTTGAAAAAGAAATCTCTTATTCTGAGATAACCTCTGGTTTATTAGGAGTGACAAACAAATTAAATTATGAAAAAGAGGCTTGCTACCTTTTAACCATAAATGTGGTACACTTCAAACTCATAATTAAGAACTTACATGGACATAATTTTCAAAACTCTTGGTATATTGTCACTTGGATTGGAAATGTTGCTTCCGGTGAGAGTTGAGATCACCCAGATGCAACACTTGAAAACTAACGAACTAACAAAATTACCCACATGCCTTCTGATAGGGGTGTGGTTTGATTGTGGTGGGAGTCGCTTCTCAATTCGCGTCCGAATAGTCTGACGCCCCTCTTCAGACCATGTCCCAGTTTGCTATTAAGAAAGAGTTTCACATTGTACTACATCCTATTTGATGACTCCCCACCTGTGGTTTGTTTTGAGGATTCATCCTTTTGGATGCTTTCGAGAAAACTAAGACAAAAATTGTTAGTAAGAAATCATAACTTCAGTACAAGGACGATATATTTACCCTGTTCGACATATTCTTCTTTTCGACGTGATAGATAATAAGTCGATATGGTGTGACATGATGATGGTCCTCTTGGCAATGAATAATGCAATGGCCCTCTCGGCAACTTGAAAAATAAAATGGCCCTCTTGGCAATGAATATGCAATGGCCCTCTCGACAACTTGAAAAATAAAGTGGCCCTCTCGGCAACTTAAAAAATAAAATGGCTCTCGGCAATGAATATGTAATGGCCTTCTCGGCAACTTGAAAAATAAAATGGCCCTCTCAGAGATGAATATGCAATGACCCTCTTGGCAACTCGAAAAATAAAATGGCCCTTTTGGCAACTTGAAAAATAAAATGGCCCTCTTGGCGATGAATATGCAATGACCCTCTTGGCAACTCGAAAAATAAAATGGCCCCCTTGGCAACTTGAAAAATAAAATGACCCTCTTGGCAATGAATATGCAATGGCCCTCTTGGTAACTTGAAAAATAAAATGGCCCTCTTGGAAACTTGAAAGATAAAATGGCCCTCTCGGAAACTTGAAAAATAAAATGGCCCTCTTGGCAACTTGAAAGATAAAATGGCCCTCTCGGCAACTTGAAAAATAAAATGGCCCTCTTGGCGATGAATATGCAATGACCCTCTCGGCAAATTGAAAAATAAAATGGCCCTCTTGGCAACTTGAAAAATAAAATGGCCTTCTTGGAAACTTGAAAGATAAAATGACCCCCTCAGCAACTTGAAAAATAAAATGGCCCTCTTGGCGATGAATATGCAATGGCCCTCTCGACAACTTGAAAAATAAAATGTGACGAGCTGTTGTGAATTTGAAGTGAGACAAAACTGTTTATGTCTCGGTAGGTCTCCCGTAAATAATACCTGCAAATATTTTCCCCGCATCCACAAAATATTTCTTAGTTTCTAAACGAATTTATCTGTGTTGATTCTTCGATCGTCTGCTCCCTGTCACGTCCGTTGGTGGACCACTTCGATCTCCCACCTCTTTGTAGACAGAAGATAAAATATGCATTTCAACAAGATATTTGACACACAAGAAGTTTTAGAAATGGTAAATTTAGAAAAGGAATTATGCGAAAAAGGTCACTGCCAACTGTCATGTCATGTAAAAGCTTAGATGAACACACTCGATTTCTGACATGGCTTCTTTGACACATCACAATTGTCCTTGAATTTCTGATCAGGCTAAGGATCTTCAAGGTTGCTTTCAGACTTTGAATGATACTTGACAAAATTTTCGAGGACGACCTCAAAAGTTTCTAACCTAGTTAAATGTCGTAATGAATCAATAGCTTGTTAGAAGAGCCCTGGGAATTTTTTAGATCTTCTCAAAAATTCTGTCTCAGTTGAAATGCCTGACATGCCCTAAATTCTGACTAGTCAAAGGTGGGTCTTCTTGTTCAGAATTTTTGAGTTCCTTTCAAAATTTCTATCCTAGTTTCCTTTATAGGAATATGACCGAGTCGTTGTGGTGCCTACATATCTTGTTGAGGAAGGAATCAGGTCAAACATAGTTCCCCTCTCGGGAGGTAGAGAAAAATATAAATTTAAATAAGAAAATGACTGAGGCCGACATAGGCCACCTACGTATCTCATTCTTGAGAATTCAGGTCAAATGTAGTTCAAAAGCAAAAGGGATAAGCAGATGACTGAGGCTGACATAGCCGCCTACGTATCTCATTCTTGAGAATTCAGGTCAAACGTAATTCATTACAAAAGGAAATAATTTCAAACTAAATATAGGAACAATTACAAGTAAACACAATTACATGGAAAGAAATAAAGAAGATTCTAAATCTTCAAACACAATATCTCTTGACAGTATCTAAATTGATTAGTTTTTGCCACTTTTGACCATCCATCTCTGACAAAATTAATGCTCCTCCTGACAAAACTTTGCGAACCATGTATGACCCTTGCTAGTTTGGCATAAACTTTCCTTTATATTCATCTTGGTGGGGAAAGATACGTTTGAGAACCAATTGCCCAACCTTGAACATTTGAGGTCTACTCTTTTGTTGAAAGCACGAATCATTCTTTGTTGATATAACTGACCATGGCAAACGACCGTCCTCCTCTTTTCATCGATTAAAGACAAATGTTCAATTCGATTACAGACCTAGTATGCATCACTCAATTCAGCTTCTTGAATAACTCTCAATGATGGTATTTCAACTTTAGCAGGTATCACTACTTTCGTTCCATACACAAATAAATACGGAATTGCCCCAATTGATTTTCTGATAGTTGTGTGATAACCCAATAGAGCATAGGGTAGCATTTTATGCCATCCTCGATGCTTGTCAATAATTTTTCTTAAAAGCTTCTTGATGTTCTTGTTGGAGGCCTTTACAGCTCCATTCATCTGAGGACAATATGCTTTTGAGTTTCGATGAGTAATTTTGAATTGCTCACATATCTCTTTCATCAAATTACTGTTGAGATTCACCATATTACCAGTGATGATAGAATTTGGTATCCCAAATCGGCATATTAAGTTGTTGCGCACAAAATCAGTTATCACTTTCTTTGTCATGGACTTGTAGGAGACTGCCTCTACCAACTTGGTAAAGTAATCAATGGCAATCAAAATAAATCTATGACCATTAGAGGTAGTCGGCTCTATCAAACCAATAACATCCATACCCCAAGTTACAAACGTCCAAGGAGAACTCATAGCCTTGAGTTCTTGAGGAGGGACATGAATCAAATCACCATGTATCTGACACTGATGGCAATTTTGCATAAATTTGCAACAGTCGTGTTCCATAGTCATCCAAAAAACCAGCTCAGAGGATTTTTCTCGCCAAGGTAAGTCCATTCATATGAGTACCGCAAACTCCAGCATGTACTTATTCAAGAGGTTTTATAGCTTTTGCGGTATCAACACATCTAAGGAGACCTACATTTGGAGTCCTCCTATAAAAAATTTCCCAACTTGGAAAGAAGTCGTTAGCCTTTCGGCGTATAGCCTTCTTCTGATTGGAAGTAGTATTTTCGGGATAAGTTCTGGTCTCCAAATATTTCTTTATGTCAAAATACCAAGGTTTTTCTTTAGGTTCTGCTTCGACCTGCAAACAATGGGCAGGTTGCTTCTTCAATTCTATCTCCAAAGGATTAATATACATCATGAATGGATGTTAAATCATCGAGGAAATGGTGGCAAGGACATCGGCAAACTCATTCTGCACCCTTGACGTGTGCTTGAATTTGATCTTTCTAAATCTTCTACACAACCTCTGTACTAGTTGCACATACGGCATGATCTTTGGGTTCTTTACAACCCATTCTCCTTGAACCTGATGAATCAATAGATCTAAATCTCCAATAACTAGCAACACTTGAACATAGCCATTCTTATACCCAAAATGCAGGCTTCATACTCATTCATGTTGTAAGTACAACGAAATTGAAGTTTTGCAGCCATCGGATAATGTTAACCAGATTCTGATACAAAAACCACTCCAATACCGCTACCTTGGCAATTCACAGCTCCGTCAAAGAACATTCGTCAACCATGGTATGATTCGGAGATGTCTTCTCCCACAAATGATATCTCTTCATTTGGAAAGTAGGTTTTAAGTGGTTCATAATCAACATCAAGCAGATTTTCTACAAGATGATTGGCTAAAGCCTGTCCTTTGATCACTTTCTAGATCATATACACAATGTCAAACTCGTTCAACTGCAGTTGCCACTTGGCTAACCTTCCTATTGGCATTGCTTTCTGAAAGATATACCTCAATGGATCCATCTTTGAAATGAGGTATATAGTGTACGAAGACAGATAGTGTTTAATTTTTTAGCAACCCAAGTCAAAGCACAACAAGTCTTCTCCAAATAAGTATATCAAGCCTCATATGGAGTGAACTTCTTACTCAGATAGTAGATTGTTCGCTCTTTCTTCACAGTTTCATCATGTGAACTTCTTACTCAGATAGTAGATTGTTCGCTCTTTCTTCACAGTTTCATCATGTTGGCCTAGCACACGTCCGAATGTATTATCAGAGACAGACAAGTATAACAACAACAGACTTTCTTCTCGTGGAGGGACTAGTACCAGTGGATTAGACAAATAACTCTTGATGGTGTCGAAAGCAGTTTGAAATTCTTCAGTCCATTTTGTCACTGCATCCTTTTTCAACAACTTAAGGATAGACTCACAAATCAACGTAGATTGGGTTATGAATCGACTAATGTAATTTAACCTTCCCAAGAAACTCATGACCTCTTTCTTCATCCTCGGAGGAGGCAACTCTTAAATTGCTTTGATCTTAGAAGGGTCAAGCTCGATACCTTTTCTACTGACTATAAACCCCAGTAATTTACCATCAGGAATCCAAAAGCACATTTGGTGGGATTCCGTTTCAGGTTATATTGGCGTAGATGGTCAAAAGACTTCCTCAAATGAGTCAGATGGTCCGAACTCTCGTGGGACTTGATGATAACATCATCTACATACATCTCAATCTCTTTGTGAATCATGTCATGAAAAAGAGTAGTCATAGACTTCATATAAGTAGCTCCAGCATTTTTGAGACCAAATGGCATCACTCGATAATGGTATACACTCCAGGGTGTAATAAATGTTGTTTTTTCTACATCTTCTTCATCTATTAAAATTTGATGATATCCTGCGAAGCAATCCACGAACAACTGCATCTCATGCTTGGCTCAATTGTCAATAAGAATGTGGATGTTTGGTAATGGAAAATCATCTTTAGGGCTGGCTTTGTTGAGATATCTGTAATCAACATAGATTCTAATCTTTCCATCCTTCTTAGGCACTGGAACAATGTTGGCCAACCAAGTGGGATATTGTGTTACTTCTACCACCTTGGATTGTATCTTCTTAGTAACTTCTTCTTTGATTTTTAGACTCAGCTCTGACTTAAACTTCCTAGTCTTTTGCTTCACCAGACTGAATTCTGGGTTGATTGGCATTTTGTGAGAGATGATATATGTACTCAAACCAGGAATATCTTCGTAGATCCAAGCGAATATATCCATGTATAATTTGAGAAAATTAGTAAGTTCTCTCTTCTAAGCATCCGTCAAATGGACATTGATTATGGTTTCCTTGACACATTCTTCATCTCCCACATTCACTGTTTTAGTCTCATCTAGATTAGGCTTATCCTGATTCTCAAATTGTCTCAATTTCTTGGCAAGATATTCGGGTACCGTGGTTCTTTCATCATAATCCTCAAGCTCATTGTCATCTGCTTTATTCTGTTTATCCAGCTTTTGACATGACATGACATTAGCAGGTTTAAAATTATTTATACTGAAATCATAAAGGAACATAGTTAGATAAAAAAATAATTGAAATAATAAGATGGATAGTAAGTGCAATTTTAAAATAAATGGAGGCTTTCATTCATCTATGAAGGAAATATGCAAACTTTGGCCATGACCATTGGCCAATCTGCCTTTTTAAAACATTAAAAAGGAATTAAAGCGAAACAAACAGGAGTAAAACAAAATAAGGTGAGCCTCGGGCCTCTGCCATAC
Organism: Solanum rostratum; assembly: GCA_029948455.1. Lineage (NCBI taxonomy): Eukaryota > Viridiplantae > Streptophyta > Magnoliopsida > Solanales > Solanaceae > Solanum > Solanum rostratum. The sequence goes on along the minus strand of CM057047.1, from coordinate 50,524,708 downwards.
TTTCACCCATTTTTAAAATAAGCAATTAAACAAGCCTTCATCTACCAAGATAAATCGGGAATCAACAGGGGGGTAGATATCCCTTTCGATACCGGTTCTATATTTCGAGTGTCTGATGTCCCATCTACATCATTGTCATCAACTGCGTCAATCTCCTCGAATAAGTGCTAGATCCCTGCCCCAAGACCATTTCCACTAACACATTCTCGTACTAGAAATGACTGATATAGGTGTTGTATTGGTCGGGCTAGTACTTGATCATCTTTCTGATTCTGCGTCTCCTACTTATCTTCTTACAAGATGACATATCCCAAGCTAAATTTTGACTACTTTGTTGGCAATGGGATGGGCTCAGTAATACCCCGCAGGCGTTTCCCTAGTCCAAAACTATGTTCAAACCCACTTCTTAGCATGTGTAGCTATCATCTTGTAAACAACAGGCATAGGAGGTCCGGGGGTCCAATCATCCTTAGTAGCACTCATTATCTCAACTGTGTAGAAATCAGACCCTCTGGTGACATTATTGATATGGGTGCATACACATTCAAATGGCTTCCCTCGCCATAAATAACAACTTCATGTTCATTGCAAACAAACTTCATTATTTGTTGGAGGGTAGAAGGCACATCTCCAGCCATATGGATCCAAGGTCTTGTTAATAACATGTTGTAGCTTGTAGCGATGTCCATCACCTGAAATTCAACCACGAACTCAGCAGGCCCCACATGAATTCCTAGGTTCACTACTCCTAATGTATCTCTCCGACCGACATCAAATGTTCTCACATTGACTTGGCTCTGATGGATATTCCCAATATCAAAATTCAATTGCTTAAGAGTAGACAAAGGGCATATGTTCAAACTAGATCCATCATCGATTAACACTCGGTTTAAGATCATATTTCGACACTTAATTATAACATGGAGTGCCTTGTTGTACATCGATCCCTCGAACGATAGCTCTTCATCACCAAAATTGATACGATGCCCTCGGGTAACCCGACTTATCATAGCTTCCAAATTATCACTATCGGTTCCTACAGGTACGTAAGTGTCCTCCAACTCTCTCATCAACGCCTGTCTATGATGTTGTGAACTCATCAGTAATGCCCGTACAGAAATTTGGGCAGGTGTCTTTTCCAAATGCTTCACAATAGAGTATTCTTCAAGCCGCATTCTTCTAAAAAATTCTTCTTCTTCGGCTTCACTTATTGGCCTTTTATCTTGCCCTTTTTTGCTCACTCCTTGAATTGACCTCTCTATAACGATAGTTTCAATCACGACCTTCTTAGTAAAGACTCCTTTCAGTGTTGTAGCAACCACCTCGAGAGGTGTCAAAATCACAACCTTTGGCTTCTCAGTGATACTTAAAGCTACTAAACTCTTTTCTAAATTGGCAGCGTTATTCGGAACTATCATTTTGGCTGCACACTAATCCTTCTCTCTCTTAATCATGTTGGTAGTGCCCTCTCCATGATTAGGCAAAGGATTACTATTAACATTGGGAACAGCGGTCTAAAGAACAACCATGTCACGGTCAATTAAATCCTGAATCTTGTGCCTCAGATTTATGCAATCTTCAATGTCATGTCCAATACTGTTGGAATGGTAAGCACAAGTCTGATCGCTCCTAAAGAAATGAGAACTCGTATCCATTGCTCTTGGAGGGGCAGGATAGATCAATCCTGCAGCCGATAATCTTTCAAATAATTTCATCTGCTTTCGACGAGTGGAGTGAACACCCTAGGGGTTTCTTATCTGAGTTCGAACGAGAAGGGTTACAGTTATTTTGTGGAGGTAGGGGTACTCGATAGTAATTTAGAAAGTTTCGGCGAGGAGGTATAGGAGTTTGGGGTCTTGGGTATGGCGGGGTATGATGATTTGGTGGTGGGGCTTGCTGATTTAGAATTAGGTAAATGGTAAGGGGAGTCTGATAAATCGGTTGGATATTAGAGCAATTTGGGGATTGAGGTTGGTAGTTTTGGTGGATATTTGGTATCAAGGGGGAGGGGTTTGGTAATTTAGGGGTGAAGTTTGATAACTCGATTAGGTATAGTAAATTGGGAATGAACTTGAGGTAGGTTGAAAGTGGTTTGAGGAGGTGTGGACTTTATGGGGTTACTGCTAGGGGTTCTCCTCTTGTCTTGCATATTGGAAATAACTGACATATTTTCCTTTCTTTTCTTCAACAATCCTGACGATCCGACTGAATTTGACTTGTGGGTAATCTTTCCCGTTTTAAGTCTGTCTTTGATGGTTTCACCAATTTTGACTATGTCCGCGAATTTCGCCCCCAACGAGCAACAAATCATCCTCTCATAAAACTCTGGCTCTTGGGAGCGCACAAACACTTCAACAACCTCTTTTTCTGACATAGGAGGCCGAACTCTGGCGGCCTCTTTCCTCCATTTCTAGGCGTACTCACGATAACTCTCTGTGGCCTTCTGTCTTATCCTTTCCAAGAATAATGGCCTAGAACAACTTCAACATTATATGCAAACCTTTCTATGAAATCTTTGTCCATGGCGTTCCATCCTGCCCATTGGTTCACTTCTTGGGACGTAAAACAATCTAGAGCCTCTGCGCTTAAGCTTCAACTGAATAGTCTCATCAACAACGCCTCATTTCTGCTAATACCCACAAGTTGGTCACAGTAAGCTCTCAAATGAGCCAAAGGATTTTCGGTTCCTTCAAAAGTATCAAACTTCTAGAAGGTCCAAACCAGGATGAAGGCATAGATCTTCATAATTTAGGCTTGCGATATCCGGACTAGTGATATTGTCTCATGGCCTTTATTATTTCTTCCTTTATTCCCAACTCGGTCATCTCCTTCCTGGCCTTCCATTCCTTCCTCTTCTCCTCATAATGATCAATCTCAGAGTAAGTGGCGTGGGGAATCTGTGGTTTAGCGAGGACCAGGATATGAAAGGGGGCTTTACGAAGTAAGGTTTGAGCGGTAGGCAGGTTGTATTGGTCAGGGGTTTGGTTTTCGGGATGGATTATTTGGGGGTAAGTATTGTTGGGAATTTGAGAAGAACTAAAGGCTTGAGCACTATTAATATTTGGGTTTTGGAGAGGAGGTGCTGCTTGGTGTAAAGGATTGGGATGACATGTATTGGAGGTAGTTAAATCAATAATAGGAGTGTTTTGGATAGGGGTAATAGGTGGATTAGTTGATATAGGGTTGATGTGCTGGATTAGGAGGAGGGAAATGGGATGGAGGCCTCCCGTCGTCCAGACTGGGAAGATTAGCGGTAATAGCCAAATTTGCTAATTCTTGAGTTTTCTTCATCTCAACCTTCATTTCAATAATTTGCTACATCAATTGTGCAGTCAGTTTATTTTGCTCTACAGTGACAGGACCTATTACAGGGATCTCAGTTAGGCCCATATCATCATTGTTCTCTGCCATTACTTCTTTTCCGTTCTACTAGCTTTGGTTGGGAAGTAATCTTTGCAGGCTTTTGATCTTGTAAAATAGGGATGGTTGGCCAGCTTTATCAACACAAATCAATTCTGATCACTTGTAAAAAGAATTACTCAAAGGCAAGTATGTTAGTTTCCTTGTATTAATAGGTAACATAAAATAGCACACATAAATCAATAAATACACAATTGTTGTTTCATTCAAAGATAAACTAGCCCACGAGTACAAGAATATGGTAAATAGGCAGGACTTTGCCTATATGATTTTGGAAATGGAGTGTCAGGAAGGTTGATTTGTGTTGAGTCAAGTTCTTCTCGCATTTGTCGTTGAAAGTGAAGAGGGGGAAAACTTTTGACAAGTAGGGTCCGGGCCTAGAAGGCTGCCTACGTATCTAACAAAGGAGAAATTAGGCCCTACATAGTTCGACTTCAGTTTTCTTAGTATTTTGATTTTTCTCCATCTTGACTGCAAATGCAACCTTTCCTGAGATGGAAGAGTAGGGGTTTAGAGGTGGGTTAAGGGAGCAGGACTTTGTTGAGAAACTTAAGACTCGAAGAATATATGGTTGTACTTTTGATAGTGACTGGGATTTGTACTTAGGAGGCTCTAAAAAAATTTTTTCTTTTTTTTAAAGGAGTGGCCTAAAATTTCTCCAAATAAAACAACATAATCACATAAACAGTCATAGCAGATAACACGAAAACCATTATTGCACGTCCTAGAGAATATGTGATCCTTTTGTGCCAATGGTTGGCCTATCGATTTGAAGGATGTATCATGTTGTTTTAAATACTTCATTGTTCCGCAAAAAGAGATTTCTATAAATAGATAAAAGACATTATAAAGCGTCCATAATAAGGGATACATTTTTAGGGAAAGGGGGAAAATGTAAATACAAAGAAAAGATTCCCAAGAAGGGGATAAATTAACTAGAAGAAGATCCTGCTTCATTTCTGGCTTTCTCTATCTCTCCCCGGATGTGGTGTCAATGCAACATCAAGAAACATTCAACTAGTAAGGCTCGAATGGGTATTGGCGTTTGCTGAAGAGTGGTGATTTGTATTTCTAAATTCTGATCTAAGTGAACCAGGCACATTCTTATGTTAGCTAACTCTTGTGTCTGGAAGGATAAAGCTCTGTAAATCTTGTACTCCCTTTGTTGAAGCTCTTGCTCCCTTTGCAAGTAGTCCTGTTCTATTCGCTGATATTCCTGTTCCTTTTGCTGGAATTCCCGTTCCCAGTCATCCCATTGCTATTAAAAATGGGTTGTCTGGACCTAGATTTTTGCTTCTACATCTTCTAGTTGGGGATTGATGTGAGGCCCTGGGATTAGTTCATTGCTTAAATTTTCCTTTAACCACTCTTTGTATCTTTCCCCGTAGCCCACATCGTGCCTGTCCTTGGCAATACTCTCTTTTTCTGAGAAGATGTACGCGGACCATTCTTTAAGAATATCATCTGCATAGGGCACTTTTTCATGATCCTCGTAGTTGATAACATATTGGTTGATGTCCCCGGTCTTAGGTTCGACTTGCTTTCTCGCAAACTGTCTTATCACTCGATTTGGAGAGTAGGGCCTCATGCCTCGAATACCCATACGGACCAAGAAAGGAAACTGTCTCGCTTGCATTGCCACCTTTATGGACATGAAGTCATCGAACATCCAAGAGACATTATCCTCTTTCAGATCATCGAGAGCTTGTGCCCATCCTTCTTTCGACCTCCTTAATTTGAAATTCTGGATAGCCAACAAAAGTTCATGGTGAGCCAAAGCATTTCTTCCATCTCGCTGTCTCAAGTCTTGTTTCCATTTTTCAACCTTTGTGGCCAAATGCAAAGACATCCACCATTGAAGTAGCAGGTTGCACCCTCGAAAGAATCTGTACCCATTTTTACATAACCCAAGAGATCGGTAGATGTCGGCCACAATGACTGGCGCCAAATCACAATACTTCTTTTGGCCGTCTTTACCAAGGCTATAGAAGATGACATGTGTGACAATAATGATTCTGGAATCTATTATGTTCGTCTGATCCTGAGGGAATAGCATGGTCCCTAAGAGGCATATAGAAAAAGCTAAGGCTTGAGTACTAATCCAAGTGTCATAATCATGAAATTCATTGAGAAATTTCCCAAAATAGCTCATGTGCCCCCAATGCTCAAAGAACTTTAAGAAAGGGATTTTCGAAGCATCTAACCAATCGACTTGTACAAGGAAGAGCATGTCTTTCATCTTCTTGCTGGTTGGTCTATTCGGTATCATAATGTTATGGTCTTGGCATTTCTTCCTTTTTTCTTATAGCCCTTTAGACTCTAGACAATTCCAAATTTCTTTAATTGTAGGCGTTAATTCAACATCCCCGAATCGAAACACCATCCTCTCATCATCTCAAAATCAGGTAATGGCTTTGATAAATGCGGGGTATGCCTGAAGGTCCATTAATGAGGGTAGATGCCCTAGATGCATAATGACTTGACTTTTTGCATATTCACTAAGAGTGTTCCACCAAACGCGGAAAAGATCTGGGGTCTTGGTAACCATATCGAACTCTGGGAATTGATTAGCCATCAACAAGAAATAAAATGTATTAGGAAACCCCCCAAGCCCACGAACGATGATTTATTTAAATGACATATATATTCTTCAAATTAATCAAATAACATGATCGTCCAATTGGGTCGGAGGCCACTTTGGACTCAAGGTGGGCTATTAATAGGCCCAATACCCCTAGTATATTGGGTCGACCTAGGCCAAGCACTTACAGGATTTTGGTTTTGCTCTATCATAAGTGTCTAAGAGTGGGTTTATTTTGACTGTGAAAAGGTGACCCAGGCGGACTGGGGAAGTTAATGATCATTGATCCCGCAAGATCAACTCAATTCGTCAGGGTACCCCGATGGAAAATTTACATTAAACGGATGTGACATGCATAATTGTCATTTAGTGAAAAAATGCCAAGTGACGGAAAATGTTATACATGATATGACAATTTAATAATTGAAATTAAACAGGTAAAGCAAATAAGGAAATTAAAATCATTAAATATTGTAAACTGAAATAGTTAATCAAACAATCTAATCTAATGGTTAGAGCCTAATTGAAAATTCCCAGAGGAGTTGCCATTTCTAAAGGATCTAAAATCATCCATTTCTGAGCTTATTTGGAAAAAATGATTTTGATTTCGAAAATTCGATTTATTACTTAATTAATTTAAGTAAACTAAATTTCCAAAATTTTGGGAGTTGCCACTTGATTTTTTTTAAAAGAAAAATAAAGAAACCATTAAAATATTTAAAAAGACTTAAACAGAAAAAATCTTTTTAAATTTCAAAGAAAAAAAAAGGTCCAGGTTCACATTTCTACTTCGAGAAGGTTTTATGCACTCGAAATGACCGCTAACACGCGGTTATCCTGCGATTAGAAAATTTTGACTAACTTCGGAAAAATCAATTTTAGAAAGGGAATTGAAAAAAAAGTCCAAATTAGAAAGCTTAAATTATTACGTTGTCTAATTTGACTAATAAAGACATTTGAAAATGATTTGAATAAACTAAAAACTTTTCACAAATATTTTTGAAATATTTGGAAGACCTTAAATGCATTTTTCACATCAGGGAATCACAAAAATCAAATTTAAATAAAAATAACACAAATGGTTTTACTTTTGGGGAAATCAATTAGATTAAAACTAAAACTACAAAATGATGTTAAAGTCATTGTAAACAAATACAATAAAACAATAAATAAAGTAAACTAATGAAAAGAATAACTTAGGTTAAGCAGGCCCAATTCTCTTGTTGCTGCTTCATTATGGGCCTCTAAGCCCAATTTTCTGTGCCTGTGACATGTTGCTAAGATTGAGCCTTTAGTCTCAACATATATTGCGACTGTGTATTGTTGTACACCTAGTGTATATTAATGTGTACAACCCACTTTCGACTTTTAGAAGCAATGGTCGGCTTCCACAAACCTATACCAGACTTTCCATGGCTTCGAATGGGATGGGACGACTCGTAATTCGCGAATATGTAAGGGAGGAGTCCAAAACGAACTTGAATAGGAAGCGGTTCATGCAAAGAAAGACCGAAACAAAAGTAACATAAGAGCGTCAAATTGACACTCTTTTTTTTAAAAAAAAAAATCTGAGAAGAGTACTTAGTGTTAACTCTCACAAGCAAAACTTGTATAGGAAAGAACAAAAATGAATCAAATAAATGTCCATGTGCTAAGCCATCAGGTTGTCATGTTGTGGAATCAAATTGAATAAGAAATCATGCAATATTATACTACCAGTGAGGGTAAACAACTTAAGAGCATATCAATCACAATATCTATGAATCAAATTCATATTAAAATAATGATCAGAACTGCAAAAGCGGGCAAAATGAGACATAAATTATGTTTTCAATTTTTACACAAAATGACACAAAGTATCAAAAAAACAAAAAAAAAAAACCAAAATATTTTGAATTTCAAATGAAATGACCCAGCAGCCTTTCACAATGAGATCATATATATAATTTTAAATGGAGAAAGATCATCATGAAAACAAATGCAACCTCATACATACAAAAATAAAGAAGAGCATAACAGTTGAACTAGGAAAGAGTAAGAACTGTATAAGCAAAGAAAGCCAGCTTAATGTTATCACCCAAAACAGTGAAAAACTGAACAACAAATAAAAAGTCATAATATAGACTGTAATGACCCTAAACAAGGTTTTGACTTTTTGAGACCGAAACTAGTTTAAATGAGTTTTCTCGCATTTTGGGTTAAGGAGACCTCAAATTCAAATTCTGATGATTCCATTGGATCCGGAACATCGATTTTGGTCTAGAAAGACCCTTCGTTCAGTTTTCGAAGCTTCCGTGTGAGTTTCAGTCCTTTCGATAGTTTTCGATATTGGGAAATGGGACCTACAGTGGAATAAAACAACCTCCGATGGGAATTTTGACTACACTGTGGAGTTCGAAACATTGTTTCCGATCAGAATTTCATATATGGAATGTATTTTTCCAACTCCGGATGAGGCCGAAGCATTGAATTTAAGTTTGAGAGCTTGCTGAAAATGCTGAAGCGGGGATGACGTGACCCAATTAGGCGCTGACACGTGGCAGACGCAATATATAAAAAAATAAATGCAGATTTCTTCTCAAAATTTTCTAGGTTTCTCACAAACTTCAATCAACGATTTCTCCCTCGATTTTGGTCCGATTTGGGTGATTCAAAAAGCTAAATTGCATATTTTTCCGAGAGGAACACCATGGGAGTTTCAGAAATTAATTTTGACACGCCATTCGAGGTAAAATTTACTGTTTTCGCTGCTTCAGATGTCTTTTTTTGGAGACTTTAAATATGAGATTTCTACCTCTTTTTAGCTACATTTTTTAAACGGTTTTCGCCATTGAATTCCTTATTACTGGGAGAACATTTTCATGTATAAATTTCCAGATTTCTGATGACTTTTTCCGATGAAGAAATTTTTGGACCATTTTGCCCTTTTCACCGAATTAATTGATTTTAGTGTCATTGGATTCGTTATGTAATTGTGATGTTATACTTGAATAGATTTTGGTGATTTGGAGTATCGTAGAGAGGGAAAAACTTCGGAATTGACATGATTCGAGACTTTATATAAGGCAAGTGGGTTTCTAATCTTTTGTTAAATATGTTGAACCTTGTATGCTCTAATGTATATAGAATTGAATATTTTTTGGGATAGAGATGGATTAATTTAGGCTTTGATCAAAATATTTTGAATTGAATAATTATTCCTATGGTGATATTTGACTTGTGAATTAATTGTGGAAGTGTATTTTAGGAGAAATAATAAATTATTTGATATTGATATCGAATGGGTACTTATTTTGAGATGTGATTGTTATTGAGGTTGTGATGGTATTGAAATATTTTAATATTATAGAAAAATGAGGCAGTAAAATATAAACGTGAGTTGGTGTGGTGTTGTGACACTTAAATTGAAAATGTGGTTAAGTGGTGTGAATTCTATTATTGAGATATATTGTTGTGGCAGGTGATGTGTGGTGTTGTAACACCTGAATTGAAAATGTGGTTAAGTGATGAGAATTTTATTTTTGAGATATATTGTTGTGGTTGGTGATTATGAGTTGATTTGTTTGTGAACTTCATCTCATGTTCATTCATTCTATGTCACACATAATTTGCATTGGTTCTGGATATTGATATGAGTGAGATGGTAAAGAAAAAAAAAGAAAGAAATTGGGGCCGAGGTCTTTACCGATCGAGATGTGATGTCGAGGTCTTTGCCGGCGATATTGCGATGTCGAGGTCTTTGCCGGCGATATTGCAATGCCGAGGTCTTTGCCGGCGATGTTGTGATGCCGAGGTCTTTGCCGGCGATGTTGTGATGCTGAGGTGTTTGCCGGCGATGTTGTGATGCTGAGGTCTTTGCCGGCGATGTTGTGATGCCGAGGTCTTTGCCGGCGATATTGTGATACTGAAATCTTTGTTATTGATATTGTGATGCCGAGGTCATTGCCGTCAATTATTGCATAAGCATTGCATCTCATCCTTGCATACTATTATGTGGCATGGTGTTATTCATGTGATTGAGTATGTTATCACTTGTGAGTTATGGCTTGTGATTTGATAATTGTGATATACTGAAAAACTATCTTCATTGTGTATTATGTGTTGTTGGGCTGGGACTTTTCTAAGTGCAGGTTTGTAGTTCGGCGGTATGTGGTTGGGTGTGAAGGAGTTACTTGATTCTTCATTGTTTTACTCTAGGTTAGTTCCATTTGCTGAGTACCGCGTTGCTTTGGTACTCACCCCTTGCTACATTTTTGTAGGTTGCGAGCCCGGTCCCTCTAGTTAGAATTTTCTCATTGCAGGACCGAGCTTCCGGATTATCCTTAAGGTAGCTGCTTATCTCATCGGTGGACCTTCAAGGAATCCATTATTATGTTACGTCCTATTTGAGGACTAGACATTTGAGACATTTATTTTATTCGAGTATCATGTATTTAGAGGCTTGTACATGTGACACCAGTTCTGGGATGGTTGTAGTTTGATCTTCCTATGATTATTTGTTATATTAGACTATTTTTCTGTTCCGCTATTATTATTATGTTTGGATCAGTAGGTATTGGGCTGACTTGCCTTAGTGGGTTAGGTGAGTGCCATCACGTCCGAATTTCGGGTCGTGACAATTGGTATCAGAGCCCCAGGTTCATAGGTCTCACATGTGTACAAGCCCAATCGAGTAGATTCTTAAGGATCGGTGCAGAGACGTCTGTTACTTATCCTTGAGAGGCTACAGAGATTGTTAGGAAATTTCCTCTTATTCTTTCGATTCCTGTAGTGCGTGGTTGTTGTAGGTCTCTATACATTGCGTGGTTTGAAATTCGATCCAGCTTAGAGGTAATGGATTTAAGGGATGAATGTGTAGTTAACCTTGGAATGTCCCTTGATTCTAAACGATTTGGGTGTGAATGAGGTCCGATGAGGTATGTCAAAGGTTAGTATCGAACGGAGAAGTTGAATTGAAGGAGCAACTTTAAGATCTCTTGAGTTAAGAGTTCATATGCCCTAGTATGTCTCCATGGGGTGCCCTGTTTTGTTTGTAAAGAAAAATGATGGTTCTATGAGAATGTGTATTGATTACGGATAGTTGAAGAAGTGATCGTTAAGAAGAAGTATCCTCTCCTTATAATTGATGATCTTTTTTACCAGCTTCAGGGTGAAACCATGTTTTCTAAGATCGGTTTGAGATCTGAATATCATCAGCTAAGGATCAGGGATTCTAACATTCCTAAGCCAATATTTCGGACGAGGTGTGGGCACTATGAGTTCCTTATGATGTCTTTTAGGATAACCAATGCCCTTGCCGCATTTAGAGAGTTAATGAATGATGTATTTCGACTATATTTGGGTTTCTTGTTTTTTTTTGTTTTCATTAATGATATATTGGACCACTTCGATGCCAAAGAGGATTATGAGCAGCATTTGAGGATTGTACTTCAATAGATTAGAGAGGAGAGGTCATATGAAAGGTTTTTCCAAATGTGAGTTCAGCTGAGTTTGGTGGCATTTCTGGGTATGTTGTTGTTGTTGTATCTTATATCAACTGGGAAGGCCAATGGGGTGGATAATGCTTTGAGTAGGAAGGTCTCAAGCTTGGGGAGTCTTGTAGCTATTCAGGTTAAGGAGTGACCATTAGCTAGATATATTCAGAAATTGGCCAATGGATTGGTAAGTGTATAGACTTCAGTGTCGAGGGTGGTGTTTTCCTAGTCTACTAGATGTTCGGGTGATTCGTAAACGTGGCCTAGCGTCATTAACGTAATGACTATGTTATCATTGTAATAATTATGGGATTTCAGTTGTTAAGATTTCAAATGAGGGTTGATTGGTACGGACAGAGGATGACATTGTGTTCATTAAAATCAGGACATCTACTAAGTCTTCTTGGAGTGGATATATTGCATAAATGACTATGATACAACTGCTATGGTGGTGTCTATGTCTATTTGGATAGGGCTATGGGTTGTGCTGCTTCTGCTACCCATCTTATCTGTGGAAGAAGGTATATAGTTTGGTGAGAGATAAATTCAAGGAGACAAAAGTGTGGACCTTTCAAGCACGAACTTCTCGGAGAATATGGAGCATTCTAATGGTGAATATGGTGGGACTTTTGATGTGGTACGGATAATATACAAGGACAGAGGCATTGACCATTGAGTGCAGACACTAGTTACTAAGGAGTTATGAATTGTTGCACTTCCTCAGGTAGTGGAGTTTGGCATTACCATTATATTTGGGGAGAACCATTTGGTTGTTACTATGGATGCTTGGGCTTGGAATCAGTTATAAGGAAAATTGTAGTGGTGAATCATATAATGAGTATTAATATATTTAAGTGTGATTTTATTTCATAGATCTATATGGGGATTGGTGACCTCATTGTAAGCTAAGAGAAGTGCTTTGATATTGAGATAACAAGCATATGGACTAATAAAGTTTCAACAAGTTCACTTGTATAAACGGAAATGGAAATGACAGTGAGAAAGTACATATGGATAATTGGTTGAGTTATTAAATTTTACTGGTATGACTTGGGATTGGGCTACCATATCAATCATAACAACAATTTTATTATATGTCATGACCTTAGTTGCCTGATTCGACGATGGTAAGATAGTTACACTAGTATCAGCAAGGTTAAGAGATTGTTTGGTAAAGTATGAGAGAGAAGTCTACATGGGTTGGCTCGAGTGTGAGAATGGATTTCGTTATGGTATTCAATTCAGTAACTAGTATGACTTGGGTTGCGAGTAACGAGTACGACAACGTATATGAGAAAGCGATTGATAAAAAAAATAGGGTATGCAGTCTCTAAAGATTTTCAAGATGTATATTAACCATGATTGAGAAGGAAATTAATTGTATAGTGTGAATTGGGATCCAGGGTTTCATGGTACGTTGCGTTCACGATAATTGATTTTGTCAATGTATGGATTAGTCTAATGAGATAATCGGTTATGTTGGTTACCGAGCATTTTTTAAGGGTTTTGAGCTTGTCTTCGATTATGGATTCTATTACTTTTGACGGTGAAGGGACTAAATAAAGTTTTATTTAAGCAGTTTGGTGTAAAGTAAAAGACAATCTGTTGTAGAAGTTTTTCTAAGAAAGTATAACAATAAAAGGGTTAGGAGCGAGTACATAAGCCTTGGGCATCAAAGAGTTTGAGCACCTAGGATTAGGCCATGAATATGGGTTTAGCATTCAAATACCCTCGCAACATTTATGACAAATACAAGTCAAGAAAAGTAAAGGAAAGTAGACATCATATATGGGTCCATGGTTCAGAGTTGTAAATTGTATGGATTTTCGCTTTGAGTTCGTGTGATAATGTGAGAGGGGTTGACTCATCAACAGATTATGAGAGACTATGAACTTCTCTTTTTGAAAGTTTGGTTTGGGTTGGAATGACAAACAGTGATCTATGAGAAATTATGCAGTTTATGTTAGGTTGGATTGCTCAATCATAATAGGTGACTCATGGAAGCTATATAGAAAGGACTCATGATTTGATATGGGTCACTTATGAGTTTGAATCAGATGGATACTACTTCATTGAGGGAGGTTGGCGTAAACTATCATGATGGATTATGTTGGTACCTAGTGGTAAATGGAGGCTATATGCTCATGGTATGCAGAATTCTTAGGGTGATCAAGAATTTCTTAAGTTTGGCATGAGAGAATGATTGTTGGAGTGGACGTTGAGGCATTTTTCGCTTCGAAGGGTTATATGTGGTTGATGTTGATTTCTAATTAAATAGTTGTAGCTCGTGGAAAGGGAACCATACTCGATTCAGCTATTGCTCCAGCATCCGAACAGTAATATTTGAGGTTTTATAAGTTTGGAAGTGTTATTCACTAGTTGTCAAATTTAATTGAGTTCTCTCTTACGAATATGTATTGTCGAAGTATTGGAATTGTGCAACTTAAGTTCAGGGAGGATTATGTTAAGGGAATGGGACTTGGACGAGGTTTGCGATGGTTGGTATATTGCAATTGGCTATTATTGGTTAAAGTTTGGTTCATTGGCTAGTCTCCGACTTGTTAGCTACTCTTAGAGGGCAGAATTTCATGTTGGCTCATAAGTATTATTCTTGCGGGTATGTTATGATGTTATGGCTCTTGAAAATAAGGTCACTTGGAAGCAATTAATGACTCGAGAAGGGTATGTCAGACTCTTGGTTACTTCTAGTGAGGCTCCTCCCTTTTCCTTATGTTCGAGAACGAACATGATTTTTAGTGGTGAATAATGTAATGACCCTGAACATGGTTTTGACTTTTTGAGCCCGAAACTAGTTTAAATGAGTTTTCTCGCGTTTTGGGTCAAGGAGACCTCAAATTCTGATGATTCCATTGGATCCGGAACATCGATTTTGGTCTAGAAGGACCCTTCGTTCAGTTTTCGAAGCTTCCAGGTGAGTTTCAGTCCTTTCGATAGTTTTCGATATTGGGAAATGGGACCTAGTGGAATAAAACAACCTCCGATGGGAATTTCGACTACACCGTTGAGTTCGAAACATTGTTTCCGCTCAGATTTCATATATGGAATGTATTTTTCCGACTCCGGATGAGGCCGGAGCATTGAATTTAAGTTTGAGAGTTTGCTAAACATGCTGAAGCGGGGGATGACGTGGCCCAATTAGGCGCTGCCACGTGGCAGACGCAATATATAAAAAAATAAATGCAGAATCTTCTCAAAATTTTCTGGGTTTCTCACAAACTTCAATCAACGATTTCTCCCTCGATTTTGGTCCGATTTGGGCGATTCAAAAGGCTAAATTGCGTATTTTTTCGAGAGGAACACCATGGGAGTTTCAGAAATTAATTTTGGCGCACCATTCGAGGTAAAATTTGCTGTTTTTGCTGGTTCGGATGTCTTTTTTTGGAGACTTTAAATATGAGATTTCTACCTCGTTTTAGCTCCGTTTTTGAAATGGTTTTCGCCATTGAATTCCTTATTACTGGGAGAACATTTTCATGTATAAATTTCCAGATTTCTGGTGACTTTTTCCGATGATGAAATTTTTGGACCATTTTGTCCTTTTCACCGAATTAATTGATTTTAGTGTCATTATGTGATTGTGATGTTATACTTGAATAGATTTTGGTGATTTGGAGTATCATAGAGAGGGAAAAGCTTCGGAATTGACATGATTCGAGACTTTATATAAGGAAAGTGGGTTTCTAATCTTTTGTTAAATATGTTGAACCTTGTATGCTCTAATGTATATAGAATTGAATATTTTGGGATAGAGATGGATTAATTTAGGCTTTGATCAAAATATTTTGAATTGAATAATTATTCCTAGGCGGAATGGCCTAATGGACCCCTATACTTGGTCCCGTTTGTCACCTAGGACCTTATACTTAGAACTTTGCCAACTAAACCCTTGTACCCACTCAAAACTTACACTTTAAACACTTTTTTCTGACTGGGACTGGTGCGTGAGTTTCAAACGACGACACGTAATTTCCACGTCATATAATAATTCCACGTATGAAATGACGTGTAAAAACCTTTCTCTCTTCCCCCACCTTCTTCCACATATGAAGAAGGCACAACCATTAATGGTGGTTTTAGGGATGGAGTTGGAATTTTGGTGGGTTTAGTGACCTTTCTGATAACATTCCGGTGCTCGGTTGCCTTTAGCATTCAAGTTTTTATTGCTTCACACAAATGGATTAATACTCGGTAACTTTTTCTCCATGGTTTTGCAATTTTAATCTTGACGAAAGAAAAAGAAAAAAATAGATCGACAACAAACGCAATGTTGGATTTGGAGTGTGAGTAGAGCAAATTTCATGTTTTTGGTTCTAACTAGAATGAAAATGAAATGAATAGAATATTGCAATTGGGGCAGCTTGCACCAAAATGCGCAGAATTTTGTATAAAAGGTTAATGTTCCCTTCAGTTATACAACACATAATGCTATGTACATTTCCACTAATTTAGTGAAGAAAGAGATTCTAAAGTATACAAACTGCAAAAATTCAGCAGAGAAGAATGCCCCTAATTTAATCGTGAAAAAGGGCGCATTCCATGCACTATTGGCAGAAAATCTGAGGCTTTTCCATTAGATTGCAAGCATTTGAAATGTTGGAGACAATTTGTGTGAAGCAATAAAAACTTGAATGATAAAGGCAACCGAGCACCGGAATGTTATCAGAAAGGTCACTAAACCCACCAGAAATTCAACTCCAAATTACCAAAAAAGTTGTCTTTCCAGTTAGATCAAACCCAAATCAAGAAAAAAAACCCCACTTTAGCAGAAAAATAATTTTTCAAGAAGAAATTATGGCTAACAAGAAGAAATTTCATTTGGAGAGACAAAAACAAGAAGAAAATTGAAGAATTTGAGAAGAAGAAATGAAGATTTATATATTTGGACATTTGGGGAAGAAGATGACTATTAAAGAGGTTTTTACAAACCTTTCACGCTCCAAAATGGAGTGAAACTCACGCACCAGGCCTGGTATGCCACTTAGGATGCCAGGTCAGAAAAGAGTGTTTAAAATGTAGGTTTTGAGTGGGTACAAGGGTTTAGTTGGCAAAGTTCTAAGTATAAGGTCCTAGGTGACCAACGGGACCAAGTACAAGGATTTATTAGGCCATTCCGCCTTATTCCTATGGTGATATTTGACTTGTGAATTAATTGTGGAAGTGTATTTTAGGGAAAATAATAAATTATTTGATATTGATATCGAATGGGTACTTATTTTGAGATGTGATTGTTATTGAGGTTGTGATAGTATTGAAATATTTTAATATTATAGAAAAATGAGGCAGTTAAATATAAACGTGAGTTGGTGTGGTGTTGTGACACTTAAATTGAATATGTGGTTAAGTGGTGTGAATTCTATTATTGAGATATATTGTTGTGGCTGGTGATGTGTGGTGTTGTAACACCTGAATTGAAAATGTGGTTAAGTGATGAGAATTTTATTTTTGAGATATATTGTTGTGGTTGGTGATTATGAGTTGCTTTGTTTGTGAACTTCATCTCATGTTCATTCATTCTATGTCACACATAATTTGCATTGGTTCTGGATATTGATATGAGTGAGATGGTAAAGAAAAAAAGAAAGAAATTGGGGCCGAGGTCTTTACCGGTCGAGATGTGATGTCGAGGTCTTTGCCGGCGATGTTGTGATGCCGAGGTCTTTGCCGACGATGTTGTGATGCCGAGGTCTTTGCCAGCGATGTTGTGATGCCGAGGTCTTTGCCCGCGATATTGTGATACTGAGATCTTTGCTATTGATATTGTGATGCCGAGGTCATTGCCGGCAATTATTGCATAAGCATTGCATCTCATCCTTGCATACTATTATGTGGCATGGTGTTATTCATGTGATTGAGTATGTTATCACTTGTGAGTTATGGCTTGTGATTTGATAATTGTGATATACTGAAAAACTATCTTTATTGTGTATTATGTGTTGTTGGGCTGGGACTTTTCTAAGTGCAGGTTTGTAGTTCGGCGGTATGTGGTTGGGTGTGAAAGAGTTACTTGGTTCTTCATTGTTTTACTCTAGGTTAGTTCCATTTGCTTAGTACCGCGTTGCTTTGGTACTCACCCCTTGCTACATTTTTGTAGGTTGCGAGCCCGGTCCCTCTAGTTAGAATTTTCTCATTGCAGGACCGAGCTTCCGGATTATCCTTAAGGTAGCTGCTTATCTCATCGGTGGACCTTCAAGGAATCCATTATTATGTTACGTCCTATTTGAGGACTAGACATTTGAGACATTTATTTTATTCGAGTACCATGTATTTAGAGGCTTGTACATGTGACACCAGTTCTGGGATGGTTGTAGTTTGATCTTCCTATGATTATTTGTTATATTAGACTATTTTTCTATTCCGCTATTATTATTATGTTTAGATCAGTAGGTATTGGGCTGACTTGCCTTAGTGGGTTAGGTGAGTGCCATACGTCCAAATTTCGGGTCGTGACATAGACCTCTTCTGTCAGTCTTTTATTCATTAGATTCGAAGAACACCTAGTATATAGCTACAAACCGGAAGCAAATCAGTTACTTCACTATAACTTAAACAAGATTAGATCCTTTTAGGACATTGAAAAAGGTCAAGTTTCAAAGCAAGGTATTCAAATACGTATTTAGTAAAAATGGAGCACAAATTGCCATAACTTAGAACCACATATTAATGTTAACCCGATAGTATCAGATTCACGAGGAAAGGAGCAAAACTGACATAAAAGCCAAGCCTTTCCTATTTATGAGTAAATCTGGATGCAATATAGGTATAACAATATTCATTCAAACAACCAAGACTTAACTTATGACATATAGAAAGGATCTTTTTAACTACACAAGAAAGAGAATTCAACTAGAGAGATGCAAAAACTTTTAGGAATTTCCAGCGAATATGCTAGAACCGGTAACCTCAAAACCAACCTTTAACAATCACACAAATAAGTCGAATAAAGACATAAAAACTGTGTAAGCAAGCAGGACAACAAAATCACGACAGAGTAACAAGACTGGACGAACCCAGAAAATTTTAAAACCGTCTTCAGCACACTAAGGTTTGAGCAGCAGATATGAAATTGACAACAAAATCCAGACCTTTATAACTCAAGATATGACTGGACGAAACCAGAAATTATCTTAACGACCAATAACAACAATATCAATCCATCACAACATAACAATTCTAAGTAGAACTACCACAAATAAGTCATAACGATTTCTTTTGCAACCAAACACCTACAGTCAAACAGAATGAAGAAAAAAGAAACCTAAGAATATTACCTTTTGGAGGGCAGGAACTGGGACAAGATGATCTTAGAAGAAAGCTTCCACAAAAGACTCTCGTTTATGAACCAACAAATTTGAAAGCAAAAATTCATGGCTTCAGAGATGAGCTTTCTGAAAAATCGTCTTAAGGAGGCAGGTTTTTTTAGTGAGTTCTTGAATTCGAGAACCTCTCCTTAATAATGGAGGAGGAGGTTGAATTTGTAGGTGAGATTAGGGCAACATTTTAGGGGGGAAACCAGGGTCAATTTAGGGAAATTAGGGCTGGATTTTTCAGGGATTTTACCATTCAAACTTGAAATTTGAACTCCTACACAACTGGAATACCTACATGAGTCTCATATCTCAACCATCAATTTGGATCGATGACTTAGATATGAAACACGTCATGGATTCCTCAAACGACTTCTGGCAGGAGAGGACAAGGATCCAAGGGAGAGGCGATATGTATGTACGGATTTGTGAAGGTTGTTAGAGGAGATGTTAGGGTCGTTTGGAGTTGTTGCTGGGCTGGTTGTTTTTGTTGAGGAAGAAAGAGTGTGTGTCGTGTAAGGGTGAGGGAAAGAGAAGAGGAAGAAGAAAAGGAAATTGGGGGCGCGTGCCCCCCATATATATCAATTGTTGAATAGAACGTTGGGCTGGGTCGGGGAAAAGTGGGTTGGGCTCATATTTAAATTAAAATCAAAAGTACGGGTCGAGGGGAAATTGATTTAAAAATTAACTACTTAGATTGCAATTGTGACCAATTAAATGTAATTAAATTGAATTCAATTGACTAATTTGATTACAAGATGAATAAATACAAATTAATCGAAAAGCTTTCAAGAATTAACGATCCGAAATAATTGAATTAATTTGCAAAATAATAACTCTTGAAAAATAAAAGTGAAATTTATTTGAGAATTTTTTTTTTGCATTCTCAAAAGCTAATTAATTCAAATTGTTAAAATTAAAAGCCCGATGATTAATTCATACTGCGGGGGGTAAAAATTGGATGTCAACACACACAATCAAATTAAAGCAATAGAAGGCGGTCACAATTGTATAAGAAATAGATTATGACACTAACTTAAGACACTTTTATTGAAGTATATTTATAATTGGCTTAATTTTTAATTTTATATATTTGAATTCTTTTTATTCTCCGAATCCAATAATCCAATGTAAGATTCAATGTCCAAATCCACTCCAAATAAGTGAACATTTAAAACATAAAAACTAAATTACAATTATCAATTTGCCAAATCATTTTGCAATAATAGTAATATGACATTGTTTTCAAAACTAATTTGATTTAAAACTTACTTTTAACATTTAATTTTTAGAACTAATTGGAATACTCGGTTTCATTTTTTTACTTTAATTTTCCATCCACTGTCTCTGTAATATCTCCAGCAGAATTCGATTTATTCAGAAACCCGGAAAATTTCCGATCAGAACTACTCAGATTCTGGCGGCTTTTCGACAGTTCACCGACCATAAACCACTATTAGCAAAACCCAGCTCCGTCATCGTGATCACTGACAGTGAAATCTGTTCCGGTAAGATCTAAGACAAAGAAGCCTACCCAGATATCAAGATCTTTTCGGCGATCAAAGAACAGATATCTAGAGCTGTGATTGGGAGATCTTGATGGAGAAATCTTCACATTTCGACAATCGAACGGCTGCTCTCCCGATCTCTCTTCCTGGTTCCCGCCGCGAGTCGTTGCTGCTCTCCTTCTGCGGCAAAGTTCTCTTTCTCCGACGAGATCAAACTACTCCAAATCCCTATTTGCAGCAGTAGTGTTTCAGCAGTAGCTGCTCCAAATCCCTATTTGCGAGTCCCAGACCAAAATTCAATCCAGGTTTAATCGTTCTTCTTCTTTTCTTTACTTCTCGATTTTGTGTAGTACCTTTCATGAAATTTTGTGGGTTGTTATATTTCTTGTCGTATTTGAAATTCTTATTGCATAGTATTCTTGATTGCGCTATTCCATTTTTTCTGCACTATTTCATTGTTGTTGGACTGGTTATTCTTATAAAGGTTGTCTAATATTATTGTACGTGTGCGTGCAAATTTCGTTGTTTACTTTGAGTGTTCGATATAGTGGGTATTCGATTAGTATACCTTATATCTAGTGTTTTGTGTGTGGCCTTTATATTCATACTTAGTATAGTGGGTACCTTTGTACTTTTTCACCATATTGTGTTTAGTAAGTAGTAGGTCTATTACTCCTTAAGTTTAGTGGTGTTAGGATCGAATGGTAGACTAGGATCATGCCATCGGTTGGGGTTGGGGTCGAGGGTAAGGGGCAGGGGTTGGGAGAGGGTCACGGGCTCATGTAAGCTAAGGATAGCATCGCGGAATATAGGATCATTAACAGGAAAATCCATAGAGCTAGTTAAATGTCTGAAGAGGAGAAATACTAACATAGCGTGTGTTCAGGAGACCAAATGGGTAGGTACCAAAGCTCGGGATGTGGATGGGTTTAAGTTGTGGTACTCGGGTGGTTTTAGGGATAGAAATGATGTAGGTATCCTAGTAGCCGAGGACCTTAGGGATTATGTGGTTGAGGTTAGGAGGGTTAATAATAGGATGATGCTTATCAAACTCGTGGTTGGTAGGCACGTAATGAATGTTGTTAGTGCGTATGCGCCCCAAGTAGGCCTAGATAAGGAAGTCAAAAGGCTCTTGTGGGAAGATCTGGATGAGGTTGTGCGATTCATACTAGAGACAGAAAAAATCTTCATGGGAGGCGACTTTAATGGGCATATCGGGGCAACCAGTAGCGGGTTTGAGGATGTTCATGGAGGCTTTGGTTTTGGGCAGAGGAATAGAGGGGGGACGTCTCTCTTGGATTTTGCCAAAGCATTTGAGTTAATTATTGATAACTCATGTTTTCCAAAGAGGGAAAACCACTTGGTCACCTTCCGTAGTACGGTAGCTAAGACTCAGATAATTACCTGCTTTTACGGAAGGGCGATAGAAGTTTATGTAAGAACTGCAAAGTTATTCCGAGTGAAAAAATTTCCACTCAACATAGACTTCTAGTGATGGATTTAGAGATCAAGAGAGAAAAGAAGAAGAAGGTTATGTATGCCCAACCGAGGATTAGATGGGGAGGCCTTACTCCTACCCTTTCCCGAGAGATAGAAGATATTGAGAGACTTAGAGGCTTGGAGTAGTGGCAGAAATGTGAATAGTATATGGGACACTACTGTTGGTTGCATTAGAAAGGTAGCTGCCGAGGTACTAGGGGTTTCGAGAGAGGCCTTTTGTGGACGGCAGGGCGACTAGTGGTGGAATGAGGAAGTTCAGGCCAAAGTGAAAGATAAGAAGGTTGCTTACACAAAGTGGTTAGAGTGTAAGGATAAAGAGGAAAAGCAAATGCTTAAGGAGACATATAAGACGGCTAAGTCAGAAGCAAAGATAGCGGTGATGTGTGCTAAGACAACAACTTTTGAGCGCCTACATGAGGAGCTAAGTGATAAAGGCAGGGATAAGAGATTGTATAGGCTCGCTAAAGAGAGAGAAAGTAAAGCTCGCGACCTGGACCAAGTGAAGTGCATCAAGGATGAGGAGGGTGTGGTGTTGGTGGATGACACTTCTATTAAACTAAGGTGGCAAGCTTACTTTCATAAACTCTTAAATGAAAAAGGAGATAGAGGCATTGAGCTGGGGGAGTTGACTCACTCCGAAAGTTGCCGTGATTTCGGCTATTGTAGGCGGTTCAAAGTTGAGGAGGTTAGAAGGGCTATCAGTAGGATGAAGAGAGGGAGGGCGGTCGGACCGGATGAGATTCCGGTAGATTTTTGGAAGTACATGGTCAAGGATGGCATAGAGTGGTTGACTAGACTGTTCAATGCTATTCTGAAGACTGCCAAGATGCCTGATGAATGGAGGAGGAGTACAATGGTCCCATGATGAGTCATGAAAATACGACTTTTACAAGGCTTAAGACATAGAATTATTGGGCGTTCTTGAGCGGTGTTATTGGTTTAATGGGTATGTTTTGATATTGTGCAGGAAAATGGCTAAGGCATGGGAAATGGCGGAAAGTACAAGGAATGCGTGAAAAACGAAGCCAAGTGTCAGACCACGGAAGGCCCACACGGGCCGTCGCACGCCAGACGGTCCGTGTGACCGACCATGGCATGACACTTGACGTGCTACGTCAATCACACGATCAGGCCACACGGCTCGTCTGACGCCAGACGGACCGTGTGACGGACCGTGTAACTGACGTAGCTCGGAAGGCAACCCGTCGAAAATTAAAGAAATCGTGCAAGGAGATTCACACGGACCACCACACGGATCATCTCATGTCAGACGGACCGTGTCACGGGCCGTGTAACTGACGTAGCTCGGAGGGCCTTCGTCGAAAATATCAGAATTCATGCAAGTGGATCCACACGGAAGAGCCACACGGCCCGTCGCACGCCACACGGGCCGTGTCACGGACTGTGTTGGTGCAGACAGTCCCCAGACGGTCCGTTCGCACGGACCATCTCACTCCAGATAGTCCGTGTAACGGACCGTGTCCCGTGCCGAAGTTATTTTTTCTAAATTATATCGACTTAGTTTTACTTTGTATAAATAGGGTATTGTTTTATTTTATGAGACTACTTCGTTTTTACGGCAGAAACTAGAGAGAACAAGGAGAAAAACATTAGTTTGGCTTTTGTAATTCATGAGAATCGCATTTGTGATTATTGTGCGAAGCTTGTAACACGGATTCTTGTTCTTCAATTGTAAGTCAATCTTTATATTTTCTTCTAATTGTTGTGGGCAAATTATCAATAGTATGCTAGGCTAAACCCACAACTAGGGTTGTGGGAACCATGACGACCCAATTAAGATAACGCAAACTGGGGGTAATTCGTTCAAATAAACAGCGATGTATTGTTAAATTCTTCGTTTTAACTTTGCCTTAATGAGTCGATGCATTAGGGTAAGCCTGTATTCGTTACATGCCCGATAGGGATGTAGTGATTGGGAAAAGAGTCTAACAACAGAGATTCAGGGTCATGAACCTAGCCTAAGTGCCTGAGACCGAAAGGTGAGGGTATTCTGAGATCAGAAACAACGGTTAGAATCGCATACACTCGGAGACCGAAAGGAGAGGAGTGAGATATACCTAGGAAGGACCGAAAGGTGACCTAGATATTAGTTAAGTTGTAGATTTTGCATGCATCATTAAGACTGAATTTACAAATCCAGTTTAGTTGTCGTAATTGTATGTCATGGGGAACACAACCCTAGCCTCTTTCTATCTGTCTAAAAATCGGAACGTCTATATTAATTACTTTACGAAATTAGTTAAATTAAATAACGCAACCCCCATTTACTTTATGTACGTTTATCTTGGGAATAGCATTTACAACTGAAAGCCGATACTAATAGAATAATTCTTACGTGTTCCCTGTGGGATCGACCTCAACTCTGGTTGAGTTCTATATTTGACCAACGACCACTTTACTCTTCTATTCGCACGGACCGCTTACACGGACCGTCTGACGCCAGACGGACCGTGTATCGGCCCGTTGAGGCGTCCCCCTCCAGGTAAGCGTGAAATTCCGCCAAGGCAACTCACATGGCCCGCTCACACGGTCCGTGTGAGATTGAACGAACCGTGCGGCAAACCGTGCGAGAGCATGCTCGTTAAATGCCACGCGTGCCGCCACACGGCCCACAACACAGGCCGTCTCACGTGAAATGGTCCGTCTAATGGACCGTTTGGGCGTACGCCTTGGGACCCTGCGTCCGCCGCCTACGGTACGCGATACGGAACGTGCCATGTGGCACGGCCCGTTTTCCCCCTTGGGTCACGAATTTGTGGGTATTTTATACCCTCTTTCCACATTTTATTTTCCCACATCTTCATTCTCTCTCTCTCAAAATTTCCTCACACCACCAAATCTCCATCTCTTCTCACACGGCTTGTGCACTTTATTCACGATCCGTCACACTTTCCTTAGGCAAATTTTTCGAGTCTCAAGTCTACTTCTCTCATTCAAGTAAGTTTCTTTTATTTAGTTTTATTTTTATTCTAGGTTAGTTGTTCTTTAATGTGTTCTTGCAAAATTTGCTTTTAGTTTTGTTCTTGTGAGTGATTTCATGCATATACTTAGTGATTGTGAAGTCCATGACTCCCTAGGGCACGATTTCGTAATGATTTGGTAATGGGTTAGTCTTAGCCACCATTGTTGCTTTCTTGAACCCTTGGAACATAGGGTATTTGTTGTTTTAGGTTAGTTATAATAGAATTTATGTTGAAGAAAGTGGGTTCGCGTAGTCTAACCGCCCGATTTGATGACTTGGTGTGCGTGTAAGCTTCGATTTTATGATTATTGAGCTTATTGGGGACGAAGACCGTGTCATGGTACGTTACACGGTTCGTGTGGAATCACATGGGCCGTGTTGTGGATCGTCCGGCCCGCGTTCCCCAAATTCTGCACCAAGGCACGCCACACGGAATGGTCGCACGGACCGTCTGCCCTTACATGGGCCGTGTGGCTGCCCGTCCCACGACACGGCAGCCTGTTTCCGTCTCGGCCTTCACACGGGCCTCTACACGATCCGTGTACCTTTACACGGCCCGTGTGATTTTCTAGGGACTTCACTGTATTTATTTGCGTTGATTCCTATATGCATTCTAGTGCGAAACTCCCTATGATAGACCGGGTGACGCCATTCTTAAGGGTTGTTGTCACTACATTCCCACAGGGGAAGTCTGAGTACCCGTTAGTGTGTCGTCCCAAACGTCCTGGCATAACTAATGTTTTCTTTATTCGTTGTGTTGTTTGCAGGATTACTATGGCTCCACGTCTGAGACCTCGCCCACGCCAAGACGAGCATGAGTCACGTCTCCGGGATTCGATCACTGAATCCTCCAGTCAAAATCCGAGGGGTGACTCCGGCAATGACTCCGACGGCGGGTCAGCTGTGCCTTCCCCACCCCCTCGCACTGCCCGTTCCCGTCCAGTGAGACGTTACATCGCTTCAGATTCTGAGGAGGAAGCTCCTGTGGCGGGGGTGGATGGGGAAGCTGCAGCCCCAGAGCAGGAGGATGAGGCTGGCACTCCAGTCACTGCCGAGCACGATGTTGGAGGTAAGGAGGATATTTTGCTCCTCCGCGACAGTGATGATGAGGCCACTCAGCAGGCGGTTGCCCGGACTTCTGACCTGGAAACCGCCAAGTGGCTTCTGATCTTCTTACGGAGGAGATGGTCAGTCCCCGGGGCTAAGGAGATATATGTGAATGGCATCACCAAAGGTACTGGAGGCTATCAGGGGAGGCCAATTATCCCGGAGATGCGGGTTCTAGTGGACAAGTTGGACTCCATTCCGAAGATCCGAAACACCTTTGAAGCATATCAGTTTGGATGGATGGCCGGCCCTCCTGGACATTATGGCCCAGACATGATCGCAGAGTTTTATTCTAGCTATGCCGCCAGCCTACTTGCCTCCATAGAAGGCAACCTGCCCAGACGTGCGAAGAAGCGGCTTGCTGCCAGACTGTCCCACAGGGACTATGTCGCCATCCGGGAGACTCAGGTTGACATCTCGGCAGAGACGATCAACCGATTTTTGTTTGGCTCAGACTACCGTGCCCCACCGGACGGGATCTTCATCGCCCACTATGTGAATGTCACTGATGAGGTTCGTATCTCGGACCCGTCTACCCGGGCCACGGAGTTACAGTGGATGGCGGAGCAGATTGCACTCCAGGGGGCGGAGGCACCTTGGGTGACTAACCCCAAGATTCCTATTACAAAGGCCTCCCTTACATTTGTCGCCAAGTTTTGGTGGTCGGTGGTGCGGGCCCGACTTCGACCCACAGTAAACGACAACACGCTCCAACTTTCTCATGCTGCGTTGGTAGCGAGTTTGGTGGCCCGCCTTGGTATTAACGTGGGTCGCGTGATTGCTATGGAGATAAAGGATCGTGCCCTCTCAGAACGCGCAGGTATGTCCTTCCCATGCCTGATTCGGGCACTTTGCAGGCAGGCCCGTGTCCCCACCACACACTTCTTAGACAGGAAGATAGCTCCGAAGAGTGTCGTCAACATTGCAATGATCAAGGATATCGACAACCCATTGTATCACAGTAAATCCCGGCGGCTTGGGATTCCGACACAGCTTCCTCGGGCTCCCCCACAGCAGCCCCTGTCATTTGAGGAGCCCCCCACGGCTCCCCAGATGGGTACAGATACTGAGCAGCCCGGGGGCAGTGGCGCAGCCCCTCAGGTGCATCAGGGGTACACTTATGTCCCCTACGACCTTCTCGCCCGCATGGTTACAGAGCAGAGGCAGACGCGGGCGATTGTTGACCAGATGGTGGTCAGGGTGCCTCAGGTGGTGCAGATGCATGTGCAGTTGGCTGAGGATCGTCTTCGCGCTGACCTACTTGGCCAGATCCAGAGTTTGCAGGAGCAGTTTAACTCGTGGGAGGGCTACCTCCGACGCATGTTTGGCAGCATGTCCGGTGATGAATTGACCCAGATGGTGCAGGCGATGCAGGACATGAAGGACAAAATTGCAGACTTGTATGCACGGTACAACAGCACAGTGCCCGCTCCGGCTCCACCACCCGATTCGTTGATATCATTGTTTAGTGCCCCGGTGGAGCCGAGCCTGACTGAGGGCTGGGGGGTACCGATCATACCTCCTGCTGCCCAGGCACCTATGCCAGCGGCGTCGGGTCGTACGGATAAAGGTAAGCGCCGCAGTCAGCGCACTAGCCCACCGGAGGACCCGCAGCGTGAGGAGGCAAGGAGGCTGCGAAAAGCTTTGAGGGCCCAGAGGCGTGAGGCTGCTGCACGGGAAGAGCAGGCGCGCCTCGCATACGAGGCTGCCCGGACAGGAGCATCCGGAAGTACTATGGGGCCAGCTGATGATGTTGCCTGCCGGACCCACCAGTTGGTTCGGGCCATGATGACCCGCCTGACGCCTAAGGCGTCCCAGGTATGTCCCGCTCCCATTTTTGCTTTGATGTTTATTCTAGTGCAATGGGGACATTGCACTGTATTTTGTTGGGGGTGGGGCATCTTATCTTATCTTTACCCTGACGAGTTTTTCTTGCCATGTTTCTTTTCTCTGAAGGTGTATTATCTAGTAGAACTGGCATGTTTAGGTTTATTATGTTTGTTTTGTGTGGTAAAGACAAGTGGTTATAAGAGTTTATAGTAACCCCACCAATTTGAAAAATGAAAATCCACGAAGCTTGTGGGCGTGTACC
The DNA here is from genome assembly GCA_029948455.1 of Solanum rostratum. Classification (NCBI taxonomy): domain Eukaryota; kingdom Viridiplantae; phylum Streptophyta; class Magnoliopsida; order Solanales; family Solanaceae; genus Solanum; species Solanum rostratum. Next base: position 50,496,718 of record CM057047.1, on the reverse strand, counting down.
CCATACGGACTGATTATGTGATCCTCTGAAAGCACAATGTACATTGATTAGTTGGCATCTTAACGATTGAAGTTTGACTGTGTTGTGTAGTGCTGAATAGTGGGGGATATGTGCCATGTGTGTGGGAGTGTATTTGCTTGAATTTAATTGACACACTTGTAAGCTAGAACTTGCCTGGTTGGTCCCCCTAAAACGATTGAATGAGTGGATTAGGAAAGGATCTTAGGCCATTGTTGTTGAGAAGTCACTAAGCCTAAAATGAATTAACCAAATGAAGTTTATCCCTTTGAACCAAATAATTGAGCCTTAATAGACCTTTTCGTTCTTATTACCCAATCCATGTTTCCAATCTATCTGTAGACCATACTCAGGCCCTGGTCCCTTTAAGGACATTGTGAACCTCAACCCAGGCCAAAATCCTAAGTTGAGGGTGGCTATTGTAAGAGAAGCAGAAGAATAGGGATGGAAAGAATCCGAGTGGTGAGAAGAAAAGTTGAACTAAAAAATTTGGGGAGTGAATAAAATAAAAAAAAAAAAGAGAAAACGAGGAACGTAACCACGCCCCTCTGCAGGGCAAAGTGGTAAAATAGGGAAAACAAAGATTTTGGGAGGCCGAAAGTAGTGGCTGAGTCAAAGCAGGGTCTTGGAACAAAACGCTAGTCACTTTGATCCTAAATATATCTCACCCAAGCCCGAGCCTACGTTACAAGCCTTAAAAGTCCTAAAGTGATCCTGAAAAGGTCATTCGAGAGTCAAGGTGGTGAAAATAAAGACAAGCATATGGTCTATACTCGTGTGTCGGTTGAAAATTCTTTCTGAGCGTGAGTGTCTGCATTCCAGTCTCTGTGTGCTACATTATTACATGGTGTGTGAGACTTCTTTGTAGTAAGGGGCACTATCACCGCACTATTTGGGTGCTATACATAACTGGTTTATCTTTATTCGCGAACTTAATAGGAGCCAACGAGATATAGTATCGTGTTTAGGTCGATCTAATCAGAGTCTGTTGGGATATGAACACATTACAAGTATACGTGTTGAGTATGAGTTTAATGATCAAAGGGGTTGCTATTTACTTCTTCTTAAGGACTTGTCTTTTGTGTGTCGTAATGTGTTTTTGGTCATCGCTTGAGGACAAGCAATGGTTCTAAGTTGAGGGTGTTGATGAGTCATGAAAATACGACTTTTACGACGCTTAAGACATAGAATTATTGGGCGTTCTTGAGCGGTGTTATTGGTTTAATGGGTATGTTTGATATTGTGCAGGAAAATGGCTAAGGCATGGGAAATGGCGGAAAGTACAAAGAACAGGTGAAAAACGAAGCCAAGTGTCAGACCACGGAAGGCCCACACGGGCCGTCGCACGCCAGACGGTCCGTGTGACTGACCATGGCACGACACTTGACGTGTTACGTCAATCACACGATCAGGCCACACGGCTCGTCTGACGCCAGACGGACCGTGTGACGGACCGTGTAACTGACGTAGCTCGGAAGGCAACCCGTCGAAAATTAAAGAAATCGTGCAAGGAGATTCACACGGACCACCACACGGATCATCTCATGTCAGACGGACCGTGTCACGGGCCGTGTAACTGACGTAGCTCGGAGGGCCTTCGTCGAAAATATCAGAATTCGTGCAAGTGGATCCACACGGAAGAGCCACACGGCCCGTCGCACGCCACACGGGCCGTGTCACGGACCGTGTTGGCGCAGACAGTCCCCAGACGGTCCGTTCGCACGGACCATCTCACTCCAGATGGTCCGTGTAACGGACCGTGTCCCGTGCCGAAGTTATTTTTCCTAAATTATATCGACTTAGTTTTACTTTGTATAAATAGGGTATTGTTTTATTTTATGAGACTACTTCGTTTTTACGGCAGAAACTAGAGAGAACAAGGAGAAAAACATTAGTTTGGCTTTTGTAATTCGTGAGAATCGCGTTTGTGATTATTGTGCGAAGCTTGTAACACGGATTCTTGTTCTTCAATTGTAAGTCAATCTTTATGTTTTCTTCTAATTGTTGTGGGCAAATTATCAATAGTATGCTAGGCTAAACCCACAACTAGGGTTGTGGGAACCATGACGACCCAATTAAGATAACGCAAACTGGGGGTAATTCGTTCAAATAAACAGCGCATGTATTGTTAAATTCTTTGTTTTAACTTCGCCTTAATGAGTCGACGCATTAGGGTAAGCCTGTATTCGTTACATGCCCGAGAGGGATGTAGTGATTGGGAAAAGAGTCTAACAACAGAGATTCGGGGTCATGAACCTAGTCTAAGTGCCTGAGACCGAAAGGTGAGGGTATTCTGAGATCAGAAACAACGGTTAGAATCGCATACACTCGGAGACCGAAAGGAGAGGAGTGAGATATGCCTAGGAAGGACCGAAAGGTGACCTAGATATTAGTTAAGTTGTAGATTTTGCATGCATCATTAAGACTGAATTTACAAATCCAGTTTAGTTGTCGTAATTGTATGTCATGGGGAACACAACCCTAGCCTCTTTCTATCTGTCTAAAAATCGGAACGTCTTTATTAATTACTTTACAAAATTAGTTAAATTAAATAACACAATCCCCATTTACTTTATGTACGTTTATCTTGGGAATAGCATTTACAACTGAAAGCCGATACTAATAGAATAATTCTTACGTGTTCCCTGTGGGATCGACCTCAACTCTGGTTGAGTTCTATATTTGACCAACAACCGCTTTACTCTTCTATTTGGAGTGTAATTTGGGCGTATCATCCCATTGTACAAGAACAAAGGGGATATTCAAAATTATAACAATTACAGGGGTATCAAGTTGCTAAGTCACACTGTGAAGGTCTAGGAGAGAGTTGTGGAGATGAGGGTGAGAAGGGTAGTGTTTATTTCGGAGAATCAATTTGGATTCATGCCAGGGCGGTCGACTATGGAAGCTATTCACCTTGTTCGGAGATTAGTGGAGAAATATAAATAAAGAAAGACCTTCATATGGTATTCATTGATCTTGAGAAGGCCTATGACAGTGCCAAGGGATATCCTATGGAGGTGCCTAGAGACAAAGGTGTCCCAATGGCATATATCAGGGCGATTAAGGACATGTATGACGGAGCCAAAACTCGGGTGAGAACGGTGGGAGGAGACTCAGAATATTTTTTCTGCTGAGATGGGACTCCATCAAAGATCTGCGTTGAGCCTTTTCCTATTTTCCCTAGTGATGGATGAGCTGACGCGATCTATTCAGGAGGAGGTCCCATGGTGTATGCTTTTTGCAGATGACATAGTATTGATAGATGAGACCCGAGCTAAAGTAAATAACAGGTTGGAGGTGTGGAGACCCGTCTCGGAGTCCAAAGGATTCAAACTGAGCAGGACCCAAACAGAATACTTGGAGTGCAAATTCAGTGTTGCGAGGGACGAAGCAGACATTAATGTGAGGCTTGCCAATCAACCTATCCCCAAGAGGGAAAACTTTAGGTATTTGGGGTCCATCATCCAGAGTAGTGGCGATATCGACGATGATGTCACACATCGTATTGGGGCAGTTGGTCTAAATGGAGGCTTGCCTCTAGAGTATTGTGTGATAAGAAGATAACACCTAAACTCAAAGGTAAGTTTTACAGAATGGTGGTAAGACCATCTTTGTTGTATGGGGTGGAGTGTTGGCCAATAAAAAATGCATATGTCCAGAAGATGCAGGTTGCAGAGATGAGGATGCTGAGATGGATGTGTGGGCACATAAGGAGGGATAAGATTAGAAATGAGACCAATCGGGAGAAGCTAGAGGTGGCCTCGGTGGCTGATAAGATGAGGGAAGCAAGACTGCGATGGTTTGGACATGTGCAGAGAAGAGGTACCAATGCTCCTGTAAGGAGATGCGAGAGGTTGGACTTAGGAGGCACTAGGAGAAGTAGAGGTAGACCAAAGAAGTACTAGGGAGAGGTGATTAGATAGGATATGGTGAGACTTGATCTCACCGAGGACATGACCTTAGATAGGAAGGAGTGAAAGTCGCGTATTAGAGTAAAAGGCTAATAGGTTAGCAGGGTTAGGTTGATGTCTAGCCAGGGGGTAGTGTAGGGTGTTGCCTTTGTCTGTATCATGTGTGCTAAATTTATAGTATTTATATAATATTATGTACTTTTCAGTAGTAGTCGCTCTTCCTATTCCTTTCTTTTCCTTTCATTTTTGTCATATCTAGTTTATTCCGCCTATGGGTTGTTGAGACGAGGGTTCTCAGAAAACAACCTCTCTACCTCTATGAGGTAGTGGTAAGGTATGCGTACATTCTGCCCTCCCTAGACCCCACTTGTGGGATTCCACTGGTATGTTGTTGTTGTTGTATATAAGAGAATAATCCAACAGCTTTCAATCATGTTGCTCGCTTGAGCAACTTTCGATTGTTATGCCTACTTCAGTTGTTAAATGTAGGCAATTGGTCATTAATATGTCTACTTTTACTTATTTTTGTATTTTCTTCATTTTAATTTATTTTTTAGAATATGTGATATATTAAAAAATTATGTAAAAAATATTATAAATCACAGTAATTAGTAATTTTAAAAAATTATTATAAATCATAATAATTAGCAATTTAAATTGGAATGGAGGAAATAATATATATTCTTTGAAATGATATAAAAGGTACAATAAATCATAACAATTACTAGCTTAAAAATTTAAAAATACATATAAAAAATTTCAATAGTTCTTGAAATTTTATCAATGCTACATGAATTGGATAGAGAGATGTAATATACATTATTTGAAATTTATGTAAAAGATACTATAAATCATAATAATGAATAATTTAAAATATTTTAAAAATGTTGAGTATGTGCTACACAAATTAGAATAAAATAAGTAACAAATATTATTTAAAAATGACAAAAAATATATTTTAAGTTACAATAGTTAACAATTTTTTTTTTGAAAATATATAAAAAGCGGTCTATCATTATCACATTGATCAAAATAAATAATAACATATATTGACTCACGCTAACACGAGCTCTTGTAAACTAATATGGATATAAATGAAAGATAAAATTTCGCATATAACTACTCAAAAATACCTTAAAATTATGGTCTATAGCTATAGTTTGGGTAATTACATTATGTAACTATAGTTATAGCAATGTTGGTATGATGTGAACGACATATATATATATATTTGTATAATTTCCTATACGATTCACAATATTTGTATAACGTTTGTATATTTCGCTTTACACTACATGCACAACGTTTATATAATTCGCTATACAATTCACAGTGTTTGTATATTTCGCTATACAATTTGATTCACCCACAACTTTTGTATAATCGCACACAACGTTTGTATAAATTGTGCAAATTATACAAAACTCAAATTATAATTACAACTAGATATTATCGCGGACTGTAATTAGTTCAAACTATAACTATATCAATTATTTAACTAATATATGTTTACTTATCCACGTAATTTTTTCTAAATGAAATAGTGGCAACCAATTATGGGGTCGGGCGAAATTTTTAGATTTTCTCTTGGTTGGTATAAGATCGAAGCCCAAAATGTAAACACAAGGCCCAAAAGCCCTCAACAACGCTAATCTCTGAGGCATATATAAACGAACGAAAACCTAGTTAGGGTTTCATCCATCGGCAGTTGTAACAGCAAGAAAATTGCAGAGATATGGTGAAGTTTCTGAAGCCAAACAAAGCCGTAGTGGTTCTCCAAGGGAAGTATGCGGGGAGGAAAGCGGTGATTGTTCGAGCATTTGACGATGGGACACGTGACAGGCCATACGGACATTGTTTGGTCGCCGGCGTAGCCAAGTACCCGAAGAAAGTGATCCGTAAGGACTCAGCGAAAAAGCAGGCGAAGAAATCACGCGTCAAGCCTTTCATCAAGCTTGTCAATTACACCCACATCATGCCTACTCGATACACACTGGATGTTGATTTGAAGGAAGCTGTTACTCTCGATTGCCTTCAATCGCGTGACAAGAAGGTTACTGCTGCTAAGGAAGTCAAAGCTAAGTTTGAAGAGCGATTCAAAACTGGAAAAAATCGCTGGTTCTTCACCAAACTTAGATTTTGAGTGCTTTGCTCTTTATTTGGTAATTTTCTATCCTGAACATTGAGCATTTTGCTCTGTTTTATTTCGCACTGTTCAAACAGCCTTTTAATTTGAAATGATAGATCTGGTTTTTATCTTTAATTATTATTCACATTGCTAATGTTTTATATATATATACACACACACAATATATATGCTTCTTGCAAGTGATTAATATCACCATGGGTATGTATGTCAGTTTATATTTGTCTAGTTTAACAGGTTGACAAATCCCAAATTGGTGGTATAATCTTTGATAAGCGCTACTAGTTTGTTACCAGTATATCTGTATGGCGCTTACAATTATAGAATTTTTTATAAAGAGTTGCCTGTTTTAGGTCTTTTTACCAGTATTTAGGTGTATGTTGTGGTATTACACTGGGTATGATGTAATTGTAGTAGTGAAAACACAAACTGTCACTGTAGAGCATTTGCATTCATATTGCTTTCTGAGGCGTTGCGTGCATTGACTTTTTAATATTCGATGGACGTGTCAATGAAAGCATAGAATGTTGTCAATCCGAAGCCCTTTATAGTGATTTAAGCAAACTGATTTCTTATCTGGTTTGATTGGTAGTTGGATTGCAACATGTAAATTATCAGAATTCCATAATGGATCTTATGGAAATTTCCTTGGAAGTGACCTCAGTGTTTTTGTTCTTAATGTTGCTTCATATGGTGAACTCTCTCTTAAAATTGAAGTGAGGGATGTTCAAGTTTCCGAAGCATAAATGAACAGTCAGTATTAAACAGCATGGTGTATTTCAATTGCATCTTGCTACCTGTCTCCTTCTACATTTGTATTTCATTTCCGATACTTGCGTCCTTTCTTCTTTCAAATATTGAATGAATGCAAGTTATTTCCATACGTACTTTTAAATTATAGCAAGTGTTGTTTACTGTACAGACAGTTATCAAGTTCAGATAGGTCGAGGGGCAGGTACAATATTAGTTTTTCTAATATGTACTAGTTATTAGCACCATGTAGTCAAATTTGGTAGGAGTACATGTATGATAGTAATTTGTACTAGGATCAGTGAGCTCCCCTAACTTGATGAAGGAGTGTTTAGATGTACTTTTAACTTGTGAGGGATGTCTAGATGTGAAATGCTTTCATGTTAGTCCCTCCAATTCCTTTAACATCATGGATGAAATCCAGCATTTATGCACGGTATAAAGTTAAAATACTTTCTTTTTGTTTATTTTTGATTCATCTGCACCCCCTTGTGAAATGCCTCTTCATCCAATGTGCAGTTTTACTTGCTATATGTTGTAATAATAGTGTTACCAAAACCAGTTTTATTTCAAAGTTCCAAAAATTTTCCACTTTTTTGTAGTCGGATAGCAAGCTCGAGTTCCATGAATGCAAATTGTTCAAATGTTTTGGAATGTATTATATGATGTTTAAAAAGAAAAAAAAATGAGGGTTCTATGATCTATTGCTTTAGAATGGATTTGGCTTCATAAAAGTTGATGCATTTATGTTTGGGTTATTTGTTTAATAAAAATATTAGTTGAGACATGCTGAAGTAAAAAAATTTATTTCATTGGTTGAGATTTTCTCGAATCCGTAATCTTGGAATTTCACTAGATGGATGAAATTTTTTCTTGCAATCTATTACAAATGTTATTTTAATTATTTTTTGTCAAAAATAACAAATAAGATCATAAAAATTATCTTCTTTTCATAAAGAAATCTGTGAAGGATTGTAAAATCAATAGTTTCGTTCATTTCCCTATATAGTTTCCGGATGACATGATATTAAAATGATATTTTAATATGACCAAATACATAAAGAGACACCTAAATTTATCTTCATTTTTCACTTAGACACTTAAATTAAGACAAGTTCCTAATAGACACCTCAACGGCTTAGATTTGATTCCATTAAACACTTTTATCGTACTTGGCATTCTTCGGTACTTTTTTTTAATTTTTCAGTCAAAAATAAGTAGTTGTGGTCCAAAAATTTTTTTTTTTCAGTAGATTCTCAAAATTCTCAATTAATCATGTGCAAAAAATTTTGGATAACTAAGAATTTTGAAAACGAAAAAAAAAATTATTTTGGATCGCAACTATTTATTTTTGGCTGAAAAATTAAAAAAAAGTACCGAAGAGTGCCAAGTAGGATAAAAGTGTTTAATGAGATTAAATTTGAGCCATTGAAGTGTTTATCAAAAACTTGTCTTAGTTTAGGTGTACAAATTTAGATGTCTTTTTATGTATTTGACCTTTTAATATCCATGTCTACAGCCAATTCGCTCAATCAAGTTATGATATACAATTAAGTTTGCCTCAACTAGTGGGGTTATGACAGTCTGACTCTTCTATAATTGTTTGTCGATTATCAAAATTAATTATTTACTTATATTATAGTCTATGGAGAGCCCAACATTTTCCAAACATACCATCGAGAATCCCAAGAAATGTACCAGAGCAAGCCTGGCTTCTTCTGTGGGTAAAATAACAGTGACAAAGCAACGTGGGGCGTTGAAGCTACTTGGAGTAAAGTTATAACTACTGTATAAATTTGTTTGCAAAATGGAGTATAGAAACAGACGTGAACGGTACAAGTATTTCTTTTTACAAAATTACTCCTCGTTTGGGTCCGTCACTTATCCAGATTAGGGTGGAGGTTATATTAGAAAATAAAATAAAAATGTTTTACGTTTATTCTTCGTTGTCTTATGTTTTTGAATTAAAATGAACCGATTCAGTAACAACTTTTGTGTCCTGGATTTCCCAAGTTAACGTTAAATACTCTTAAATTAACCACAAAAAGTCAATTTACATCACTTAATAATCAACAGAGAGAATATTAAATTCCAGGGGAACGCTGTTTTTTCCCTTGGAAGAAATGTGAATATATTTATACTATGAATTATTATGATGATGATTATGGTAGTATTATATTTCTAATAGGGAGGGGTATAGTATTTTATGTTTGAGGAAAGATTCAAACACTAAAATACAAAAACCTCACTTCAATGCGTCTTACAAGGATGGATAATTCCAAAAAGTCATCTACCTTTTTTTCACAAATCCTCCCCTTGTATTATCCTCACCACTCATTTTTTTTTTCTTCTGGCAATTCTTTGCGATGTTCATGATCTGATAATGAATGATCATGCAACAATTCTCTTTTGTTTCTGCAACTCCCATTAATCATACATCTGCTTCCATGTCTTCTAAGCGCTCTATTGTTGAGTTTACTCCCGTCTCTGATGAAGATCCACTTCTTACCAAACGGCCCCGCAACGATAGGGAAGAGGAAGAAGAAGAGGACGCCGTAGTCCTTGTGGACTCTGATTCCATCGGCCTTCGCCTTCTCGGCTTGCTCCTCCAATGCGCCGAGTATGTCGCCATGGAGAACCTCGACGAAGCCGCTAATTTATTGCCAGAAATCGCCGAGCTTTCTTCGCCGTTCGGCTCATCGGCTGAGCGAGTCGCTGCTTACTTCGCTGAAGCGCTATCAGCCAGAATCATAAGCTCTCATCTCCGATTTTACTCTCCCTTTCACCTCAAAGCCCTAACTCTTACCCATTCCCAAAAACTCTTCACCGCTCTGCAATCGTACAACACAATTAGCCCGCTCATCAAATTCTCCCACTACACCGCAAATCAAGCCATCTACCAAGCATTAGAAGATGAAGATCACGTCCACATCATCGATCTCGACATCATGCAAGGTCTTCAATGGCCAGGATTGTTCCAAATCCTCTCCTCCCGATCGAGAAAACTCCGTTCCATCAAAATCACCGGCGTCGGATCTTCCATGGAGTTACTCGAATCCACGGGCCGTAGACTCACCGAATTCGCCAACTCATTCGGCCTGCCGTTCGAGTTTCAACCACTGGAAGGCAAAATCGGCCACATCACAGAACTGGACCAACTGGGAGTGAAAATTGGGGAAACTACAGTGGTGAATTGGATGCACCATTGCCTTTACGATATCACAGGGAGCGATGTGGGTACATTGAGATTGCTAACTTTGTTAAGGCCGAAATTGATCACAATCGTGGAACAAGATCTGAGTCAGAGAGGGAACTTTTTAGGCCGGTTCGTGGAGGCCCTGCATTATTACTCAGCATTGTTTGATGCCTTAGGGGATGGATTGAGTGAGGAGAGCGCAGAGAGGCATACGGTGGAGCAGCAACTGTTCGGTAGCGAAATTAGGAATATTGTAGCAGTAGGTGGGCCCAAGAGGACTGGGGAAGTGCCGGTAGATATATGGAGCGATGAACTGAAACGAATCGGATTTTTACCCGTTTCGTTGTCGGGCACAGCAGCAGCTCAAGCAAGTTTGTTGCTGGGGATGTTCCCAAGAGGGTATACTTTAGTGGAGGAAAATGGGTGCTTGAAATTGGGATGGAAGGATTTGTGTTTATTGACTGCATCTGCATGGCAGCCCTACGATTAAGAATGTCTCTATTTTTGGATTTGGATGATGCAAATACCATAATGGATTGGACATACTAATAAGTGAAGTAGCTATTGTTCACTTTGCTCCTACACATGTATTTGTCTTTCTATTTCCTCAAAATTATTCTTTTAAGAAAAAAAAAAAACCTATTGTAATGGACGAAAGAAATTTTGTCCTTTCTCTTTCTCCTCTCCTTTGTTACATACTCGCTCTCTTTCATATTTCTTTATTTTTTATTTATTACGTGGCACTGTTTTATATATTACTTAAACTTTTATTACGTCACCTATCTTCAAAAAAGCATTAATTAGAGAGAGCTATTTTACTCGAATACAAATTAAAAGTTTGTTATTATTCGATATATATCCTAAGAAAGTTTTAATTAGAGGTATATTTTAAGAAATATAAAATCTAAATATTGGCTAAAAACTGAAAGTTCTTTATTATTTGAGATATCTTTTTAAAAAACTTAACTAAAGTTCTATTATACTAAATACAAAATCTAAATGATGGCTTAAAACTAAAAATTGATCAAAATAATGTGTAGAAACAAGTTTCTATTTTCAATATTATTTATTATGGAAAATGGCCTAACCTGCCCTCGAATTATTAGAAATGGTACAAAAATGTCATTCATTCACCTATTGAGCCTAAAATACCCCTGTCATCTACCTTTGGGGTCCAAAAATACATTTCATTCACCTTTTTGGCTCACTTATGTTCTTGAAAATAACAACCCTTTTTTTATTTTTAAAAATATTTATTATGTTTCATTTTCTTATGAAATAAAGTAAACCCCCATCCTTTTTTTTAAAAAAAAAAAATTGTAGTTTTTTAAAAGTTTGTTTTGGGGTTATAAAGAAATATATTATTTTGGTTTGGACTATCACGCCCCGGGAGGGTACAGTAGACGTGGCCAACGCTCAGAGACTATTGCTAGTCCCCAAGCGAACCACTTGGCCTCATTACATTCATACATTCAATGACTAATCAATCAACGGAAGACTAAAGATAGAAAAGCGCAATTTAAGTTTCAAATATCATGTCACATAAATAGGTTAGACTGAAAGAAACTAGCTCAACAAAGTCTCAACATCAATAACTCAACTCTAGTCTATAAAGCCTCTATCACTATCAGGTGGTGCCAATGACAGACCCATGTCTACCTCAAAACAAAATAAAGCTGACAACCCAAGTCTAACTCTATAAGCTAGATGAAAATAAAATAATGATCCTCCGAATTAAGGGAGGCTTGCCAACTCTCCCGATTTCGATGGATCCTTAATGACGTGCGTGTTGACGATCTCTAGTACCTGCCTCTGCATCATAAAACGATGCAGTCCAAAGGGGACGTCAGTACGTGAAATGTACGTCTATGTAAAATGGCTAAATGAAACAGATAAAGGTAGAATAATATATAAATAACATCAACTCAGAAATATTCAATCAGAATGTCAAATGTCTATCTAAAGCAAGAATAAAGAGTAAATAAATGACCTATCAACACCAATCAAATCTCCTCAGCTCAACTCAACTCAACTCGGCTCGACTCAGAGTACTATCAGTGTTGGATCCATTTGGGAGTTTCTCTATTCGACAACAATCACTTATGAGCCAATGATTGTACAACAATCCTGCTGATGTTGCCACAACCGTTCCGTACTTGCTAGGTAAAGAACAACTAGGGTCCATAATGGAAATCCATAATGGAAACGACCTCAGAAGTCCTCTATTGCTCTCAGGGACTTCTCCTCAAGAGGGAACCTCTAATGTGATGGTTCAAGCCTCACCTACGCTTGACGATGTAGTTAATGAACGATTTGAACTTACTCTTACTCATTTTGGTGCTCGACACTCCTCCCAAGACTCAATGCTTATAAGATTCCTCATCTCAATTATTCATCTCAATTAGTCTCATAGGGACTTTCATCATCTTATTAACTCAAACTCTAAAGTCCTCTATTGCTTTCAGGGACTTTAACTCATCTCGATTAACTCCATTCTCATTTAAGAACTCAAAGACTCAAGAATAATCATTAGGAAGAAGTCAATTAGACAAAAATCTAGAATTCAATTATGGATACTCATGGGACCATCAAGCTCTACTAACTCCTCATCATACTCACATCACCATCAGAATCAACATACTCAAGTCAAAGCTCTAGACTCAATCCCTAGGTTCATTCATGCAATCTTTATAAAACAACATATAGGATTTTTGCAATAACTCATCTAAAAGCATTAAGTGAGTAAGTCAAGCTTATGATGATCATCAACATGTGAATGTACACAAACATATATATATAATTTACAAGAAAACTTCCAAGAATCATGTACGTAGACTCATTAAACTCTCAACTCCTCTGTTACCATCAATGGGGCACATGGAAGAATATTTCCATGTTTTAGTTTAGCCTTACACACCTAGAATGAAGGTAGACAATCAATTTGGCACGAATCCGACTTGAATTCCTCGACTCCTCGCTTTTCTCTCTTCTCCTTAGCCCTATGTCTTTTGTTAGAAGTTTTGAAAGACTTAAGAATGGTTAAAAACTCCTTTTTATACACAAAAAAACCTATTTTGATCGTATTTTAAGTTTAAGAGGGGTTGAGAAAGGTCTGGAATACCTCTCACGAAAGACTAAAAAAATGTTCGGCCCGAGTACGTGGGTCCGCGATGCAAACTTGTACTTTTTTTTGGGGTTTTTGCTGAAAATTCTCCAATCGAGTTTTCTAATCCCGTAGAAATATTTTGACCAAAACTAAGTGTGACTTCGCGGCAGGTGCGTGTCACACACCTGTCGCGCCCTTATTCTGAAAATCGTTTTTGCATAAAAAAATTATCTTTTGATTCGGTTGCTCTAAAAATTAACCGAGACTATTTTTCACTTAATTTTCCATGCTGGTCCCATTTTTGACCTCGGATTTTCCATTGGAGTGTGGGAAGATGCGCTATGCGCATGTCTCTTTTCTAGGGTATTTTGATAATTTTACCAAGTGTTACATTATCTCCCCCTCGAAATCATTTGTCCTCGAATGATGAGTAAGGGTAGACATCAAGGCACGAATACAATCAAGATTCCTCTCAATATTCACTCACTCAATCAAACTCTCGACTCCTCATTAATCTTAACAATCTCTATTAAGACTCAGGAATAGACACATCAACTCAGGATTGAACACGTCAACTCAGCAATAGACAAATCAAATTAAGTCAAAGCTAAGGACATTACCTTCGGCATCATCGTCAGCAGGCACGAATGGAATATTAGAACTCAATCATTTCGAATCGTTTAAATGTCTCGGCAATCAAGTCATTCAAACTCGAGAAGGAAGTCGTCAACTCTAATCGCGAATGGGGCCATCGTGATCTACAAGGCTCTATGGATACTCTCAAGCTCAGCACCTCATCTTGACTATGGCCCTTTCAATGGCACTACACTCCTTCAACTTAAGCCTATAGCTCCTATTCAACTCTCTGCCTATCCACATCATCTTATTCAGTTCACGCCTAACTCTAAGTCTCTAGGTGCTAGTACTAGGATGATCATACTTACACCAATCTAACCCCTAATCTATGTTCTATATCTCCATAGTTACCTTACTCCGAGAATATTACTTGTTCTCATCACTTTAATACATTCACATAATAGTGACCACACATTCAAGCCTATCTCTCTAACCACTTTATGGCCTTTTAAAGGTCAATATCACTAGAGGATCTTCAACTTACCATAGTACATCTACACCCTCGATCGCATGAACTCTTATCATGAGATTCCTTTACTATCTATTAGACTCATCACAATTTCTCTAACTCCTCCTCCACATCTATAACCTTAAAGGAAATGATATCACCTCATCATCAGAATCAAGAACACTCATTCTCTCTCGTCAACCATCACTCCTCTAATATATCAACATTTCTATTAAGACTGAAAGATGGGATCACTGAAAAATGCTTGGAATGAAAGATCATTAGCATAATTCCATCAGGAAATCTTATTTGAGAACATTCATAATGAAATATGATCTCCCTCGTCTCTCAGGCTCATTCTTAGTTCACGTAACTATACATAATGTAAAACTCAGGACACATCTCACTCAATATAGGAATGGAGACTCTTAGATCCATTAGCTAAGATCAAAATTATTGAAGGGAGTTACTGTTCCTTATCCTCGAAACTCAAGATAAATGACAATCAACATGTGGTACATGGGACTAGGCCATAGGCATGACAATCATATGCCAGATGGGAATAGAGCATCACCTCAAGGAAAGAATAAGGAATGTATGATATGGCAAGGAACTGATGTCTCATCTCAATCAACCCATCTCTATTGAAAACTCAAGATTTACTTAGGTTTATCATCTCACCATCTCCCCCTTAGTTCAAAGTTTATCTCTCTAGTCTTACAAATTAACTCCCTTTACTAGGCTATAAGTACATATCTCTACATGGTTAAGGAATCACTATCCGCAAGAACATCTTAAACTCCTCAATTTTGCTATAGTCACATATACATAATGGCCACTAAGACACCCTTCTAAGATACCACTCTAAGCTTCCTTTTTTCTCTATGGAAACCTTTCTATATTTACTACTCTTATTGGCGTACATAACCACTTTCCAGAACTCTTACAATCTAACCTCTTCTTTTGCCTGCTAATGCTCAACTTTTGTGCTCTCATAAATTTATTTTTATGAGAATTAGACTATTATGGAAAACTCATCATCAGCTATCCATAAGCCCTGATCGACTTAATTACTAGGGATGACGAAGAATACTTACATCATCCTACTCCACATTGACAACTCAAATATATTATCTAGATTCTTATAGCAGTCATAACTTAAGGTTTCACACTCTATTATGGTTACACATCTTGAGCCTCTTCTATCAAATGTTTCATCCTCAACTCTCTATTTCCATCTAAAGGCACCTATACCATACTCATAACATCACACTCCTTGCAAGCCAACACTTTAATCTCAAACACACACTATGGCGAACCTCTTAGGATGAATCTCCAACTAAAACTATCACTGTCACAATGCTATCCCCTCTTGCACACTACTTCTCAAAATTCAATCTTAGGGTCTAATACTAACATGTGCATCACACACTTCCCTCATATTATACTATCCCATAACTACCAGGTAAAGTTAAGAATATAGGCTTACTAAAATCTCATAGCCAATAATCGATAAACACATCCCCTCTTCACAACTCATGTACCACTCACCTATTCACTATACCTCTTTATCTGGCCAAGCTCATAACTATTTGAATTTCACGGGGCTCCCCCCAGAATAATGAGCCTGGTTCAGATCTATCACCTCAAAAGTACTCTATTCCCCCTATTCAACATCTATACTACACCCTCACTAATACTATGACACATCAACATAAACTTCTCTCTAGGTTGAACACACTCTAACACATTCTAACGATGACTCTTCCTATATGCCTCATCATGAAAATCAAGGGGCACTTACTACGCTCTTATCAAGACTTATGGCAATGAACTCATCAATCCATTACATACCTAATATATAATAAATCTAGTTACAAGCCTTAATCAACCATCGCTCTTGCTATCTCATCTCTTTCTTTCCATAATCATCCTTCTAACTCTAGGGTGATTCAATTCTACTCAGGGTTTATAAGATCTTAAATCTCACTCTTGGGGGGAGGGGGTAATATTAAATGTTTAGAGATATAACTCTCTCTTTCTCATAGGTAACATCAAAAGTAAGTAACAACTCGAATTATACCTGTCATGACATCTGGGGTGACATCTGGAGAACTTTCTTGATCCTCTCTAACTGGGGGTGTTGGTGTAGAAGCTAGGGCCTTTTTGGCCAACTTAAGACATTCTCTCTAAAAGTGAACCACTTATCCATACTGGTAATATCCAACGCTCCCTCCATGATATTCTCCCAAGAGAAGTTTGCCACACCTGCCACAAGGTGGCTTGCCTCGGGGACCTCGAGCCACACTAGCCGGTGACTTAGATCCTTGAGTCCTAAAGTTATGAGGCCCTACTTGAAGGTGACTCATGTTCCTATCCCTCTTTGACATCTTAAACTCAGGTGGGTTCATTATCAAGGACTCACGAACTCCGAATGTATTTAGAACACCCTACCTGTATGCTGTCTGTCTAGCAACTAGTGCTGTCACAGCCTGGACCAAAGTATGGATGGCCTGGAAAAGCTCAGCATTGTTGACGTCAACCAGTGGTGGCTGCATAGCAGGGGAGGCTGGCCCCATGGGTTCATCTAGATTTTGGGGCTCGGGTAGGTTGGTACTCGGTCTAGCTAGACTCTCTTTCTCTTTATCAACTCTTCTTGGAAGCATGATCACAATTCTGTAAACGCATCACACACAAATTAGAAGAGAGCTTTCATAGAGTGTAACTCTATCGCACGATTTAGAGTATATAAGAAGTGAGACAATCCCTAATGTCCTATAGCCTCCCTATTATGGATATGGAACTCTTTGCACTAATAATAAGGACTCTACTAGACACAACTTCATAGACTCCTTAGGACACTTGAACTCTGCTTTGATACCAAGTTTGTCACGCCTTGAGAGGGTACCCTAGTCCCCAAGTGAACCACTTGGCCTCATCACATTCATTCATTCAATAGCTAATCAATCAGCGGAAGACTAAAAATAGAAATGGGCAATCTAAATCTCAAATATCATGTCAACTAAAATAGGCTAGTATGAAAGAAACTAGCTCAACAAAGTCTCAACATCAGTAACTCAACTCTATTATATGAAGTCTCTATCACTATTAGGTGGTACCAATGAAAAACCCATGGCTACCTCAAAACAAAATAAAGCTAACAACCCAAGTCTAACTCTATAAGCTAGATAAAAGTAAAATAATGATCCTCCAAAGTAGGGGAGGCTCACCAACTCTGCTGATTTCGATGGATCCTCAATGATGCGCCTATTGACGATCTCTATTAGTATCTGTCTTTGTATTATAAAATGATGCAGTCCAAAAGGGACGTCAGTACGTGAAATGTACGAGTATGTAAAATGACTGAATAAAACAGATAAAGGTAGAATAATATAGAAATAACATCTCTAGTACCTGCCTTTGCATTATAAAATGATGCAGTCCAAAGGAGACGTCAGTACATGGAATGTACGAGTATGTAAAATGACTGAATAAAACAGATAAAGGTAGAATAATATAGAAATAACATCAACTCAGAAGATATTCAATCAAAATGTCAAATGTCTATCTAAAGAAAGAATAAAAAGTAGAAAAATGACCTATCAACACAAATCAAACCTCCTCAATTAAATCAACTCAACACAACTCAACTCAACTCAGAGTACTATCAGTGTGGAAACTATTTGGGAAATTCTCTTATCCAAAAATAATCACTTATGAGCCAGTGATTGTACAACAATCTTGCTGATATTGCCACAACTTTCGTACTTTCCAGATAAAGAATAACTAGAGTCCATAATGGAAACGGCCTCAGAAGTCCTCTATTGCTTTCAAGGACTTCTCCTCAAGAGGGAACCTCTAATTTGATGGTTCAAGCCTCCCCTACGCTTGATGATGTAGTTAATGAGTGCGAGTTGGACTTACTCTTACTCATTTTAGTGCTCGATACTCCTCCCAAGACTCAATGCTTATAAGACTCCTTATCTCATAGAGGCTCTCATCATCTCATTAACTCAAACTTTAAAGTCCTCTATTGCTTTCAGGGACTTTAACTTATCTCAATTAACTCCATTCTCATTTTAGAACTTAAGGACTCAGAATAATCATTAGAAAGAAGTCAATCAGACAAAACTCTCAATTATGAATACTCATGGGACCATCAAGCTCTAGTAACTCCTCATCATACTCACATCACCATCAGAATCAACATACTCAAGTCA
Source organism: Solanum rostratum (assembly GCA_029948455.1). Taxonomy (NCBI): domain Eukaryota; kingdom Viridiplantae; phylum Streptophyta; class Magnoliopsida; order Solanales; family Solanaceae; genus Solanum; species Solanum rostratum. The sequence continues at coordinate 50,478,284 of CM057047.1, read as the reverse complement.
AGGCTCTAGACGCAGTCCCTAGGTTCATTCACACAATCTTTATAAAATAACATTTAGGGTTTTTTCAATAACTCATGTAAAAGCATTAAGTGAGTAAGTTAAGTTTATGATGTTCATCAACATGTGAATGTACATAATATATATATATATATATATATATATGTATATATATATAATTTTACAAGAAAACTTCCAAGAATCGTGTATTTAAACTCATTAGACTCTCAACTCCTCTATTACCATCAATGAGGCACATGGAAGAATATTCCCATGTTTTAGTTTAGCCTTACATACCTAGGATGAAGGTAGGCAATCAATTTGACATGAATCCAACTTGAATTCCTTGACTCCTCTCTCTTCTCTCTTCTCTCTTCTCCTTAGTCCTAGGTCTTTTGTTAGAAGTTCTGAAAGGCTTAAGAATGGGTTAAAAACCCATTTTTTATATTCAAAACAACTTATTTTTATCATATTTTAAGTTTTGAAGGGGTTGGAAAAGATCTGGAATGTCCCTCACGAAAAACAGAATAAAAGTTTGGTTCAAGTAATGGGTTCGCGACGCGGTTTTGTACCTTTTTCTGGGTTTTTCATCGAAAATTATCTGATCGAGTTTTCTAATCCCGTAGAAAATATTTGTACCGAAACTAAGTGTAACACCACGGCAGGTGCGCGTCGCACACCTATCACGCACTCATTCTGAAAATCTTTTTCGCATCAAAAAATTATCTTTTGATCTGGTTGCTCTAAAAATCAACCGAGACGATTCTCTCACTCAATTTTTCATCTTGATCGCATTTTTGACCTCAGATTTCCCATTGGAGTGTGGGAAGACGTGTTATGCCCACATCTCTTTTCTAGGGGTATTTTGATAATTTTACCGGGTGTTACATGGATAAAATATGTGAAAAATTTGATTAAAAAAAAAAATAGTAGTTTACTCTATTTTTTTTTTAAATTTAGGGCCATGAAAGTTGGATTTAATAAATTATAGAAAAGAAATCTTTAAAAAAAGCTCTCTTAGAAAATCTAAAGTTACAATTATACATATTTTGAAATTTTTTTAAAAAAATCTGCACATACTTGTATTTTATTTAGATAAAATAATTAACCTTTTACGGATCAAAGTGATTTATTAAAATTGATTTAGCTTTCTTTAAGTTTTTTATTTAATTAAATTTGAATAGTTTTTGTTATTTTTATTATAACATAAAAAAAAAAACCTTACTCTTTGGATAAATTAAAACCTTACTTTTTCGTTAACTTTATATATTTCTAAAAAGATTTCTTTTTCAGAAAGCTAAATCGGATAATTATTTTAATAAATCACTTTGATCACTTTTTTAAAAAATCACTTTAAACCTTAAAGAGGTACATTATTATGGTTTGGATAATTATGAAAGAAATCTAATAGAGATGAAGATTTATTTTATTTCATAAGAAAATAAAACATAATAAATATTTAAAAAAAGAAAAAGAAAAAAGAGAGGGTGGTTAGCTTGAGGGGTGTAAGTGAGCCCAAAAGGTTAATGAATAACCTTTTTGGACCCAAAGGTGGATGATAGGGGCATTTTTAGGTCCAATAGGGGGATGAAAGATATTTTTATACCATTTTCAATAGTTCGAGGACATTATAGGTCCTTTTTCATTCAATGTATAGTGCACTGATTTAGTATGAATTTACTTTTTCAGAGTCATTAAAATTAGGGGTAGTAAGTTAATAATGGCATGGGTTAGGTCACAATTTCTTTCTTGGCACAACTTGGCTAAGGTGCTTTTCCATGGAAAGAGAGTGTAGATGCCATTCCTGAATGCACAACAAGCTTTGGATCCATGAAGAGTATGAGACAAAGAAGAAGAAAGGAAAGCAAGGTAGAACAATGGATAGAGGAGCACAATCCTCTATAACAAAGAAGCAAATACAAGAAATACTTGTACAAAATGCAAATCAATAAAAGGAACTAGCCAATTTGGAGGATTTAATGGCGATTGAGAGTTCATCAACAACAATTAAAGTTTGATCAGTAGGACAGTTAAGGACAAAGCAATGACCATGCAAATGGTCATCAATGAAATAGTAACTGGGAACACTAGCAGCAGTGTGAGGAAGCTTTCTTGAGTAGAGAAAGCAGAAATTGGTTACCGAAGTGGGATCATTTTGATATTGGTAAGATTGTAAATGCTGGATATAAGCTTGATTTCGTAAGCCTAAAATATATGGGGATGAACTAGTGTGTGAAATAGAGCTAGAGGATATCTCGTCTGAAATTGGGTACCGAAAAAACTTAGTTGTGTGCTATCTATTAGGGGCTCCCCAATCGCAACCCCAACCTCGAGGTACTGAAAAGGTTTATATAAAGAATACAGTTGAAACATAGGATTAATAAATTATCTATGTTGAAAATTGGGATTGTGTTATTGAGGTTTGATTCTGCTATTGGAAAGAATGAGGTATTGCAAGGGGGTATCTATCATTTCATGGTGAAAGCTTGGACACCAGACATGGAATTCATCATATAGGAGCTGAATATGGTCCCTATTTTAGCTGAAGTTTTCTGATCTAGATTTTAAATCTGGAGTGCAAAGAGACTGAGTAAAAGGTAGCTTAATGAAAAAATCAATGATGCCTGATCATAACACTGAGAAGAAAATATAGCTTAATTTTGCTAGATTGCTAATGAATATAGGGATTAATATTATACTACCAGAGAAGTCGTATTTTAGGAATGAAAAGGCAGTCTAATTAAACAAACATTATAGTATAAATAGAGACAAATACTATGCAAATTTTGCAAGAAGCATGAGCATGGAAAAGAGGAATGTTTGAAAAAAGAGAATCCCAAAGACCACTATGAATTCACAAGAGGATGAAAAAGTTATGAACGAAACATATTAAAAGAGGACCACGAAAGAAGTGCAAGGGTCACTTGAAAGGGCTGGAGGACTCCAAAGAGCTTCTCAGAGACATGGGAAGGGGATCCGAAACGAAAGAACAACTGAAAGTCAAATTGTATAGGTAACACAAAAGAAAGCTGCTAGAGTTTAATACAAAGAAAAATCAATGGGCAAAGTACATGAAATGTTTTCTAAATACATGATAAAGAGAGTATAATTGTGATAGTTCCACAAAGAAAAGAAGGAGGTGGGAGTGGTATAAATCCACATAATGGATAGTTTATGTATTATTGGTATGAAATGTCAAAGGCTTTAATGGGCCATATAAATAAAAGGAGGTGAAGATCCTTTGTAATAAAATAAATATAAAAATAGTGAGTATGGTAGAGACAAAAATAAAAATGGGTAGAATTAAATGAGTGGAAAAAAATATATTCTCTAGGTGGGAGTACACTACAGACTTTGAGCACCATTAAATGGAAGAATTTGGATAACTTGGAGGCTAGATTAATTTCAGGCTACTATTATAAGTAACATGGATCAAGTTGTGACATGTGAAATTGTAAATATATGTGGACAAATTAGGTTTTACCTTATTGTGATCTATGGGAATAATAGTAAAAGGGGAGGGAAAGCTTTATGGGAGTATTTAGCAGTGAAAAATCAAGGATAAACACTACCTTGGTTGATCATTGAAGATTTCAATTCAATGCTACACCAAGATGATAGAATTGGAGGTAATCTTATCACTATGGGAAAAATTGAAGACTTCAATGAATGTGTGATGAAGTGTAAGTTGATTAAACTTCCATACCATGGGAGCAGATACACATGGATTGATAAGAAAGAGAATAATAAAATTTGGTCCAAGATAGATCGGATATTAGTCAACCATGAGTGGCTAGAGAACATGCGTGAGCACCCAGTTAATTTTTTGTTAGACTGAGTGAGTAATAATTGTCCTATTTATTTGGAATTAAAATCAATTGTAAAGCAGCATAAAAAACTTTCAAGTGCTGTAATACATGGTCTAAGCATCCCGACTTCCTAATTATTGTGTAGGATGTAAAATATTTTAAATAACCAAAAAATTGAAAGAGCTAAAAGGAGATTGACAGGAATAAATATATAATAGGCTAGGAATATTGTAGAAGAAGCTAATGTGGATAGATATGCCTTACCAAAGATCCAAGAAGCCCTCCAATGTTGACCAGCTGATAGTGTTCTACAAAAGGAGGAAAAAATATGCAAAGTGTAAACATTTATCCTACATGATAGAGTTTTTTTCTGCAACAAAGAAGTAAAGCTATTTAAATCAAATTAGGGGATAACAACACATAGTACTTCTTCTCAATTATCAAGTGCAGAAGGTTATAACATGTGATAACTCAATTGGTAGATAAACATGGAGTAATCTAATGTGAGGAAGCTATTATTAGTTGGATATTATATTGAGTTGTTAGGAATAAAAAAACCTAGAGAATTAAAGTGTTCAATAATATTCTTAAGACTGCAAAAACCATGGGCATCACAGAGCAACTTGAGTTGATCAGATCTTATAATGAAAAGAAGGTGAAATGGGTTATGTTCCGCATAGGTAAGAATAAGAGTCCTGGAATAGATAGAGATGGTAGTAATTTTTTTCAAGTTGCTTGAAGAATATTAATAAGGATGTGACAAAGAAAGTACTGGAGTTTTTTCATACTGAAAAATTACTCAAATAGCTCAATGCAACAATGATTTCATTGATTTCTAAGATAATTATACCTCAAAATGCAGGACAATTTATACCTATTTCATGTTTTAATGTTCTTTGTAAGTGCATTGCAGAAGATAAACCTTAGGTTGAGAAGGGTGGTGGAGGGTCAATCATTAATTCATAATGACTTGATATGTCATGATATTCTTAGGCATTATAATAGAAAAACTACACCTATATGCTTAATGGAGATTGATCTTAGGAAGGCCTATGAAACAGTAAATTAAGACTTCATTCATGAAACACTTCAAGGGTATGGGTGTAACACCCGGTGAAATTATCGAAATACCCTTAGAGGAGAGATATGCACGTAACGTGCCTTCCCATGCTGAGATGGCAAATCCGAGACGAATATGCGACCATCATGAAAAATTGAGTGGAAAAATAATTTCGATTAATTTTTAGAGTAACCAAATCAAAAGATAATTTTTCGATTCAAAAATAAAAAATAGTCTGTGCACGACACACGCTTCTGCGGGGAGCTTGGCTTAATTTTTTTAAATTTTTTTCGACGGAATTGGAAAATCTCGTTCGAAAATATTTTGGAAAAAAATACACAGTAGCGCACCCAGTCCGCGACGCGGACTGCATATTCCAAAGTCAAAATTATTCTAAATTTTGTGAGGGGCACTCCGGACAATTCCAAACTCCTCCTAAACTCAAAACACGATCAAAATAGGTTGTTGGAGCGTAAAAGAGTCTTAAACCCCATTCTAAGTCCATTCCAAGTCTTGGAAAAAGGTTAAGGCTTGAGAAAAGAGAAGAGAAAAGTGTAGATTGGAAAATTTAAGGGGTGAACTCTTGAAGATTGATCGTTAAAGCTTCACACCAGGTATGTAAGACTATACTAAAAGCATGAGATTGTTCTCTCATGTGCCCCATAGATGGTCATAGAAGAGTTGGAAGTCTAAAGAGTCTACATATATGATTCTTGATGATTTTCTTGAAAATTATATTAATTGCATGTATTTTCCTATGTTAATGATTATCATAAACTTATTTTCTTGAATTGAATACTTTTCATGAGATATTATATGACCCTACATGATTATTTTTGAAAGCATGCATGAATGAACTTAGGGATTGAGTCTAGAGCCTTGATTTGAGAATGTTGATTGTGATTATGATGTGAGAATGATGATGAATTGATATAACTTGATAGTCCTGCGAGTCTCCATAAATGAACCCTCATGAATTGTCTATTCGATTGTTCCCTAATGATTGTTCTAAGCCTTGAGCTATTGATTGAGATGTTGATTGATGAGATGATCAGAGTCTCTATGAGACCGATTGAATAATTGTGCCTTCACGAGGCTGATCGAATGATTAGATTGAGATGGATTTTCTTATGAGCATTGAGTCTTGGGAGGAGTATCGAGTACCAAAATGAGTAAGAGTAATAGCCACTTGCACTCATTAACTATGTAGCCAAGCGTAGGTGAGGATTAGAACCACTACATTATATTATATATTGAAGTTCCCTCTGGATAGGAGTCCTTGAAACAATAGAGGACTTGTAGATTGTCGTCTCCATTTTAGATTACCCATTGTGGTTTCCGATTCATTCTCTACTTGGAAAGTACAGAACGACCGTGGCAACATTGATAGAATGTTGTACAATCACTGGCTCATAAGTGATTGTTGTTGGATAAGAAAAAACTCCCAAAACGTTTCCACATTGAGTACTCTAAGTCGAGATGAGATGGGTTGAGTTCAGTTCCATTGAGTTGAGCCTGATTTGATCGACGAGGTTTAATTGGTTGATGGGTCACTTGTCTACTCTTTATTCTTTCTTTAGACAGACATTTGACATTCTGATTTGATGATTGTTCTGAGTTGATGTTGTTCCACACTATTCTACCTGTTTCTATTTCATTCAGCTATTTTACATACTGTACATTCCACGTACTGACGCCATTTGGCGCTGCATCATTTTATGATGTAGATACAAGGATTAGAGATCATCAAAGGCGTATCGTTGAGGATCTGAGACGTTCAACTGATTGGTGAGCCTCCCCTACTACAGAGGATTTATTATCTTTATTCATCTTTCTTTAGAGTTAGGCTTGACTAGCTTTATTTTGATTGAGGTAGCCATGAATCTGTCATTGGCACCACTTGATAGTGGTAGAGGCTTCATAGACTAGAGTTGGATGTTGATTGTTAAGATTGTGAGGTAGCTCTTTCTACTATACTTTTATTTATTATAGATGAGATGTACCCATTTACTTTCCTTAGTCTTCCAATGATCGTCTTGAGTTATTTGATTGAATGAATGTGATGATGCCAAGTGGTTCGCTTGGGGACTAACAATAGTCTCTAGGTGCCGACCACGTCTAGGGTACCCTCCTGGGGCGTGACAAACTTGGTATCAGAGCACAAAGCTCAAGAGTCTTAGGAAGTCTATGAAGTCATGTGTAGTAAAGTCTTGTTTATGGGTGTGTCGTGCACCATACTTTATTAATAGGAGGCTGTAGGATATTTGGAATGGTTACACTTCTTTTGTATTCTTAGTTTGTGCAATAGAGCTTAACTCTATTAAAATATCCATCTGATTCGTGCGCTACGCGTTTGCAGATCATACCTCCTAAATGTACTGCTGCCTATCGAGATGCCTCAACCCCTAAAACTGTGAATCCCCCACCAGAGGTCCCTACTCCGATAGAGATGAGAGGACGGAGTTAACCTACCAGAACTACTGGGGTTCCACCAGTGCCTACTGCTCAGCCAACTCCCACCTCAAAGGTAAACTTCAGGGGAGCCATTACTATGCTCACCCAACTAGTGGCCTCCCAAAATAGCATCCCAGGTTCACAAGCCCCTAGCTATAGCTCCCAAGAGCCCACGCTTGCAACTAGGCTCAGAGATTTCTTCAGGGTGAACTCGCCAGTCTACACAGGGTCGAAGGTTGAGGAAGACCCACAAAACTTCATTGATGAGATGTAAAAGGTCCTAAGAGCTATGCATGTGACTGGGTTGAAGGAGTTGAACTTGTCTCCTATCAACTTAAATATGTGGTGAGCGTTTGTTATAACAAATGGGAAGATGGCTGAGGTGAGGGTGCTGAGCCTTATGAGTGGAGTGAGTTTGAGAGTGCTTTCCTTGGTCATTTCCTTTGGGTTGACTATTGCATATGCAGCCTTCATAGACTTGATGAACATAGTATTCAAACAGTATCTTGATATGTTCGTGATTGTATTTATCTATGATATTTTGGTATATTCTAGAGATGAAGAGGAGCATGGCAATCACCTCAGAATAGTTTTGCAGACTCTCAAAGACCATGAGTTGTATGCAAAGTTCTCAAAGTGTGAATTTTGGCTCAAGTCAGTGGCTTCCTTAGGCCATATTTTTTCGGTGACGGTATTTGAATAGACGCCCAAAAGATTTAAGCGGTTAAGAACTAGCTGAGACCGACCTCTCCAATTGACATAAGAAGTTTCTTGGGGTTGGCAGGATATTACCGCAGATTTGTTGAGGGATTTTCTTCTCTATCCGTGCCATTGACTTAGTTGACTCAGAAAAAGGTAAAGTTTCAGTGGTTTGAAAAATCTGAGAAGAGCTTCCAAGAGTTGAAAATTAGACTGACTACTGCACAAGTTTTAACCTTGCACGATGGGACAAAAGACCTTGTGATATATTATGATGCGTCAAGAATTGGATTAGGTTGTGTGCTGATGCAGAGGGGAAAGGTGATAACTTATGCTTCTAGATAACTTAAGGTTCATGAGAGGAACTATCCAACCCATGATTTTGAGTTAGCGGTAGTGGTGTTTGTGCTTACAGTTTGGCGCCACTACTTGTATGGAGTGCATTTGGTTATGTTCCCTGACCATAAGAGCCTGCAGTATGTGGATATGTTCCCTGACCATAAGAGCCTGTAGTATGTCTTTAGTCAGAAAGAGCTCAACTTGCGGTAGAGGAGATGATTGGAGTTTCTCAAGGATTATGACATGAGCATTCTCTACCACCTAGGTAAGGCTAACATTGTTGTTGATGCTCTTAGCAGATTTTCTATAGGTAGCACTGCCCATGTGGAGGAAGGAAAGAAAAAAGTTGGTTAGAAAGTGCACAGGTTGGCCGATTGAGAGTACAACTTGAAGAGAATGATATAGGTAGATTTAATGTTCAGAGTTGGTCTGCTTCATCTTTAGCGGCAGAGGTAAAAGAAAAGCAAGACCAAGATCCTTTCTTATTTCAATTGAAAGAGGTTGTCCACAAACAAAAGGTGGTGGTCTTTTCCAAAGGGGGAGATGGAGTGTTGAGGTACAAGGTAGATTGTACGTTCCAGATGTTGATGGAGTACGAGATAGAATTATGGATAAAGCCCACAGCTCTAGATATTCCATTCATCTTGGTTCCACGAAGATGTACCACAACTTAAGTGAAGTCTATTGGCGGAATGGAATGAAGAGGGATATTGCTGAGTTTATTTCTAAGTTCCCAAATTGTCAACAGGTTAAGGTTGATCATCAAAGGCTATATGGATTGGTTCAGAATTTTGAAATTCCTGAGTGGAAGTGGGAGATGATCAACATGGGCTTCATTACCGGTCTACCGAGGTCCCGAAAGCAATATAATTTGATATGAGTGATTGTGGAAAGGATGACCAAATTGGCTCACTTCTTAGCAGTCAAGAAGACTAACACTGTAGAAGAATATGCCAAGATGTACATTCGTGAGATTGTGAGGCTGCATGGATTTCCCTTGTCTATCATCTCGGACAGAGAATCTCAATTCACCTCCCAATTTTGGAGATATTTCCCGGAAGGGATTGGGTACTAAAGTGAACCTAAGTACCGCCTTTTACCCTCAGACAGATGGCCAGGCAGAGCTCACTATTCAGACTTTGGAGGATATTTAAGGGAATGTGTCTTCAACATTAAAAGGAAATTGGGATAACCACTTACTATTGATCGAATTTGCGTATAACAATAGTTATCATGCAAGTATCCAGATGGCTCCCTATGAGCCTTTGTATGGGAGAATATGTAGATCACCATTTGGGTGGTTCGAGGTTGGTGAAGCTGAATTGATTGGACCTGAATTTGTTCACCAGTCCATGGAGAAGGTGAAAGTTATTAGAGAGAGATTGAAAACTGCGCAAAGCTGCCAAAATTCCTACACCGATGTGAGGAGAAGAGATCTAGAGTTTGAGGAGAATGATTAGGTGTATTTGAAAGTGTCACCCATGAAGGGTGTCATAAGGTTTGGGAAGAAAGGGAAGTTGAGTCCACGCTATGTTGGTCCCTATCGGATTTTGAAGAGGATTGGGAAAGTTGCTTACGAGTTAGGGTTACTGTTTGAACTTCACGTGATCTATCCAGTATTTCATGTCTCGATATTGAAGAAATTCTTGGGAGATCCTTCATTGGTGGTTCCCATCAGGTTTGCAAGTTGAGAATCAAAGAGATAGCCTCCGTCAAAGTCCTATGGAGGAATCAATTTGTTAAGGAAGCCACCTGGGAAGCTGAGGAAGATATGAGAGCCAAATACCTGCATCTATTTGTGCCTAATGATGAGAATGTTGAAGGTAATTTCCTTACTCTTGATTTAAATTGATTTGTCTATCCTTGAGTTGATGTGTCTTGAGTTGGATGGGTTGAGTGAGTATTGAGAAGTTCCTTAATTGATATTCGTGCCTTGATGTCCATCTTCACTCTTCATTTGAGGATGAATGATTCCAAGGGGGAGATAATGTAACATCTAGTAAAATTATCAAAATGCCCCTAGACAAGAGATGTGCGCATAACGAATCTTCCCAAACTCTGATGGCAAATCCAAGGCCAGAAATACAATCAACATGAAAAATTGAGTGGGAAAATAGTCTCGGTTGATTTTTTGAGCAATCGGACCAAAAGATAATTTTTTGATACATAAATGATTTCTAGTGAGAGTGCGCGATAGGTGTGCGACACGCACCTGCCGAAGAGTTACACTTAGGCTTGGTCCCAATAATTTCTACGGGTTTAGAAAACACGGTCAAATTTTTTTTAGCAAAAACTCCTACCGCAGACCAAGTCTGTGACGCGGACTTGGTACGAGGAAGAATAAATTTTTCAGGTTTTTGGTGAGGGGCAATCTAGATATTTTCTAACCCCTCCTACACTTAAAACATGATTAAAATAGGTAATTTCAGTCCAAAAAGGGGTTTTAAATGCATTCTAAGTCCTTTACGCTATACGTGAGTTAAAGTTCTTAAGAGAAGAAGAGAAAGAAGCTAGGGTTCCAGAGGTTAGAGTCAAATACTTGAGAAGATTAGTGTCATTCTTCATTCTAGGTATGTAAGGCTAAATCAAAGCATATGATTGTTCTTCCATGTGCCCCGTTGATGGTAATAGAAAGATTGTGAGTATAATGAGTCTCCATGTATGTATCTTGCATGTTTTCTTATAATTTATGTATATCTTATGTACTTTCACATATTTATGATTATCATAAACCTAATTTTACTGTTAAATGCTTTTTGTGAGTCATTTTAGAAATTCATACAGTTATTTTCATGAAAGATTGAAAGAATGAACTTAGGAGATGAGTTTAGAGCCTTGACGGTATGAATGTGCATGTGATTGTGACTGTGGTCCTGATATGAGAGAGTTGATGATGATTTTGATGAAGTTGATGTTCCTAAAGTTTTAAAAATCATGAAATTAATCCTAAAATAGCGATCCTAATCTAGGAGTTGATGGTTGATGTAATGAATTGAGTTAACAATGTCCAATGGGATTAGTTAGATGAGTAATATAAATGATTGAGGTCTTATGAGCATATTGAGTCCTGGGAGGAGTATTGAGCACCGAATCGAGTAAGAGTAAATAACAACTCAAACTCAATAACTACATGGCCAACGTAGGAGAGGATAAAGTCGTAAAATCGAATGTTTTCTTAGTCCCAAAAGAGGACTTGATATTCTTTATTGTGGATCCACTATGTGATGTCCTTTATTCCGACAGGATACTGGATAGATGTGACAACAACATCGCTTCGTTATATCATCACCGGCTCATAGGTGATGGTTGTTAGTTAGAGAAACTCCCAGATAGGTCTTATATTAATAGTACTCTAAGTTGTGTTGATTGTATGAGTTGGATCGGTATCGATGAGTCATCTGTCTACTCATTCTTGCTTTAGATAGAAATTTGACATTCTGATTGAGTATCTTATGAGTTGATGTTATTCTACGATATTCTGCCTGTGGCTGTTACATTCAACCATTTTACATGCTCATACATTCCACGTACTGACATCTATTTGGGCTTGCATCTTTTCATGATTCAAAGACAAGTAATCGAAAAGATGCAGAGACAGGTACTCGAGATCCTCAACAGGCGCTCCATTGAAGGTCTCTTCTCCCTGTAGCTGATTGGTGAGTCATCCCCTGATTCGGAGGATACCATTTCATATTTCTTATTTATTGAGTTAGATTTATATTGAGTTGGGGTAGTCATGGCCTGTCATGGTACCTTTCCAGTCTGTAGAGGTAATAGCTTCATAGACTAGAAGATGATCACTTGATGTTGAGGTCTTTCTTTCCTTGAATTGAGTTGTTTAAATCTACTATATTATCATAGATGTTGAGACTGACCTTGTTGGACTATGGTCCTTATTTATTAAGTTAGAAGTAAGTTGAATTGCCCGTCTTTATGTTCCCATTACTTTAATTATCTTCCATTGTGTTGAATGAGTGAACGGATATGATGAGGCCAAGTGGTTCACTTTTGAGGACTAGCATTAGTCTCTGAGTGCCAACCACGTCTAGGGTACTCTCCCGGGGCGTGACAAACTTGGTATCTATGTAACAATCCATCTTGAGATGAGAAGTCCCACATCAACAAATTATAAAAGAGATGCTGGGTATTTAAATAAAGGACTATTCTATATTCTAAATTGTTACTGTGAAGTATTGTCCGCTCTTGCGCCTAGCCCATCACGGATTTGTTCCTTTGGGTTCATCCCAAAAGGCACCTCACAGTATATGGACTACTCCTTTACTTATATACCCAACATCTCTTTTGTGTTTTGCCCGATGTGGGACTTCTCATCTCAAGATGGGTTGTTACATACACCCTCTTTATGGACTCAACGTTCTCGCTGAGGTTTTCCCCACCGCATGAGATTCGCCTAGACTCAACACTGAGGTTTGCCCTATCTCGCCGAGATTCGCCTAAACTTAGTTGAACTCTGACCCACATCGACAAGGCTGACACAAGAGTGGCTCTGTTACCACTTGTAACGACCTGGCCCAACACAGTGAAGTATTGTTTGCTCTTGGGCTTAGCCCATCATGGATTTGTCCCTTTGGGCTCACCCTAAAAGGCGCCTCACAGTATATAGACCAGTCTTTTACTTATATACCCGACATTTCTCTTGTGTTTTACCGATGTGGGACTTCTCATCTCAAGACGGATTGTTACAAAATAATGAAATATTGCCTCCATAAAAATGTTTATCTGGCAGCTTCCTAGGAAGAAGAACACTCTATGGGTCAAATAGGTGCATGGAATATATTAAAAATGAGGATAAAGATTTTTTGGGGCATCAGGTGCTTGCAGATTATAGTTGCTATCAGAGGAAGATAAATTCCCTTAAAGGAGACATGGTACATTGGTTCTTTAATGTAATATACTAATTGACTTTGAATGGTGATATTTAGTTACTAAAAGCTACAATATGCTGATAGAAAGACAGGTTAAGATGTAAGAGGCAAAGCTAGTTTAAAATTCTTTTATGATGCCTAGACACAAGTTCATAATTTAAATGGCCTATCAGAATAGATTACACACTAAAAAAAGGCTCCAAAGGCTGAACATGTTAAATAGAGATGTGAAGGGTGTAACCTATGTGTGGATGATTAGGTGAAGATATAACAACACTATTTATTGGATGTGTGTGGACTAACAAAGTTAAATAAGCTTTATGTAGGTGGTCAGGAATTCCATTTAATCATCAAATAGTTCAATATACTTCGCGATGGCCTAAAAGGGGGAAATGAAAAAAGTTTCACAAAGAGGTGGCAACTGCAAGTATTGATATATCATACACAGAGAGTTAGGAATTAGAAATAGTTCAAGAATCAACTGACCCAACCTGCAGAGGTAATCAACCAAATACAAAAAGAGGTGAAGGAAAGAATAGGATGCCAAGAAAATACAAAATGAGTATATAGTTGCAGGAATTTAATACAACAACAATTGAAAGGACAGTGAAACAAATGAAATGAATAGCTGATTTCTGAGGCATTAATAGTCTAATAACCTTCCTCAAAGGGGATTAAATACAATATGCTCTGTAGATTGTTATTTTGAATGGTTCAAATAAATTATCAAAAAAATTATGATATTAGTGATGGAATTGAGAGAGTTTAGAGAGGGGAAAATTCTTTTCATTGAATAATACCTCTCAACAGATGAGGCAATTGGTATATATACACAATTAGATTAGTTAGTTAAATAACAACTAACCAACTAACTGATTCGTTAACTAACTACTAATCAGCTAACTAATTACAACTTACTAACTACTTGAGCTAACTAACTAACTCTGATTACTGTTAACTAACTATGGTTAGTTGATATTCTCATTACTCCCCCTCAAGCTAGATGTACTAAAGACATTTAGAACACCTAGCTTGGCTAATAGAAAATCATGTTGTGTCCTTCCCAAAGCCTTTGTCAATATATTAGCCTGTTGTTCCTTCGTGTTGATGTAGCTTGTCTTAATCAATCCTTGTTGTAATTTCTCAGGATGAAGTGGCAATCGATCTCAATATGCTTTGTTCTCTCGTGAAAGACTGGATTTGCTGCTATTTGAATAGCAGCCTTGCTGTCACAGTGTACAGTAGTAGGATCATTCAATGTGAAGCCTAACTCTTTGAATAAATTTGTCACCCATACAACCTCAGCTGTCAGAGTTGCAAGACACCTGTATTCTGCTTTTGCAGAACTTCTAGGAATAGTGTTTTGCTTCTTTGACTTCCAAGCTATCAATGAATCCCCATACTTGAGCAAATAACCAGTCACAGATCTTCTAGTGTTGGGACATGAAGCCCAATCAGCATCACAGTACCCAGTTAAGTGTGTCTTCTTGCCTGAGCTCATAAGTAGACCAAGTCCTGGAGTCACTTTTATATATCTAACAACCTTCAATGCTGCATTCCAGTGAAGAAACTTTGGTTTTTGCATGAATTGACTTAAGGTCTGGACAGCAAAAGCTATATCAGGCCTTGTGTTTGTGAGGTATAATAATTTGCCAATCAACTTTTGATACTTGTTTATATCATCTAACTCTTCATCATCCTGCCCTATAGTAGTAAGCTTCAAGTTGCATTCTAGTGGAGTGGTTGATGATTTTGCTCCTGCTAAACCTGTTTCAGATACAAGTTCCAAAGCATACTTCCTTTGGTTCATCACAATGCCTTGTGATGATCTACAGAATTCCATTCCAAGGAAATATCTTAATTCTCCTAGATCCTTGATTTTAAAAGAATGATGTAGTACTTGTTTAGTTTCCTGAATCAATGTAAAGTCATTTCCTGTGATCAGTAGATCATCCACATAGACTAAGATAATAACCAATGCTGATCCCCTTTTCTTAGTAAACAATGAATAATCCAGGTGACTTTGGACATAACCTGAAGTCAGTAATGCCTCAGTTAATTTTGCATTCCACTGTCTTGATGCTTGCTTAAGTCCATATAGGGACTTAACAAGTTTGCATACCTTGTACTCCCCCTGCCTGCTGTATCCTTTTGGAAGTTCCATGTACACCTCTTCATGTAGATCACCCTGTAGGAAGGCATTGAATACATCCATCTGATATATTATCCAGTCTTCAGCTGCAACAAGAGCAATAATGGACCTCACAGTCACCATTTTTACTACAGGTGAGAAGGTCTCTTGATAATCAATTCCCTCAATTTGATTATACCCTTTTGCTACAAGTCTAGCTTTAAATCTGTCTACCTCACCATTAGCTTTGTACTTGATTTTGAACACCCATTTGCAACCTATAGCCTTCTTTCCTGGTGGTAGTGGCATAATCTTCCATGTCCCATTGTCTTCTAATGCTGTTATCTCCTATTTCATTGCTTCCATCCATTTGTCATCCTTCACAGCTTCTTCATAAGAATGTGGCTCTATATCTTGGGACATTTTGCTCAAATACACCTAGTATGAAGTAGATAAATGACTATAAGATACATAGTTGGCCAGAGAATAGGGATTTGCAGCTCCAGTTCCATCTTTATAAGTCACATAGTCTTTCATCCAAATTGGTGGATGGATAGTTCTTATTGAAATCCTACTCCTTGTGTTGACCTGATTTGGTGGTTGTTCAGCCCCTGTCTGTTGTACCCTGAGTGTGAACTCCTTCTTCATTGTTCCTTTGCTGTGGTGCATTAGAACTAATAGGCTCTGCAGGAATGTTTGTTGATGTGCTCACATTCTGATGAATCTGAGATGCATTTTGATCACTAGATTATCTGTTGGTTATTCTGTCATCATAATCATAGTCATGAAGTGACTGACTTCCAAATATAGGTACATATTTGTCCTTCATCTCCTTGAATGGAAATATACTCTCCTTAAATGTCACATCTCTGCTCACTATTATCCTTTTGAGATGCAGATTATATAGAACATATCCCTTTTGAGTTGAAGCATACCCCAGCATAACACAAGCATCAGATCTAGGACAGAACTTGTCACTTCTGATTATCCTAGTTGCATAGCATAAACACCCAACTATCCTAAAATGATCAAATGTAGGCTTAACCTTATGAAATGCCTCATAAGGTGATTTTCCCTGCAATACACTAGTTGGCATTCTGTTAATCAAGTAGACTGCTGCTAATACACATTCCCCCCAGAAATCAATAGGAATAGATCCTTGAAACCTAATAGCCCTTGCCACTTCAAGTATGTGTCTGTGCTTCCTCTCTACTACTCCATTTTGCTGTGGAGTATGGGGACAACTACTTTCATGTATGATGCCCAATAGACTAAAGAAATCACTGCAATCTTTGTTGAAGAATTCAGTACCATTATCTGTTCTTACTCTTTTAACTTGAGCATTAAACTGAGTTTTAATCAATGTAATGAAATGCTGGAATTGAGAGAGTTTAGAGAGGGGAAAATTCTTTTCATTGAATAATACCTCTCAATAGATGAGGCAATTGGTATATATACACAATTAGATTAGTTAGTTAAGTAACAACTAACCAACTAACTGATTCGTTAACTAACTACTAATCAGCTAACTAATTACAACTTACTAACTACTTGAGCTAACTAACTAACTCTGATTACTGTTAACTAACTATGGTTAGTTGATATTCTCATTAATTAGCCATATTTGTCCTAATTAATCTCCTTCGTCTTACAAATTTTCCTCTTCCCTCATACTTAATTAAAAGAATAATCATAGCTTAGAAATTTTAAATGTCAAAGTTTTTTATAAGATTTGATATTAAAGTGGAGATCATTGAAAGATCAAAATATCAATGATCACTATCAATTTGTGTAATAAAATTTGGGATTGTAAAGTGCCATTAGTAAGAGTTTATGTTACTTTTTGGAGACGAAAAACGTAGATTACATATTTTTATTTTAAATAATAGAATTTTGATTGTTAATTTTTTGTAGGCAAATGGTAGATGCTAGCATTTTTGTTGAGAAGATAAATTGACAAAGATATATCTACTTCACACGTATATTCTAACAGGAATGAAGTTGGAGAAAATAGGAATCTATTTTAGGTCATTGCGAAGGAACACTCTACATGAGAGAGATGTTTTGAGAGAAAAATCGAATAAAAATAAGAAAACAATTAACCATTGACATTGACTTGTGATCTTTTCTTGTTATTAATATTTTATAAATATTTCATGATTGGTTAGACTTAAAAATTTATGTAAGATTTTTTAATACAATTTATATAAGCATAAACTTAAAATTGAGCACACCTATTTTCTTGAATTAATTACATCATCATAAATTAAACATATAAATACATGAATATCATCCTTAGATAAACATTATGAATTTCTTAAGATACGTTTTGTCCATAAAATTAATTTTCTACGTATTGGTGATGTTTGTTTCTCGATGAACTTGAACTTGTAATATTTATAATGTCTTGTTAGTATTCAATTATTTTCTTTTCTAAACTCGCAAAATTCTTAATTAGTTCAAGGCAAGGTCATAGAGATCTTTATTGAGATTGAAGCTCCAAAAATTTTCAAGTCACAAATAAGTGATTCGACATATCGATATGTTCATTACAATATATATCACAATAATATTTATGTGGATCTGAAAACTTCAGCTTTCAAATATCATTATAACGCTTTATTACTGTCATGATACAATCTAGCCCCCAGGTATAACACGACGAATAACATTCTTGAAAAACTTTCAACTAAGTCTCTTAGGATATCAAGTATACTCAATATAAATAAAGATACCATAGAATCATAAAGAGAAAGACAAAGCCTCAAGGTAGAAATTCCCAAATGAAAGTAAACTTAAGTAACTATGTCTGATCAAATGGACTTACACATCTTTGTCTAATATGCCTCTGGTATCATAGACAAGGGCATAGGACAAGATACTAGATAATCCAAATAAAAGTAGTAAGAATTAAGTCTAAAACATAAATCTAAAGTGGATCATTCTCAAAGAAAGATGATTCATCAATCGAGTGATCAACAACTTCAACTACCCACAAGCGGGGTGTGTAGGTTGGTCATCAAAACCGACATTATAATACAATGGGGGCGAAAAATATGCGTTAGTACTTCGAATATACTAAGTATGTAAGCAATGCAATCCAAAATGCCATGGTGTGCAATTGACCTAGTTATCAAACATGATAAGTAAATCATTAAAACGTAATAGTAAATCATGAACAAGGTCAATGCATTTTAATAAGTCATAGTAAAGTCTTAAGAAAACATGTACAATCTAGGGGTAGTCATAAGTCAAGGTAGGAAATCATAAAAGCTTATAAGGTTCATAAGTCGTAGTGAGAATCATGAGTCATCGTGAGAGAGACCATCGACATATAATCATATGAGCTAAAACATAGAGCATGGTGCATTGCCTTACCAAAAAGGGCTCAATATTCTTGACAAAGCATAAAGACATGTACTAGATGGATCCATTAGTGACATTAGGTGAATCAAGTACTCACCTCTATTTCTTTAAACTTGGATACTTGCCTCTAGTCTTGAGATTTGGGTACTTACCTTTAATCTCTTATCTATGGTAGCTTGTAGTTTAGGGACATAAGTATTCACCTGATTGGTCGTAGGTTCGAATCCTACTTGGGGAGATTTGATTGATTCCTAATTCTTTAATTCAGAATAAAGGGGCTCGCTTAGTCCAATTCAATGCTAGGTAGTACTCTCACAAAAATAGTCATATATACATCATTAAGTCATAAAGTCATGTCATGTGAAAGGGAAATATCTAATTACCGATACAGTTTTCATAAAAGTCATAATCTATCCTGATTCAAAATCGAGTCTGATAGCACTTGCCTTTCACCTACCTAGATAAGTTAGCCTAGCAGGAAAACAACTAAATAAAGCGAAATATAAAACTAAAATACAGTTTAAAAATGGTAAGATAGTATTGAAAAAGATTATCCAAAGCTAAAAATCGATCCAAAACTAGTGTCACATATATAAGCCTCCACTACAACAGAATTTAAGGATATTTATACCAGTTTCAATGTCTTTGATTCTCAAAATGGAACAAAAATAGTAAGTAAACACAAGTCTGAAGGGTCCACTGAAAGGGACTAGCTATTACCTTTCAGATTGTCTTATAGCTTGGACCAAAATACGGAAAGAAGATATCAGGAGATACTGGGCTCAATACCTACACAAGTGTAAAAGCAAGGGCGAGTACCAATAACATGGTACCTAGTAAATGTAATCTAAGCCTAAGTAAAGCAATGAAGAATATAAGTACTCCTGCTATCCCAACCACATACCTCCAAAACTACAACCTTACATGCAAAAAAACCAACAAACAGATTGTACACACACACACACACTTATATAGTTCAAGTAGTACCATAATCTCAAGGAGTCATAGTCAACAAGAAACAACAGTGTAAGATTTATATATCAACAAATAACTCAAAAATTCACTAACAATTCGATAATGAGTGAAGTGTAGAATGATGCAATGCAATGTCAGATAATTGTGATACATCTCTGCCTTATGATATACATCCACTGATCAACTCAGGCCAAAATTCATGGGAGCCTCACAGAGACCATGTATATGCCGGAAGAGACCTCAACCGTAATAACCAGGCAAAAGAGACCTTGACTCTAATAACCTGCTGAAAAAGATCTCCTCCATACTAACCTATCAAAAGAGACCTCAACATATTCATGATCGGTAGAAATCTTGGCTCCAAATATCAATATTTTTGTCAATAACCACGGCCGGTAGAAATCTCAGTCCCAATTAGCAATATCTTTCTCTTATCTCATTGTCATAATCCAATGTTGATAAGAATATACATAGAGGATGGGTGAATGAGATATGAAACACATAATTCCACATAATATAGCTCAATAATTACATCAATATCGTCAATAATCAACTCACAACACATACATAATTTTTCGTATTTGAATTTTCATATTAATACGTCGATTAACTCATCACTAATAATGCCACATCTCATTCCATAAATCATTTCATGTGACTACACATTTAAATCAATTCACATTACATTTTAGTCACACAATTAGAAAATACAAGGCTACACACACTTAACCATATGTTAGAAATACACTCGCCTTAGCCAAAGAGTCACAATCAATGTAAAGATGGAGCTTTTCCCTTTCGATTATACTCCAAAGTACCAAAATCAAGTCAAAAATGAATTCACAAATCACATTTCAAAACTAATGACACTAATATCATACAATTCAGAGAAGAGGGATAAAATATCCAAAAATTAAATACCGAAAAGCGAGATTGAAATTTGAAATACTTTTACATAAAAATATTTTTTAAGGTTTTAGGAAACTAATGGCGAAAATCATTTCAAAAGTGAAGTTAAAATGAGCTCAAATCACCATTTTTGTCAAAAATTTGAGTTCATGAAAAACACGCATTTTTTCAATCAAAAACAGTAAATTTGATGTTAAAATTACTAATTAATTAATGGATAATAAAGATATTTATTGAAAATGAATTACCCAATAGTTTTTCCATAAAAATCCTTTGAGAATTCGCCTACTCGAGTTTGAAAATATCAAAAATAGAGGAAAAAAAGGCTAAGTCCCGTATAAACACTATTTCAGGTCATTAATTAACCATCATGATCGTGGCGATGGGCTTATTGCAGGACCTACTTTAGCGATGCTAAGGGTAATTTTACAGAGCTTCGCAAACGCGATTACAGTATTGCAAACGTGAAGAAGAAGGTTGTTATACAAGATATCATCAACTTTAACAAGGCACAAAATCATGGAATGGACCCTTGAGATTCGTTTATAATCTCGTACACATAAATAATATATGCAATCCTACTAAATTTGATATTTTAGACTCAATGGAATCATCAAAAAATGAATTCGAGGTCTCCTTAATCCAAAATCCAATAAGTCACAACTAAACTAACTTAGGCACTATAGGTACCAAAACACTATTGGTACGCCCAAAAATTATGAAAAATCTCATTCTAGGATTAAAATCACTTCCCCAAACTAGTGAAACCATTAGAATTTCAATCCAAGTACCCAAAATCAAAATGTTGACCAAAGTCAAACCTGATTCAATTTCTAACTTCGGACCTAAAATCCACATAATAACTCCAAATCTGTTTCTGACAACTCTTCTAAACCAATTTCGCATTTTAAACAAATGGAATCGACGGGATTCTATTCCAAGACTCGAATCTCCAAATGACTCAAAAATTCAAAATTAGGCAACCTAAGCCTTCAAATTTGATTCTTTAGCGAAAATTCAACTTTTACAAGATTTACAAAAATCAAATTTCAATATCAATCAAATATAACTCGAAACAATTATCGAAAGGGATAAAATGGTGATTTCTCTAAAAGTGCTAGAAATGACCTTTAGTGTCATTACATCATCCACCACTGAAACTCATGTTCGTCCTCGAACATAAGAAAAGGGACATACCTGAGGTCTAAAAAAGATGAAGGTAATCGATATACATATCAGGCTCGATCTCTCAAGTAGCCTCTATCATGGGCCGATGTTGCCACTGAGCCTTCACTAAATCTATCTCCTTGGCTCTCAACTTCCTGACTTGTCCATCTAAAATGGCCACAGGCTTCTCTTCATAGGTCAAATCTACGCCCAACTCCACCGAATCAAGAGAAATTACATGAGACTCATTCGGGATATAATGCCATAGCATCAAGATATAAAGCACTGGGTGCACAAAAGATAGACTAGATGGAAAAGAAAGTCTATAGGTCACCTCTCTCGATCGCTCTAAGATCTCAAAATGACCAATATACCTAGGGCTGGATATGACCTTCTTCTCGAACCTTATGACACCCTTCATGGGTGAAATCCTTAACCATACCTGATCACCCTCCAAGAACTCTAAGGGTTGAATCTACCTATCATTACAACTCTTATGGTGACTATTGGCTGTCAACGATTGACTTTCAATCAACCAAACCTGCTACATGGTATCTTTAAGCAAATCAGTATCGAGGCTACCCACTAAAACAAAATCAAATCGACCTATGGGTGATCTACATCTCTGACTATACAAAGTCTCAAAAGGAGCCGTTTGGATACTAGAATGATAACTATTATTATAAGCAAAATCTGCCTAAGTCAAATGTTGGTCCCACTGATACGCCCAAATTACACTCCGAATAGAAGAGTAAAGCGGTCGTTATTCAAATATAAAACTAAACCAGAGTTGAGGTCGATCCCACAGGGAACACGTAAGAATTTATCTATTAGTATCAGCTTTCAGATGTAAATGCTATTCCCAAGATAAACATGCATAAAGTAAATGGGGGGTTGCTTTGTTCAATTTAAATACTTTTGTAATGTAACTAACGAAGACGTTATTCTGGTTTTCAAACAGATAAAGAGAAGCTAGGGTTGTGTTCCCCATGACGTCTAATACGATCGCTAAACTGGATTTGTAAACTCGCTCTTAATGGTGCATGCAAGATCCAACAACTTAGCTAATCCCTAGTTCACCTTTCGGTCCCTCCTAGTTATATTTCACTCATCTCCTTTCGGTCGCAGAGTGTATGCAATTCTAAACTTTATTTTTGATCTCAGAGTACCCTCACCTTTCAGTCTCAGGCACTTAGACTAGGTTCATAACCCCGAATTTCTGTTGTTAAACTCTTTTCCCAATCACTACATCCCTCTCGGGCATGCAGCGAATACAGGCTTACCCTAATGCGTCGACTCATTAAGGAGAAGTTAGAACGAAGAACTTAACAATACATGCAATAATCATTCTCACGAATTACCCCAGTTTGCGTTATCTTATTAAATCGTCATGGTTCCCACATCCCTAGTTGTGGGTTTAGCTTAGCATAATATTGATAATTTGCCCATAACAATAAGATGAAAACATAATGATTGACTTGCAATTGAAAGAACAAGAATCCGTGTTACAATCTTCGAACAATGACCACAATCACGAATCACGCGTATTACAAAGTCAAACTATTACTTTTCTCTCTTACTCTCTTGTTTCTGCCGTCAGAACAGAGGTGTTTAATGAAATAAAACAATATACTATTTATACTAAGTAAAACTAATCCGATACAATTTAGGAAAAATAGACTCAGCAAAGGACACGGTCCGTTACACGTTCCGTCTGAGGCCAGACGGCCCGTCAACTGGTCCGTCTGACTTAGCGACTGTGCCTGCACGATCCATGACACAGCCCGTGTTACGTGAGACGGGCCATCTGTCTTTCCGTGTGGCTCCACTTGCACAAATTCTGATATTTTCGACGAGGGCCCTTTGAGTTACGTCACTCACACGACACACTACACGGACCGTCTGGTGGTAGACGGTCCGTGTGAACCTCCTTGCACAATTTTCTTAAATTTCGACGAAAGCCTCTCCAGTTACATCAGTCACACGGCGCGTGGCACGGACGGTCTGAAGGTAGACGGCCCGTGTACCCGTCCGTATGAGGGACGTCGTTTTCCATTTTCTGCTCGTTGCACCAAGTGTGGTGCCACGGTCGGTCACACGGACCGTGTAGTGTGACACAGCCCGTGTGGACCTTCCGTGGTCCTACACTTGGCCTTGTTTTCCACTCGTTCCTTGTGCTTTCCTCAGTAATCCATGCCTTTGCTATTTTCCTGCACAGTATCAAAACACACCTATTAAACTAACAACAACGCTAAGAACGCACAATAATTCTATGTCTTAAGCGTCGTACAAGTTGTATTTTCATGACTCATCAACACCCTCAAATCAGAACCATTACTTGTCCTCAAGCGATGACCAAAAAGACATAACGACGCACAAAGACAAGCGCTTAACAAGAAGTAAATAGCGACCCCTTAATCATCAAACTCATGCTCTAAAAGTGTACTTGTAATGTGTTCACACCCCAACGGACTCTTATCAGATCAACCTAAGTACTACACCATATCCCGTTGGCCCTAATTAAGTCCGAGAATAAAGATGAACCAGTTAGTATAGCAACCAAACAGTTCGGTGATAGTGCCCCTACTACAAAGAAGTCTCACACACAGTGTAACAATGTAATACAGAGACTGGAATGTAGACACTCACACTCAAAAAGATTTTCAACCGACACACAAGTTTAGACCATATGCTTGCCTTTATTTTCACCACCTTGACTCTTGAATGACCTTTTTAGGATCACTTTAGGGATTTTACGGCTTGTAACGTAGGCTCGGGCTTGGGTGAGGTGTATATATATATAGGATTAAAGTGACTGACTTTTCGTTCCAAGACCCTGCTTTGACTCAGCCTCTACTTTCGGCCCCCCAAACTCTTTGTTTTCCCTGTTTTACCACTTTACTTTGCGGATGGGCGTGGTTACCTTTTTCGTTCATTCCTTCACACGCCCCAGACTTCCCCTTTCTTTTTTTTCTTTTTTTTTTCAGTCCAGCTTTTCTTCTCATTACTCGACTCTTTCCCCCCTTTATTATTCTGCCTCTCTTACAATAGCCACCCTCAACTTAGGATTTTGGCCTGAGTTGAGGTTCACAATGTCTTTTCAAAGACCAGGACCAGTATAAGCCACCCTCAACTTAGACCTTTGGCCTGGGTTGAGGTTCACAATGTCCTTAAAGGGACCAGGGCCTGAGTACAGGTCTGCAGATAGATTGAAAACATGAATTGGGTAATAAGAAAGAAAAGGTCTATTAAGGCTCAATCATTTGGTTCAAAGGGAGAAACTTCATTTGGTTGATTCATTTCAGGCTTAGTGACTTCTCAACAAAAATGACCTAAGATCCTATCCTAATCCACTCATTCAATCATTTTAGGGGGACTAACCAGGCAAGTTCTAGCTTACAAGTGCGTCAATTGAATTTAAGCAAATACACTCCCACACACATGGAACATATCCTCGACTGTTTAGCACTAATCAACTCAGTCATGCTTCATCATTCAAGATGCCAACTAGACAATGTACACCGTGCTTTAAGAGGATCACAAAATTAGTCAGTATGGGCTGTAAGCACACACAAGTTTCTTTTAAAAAAAAGGGGTTACTATAGACTCTTATAAACACCTATCTTTACAGAAACAGAACAAACAAAACAAACCTAAACATGCCAGTTCTACTAGATACTATACCTTCAGAGAAAAGAAACATGGAAAGAAAAACTCGTCAGGGTAGGATGCCCCACCCCCGGTAAAATACAGTGCAATGTCCCCATTGCACCATGACAAATACTAAAGCAAAAATAGGAGTGGAACATACCTGAGACGCCCTAGGCGTCAGGCGGGTCGTCATGGCCCGATCCGACTGGTGGGTTCGGGTCGGCTACAACAGCATCTGGTCCCACGACACTCCCAGAAGCACCTGTTCGTGCAGCCTCATAGGCTAGTCGCTCCCGCTCCTCCTGGGCTGCAGCTTCCCGACGCTGAGCTCTCAATGCCTTGTGCAGCCTCCGTACTTCCTCACGCTGCGGGTCTTCCGGAGGGCTAGTGCACTGGCTGTGGCGTTTACCTTTCTCCTTATGACCGGAAGCCTCTAGAGGAAGTACCTGGGCAGCAGGTGGGACAAGTGGTACGCCCCAGCCCTCGGTCAGGCTCGGCTCCACCGGGGCACTGAACAGTGATATCAACGAATCTGGCGGTGGAGCCGGAGCTGGTATCGTGTTGTTATACCGGGCATACAACTCTGCAATTTTCTCTTTCATGTCCTGCATCGTCTGAACCAAATGCGCTATCTCATCACCGGACATACTTCCAAACATGCTATGGAAGTAGCCCTCCAAAATGTTGACCTGCTCCTGCAAACTCTGTATTTGGCCCACTAGTTCGACGCGGAGGCGGTCCTCAGCCAGCTGCACATGAGCCTGCACCACTTGAGGCACCCTGACCACCATTTGGTCGACAATCGCCCGTGTCTGTCTCTGTTCTGTTACCATGCGGGCTAGAAAGTCATAGGGGATCTAAGTGTATCCCTGATGCTGCTGGGGTGCTGTGCCACAGCCTCTGGGCTGCTCAGATTCTGTGCTGGGCTGGGGGGCCGAGGGGGGCTCCTCAAATGACAAGGGTTGCTGAGGAGGAGCCCGAGGAAGCTGTGTAGGAATCCCAAGCCGATGGGCTTTGCTGTGATACAATGGGTTATCTATGTCCTTGATCATGGCAATGTTCACCACACCCGTTGGAGCTATCTTTCTATCTAGGTAGTGGGTGGTGGGGACACGGGCCCGCTTGTAGAGTGCCCGAATCAGGTATGGGAATGACATACCTGCTCGTTCCGATAAGGCGCGGTCCTTGATCTCCATGGCAATGATACGACCCACATTAATACCAAGTCGGGCTACCAAGCACGCTACCAACGAAGCATGAGAGAGTTGGAGCGTGTTGTCATTCACTGTGGGTCGTAGTCGGGCCCGCACCACCGACCATCGACCACCGACCACCAGAACGTCGCGACAAATGTGAGGGAGGCCTTGGTAATGGGAATCTTGGGGTTAGTCACCCAAGCTGCCTCCGCTCCCTTGGAGCGCAATCTGTTCCGCAACCCACTTCAACTCCTTGGCCCGTTCGGCCGGGTCAGCCATTCGAACCTCATCAGTAATGTTCACATACCTGGCAATGAATAACCCATCTGGTGGGGCACGGTAGTCTGGGCCAAATAAAAACCTATTGATTGTGTCCGCCGAGATACCTACCTAAGTTTCTCGGATGGTAACATAGTCCCGGTGGGACAACTTAGCTGCGAGCCGCTTCTTTGCTCTTTTGGGCAGGTTGCCTTCGATGGAGGCAAGTAGACTGGCAGCGTAGCTGGAGTAGAACTCGGCAATCATATCAGACCCATAATATCCGGGAGGGCTGGCCATCCACCCGAACTAGTAAGCTGCAAATGCATTGCGTATCTCCGGGATGGCATCCAATTTGTCAACGAGGACTCGCATCTCCGGAATGATCGGCCTCCCCTGATACCCCCCGGAGCCTTTAGTGATGCATTTACATAGATTTCTTTTGCCCCGGGGACTGTCCACCGTCTGCGCAAGAAGACCAGAAGCCACTTGGCGGTTTTTGGGTCAGAAGTCCGGGCCACCGCCTGGTGAGTAGCCTCGTCATCGCTGTCACGGAGGATCAGAATGTTATCCTCAACCCCAGCATTGTGCTCTGCGGTGTTTGGGGTGCCGGCCTCGTCTTCCTGTTCTGGGGCATCTTCCCCCTCCACTGCCACCTCCGGAGCTTCCTCCTCAGACTGGGAAGCTATATAGTGTCTCATTGCACGTGAACGGGTAGTGCGAGGGGAGTGGGGGGGAGACATTGCCAGTGATCTGCACAGCTGACCCGCCTGCGGAGTCATCACCTGAGTCACTCTCCTGGTGTTGACTTGAGGATTCAGTGATCGAGTCCCAGTGACGTGATTCATGCTCGTCCCTAGGTTGGCGAGGTCTTAGACCGGGGGCCATATTAACCTGCAAAAATCGCAAGGAATAAAAAGTTAGTCATGTCAGAATGCTTAGGATGACACACTAATGGGTACTCAGGCTTCCCCTGTGTTAATAAAGTGACAAAAACCCTTAAGAGTGGCGTCACCCGGTCTATCATAGGGAATTTGGAACTAGAATGCATATTAGAGTAAACAAGGATTAATACATTCAAGCATGTAAGAAGATAGTATGCGGACACGGGGGCCTCACACAGGCCGTGTAACAGTACATGGTTCGTGAAAAGGCCCGTGTGATAGCCCATGGGCGTAGCAGAGGTGAAATGGCCTGGGACGGACAGCCACACGGCCCGTGTAAGGCTAGACGGTCCGTGTAAACGGACCGTGTGGCGTGCCTTGGCGTAGAGGCGAAGTGGCCTGGGATGGTTGGCCACATGGCCCGTGTAGGGCTAACGGACCGTGTGGCGTGCCTTGGCGTAGAGGTGGGACTTGGCCCATACGGTCCACAACACGGCTCGTGTAGTGACACACGGACCGTGTAAGGTGCCGTGACAAGGCCCGGCGTCCCCAATCAGCCCCCAACGTTCTAGAATCCACATTCATACAAGAAACATTGCATCAAAACTCAAGATCGGCTCTTATACTATGCGTACCACCATTCCTACAACATTTGCCCAATTTTAAAGACCCTAAAATAACAAAGACCCTATATTCAAGAGTTCAAGAATGCAACAATGGTGAGTTAGGGTAACCCATTACCGAATCCTTAAGAAATTGTACCCACAAGCGTCCTAGACTCCGCAATCAACCAAATACACACATAAAAATCACATAGTGGACCATAACTAGAAGAAACATTCAAGCAACTACTAAAGAATGACTAACCCGAAGCAAAAAACTTACTTGAGAGAGGAGTAGCACTTTGGACTTGAAAATATGCCTAAGGGAAGTGTGACGGATTATGAGCAGATTGCACAAATCGTGTGAGAAGAGATAGATTTTAATGGTGTGAGGAAGAGGGGTTTGGGCGTGAGAGGGGACTTAGAGAGAGAGGGAGTGAATGTAAAAATAAAAGAGGGAGAGAGGGTATAAATACCCAAGCAGACGCGGCCCAAGACACTCCGGAAAATGGGCCTTGCCACGTGGCACAGTCCATGTCATGTACTGTGGGCGGCATGCGTGACAGTTCCCGAGGCGCACGCTCAAACGGTCCGTTCGAGCTCACACGGATCGTGTAGACAGACTGTGTGCTTTATCTTGGGTGGACGGATGACCTTACCTGGGGGCATGCTCAAACGGACTGGTAAACGGTCCGTCTAGAGTCAGACGGGTCGTGTAAACGGTCTGTGTGATGCCCCTTTGTATGAAGTTGGTCGATGTTGTCACTCCCTTCGCCCTCGTTCCTGATCATGCTTCCTTTCGTCATGTGCATCCTTCCCTGAGAAAAAAATACAAACCAATGTAAAACATAAGCCAAAGTTTTTCTCTCCTCTTTTTTTTTTTGATGGGTTGCCTCCCATTAAGCGCTTGGTTTATCGTCACGGCTCGACGGGTTTGTTTTGACTACTCAGACTTCGTCCAGATGAAGGACCTCAATCACAGAGGTTTCTTCCGCCGCTCCCCAGTACTTTTTCACGCGCTGCCTATTGACCTTGAAGCGGTGCCCGTCATCCGTCTCTAGCTCGACTGCTCCATTATTAAACACTTGTGCGATCTTATATGGGCCAGACCACCTTGATTTCAACTTCCCTGGAAACAGCCTCAATCTGGAGTTGTAGAGCAGTACTCTGTCACCAACCTCAAAGCTCCTTGGTGCAATAAGCTTGTCATGATAGGCCTTCATTTTGTCCTTGTATAGGGCAGCATTCTCGTAGGCCTGGAGGCGAAATTCATCCAGCTCATTTAACTGGTCCAACCTCATGTTGGTTGCCTCCTTCTAATTCATATTCAGGGCCTTAAGAGCCCAGAGCGCCTTGTGCTCCAACTCAATTGGCAGATGACAGGCCTTACCAAACACCAACTGATATGGGGACATACCAATGGGTGTTTTATAAGCTGTGCTATAGGCCCACAATGCATCATCTAACTTCCGCGCCCAGTCTATTCTTGTGGCGTTCACCGACTTGGTCAGGATCTCCTTGATTTCCCTGTTAGACATCTCAACCTGCCCATTTGTCTGCGGATGATAAGGTGTGGCAACCTTAGGTTGACGTACCCCATATTTAGCAAGTACAACCCGAAAGGATTCATTGCAGAAGTGGGAGCCCCTATCACTAATGATAATCCTGGGTGTCCCAAACCTAGAAAAAATGTTCCGCCTCAGGAACTGTACCACGCTTTTGCTTTCATTATTCGGCAACACTGTTGCCTCCACCCACTTGGAGACGTAGTCCACTGCCACCAGGATATACTTCATCCCAACAGAACTCACGAACGGACCCATGAAGTCAATTCCCCATACATCAAATAGCTCAATTTCAAGAATAGGGGTCATTGGTAGCTCTTGTCGCCTTGAAATGTTTCCTTGGCGCTGACACTGGTCGCACCCTCGCACCAGGTCATGGGCATCTTTATAGATGGTGGGCCAGTAGTACCCACACTGCAGGATCTTTTTAGCCGTCCTAACACCACCATGATGCCCCCCCACTAGAGAGGAGTGGCAGGCTTCCAGGATGCTCAACATCTCTGCCTCTGGGACACATCATCTGATGACCCCATCTGCGCATGTTCTGAACAAGTATGGGCCATCCCAAAAGTACCTGCGCACACCATGAAAAAAAAAATTTCTCTGGTGAGGGTTAAGGCCTTCCGGCATAATATCACTCACCAGAAAGTAAGCAAAATCAGCATACCAAGGGACTAAGTCCGCAGAAGCAGCCAATACCTGCTCATTGGGAAATGAATCATCGATGCTCAACCACTCATTGGCTTGGGCCGCGTCTTCCAACCGTGACAGGTGGTCTGCCACTTGGTTCTCTGTGCCTTTACGGTCCTGAACCTCAAAATCGAACTCCTGTAGCAGAAGCACCCATCTGATTAAGCGAGGGTTAGCATCTTTCTTGGCCATGAGGTACCGGAGTGCTGCGTGGTCAATGTGTACGATCACCTTAGTGCCCAGTAGATATGCTCGAAACTTGTCGAATGCATACACCACAGCTAGCAACTCCTGCTCAATCACAGTGTAATTCCTTTGAGCCTCGTCTAGTGTCTTGCTGGCATAGTAAATGGGATGGAAGATCTTGTTGCGCTTCTGCCCCAGCACAACACCCACAGCAACTCCACTTGCATCACACATTACCTCAAACGGGGCACCCCAGTCTGGTGCAACCGCTACAGGTGCAGAGATCAACTTCTGCTTCAAGGTCTCGAAGGCACGCCGGCACGCATCATCAAACTGAAACTTGACATCCTTCTCCAACAGTTTGCACAATGGGTGTGCAATCTTGGAGAAGTCCTTGATAAACCTGCGGTAGAACCCAGCATGCCCAAGAAAACTCCGGACCCCTTTTACTGAGATAGGAGGTGGCAATCTCTCAATAACTTCAATCTTGGCCTTGTCCACCTCAATCCCCTTATCTGACACCTTATGGCAAAGGACTATGCCCTCCTTGACCATGAAATGGAATTTCTCCCAATTTAAGACCAATTGGGCCTCTTCACAGCGCTACAGTGCCTTGCTTAGATTCTGCAGACAATCATCAAAAAAATCACCCACTACTGAAAAGTCATCCATAAATACCTCGAGGGTGTCTTCGGCCATGTCTGAAAAGATGGACATCATGCACCGCTGGAAAGTGGCTGGGGCATTACAGAGTCCAAATGGCATCCTCCTGAAAGCAAATGTGCCATAGGGACAAGTGACGGTAGTCTTCTCCTGATCCTCTAGGGCGATCGATATCTGATTGTAGCCCGAATACCTATAGAGGAAGCAATACCAACCACGCCCAGCTAGCCTGTCTAACATCTGATCCATGAATGGCATGGGGAAGTGATCCTTTAGAGTCCATCTGTTCAACTTCCTGTAATCCATGCACACTCGCCATCCGGTGACAGGTCTCAGCGGGACGAGCTCATTTTTGTCATTAGCCACCACTGCCATGCCCCCCTTTTTTGGGACACACTGCACTGGGCTCACCCATTTGCTGTCTGAGATGGGGTATACAACCACAACATCCAGCAACTTGATGATTTCCTTTTTCACCACCTCTTGCATGGGTGGATTTAACCTTCTCTGATGTTTGATGCTGGGCACGCAGTCATCCTCCAATTTGATTTTGTGCGTGCAGATGCCTGGAGGAATGCCGATTATGTCTGCGATGGTCCACCCAATAGCTCGCTTGAACTTTTGGAGGACCCCACTAGTGCCTCCACCTGACTTGCTTGACGATCTGCAGCCACAATCACAGGAAGAGTGTTATTAGTACCTAAAATGCATACCTGAGGTGTTGAGGTAACTCCTTGAGCTCCAGAGCGGGCGGTTCCTCGATAGAGGGTTTTGCCGGTGGTGTTGCCCTATTTTTCAAATCCAAGTCCAACTTCCGAGAGACGAATGGTCTGGTGCCCATGCCCTGTAATGCATAGATTGTGTCTTTGTACCCATCAACACCATCTCCTGGAAAGTTCATAAGCACTGCCGCTAGTGCGTCTACCATCATCCTTTCCTCCATCGAGACTTCAGAGGAGCCCTCGTCATCAAAATCCATGACAGACATCACAGCTAACTCCTTAGGCCTTTTCATGGCAGCGCATACACTGAATTTCACCTCTTCGGTTAACCGCGCTCCACGTCCACTAGTGCCCTGCCAGTTGCCAAAAACGGCCTTTCGAGGATGATTGGTACCTCGAAGTCCACTTTACAGTCGAGGATGACGAAATCGGCAGGGAAGATGAACCTGCCCACCCGAACTAGAACATCACACAGGATTCCCACAGGTCTCTTCACTGATCTATCTGCCATTAGTAGCCGCATGGTCGTGGGTGTGGGGGCTCCCAAGCCCAACTGCTAATATACTGCCAACGACATCAAGTTAATTCTGGCACCCAGGTCACAAAGGGCCCGTGCAAAGTTATAGGAACCAATGGTGCACGGGATGGTGAAGGCTCCTGGATCCCCCTTCTTTTTGACCAAGGACCTTGTAGCGATGGCGCTACAGTGGTGTAAATTATCAGCTGGCTCAATCGTGGCTGTCCTCTTCTTATTAACTAAGTCCTTCATGAACTTAGCGTATCCAGACATCTGTTCAAGTGCTTCCACCAAAGGTATATTCACAGACAGCTCCTTTAACATGGACAGGAACTTTTGGAACTTGCCATCCTCCGCCTTCTTTTTCAACCTTTGGGGAAATGGTGGTTGCGGTTTCGGGATGGCTGGAAGACTCGGGTATTTGAAGGTGTTCATATCTATTGCCTGCTTGGTCGATGCTGGCTCTGCTGGCGCAGCCTCAGGTCCATCACCCCTATCATCAACATGACCCTCCATGGGGCTATGTACCTTGGCATTTGCTTCCTCCTGACCTGCATCATTAGCAACAACAGGGTTAGAAAGTACCTTACCACTTCTCGTGGTGATCGCCATGCAGTGGCCATCGTTCTTTGGGTTTTGCACTATATCACTCGGGAGTGACCCAGCTTTCCTCTGGTTCAATGATGCTAAAAGCTGCCCCAACTGCTGCTCTAACTACTTGATCGAGGTGGAGTGCGAGTCTACCAGCTGCCTAACATTGGACATTTCGCTCTTTACATCTCGCATCCCTACCTCTGTGGCTTCCATTTTGCTAAGGACTTTTGTCATCATGTCCTCTAGCCTAGAGTTGTCGCCACCTTCGTTTTGGCGGTCACGGTTTCTGTAGCCTATTCTGCCAGTTCCTTTGGTAATTGTCCTGACTGTAGTTCTGACCTTGGTTACCAGAGTTGAAACCCCGGTACCCCCCTGACTACCCAGAAACTGAGCTTCCTCATCATAGTCGCTGCCTTGATCATCATACCTGGGGACTGTGTCCATTGTTTTAACCTTCTCAGTGCCCCCACCAAGGAACCTCTTCGACAGCAAATCTATTTGTGTCCGCATATGGGCTATGTCCTGGTCCCGTTCTTCGTCCTTCTTGCGCTGCTCCTCACTCATCTCAAAAACCATCCCGGAGCAGTCTGCCTCTCTGGTGTACCATTCCCTGTTGTTCTTTGCCACCTGATCTAAAATGACCACTATGTTCGGGAAAGTCCTAGACATATATGACCCTCCGTAAGCTGCATCAATGATTGGCTTGGTAATGAAGTTACAGGACCTGTAGAAGACTGCCTTCAAGTGTTCGTCAGTGAGATGATGGTTTGGGCACTGTTTGAGCTTTTGTCTGAATCTCTCCCAAGACTGATACAATGCTTCATTCGGCATTTGTTTATGAG
This sequence comes from Solanum rostratum, assembly GCA_029948455.1. Classification (NCBI taxonomy): domain Eukaryota; kingdom Viridiplantae; phylum Streptophyta; class Magnoliopsida; order Solanales; family Solanaceae; genus Solanum; species Solanum rostratum. The sequence continues at coordinate 50,444,122 of CM057047.1, read as the reverse complement.
ACCCGATCTCATCTTTGAGCTTCAGTTGCCGTGAAGCAGGGAAGAATCTTTATAGAAAGGCTTCCTTTAGTTCTCCCTATGTGCGGATGGAATCGTGGGGGAGCTCGTTCAGCCACCTTATTGCCTCCCCAGACAGAGACAGTGGAAATAGTCTCAACCTCAGTGCTTGTTGACTAACTCCTGGAATTTCGAACGACTGACAGGTAGCCAAGAAATTCAGCAAGTGTTGATTTGCATCCTCTATGGCAGCTCCACTGAACAACTCTTTCAACTACAACATCTGCAGCATGGTGCTAGTGATAGTGAATTTGACCCCAGCAGGCAGATTCGGTAGTACTATTGCCCCAGTGGTCCCAACACCATCATCATCATCATGTGCTGATGGTGGGTACTGAGGTCCTTAAGGTCTCAACGGGGGTTGGTGTTGCTGTGGTGGTACAAGTGGTACCTGGCGAAGTGGTGCCGCCGCTGGTACCACATTACCAGCGAGATCATCCATACCCAACCCATCCTGTCCTCTATCAGCAGGATTCACTGCCAACTTCCTCTGCCTTGCTGCTTCACGGTCCTGGGTGTTCATTCTGCGAATCAATTTTGTAAGCTCGGGATCGTAAGGAATAAGTGCTTCACCCTTACTTCGGGTGCTTGGCATGCAATGTTGATTCCCTATGAAGACAAAAACAAGAAATAAAGTAAAATTAGGGTCTAGACTTACAAGCTGAAAGTAGCAACTAATAGACTAGTTCTTTGCCGCGTTCCCAAGCAACGACGCCAAAATTTGATATGCCCAAATTACACTCCGAATAGAAGAGTAAAGCGGTCGTTAGTCAAATATAGAACTCAACCAGAGTTGAGGTCGATCCCACAGGGAACACGTAAGAATTTATCTATTAGTACCAGCTTTCAGATGTAAATGCTATTCCCAAGATAAACATGCATAAAGTAAATGGAGGGTTGCTTTGTTCAATTTAAATACTTTTGTAATGTAACTAACGAAGACGTTATTTTGGTTTTCAAATAGATAAAGAGAAGCTAGGGTTGTGTTCCCCATGACGTCTAATACGATCGCTAAATTGGATTTGTAAACTCGCTCTTAATGGTGCATGTAAGATCCAACAACTTAGCTAATCCCTAGTTCACCTTTCGGTCCCTCCTAGTTATATTTCACTCATCTCCTTTCGGTCGCAGAGTGTATGCAATGCTAAACATTGTTTTTGATCTCAGAGTACCCTCACCTTTCAGTCTCAGGCACTTAGACTAGGTTCATAACCCCGAATTTCTGTTGTTAAACTCTTTTCCCAATCATTACATCCCTCTCGGGCATGCAGCGAATACATGCTTACCCTAATGCGTCGACTCATTAAGGAGAAGTTAGAACGAAGAACTTAACAATACATGCAATAATCATTCTCACGAATTACTCCAGTTTGCATTATCTTATTAAATCGTCATGATTCCCACAACTCTAGTTGTGGGTTTAGCCTAGCATAATATTGATAATTTGCCCATAACAATAAGATGAAAACATAATGATTGACTTACAATTGAAAGAACAAGAATACGTGTTACAATCTTCGAACGATGATCACAATCACGAATCACGCGTATTACAAAGTCAAACTATTGTTTTTCTCTCTTACTCTCTTGTTTCTGCCGTCAGAATAGAGGTGTTTAATGAAATAAAATAATATACTATTTATACTAAGTAAAACTAATCCGATACAATTTAGGAAAATAGACTCGGCAAAGGACACGGTCCGTTCCACGGACCGTCTGAGGCCAGACGGCCCATCAACTGGTCCGTCTGACTTAGCGATTGTGCCTGCACGATCCATGACACGACCCGTGTTGCGTGAGACGGGCCGTCTGTCCTTCCGTGTGGCTCCACTTGCACAAATTCTGATATTTTTGACGAGGGCCTTTTGAGTTATGTCACTTATACGGCACACTACACGGCCCGTCTGGTAGAAGACGGTCCGTTTGACGGTCCGTGTGAACCTCTTTGCACAAATTTCTTAAATTTCGACGAAAGCCTCTCTGAGTTACGTCAGTCACACGGCGCGTGGCACGGACCGTCTGAAGGTAGACGGCCTGTGTGCCCGTCCGTGTGAGGGACGTTGTTTTCCATTTTCTGCTCGTTGCACCAAGTGTGGTGCCACAGTCAGTCACACGGACCGTGTAGCGTGACATGGCCCGTGTGGACCTTCCGTGGTCCTACACTTGGCCTTGTTTTCCACTCGTTCCTTGTGCTTTCCTCAGTAATCCATGCCATTGCTATTTTCCTGTATGGTATCAAAACACACCTATTAAACTAACAACAACGCTTAAGAACCCACAATAATTCTATGTCTTAAGCGTCGTAAAAGTCGTATTTTCATGACTCATCACCCACCTTGCACCAAAATCAACAACATATGCTCGGAGCATATCCTCTAACACCTGATAGTTCTCTCAGACTGCCTATATATCTGAGGGTAGGATGCTGACTAAAATCAAACCGAGTGCCTAACCTATGTTGCAGGGACTTATAAAAGTGAGATGTGGACAAGGAACCCCGATCAAACATAATAGGCATAAGTACCCTATGATGTCTAACAATCTGGCCAATATAGAGACGAGCCAACCTTTCTGCCATGTACTTAAACTTGACCAAAATCATATAAACAGACTTAGTCAAACAATCCACAATCACCTAAGTGGAGTCATAATCGCCCATGGTAGTGGGTAAATCCACCACGAAATCCATAGTGATTTACTCCCACTTTCACGTGGGAATAGTCATCCTCTGAAACTCATCTTTGGGTATCTGGTGCTCATACTTAACCTGTTGGTGATTTCCTTATTCATATCACACCACTAATAGTGTTGACTCAAATCCTAATACATCTTAACTGTCCCCGAGTGGATGGAATATCTAGTATAATGGGACTCCACAAGTATCGATCTAATCAAGTCACCCATCTTGGGCACACAAATCTAGCCCATAATTCTAAAAACACATTCGGTATCAAGCACGACTTCCCTGGACTCACCCCTAGCCACTTTGTCTCGAATGAGACACACCTTCTCATCCTCACACTGCCACTCATGGATCTGATCCATCAAAGAAGAGTGAGCCTTTAAAAAGCAAGCACACCATCTTTAATAGAAAGCTGTAGTTGCACCAACCCATTGGCGACCCTCTAAACATCTCTAGCCAAGGGTCACTCCTCAACTCGAATAGCTGCAAGACTTCCCATACTAGAAGCCTTTCTACTCAATGCATTGGCCACCACATTGGCTTTTCTCGGATAGTATAAAATAGTCAAATCATAATCCTTTAAGATCTTAATCTACCTCCTTTGTCTCAAGTTTAGGTCTTTTTCGCTAAAGATGTTCTACAAAATGTGGTGATCGGTGAATATCTCACTATAGACCCCATACAAATGATGCCGCCGCAGATTTAAAATAAGACAATAACTGTCAATTATTGGTCACGGGTGAGATAATTCTTCTTATGAGTCTTCGGTTGCCTTGAGGCATAGGCAATCACCTTTTCTTTCTGCATCAAAAGATCTCTTAGTCCAACTCTCGACGCATCACAACACACGACGAAATCAACACCCTTCTCAAGCAAGGTCAAGATAGGTGTAGTAGTCAATAATACCTTGAGCTTTTGGAAGCTCTCCTCACACTCATCCAACTAATGATATGATACATTCTTCTGGGTGACTTTGTTTAATTGGGTTGCTATGGTAGAGAAACCCTGAACAGAACATTGATAGTATCTGGCCAAACCCATGAAACTATGAATCTCTGTGGTGGAGGTAGGTCTAGTCTATGCTCTAACAACCTCAATCGTTGCTGGATCAATTCTAGTGCCCTCCTTAGACACCACATGCCCCAAAAAATGCAACTAAACTAAGCCAAAATTGACAGAGAACTTAGCATAAAGTCTCTCTTCCCTAAGTTTTGGAGGATGATCCTCAAATGTCTATCATGGTCGGCCTCAGTCTTGGAATAAACTAAGATATCATCAATAAACACAATCACAAAAGTATCCAAAAATTGTTAATTCATTAGCTTCATCAATGTTGCAGGTGCATTGATCTATACAAATAACATAATAAGAAACTCGTAGTGACCATATCTCATTCAAAGCAGTCTTAGGGATATCAGATGGCTTTATCCTCAACTGATGATACCCAGACCTCAAATCAGTTTTGGAGAATACTTCTTCTTCCTAGAGTTGGTCAAATATGTCATCGATTCTAGGAAGAGGGTATTTGTTCTTGATAGTCACCTTGTTCAATTGTTTAAAGTCAATGCACATCCTCATAGACCTATCCTTCTTGTTCACAAATAGGAATAAGGAACTCCAAAGGGATACACTAGGTCGAATAAACCCCTTACTCCATAAATCCTGAAGCTGATCTTCTACTCCTTCAACTCCGCAAGAGCCACACGATAAAGAGGAATAGAAATGGACTTAGTGCCTATCTTAACCTCAGTAGCAAACTTAATGTCTCTATCAAGCAAAACCCCCAAAAATCAGTAGAATATACATCCATGAATTCTCAAATTACAGGAATAGACTCTATCGAAGGTGAATCAACACTAGTATCTCGAATAAAATTCAAATAAGTTAAGCAACCACTTTTAATCAAGTTTTGAGCCTTGATATAGGAGATAAATTTTCTAGGATAGAAACCCCATAAATCCTTCCACTCAATCCTCGGCCAACCAGGCACAGCTAAAGTAACTGTCTTGGCATAACAATCAAGAATAGTATGATACAGAGAAAGCCAATTCATACCCAAAATGACATTTAAGTCTACCATATCAAGAATAATCATGTCTACTCAAGTATCATAACCCGCCAAAGATACAAAACATGATCATTACACTCGATCCACCATTAAGGGATCTCCTACTAGGGTAGAAACATGTGTAAGCACTGACATATGATCACATAATAAATCAAAACCAAAGGAGAAGTATGTAGACACATATGAATAGGCAGAACCAGGATCAAACAACACAAATGTAGGTCAATGACAAACTGAGACAATACTTGTGATAACTGCATCTAAGGTCGCAACCTCAAATCTCCCAAGAAAGGAATACCAATGAGCGCCCCTACTCCCATTTGTCTGAGTTACGCCTCCTTCCTGCTGAACTAGAGTACTACTTGCCCCTCCACCTTTGGTGTGACCACCCCTATTAATTTGAACTCTACCACGACCCTAGCCTACAAGAATGGACCTCTAGCTGGAGCAGTTGAACCTCTAACTAGGGCTTCTGAATAAGTACGGTGCAGCCTTGAATGAGTCTGGAATAGGCACTGATGAAGCCTATGACCAGGGTGTCCACATCCAAAATAAGATCTCGGAGTGGGATAATACTGTGAAAATACTAATAAAATACCATTGCTACCCGACCCGCAAACCTTTGAACTCTTGATGAACCCTGACCACCCCTTGAAGTTGGTAAGGATGTATGAACTTCTCGACGCTGAAATGGACCACTTCTACATAGAGAACCTTGATCTTCAGTTGAGGTACTAGAAAACTATGTAGATGAACGAGCACACTTAGGATCCCCAAACTCCTCTCTCTCTATCAACTCTGCCTTCTTAGCGGCACTCACCACAGACTACAAGAAAACTCCCTCTCTATACACTAAAAATACTACCCGCTGATAGAATAAATCCGCCCTCTCAAGAATCTACGAACCCTCTTTGTCTCATTAGGGATGATAGTTGTAGCATGTCGAGATAGCTGGAAAAAATGAATCTCATATTCAATAACTGACATCCCGCCCTATCTCAAGCTCTTGAATCTCAGGTGACTCTCATCCCTTACACTCCAAGGAACAAAATTTCATAAAAAGCATTGGAGAATGTCTTCAAGCCACTGGAGGAGATCCATCTGGTAAGGATCCTAAATATGTCCTCCACTACTACCTTGTCGGCCCACGAAGCTGCTCAGTGACATAAAAAACACTAGTGGGACTCGACTAAATCAATATTATCTAACAACTTTTATGTGGTTAGAAACTCATAGGCATCCTCGGTCTTCCCACCCTGAAATTATGGTGGGTCCATCTTCCTAAACTTCTCATAATGGCACTGCTCATCCTCGGTCAATACAGCTATAAGTGTACCCTGACCCTTAACTGCTAGTGCTGGATCTAGCTCAACAGTAAAAGTTACGGGTGGCTACCTAACTTGACCTTTCACATTGGGAACCTAAACTCTCACTCTAGTTTCCCATCCACCGAGTGTGTCTATTGCACTACAAGTCTGTGCCATACTTTCAAAAATACCCAAGTATCTTATAGAAATGGCGTGACTGCTTACTCAGGAGGAATTTGATCTTCTTTAACCTTGGGCCCAGGCTCTTGGAAGATACCCCTTTCATAATCTCGGGTTAACATTGCTCTCAGGCTCAACCCCAGCTCCTACCTCGGGCTCTAACTCTGTATCTATCTCTACTTTGAGCTGGGGTCTTAGTAACAATCTCAGGGGTTGCCTCCCCTCCTGCATCAAAAACTGGTGCTCTAGACCTGGGCATCTGCCAAAAGAACACGTAACACTCAACGCTATTACAAGAAGTCATACATAACTGAATTGAAAGAAGTAAAAGCAAAATTTTCTAACAATTTCTATAGCCTCTCAAACATAAGCAGTGTACGTCTCTGTGCCGATCCTTGAGACTCTATTCGATTGGGCTTGTACACATGTGAGATATATGAACCTGGAGTTGTAATATCAAATTGTCACAATTCAAAATCGATTGTGATAACACTTGCCTTTAACCCACCAACGCAAGTCACCCTAACAAGAAAACAACTAAATAAAAGCAAAAGATAAAAGTAAAATACAATTTAATATGGAAGGATAACATTAAAGAAGAATATCCTAAGCTAAACCCAACCTAAGACTGGTGTTACATGTACAATCCTTTACTACAACAGAATTCAAGGAAATTTATACAATTCTTAATGTCTTTGAATTCTTAAATACAACAAAAAAAATAAGTAAACAAAAGTCTGAAGGGTCCATCGAAAGGGACGAGCTACTACCTTTCAGACTGTCTCAGAGCTCGGACCAAAATAGGGAAAGAAAAAATCAGGAGGTATCGGGCTCACTACCTACATAAGAGTAGAAGCAAGGGTGAGTACCCAACAACATGGTACCTAGAAAATATAATCTAAGCCTATGTAAAGCAATAAAGAACACAAGTATTCTTTCCATCTCAACCACATAGCTCCAAAACTATAACCATGCACGCAGGAAAACCAACACACACATTGTGTGTGTGTATATATATATGTGTGTATATATACATACATACATACATACATACATATATATATATATATATATACATGTATGTATGTATGTATATGTGTACACACACACTTATATAGTTCAAGTTGTACCGCAATCTCAAGGAATCATAGTCAACAAGAAGCAACTGTCCAAAATTTATATATCAACAAATAACTCAAGGAATCATAGTCAATAAGATGCAATCGTCAAAAATTTATACATCAACAAATAACTCAAGAATTCACTTACAATTCGATAGCGAGTGAAGTGAAGGATAATGCAATGCAATGTCAGATAATACTGATGCATTTCTATCTTATGATACACATCCACTAATCAACTCAAGTTAAAACTCATGGGGGTCTCACAGAGATCATGTATCTGCTGAAAGAAACCTCAGTCATAATAACCTACCGAAAAAGACCTCAACCATAATAACCTACCGGAAGAGACCTCAGCCATAATAATCTGCCAGAAGAGACCTCATCCATAATAACTTGTCGGAAGAGACCTCAGCCATATCTATGAACAATAAAAATCTCAGCCCTAACTATCCATATCTCTATCATAACCAGGCCGGTAGAAACCTCGGTCTCAATTAGCAATATCTTTCTCTTATTTTATTTTCAGAATACAATACAAATAAGCATATACTCAAAAGATGAGTGAATGAGATATAAAACACACAACACCATACTATATAGCTCAACAGTGATATTAATATTCGTCAATAATTAACTCACAACACATACATAATTTACCATATTCGAATTTTCATATTAACATGTCGATTAACACATCACAAATAATGTCACATCTCAGTACATAAATCATTTCATGTAATTACACATTTAAACTAATTCACATTATATTTCAGTCATGCCATTACAAAATACAAGGTTCAACATACTTTATCATAGATTAGAAATACACTCGTCTTAGCCAAAATGTCACGATCAAACTAAAGTCAGAGCTTTCCCCTTTTGATTACTCCAAAGAACTACAATCTAGTAAAACATAGATTCACAATCATGTTTCAAAACTAATGACACTAAAATCATATAATTCAGAGAAGAAGGGTAAAATGGTCCAAAAATTTAATACAAGAAAATGAGACTGAAATTTGAAATTTTTTACATAAAAATATTCTTTAAGGTTTTAAGATACTAATGGCGAAAACTATTTCAAAAGTAGAGTTAAAATGAGCTCGCAATCACCATTTTTGTTAAAAAATTGAGTCAATAAAAACACTCATTTTCCAATAAAAAGCACTAAATTTGATGTTATCATAACTAATTAATCAATGTGTAATAAAGATATGAATTGTAACTAGCCTAATAATTTTTCCTCAAAATCCCTTTGAAAATTCGTCTACCCAAGCTTGGAAATGCCAAAAATAGTGGAAAAAGACTAAGTCCCATCTGAACACTATTTCGGGTCATTAATTGACTGTAGCGATCGTGGCTACAATTCATTACGACTATGAACCCTATCAAAATAACCCATTGCAATCACAGGGACTACCCTTGCAATCACGAAGGGTAATTTTATAGATTTTTTGAACGCGGCTACAGTATCACAAATGCGAAGACGAAGGTTGTCACACCAGATATCAACAACTTCAACAAGTCACAAAATCATGGAATTGATCCTCGAGGTTCATTTAGAATCTCATACATACAAACCATAGATGTAACCCTACTAAATTTGATATTCTGTACTTAATGAAATCGTCAAAAATCAAATCTTAAGTCTCCTTGACCCGAAATTTGATAAGTCGCAAGTAAATTAACTTAGGCACTAGAAATATCAAAACACTACTAGAACACCCAAAAATTATGATAATGTATATTTTCGGATTAAAATCACCTCTTGAAATCAGTGGAATCATCAAGATTTCAATCCAAACACCCGAACTCAAAATGTAGACCAAAGTCAAAATTTATGTCACGCCCTGAGTGGCCAGCACTCAGAGACTATTGCTAGTCCCCAAGCGAAGCACACAGTCTCATCACATTTATCTAATCATAGTTTAATATATCAATGAAAGACTAAAGATAATAAAAGGTGGATAATCTCAATATATAGGGGTCATAAGACAACAATCAAACTCCAATTCTCTAACATAAAATTATTTTTTAAAGAAATCAATCAAGAGATAAAGATCTCAACATCAACTCATCACTATCTAGGCTTTTATCAACATCTACTCATCACTATTTGGTCTTTGAAGCCTCTAACTCTACTATCTAAATGATGCCAATGACAGGTTCATGGCTACCTCAAATCAAATAAAAGAAAATCTAAACTCTAGTAGCTAGATTATAATAATATGGAAATCCTCTGAAAATAAGGAGGTCTCACTAATCAGCTGAATACAAATAAATCCTCAACGATTCGCCTGATGATGATCTCTAACACTTGTCTCTGCATTATAAAATGATGTTGTCCAAATGGACGTTAGTATGTGAAATGTGTGAGTAAGTAAAATGGTTAAATGAAACATGCATCAAGGTAGAATACTATCAATTCAGATAACTCAAATCAAGAGATAAGGAACTCAATCAGGATGTTAAATGTCTATCTAAAGTAAGAACAAAGAGTAGACAATGACCCATCAATATAAATCCAATCCAATCTAATCATAGCACATCTTCCTCACATCTATAACCTTAAATGGAAATTGTACAACATCATTATCAGAATCAAGAACATTCATTCTCTCTCATCAACTATCACTCCTCTAATATCATCCACATTACTATCATGACTGGAAAACGGGATTACTGAATGGGCTTGGAACAAAAGATCATTAGCATGATCCATCAAGGAATTTTATCTGAGAACATTCACAATGAAGTATGATCTCCCTCATCTTTTAAGACTTATTCCGAGTTCACAGAACTGTAAAGAGTGTAAAACTCAAGTCACATCTCATTCAACATAGGGATGGAAACTCTTAGATCCATGAGGTAAGATTAAAGTGTGTTGAATGAAGTTATCACCCCTAATCCTCGAAACTCAACATGAATAGGAATCAACATGTGATGCATGGGACTAGGCCATGGGCATGGCAGTCATACACCAGACAAGAATGGAATGTTACCTCAACTAAAGTATAAGGAATATATGAGATGGCAAAGAATTAATATCTCAGACAAGAATGGAATGTTACCTCAACTAAAGTATAAGGAATATATGAGATGGCAAAGAATTAATGTCTCATCTTAATCAACCCATCACTATCAAAAACTCAGGATCTACTATGGTTTATGACCTTATCATCTCCCCCTTAGCTCAAGGTCATCTCTCTAAGTTTGCAAATCAATTCCCTTTTTCTAAGCTATAAGTACATATCTCCATACGATCAGGGAATCACTTCACTATCCACAAGAACATCTTAAACTTTTTTATTATACTATAGTTGCATATAAAAAATAGTCACTAAGACTCTCTTCAAAGATAACACTCTTAGCTTCCTCCTATCTCTACAAAAATCTTTCTATATTTGTTGTCTTTATTGGCGTACATAGCCACTTTCCACAACTCTTACAATCTAAAATCTTCTTTTTGCCTGCTAACACTCAACTTTTGTGCTCCTATAAATTTAATTGTATGAAACTTGGACTATACTGAAAAACTCATCATCATCTATCCATAAGCCCTAATTGAATTAATTACTCGGGATGACAAAGAATGCTTACATCAGCCTACTCCACATTAACAACTCAAATATACTATCCAGATCTTTATAGCAGTAATAACTTAGAGATTCACACAACTTTACACTATCATGGATACATGCACATCTTAAGCCTCTTCTTATCTAATGAGTTATCCACAATTAATAATTCCTACCTAAGGGGCACTTGTACCCTTCTCATAGCATTACTTTCACTACAAGTCAATGTCTTCATCTCGAACATAAACCATGGAAAGCCTATTAGAGTAAATCTCCAACTAAGACTATCACTGTCACAATGCTATCTCCTTTTTCTCACTACTCCTCAAAGTTCAAGCTTAGAGTCTCGTACTAACATGTGCATCACACACATCCCTCATATTATACCAACCCATAATTACTCACACACTTCCCTCATACTATACAATCCATAACTACTAGGTAAAAATTAAAAATATAGACCTACTAAAATGTCATAACCAATAACTGATCAACGCATCCCCTCTTCACACTCATGTATCACTCACCCATTCACTATACCCCCTTATTTGGCTAAGCTCATAACTCTATGAATTTCACGGGGTTCTCCCGTAAGAATTATGAGCCTAGTTTAGATTTATCACCTCAAAAGTACTATGTTTCCTTATTCAATATCTATACTTCACACTCAACACTCAACTAATACGAATACTATAATACATCAACATAAACCTCTTTCTAGTTTGAGCACACTTTAACACATCCTGACAATAACTCTTTCTCTATACCTCATCATGAAAATCATAGGTTATTTACTACTCTTTTGTCAAAATCATGGCAATCAACTCATCACCTCATTAGTTAACTAATAAATAATAACTCTAGTTACAAGCCTCAATCAATCATCACTCTCACTATCTCGTCCTTTCCTTTCCATCATTGCCCTTCTAGTCCTAGGATGGCTCAATTTTACTCATGAATTACAAAATCTCAAATCACACTCACTCAGGTGGTGACATCAAACTATTGGAAATATAACTTTCCCTCTCATAGGTAACGTCATGAGCAAGTCTTGGATAAGAGAGTCAGGGGTACATTTTGAGCTAACGCAATCACACGATTCACATGAATAATAGTGCATTCTTTTGAATCAATCAACTCAACACACTAGTCAGCTTTTCTCAAGCTTGGTGCAGTCTCTATACCATTCTTATCACTGTATTATAGAGGAACTCATCAAAAAGGGTTTGAACATTACTGTCTCTATCACCTTGTAGACAAAGCATAGTCAAAAGGTTTACAACAATGCACGAATCATCACAGATTTCTCAGGGGATAGCTCTATCACAATTTAGAATCTTAAAGAAGGGAATTTTTTTCTAAATGTCAATGTTACCTCATTTATAGAAGTGGGGCCCTTTCACAACCATAAATAAGATCCTACAGACACGGTTTCATAGACATCCTAAGACACTTTCACTCTATGCTGTGATACCAAGTTTGTCACGCCCTATGAGGGTACCCTTGGCGTGGCCAACACTCAGAGACTATTGCTAGTCTCCAAGCGAACTATTTAGCCTCATCACATTTATCCAATCATAGTTTGACATATCAACAAAATACTATAGATAATAAAAGGTGGACAATCTCAATATATAGGGGCCGTAGGCAAACAATCAAACTCCAATTCTTTGACATAAAAATAGTTTTAAAAGAAATCAATCAAGAAATAAAGATCTCAACATCAACTCATCACTGTCTAGTCTATGAAGCCTTTAACTCTACTATCTAGATAGTGTGAATGACAGGTTCATTGCTACCTCAAATTAAATAAAAGAAAAAATCTAAATTCTAGTAGCTAGATGATAATAATATGGAAATCCTCCGAAAATAAAAAGGTCCCACCAATTAGCTGAATGCGAATAGATCCTCAACAATGCGCCTGTCGATGATCCCTAACACCTGTCTCTGCAACATTTGGCGATGTAGTTAATGAGTTTGAGTTGGACTTACGCTCGCTCAATTCGGTGCTCGATACTCCTCCCAAGACTCAATGCTTATAGATAATCAATCTCAGTCAATCCAATCAAATCTATCATAATCGAGCATTTCGACCTATTAACCATTCAATCAATTCTCAATCACATCTTTCAACAGTTTGACCAATCAATCCCATCAACCTTTCAAGAGTGAATTAGATGACCACATAGGAGGACTTCCAACTTAGACTAGTCTTTAGAGTTCAATTATGCAAACTCATAGGACCATCAAGTTCTATAAACCTATCATCATACTCATATCACAATCATAATCAACATTCTCAAATCAAGACTCTAGACGTAATCCCTAGGTTCACTCATACTATCTTTTATGAAATAACATGTAGGATTTCTGGAATAATGAAAAGTATTTGATCAGTGAAATCAAGTTTATGATGATCATCAACAGATAAAAATACATAAAATATATATATAATTTACAAGACGACATTCAAAGAACATGCATAGAGACTCAATATCTTTATAATCGTTCTATTACCATCAATAGGGCACATGGAAGAACAAATTCATGCTTTTGTTTAGCCTTACATACATGAGAGAGAAAAATCTCTTGAAGAAATCCTTGGTTTGCACTTGAAGATGAAGAACCCTAGCCTCTTTTCTCCTCTTCTTCGCTCTAGGTTCTTAGTGAGAATGTAATAGGGACTTAGGAAACGGTTTAGAATCCTTTTTAGGAAAAAAAAATGATCTATATTGGTTATGGATTAAGTGTAGGAGGAAAGGAAAAAAGTTTAGAATGCCTCTCAAAAAATTAAAAATTTTGAAATTTCGATGGAACAGGTTGGTGAACTAGGTCCGCGACGCAGACTTGTTCCATCCACGTTCATTTCTTTCAAAATATCTTTGATCAATTTTCTAATCTCGAAAAAATAATGGGACGAAAATTAAGTGCAAGTCCACGATCAGTCCTCAATGCAAACTTGTCGCGCACTTTTCTGGAATTGCATTTTCACTTTGAAAAATTATCTTTTCAATCGGTTGCTCTAAAAGTCAACCAAGACTATCTTTCCACATAATTTTTTGTACTAGTCACATTTCCAACCTCGAATATGTCAGAAAAGTTTTGGAAGACGCATTACGCAAGTGTCTCTCATCTAGGGGTATTTTGATAATTTTGTCGGGTGTTACACTTTAACTCAATTTCCAACTTTGGACCTAAAATTTATATAATAACTCCAAATTTTATTCTGACAACTCTCCCAGACTTTGCATTTCAAAACTGATGGAATTAATAAAATTTCATTCTGATCTCTTGATGGCTCAAAAATTCAAAATTGGGCAACTTAAGCTTTCAAAACTCTATTCTTTAGCGAAAATCCAACTTTTTACAAGATTTACAAAAATTAATTTTCAAAACCAATCAAATATGACTCGGAATAACTATTGAGAGGGGTAAAATAATAATTTCTCTGAATATACCAGAAATGACCTTTAAGGTCATTACATAGTCTTGGAATCGCACATCAATCTTTGACTCATCAATATGAGAACAACCATTCAATATTTTGAATCCTTTGACTTAGGTGAGAAGATCATTCCACCATCATTCATAAGTAGAAATCATTTTATAAGAATTCATTCCTCATGAGAATCATCATTGAAAACTCAATTCATCACTTTCCTAATACATACATGAGGTCATTGTAGAATCATAAGCATAGTTCATAATGAAATTTAGGTAAAAGCATGAATTTATGATTAATCAACTTAAATTCATGTAATTTGAATAAAATCATACATAATGATTTAAAATAACACCAATTGACTCATAATTCAAAGAACCCATAATCAATTTCATGAACTCTAGGTAACATGTAGAGAAATTTGCATGAATATTCTTGAAGTCATGTAATTAATAGCAATTCATGCTTAATTAGATCAATAATTATAACATAGAACATAACTCATGCAGTTGAATGAGTAATCGCCAAAATTCAGAAATTTCATACTTGAATTTGGTAGAAAAAATTGAGAATTTATTAGGCTTAATGGATGAAAAGGATCCAAAAATGAATACCCGCATACCTTGAGTGAATTGCTTAAAGAATTTGGAGAATTAATGATAGACTTGAAGAACCATAGGGTTTGCCTTCAATGGAACCTTGGAGCAGAAGAAGACTTAGGAGAATTTAGGATTTGGGTGAAAGTTAGGAATGTGGTGGATAATAGTGTAAAAATGATTATAGGATAATTTATAGAACCAAAATAATGTAGTTTAGATTCTAGAAAAATAGAAGACGTAAAACATTCTATTATTAATACTATCGAATAGTTTTTATGGACATCTTTTACGGTCCATAAAACTATGGACGAGCCGTGAAAGGCTTCCCTAGAAAGCAAAGGGAATCCAAGTCTCTGATGATTTTATACATGTGCCAACGAAGGTCTGTGATTCCTTCTATGGGAAATAGAATCATCTTGTAGATCCACCCCTCATTCCTAAAAATGTTTTATGTAATAGTAACTTTCACAATTTGAATTCATGATCCATAAAACCATATTGTGATCTATACGTGGACTCGTACTGTCTATGTCCACTTTATTTAGTCTCTAAATCTACACTACAAACTCATTCTATGAGCCATATATGAGACTACGACCTACAGTCCTCCCTCGTGGTTCTGAGTCCAATGATCAAAATGACCTACAGGTTTCACAAGCACCTTTTTATGGCTCCTGGAATCATTGAAGTTTCATATAAAAGGGTTTGTGGTTCCTATTCCAGTATCAGTTCTAAACTTTTTCTTTTTGATTCTCACTTTCGAACTTTTGTGGTATTACAATATACATCTTGGGGAATATTTTTCCTCGAATGAGATTGAACTAAGCCAGAATAGAGTAAGAAAGGAGAATTAACACCCTATCATGAATGCAACAACTCATTTAAGTACATAACTATGACATTTTTTTTTTTGAAATTTTTATAAAACATCGGGTAAAATCATTTTATGAACATGCATGCATATGAAGAAACATGAAATGCTAGTTAAGAATAGACATGAGGAGCTAACACTTTATAAAACCAATCCATACCAAAGTATCACCAAAACCCGAATAAGCTCATAACATACTAGATAAAGTACCATGTTGAGTTTTCAGATCCATAGAAGGGTAGGGCTAAGCTCATCAACGACTATCTTTATCATTCTTAGCAACCTATGCACGATGCCTCAACTTGTGACCAGCCTCACTACAACCAAAACATGCTCTAGAATAAACTAAAATATCTTGAATGGTTTCTCCAGTACTTATGACATTTGAAAAAAGTTTGTCCATTGGTGCCATCACCCTAATGCTTAGGTATCGACATCCTATCCTTGTTAAACTTAGGCCTCGAAGCGCTACCAAAAGATGAGCCAGTATTGGTCCGAGTCCTCTTAGTCATCCTAGGACCCTCTTTAATCTATTCTTTTTTTATTTGCTTAGCATAAATCATCAGTCTAGAGATATTTATTTCTTTTATTAATATAACAATTATACACTCTTTAGCAACCAAATTTGTGACCGTCAAAATGAACTTCCTCATGCAGGCTAAAGGTCATCCATCAAAGTCGGCGCATATCTATACAACTTCATGAACTTGAGGGCATACTCCCTCACACTCATATTCCCTTCCTTTAAGTTAATAAATTCTAACACCTTTGTCTCCCTCAATTCTAATGGAAAGAAAGAATCAAGAAAATCAACCTTGAAATCCTTCCAGCTCATAGGGTCCTCTTCGAATTTTTTCGTGTTCCATTGATTGTACCATACTTAAGCAACTCCTTTATGTTAATAGGCTACTAACTCTATATTCTCCTCCGACGTTACACCCAGAATAGCCATGATCTTGTATATCTATCAATGAAGTCTTGTGGATCCTCATCCAACTTGGAATCATGGAAATCCAATAGGTTCATCCTTGTAAAATCTCAAACCCTTATTACCATCGAAACCACATTAAGAAGAGCTACTTCCCCTTGATTTAATTAAGTAGTCATAGCTTGGCCAAGCATTGAAAATAGCAATCAGAAACTCGCCATTAGTCACTTGTTCAGCCAAAGGATCATTAGGGACTTGAGGTGCTTATCCCTTATTAGTGTTAACTTCAGCTTAGATCGGGGCTCTTATTAGAGGCACCTTTCTGAAATCACAAAGAACAATTGTTAGAGGAAAGAACTTTAGAGCACAACTCTATCACACAACATAGAACATGAAAGAAGTGAGACTTTTATACCTTATGGCCTCCTACTAATATATGTGGCATGCTTTACACTCATGAATAAGACTCTACTTGATACAACATGTTAGACTCCATAGGACACTTTAAATCTTGTCGTATAATACCAAGTTTATCACAACTCAAGATAGCCCTTAGGTGTGACACGAAGATTAGAATTCCTAAAGAAACCCCAAACCAACCCACTTAGTATATCAAGCATTACGGTAAGTAAAGACATCATAGAATCATAAAGAGGAAGGAAACCCTCAAGGTAGAAATTTCTAAATGAAAGTAACCTTAGGTAACTATGCCCAATTAAATGGACTTACACATTTTTATCTAACATCCCTCTAGTATCATAGATGGTATCATAGGATAAGCTCCTATCTCACCAAGTAAAAGTAGTAAGAATCAAGTCTAAAACATAAATGTCATAACCCAATACTAGGGCCTAGTCATAATACAGTGAATAAGGAACCTCACCCAAGCCTTCTTAGCACATCAAGCATTTCATATGTAATGAACATAAATAAATGCGAAAATAAAGGGAAACAGTACTAAGGGAGAATCAAGTATAAAACAAGACTAAGTAATAAACTTCCATCATGTCTAAAAAAACCTCTAGCATTAGATATGGTTAGGGTTAAGACATGTTCCTATCTCACCCTCAAATGAAATTGATAAAGAGATATAACAAGGTAATCTAAAAGTCTTGATATAACTCAATCTTGAAAGAAAATAGGATATTTTCCCTGAACTAGAGGACTCACCAACTCTTGTCTTCAAAACGTCCACAAGCTAGCCACGTGGAGGAGAAGGAGCACCGGTCTCTACATGGTGAGATCATATAGGCAAAAGTATATGTTAGTATTTCGAATATACTAAGTATGTGAGATGCAATGCAACAAAGGAAACATACTATCATATTAAGCAATATGCATAATCATAACAAAGTAATATAGCTCAAGAGATAATAAATGATCCATGCATCATTAAAATATAATTTGAAGAAACATAAACATCTTAAGTCATCATATACATACTTTGTGGGAGGAGACTATAACTGACATATAAGACCATGTGAGCTACTATATGAAATCCAACATAACCTGCTAAGTTGGTTGGGGAGATTACTCGCCAAGCAGAACTCCGTCAATTTATGTATGCATATCTTTAACTTTAACTTTATGCTTTCACGGATCTACTAGCCTTAGGCTATGAGGTCTCCTATAGTGGCACATAGTTTTAGGAATGAGTTTGTTATTAGGATTCCCTTGGGTGGGTAACCTTAATGCCCACCAGACTGAATCTTATCTCAAGCCTTTGTGATACTAAGTCAAGTCCCATGGAATATTTATAACATGATCATATGAATATACATACTTAAGCTTTAAAATATAACTTCATCGTGATAGGAGTAGCTCATTAAAACCTTAGGATCCATTCAAGTAAAACTTGTCCTTATCACAAAAGGATCCATCTTTGGTGAGAATTATCCTTTCACCATATTTTATAACATCATAAAAGAACTTCATAAATATTTTGTAACTTTCATAAACATTTAGTTGAAGCCCTTATATTTTATAACATGCTTCATTTGGACATAACATAAAACTTGGAGAGTTTGATGCATGGAAGCTTTGAAAATATATAATGAAAGAAGAACATGCATAAACTTCATTAAACTCTCCATTTGAAACCATTTGTAAAAATAACTCACCATAAGCATTTAAAACCCTATGTAGTAGCTCATGAAAACATCTTATGAATCATCAAACTTTTATAATATAGCCTAGCTTCATAGAATAATACAACATTGGGCAATAAATACATCATGATATCATAAAACTCATGAAGATTTTATAACTTGAAACTAAGTAGAATAGTGAAATTACTTAGGCTTCATGGGTGGAGGTAACCTACGAATCAAACCCACATACCTTATTGGAAAACTAGAAGAGAAACTTTAGATTTGGGGAAGAAGACCTTGAAACCCTAGCTTTTTTGTCTTCTTGATCCTTAGGAGTTGAAATTCTTAGGAGAATTTTGGGAGAGATTAGAGTTGAGAGTGAATGAGCATGTAATGGTAGGATTGGAGACTGATATGGGCAGTAATAGGCCTTAAATGACGTTGTATTGAACTTAGGGTGCGAGTAAATGCCAAATTTGACCTTTATTAAAACACTTTGGGGTAGGACTATGACCCAGGTCTATGAGTCGTAGATCATTCTATGTCTCGTAGTTCGAGGTATCATCCTGATTACACCTAAAATTCTTAAAAACTAGTCTCTGAAACTCAATCTACGAATCTATGTCCCATAGTAAATCTATAGGTCATAAAGAGCCCTTGTAGAACCACCCCATATTTAGAAAATTCCTCACCTCAGACCCAAACCATGAAACATTTTTCATGACTCATCAACTGGACTATAATCCGTATAATGCCATCGTCTGGTTACACTTCCTCAACTTCAGAAACCTATTTTAATCCCTTAGTATATGAGCCAATGTCTACGACTCATAGTGTAACAATCCATCTTAAGATGAGAATTTCCATATCAACAAAAACACAGAAGAGATGTCGGATATATACATAAACAAGTCTTACCTACTAGTGACGATTTTAAAGCCGTGTGGGCCTAGTCCTAAAGCGGACAATATCACTACTGGGTTGGGTTGTTACACGTAGACCATTCTATGGGTCATAGAATCCCTTCATTGCTTGACTCACAGACTTCCAAAATTTTACCAAGTCTAACACCCATCCACGAGACCTATCTACCATCCGTAAAATCAACCACGAGCCATAGACGGGCTCATACTTACGTATACCAAAATCCAATTTTGTAATTCCTACTAGATTCCAACCTTTTACCCAATGAGGCCTTACAATAAATCTCAAGCGGATAACCCTTGAATCAAGAGGACTCACCATTCAAGTGACCAACAACTTCAACTAGTCACGAGCCAGGTGTGTAGAGTGATCGTCAAATCCTATATTATAATACAATGCAGGCAAAGAAGTATGTGTTAGTATTTTGAATTTACTAAGTATGTGAGTAATGCAATGAAAAATATCATGGTGTGTAATTGACCAATTTAGAAAACATTATAAGAAAATCATTAAAACATAATAGTAAATCATCAACAAGTGCAATGCAATTTAAGGAATCATAGTAAAGCCTTAGGGAAACATGTGTAATGTAGGGATAGTCATAAGTCATAGTAGAAAATTGTAAAAGCTTGTAAGCTTCATAAGTCATACTGAAAATCATGAAATATAATGAGAGAAACCATAACTGAGATATAATCATGTGAGCTAAAGCATGAGGTATGGTGTTTTGCCCACCAAAAAGGGCTCAATATGCTTGCCAAGGAATAAAGACATGTATTAGATGGATCTGTTAGTGTCATTAAGTGAATCGGGTACTCATCTTTAGTTCTTTAGACTTAGGTACCTGTCTCTAGTTTTGAGATTTTCATACTTGTCTCTAATCTCTTACCTACGGTGGCACATAGTTTTGGGATATGGGTACTCGCCTCTAATCAAACTTGGTGTTACAATACTCTCACAAAAATAGTTATGCATACATTATTAAGTCATAAAGTCATGTCATGTGGAAACGCAATATCTAATTACCAATTCATTTTTTCCAAAAAAAGTCATAATCTTATAATATCTCCTTAATTTTTTATTCATCAATGTGAGAAATATGTTCGAACATCTTGAATCCTTGAGTTAGGTGAGAAGATCATTTCACTATCATTCATAAGTATAATCATTTCATAAGCATTCATTCCTTATGAGAATCATCATTTAAAACTCAATTCGTAACTTTCATAATACATGCATGAAGTCCTTGTAGAATCATAATCATAGATCATCATGAAATTTAAACTAAAAGTGTGGGTTCACAATTAATCAGCTTGAAATCATGTAATTTGAATGAAATCATGTAAAATAACATCAATTGCATCATAGTTTAAAGAATCAATAATCAATTTTCTGAACCCTAGGTAGCATGTAAAGAAATACATGAATATTCTTGAAATCGTGTAATAAATAGTAATTCATGCATAATTAGATCAATAATCATAGCACTGAACATAATGTATGCAATTGAATCAGAATTCATCAATACCTATAAATTTCATACTTGAATTTGATAGGAAAAGTTTGAGAATTTGTTGAGCTTCATAGATGGAAAGAATCTTTGAATGAATACCCACATATTTTGTATGAATTGCTTCAAGAACTTTTGGGAATTAATGATGGAATTATAGAAACCTTGCTTTAACCTTCAATAGAATCTTGGAAAAGAAGAAGACTTAGAAGAATTTAGAATTTGGATGAAAATTCCAAATGGTATGGAATGGAAGTGTGGAAATGGTTATAGGGTATTTTATAGGACCAAAATGACATAATTTAGGCATTAGGAGAATAGAAAATGTCTGACATACTTTGTTATTAAAACTGTTTGACAGGTTATATGGATACTTTCTACTGTTCATAGAACTATCGACGAGTTGCGAAAGGCATTTGTATAAAGCAAGGTAAAATTCAAGTCTCTAAAGTTTTATATGGATGCTAACTGTGGTCCACGGTTCCTTCCATGGGTCATGGATTCTTTTCATAGAACCACCCCTCATACTTGAAAATTTTCTAAGTACTAGTAACTTTAACTATTTGAATTCATGATTCATAAATTATATAATGACCCATACATAGACTCGTACTATCTAAGTCCACTTTTTTTTAATCACTGAATTTACTCTATAGACTCATTCTATTAACCATAAAGAGGACCACAGCCTGTCAGCCCCCCTAGTTGTTTTAAGTCTGATGATCCAAATGACCAAGCATCCTTTTATGGCTTGTGGAATCATCCATGTTTTGTACAAAAGGGCTTGTGGTTCTTGTACTAGTATTAGTTATGAATTGTTTTTTATTCTGACTTTTAACCATTTGGGGTATTACAATATACTTCTTGTCACGCCCCAAAGAGAGGGGAGGCGCGATTGGCACCCAATACCATTATTGGCTATGTAAGCCACTAAACATGCTAGTTAACTAAACTTTGGACCAGAAGAAAATTGGGCAGCATAATGTTTAGAAAAAAAAGGAAACTAAGCCGGGACCATTTAAGTCATGACCTGGTCAATAGAAAATCATGTACATTAGGATAAGTAAACTCAAACGATAAAGTACTAGCTAGCCGACAAGGCTGCCACCACAAAGGTACAAGCACACACCATATATACATGCTAATCTTCTAGCTGGAGACTGAAAGACACCAAAGGACCAACCCACAATAACATGTCCACAATAGCCTCTATGAGAACCACTAACACTGTCGGGACAGGGCCCCGACATACCCAACTGTACAACAAAAAGTAAACATCCTATGAAAGCTCCAAGAAGAGGTGAAGCTTACCAACTCATAGCTGAATGGGGCTCCTAGTGGAGGGGTAAATCAGAACCCCTACCTGAACCTGCACGCACAAAATAAAATGCAGCATCCCCAGGCAGAGGGACGTCAGTACGAATAAACATGTAGTGGTATGTAAGGCAGGAAGTAAAATCATAGATAACCGTTGTAAAAAGGTTAATAGAAATACTACCTGTAACCAAAACTCAAGAAGCCTTAATGGCCAATAAGCCACCTCCTAATGATAAAAATAATGCATGGTATGCTCGAGTATCGCATGTCGTGAATACATATATATAGATGCAAATGCATGACATACCCAACCAAATGCTAGCACTAGTAGTCCTTTCCGGTAGCTAACCGATATCATATCTGCCAACCTGTGGCCATCTGTACCATATACATATATATAGTTGGGCAAAATAGGCCCCATATCTTCGATTATAGCTCAAAGTCCATGCATAACGTGCAATGTATGATATGAATGATGAATGTACAGAGTAAGCCATAGCAAGAACTTAGCCAATCTTAGCTCATCGGTACACTTATTCTCATAGCATCACAGTCATTGTCATTCGGTACACTTATTCTCATAGCATCACAGTCATTGTCATTCAGCCAATCTTGGCTCATTGGTACACTCATTATCATAGCATCATAATCATTATCATTCAGCCCCCTCGTGGTTTTAAGTTTGATGATCCAAATGACCAAGCATCCTTTTATGGCTTGTGGAATCATCCATGTTTTGTACAAAAGGGCTTGTGGTTCTTGTACTAGTATTAGTTATGAATTGTTTTTTATTCTGACTTTTTAACATTTGGGGTATTACAATACACTTCTTGTCACGCCCCAAAGAAAGGGGAGGCGCGACTGGCCCCTGATACCATTACTGGCTGGGTAAGCCACTAAACATGCTAGTTAACTAAACTTTGGACCAGAAGAAAATTGGGCAGCATAATGTTTAGAAAAAAAGGAAACTAAGCCGGGACTGTTTAGGTCATGACCTGGTCAACAACAAATTATGTACATCAGGATAAGTAAACTCAAACGATAAAGTACTAGCTAGCCGACAAGGCTGCCACCACAGAGGTACAGGCACACACCATATATACATGCCAATTTTATGACTGGAGACTGAAAGACACAAAAGGACCAACCCACAATAACATGTCCACAATAGCCTCTATGAGAACCACTAACACTGTTGGGACAGGGCCCCGACATACCCAACTGTACAACAAAAAGTAAACATCCTATGAAAGCTCCAGGAAGAGGTGGAGCTTACCAACTCATAGCTAAATGGGGCTCCTAGTGGAGGGGTAAATCAGAACCCATACCTGAACCTGCACGCACAAAATAAAATGCAGTGTCTCCAGGCAGAGGGGCGTCCGTACGAATAAGCATGTACTAGTATGTAAGGTAGGAAGTAAAATCATAGATAACCATAATAAAAAGGTTAATAGAAATACTACCTGTAACCAAAACTCAAGTAGCCTTAATGGCCAATAAGCCACCTCCTAGTGATAAAAAAATGCATGGTATGCTCGAGTATCACATGTCATGAATATATATATATATATATATATATATATGTAAATGCATGACATACTCAACCAAATGCTAGCATTGATGGTCCTTTCCGGTAGCTAACCGGCATCATATCTGTCAATCTGTGGCCATCTGTACCATATACATATATATAGTTGGGCAAATAGGCCCCATACCTTTGATTATAGCTCGAAGTCCATGCATAACGTGCAATGTATGATATGAATGTTGAATGCACATAGTAAGCCATAACAAGAACTTAGCCAATCTTGGCTCATCGATACACTTATTCTCATAGCATCATAGTCATTGTCATTCAGCCAATCTTGGCTCATTGGTACACTTATTCTCATAGCATCATAATCATTGTCATTGCATATAAATATGGCTCTGGGATCATACATGTCTTTAAAACAAGTTTGGGAATTTAACCCAACATTTAGAGTGAAGCCTTAACTTTGAAAATGTTCATAAAGGTGCTTTACATAATGATTATATTTGGTCTCATGTCAATTAGTAAAAGAATGTATTTAAACAGGATCAAGTGCCTTAGTAGTTTAGACAGGAGCATTTCACTTGAAAATATTGGAAACCAACGCATTACTTGAAAAACTTTTCAATTATATTTTTGTATGAAAGAAGGACTGATTTTGAATACTACATTCCCTTTGCATTCTACATTTATTTTAATGGCACTACACCAAGAAAAGAAATGCCTCGAACATATGAATAGGTAGCCGGTAAACCGACAAAATGATATATAGAAATTGAATGTCCAGTTTAAGCGAATGAATGAAATTCCAACTTAATACCATCGTGAATATAACTCAGCTACAATCCCAATGCCTTTCACAGAGGGTCTTTCTAGCAACAGAGTAGTAAGTATAACATTCGACGTTTTGGGAAACTTCCCGGATTTCGTGCTAAAAGGAGAGATGGAGCTTAGCCTTAACATACCTCTCCAACAAACATCCAATTGCCAAAAGTTTCTTCACGAAAGTTGTTCCTTAAGTCCTAAGCTTCGCAACGACTATATATACACATCTTAAAGACACCTATAAACAGTAAAAAATTCTGCATTAATGACCAGATTCGGCAAGGAGCATTTACGCGAGGAAATGTCCGTAAAACTTCGTAAAAATGACCGTAAAAGATCCCCAAAATTACTACCTGAACACACCAGATGCAAACCAACAATAACCAGCAAGAACACCATTTTTTTACACTCCAAAAACAGATCCAAACATAGCTAATAGGAGGGGGAAACAATTGCAAAGCGTAATGCACGCATTTCTAGGTACGGGGACGAATTTTAACGTTAAAAACGCGAAAAACTTACCTAAATCACTTAGAGAGAACTCTTGAGAGTTTTCTCTTCAGTTACATACTAGTTTGGGACGAAAATAGCTCATTTTCTGAGCTTTAAAATGTCAAAATAGCCGACATTAAGTTGGGTCAACTCGACCCGACCCATGACCCGGTTTCCAGCTCGGGCAGTCTTGGTAAAATGGTCATAACTCTTTATTCTGAGGTCGGTTTGATGCGCAATTTTTTGCGTTGCAAACTAGACTCATAGATATTCAATTTGATAGGTCATGAACCTTCTAAGTCCTTGTATTTTGGGAGATATGGCATGATACATTTGACCCAAATTTAAGAAGGATTTCTTAAAGAAACTTACGGTAACTTTTGCCAACCTCTATCTTGCAACTTTCTTGATTCCAAAATATAATGTATGACCTTTGTGCTATTAAAATAGCTTAAAGAAATCCATTATTAGCAAATTATACACTTTTAGTCCCATCCGAAAAGTGAAACCTAGTTTAAACCTTCCAAAAAGGGCGAGGTGCCACTCGGGCCATTTCTTTAACCCCGAATGTGCATTTAGGGTATTCCTTTGCCTTAAAACTTTAGGTCCTTGATATTACCACTTATTGGCAGCCTTATTATCCCAAGGTGCTAAAAAAAATTGCATATGCCTTATATAACGCCACACTATTTATATAATGGAAGACGAAAACCACGAGGTCTCACACTTCTTTAGGAACATGCGCGTTCGAATGATATTCAACTTAACCCAAAAAGAGTAAGGAAGGAGAACTAAAACCCCATCATAAATACATACCTCATTCAAATACATAATTATGAAATTCTTTTTCAAAATTTTCTTGAAACATAGCATAAAATCATTTTCATAAACATGCATGTATATGAAGGGACATAAAAAGTTGAAACATAAGAATAGATATAAGAAGCTAACATTTTTTAAAGTCAATCCATACCCAAGTATCACCAAATTCCAAAGAAGCTCATAACAAATCAAATGAAGCACCATACTAAGTCTTCACACCCATGGAAGGGCACGACTAAGCTGGTCGATGACTATCCATATCATTCTTAGAAGGCCATTAACAATGTCTCAACTTTTTACTAACCTCACCATGATCAAATCTAGAATTGGGTAAACAATCTCCCGAATGGTTCCCCCACAATTATGGCATATGGGAAAGGTCTGGCAATTAGTGCCATCACCCCGATGCTTAGAGATAGACATCCTAGCCTTGTTAAACTTAGTCCCCCAAAGCACTATAAGAAAATGAGTCACTCTTGGTCCAAGCCCTCTTAGTCATACTAGCATACTCTTTAATCTTTTCCTCTTCAATTTGCTTCACATAAGTCATGAGTCTAAAGATATTCATTTTCTTGATTAACATAGTGGTCTTACACTCTTTAACAACCAAATTCAAGATCACTAAAATGAACTTACTCATGAGGGATCAAGGGTCGTTGTCACGCCCTGGGAGGGTACCCTTGGCGTGGCCGGCACTCGGAGATATTGCTAGTCCCCAAGCGAACCACTTAGCCTCCTCACATCATTCAATCACATACTTCTAATGAACAGCGGAAATTATATGCAAGTAATGGACACATCTCATCTAAAGTCCTCAAGGAATATAGATAAAATAATGAAGGCTAGTAGAAAGAACTAGCTCACAATCTCAACATCAATACTCGACACCTGTCTATAAAGCCTCTATCACTAAATCATGTGGTGCCAATGACAGACCCATGGCTACCTAAAGCAAAATAAGAAAATCATCCAATCCTAACTCTAAAGCATGATGAAATAAAATAATGGTTCCTCCGGAGTAGGGGAGGCTCACCAAATCAGCTTCGAATTTCTGATCTTCAACGAAGCGCCTGTTGATGATCTCTAGTACCTGCCTCTGCATCATAAAATGATGCAGTCCAAAGTGGACGTCAGTACTTGGAATGTACTGGTATGTAAAATGGCTGAATAAAACAGAAACCGGTAGAAAATATGGAAAGTAACATCAAGTCAAAATAAACATCATAATCACATTAACCGCCAGCTTGCCCATCTACGAAAGAGTACAGAGTGGACAAGTGACACACCCTTATCTCAGACTCATCAAAAGTCTCAACTCATCACATGAATCGTCTCAGAGGACTTCACCATCTCTCATAACATCTCATCTAGACTCAGAGTAAGGTACGAATTTTCCCAGGAGTTTCTCTTAACCGACAACACACCTATGAGCCAGTGAATGTACAACAATCACCCTGATGTTGCCACAGTGGTCCCAAACTTGCCAGGTAAGGAAACACTGGATCCCATATCAATATACCCGACATGGAATCAAACCGAATAGATCCTCTATTACTTTCAGAGACTGTTAAACCTCGAGGGAAACCATATGTATATATGTGATGGTTTAAGCCTCTCCTACGTTTAGCGACGTAGTTAATGAGTTTGAGTGGGACTCACTCCTGCTCATTCCGGTGCTCAATACTCCTCCCGACTCACTGCTCATAAAATCAACCTCAACCAGTCTCATAGGGATTCACTCCTCGTCAACGGCTGCCAGTCTCATAGGGACCCACTCCCCATCCACGACTGATATTTCACCGGGACTTTGGCCCCTTCATCAATTATCTCATAGGGACTTCCACCCTAGCATCACATCTCATAGGGATTTTAACCCTATCATCAACACCTCCTCAATGACTCAAGATTATATAACCGTCATTAGGAAATAAGCGAATAACACATCGGTAGAGTTCATTTATAGAGACTTATAAAACAATCAAGATTTCATCAACTCATCATCACAGTCAACAATCCCAATGCAAGGCTCTAAACTCAAATCTCAAGTGCATCATGCATACTTTTCAAATTAGTCATGTAGGGTTATGCAAATTCCATGAAGGTATTCGATTTAAGAAAACAATTAGTATGATGATCATCAACATAGAAAACATGAAATTTCAAATATAATTTTCAGGAAAATCCATCAAAGAAATCATGCATGTAGACTCTTCAATCATCAATTCAACTACGCCCTCTATGGGGCACATGAGAGAACAATCCCATGTTTTAGTTTAGCCTTACATACCTGTGATGCAACTTGTTCAACCGGGTGATGTCGAGGATCTCTTCTCGTATTTCTCACCCCAAGCCTTTCTCTCCTCTCCTTAAGCCCTAGCCTTGTTAGATTTTGGAATAGGACTCAGAATATGGGTTTTTAGGTTCTTTTCGTGTAGAAACAACCTTACTAGCTGGGTATTAGTGTTTAGGAGGGGTTAGGGATTGACCGGAATTCCCCTCGAAATAAATTAGAAATTTCCAGTTCGGAAAATACACGGTCCGCGACGCGGACCTATCGCAAACTGTGCATTTTTAGAAAAGTATTTTTAAATGAGTTTTCTCCATCCCGTCGAAAATCTGGTAAAATATATAAGTGTCCCTCCGCGGCAGGTGCGCGTCGCACTTCTGTCGCGGACAGTCACTATTTTGTGACTTGGATCGAAAATTTATCTTTCGATCGGGTCGTCCTAAAATTCGACCCCGACCATTTTCCCGCTCTATTTTCCATGCTAATCACGAATCCGGTCCCGGATTTTCCATACAAGCCCCAGAAGATGCATTACGCACATACCCTCACTCTAGGGGCATTTTGGTAATTTTACCGAGTGTCACATCATCTCCCCCTTGGGATCATTCATCCTTGAATGAGGAGTAGAGATGGGGATTAAGGCACAAATAGACTCAAGACTCATCCCCACACTAAATTCAATAAATCAACCCTCGACTCAATGATAGTAAGTCACATAAAAGAATAGAACACTTAGCTTAGTGAAGAGTAAGGATTTTTACCTTCAGTCCTTTCACCATCAGTTGGCACGAATAGGTGCGGATACTTTGCCTTCATCTCCTCCTCAGCTTCCCATGTGGCTTCTTCAACGAATTGATTCCTCCACAGGACTTTGACTGAGGCTATTTCTTTGTTCCTTAGTTTACGAATCTGACGATCAAGAATTTGAACCGAAACCTCCTCGTAAGATAGGTTATCCTTCACCCCAATGCTACCGACAGGGATCACCAAGGCCGGATTTCCCAAGCATTTCTTTAGCATTGACACATGGAACACCGGGTGCACCCCATCTAACTCGGAAGGCAACTCTAACTCGTAAGCCACCTTCCCAATTCTCTTTACGATTTGATAGGTTCCAACATAACGTGGACTCAACTTTCCTTTCTTCCCAAACCTTAGGACACCCTTCATAGGTGATACTTTCAAGTACACCCAATCGTCCACTTCAAACTCTAAGTCTCTCCTTCTCACGTCGGTGTAAGATTTTTGGCAACTTTGGGCAGTTTTTAACCTCTCTCTAATGACCTTGACCTTCTCCATCGACTGGGGAACAAGATCAGGCCCAATGAGCTTCGCCTCCAACCTCAAACCACCCAATAGGCGATCTACACCTTATTCTGTACAAGGCTTCATAAGGAGCCATTTGAATGCTTGCATGATAACTATTGTTATATGCAAATTCAGCCAGTAGCAAATGGTCATCCCAATTCCCTTTGAAGTCAAGGACACAAGCTCTCAACATATCCTCCAGTGTTTGAATTGTACACTTCGCCTGACCATCCGTCTGTGGATGGAAAGCCGTACTCAGGTTCACCTTAGTACCCAAACTTTTCTGAAATGATCTCCAAAACTGGGAGGTAAATTGGGCTCCTCTGTCCGAGATGATGGACAAGGGGACTCCATGCAACCTCACAATCTCCTGGATGTACAACTTGGCATACTCTTCCGCAGTGTTCGTTGTCTTGACTGCCAAGAAGTGAGCTAATTTAGTCATTCTATCCACGATCACCCATATCGAATCATGTTTCTTTCGAGACCTTTGCAGACCAGTGATAAAGACCATATTAATCATCTCCCATTTCCACTCAGGAATTTCAAAGTTCTGAGCCAATCCACATGGCCTTTGATGCTCAACCTTCACTTGTTGGCAATTTGGGCATTTCGAAATGAACTCTGCGATGTCCCTCTTCATTCCGTTCCACCAATAAACCTCCCTTAAGTCATGGTATATTTTGGTGGAGCCAGGATGAATGGAATATCTAGTGTTATGAGCTTCTGCCATGATTCTGTCTCGTATGCCATCAACATCTGGGACACACAATCGACTTTGATATCTTAACACTCCATCTCCCCCTTTGGAGAAGACCATCACCCTCTGATTTTGGACATCCTCCTTTAATTGAAGTATGACAGGGTCTTGGTCTTGTTTTTCCTTCGCCTACACCACTAACGAGGAAGCAGACCCGTCCTGGACATTAACTCCTCCTTCGTGGTTCTCCTCAAGTCGGACTCCCAATCGAGCCAACCGGTGCACCTCCTTGGCTAACTCCCTCTTTCCTTCCCCCACATGGGCTGTGCTACCCTTTGATAACCTGCTAAGGGCATCAGCAACAACGTTAGCTTTACATGGGTGATAGTGAATGCTCATGTCATAATCCTTGAGCAATTCTAACCATCTCCTCTGTCGCAAATTGAGCTCTTTCTGGCTAAAAACATACTGCAAACTCTTGTGGTCAGTGAACACATCCACATGCACTCCGTACAAGTAGTGACGCCAAATTTTAAGTGCAAACACTACTGCTGCCAACTCGAGGTCATGGGTTGGGTAGTTCCTTTCATGAACCTTGAGTTGCCTGGAAGCATAAGCTATCACTTTCCCCCTCTGCATTAATACGCATCCCAATCCAACCAGCGAGGCATCACAATAAATTACAAAGTCTTCGGTCCCGTCGGGTAAGGTTAGGACTGGTGCAGTAGTTAACCTTGTTTTCAATTCCTGGAAACTCTTTTCACATTTTTCGGACCACTGGAACTTGACCTTCTTCTGAGTCAATTTGGTCAATGGCGCGGATAGGGAAGAAAATCCCTCCACAAACCTGCGGTAGTAGCCTGCCAGCCCCACGAAACTTCTAATATCAGTCGGAGTGGTCGGTCGGGGCCAGTTCTTAACCGCTTCAATCTTTTGGGCATCCACTCGAATACCATCACCGGAAACAACGTGGCCTAGGAAAGCCGCTGACTCACGCCAGAATTCGCATTTGGAGAACTTTGCATACAACTCATGGTCCTTAAGAGTTTGGAGGACCACTCTGAGGTGGTTGGCATGCTCCTCCTCACTTCTTGAATACACCAGGATGTCGTCGATGAACATAATCACAAACAAATCAAGATATGGCTTGAACACTCTATTCATCAAGTCCATAAAGGCGGCAAGTGCATTCGTCAGTCCAAAGGACATGACCAAGAACTCAAAATGGCCATATCTAGTCCTGAATGCCGTCTTTGGAATGTCACACTCCCTTACCTTCAACTGATGGTAGCCAGATCTAAGGTCTAT
This sequence comes from Solanum rostratum, assembly GCA_029948455.1. Classification (NCBI taxonomy): domain Eukaryota; kingdom Viridiplantae; phylum Streptophyta; class Magnoliopsida; order Solanales; family Solanaceae; genus Solanum; species Solanum rostratum. Next base: position 50,412,171 of record CM057047.1, on the reverse strand, counting down.
CTTATGAAGCAAGAGGCGCCCGGAAGTTGGTCAAACAAATCATCTATCCTTGGGAGGGGATATTTGTTCTTTATCGTGACCTTGTTCAGTTGCCTATAATCGATACACATTCTAAGGGACCCATCTTTCTTCCTCACGAATAAAACAGGGGCACCCCATGGTGAAACACTTGGCCTAATAAAGCCCTTTTCTAGCAAATCTTTTAGTTGCTCCTTCAATTCTTTCAACTCAGCGGGGGCCATCCTGTAAGGTGGGATCGAAATAGGCTGGGTATCTGGAAGAACATCAATCCCAAAGCCAATCTCCCTATCGGGAGGGACTCCGGGCAGATCATCAGGAAAGACTTCTGGAAACTAGTTGACAACCGGAACTGACTCAAGAGTTGGGGACTCCACATCATCAGACTTCACTCTCACCAAGTGATAAATACAGCCTTTGGAAATTAACTTCCGGGCTTTAAGATATGAGATAAACCTCCCCTTAGGTTTCACTGAGTCACCCTTCCACTCTAGAACTGATTCATTTGGAAACTGGAACTTAACCATTCGGGATCTACAATCCACAGAGGCATAACAGGCGTGAAGCCAATCCATGCCGAGGATCAAATCAAAGTCAACCATCTTTAACTCGATCAAATCAATAATGGTGTCCCTATGATGGATGGAGACTACACAAGCTCTATAGACTCTTTCAGCTCGAATAGACTCACCCACCGGAGTAGAAACATCAAAGGGTTCAAGAAGACTCTCGGGGGCTTTTTCAAATTTACTGGCCACATAGGGAGTTACAAACGACAATGTAGCACCAGGGTCCATCAAAACATAACAATCAAAAGTAAAGACTCGGATCATACCCCTCACAACGTCTGGAGAATTTTCCTAATCTTGGCGACTCCCTATAGCATATAGGCGATTTGTCGCCCCGCCTGTACCTGACGTAGTAGCCCTCGGGTTCCCTCTAACCGGTGGGGCCGATGCAGCAGACTGGGCCTGGCCAGCCCGTTTTGGATAATCCTTTTTGTAGTGGCCTACTTGGCTACACCCGAAACATGCATCATTCCTGTCACGGTATCTCCCCCAGTGCGTCTTTCCACAATTATCACAGGTGGCCTACTCTGAGAACCTTGAGCCACACTAGCTTGGGACTGGGGTCCGTGGGTCCCTGTATTCTGGAACCTTTGATCATACGTGCCTTTAGGCACAGGTGCGGTAGCAGCTGAGGGTGCTGGAAATCGATTCCCATTTCCTCTCCTTTCACCCTCATGGTTGGATGTCTTAGCCCTCTTGCGCTTGAAGTCTTCCCTGTCCTATTGTCTTTCTTCGTCAGCTTGCTGCACGAATGTCATCAGTCGCCCGATGTCCATGTCACTCAAAAGCATAGCTCCTCTCCCATTTCTCTTGGGTCCTCTGTTCAACCCATCTACATACATTCCCATCCTTCCCCTCATGTTAGCAACAATGTCTGGAGCATAGCGGGATAGTTGCGTGAATTTCAACCCATACTCCTGCACGGTCATGGAGCCCTGCTTTAGATTCAGGAACTCCCTCACCTTAGCCTCTCTTGTCTCCCTTGGGACAAAGCGTCCGAAGAACGCCTCTTCAAATACCGCCTAAGTCACATATGAAGCATCATCCCCTCGACCCTTCTTCCATTGGTCAAACCACAGCCTGGCCACCCTTTTGAGTTGGTAGGCGGCCAATTCAACCCTATCAGCATCAGCCACGTGCATCACCTGGAACACCTTCTCAAGTTCCTCTATATAGTTCTCGGGGTCTTCAGTAGATGCCGACCCCGTGAACTCAGGCGGGTTCATCCTCAGAAATTCTTGGACTCTAGAGGTGCCATGAGAGTCTGTCCCACTTGCACCTTGCCTCACAGCAGGTGTTGCGACAGCCTGGGCCAAAGTTTGAATGGCTTGGCGTAGCTCAGCATTCGAGACCTCATCTTGAGGGGGTTGCTCGACAGGGACAGCTGGATCCACGGGCCCCTCGGGTACTTGAGGCTCAGGTGGGTTAACAGCTCGCCTGGCAGGACGTCCACTTCCTCTGACGGCTCTTCTGGGAGGCATGTTATCAATTCTGCACGTGTAGCGCACGAATTAGAAGATAGTTTTCATAGAGTTCAACTCTATCGCACGAATTGGAATAAAAAAGAAGTGTAACCATTCCTGATGTCCCATAGCCTCCTACTTATGAAGTGTGGTCGACAACACACCCATAAACAAGACTCTACTAGACACGGCTTCATAGACTCCCTAGGACACTTGAACTCTGTGCTCTGATACCAAGTTTGTCACGCCCCAGGAGGGTACCCTTGGCGTGGCCGGCACTCGGAGACTATTGCTATTCCCCAAGCGAACCACTTAGCCTCCTCACATCATTCAATCACATACTTCTAATGAACAGCAGAAATTATATGCAAGTAATGGACACATCTCATCTAAAGTTCTCAAGGAATATAGAAAAAATAATGAAGGCTAGTAGAAAAACTAGCTCACAATCTCAACATCAATACTCGACACCTGTCTATGAAGCCTCTATCACTAAATCATGTGGTGCCAATGACAGACCCATGGCTACCCAAAGCAAAATAAGAAAATCGTCCAATCCTAACTCTAAAGCATGATGAAATAAAATAATGATTCCTCCGGAGTAGGGGAGGCTCACCAAATCAGCTTTGAATTTCTGATCTTCAACGAAGCGCCTGTTGATAATCTCTAGTACCTGCCTCTGCATCATAAAACGATGCAGTCCAAAGTGGACGTCAGTACTTGGAATGTACTGGTATGTAAAATGGCTGAATGAAACAGAAACCGGTAGAAAATATGGAAAGTAACATCAAGTCAAAAAAAATATTATAATCACATTAACCGCCAGCTTGCCCATCTACGAAAGAGTACAGAGTGGACAAGTGACACACCCTTATCTCAGACTCATCAAAAGTCTCAACTCATCACATGAATCGTCTCAGAGGAGTTCACCCCCTCTCATCACATCTCATCTAGACTCAGAGTAAGGCACGAATTTTCCCGGGAGTTTCTCTTAACTGACAACACTCACCTATGAGCCAGTGAATGTATAACAATCACCCTGATGTTGCCACAGTGGTCCCAAACTTGCCAGGTAAGGAACACTAGGTCCCATATCAATATACCCGACATGGAATCAAACCGAACAGATCCTCTATTACTTTTAGGGACTATTAAACCTCGAGGGAAACCATATGTATATATGTGATGGTTTAAGCCTCTCCTACGTTTGGCGACAAAGTTAATGAGTTCGACTGGGACTCACTCCTGCTCATTTTGGTGCTCGATACTCCTCCCGACTCAGTGCTCATAAAATCAACCTCAACCAGTCTCATAGGGATTCACTTTCCGTCAACGACTGCCAGTCTCATAGGGACCCACTACCCGTCCATAACTAATATTTCACCGGGACTTTGGCCCTTTCATCAATTATCTCATAGGGACTTCCACTCTAGCATCACATCTCATAGGCATTTTACCCCTATCATCAACACCTCCTCAATGACTCAAGATTATATAACCGTCATTAGGAAACAAGCGAATAACACATCGGTAGAGTTCATTTATAGAGACTCATAAAACAATCAAGATTTCATCAACTCATCATCACAGTCAACAATCCCAATGCAAGGCTCTAGACTCAAATCTCAAGTGCATCATGCATGCTTTTCAAATTAGTCATGTAGGGTTATGCAAATTCCATGAAGGTATTCGATTTAAGAAAACAATTAGTATGATGATCATCAAAATAGAAAACATGAAATTTCAAATATAATTTTCAGGAAAATCCATCAAAGAAATCATGCATGTAGACTCTTCAATCATCAATTCAACTACGACCTCTATGGGGCACATGAGAGAAGAATCCCATGTTTTAGTTTAGCCTTACATACCTGTGATGCAACTTGTTCAACCGGGTAATGTCGAGGATCTCTTCTCGTATTTCTCACCCCAAGCCTTTCTCTCCTCTCCTTAAGCCCTAGCCTTGTTAGATTTTGGAATAGGACTTAGAATAGGGGTTTTTAGGTTCTTTTCGTGTAGAAACAACCTTACTAGCCGTGTATTAGTGTTTAGGAGGGGTTAGAGATTGACCGGGAATGCCCTTTGAAATAAATTAGAAATTTCCAGTTCGAAAAATACACGGTTCGCGATGCGGACCTATCGCGAACTGTGCATTTTTGGGAAAAGTGTTTTTAAACGAGTTTTCTCCATCCCGTCGAAAATTTGGTAAAACATATAAGTGTCCCTCCGCGGCAGGTGCGCGTCGCGCCTCTGTCGCGGACAGTCACTGTTTTGTGACTTGGATCGAAAATTTATCTTTCGATCGGGTCGTCCTAAAATTTGACCCGGACCATTTTCCCACTTTATTTTCCATGTTGATCACGAATCCGTTCCCGAATTTTCCATACGAGCCCCGGAAGATGCGTTATGCGCATACCCTCACTCTAGGGGCATTTTGGTAATTTTACCGCGCGTTACAGTCGACCACCAAAGTTGGCACATACCTAGATAATTTTGTGAACTTATAGGCATATTCCCTCACACTCATATTCCCTTGATACAAGTTAATAAATTCCAACACCTTTGCCTTCCTCAATTCTAAATGAAAGAAGTGATCATGAAAAGCAACCATGAAACCCTCCCAACTTATAGGACCCTTTTAACTCTTTATGCCTTTCATTGATTGTATTGTACTTGAGAAACTCCTTTAAGTTGATAGATTGCCAACTCTACCTTTTCCTTTGACGATACACCCATAATAGCCATGACCATATATATATATATATATATATATATATATATATATATATATATATATATATATATATATATATATATGTATGTATGTATATCAATGAAGTCTTGTGGATCCTCGTCCACCTTGGAACCATGAAAATTCGGCGGGTTCATACTTGTGAAATCTCAAACCCTTGTTGCCACAAAAACCAAATTAGGAGGATCCACTGCCCCTTGATTTACTTTAGTAGGAATAACTTGGGTAAGTATTAAGATACCGGTCTGAAACTCGTCATTAATCATTTGTTCAGCCAAAGGATCATTAGAGACTTGAGGTGCTTGTCTCTCATTAGTATTAACTTCTCCTTGGGCTGGGACTCTTCTTAAAGGCATTTTTGTGAAATCACTAAGAACAATCGTTAGAGGACAATACCTTAGAGCACAACTCTATCGCATGACATTGATCATGAAAGAAGTGAGACTTTTATTCAAACCCCTTATAGCCCCCAACTCATAGATATGGCATACTTCATACAAATGAATAATACTTTACTTGACATGGCATATGAGACTCCCTAAGACACTTTAAACTTTGTACTCTGATATTAAGTTCATCACGACCTAAGGTAGTCTTTAAGTGTGACACAACGATAAGGATTTCCCAAGAAACCCTAGCTAAACCTCTTAGCATAACAAAATACATAAGGTAAGTAATGACATCATAAAATCATAAAGTGGAAGATAGGACTCAAGGTAGAAATCCCTAAATAAAAGTAAACTTGAATGATTATGCTCGATTAAACAAACTTACACATCTTTATCTGACATTCCTCTAGTATCATAGATGAGGGCATAAGACAAACTCTGAGCTCATCCAAATAAAACTAGTAAGAATCAAGTCTAAAACATAAATCTCAAGTGTATCGCCCTCAAAGCAAGAGGACTCATCAATCAAGTGATCAACAACTTCAATTAGCCACGAGCAGGGTGTGTAGGGTGGTCGTCAAATCCTATATTATATTACAATACAGGCAAAGAAGTATGAGTTAGTATTTTGAATGTACTAAGTCTATGATCAATGCAATGCAAAATGTCATGGTATGAAATCGACCAAGTTAGAAAATATGATATGCAAATTATTAAAATGTAATAGTAAATCATGAACAAGGTCAATGCAATTTAAAGAATCATAGTAAAGCCTAAGAGAAACATGCACAATGTAGGGATAGTCATGAAGTCATGTTAGTAAATCATAAAAGCTTATAAGGTTCATAAGTCGTAGTGAGAATCATGAATCATAGTGAGAGAGACTATAATCATGTGGGCTAAAGCATGGAGCATGGTGTATTACCACACCGAAAAAATCCCAATATGCTTGCCAAGGCATAAAGGCATGTACTAGATGGATTTGTTATTGTCATTGGGTGAATCAAGTTCTCACCTCCAGTATTTTAGACTTGGGTAGTTGCCTCTAGTCTTGAGATTTGGGTACACGCCTCTGTCCAACTTGGTGCTAGGTAGAAATCTCATAAGAATAGTCATACATACATCATTAAGTCATAAAGTCACATCATGTGGAAGGGAAATATCTATTTACCAATCCCTTTTTCATAAAAGTCACAATCTTAGAATAGTTCCTTAATCATTGATTCATCAATGTGAGAACTACCCTTCAACATCTTGAATCCTTGACTTAGGTGAAAAGATCCTTCCACCACCATTCATAAGTAAAAATTAGTTCATGAGCATTCATTCCTCATGAGAATTATCATTTAGAACTCAATTCATCACTTTCATAATACATGCATGAGGTCCTTGTAGAATCATAATTATAGTTCATAATGAAATTTAGGACATGGGTTCACAATTAATCAACGTAAATTCATGTAATTTGAATGAAGTCATACATAATCATATAACATAACATTACTTGAATCATAAAATGAAAAAATACATGATCAATTTCATGAACCCTAGGTAGCATGTAGAGAAATTTACACGAAAATTCTTGAAATCATGTAATTAATAGTTATTCATGCATAATTAGATGAATAATCATAACATAGAACATAATTCATGCAATTGAATGAAAAGTCGTCAAAACTCATAAATTTCATACACTACTGGAAATTAGGCCTATGGCAACACACAGAAAACCATTGCAATAGCCCAAACAATCGTTGCCATAGACATATGGCAACGGTTGACCAATCGTTGCATTAGTTCGCGTGGCTACAGATCTATGGCAACGTTTTGTGCAACGGTTGTCAAAAAGCGTTGTAATAGACAGCCCTATGGCGACGACGTAAATAGGGTGGCAATGGCAATGTTTCTTAGCCGTTGCCATAGACTTAAAGTCTATGGCAACGCTTCATAGCCGTTGCCATAGACTCACAGTCTATGGCAACGCTTTGTAGCCGTTGCCATAGGTCTTAATCTAGCAGCAATTAGCCTTTGTATTATAAAAGGAAATTACATTTGTAATGCTGATCCATTTGTCTTCTAAAAATTAACGACAACACAAATTTATATATATATCCAACATGTACACAACAATATGCATATACGCTTAACAATTAACTACTTATAATATATACACCAGTACATTTTTAATATATATACATATAGCAAAATGTTAAAACCCAAAAGATAAGTAGTTTTACATGCTTCAATAAGTATCAAAGTATTTGATAGGAAAAAAAATAGAATTTCATCAAAAAGTGAAAAATGATCTTAAGTAAGATCAAGATCATCATCGTCACTGCTTTCATCCCTTTCTTCATTTTCGACACCTACAAAGAATAAATTAATAATGTCATTCATCATTTCATAAAAAGAAAAAAATTATGAAATCAAAAGCTCAATGCTCATGATCAGTCCACAAAAACCCAAAAGCAGATGGTGAATACGAATATTAGATATTAGGGGTTTGAATGATCAAAGTGATCCCAATTGGGCTACTGGGGGTCGGATCAGCAATTCCAATTTTGGAACTGCACAAGAGGATCAATTGAGGGATAGAAATGATGCCCACTCTCAAATAGATCCAAGTAACTTTGTTTCTAGAAATTTGGGAGTTAAGGAAGGCAACAGTGTACTTCTAAAACTGAATTCTGATCAATCACAGGCCAAAGGAGTAAGTGATCAACAAATCTTGAGCAGTCCAGTACATGGAGAAATAACTAAGGATTCAGCATCCTTAGGAGGTAAGCTTTTGCATTTAATTAACTCTACTATTAACGTACCTACTGATGTTAGGAAAAATCCAGATTTAATTCAAAACAGAGGTCAAAATGGTACTGTTTTAGATGCTATGACACAACATGGTGGTCCTGGTTCTATGAATAATACCAAGGCTAATTTCCCTGCACAGTTGCAACATGTTGTACCTTTTACGCATGATACTCAGCATAGTGAACAGGGTATCTTGGGTGAAATGGAAAAATCAGGTAGTGATAAAGAGGCACAGTTGCATGAAAAACCTGTTGATCCTAATAGAGATTCTAACGTGAGCCCTGGCACAAAAGGTGATAATGATCCCTATGATAATCTTGTTAGTAAGAAGTATGGTGATCAACAATTCAAAGGTAATAACAAGATTAACACTAGTTGTTCACTCCATGAATATACTCATCGGTCCATCTTAGACAGTTCATCCAATTTTTATCCTCATTATCCATTAAAATCCTATATAGAACAACCACATCATCAAGTAGATTACACATAATAAAAATAAGGTACCATATAAGATAGAGTTTTCCTTTTTAAGTCAATTAATTCAAAATTCTCAAATAAAATCTAAAGTAGGTTATTGCAAGACACATAATAACTAAAACAACTAGTGTAGACCACAACACACCACACATAGTGACTCTCAAGATATAGAGTGCACCAAACATATTATTTTCACTTCCCACACATAACACCTAGAAAGACATGCAATAATTCTTCAAAGATAGTATTTAATACCTGGGATAGGGAACATCAGGAGAGTAGAGATAGTTCCTAAAATTTGGGTGCTTCAGATAATTGCAAAGGCAAGGCTTTTGCTCCCTGATCTTGCTGCAGCAAATTAAAGGGTAGATGGTAGTGAATTTTAGTGTGGTTTCTTCCTTAACTAAATAGGATTAACATTCGTCACTAGTTTATAACTCCAACACATTTTTTAATACTAATATGCTACACACACCTGGAGAGTAGTAACACAGAAATAAGCGAGACTCAAAGATATGATGATCAGAAGATGGCAAGTTGTATATATTGTCACAACCGTATAACTGACTAACAATAAAAACCAATTTAAAAGAGTAGAAACAGGTCCAAATAGTAAAGAAAAAAATGTAGACCCATCATGCTGAAATTCTGATTTCCAGTTTAATGAAAAAAATAGCTTGATATATATGTGATGACTGACAGAAGACTTTCGTTAAAGATGAGTAGCCTCCAAGTGATGCTCGACCACACTCTGTTCTTAAATAAGTAATCAGATGCTAAATCTGTCTGGATGGATTTGCAAGAAAGGTTTACCAAGATTGGTGGTTCTCGAACTTTCAATTTACATAAGAAAATTACTACTATTACTCAAGGGAATGCATCAGTCTCTGTATATTCTAAAGTTAAAAAAATTGTGGGAGGAGTTTAAAGTTCTTGTGCCAGCTCCTACTGTAATTGTGAAAAATCAAGAGGATATCTGTTGCATCTGCAACAACAAAAGTTGTTTCAATTTCTTATGGTTTTGAATGAGTCTTATATTCAAGCAAGAACACAGATCTTAATGATGAGACAGCACTAACTGTGAATAAGGCTTACTCAATGATAATTAGTGATGAATGTCAGAAAAGTGTGGCTGCTACTGCTGGAATTTTAGGGAGTAATCCAGTGAGTGGAACCAATCAATTTGAAGGTGCAATGTACACCAAGTGTAATGGTTCACAAGGTGGAAGTTACAATGGATACCAAGGAGAAATAATAAGTTCAAGAAGAACCAAAATCTTTATTATGCATTATGTAAAATCAGAGGACACAACAAAAAAAGCTGTTTCAAGATCATTGGTTATCCTGTTGCATTTAGAAACAAAAGAAAGGGTTCTATAGAATCTAGAAGTTATGGAATAGTCCATGGGGCTTCTTATAACATGACTTCTACCAATATCCTAAAACAAGATGATTTTGGTGAATTAAGGATCTATGGTCTAAACATGAGTGGTGATGGATCTATAAGCACTACTAGGCAATTGAGTCAGCTTACTCATGGAGGACAACAAGCTCAGGGTCTAAATGTTGCATCCACATGTTATAACTATCTTGAGCTTTCAAGAGGATTTGCACCATTCACTCCAAATCAGTATGAATAAGACCTCAAGTTGCTAAATAAAACTGATATACCTAAATAAAACTAATAAGACCTAAGGCATTTGCAAATGTAGCAGATTTACCTAAACATGTGGCTTTGTTGGTACCAAAAAGTCCTGAGTGGATAGTGAACGCTGATGCCACTAACCACATGGCTTTTAGTCTTAAATTTCTTGATCAAGCTTCAATAGTTGAGACCTCTTCTCCAAAAAGAGTATATTTGCCTAATGGAGATGTTACTCTAGCGTCACACATAGGATCAAGCACTATATCTTCACGGAGTACTCTCGGAAAAAAAAAAGGGGAAACTCTATAAGCCTAACAAGTTATTCAGCACAAGTCAAATATGCCAAGGCTAATACTGGGCAACTACCACCTACCAAATGTTGCTTTCAGCATGTCCAAATTCGTTTATCACCTTAAACCTAGATAAGATGAGCTATAGTGTTGCAGCGAATGAGACTAATATCCACATTTGCAATATTAGCAACTACTGATTATTTTTAAGCTCGCTCAATAGACCAATACAGAATCAAAAAACCAATTTCTGCTATGCCCAAGCTCATCATATTCTCCCTAAGGTTCTTTTCTCCGAATCCCCTAAGGTTCATCTAGTTTGAGCACACATGAAAAACTTTCAACCAGCAATAAATACCTTCCATGGCATATTAGTCGGTTCTAAGTACATCAGATTCTCCCTAATGTGCATTAAATTAAAGCATAGATCAGATTGTATCCACAGTAATCACACAATTTATCCACCACTAAAACAAAACCAAGTAGGAGATATCATCCTCGATCAATCAGAAGTGTGATATGTGATAGCAGTATATATGAACACCAAAGATCGTGGCAAAAATACAAACGAACAAACAAGCACAGCGGTGACCACTCACTTCCTGGTTATAAAGAGTCCAGACTTTCAGAAAACAACCACAGCCTTTCATTCTCGCAGGCTCCTCTGGGAAAGTACCATGAACTGACCTCAACATTTCTATTGCACTAACTAGTCTTAACATCATATCAAGGTTCATTCTGTTAAAACTTGAAAACAGGTACAATGTTTTTAATTTAATCCTAGACAAATAGATGAATAAAGCTTCGATAAGGAGGATTTGGGCTAACCCTAATGCTCTCACAAGTACGGGGACAATCTGGACTTTGATGTATAGAAATCAATTTTTGTGGGACCCGGAGTTTATCACATTCTCCCGAACAGGCATGGAGTATAAAAATAAATGTAGAATATACCAGAATATAAAGAAGCAAACAAAACACACCAGCCTCATAAAAGGAAATATGCATGTCTAAGATCCAATACTGACTTCCTATAACATATAATCTCAAAATGCTTCAAGCAACAAAATCAGCTAAACCCAACTGGAGATTTCATTCCAACACTCAATAATCTGTATTTGACCCAAATAAATCGAAAAAAAACACAAAAAAACATCATTCAAAATCCAAAATCGGGTAAAAGCCATAACCCAACTGGAGATTAGAGATGAAGAACAGCTTACCTGATTAAAAGAATAAACAAAATTTAGGGCTTTCCACGGACAATGAAGCGAGAAGACACTGACAAATAGCTTCTATGGGAACTGATTTTGAAGAATTGACTGATTTTGGAGAAGAGAAAACACTGATTTGGAGAAGACAACTGATTTGGAGAAAAAACATCAGCAGATCTGTGCATGCACGAAGATTAACCCGTTGATTTTAACTTGGAAGAAGAAGAACCCGTTGATTTTAGGTAGTAGACTGAAATTTTGAAGGGAGTAGAGGCGGAAGTGTTTGAGAGTTGTTGATTTTAACCTGGAAGAAGAAGAAGTATTTGAGAGTTGTTGATTTTAACCTGGAAGAAGAAGAAGTGTTTGAGAGTTGTTGATTTGGAGAAGAAATTTTGAAGGGATCGGAGTACTCTTTGGGAGTTTGAGGCGGAAGTGTTTGAGAAGACTGAATGTTTCTGTTTTTAGAAATATATGGAGGAATAAAAATTGGCGGAATAATAAAAAATAATGGAGGGAAATATACAACTGTAGCAATAGGAAATAGAATCGTTGCCATACAGATTTATCCCAACGGTTGTACTCAACCGTTGCAATACTAGACATATGGCAACGGTTATTTCAACTATTGCAACGCATTGTTTGATAATAGGGGTAGTAAATAAAAATATTTTCTGCAACGCATATAACCGTTGTCGTAGCATATATATTGCAATGGTTCCTTAACCGTTGCCATAAATATCGTTCCCATAGGCCCAATTTCCAGTAGTGATACTTGAATTTGATAGAAAAAGTTGAGAATTTATTTGGCTTCATGGATGAAAAGGATCCATGAATGAATAATCGCGTACCTTGAGTAGGTTGCTTGCATAATTTTGAAAAATTAATGGTGGACTTGAAGAACCCAGCTTTTGCCTTCAATGGAACCTTGGAGAAGAAGAAGACTTAGGAGAATATAGGACTTGGATGAAAATTGAGAATAAGGTAATGGTAGTGTAAAATCGATTATAGAATAATTTATAGGATCAAAAAATGACATAGAAAAATATGAAATGTCCAAAATATCCTGTTATTAAGACTGTCGAATAGGTTCTACCGATGCCTTCTACAGTCCGTAGACTATCAACGAGATGTGAATGGCTTCCTTAGAAAGCAGGGTGAAATCCAAGTATCTAAAGTTTTTATACATGCACCAATTACAGGCTGTAATTCCTTCCACGGGTCGTAGAGTCTTCTTATGGAACCACTTACCTCTTTCTTGAAAATTTTCTAAGTACCTTTAACTTTCAAGAATTGAATCCACGATTCCTAAACCATACAACGATTTGTACATGGACTCGTGATGTCTAAGTCCACTTTTCTCAATCTCTGAATCTACTCTACAGACTCATTCTACAAACCATAGATGGGACTAGGACCCATAGTCCTCCCTTATGATTCTAGACTGATGATCAAAATGACCTACATATTCCATGAGCACCTTTTTATGGCTCATGAATCTTAGGTCCGAATACAAGGGCTCGTGGTTCTTGTACCAGTGTCAGTTCTAAACTTTTTTCTTTTTGATTCTAACTTTTTAATTTGTGAGGTATTACAATTAGAAGGTGGGACTTATATTTATATTACTCAAACTCACTATTATCAGGTGATAAATCACCAAAAAAATAACAGGTATGATTTGAGTTATGTTATCTTTAACATTTGGATGTTTAGAGAGAAATATTGATCAATCTACATTTCTACCACTCGACATTGAAGTTTTAGTAATCCTATTGTGGATGACTTTTTCATAAGAAATAAAAGGGTATTTATAGAGTTACAGAACTCCATATTCGTGTTTTTATAGCTGATATCAATATGAGCAGACGTAATATTTTAGATTATAGAGCTCATCATCGTCGGATATCTCGCAGTCCAAATCCCACTTGAATATGAGGATGGTATCATTCTGCCCTTATAATTCGTCTTTTCGCAAAAATGATTTAGAGCAGAATTTAACTCTATTGATGTAGCATAATTTCTTAGACGTTTAAGTTCTAATTCCCTCAATTTTGCTCTACTTCATCAACCTAGGTTACACGTCAATCCCACTTAGATGTCATTGCTTTATTGTTAACATTGATTGTGTCTTTGGTTTGGATTATTTGATTCATCTTCACCACTCAATGTCTATGTCCTATTCACTGCTTTGAGTATGGCTTTCAACAAAAACGAAATAATAAGATTGCCTTCAACAAATTGTCATCAATGACATAATAACTCAATTTTATTGACTACTAATTACTCAAATCATGTCAATACAAGGCACACCTCAACTCGTACTTTGTAGTTTTTAAGTGACAACTCAATTTGTTAACTTTGTATGCCACATTGTACCGTAAAAGTATCCATGACAATCAACACAGCGCATATTATATATGCTATATGCCAATTTGTACTTCCCTCAAATTGTGTTTTTGAGTGACTACTCAATTTATTAACTTTATATTGACACGTTTTACCATTAAAGTACCCACAAAAATCTACATAACACACATAATATGTGTTATACGATAGAATGTTTTTAACATTATAGAGGTGACAATGGCATTCAATGCGGAAAAAAAAATTCATACTTTAACAATGTCTAGGAATGTTACCTTCAATAGTTGGTTCGACAGTAGATAATAAGAATTTTTTTACACTTAGTATCTAACGTTCAACAGGTAGCAAAAGTGATTATCTTGAAATATTTGTAAATAATTTACACTAATACTATGGAGGGTGGAGATGGAGTGGAGGTAAGGGTGTTGGATGGTGTGGAGGAGGACTATACGGGTAGGGGTGAAGATGAAATGTGTTGAAAAGGACACAATCAATGCAAATGTTATTAGTAGAGCTTGTTTTCCCAACTTTTGTTACGAGCTCATTTTCAGCATTGAAATAAGCTTATTTTCCTAGAGAAAATATTTCTTTGACCAGTCAAACATGAAAAAGTTTTTTAAAAAAAGAACGTTTTGATTCATACCGAACCCACAAGCCTTCATTTAGTCAAATAAAACGACTTCAACTTTCAATCCTTCATTTAGTCAAATAAAATGACTTCATCAACAGAAAATTCTGGTACCCTGAAATCTTCAACAATCAATGCCTTCTTAATTAAATTCATGAGCAAAACTAAATACAACCTTGAATATAATACATTAATCAATTAAGTTGAGGAAATATGAAAACCAGTTCCCCAACAAACTTCCAGCCCAAACTATCCAGTAAGATACCAACAATATGATCAAAATCCGAAGGGGTAAACAGAAAGTAGCCAAAAAAGAACCCCATTCTAAAAACAAGACCAAAACTCGAAAAACCTGAAACTAATATCTTTTACCAAGAATTATTCCCAGGATGACTGAAACTAGAGCAACCCCCAAAATAAATTTCAGGGGCAGGGCCGCAGATCCTTCCATGTGTTGAGCTTGTGATTCACTGGAGGATGGTTGAGTTGAAGTGACTTCCGACTTCTTCTTGCTCTTTTGCTTCGTTGGAGCAGACAGCATTTGTCCAATGTCCCTAGATTTTACCTCGAACTCATCCTTTCGATCACTACTACTACCACCAATATCCTGCAATTGAATTAAAAGCAATTGAAAATCATTGATCTTTCGAGCTATTCACCATCATTATATAATTTGCATTTGAAGCAGGCATTCTTCTAAAAGACTAAAAATATAAGAGGATGAGATGTCCTTGTTCATCTATTTCTTATTACTGTCTTTCTTCTAGAGGTTAAGCATGTGGACGTATTCTGATGGTAATAGTAGACTCAGCTAACACCAGGAGATTGAGAGAGCAAATATGTAAGTGAAAGAAATAAACATGCAGATTCCAAAGATAGCCAGCAAATAAGGTTCATGAAAGAAACTAACCTTCTGCTTCAATTTCTCCTCAAGTTCCTTGACTTGGTTTTGTAGAACTACTACTTCCTTGCTTTTGGCTTGCAGCTCCTCTGATGAACTCTTCAAAGTTGCCTCCAGCTCTAATCCCTTATTGGACATAGCCTCTTTCTGTGTTTTTGACATTTCAAATATGAATTAGTAACCAAGCTTGAAAAGTAAATGCTTAATTTCAAACCATTGTAGAATAGGAAAAACCAGAAACATTTAAATTACTGGGATGGCAATATAATAGTTGAAAAATGCTACTAGCACGCATCTGGCTAATAATTTAAGTTCTAGAATGTTAATTTCGTTGTATATTTAACCGTATAAAAATCACATTACCTCTTCTTTCAAATGCGCCTCAGCACGGCCTAATTGATCTTCAAGCTCCTTGATACGGCTTTGCAATTGAGACTTCTGTTGCGTCTCAGCCTGGAGAACTTCTAATTGGCTTTTCAGAGAATCTTCACTTGACTTGATTTCTTTCAACTGTTCTTCAAGATGTACTATGACATTTTGCTGCTCCTTCTTAGAGGTTTGATGTGTTTCATTGAGCAAGTTGTTTTCCTCCAAAATGGATGATATCTGTAAGCAGTGAATATTCTAGAATAGTGAGTTGTCAGGTGTAATTACATGCACCTGCAGCAATTGCCTAGTAGTATGATGATATTTTCAAAGTGTATTCAGGCACTAACCTGAAGTTGTAGCTTCTGCCCGTCAGAAGTAAGCTGCTCTTTTAGGTTTTCTATAACCTGGTTTGAAGATTTAAGCTCTTCAACTGCTTCACTCTTCTCGGCTAACGCAGCTGACACTTTGGCCTCTAAATCATTGAGTTTAGAGTCATTTGAGGCCACTTCTACCTTTAGCTCTGAGTTCTCTTGAGTTAGTCCTTCTTTCTCCCTTTCAAGTTCCGCACACTTCCCTTTCAGCTCTTCAACAATGCTTTCAAGATGACTCAGGTTCTTAAGGCTTTGCTCTAGTTCCATTTTTTGAGTATTAGCCAGAGTAGCTGTTTCATGAGTCTGCTCTTCATATGATTTCACCAGAGCCTCAAGAGAATGTAGCTTATCCATTAACTCTTTACCTTCAGACTCTTTCTGGGTGAACTTTTGAATGGCTTCATGCAGCTTTGCCTCCGTTTCAGATAAGCGGGCTTCAGTTGCCGATTGAAGTTCAGAGGCTCTGGAATGCTGGTCTGTCAGTTCTGTGATGGTGTTCATATGAGAAACTAGTTGTTGAGCACTGTCCTCCTTTTCTGCATGGGCTGAGTTTAACAGTTCTTCAAGATCACTCACTCTGTTCTTAAGAAGCATATTTGTCTCCATTAATTGTTGGTTTTCAGATAAAATGTCTGCAGCTTTATCTTCTGCTTCCAAAATTTTCTTTTTCAGGTCATCATTGTCGGTTTCAGATGCAGCCAGCTCCACCAACACCTGATCCAGTTCTTCCTTAACAGCTGAAAAGCTTTCAGCAGATTTACCAATCTGCTCGTCATAACTCTTTAGCTGATCTTCAAGAGCCGTCAGTTTCTCATTCAATGTTTGTGCCTCTGAATCTCTGGTAACAAATTTGCCAGTTGCCTCTTGGAGTTTGAGCTCGGAATCCCTTTTCAAAGTATCATACAATGACTCAAACTCTATGCTTCGAGTTGTTGCTTGCTCCAAAACCCTTCCTTGTTGCTCTAGCTGCTCTTCTGCAGACTTGAGCTTCTCCATCACCTCACTCTCTCTCAACCCAGTAGCATTAAGATCATTCTCAATACCTTCAAGTCTCTGTTGTGTGGCATTCAATTCATTACGCAGCACCTCAAGCAAGTTTTCTGTTTCAGCTAGTTTTTCAATTGAATTTCTGTACACATCCTCTAAATTTCTCTTCTCCTCTGTCAAACTGTCCAGGCATTGACTCAATATCTTCTCCTTCTCCTTGGTCTCTGCCAGAGCAACCTCAAGGCTTGACGATTTTGTTTGGAATGTCTCAACTTCTGCTTCAAGCTCAGATGCCCTGTCATGGTGTTTCTTAGATTCTGCCTCTGCAGCCACACATTTCTTCTCTAATGTGCTTATTTGTTCTTCAAGCTCCTGAATCCTATATTTCTCTGTTTCAAGCATTAGCTCCAAGTCACTCGCCTTTTTTACAGCTTCCTCTACTTTTGAGTGTGATACCAGCATCAAGTCCTCTAATTCACGGCTGCGTTGATCAGTGGTGATGGCCCGACCTTCATGCTCTGCACACTTGTCAGCAACACTTTTAAGCTCAGCTTCAAGTTCTAAATTATGAGCAGTTGAATTTACCAACTCAGAATCCAAATGAGCTATCTTCTCCTCATACTCCTGCAATCTGGTATCCAGCTGTTTCCTTTCTTCCAGGGTCTTCTCAAGGGTGGCATTCAGTTCAGAAACTTTCCCAGAGAACTCTTCTAGTTCCCTCTTTGAATCACTGCTTTTCAGTTCCGCCAAATTTTTTTGCTGTTCTAGCTCCACATTCCTTTCTTCAGCTGCAGCACAGCGATTCTCCATTTCTCTAAGTTGCAATTTTGCTTCTTCTACAGCAGCATTAGAGATTTGTAGCATATCCTCAAGCTCCACATTTTTCTGGTTGACAGTAGTTATGGCATTTCCAGATTCATGGTGAAGCTCTTCCAATGATTTCAGCTTCTGTTCCAGCTCTGCACTGTTTGCTACAGCTTGAGAAAGAAGAGAATCTGCATTGCAGAATTTCTCATCCGAAAGCTGCAATTTCACCTCTAGATCACTACATAGTTCCTTCATCTGGACAACATTATTATTTAGCTGAGCTACAGCAGCTTCAAGAACTCCTTTCTCTGCAGATAGTTTGGCTACCTCCTCCTGCGACACTGAGAGTTGTGTTTGCAGGTTTTTCAGTTCAGCTTCAATATGTTCCTTTAGACCTACTTCCTCCTGAAGCTTCAACTTTATGTCTTCCAATTCAGATACCTTAGCCCCGAGATCTTCTTTAGTGGAAGACAACAAAAGCTTAAGAGAAGAAATATCCTCCTTTACCTGAGATTCCGAAGCTTTTCTCGTGTCAAGCTCTTGGCTTAATTCATCTATAAGAGCTTCTTTTGATGCAAGTTTATTCTCAATATCTTGCACTTGTGATTTTGAGATCTCCAACTCTCCTTGAACTTTAGAAAGCTCTGAAGCTGTACTCGTGAGTGCTTCTTCAACCTTCTGATTTTCAGCAATCTTCTCATTTAGGCTCTTGAGTTCTTCTTGTAAAGAAGCCAGCTGGTCTTCAACTTCTTTAGCACTCTGTTTTGACAACTCAAGCAGTTTCTCAAGATCCAAGGCCCTCTTAGTCTCTGATTCTGCAAGTGAACCACTTTGTTTGTGCAACTCCTCAAACTTTTGAGCCTCGCCTGCAGAAGCTAGCAGCTCTTGCTCAAGCTCTCCCATCTTCTTTTTTGAGCTTTCAAGCTCGAGGCCAAGTCTGTCAAATGCTTCCTTAACAGTAACATGCTCCTTGTTATTCAATTCTTGAGCTTGCAATGCCTCTTGCAAAGCATTAAGCTCAGTGCTGTATCTATTTTCTGCTTCTGTAATCTGCTCCTGTAATTTCTTGTGATCAATTTCCAGGTTTTCAAATTTCTTTGCAGTTTCCTCCAGCTTCTCTTTTGTAAGTGACAATTCATCCTTTAAGTTCACATTTTGAGATTCAGTGTCTTTTAATGCTCCAGCAACTCTTTCCAATTCAAGCTCAAGTTCTTTAGCCTTTTCTTGTTCTTCAAGATATTCTCTGCTAGCCGCTGAAATATTCAAGCTGCGCTCCATTACAGAGACTTTGCCCTCTGCAGGAGAAGCTTCAGCTGCAGCATGTAAACCATCCTTTGATTCCAAAGCTTCCTTCTCTACTTTTATAAACTCTCCATCAAAAGCAGACTCTTCGTGCTCCTTCTGGCCTTCTATCTCGCCATTGGACTCCTGTATAGATTTACCCAAACAGAAGATGAGGAAGAAGAAAGATGAAATTCTTAACCAATATATTCAATCATATTTATTTGAGCTTTAAACAGAGTAAAATTACAGAAATGATTTACTCAAAATTAAGCAAATAGCTCGCCATAGTTAATGTATTAAATATGCAGTGAGCAGAAAAAACCTAAGATTGCCATAGACTATTTATCGCATCATATTTGGCATCAGTGCAGTAAATCCATGTCTTTTCCAGTGCCACACTACCTTTACATCTAAAACTTTGAATCAATAATCACTTTAAACCAGCAGCAGTGATCAAGTCGTGGTCAAAAGGAAAACTGGTAAAGCACACCTGCAGTAACATGAGCCCAAGTCTTGTGCTTGCATGTACTTGCAAAGGGGAACTTGGTTTTAAGTACAAAATCTTAGGGTGAGATATTTGCACATAAATGCAACCTCAATCTCGAAAGGCACCTAACTTATGCAATGCTAATCTTCAGATGGACTGATAAATGATCATCCTAACTTTGAACAGCTTTTTTTCTTAAGTACCACTATGTGTTCCAAATGCTATCTCCCAATAAAAGAAAAAATAACGTCTATTATGTTAGGGTTATCCCTAATTCCCTACCTTATAGTTGTATTCGAACGCAATTGTGTTTTAATTCAAAAAGGTTTCTCAGGAGAAAGAACTCTTCTATATCTATTGTTTTCTTGTAGAAGAAGTTTTAAATTTCTATAAATAGAAGATCATTTTTTATGTACAATAGCATCTAGCATCCACAATGTAGTTATTACAAAAGAAATCTTATTTTTGAGGAGATTATTCTCTCAATAGTTTTTATGCTCTCTTATATATTAATTTTTCATATGTTAGGTCAATTGACCAAACCATATGGAAGATTATTCTTAGTTTAGTATAATTTTATTTATTAATCGGCTTTCGAGGTTTACAATTTATTAGCTTCCGCATGATGCCAGTTGTTTTGATCCCAATATATTATTGTCGAACAGGAATAACAACAGATGAAGCAACTGGCAAGATTTGTAATTTCATAGTGTGCAAATTTAAAGTTCCCACTAGCGCAATTATTCGAATTCTGATTCTCAAAAATAAGCAATGGAAGAAAGCAATAACCTACATTTGGTTTCGGGCCATTTTGGATATAAGCTTGATACCATTTACACACAGCCATTTCAGAAAATGATATTCTTAACAGCGAAGTAAAAAGTAAGTAATGAGCATTACCTTAACATGATCATCTTTGTTCTCTATCTTTTCTGTAACCTGTACATCTGTGGTTGCTGTCTCTATTTCCATGTCAAAATAATCTCACCTTGTGTATCTGGATTGATGACAAACAGATGACTGGTAAGCTAAAGAACTAACAAGTTATAAATATAAGACAGTAACCTGATTTTAGTTCTCTAATAATTTGTTTAGCTGTATGAATATGTTACTTCAGTTACAGACTTTATGACTTAAAAAGAAAAAGAAACGTCAGCTGTATATAAAATACTGTCACCTAATTTCCTGCCCATTTACACAAGTATTGAATTGAATTGAATATTGAAAGAATTGACTTTTTATATTTTTTGAGTAAAAAAGGAACAAAATTTTGATTTGGACATAACTTATAATTTATCCAAATCAGAAAGTTAATAACAATGGTTTCGTAAAGCTGTGGCATTCAGATGAGAGAACTCACATCACAATTATATAGTGATTGAAATGCGCCGACGACTCTAACATTTGAGCCTCAGTAAAAGGAAATAACAAATGTATCTACGTTTGCTTACACATTATTATTATGACTAGTTACAAAAATTTCGTACTATGCACGAAAATTCAATATTTATTCATAAATTTTGTTTTTTTAATGATATCAACTAAATGACATTAAATCATCTCATCTACTAATACACATAATTAATACATGCATTATTTTTGCTAATACATTCTACCAAATGACCTTAAATTGTAAAATAAATACTTGATAAATATGATTAATATTGATAAATTTTAAGTGGTATTGATTAAACAATTTTAAATTTTTACTTTAAAATATATTATAATATATATTTGTGTGGTAGTAAATCATTTCTTTTTTCGTGCAAATCTAATATGAAGATGTCTATTGAGATATCCATAATTAAAATACTTTGCGTCATTGATTGTTGATTTTTGACCCAAGACAGTTACAAAATATAGCCAAATATTATCAACATTCAAAAAAATAAAATTACAACTAAAAAGTATGAATTTAAAACTAAAGGTCACAGTTCAAACGGGTCCCATTATTTTAGGAAAATAGTAAGACTAATTAATAAAGTAAAAGAAAAACTATTTTTTAAAAAAGTTTTATGAAAATGTCCGTGTCTAAGAAGACACATCGACGGAGATTTGTCTTTCGCGATCTCTTATATAATAAAATAATAATAAAAAGAGAAGAGAAAATATTTTATTTTTACTAGTAATAAAATCAAAGAGAGGTGATTAAATTATTTTTTTAATTAGCAAAACAGAAAAGCCGAGAGTAGCAAAGGCTCCTGTTTTCTGTTTTCGTTTTCTTTAAAATTTTACTTATCGGACGGGTTAGAGAAGGATTAAATGGTCATGAATCAAAAAGTGAAAAAGCAAAAAAATAAAAAGTTACTGGCTCTACAGAGAAAAAATAAACAGGTGACTTATCATCTTATGTTTTTGAATTATTATTATTACTACTACTATAAGCTAAATGCATTATTTAATTAAAATTTTCTTCAAGGACCCAACCACATGATAGCATTACCCTATCATGAAGTGCACGAATTTCTAAGTGGGACAGATACCAAAACATCCTAAACATGGCAATTGGCATTTTCTTACTTCTTTGTCATCATTTGTTGCTTTATGGCGTGGCTTCTCTGTAGGATGACAATTAATAATGGAGGTTTATTTTACCCCTTTGATTGTCAAATAGGATGTCAAAATGTACATACTAACAAAAGATTTATCCTTATACTACAGCCAATTTGGTAAATGGAAGAAAGTTAGGTAGGCCAAGTGAGCCGAGCCAAGCCAACTCGTATGAAATTAAAAATATTCAAGAGTATGACAAAGTAAAAACAATAGCGGAACCATCACCGTCACAGATAGATCAAACAAATAAGAAATTCTACCAAGTCAGGCATGCAAAAAATTTACCTTGGATTCCACCTTTATTACTATTAAATTCTTCGGCATTCAACAACCTTTAAGTGATTTTAATAAAAGGAATTTTGAAACTAATCGAATCTTAAGCATCACGGAGTCAGAACTTTACAGTCAAAATAATGAGTTGAAAAGTAGAACCAAATTAGCTCAAATTATTCCACGGCATAGAGAGACGAAGCAATAAATGAACAAAAATTTTAGCCAAGTGAAACCTACTACAGTATCTAGTAAAACACACGTCTTTTAGATCTGTTTATGATTCAATGTTAACTTTTGATATGATATATTTATATAATGTTTTATTTAAGAATTCGAAAATTTTATATTTAAGAAGGTATAAAATGTAAGCCAGGGATAGATATTCTTGATATCATTTCATCCGAGAAAGTGCAGGTTATATTCCGATGGTTGAGCTAGCATGTCCTCCTTCCCAGAGGGCCTAATCAGTACCGAAAAGACAAAAATAAAAAGCCACAGCTGGAGAGGCAAAACAACGGAAATATAGCATTTTGTCACAGCGAGAATCCCAAATTTCATAATCATCTTCACTTTCCATTTGAAAATTATCATTGAAGTAAAAAACAAATCCACTACTGACTATGATCAAATCCACCACTGATGTAACCTCCCAACCACAAATTGCCAAAAAGAATTTCTTTTCTTGATCAAGTAAAAAATGATCAGAAGTAGTAGTAGTTGATTATAAAAGATGGATGTATCGACGATCAAATCGATTAGAGAGAAGATCCTTTAAATAGTTTACTATTTTCTTCCTCGAGATCTCAGCAATCTAAATCGAATTAAAAGTTAAACTTGTGAGAGAGAGAACATAAGTAAATCGAGATAAAAGGAAGAAGAATTCGATGCCCAAACATCACAAAAAACTAAAACGAGATCTTCATCAATTTCGAAATGAACAGAGAAATAAACGCAAAAACTTGTAGGAATACACACAAAGACATACAATAACATAGAGATCGATGGAAGAACAAAAAAAAAAGGAGTAAATGATGAGTGCTTGCCTGAGATTTTGATTTTCGATGCTTTGCTTTTTGTTTTTGTTTGGAACTTGGAAAAAAGTGAGAATGAATAAAAGATTGTATTGGTATTAAGTAGGAGTAGAAAGGAAAGAGGGAGGGAGGGAAGATATAAGCCTTTTCTTTCTTTCTTCTTTTGCTGTGTTTGGCTTACTAGAAGAAGATGGCTGTGCTGTGGGCGGGGCCACCCGCAATTGCTAAATTGTTTTCTTCAAATTTTCCCCGCTTTACCCTTTTTCTTCTATTATTACAACTTTATCTAACTCTCCCTTTCTTTTTATTCCTTAACATTTTCTTTTTAGAATTATATGATATGAATTTTAATTAATATTAATATAAATAAATTATATTTTTTATATGTAAATTTTTATTTTAAAATATTAAGCTAATATAATTTAGTTTAATTTTAAAAACTAATTAAATTGATTTTCAATTTTTTTTATTTCAGTAGTTAACTTGATTTGGTCAAATTCAACACTTCTTTCTTCTTAAATTATTACAAGATGCTCTTTTTTATGCAACGGTGATATGCATAAATCTTAAGTTGCTTACCTTTTATGACCAAATTCTAGTTATATGATGCTCTATGAAACAAAAATTTTGACTTTTAATTTATTGCTTGTAACTCTGGTATATTATGCATGAGTCAATAAAATATTTTGAAATTCGTTTATAGTCTGACGCTATTATATAAATGAATACCAAAAAATTACATAGTAAAACAAACATATAATCATATATAGATGTAGATGTATAGTTTTAAAGAAATACAATTCTGGCTATAATTAGAGTTTAATTAATAGCATAATTTTTTAAATCTCTATTCCTCTTTCTGTATCTCCATATTATAAAAAAAGTTATATCAATTGTATTTTATCGGCTATTATGCTAATTTTATTTTATCAAATATAAGTGAGTAATTTGTATAAGACGAGAGATAGAAAAGACTTTACTCCTTTTTCTCCTATTTGATTCATACTCAGACTCTCAATATGTCTGAACATGGGAGAGACACAATGTTTCTAAAATGTATTTGGAAAGAGTATACAACAAATGTATAAATGTATAACTGATACAATTATATTTATTGATACATGTGATATAGTTATATTCATTGATAAAAAGTAAATACACAAGAAATATAATATAATTGTATTTGTTGATACATTTGATACAAGGTGATAGAAGTAAATATACAAGAAATATAATAGAATTGTATTTGTTGATATATTTGATACAAGGTGAATACAAATAGAACATATGCACTTGTTACAATTGTATTTAATGTACTTGATGCAACTTGTATCCATTCATACACTTAATACATGGTGAATGTACATGAAACATATACACTTGATGCAATTATATTCTTTGATACAAGAAGATATAATTATATTCGTTAATACAGATTAATTATATCAATTGCTACAATCTCTCTCCTAATCTCGCTCGCCTCTTTTCTCCTTTTTAACAAAAAGCTAATTCAAGCAAATTATAACTATATATCTCTAATTAGTCCCAAACTATAGTCATCTTTGAAAATTTCTCTAAAAGTATTGATTAATTCTGTGTTGGAATGACAATTCAAAAGTTGCATATATAGTAACTAAATTACAGTTCTTGTTTGCATGTTGTTTGTCAAAACGTTCCCCATTTTATTTAGTAGTTTAAATTTGAAGAATAAAAGTAGCACTAATACATCTTTATTATTGCCGTAAACCCTTATAAAAAGCACCATAACCAACTCCATGCCACTTTTGTCATCGGAATTTGGTGTGTTCAAATATTGAGCTAAGATTTAAGTTTTACGGTCTAATTACTCTCTATATTTTTAAATAAATAAATTATTTAGGCAACGGACGTTTAGCAAAAAAAATAGTTTAGAAATAAATTGAACATCATTTTTCATTTTTATTTATTTTTATTATTCTTAAACTATTTTTATAAAAAAAAATTCAAAGTTTTGAACAATCCACTTATTTTAAACTATAAAAAAGTATCTAACAATTAATTTATTTTGAATGGGGGAGTATAATATTTCAAAACGACCAACAACACATGATTTGGATTACATGAAAAAAGAAAGGAAAAAATAAAGTTGAACTCTTCATGCTTCTTTTTCTTTTTTTCGGTATTCAAATTTTAAAGAGCCATAATACATCGCTCCTTAGAAAAGTTACTATAAAAAGAATGATGTTAAGATTCGTTCTTTCATTTAATTAAAAAAATAAAATAATAAGGTTAGTGTTGTCATTTTATATAAATATATAAATATTCAGCAAAGTTGTCTTTTTGGGGCTGAGGTGGTGACGGTCCACTTGATGACCGACCAAACCGGCCTTGCTAGCTAGTTTTCTGTCCCAACGATGAAGACATTTCCCTTTTTCATTTTTCCAATACCAATTCCTTTCAACACCCACATTTCTCTTAATTATTAATATTCCTCATTTCACTAAAAAGAAAATATTTTATTATTATTAAAAATAATTTAATTTTAAAATTTTATCTTTACTTTTAATGAGATGAATCTCAATCACACAGATATATAAGAATTGTTTTAGATCACAAATTTAAAAAAATTTCGCCAAGTCAAAGAATATAACATTATATAGAATAGAAAAAGTAATATTATTCTTATTACTCGTCTCCCCCTATTCATTTGAAGTCAACTTTTAGGTTCAATCATAACTTACTCATTAGGAGTTTCTCTGACTGACACCCATCAGCTATGAGCTAGTGATGGTGCAACAAGCTCGTTGCTATTGCCACGACTTTTTAATACTTGTCATGGTAAAGGACGCTTAACCTCTATGGTTCCATTGAATAAAAGTCCTCTTTGGGGATGAAACTCGTCTCGTCTCAAAAACATCATCAACATCATTATCATCTTTCATCTCAAAACAATCTCGTCTCAAAACATCATCATCATCTTTCATCAATATTTATACTTTAAAATTATTTACATCTCATCGAAACTCTTGCTCAAAAAATCATTCAGCGCAATGCTCAATTTCACAAACAAAAAGAACTCATTAAAAACATGCATCATTTTAATTGAAAAATTGTATGTTATTTTATGCATGAAAATCATAAATGTTATCATCAGATAATGGATGAAAAATCCATGATCATCAACTCAATTAGGATTGATGAGAGTAACCACGAACAATAGTTCCAACAATATGAGAAATAAAAATAATAATAATCTCAATGTGTTGACTCAATCAAAATTCAAAGATTAAGTTCTGACTCAACTCAATATTCAATTTAAAAATAAAACTCAAACATTGGACGCGTGGACAAACTCAATCCAACGCTATGATAGCGTTACATACAAAGAAAGATTGAAGCTTTTCTTGAAATTAGGAGACCTCAACAGAATTGCTTGAACCCTAATTTGTTCTCCTCTTGAAGTTGCTTTCAAAGTATTTTAAGTGATTATGAGGGTATGGGCACCATTGGGTAATGATAAGGGGTTTATTTTTGTCCAAAAATATCAAGGGTTTAATTTGAAAAGTGTAACACTCCTAAATTTCTTTCTACTAGATCTGGAGTTAATGAGCAGAAGTTGTTGATAGAAGACTGAGAAAAGCTGCAGAGGAAGGTTCACAAGAACCATTTACGACTCATAGACAGGTTTAGGACTTGTAGAATGGGTCTCGGGAATCTCCGGATGACTTGCTAAAATCTTCTAGGTCCGAGGCCTATATACGAAACAATATACAACTCGTAAAGTATTTCACAACTTGTAGAGTAGGTTTCGTGACAAATTTTAGTAACTCAATTTCAAGACCTCCTATTTACGAGAGAAGTTTACGACTCGTATAATGTTTTACGGATCGTAGAGAGGGATTTCGTGCCAACTTATAGTTATTTAGATTTTCAAGCACCTAGTTTACGAGGGGTGGTCTACAGCTCATAGAATGGTCTACGACTCATAGACGGGGTCGTGTAAACTCAGACAACAGTTCTAATGAAGGGTATTTTTGTCCATTCTGACTTCTATTTAAATAAACTGACTTCTATTTAAATAAATCCTCGGTCGTTTTAGGCTTGAATAAAGCCTTAAAACAAACTCTAAGTATATAATTCATCATTTTTCACACTTAAAATTTCTGGAGAGCACTAGAGAAGGGACAAGAAGCTAGAGTTTCTAATTCAAGTGCGAGGATCGACTGAGGTCAATTGTTTCTTCTAATTCCAGGTACGTAAGACTTACTAAAGTGTGGAACCACATTCGTTCAAACGCCCCTTTCACTTATTTGAGTCGAAATTAAGGATAAGAATTGAATTTTGAAAATTCTATCATCCAATTACTAAATCCTTGCATTTATCATGAGGTCTTATTATGTTACATGAGAAAATTTTTGTATTGTATGATCATTGATATGAGATTTACATATGTATTTTATACTTGGTAGCGTGAATCCTAAATTGCATAATTCTATGAAATTTTATGCATGGATTGAGTTGAGGCTGAGTTTGATGTTGAGTTGATGAGTTGAGAAAATTGAGTATCACAGAGCATGAAAAGCATATCAAACAAAATCACTTATACTACCATAAACTTACTTGCATTGCATGATGAGTCAATTTAAGTGAGTCTAAATGAATGTCTAAGTCGAGTTTGATTGTCTGCGTTGATTAATTGAGTTGATGAGTAGCTAAGACGAGTTAAGATGAGGTAACCCAATGAGGTTGAGATTTTGATGTGATTAATTGAGCATTTGAGGATTGAGTTGATTGATTGAGTTGAGCATGTTTTAGTCTTGGGAGGAGTATCGAGTATCAAGTTGGGAGTGAGTAAACATATACTTTAACCTACAGAACTATGTTGCCAGTGTAGGATAGTCGTAACAGCTCATTCTGGCGACTCTTGTTCCCCAAGTGGACATTTACTATGGATCAAAGAGAGAGGTTGATCATCCTTTACCATGGCAATTTTAGGACGGACGTGGCAACGACATCGCCTTCATTATGCATTACCAAACTAAAGGTGATGGGATTAAATGCCGATTAAGAGAAACTCCTAAGCAATATTGATTGAGCATGACATTTTAAACTGAGTCTAATGTTTCCTGAGCATACTTTTAAAAGAGCATGAGTTACTTTAAACTTGCATGTATTGAGCCGAGCATGAATTGTTGAGTCGAGATGAGTGAGTTGAGCCTTATTTCTTGAGCTATTTTATATACCAGTATATTCCATGTACTGGCGTCCATTTGGACCTGCATCATTTTATGATGCAGATACAGGTGATGGAGGACTTCAGCCCGCACATCGTTGAGGTCCAGATCAGTACACTTCTAGAGTTGGTGAGCCCTCTTTGCTTTCCAGAGGAGCTCTTTTATCTTATGAGTTGATTTAGTATATTTATTTTCTTTCTTCTTTGATTTGGGGTGTCTATGGCCTGTTATGGCACCATCGAGATTGTTCAGTAGAGGCTTCATAGATACTGAGTAGAGGATTTTATTGAGTGTTTTGTATTCCAAACTCCTTTCTTTGGAACTTGTAATACATTAGAGTTATATTTTTCTCATATGATGTCTTGTAACTGAGTAATTCTTCTGTTGTTGAATTGATGTGACGATGAGGTCAAGTGGTTCGCTCGAGGACTAGCAATAGTCTCTAAGTACTGGCCACGCTAAGGGTACCCTCTCGGGGCGTGACAAACTTGGTATCAGAGCACAGAGTTCAAGTGTCCTAGGGAGTCTATGAAGTCGTGTCTAATAGAGTCTTATTTATGGGTGTGTTGTGTACCGCACTTTATAAGCAGGAGGCTATAAGACATTAGGAATTGTTACCCTTTTCTTGTGTTCGGAGTTCGTGCAATAGACCTGGTCGCGAGTGAGTTTCCTGATGTATTTCCTGAGGATTTGCCCAGAGTCCCTCCTGAGAGGGAGATCGACTTCAGAATTGATGTACTTCCTGACACCCATCCTATTTCTATTCCACCATATAGAATGGCTCTTGTGGAATTGAAAGAGTTGAAGGAGCAGTTGAGGGATTTGTTAGAGAAAGGATTTATAAGGCTGAGTGTCTCTCCATGGGGTGCTCTGGTCTTGTTCATGCGAAAGAACCATAGTTCCCTTAGGATGTGTATTGACTACCGCCAGTTGAATAAGGTGACAATCAAGAATAAGTATCCCTTTTCAAGGATTGATGACTTGTTTGACCAACTTCAGGGCGCCACTATTTTCTCCAAGATAGACCTCAAATCAGGCTATCACCAATTGAAAGTGAGGAAATGTGACATCGAAGACGGCTTTTCAAAGATGATATGGTCACTTCAAATTCTTAGTGATGTCTTTTGGGTTGACAAATGCACCTGCAACCTTTATGGACTTGATGAATAGAGTATTCAAAAAGTATCTTGATATGTTCATGATCGTGTTCATCGACGATATTTTGGTGTATTCTAGAGATGAGGAAGAATATGCCAATCACCTCAGAATCACGTTGCAGATGCTCAGAGATAATAAGTTATATGCAAAATTTTCTAAGTGTGAGTTTTGGCTCAAATCGGTGGCTTTCTTGGGCCATATAATTTCAGGGGATGACATTGCATGGATACTCAAAATATTGAGGCATTCAAGAACTGGCCTAGACCAACCTCACCGACTAAGATAAGGAGTTTTCTGGGATTGGTTGGCTATTATCGGAGGTTTGTTGAGGGGTTTTTTCCATATCTACACCGCTAACTAAATTGACTCAGAAGGAGGTGAAGTTTCAATGGTCTGACGAGTGTGAGAAAAACTTCCAAGAGCTGAAGACGAGGTTAACTACCACACCAATGTTTACCCTGCCTGATGGGACAGATGGGTTTGTCACCCACTGCGATGCTTTGAGAGTGGGACTAGGATGTATGTTGATGTAGAGGGGAAGGTTGTTGCTTACGTAACTAGACAGCTTAAGGTGCATGAAAGGAACTATCCCACTCATGACTTGGAGTTAGTAGCAGTGGTGTTTGCTCTCAAACTATGGCGCCACAATTTATGTGGAGCACATGTGGATGTATTCACATACCACAAGAGCCTACAATACGTTTTCACCAAAACGGAGCTTAATTTGAGACAGAGGAGATGACTTGAGTTGCTCAAAGACTAGGACATGAGCATTTTCTACCATCCAGGTAGAGGTAATGTGGTTGCTGATGCTCTTAGCAGGTTATCAATGGGAAGCATCGCCCATGTGGAAGAGGTTTAAAGAGAGTTAGCCAAAGAGGTTCATAGACTAGAATGATTGAGAGTCCAATTAGATGAATCAAGTGAAGGGGGAGTTCTTGTGCATAATGGGTTGGCATCATCCCTAGAAGTAGAGGTGAAGGAAAAACAAGATCAAGATCCTGTTTTATTACAGTTGAAGGAGGATGTGCATAAGCAGAAGGTGATGGCTTTCGCCAAAGGGGGAGATGGAGTATTGAGGTATTGAGGCAGATTGTGTGTTCCAGATATTGATGGTGTTCGAGAGATAATCATGGCCGAGGTCCATAGTTCTAGATATTCCATCCATCCAGGGTCTACCAAGATGTACCATGACTTGAGGGAAGTCTACTAGTGGAGTGGAATGAAGATATTGCTAAGTTCGTTTTCAAGTGCCCGAATTGCCAACAAGTTAAAGTGAGCACCAAAGGTCATGTACAGTAGCTCGGAATTTTGAGATTCCATAGTGGAAATTGGAGATGATTAACATGGACTTTGTCACAAAAATTACCGAGGTCCCGTAAACAACATGATTCGATTTGGGTGATAGTTGACAGGATGACTAAATCTGCTCACTTCTTGGCAGTAAAGACGACTGACACTGCGGATGATTATGCCCGACTTTACAAAAAGGAGATTGTTAGATTACATGGAGTCCCCTTTTCCATCATCTCAGATAGAGGAACTCAATTCACCGCCCAGTTTTGGAGATCTTTTCAGAAGGGTTTGGCTACGAAGGCGCACCCTAGCATTGCCTTTTACTCGAAGACAGATGGCCAAGCAGATTGTACTACAAATGGTGGAGGATATTTTAAGAGCCTACGCCATCGACTTTAAAGGTAATTGGGATTACCACTTGCCTTTGATCGAGTTTACTTATAATAATAGCTTATATTCGAGCATTTTGATGGCCCCGTATGAGGCACTTTATTAGAGGAGGTGTAGGTTGCCGATTGGATGGTTTGAGATAGGTGAAGCAGAGTTGATTGGCCAGACTTGGTTCACCAAGCTATGGATAAGGTGAAGATCATTCTAGAAATGTTGAGGATTGCGTAGAGTCGACAGAAATCCTACACAGACATTAGAAAAAGAGACCAAGAGTTTGAGGTCAAGAATTGGGTGTACTTGAAAGTGTCGCCCATGAAAGGAGTGATGAGGCTCTGAAGGAAAGGAAAGCTAAGTTCGAGGTACATTGTCCCTTATCAGATCATAAAAAGAGTGGGCAGTATGGCATATAAGTTAGAGCTACCATCAGAGTTAGAGGCCATCCATCCAGTCTTCCACATTTCTATGCTCAAGAAGTGTTAGGGAGATCCACAATTGGTTCTACCTGTCGAGAGTATTGGAGTGAAAGATATCCTGAGTTATGAGGAGATCCCTATCCAAATTCTTGATCGTCAGGTTCGCAAGCTAAGAACCAAAGAGATTGCATTTGTCAAAATATTGTGGAGAAACCAATTTGTAGAAGAAGCTACTTGGGAGGTGAAAGAGGACATGAAGGCCAAATATCCTCATTTGTTTCTAATTTATCGATTACATGAGTGAGAGCTGGTTGATTGTTAGAGTCCATAGAGAGATTCGTGCCTTAAGTTAAATCCCTAGAATTCTCTTCATTCAAGGAGGAATGTCCTTAAGGGGGAGATAATGTAACACCTCCAAATTTCTTTCTACCGGATATGGGTAAAGGGGCAGAGGTTGCTGAGAAAAGACTGAGAAAAGTTGCAGAGGAAGGTTCACAAGAACCATTTTTACGACTCATAGAAAGGTTTAAGACTCGTAGAATGGGTCTTGTGAAACCTCAGATGACTCGGTGAAATATTTTAAGTTTGAGACCTATATACTAAATGGCATGACTTGTAGAGTATTTCACGACTCGTAGAGGAGGTTTCATGAC
The DNA here is from genome assembly GCA_029948455.1 of Solanum rostratum. Lineage (NCBI taxonomy): Eukaryota > Viridiplantae > Streptophyta > Magnoliopsida > Solanales > Solanaceae > Solanum > Solanum rostratum. The sequence continues at coordinate 50,379,368 of CM057047.1, read as the reverse complement.
AAATTCCAGTAACTGAAGTTTCAGGACCCCCTATTTAGGAGAAGAGTTTTCGACCCATAGAATGTTTTACGGATCATAGAGAGGGGTTTCGTGCCAACTTCTAGTAACTCAGATTATCAGGCACCTAGTTTACGAGGGGTAGTCTACGACTCGTAGAATGGCCTATGACTCATAGATGGGGTCTTGTGGAATCAGATGATAATTAAGGGTAATTTTGTCTATTTTGACTTCTATTTAAATAAATCTTTAGTCGTTTTAGTCTTGAATAAAGCATTAAAACAGACACTAGGTGTATCATTCATCATTCTTCAGACTTAGAATTTCTTGAGAGAACTAGAGAAGGGAGAAGAAGTTGGGGTTTCCAATTAAAGTGCGGGGATCGACTGAGGTTCGATTGTTTCTTCTAATTTCAGGTACGTGAGGCTTATTAAAGTGTGGAACCACGTACATTCACACACCCCTTTCACTTATTTGAGTCAAAATTGAGGATCAAAATTGAGTCTTGAAAATTCTATCATCCAATTACTAAATCCTTGCATTTATCATGAAGTCTTATTATGTTACATGAGAAAACTGATGTATTGTATGATCATTGATATGATATTTACATATGTATTTTATACTTGGTATCATGAACCTAAATTGCATAACTCTATGAAATTCTATGCATGGATTGAGTTGAGGTTGAGTTTGATGTTGAGTTGATGAGTTGAGAAAATTGAGCATCACAGAGCATGAAAAGCATATCGAACAAAATCACTTATACTACCATGAACTTGCTTGCATTGCATGATGAGTCAATTTAAGTAAGTTTAAATAACCGTCTGAGTCGACTTTGATTGTCTACATTGATTGACTGAGTTGATGAGTAACTGAGATGAGTTAAGATGAGGTAACACAATGAGTTTGAGATCTTGATGTGATTGATTGAGCATTTGAGGATTGAGTTGATTGATTGAGTTAAGCATGTTGTAGTCTTTGGGAGGAGTATCGAGCACCTAGTAAACATATACTTTAACCCACAAAACTACGTTGCTGGCGTAGGATAGTCGTACAACTCATTCTGGCGACTTTTTTCCTGCAAGTGGATATTTACTATGGATTTAAGAGAGAGGTTGATCGTCTTTTACCGTGGCAAGTTTAGGACGGGCGTGGCAACGACGTCACCTTTGTTGTGCATCACCAAACTAAAGGTGATGGGTTTGGATGTCAGTTAAGAGAAAATCCTAAACAACATTGATTGAGCATGACATTAAACTGAGTCTAATGTTTACTGAGCATACTTTTAAAAGAGCATGAATTACTTTAAACTTGCATGTACTGAGTCGAACATGAGTTGTTGAGTCGAGATGAGTGAGTTGAGCCTTATTTCTTGAGCTATTTTATATACCAGTATATTCCATGAACTGACATCCATTTGGACCTGCATCATTTTTTGATGCAGACACAAGTGATAGAGGACTTCAGCCCGCGCATCATTGAGGTCCAGATCAGTACACTTCCAGAGTTGGTGAGTCCTCTTTGCTTTCTGAGAAGCTCTTTTATCTTATGAGTTGATTTAGTATATTACTTTTTTCTTTCTTCTTTGTTTGGGGTATTCATGGTCTGTCATGTCACCATCTTATTTGTTCAGTAGAGGCTTCATAGACAATGAGTAGAGGATTTTATTGAGTGTTTTGTATTCCAAACTCCTTTTTTTGGAACTTATAATATAGTAGAGTTATATTTTTCTCATATGATATCTTGTATCTGAGTTATTCTTCCGTTGTTGAATTGATATGACGATGAGGCCAAGTAGTTAGCTCGGGGACTAGAAATAGTCTCTGAGTGCCGGCCACGCCAAGGGTACCCTCCCGGGGCATGACAAAAAGGATCGAAAAAATGAAAATAACCCTCATTACAAGTGATAAACTGAACCACAAGACGCCTTCTTTGTGTCATGGTTGAGTCTATGACTCGTAGACTGTCTCTCTCGTGGAACCGAAAAATTCAAGGCTAGGTCTATGACCAAGGTTTTATTGGTCGTAAACCCATTTACTGGTCATGCTCGTAGGCTCATGGAACTGAACACAAATTTTAGTGTTTAAGGGTTAGGTCCACAATCACTTTTTACGGATTGTGGACTCTTCTGTGAGTCTGTCTTGCATGTTCGTACATGAGACTTAGAGACTATGATTTTTTGGGTCAAAATTTATGAGATCAAGACTATAGGTCGTAGTCTAATGACAATTGTAGATCCCTTTCGTGAAAAGTCGACTGCCTTAACTCAGGACTCAAGGCCTAGACTCTACAAAGCCTGGTCTACGACTCGTAGAAGTTTTTATGGCTCGTGGACCAGTTTGTAGATGTGGGCCTTGGTTCAGGTCTTGGAGACAGTGTCTACAAGACCTATCTTACGACTTGTAGATTGACCTAAGGGTCGTACTTTGGGCTCGTAAGTCCCAATCTTCAGCAATTTCAGAATAAATTTTTTCAATTTTCGGGCTCTCTAGGTTAGAATATTTTAGAGGATGTTAAACACAATTAATCAAAATTAATATTAATTTTGTATAATAAAGTGTTTGACATAATAAAATCAATTCACTTTTTCACTAATTAATTAAAGCTAAATAAATTTTGCTTCAACCTTGAGGATAGAGTTAACAAATAATAGTTTGTTTTTCTCATTCTAGCAAGTATCATCCAATTTTCTCATCTAATTTGTTTGTACCTGCTAAGTATTTTTACTACAAACACAATATCAAATCAAGTTGTTAATCACATGTCTCATATTTTTAGGCTTGTAAATTTCTATATTTGTCACACCATATTTACACAATTGAATCAACAGGAGTTGTAAGACTCACACAATTAACCAATAAAAATGTATTTCATATTCAACATAGTGTCACTTGTCAAAAAAAAAACCTGAATATATATTTTAAATTTATTTTTTTTATTTTTTATTTTTAACGGTAATTTATTATATTTATGGTATATTGCACAAACAATATCAAGGATATCCAATTTTTATTACAGTTTGGAAAGTTCAGATATCAAGCGGAATTAGGAGATTTCAACATCACTTCACTTCAATATTGTTAGTCTCTTCAAGAGACTAAAACGAAGAGATGAACGGGTAAAGTATGTTTCTACTTGCTCAATTTAAGTGGAAAAAAGGTAAAAAAATATTTTACCTAATATTCTTCATGAATAAAGTGGTACTATTTTCATGGAAAAACTGATATTTAAATTCTAGAAATAGCGGGTGTTCAAGAAATGAATGAAAAACGTTCATCATGAAAGATGTAACTTTTTCATCTTTGAAAAAAACTCTGTGAAGAAGTATTACAAGTGCATATATTTATTTTGAAATAATCTCATATTTTTGTTTGACATTATATAATAGGATAACTTTTGACTCTAATATATTATCAAAGAGATGATTAAAAATTATTTAGTAGCCATATTGACATGAAATATTTGGACGAGAAATTTCATTTTGTGAGCTTCATTAAGGAAGCATTCTCTTATCTAGAAGAGAGAAGGATAGAGATGCAGAGAGAATAAAGAGAAGAGAAGAGAAGAAGATGCTGTATTATCTTGAGTGTAAAGAAATGAGTACAGGTAACTCCTTTTATATACAGGAGATTACAACAATATAACTAACTACTAATCCTTACTTAACTAACTTGTAACTAATACTTAACTGCTTGATTAGTTATAACTAACTTGGATTAATAACCTCCTCAACACTCCCCCTCAAGCTGATGGCTTGAAGAGGTTCTTAAGTCTAAGTTTGCTGAGTAGATAGTCATGTGCTGTTCTTCCTTTGGTGAGTATGTCAGCTAATTGATTCTTGGTTGATACATAATTGGTTTTGATTAATCCTTGAATGATCTTCTCCCTCACAAAATGGCAATCTATATCAATGTGTTTTGTTCTTTCGTGAAAGATAGCATTAGCTGCAATCTGAATTGCAGCTTTACTGTCACACATTAACTCAACTGGTTGTTGAATCTTCACTCCCATTTCTTTGAGTGATCCAGTAAGCCAAACAATGCAGTGCAAGTAGCCATACTTCTACTTTAGTTGAACTTCTTAATATGGTTTCTTGTTTTTTAGACTTCCAAGATACCAATGCTCCACCAAACTTCACAATGTATCCAATGACTGATCTTCTAGTTTCCATACATGCTCCCCAGTCTGAGTAACAGTAGGCTTGTAACTGATCCTCACTGTTGGCAGGCATGAATATTCCCAGGTCTGGTGTTCCCTTTATATATCTTACAACTCTTAATGCTACATCCATATGTGACTTCTTCGATTTGTGCATGTATTGACTAAGCATTTGGACTACAAAAGCTATATCTGGTCTGGTCATAGTCAAGTACAATAGTCTTCCCACTAATCTCTGATAGATTGAAGGATCTTTGATTATTTCATCTTCAATACCACCTTCATTTGGAAACTGTTCATCATACTCCAATGAAGTTAGTTTTTGACTTACTTCAATTGGTGTTGTAGCAGGCTTTGCTCCACTTAATCCAGCCTCAGAGACCAACTCTAAGGCATACTTTCTTTGGCAAATCCAGCCTCAGATACCAACTCTAAGGCATACTTTCTTTGGCACATTAGAATTTCAGTTTGTGATCTTGCTACTTCAATCCCCAAAAAGAACTTAAGTTCCCCAAGATCCTTCATTTTAAACTATTGTTGTAGGTAATTTCTGGTCTGATTTATCAGTACTGGACCACTACCAGTCACCAGTAAGTCATCTACATATACTAGCACAATAACCACCTCTTTATCAGCTGACTTTGTGAAGAGTGAGTAATCATAATGACTTTGAGTGAAGCCCATCTGAAGTAGAGCATCTGTCAATTTCCTATTCCACTGTCTAGGAGCCTGTTTCAGGCCATATAGTGACTTGTTAAGTTTGCAGACCTTATGATTCTCCCCCTGTCTAGCAAACCCTTCAGGAATGGTCATGTACACTTCTTCAAGCAAGTCACCATTGAGGAAAGTATTATGTACATCCATCTGAAAAATAAACCACTGACAGGAATCAACAAGTGCTATTAAAGTTCTGACAGTAACTCTTTGCCACTGGAGAGAAGGTTTCAGAATAATCTAAGCCAGCCTTTTGGCTATACCCCTTTGCGACCAACCTGGCTTTATATCTTTCAATCTCATCTGAGGCTTTGTACTTGACTTTATAACCCATCTACATCCAATTGGTAATTTACCAGCTGGAAGATTAACTATGGACCAAGTATTATTATCTTCTAGAGCAGTGATCTCAAACTGCATTGCTTGAACCCAAAGAGGATCTGAGAGGCCTGTTTGAAGGAAGATGGTTCAGCAGCTAGAGCCTGCTAATAGGAGGGATGAAGGTTTGAATAGGTAATATAGGAGGACATTGGATATAAGCAAGAGTTAGTGGTAGGAGTGACAAAATCATGCATCCATGTCTGTCTCTAGATGATTTTCTAGGAGCAACTATGGTGGAAGAGTTACTGTAGGAGACTGACTGGGAGGAGAAATAGAAGAAGTGGGAGAGGAGAGGGACTGATCAAGGGTAGGAGAGGAAGTTGAAAAATGAAGAGGAGGGGAGTCTGATGTGGAAAGATCAAGGACTGGAAATATAAGAGTTCCAGAAGATTTAACATGTAGAAATGGAAATATGGTTTCCATAAAGACAACACGCCTACTAACAAAAAAGAAGTGTGAGTGTATATCATAAAGCAGATAACCCTTTTGAGTTAAGGAGTAGCCCATGAACATACTAGGAATTGCTCTAGGAGAGAATTTATCTGAAACTTTAGTGCTTGAGGCATAAGCAAGGCTCCCAAATACCCTTAGATGATTGAGTGAAGGTGGATGCTGAAAGAGAAATTCATATGGAGACATGAATTTTAAAATTCTGGATGGAGTTCTATTAATGAGATAGACATCAGCATTAACACATTCTTCCCAGAATTTCAAGGGAATACCAGCTTGAAACCTAAGAGCTCTAGCTACTTGTAGAATAGTCCTATGTTTTCTTTCTACAACACCATTTTGTTGGGGGGTGTATACACAAGAGGTTTGATGGTAAATGCCAAGAACAGACATAAGTGATTGAAAATCAGAACTGAGAAATTCACTACCATTGTCTGTTCTAAGAACTTTAACAGAAGTGGAAAAGAAATTCTTTATTCTAGCAAGAAATGTCTTGAGAACAACAAGTACTTCAGACTTAGAAGTAATGAGAAACAGCCAAGTAAATCTAGTGTAATCATCTACAATTGTGACAAAGAATCTTTTATTATTGTAAGAAGGTATTCTATAAGGACCCCAAATGTCACAATGTAGCAAATCAAAAATAGAAGTAGATTTAGAAACATTTGTAGAAAAAGGTAATTTGGTATGTTTTGCAAGAGGGCACACAGTACACTTGTGCTCTTCAGGAATGAGTTGTTGAAGAGTGAGATGTCTTCTAAGGATATCTAGAGGAGCATGTCCAAGTCTTCTATGCCACAGAGTGGTTGAATTATTGTCAGCATTGCTTACTGAACAACAAGAAAGATGAGTAGGATTAGGAGTAGTTCCTTTGAGGATGTACAGGCCCTGCTCTTCCCTACCAATCCCCTTCACCAAACCAGTGCAAAGATCCTGGAATACACAGAAGTCAGGAAAACAATTCACTGAACACTGCAATTCCTTGGTTAGTTTAGATACTGACAGCAGATTACACTTAAACTCAAGAAGAAATAACACATTAGACACTAGTTGATCTTTCAATATATGTGACTCGTCAGTTTGAGTAACCTGTGCTTCACCACCTGTGGGCAAACGAACATAATTGTTGCCATGTTTCTGAACCTTTTCATGGTCATGTATCAGTTCAAATCTGGATGTCATCTGATTAGTGGCTCCTGAATCAACTATCCACTTAGGATGATTTGAATTAACATTTAGATAAGTTGTAGTACTTGCATTTGCTGAAGGAGTGTGACTGCTATCTTTATTTCCTTTACTCAGCAAGTGAATTATTTGTTGATATTGCTCTTTTGTGAAATAGGAAGGCAACTGTCCTTGTTGAGAATTATTGGAACTTGAACTATCTTTGCTATTTTCTGCTAGATTTGCATATTGTACTCGTCCTTTCTTCTTACTCCTAGGCCTGTATCCACAATGTTCACACACTACAAGCATCTTCTTCTAAGGTTTATAGTTGCTGGTAGATTTGTTGTTGTAGTTTCCCTGAGAGTTAAAACTGTTTCCAAAATTGCTACTTTCTTGAGATTCAGTAGTGATCCCCTTCCCTTTATAGCTTGAACTGGACCCTCCTTTCTGACTAAAGAATGCAGCACCTTCCAAAGAATCATTTACAAGGGACACTACATTGACTATAGACCTCTGACTTTCATGGTCTATCACCATTGAGTCTTGTTTAAGGTAGGAACAGGTGCCATCATAAGAATCTGACTTCTACACTGAGTATAGGTATCATTTAACCCCATTAGAAATTGTAACAGTCGTTGATAACCATGATGTTGAGCTTAGCTTTGGGACTCAGGACAATTGCAGCCAGGACAGGGCATTAGTGCATCAAATTCATCCCACAAATTTTTCATTTTTGAAAAATACTCAGCTACTGACATAGTACCTTGTGTAAGTGTAGCAATTTCTCTATGTAACCAGAAAATTCTTGATCCATTAACTGTATCAAATCTTTCCTTCAGATCCAGGCATACCTTGTGTGCATTCGATGCATAGATGATGCTGCTAAGTAGTTCTTTTCTCATAGAGTTCATTATCCACGACAAGACTACAACATTCACTTTCTCCCATTGCTCATGCAGGGAAACATCAAACTTATCCACCGTATATCTCCCATCTACAAGCCCTAATTTACTCTTTTCTAAGAGACCTATGGTCATAGACCGACTCCACAACGCATAATTTTCAGATCTGATCAACTGAATTGAAATCAATGAGCTACCTGGTGTATCAGAGGGATAGAGATACAAAGGATGGTTGTGATCTATTTCAATTCGTCCTGAGCTCCTTGATGTTGACGGATTTGGAGTTGCATGTGTATTTTCTGCAGTTGTCATCCTTTTCTAGCTTCCAGTCGCGATTTAAAACGGAGAATTCAGTTGAAATTCAGCTTCTCTAAGCTCGAATTTCAGTTTCTCTGAGCAATCTGAGCAACTTATCTTCGAATCTTAGCTTCTCAAAGCCATTTTCCTTCAAATCGCTAGCTTCTTCAAGCTCGGCTTTCTTCGAATTTCAACTTTTCCAATGCAATTTTCTTCAATTAGCTGATTCAAGCACTTAAATTTGCACTAAGGATCAGTGCTCTGATACCATGTGAGCTTCATTAAGGAAGCATTCTCTTATCTAGAAGAGAGAAGGATAGAGATGCAGAGAGAATAAAGAGAAGAGTAGAGAAGAAGATGTTGTATTATCTTGTGTGTAAAGAAATGAGTACAGGTAACTCCTTTTATATACAGGAGATTACAACAATATAACATACTATTAATCCTTACTTAACTAACTTGTAACTAACTCTTAACTGCTAGATTAGTTATAACTAACTTGGATTAATAACCTCCTCAACACATTCTTTGAATGAAAAATACCAGAAAATATGTGATGAAAAATACCATAATTTGTATTATATCATATATGAATATTAATTTTTCCTTACAAATGTACAAATTTTAAATAGATAGATAAAAATGAACTGAGATAGTGGTATAATTTTTTTTCTTTTTGACGTCATTAGTATGTTGTGGCCATGTTATTTTGATTGTCATCTTTTACTCACCATGTTAGAAATGAGAAATTAGTCATCTTTTACTCACCATGTCAGACATGAGAAATTAATCTCCTAACTAAGGCTGGCAAAGGGACTAGTATCGGCACCACCGGATTGGTAATTATCGGAATTGGATCGATATCAGAAATAAATGGGGAGAATTCTTTTGGTACCGGACTGGTATCGATACTGGCAATACCAGAAATTTTCCCCCTTATCTTACCGGTCCGGTGCATACCGGACCGGACCGATAATTCCGAAAATATTTGTTTTTCAATAAAAAAAATTGGTTAATTAAATTAAATTATTAAATGTTGAAGTTTAATTTTTAAATGTTAAATTGAAGTTTAATATTTAAAGATTAAGATTGAAACTTAAAATTTTAAAGGCTTAAATTAAATATAGTATCATTATAAAAAAAAATTTAAAGTTTAATTGAAGTTTATTTTTTAAAGGTTTTATAACTTAAAAGTTTTAAAGTTATAACTTATAAGTTATAAGTTATATAAATTTTAATGTTTTGAGTTTAAATTTTAAAAGTTTAAATTGCAATTTTTTTTAACTTTTTATATTTAAATATAAAATTTAAAATTTTTGACTTTAAAAGTTTAATTTTCAAATCTTTTAAATATAAAATTTAAATTTTAAAGTTTAAATTTTTCAATGTTTCATTTTATATTTTAAAGTTAATAAATATTTGAGAAATAAGGGGGCAAATATATTAAAAAAATTCAAAGTAAAAGTAAATTCAAGATAATAACTTAAAAAAAGAAATAAGACGAATAAACTATAATTTTATTATGTTATTTTAAAATTTAAATTGTACAAATATTAAAAAAGAACCTAATTTACGCAGCTACCTTCTAGGAAGAGTTCTGTTTCAACTAGGCCTTACTTATTGTAATACACTAATATCTTATACCACTTTGAAAATCTTGCCTAAGTGTTTCTAACATTTCCAATGTTACATTTTCTGGAATCGGCTCTTGAGCTTGTTCCTCCATAAAATTTATGTCGTCTTCAATTGATTTCGATAAAATATTATCTATATCGGCTTCAAATTGAGACGGCAAAATTGGACGCCCTAAATTCCTTCACTCCGCATTTATCCAATCTCTGAATATAATTGAAACTTCCAAGCTATCTACTACTAGTGAATGTCTATGGTCTCCAAATTGGAATCTTGCCGCACTAAAAGCACTTTCCGAAGCCACTGACGATGCTTGAATAGCTAGGATATCACGAACCACCCGTTGAAGTCTTGGAAAAGCTTTACCTCAATTCTTCCACCAATCCAAAAGTTGTTGTTTCCCCTTTGCATCCTTAATACTTTCTGTAGCCTGCTTAATATATTTATCAAAATCATTATTTTCGTTAGTAGTAAGTCCAAGATAATTTTCTAACATGTCATCAATGTCTTCCTTGTATCTAGCCGTAGATGGTTGTGGTTCTTGATATTGTACATTTTCTACTAAATTATACAATTTCCTAGCTTCTGTTCTAATGCTACTTTTAACTACATCCAAATTATGTGATTGATTATCTTCATCATATTCAATTTCTAAATTTGCATATATACTATCTATCATTCGAGATACACCGACTTCTTTGTAAGCCGAATCAAATAAACAAGCAGTTAAGTAAATTTGATTAATTGGAAAAAAATATTTTTTAAATTTTTCAATCATTTTTTAACCGGTTCTCTTGGATTATTTTTAAACTACGAAAATTTAGTAGAAATGGCACAAATATTAGGTAAAACGGAACAAATAGTAGGATAATAAATACCGGAAATTTGTTTAGTAGCTAAATAAAAAACTCTTAAAAATTCAATTAAATCTCTAATATCATTCCAATCATTTCCATCAAGTCGGTAAGTCATATCAACATTATGGACATTCCAAACCATTGTAACAAGTCTCCTATATTCATAAGCTATTTTAAGTATTTTATATAACGAATTCCACCTAGTAGCTATTGTTTTGGGAATTTTTCTAACAGACAAATTGCATTCAATACACCGACTTTCAAATTCTTTATGCCTAGCCTTTACTTGACATTTAAAAATAAAATGACAAGCAATTTCTACTTTATTACAACCATTTTCAAATAATGAAACACCATCTCTAACAATTAAATTATAAATATGAGCAACACATTTAATATGAAAACCATCTTCGTAAATAGGAACAAAAACATGTTTTAAATAATCAACAACACATTTGTTATTAGAAGTGTTATCTAAAGTTACACTAATTATTTACTAGAAATGCCAAAAAATTGTAAAACAGTAAGAATTGTCTGTGCAATATAAGAATCAGTTTTTACGCATTTCACAACTTTTATATCCTAAAATTCTTTTTTGCATACTCCAATTTTCATCAATCCAATGCCCGGTAATTGTAAAATAATCATTATCGATTATATTACGACCCATATCGGAAGTAATTGTTAATCTACAAGTATTATAAACAAATAAACAATGAATATACTGTACATGTCATGCTTGATAATCAAAAACACTCTTTTTAATTGTAAAAGGTGGGTTATAAATAATTTGAATATAGTGAATAAAACTAGGATTTTCAGCAAAAGTAAAAGGCAAACCAGTAACAACAATCACTAGGACTGGAAACATTAGAAGGGTTTAATTGCGACTGCACCATATTTGAACCTCCTACTCCTACGGATTCTTCATGAAGGGGAGTTCCATATTTTTTAGCATCCGCAATGGCTTGAGCATGCAAAAATTCTAATTTACAACAATGCATTAAATGATTTTTCAAATGACCCATCCCACCCCCCTTTCCCGAAGTTTTATGGTTTAAAACATGCTTGCATTTATTACAAATTGCTTTTGTTTTATCTTCATTTTTGTATTAAAAATTGCCAAATAATTGATTTTTTTACACGTTCCGTCTTAGGCCTACTAGATGCCGATGGATGTATGGGGGGAGCGGGAGCATGGGGGGGGTCGGGGGGAGTACTAGCAGTATATGGGGATTGCGTTTCATCATCATTAAAAATATCACGTCTTCATTAATTTTATTATAATGTTCTTATAATTCTTCATTAAAACCAAATCTTCGTCCAAGGAATTTGTGATCTAATTCAGTATTAGAATCAATATTAAAACAAGTTTCGTCAATGTGTGTAAAATCTTCTATATTAAATCTAGGTGGTAGTTGTCTTGTAGATTTAGACGAACTACCACTGGATTTTTCACCGGTTAAAGCTTTAACAATTCCACCGAAAAAAGTACTTTTCCATTTCCTTTTCTACTGAAATCCATGTTAAATTAAATGATACAAGTAAAGATTATCTGAAATTAATCAAGTTATGAATATAAAAAAAAAAAAATCAAATAGACAAGTAGTAAAGATTAAAGAATAAAAACCAATTAGAAGAAATTTATAAGTTGGAACGAATATACCAAACGTCTGTGTAAAAACAGACGTAGAAGCCAAAGTTGATGAAAATTGAAGCTTGAATATGCTCTAAATTGATCCACAAAAATTTGCTCCAAATTTCAATTAGCCCACCAAAATTGACAAAATAATTAATTAATTAATACTAATTGAGAGAGTAAATAATAAATGTATATAATTAACTTGAGAGTAGTATACTAGTATAATATAATTATAAATTTATAATAGTAAAGAGAATTGAGAATTGAGAAATGAGAGGGTTAAGAAAGTTGAGAAATTTTTAGAATATTGAGAGAATTTGATTGAAAAAATATGAAAGATTTGGGAGTATTTATAGTTGAAAAATTGGAGGTATTTTTGAAAAAAAAAAGGAAAATAAATAGGAAAAGAGCCGTTGAACGGTTCTTTTAGAACTATTATTTCTGCCAATTGGACCGTTTGGTGGGCCCCACCCCGTCCAAGCGTATTTCAATAATTTTTTTTTAAATAAATCGTAATACCAGTTCGAAACCAGTAAACCAGAACCAGTATTTATCAGCAAAGAACCCCGTTACCCCTCCTGTTACCCCCTTAAGCGAAAAATACGAATATGGTATCGGTTCAATACCAAAATCGGGATGGAATTGAGACAGAACCGGTATATCCCAGTTCCTTTGCTAGCCTTACCCCTAACTTTGTCTTCAACAATTATAGCTACAAGACAAACTCATATGGCACTTGGTAAGGGTGTCAAAACAATTCTAAAAATCAAGAGAATAGATTGTTATCTATTTTCCATGTAAAATTGATGTTAGATGCTTCAATGTATATTTATTATTATACCAAAAATTAGGATAGATTATTTTCTTTATTTAATACATAATAGAACTGAATAACTTTATATGTATTTTAAATGTTAAATTAAAATAGAAAATATTATAGAAATTTTGATGTTGAACATGAATTCATATGCAAATAACTTCGAAGTGCCCAAACATGTCATATTATATGAGCCTTTTGGTATAAAGTCATGAATTTATCAATCTCATGTTGTCATGGGAATTCTCTACTTTTCTCATTATATTAAGACTTTTTACTTTTTATATTTATACCAGACATTAAGTGTCCACGCAGGTTCAATAAAAATATCTTATTAGGGATAATATTATAAAATTGTAGTTGAATCACATAAAAAATATAAAATTAAATAGCTGAAGCAGATACGTCAAAGCCAATGGAATATTTTGATTGGGCTGCATGTAATAAAGGAGTAGGAGAAACATGTGAAGGAATATAATTAAGTAGCTGAAGCAGGTACGTCAAAATCGACGGAATACTTTGATTGGACCGCATGTAATAAAGGAGGAGGAGAAGCAGACAGCTCAAGCAAACAGTTTTTGGACGACATGTCTGCTTCAACTGCCTGCTTCTCCTCCTCCTTTAATACATATGTGTGTGTGTGTATCCGCTGCCTGCTTTAGGGGTGGGTTCGATTTTTGCGGTTCGGTTTTTCCCTAAAACCAAAGACAAAACGGAAGGTAATTTGGCGGTTCGGTTCGGTTCGGTTTTGCCAAAAAAAAAGTAAACCATTGTTTTTTCGGTTCAATTTTTTCGATTCAATCTTCGGTTTTTTTCGGTTTTTCGGTTTCTAAAAATAATTTTTTAAAGTAAAATAATATGTTGGGTAGAGACATATCATTGTAATAGATATGCTAAACAATTGGTAAAGAGTAAAGTTTGGATTAGTACAATTATCACAATATAAGAACTACAATTATCACCAAGAAAATTGCAAACATATGTTCTCGAAAAACAAATATCAAATACTCCTTGGAAACTTCAAGTCAATTGTGTGTAGCCAAAAGAAATTATCAAACAATTATCAAATACTTCTTGAAGTATCAATTAGTTGCATGTGACAGTAGCCAAAAGACTTCTCCTTGGAAGCTTCAAATCTATGCTTCTTTCGTGCAACAAGAAAGACTTTCCTTCTTAGCCATGTAGCCTATAAAGTATAAACGATGTAGTATAGCAAAATCGATTTTTTACGGTCCGGTTCGATTTTAGAAGACCAAAACCAAAATCGAAACCGCACAGAATTGGTTCGGTTCGGTTTTTTGTGTTCGGTTTCGGTTTTTTATGGTGCGGTTTTTTTTTTGGTATTTTTCAATTGATTTCAGTTCGGTTTTCGGTTTTACGGATCCACCCCTAGCCTGCTTCAGCCGCTTTGTAGCCTCTTATTATATAGTATAAAAATAGTGAATTAGATATTATAACAACGATGTGTATCTCATTAATGACATTTAAAAAAATGATCAAAAATTCACCAAATATATCGATTCTATCAACATGATTGATGTCACACCCCTATTTTTTCTTCCCACGTGGGTAGTGAAAAATAGAGTTTTTCCAATTAAAGTGACATTTTGAAAAAGGGATTATTTTATTTATTCAGAGTCACCACTTGGAATTAAATTTTGGTGTTCCAAGTCACTAATTTAAGTCCCTAATCAAAAGGAAATGACTCTTTATTTTTTGGTCTGCGAAAACAAAGATCGGATAAGGAATTTTGTTGACCGAGGGGAAGGTGTTAGGCACCCCTCGAGCCCCGTGGTTCTAGCACGGTCGCTTTATTGATTAGTTAATGGCTTAACTTAATTTTGAACATATTGTATTTATAAAAATATATTATTCACCCGACTTCTGTAATTTATCTGAAACTAGTTTAAAACTATCTTATTTTATTAGTGTGGTATATTGGTAGCAGCGCTTTCCAACCTTGCCACAAATGATTTATTTATTCGTATTTTTCAATAATATTTATTCAATGTTATTTAAATCCTTGCCTATTGTTGTTAATCAGCCTAGTCATGTTCCTAAATTCAATTTAAAAAAAGTAAAATTTCAACTCTGAATTTTAATCACTAATCTTCTTATAAAAATTGGAAGAACTAAATTATTTTACCAAATTTAATTGTACATCAACATAAACCCATTAATTTAATATTCAGAATAAAATTCATTATTCAAAAGAAGTGTAAATATAAAATAAAAATATACAAAAAAAATTTTGCTTTATTTTATATTTCTGAAAAAATCAATATTATTAAATATACAAATCTCATTCAAGTGTAGATTAACTAAATAGCGTAGGAGCAACAATTTTTTACATTTTATTTAATGACAAGTTAAATTGGGTGTTTAAGTATGCAAGAAATAATTACATGCTATACTGAATGTTACTTTTAATTTAACAATATAAACGTTCAAACATACTTCAATATGATAACATCAAAGTTAACACATACATAGAATTTGAACAACTTTATAACATTAAAACATGTCTTGCATAATTGTGTCTTTAAATCATACAGTAAAAATTGTTACCTTTTGTGAAAATTAATTCACAAGAAGAAAAAACCACAATGCAGAATCACGATCCCGAAATCTCGAAAGCAAACCTCAAAACTCAACTTTATTTTCTCTAATTGTGTTTTTTGAGTTTTTTTGTGTGTTTGTCCAGATTTTTTTCTCTTGTTTTTGAAGTGTGTGAAAAAGAAAATGTAGTATTTTTTTTCTTAAGTGTGTTTGTGTATGTGGGATAAAGGAAAGAATATGATATTGGATTTTTTTTAACAGTGTGTGTAGAATGTCTTATCTTTTTGTAGAATGTAAAGAAAAAAAAAATGTGTTGTGTGCTCGTGTATTTAAGAAATATGAGGGAGTAGTTGATTTTGTGTGGGGGTATTGTGCGGTAGTTTAGGTGAGTGGGGGAGGAGTTGAAATTAATGGGTAGTTTTAGGATTTAATTTTCTTTTTTATTTTATTTTATTTTGAAAAGAAAAGAAAGAAAGAAAAAATAAAAATGTTAGAAAACTATTTCCAGTTAAAAATAAATAGAAAAATTTACTAGCTAAAACTAAGATATAATCAAGAAAATACTAACAATACTGGATTATTTATTAGAATCAAAATTAAAAGAAAAAACATATATTTTATAAATTTTCTCTTCTTTAAAACAACACTTACATTAAAATGTGACTTGTTTTCAAATTATTCTGAATAAGATAAAATATCTAATTTAGATTCAAAAAATAAATATTTAAATACTAAAAAGTAAATAACTTAATTTTGATAAAAAATTAGGTGCTAACAATTGAGACTGTTTAAAACTTTCAAATTTAGTTATGCTTAGTAAAGTAAATAAAATATTATATTGATATGATATAATTTTTTAAATATAATTGCACGAATATTCGGAATTTGTTTTGGTTTAGTTTTTAGAGAAGTTTTCTGAAACTGATGTTGAAAAAAAAGCATCCAAAATTATGTTTTTGAGAATATTTATACTAATCTTTTGTGGAAATGACTAATGGATGTTTTGGTCAATAATCAAAATAATTTCTCATAATTAGATGGTTGACTTTTATAAAATGAGCAAAAAAAAAATTCGAGAAAATAGATTGGGGTAGATGAAAATAAGAGTATGAAAGGAGGACATATAAAATTCAGGTCTGACTGAATCATGGCCGGCTACGCTGAATTTAGACTAGTAGTTCAACATTAAGTTTATTTTAATTAAAATAAATATTGGTCAATTAATCCAACTATGGCCTGCCAATTCAATTCAATTTTGGCATTTTATTGCTTATATACCTAAGACCAAGGTCAAAGAAAATTAGCCTACGCATTGATCATTAAATTCTTCTCCACAAAGTCTAAGAAATAAAGAATATAATGTTATTCTTAAGTTATTTTTCTACATATTATGTAATAATGACAGAAAATTTTACGTTATAAAAATAAAGCATGGTCAAAATAAGTTTAAATGTACTTCAATGCAAACTAGAAAGTAGAAAAGTTATGCAAGCTTTTCTATTTTAGTGTAATTTTTAAAGTAAAGATAATCTTGCTTAAGGACCTATTTTAATTATTAGATGCTAATCAGCTTATGAAACAAAAATGAATAACAAATATATATGTCTTTGTCTAGAATGTTAAGGAACGTGGCCAAGTTGGTTGAAGTTAGAAATCAAAAATATTAGTGCACTTACTACCTAGATGGCTAAATATGGTTTCTAAATTCTAATATGACTAAAAATTGTTATTGTTAAGAGGAATCTTGTAACTTAAAATAACATTTATTTATTTTTTAGAAAACACATGAGACTTTGGGTCTCAAATTTGAGTTTTGTTTGGTATTTTGCAACATTAGAAAGCAAGACTATTCTGAATTAGTGTTGGATCCATAACACTTTTAAATTAATAGAAAGGGATTTATATGAAGGAAATATTATCTGACATCCACATATTACTCTTTATAGTGTTACTTTCAAAAAATTATATAACATAGCGAAATTATATTACTTTATAACATATATAAATGTATAAAAAAAACTACTTATAACTGGCCACTCCAACTTCATGCTTTTTACCGTTACTAGAATTTCAGTTGGCTGCTAGAAAATGGACGTCACTTCGTTGAATTTCTATTGGAGTTAATGTTGTGCATGTATAATTTAAAGACTCATACATTGAATCAAGCTGATTACACATATAATTGGTGTTCTCATTACATTCAGATTCTACTTTTAAATTACATACCATCAGTTTTTGCTTTGAAAACAAAAAAAAATATATATATAGTTGATCACACATACGGACACATAAAATTACAATCAAATATTGTATCAGTACATTTTTCCAAATAGGCTGATATATTACATACATTCAAATACAATATATTTTACTATATTTTGAAATTAAAAAATGTTATATTTAAAATATAGCAAAATCTCGTTATAATTTGTAAAAATAAGTTATAACTATCGAAGGAAAATTTTCATTTATATTAAAAAAAAAGAGTAAAAGTTTATGAAAAAAAGTAGCCCATTTTTCTTTGAGAAAATTACATATATATACAAAAAAATAAAATATTTATAAAAAAAATAGCCCATGTTTTATTTACATAAATAATAACCCAAAATCAGCGAAACTACACATGATTATACAATATAGTTTGTCAAAAGTTTTAGAAAGTATACACCACTATACAATGTATATTACTTATATATGTTCTATACACTAAATATGCATTATGATACAAAAATATATAATAATTATATATGCCTATACAACGAATTTTTTTTTGTAATTTTTTAAATTTGGTGTCTCTCCCTGTAATTTGCTCTTTTTCTTTACAGAAAAATAGCCCAAAGATTATGGGTTCAGCAGAGCTCAGCCCAAAGTCATTAGTCCATTTTTGCTTCCTCAATTTTTTTCGGTTTTCATTTTTTTTTTAAAAAAAAAACTTATTTTGTTTGTTTTTTGTTGTTGCATTTTTTAAATTAAAAAAAAAACCTTTTTTCCAGAACTTTTTCATGTATCAGTATTGTACAAATGATATAAAAATAAATATATATGATATATAAATAGTTATATAAAGTATATGTATTGGATCGGTATAGTATAAACAATAAGTAAACATATATTGATATTACATATATAGTGTATAAATATGTATATATAATGTATTGATAGTTATGTTGTGTATATGTAATATATTGATATTATATAAATAAGTATGCAATGCATCAACATTGTATAAATGATGTATAATCGTATATCAATATTTTTAAAATAATTATGCAATATATCAATATCAATATTTATTTGTCTATCATGCATTTTCACCTTAATAAATTAACAAAATAATAAAATGACAATAACAACAACAACAACATACCCAGTGAAATCCCACAACGGAGAAAAAAAAGTTGACATAAGTACTTATTTTTCCAAAAAAAAAATGAAACAATCATAAAAGATTCTTTTTTTTTTTAAAAAAAAAAGGGCAACAAAAACAAAAAAATAATAACACAACAAAAAAAAGAAAGAAAAGATTAAAAAAATGTCCTCAAGTAGCATGGTCAGCCACCAAATATAGCAACTTGCCATTTTCTTTACGAATCAAATAGCCAAATTTATTTAAGAATAAGGTCAATTGGCCATTTTAAGTAAAACAAAAGTGAATTATCTTCTGTGTTGAATATTTTTTTCTTAATGGACATTTTATATAATTTTTCTTAAGGAAAAATTACATATTTAAGTAAATATATAATTATAAATATCATATATTAACCACATTTTAATATTATTACATTTATGGCATTTTCGTAATTTTTTTTGGCTACAAAACTTGTGGTCCCCACAACTCTCATTTGTATAAAACCTAAATTTTTTCCTCCTTCAATAACTCTCCATTATACACGACTGCCTCCACCTTGCCATAATGGCTTCACATTCTTCGCCATTATCACCCCTGAAATCTCTCAAAGATTTCAACAAATCAATCAAAGATCAAGTTAATTAAGGTAATTTTCCTTTTTTTTTTCAAAATCCATACATGAAATTTTATTTATTTCTTTTGGCGGTTTTTTATTTTTACTCTTTCTGTTCAAATTTTCCCCAAATTTTATACTTTTCAACCGCATTTTTGAACTCATCTTCCATACACAATGGTAGGAGTCTTCCTCTAAAAGGATAACAAGAGGTATGCATTGTGCACGTTAAAAAATGGAAGGAGGTATTTCTTAGCTTTTAAAATCTTGGAATTGTTTTTTTGTTTCGAAACATTTTGATTTTCGTCATATATGCATGTAATGTTCATTTTTCCCAATTTATAGATTTCTTCAGATCTGCATTTTATTTTTATGTTTTTATACAAAAAAAAAATTGACAGATCTGAATACTATTTTGTATATAACAGAGGTGTATAAGTGTAGATTTAATTAAAAATAAACCCACATAGTATAAGTTTTTGAGCATTTATACAGTTATAAAATGTATGTAAAATGTTACTATGTATATATAAATACATTACATTGAAGATTTTGGGTAATGTATCCATGGACATCATTTCAATATAATGTATATTTCTCCTATTTATATATTTTTTATACATATCTGCATCATTTATCCCACTTTTATACATTATCAAAATTATTATGAAGAAGAACTTATACAAACCTGGTCCATGTAACTTTTAAAAAAAACATAAGTGTATAAGTTTAAGCCCATATACATAAGCCAAAATGCATAACTTGCTGTATATATTACTGGTCAAATTTAGAGATTATATACACTTTGCTGGAACTCATACATATGATATGTCACAGAAAAATGTATGTTCTGTATTTATTTATACACTTTCTGTTTATATATACAGTGCCAATATTTATAAGTCCCAAATTACATGCTTGTATTTACAAAAAAAAAGACACAACAAAAAAAGAAATTTTTTTCGTTGGCAATTTGTCTGCAAGAAAATAGATAGATCTTTTTTTTTTTGGGACAAAATAGTCACACTAGGAAAGGAAATCTATTTTTGATTTAGAATGGAAATATCATCTTATTTTTAGAAGAAGAGTTCAATTAGGAAAAAGATTTATATTTGGTATTTTACTTCCTTTATTTATGGAACCGTTTTCCATATAAAATACCTGAAAAGTCTCCTATTAAATGAACAAACTTTTGGCATTTTCGTTTTATACATTACCATAAATTCCGACTTATACATTGGATTTGCTATAGCCAAAGTTAGAAAAGGTAATTTCATAAACATTAGCTATTTTAGGCCTTTATGTTTTTTAACTTTGCCATTTATGAAAAATCCCCTTCTCTTAATGCCCACCCAGTGAACAAGATCATTTTCTGAACATGTTAAGGTAGCAAGGCCCAACCCATTTGAGAAACGGAAATTTTCATAGATAGTAATAATTTGGACAAAATCCATTTCAGAATGAAAAATTTTCATATAGCTATAATTTGGACCATAGCTATAAATATATAGTAGTTATAATTTGTCTAATTATAATTTATAACAACAGTTTTAAAGAAGGGAAAGACGATTAAAACCGTGAGAGTCAGGGAAAAAGGTGAGCAGGTTGTATCTCAATTGAAATGAAAATACACAAATCACGGACACACATATGCATATTTTCTTCTCTCTTTTCCAAAGTATTTGTGATACAAATGAAAGAAAAGTATTGATGCAGTAACTGAATATTCTATCACCCCTAAAATAAGTATAAAAATATAAGTTTTTTTTTCTAATAATAGTTGCATTAATTTTTATCGTTGCACAGATATGATAATAGCTGTATCCATTTCCTATACACAAATATACCTTTTTAAAAATATAATTACAATTGACTGTTGTGATCTACGATTTCAAGTTCACTTGTTGATTTTGAGAAAACTGAATTAATAAATTTTTTTATAGCGATGCTTCCAACTCAGGATTTTGATTCATAGAACTGCCCATCAAATGTATATTCATCCATATATCAGGTGCTTCTTATTTAGTGAATAAAAAAGGGACTTATTTTATAGATAGCAAGAATAGGAACAAGGGATCATATCAATCAAAGAAGATGAAGTTTGATAATAGGTGTATCAATTGTTTTTTGATACGCATCACAAAAAATTTTGATACATAAATATAATTAGTTGTATCATAACTTTAGAAGAAGATAAGATTCAAAACTAAATAAAAGTATGATAAATGTTTTTAGCATAATGATGCAAACATTGAACGACAAATAATCTGTCACGATCCAAAATCGGATCGCGACTAAAGAGAATAAAGTAAAGCAAAAGCAACATAACATTTAAAGTTAAATCCCAAAATCTGAAGTCATGAGTACAAGAACATCTAAAAGTAGTACGAATAAGTAAATACAATACGGTCTCAAAAGGAAATACATAGTCTAGTCTCAATGTCAACAAACAAAAAATCTCAAAGAAACAACGTCTCAAAGTTTGAGGCTCACTGCTGAATCTAGATATAAGGACTTTAATAGAATGAGATCAACTACCCTGTGCGGGTCTTTGTGCTTGATCTGTAGGGAGGAAACAAAGTAAAGGTGAGTACACTGAATATACCTAGTAGGTTCAACCGACTGTGTAGGAGAAATCAAACAAGTATGTAATAATGAAAAATCCTATCACCTGCAAGGAAGAAATTAGTGCACAATATATAAAAGTATAAGAGTATAATAAGATAACCATACAAGTCAATGATGCAATACATATGTAATGTATGAAGGCAATGCATGGTGGAATGGCGGTGGACTCTGGCCGGTGTGTACATCTACCGAGCTGAAGCTACCAGGTAGAACTCATGGGGGTCTCGTCAGACCATAATGCCAATATCTCTCAAGTATCCCGATCGTCTCTTGGGCTGATGGATACATCTCTCAAGTATCACGACTGTCTCTTGGGCCGATAAATACTTCTCTCAAGTAAAACGACAATCTCTGGGGTCGATGAGTACATCTGCCTTGCTACCTCAGCATAATCAAGGGATTTATAAAAAGTGGTACAGATGCAACATGAGGTAAATGCATGCCATTATCACAATATCAAGATATATAAAAGCAATATAGAAGAATACTGATAAGTAACTGTCATATAATCAAGGAAGATAATATCAAGAATAACAACTGGTACTACAGATCATCAATATGTCTCAAATCACTATAGTCTCATTAATGATCTGGTCTACCGGTGATACAGACTTCACAAGTCCCAAAACATGCACTAGATGTCCAAAAATATCTCAAATACCATGAAATTACCACAAGACTTCCCAAATGGAATCACAAGTCTCATATAATCACAATAATATCCAAAATATCTCAAATCTCAAGAATACAATTCAATCTACCAATAAAGTCACAATTTACTTCATTCCAACATAATCGATACTACATTTTCATCAAAATTCCATCATATCGATCTAATTATACATGAAACAATTTAAATCTTACAATTACCATATAAATATATCCAATAACTCAAATCTAGTCCCAAAAAAGTTAGCCAAACCTACCTCGATGCCAAAACCGCACTCAAACAAAATCTTGATCAACCCAAGCCTCAAAATGATCTCCAAATCAATCAATTACTATCAAAAATAGATACAATGCGTCACGAGATGAATTTTGATACCCATATTGACATTATTTGCAACAAATTTTAATGTGATGAAAAATAAATTACAACCACAAATAAAACATGAAGAAACATAAATTTATTGATAAACAATGTGCGTACAAATCTATTTGTCCCTTGATTCTTTTCTTATAAGATTTCTCCGTGATTCGGAGACCGTTAGTGGTGTATTTCTCGAACCAGGACGATTTGGACTTGATCTGCATGAAAGGATTTGTGTAGATCTTCTTGAAGTATTTGATTATCAAGAAGAATCTGGTGGATTTTGATCTCTTAATGAATATTCCCAGAATTTATGGGATATTTGAGATGCTTCTTTAAGAAATATAACACCCTTTATGTAGGCATTAATTAGGGTTTATGGTAGAGTAGCCTCCAAGAAACTCTAGCTGAAATTGGATTAGCCTCCAAGAAATCCTGACTGAAATAGGACTAATTTTGTAGAGTCCTACAAAATTTCAATGTCTACAGACATGAATTAGGCTTAAGAGAAAAATGGTCAAAATTAGGACTAAAATTCAAAGTTCACAGGTTCCAAAGGCTAAAAGCCGGAGTAGTTGATCCAGTAGTTCTAAATATAGATAGAAGAATCCCGAATGAACAAGCATCC
Organism: Solanum rostratum; assembly: GCA_029948455.1. Classification (NCBI taxonomy): domain Eukaryota; kingdom Viridiplantae; phylum Streptophyta; class Magnoliopsida; order Solanales; family Solanaceae; genus Solanum; species Solanum rostratum. Next base: position 50,355,544 of record CM057047.1, on the reverse strand, counting down.
ACAAATGTCGATTCATTCAAGTGATGCAGGTAACTTCGCTCCTTCCCCTTCAGCTGGATCGGTTCGTGCCTGCAGGGGCGTGCCCGCCGGCCCCTGACCTGCCTCCGATTTGAAGGCTAGCTCCTTGAGTTTGAAAATTGACTGGAAATTATGATTCTACGCAAGAAAAGGAGTTCGTGAGTGAAAATTTCACTAGAACTGAAGGAAAAATCATCAATTAAAATTTTCAAATCATTGATATAAAATCTCCAATTTTCAACATTCGAAATCATGAAATTCAAGACAAAATCAAGATAAAAGTCAATGAAATTAATTACTTTGATGAAAGAAACACTTACCTAAGAGTTTTTCACAAAAAGCTTCGTCGAAAATCACCTCAAAACAACATTGAAAGTGGAGAAAAAAATAGTGATTTTCTATTTTTAGAAATTCCCATACGAGTATACACTCCGTGAACACGAAGTGGGGCCCGCGAATGCAGAGGGAAATGATTAACAAAGCCCCACACATGTGGAAGGTTCACAGAACTGACCTCCACGAATACGGAGGCCTGGTCCACGAATGCGGAGAAGGGAAAAGTGTACCTCCACGAACACAGAGCTATAGGGCGCATACGCAAAGAACATTTGCTGGGTTCACCAGATTCCCTTGCACCAGCCATAATTTCAACCTCAGGATGGACCCCCGGGGTCCATTCCAAAGCCAAAATACACAAACTAGACATGTACTCATACCAGAAAAAACAATCCGGACTCAACGGAATAATCAAAATTCAATTTCAAGGTCTCCTCAACACAACAACCGATAAAATTTGATTAAACTAGTTGAAAACTCAATATCAAAACTGCCCTCAGAAACTCCAAAATTATAAGGAGACTATCTTTAGCATTAGTTTCACCATTCGGAACTACTGGAACTATCAGAATTTTGATCCGAACCTTCGAACTTGAATGTTGACCAAAGTTAAACTTTGACTCCACAAACAACTGAAAATGCAATTTTGGGTCCAAAATCTTTGTTTTAATCCCGAATTCAGTTTTGTAATTTCTCTTAGACCAAATTTGACATTTTAGAGCTAGTGGAATCAGACTTCTGATGCAACACTTGATGCTCAGAATGGCACAAAAACTCACCTTTTCAACAACTTAAGCTTCCAAAAAGATTTCAAAATTCATATTTTTCACTTTTAAAATGCAGGATTCCAGTTCCAACAACACAGATAGTTCAAAATAGGTGCAAAGCAACTTATGCAGGGTAAAACAGTAATTTTTACAGATAAGTCCAAAATGACCTACGAGGTCATTATATCATTCACCACTAAAAATAATGTTCATCCTTGAACATGAAGGAAATAGAAGTACCTAAAGCCTAAAAAAGACTGAGATATATGTCCCTCATGTCTGACTCTAACTCCTAAGTAGACTCCTCAATAGGATGGTGTCACTACTGAACCTTCACTGAAGGTATATCCTTGGACCTCAACCTTCGGACCTACCTATCTAATATAACCACCAGCTCCTCCTCATATGACAAGTCTGAACCTAACTCAATTGAATCATAAGAAATCACATATGACTCATCTGCAATGTACCAGCAGAGCATGAAGATATGAAAAATAGGATGAACTATTAATAGTCCCGGTGGCAATGCTAACTCATACGCAACCTCACCTACCTTTCTCAAGATCTCAAACCTCATCACACCCTTCATGGGTGATACCTTTAGCCACACACTATCACCAACCATGAACTTAAGAGGCCTAGTCCTCCTGTCAGCATAACTCTTCTGGCGGCTCTAGGTTGTCAACAATCTACCTGAATCAACCGGACCCAATTCATAGCATCTATAAGAAAGTCAATACCCAACACACAACTGAAACTAAATCAAAACTATTTGATAGGCGATCTACATCTCCGGCCATATAATGCCTCAAAAGGTGCCATCTTAATGCTGGAGTGATAATTGTTGTTATAAGCAAGCTCCGCCATATGAAAGTGCTAATCTTAATGCTCCCAAAATCTATCACCTAGGCCCGAAGATATCCTCTAACACATGAATAGTACGCTCAGACTGACCATCAGCCTAAGGGTGGAAGGCTGAACTCAAATCCAACCGAGTACCCAAACCACGATGTAGAGCATTCTAAAACTGGGAAGTGAACAAAGATACCCTAACCGACGCTATAGACACCGATACCCCGTGCAATCTAACAATATCCCGAATAAATAATCTAGCCAACTGCTCTACACTGTAGCTAGTCTTCACCGGTAAGAAGTGAGCTGACTTGATCAATCGATCAACAATCACCCAAACTGAATCAAACTTACCCAAGGCCATGGGCAAACCAGTAACAAAATATATCGTGATACGCTCCCATTTTCATTGGGGAATGGGCAACCTCTGCATCGAACCTCCAGGCCTTTGGTGCTCATATTTAACTTGTTGGCAATTCAATCATTTTGCCACAAACTCAGCTATGTCTCTCCTTATTCCGAACCACTAATAATGTCGTTTTAGATCATGATATATCTTTGCCAGATCGGGATGGATAAAATATCTAGCAAATAGGTTTCCTCCAATATCAATCGCACCCAATATCTTATCTTAGTCACACAAATTCTCCTATTAATCCTCAAAATACCCTCAGAATCAACGGTAGTCACTTTTGCTTCGCCCCTCAACACCTTATCTCGAACAAAGGACAATCTAGCATCATCTAACTGGTGAGTATATACTAAATTAAGCAATGAAGACCTAGCCTCCACAAAGGCTAGAATACATCAAACTGGTGAGTACATACTGAATCAAGCAATGAAGATCTAGCCTCCACAAAGGCTAGAATACACTAAGGAGGGGAAATATACAACCGAACCTACTATGTAGCAAGTGATTGAACCTCCAAAGCTAAGGCCTCTCCTCAGCCCTCAAGAATGCCAAACTCCCCATACTAGATGGCTTCTGTCTCAAAGCATCTTCCACCACAATTAGGTTGCGCGGGTGATATAGAATAGTATGTCATAGTCTTTTAGCAATTCCAACCACCTAGATTGTGTCATGTTCAAATTAGGCTACGAAAAGATGTATTTGAGAATTTGGTGATTGGTAAAGATCTCACAATGCACCCCCTGGAGATAATGCCACCACAACTTCAATACAAACACCACCGCAGCCAACTCTAAATCATGGGCAAGGTAGTTTCTCTCATGCACCTTCAACAGTCTGAAAGCATATGCTATAACCTTCCCTTTTTACAATGATACACCATCCAAACCCACTCTAGAAGTATCACAATACACCATAAATGATTCTCCCTCCTTAGGCAAAACAAGAATAGGTGCTGAAGTAAATAAATCCTTGAGCTTTTGAAAGCTCGCCTCACACTCCTCTGACCACTGAAATGCCATATCCTTCTGAGTAAGTCTAGTCAACGGGGCTGCAATAGAAGAGAATCCCCACACAAAACGCTAATAATACCCCACCAAACCAATAAAACTCCATATCTAAGTAACAGATGTCAGCCTAGTCCACTCACGAACTACCGCTACCTTGGCTGGATCTACCATAATACCATATTTTGTCACCACATACCTAAGGAAAGCCAAGACTCGAGCCAAAACTCACACTTTGAAAACTTTGCATATAACTTCTCCTCTTTCAATCAAGTACAATCCTCAAGTGCTGAACATAGTTAGACTCACTCTTGGAGTAAACCAAGATGTCATCAATAAACACAATCACAAATATATCTAAATATGGATTAAGCACTCGGTTCATCAGCTCTATAAAAGTGGCTGGGGCGTTAGTCAGCCCAAAGGACATAAGTACAAACTCATAATGGCCATAACAGGTCCTAAAGGCTGTCTTCGGGATGTCAGACTCTTGAACTTTCAATTGATGATACCCAGACCTCAAATCGATCTTGGAAAATGCTGAAACGCCCTACAACTAATCAAATAAATCATCAATACGAGGCAAAGGGTACTTGTTCTTGATGGTCACTTTGTTTAGCTGACAATAATCAATATACATATGCATAGTGTCATCATTCTTCTTCACAAACAAGATAGGAGCACCCCAAGGAGATACACTCAGACGAGTGAAGCCTTTCTTCAATAAATCCTCTAATTGCTCTTTTAGCTCCTTCAACTCAATTGGAGCCATCCGATAGGGGGCAACAGAAATGGGCTTAGTGCCCGGCTCCACATCAGTAGAAAAATCAATATCACGATCTACAGGAATCCTGACAAATTAGTTGGAAACACATCCATAAACTCCCTCACAATTATGGTAGCCTTTAATGATGGTGACTCTTGACAACATGCCCGAACATGAGCCAAATATGACAAACATCCCTTATCCATCAATCCATAGGCATGAATATAAGAAATCACCCCTTTGGGGTAGGAACTAAATGCACAAGTTCGCACTCACTGAGGCAAATCTGGACAAGATAAAGTCACTGTCTTCGCATGATAATCAAGAATAACATGATGAGGTGATAACTAATCTGTACCTAATATCACATCGAAGTCAATCATATCAAGCAATATCAAGTCAGCAATAGTATCTCTCCCCATAAAGGTGATAATACAACCCCGATACACCTAATTCACCACTAAAACTCACCTACCGAGGTGGTAATACACATAGGCTCAGCAAGAGGCTCACACATAATATCAAGATCTGTGGCAAGATAAGCTGATATATATGAATAAGTAAAGTGGATCAAACAAAACTGAGCAGATTGATGGCACATCAAAACCATAGGCTCAGTAAGAGGATCAGACATAATGTCAAGATCCGTGGCAAAATAAGCTAATATATATGAATAAGTAAAGTGGATCAAATAAAACTAAAGCAGAACGATGGCACATCGAAACCATACCTATAATAACCATATTAGGGTCCTCTACCTCGACTCGATCTGAGATAACATAACATACTCTACACCCCCACTAGTCTATGGGCCTCCACAGGCTCCACCTCTCACTGTACCTCGACCCCTTCTAGTACCACCCCTCATGCCCTGATAAGTGCCTCTAACTGTTGGTGTTAGGTCTAGACGAGTTGGCTAAGACCCGAAAGCCTGGGCAGAATGTACACAATGTGGACAATGCCTAGCCAAATGCTCAATCTCATCATGACTATAACAAGCTTTGGTTTCTCGCCCTTGAGATGGTTGTCCTGAAAAGCCACTATACTTGGCTGTACTTGAAGAGTGATCATGACTTATGTGAATAGGCCAAGATCTTTCAATGTTATCAACTGTGGGAATGACTGCCTGGATTGTGCTGCTCTCATGACCCTTCCTTTGAAACTCTCTATCTCGTGGTGGGGGTCTATGATGTACTGCCAAAATGCAACACTTGTGATACTTAAAACTTGGAAATTTGTATTTTCTCAAAGTGATGTTAGTGGGCTTGATGTGTTTTTATATTTATTTTGTAGGATTATAGGATTTGATATGATTTTGAGCTGCAAAATTAGAGTTTTTGAGGAGTTCCAGGCTACTCTAAAGGCCGTGGTTTAATCCATGAGCCGTAAAGAGGTTTTGTAAATTAAATCCAGTGAAGGGACAAGTTTTAGATGTTACATCCATGAACTATTAGACAAGCCGGGGACAAGTTTTAGATGTTGCATCCATGAACTATTAGACAAGCCGTAGAATTCTTCACGAGTCGTGGATTAGTGTCGTTGATGTGTTGTCAAAATACAACACTTTTGATGTTTAAACTTAGAATTCTATGTGTTCTCGTAGCGATGTTAGTAGATTTGATGTGTTTTTATGTTTGTTTTGCAGGATTACAGGGTTGTCATGATTTTTTGGGCTAAGTGTGCAGAAATTGCAGAAGTTGAGATTTTACGACACCGTTTACGGGTCGTGAAAAATTCCATAGGCCATAAAGTTAGTTTCGTACCAAAATCTGGTGAAGATTGATTTTCTGAAGTTGAGTCTACGAACATTAGATGAGCCATTAAAGGTTTTATAAGTCATAGATCATGGGTCGTACCCTGAGGACCAGAAAGTGGGGAGTTGCTGAAAAGTCATTAGACGAAACCCTCCATGGGCCCTAAAATATTATACGAGCGATAGATGGGTCTCAAAGAAGTCATCCCTGACTACGGGCCGTAAAACATTATACAACCCGTAGAGCCTGCCGACCCAGTTCTCCTATTTTGTTTTGGTTTTGTATTTTAAATACTATAAAGGTTTTTTTTGTACAGAACAGTAGAGAACATTACAAAACTTCAGAGAATCATTGTGAAATATTATTTGTGTTATTTAATCAATCTTGTGATTCTTGGTGAAGAGCTTGGATTTCTTGTTCATAATTCTATTATGTAAGTGCTCAATTATGTTATTCGGAATCATGATTCTTGAATCTGCACTGATAATGAGCAGCTAAATCCACAACTAGGGTTGTGGAAACCATGAAGAACTAACAAGGTAAAATCGGATAATTCATAATTCTTGGAAAGAGTGCTTGCATGTATTAGTTAATTCTCTTCAGTTTGAATGCTTTTTAACAGTGGCCAACGTTAGTGTTACTGACTGGATCAAGATAGTAATGAATAAGAAAAGAGGTTAATTAGCAGGATTCGATTGATGTTTCTCGTCTAATCAACCAAACTGAATCAAGGGGAGGTTGTATTGGAACAATAAGTAAGAGTTAGTAATGTCACACTGCGGGGATGGACTGGATCAAAGGGTTTAGTAAACTTAACTTTCCATTCTGCATGCTACATACTACAAATGAATTTGATTATCTGGTAATACCAAGTTAGGGAATCATGGGAACACAATACCCTATTTACTCTTCATACTGATTTCACACTTCTCTTAGTCTAGGATTTCTTTCCACAGTTTTGACGACCCCCCCTTTAGGGAGATAAGTAGGTTAATCCACACGAATTGCTTGAAATTCTTACAAGTCTACCATATTTCCTGTGGGATAGACCCTAATCTCAGTTAGGTTATATATCTTGACAGCGATCGCTTTAGCCTCCAAAAAGGAGGTGTAGCTTGGGAGACATCAAGATTTTGGTGCCATTGCCGGGAAATACGGCTAGACTTTTTTAATTTGAGTAGTTCGAAAATTAATCCTTATTTCGCTCATTTTACGTTTTTGTTGTTTTTTTTGTTTCAGCATTCAGGTGTAGCGTATGCATAATATGCGAAGTCGAGGCATTCCCTTGACTATATTTGACCTAGAGATCCAGAGAACATTGAGTAGAGTGGCGCAAGACAACACGAACAACACGGTTAATGCAGCTCAAAACCAAAATCAAAATGAGAATGATAATAACCCACCTCCGCTTGAGGACATTGATCCAAAACCATAGGATCTCAACACCGAAGCTTATCAATGGATTCAATATTGGCTAAATCCTATGGCTATGGATGTACTAGAGTTATTATATTACCGCCACTACCGGATGACACAAAGTTTATGGTTTTGAGTGGGTTATTTCAAATACTGTAGAATTGTAGTTTGTTCGCGGGCCTACCATTTGAGGATCCGCATAGCCATCTACACAACGTTGTGTTTGTCTGTAAGAGTGTAATGGGAAACTAGAATTTGTCTATAGATGTTGTTGGGCTTCGTATCTTCCCATTGTCTTTTATAGGAAACACAGTGCTATAGATATTCGAGCTCCCACAGAGTTCAATCACTAGTTGGGTTGAATTGCAGAAGGCATTTTTGGAGAGGTCTTTCCCGAGATCAAACAAGCTCAAGTTGAAGGACTAAATTAACAACTTTGAGCAGCTTCTTGGTGACTCGATCAATACCTGACTCGATCAATACCACGTAGGAGAGGTTCACGAAGTATCTGAGAAGTGTCCCTGACCATAAGATAGTTAATGATGCTTTGGTGGAGATTTTCTACCATGCCCTAGACAAAAATAGCTAAACATGTGCTGAAACTATCTTGGGTGGAATGTTTCTCGATCATCCATTTACAACGACTGCTGAGAAACAAGAAAAAGACGTCAAGACGAATCGTGCATGGGGAACGAGAGATAGGTCCTTTACCAAGAGCTTGTCTACAGTCAGTACTAGTTCGGCGCAAGCTAAAATAACTAAGGAGATGATGTAAGAGCTTGCCCAAATTAGTACCAATGTGGAGTTGCTTATGAAGCAGAATCAGGAACGAGTCAATGCGGTCGCTCATCAGCATTCGCGAGCACCTATGTACGAAGAACCTTACTATGAGGAGGACACTTGCTTCATGTTGATCAGATTAGGTGTTTCCAGACTAACACCCAAGGGTCCAATCAGGACTATTGGATCCAAGGTCAAGGAAACCAAGGTCGGAACTATAAAAGGGATGGTACCTTCAGAGACAACAATCATGGAGGTTACTACGATAGAAACAGGGGCCAGGATAGAGATGTTGATTAAGGTCACAGAGATGGTTACATAAATGGTCCTTATGTGCCACCATGTAATCGTGATACAGGAGCTGGTAATTTTAGAGTTTAGAAGATATTTGATCGACTGTTGAAAAAGGCTGACACACAGGATGAAACACTGAGGGGGATGAAGTATGACATCTCCAACATTAACCAGAAGATTGAGTCTCATTCGGTTGCTATCAAATAGCTGGAGCAACAGTTTGGTCAAATATCAACTCAACTCAACCAGCGATAGAAAGGTATATTGCCTAGAAATATAGTTCAAAATCCAAAGAATGAGGGGCAGTGTATGGCAGTGACTACTCGTGGTGGTAAGCAGATCATTGATCCTCCAATGCTGGTTGATGATGATAATGTTCATGAGGAGACAGTTGAGGTCAAAGATGCAAAAATAAAAAATGATCATGCCAAAGATGGGGTGAGTGATGCTACAGAGGTGACATAGAAGTTGAAGCCCATTCCTAGACCTCCTCTTCCCTTTCCCCAAAGAGTTAAAAAAAAAAAGAGGAAGAGGGTAAATTCAACCACTTTCTCTCCATGCTAAAACAACTTTCCATCAACATCTCTCTCATTAAGGCATTAGAGAAGATGCCAGGGTATGCGAAGTTCATGAAGGACTTGGTCACAAAGACGTATACTGCAAGCAGGAGCTCTCCCAAGAGCTTCAATATTGTAGTGCAATTGCTACACGGTCCTTGGTGCAAAAGCTAGAAGATCCCCACACATTCATCATACCTTGTACTATTGGAAATGTGGAGATCACAAGGGCACTATGTGATCTTGGTGCCAGCATAAATCTGATGCTCCTTGCGGTCTTCAAGAAGCTAGGATTGGGAGCTCTTACCTTGATGAGCATGCGATTATTGATAGTTGACCGCACGGTGAAGAAGCCTTTGGGGATACTTTATGACATCCTTGTCAAAGTAGAGAAATTCATATTACCTATAGACTTTGTGATCCTTGATTGTGAAGTCGACTTTGCAGTCCCAATCATCTTGGGGAGGCCTTTCCTAGCCACTGGTCGAGCACTGGTAGATATGGAAGCTGGCCAACTCAAGTTTAGATTGAATGGCAAAAACGTTGTCTTCAACATCTGTCAGTCAATGAACAGGCCAGACAACTTAAAGAAGGATGATTAGGAACTTGGTGAAGTCTGAGTAACCAAGTTGTGCAAGTCGTGCCACAACAAGAAATCAGGTGGTGCTTGGGAGGCAACCCAATTTATTCGATGTAATAGTTGTAGTTTTGTGTTGTTTTTAGCTTTTAGACTTGTAGATAGTTTAATTTTTTGCATTTTGGTTGTAATATTTGGACATTGGACTGGTTGCATATAGGGTAATAGTTTGTTCTTTGAAGAATATGCAGGTACACGACCAAGTCAGCCACTTTTGACTAAAACTACGACTCGTACACTTTCTCGTAGAACACTTCTAGTGAGCAAATATTTGTGCACTCTAATCTATGTGCCAACTTTATGGCCTGAAGATAAAATTATGGGCCGTGAATGGGGCTCGTGGACCCAGGTAAGTTTTTCTATTTTGACCAAATGTTGGAGGGTTCTACGAGTAACTCTACGAGTCGTAGTTAATTATACGGCTCATAGACTGGTCCGTGAAACCTATGCCCCAAAGCTAGGGTTTGGGCAATCTATAAAACTAGGATCTACGGGCCGTAAAATCTTCTATGGCCCATAATCGGGGTTTCATAGAAGCCTGGGCCATTAATTTTGGCCGACCTGGTCAACCTATAAATAGCGGGGTCAAATAATTTTGACCCCCATTCTTCATCTAATTTACCTAAAATACCTGACCCTTTTTTCCAAGCATTTTCCGACTAACTATGACCGGCCACCACCCTTTTTCTAGCAAACGTTTTCGGCCACCTCTGGAAAGACCTAGGGTTCCACCCTCCTCAGTTCCACCTTCAATTTTCATATCTTTTTCACTCAATTCGGTAAGTATTTTGCCCTAAAATCCTTTTAAATACCAATATTGATGTGATTAGGTTGTAATTACTTGATGAAAATGGTAATCCAATTAGAATGGGTACGAATCCATGTTTGCCATTGTTTATGCTTAGAAATTAAACATGATTACTGTGTTGCCAATGCGTGAATTATGTTAAAAGCTAGAAAATTGTGTGTGTGGCCATGTTGATGTGTTTGAATGATAGTATATGAGAACCTTGTCATCACAGTCGTTTGAATTGAATATCCTAAATTGCTTACAAAATCGATATATGATTACATGTGGGGGATTTAATGTTTATACATTCAAATGGGGTTGGGTAGCTTGGGTAAACATGTAAAATGAGATTTGATGGGGTTGTATGTATCATTGCATGTGGGGTGTTGGGTATTTGTTAAAATCATGTGGGGGTGAGTAGTGTATTGCTTCGATGCTGATTTAAATTTTGAACATGTTATATAGGCTCCGTTTTGATAGACTCAGGAAATCAAGATTTCTGGGTTTCTCACTCTACGAGGTTGAATATTCTAAGAGCCGTAGTTTCCCCTCGTATGAAATTCTAGAAACTTGAAGTTTCTGAGACTCTATTAGAGGAGACCTTCAACGAGCTGTAGTTTATTCTATGACTCATTGATAGGTCTCGTAGATCCTTTCCTGTAAAAATTCAACACTGGATTACATCTGTCACCCAGTCTACGAATCATGGAATATTTTACAAGTCGTACTTGGTCTCATAGATGCAATTCTAGTAATCAAAATTTATGCACTTTATTTCTATGAGGGACTTCTACGGCTCGTAGTTTTCACTACTACCCGTAGAAGTGCCTTCGTAGGCCCATCTATAACCATGTCTGAAAGGTTTTTGCTTTTCATTCTTGTACTTGTTGGGCTACCCATGTTTGCTTAATATGTACATTTCAGGTACTATGGCCCCAAAGCCAAGAAGTGAGGAGATTAAGGCCCTGCAGTAGAGACTACGAGATGAGCCCTCGGGGGATCCGGGAACCTCCGAGACCAGTGAATCCCTTGAGGAGCTCAATGCTCAGCCTGACTTGGACATTCAACGACCCCAGAATCGGGCTACTCCAGACAGGCTCATACTCAGGCTATCATTGTTCACTCTCCTTGGTCTAAAGAGGGAGGCAACAAAGAAAATAGTTCCATGTAGATGAGTCATTCTAAAGAGGAGTCCGAGTTAGAATCCGACGATGAGTCGAAGACAGAGTCCTCTACACCACCTCAGGCATCACCATCACCTCCAGACACTCTATCTAGCCGGTGGTGCATTGAGGGTATAGAGGCCATATATACAGAGGGTATACAAAAGAACGAGTGGGACTGACTAGCTCATTCTATCTTTGAGGAGCCTCAGATCATTACTTCAGAATTGGACAGTGTCCTAGGCCTGCAGGACACTATCAACAGATATAGGCTTCAGTGGCTGGCACGACCATCAAGAAAGTACTCCCCGACCATGGCTCGGGAGTTTTATGCATCTTATGTCGCCATAGTTCTCAACTCTCTTCCCAAGGGGAAGAAGCCCCTTACTCAGCCAGACTGACACATACTAGAGTGAGGGGTCGGTAGGTGGATATTTATGAGACTACCATCTGCTGTATGTTATTCAGGTCTGAGTTCCCAGCCCCCAGATCAACAGCAAAACATGATAGGACATTGGGGTAGAGAAGGGATTAGACCCTGATGAGAGACCTGGCCCGCAGGGCCAGCTTTATGAGATGGGTCACCGACCAGATTGTAGAGTAGGGACCGGACCCTAAGTGGATAGCTATATCGGTGAAGCCTATCATGAAGGCCTCACTCAGCTTCACCTCCAAATTTTGGAAAGCTGTGGTGAGATCACAAATCCGGCCTACAATTGCTGATAATACACTGGCGCTGGAACGTGTTGTTTTGGTTGCTAACATCTTGGATGGCTATGAGATTGACTGGGCTAGCCTTATTGTGGAGAAGATACAGAAGGTGGTCATGAAGAGGTGGACCTCCATCCTCTTCTAGTGCTTGATTTATAGACTCTGTATAGGGGGTGGAGATTCTATATAATCTACACTCACTAATCGAGGTTCGAAGGACTTTGTATGCCAGCCTGATCAAGGATGAGGATAACCTAGTGGCACTCCAGCGAGAACTGCGACCCTAGCAGAGATGCAAAAGATATTTATTGCGGTACCACCGTTTATGCCTCCATCCACCACCACCACTGTTGTTACTACTGATGAGAGGCCCCCACAGGCTAAGGCTGATGAGGAGAGGGGACCCACTGCTATTACTTCTGCACCTGAGCCGGTGCCCACACCGACAATACCTACTGACATGGTCCATGTGTCAGCAACGTCCCTTTAGGCTATGGTGCAGAGACTGGCCTACACTGAGTCACTGTTGACTTAGTTACTACAGTAGATTAGGACTTGGGTCTGCTAGGATATTTTAGAGTCTGAGGCTCGCATGCAGGCATTCACAATAGCCATTATCCAAGATGGACTCGCACCAGTGGACAACCGCATAGATGCTTTTGAGAGGAGATTCTAGCAAAGCCTTAGCGCAACACGACTAGTAGATTTGATGGCCCTTTAAAAGGAGATCCAGCAGCTCCGAGCCAACATGAAAACATCATTGGCAATGTTAATTGTATTCCCAACGGCTGATCCCTCGATGCAGGTGGTTGATTTGTTTGCTCCCGAGGACCCATCACACACCTCCTTCGGGAAGAGAGCCCATATGGATGATCCATACAATGTTAGATTGCAGGCGGGGATGATAGAGGAGCAGGAGTTAGAGCTTGCCATGATTCACTCGAGGCAGGATGAGGAGTTGGGGCAGGCTCATGAGCTTGAGAGAGTGAGGAGTGCTGGCCCCTCTGGATATGCTTCTAATACCGAGGAGGATACCGGGTAGGTTGAGGGTAGCTAGACTCAAGTAGAAACCGGCACTTAGGTGCCCAGTTATGTTTTTTTGACCCTTATGCTTTATTATTTTGTGCATTGAGGACAATGCAAGTCTTTCTCGATGGGGTGTGGGTAGTTATAGGCCTCATTGAAGTCTAAATAACCTTGGCCTATAATTGTCCCAAATTTTGAATCCTAAGGGTTTTCTTTTCTGTGTTCATTTTCCCCAAAGATATTTAATTTCTGTTGAACCAAAATGATACCCACCAAATCTTTTTGTTAATTAGTCTTGATGACAACCATACACGTTTGATTGTTTGACAACACTTGCTCTGATAAATGAGGATAAGTTGTGATGAAAAACATGATTTGAGAGTCTTTTTAATAGTGTAATCAGTTCCATGTGTCTATGAGCTTTATTGCTAAATTCATATGTTGTGTTTCAATTCAGAACTTGCCATGTTACACTAACTTAGAGTTGGTTAGTAAATAATCTTAGACGATTATTCGTATTAGTCCACTTAGCCTAAATAACCAACCAAATGTGTAATATACCCCTTGATCCTATTGTTTGTGCCTTGCATGTACCCTTTTCTTTGTAAAAACCTAAGTTACCTAGACTTGGTAGATGTAAAATCTTAAAATTGGCCCTGGTCCTTCTTTGAACATTGTTCACCTTGAATAAGGCAAAAAGCTTAAGTTGAGGGCGGCTACCAAAAGTGGCCCTAGTTCCTCGATTGGATATTGTGCACCTCGATTCAGGCCAAAAGCCTAAGTCAAGGTGGCTGGTGTAAGGTAAACACAAAATGAGGAAGAAGTTAGTGATACATGGAAAAAGGGATAAAAATGTATTCTAGGTGCAAGAAAAATATGTAGATGCCTAATCAATGAGCTATAAAGCAAAATGATGTGAAAACACAAGGCAAAAAAGTTGAAAAGTGAGAATAAGACACCAGAAAAGCTTGAAATAGGAGAAAGGGTGAATGAGGTGAAAAATGACAGTGTTGGTAGGGCAAAAGTGTAGAAAAACGCAGTGTCAAGGAGGGCCTTTAGTCACTATGTTCCCAAAACATCACACCAAAGCTCCCTGAGCTTACGTTACAAGCCAATAAAGTTCTAAAGTGATCCTAGTCCAAGTAGTCAAAGGTCATAGTCTGAGTAAAGGGGCAAGCATATGGCATTAAGCACGGTATTTGAATGTCTTTTTTGAGAGTGAGTGATCTTATGTACTCCCAAGCATTAAATCTGAAAATATTATCATGAGTAGGATATGAAACTTCTTTCTGTTAGGGCACTTGCATTACATTGTTGATATTCGACTACTTCAGTGAATGTTGCCTATTGATAACTACCTTACTTGTCATAGTTGCACTGTCACATGTGTTGATCTATATTGGTTTGCTTGAGAGCTATTTGATGTGCTTTTAAAAGTGGTGTAGGTATCTGTGCTTGAGTTTTTTATAATGCATGCCATTGGATTGAGGTCTATGTGTTATTGTACCGCTTATGTGGATTGAGTCCCTCGCTTGAGGACATGTAACAATTTTAAGCTGAGGGTGTTGATGTGCTATCAAAATACTGCACCTTTGATGCTTAAAACTTGAAATTTTGTGTGTACTCATAGAGATGTTAGTAGATTTGATGTGTTTTTTATGTTTGTTTCGCAGGAATACAGGGTTGGCATGATTTTTGGGTTAAGTGTGCAGAAATTGTAGAAGTTGAGGTTTTACAACACCCTATATGGGTCGTGGAAAATTCCATGGGCTGTAAAGTTGGTTTCGTACCAAAATTCAGTGAAAGGTGATTTTCTGAAGTTGAGTCTACGAACATGCAGACGAGCCGTAAAAGTTTCTATGAGTCGTAGACCATGCGTCGTACCCTGAGGATCTGAAAGTGGGGAGTTGCTGAAAAGTCATAAGACGAAACCCTCTACGGGCCGTAAAACTTTATACAACCCCGTAGATGGGTCTCATAGAAGTCATCCCCAGAATTACTGAAGGAATCCATGCCCCGACTACGAGCTGTCAAACTTTATACGACATGTAGAAGTGTCAGTAGAGCCTATAGACCTAGTTCTCCTATTTCATTTTGGTATTGATTTTAAATACTATAAATAGGTTTTTAGGTTATTTTTCATATGGAACAGTAGAGATCAGTATAGAACATCAAGAGAGTCATTGTGAAACATTATTTTTTCTTCTTTAAGTCAATCTTGTGATTCTTGGTTAAGAGCTTGGATTTCTTGTTCTTAATTCTATTGTGTAAGTTCTCAATTATGTTATTCAAAATCATGATTCTTGCATTTACACTAATAATGAGTAGCTAAATCCACAACTATGGTTGTGGGAACCATAAAGAACTAACAAGGTAAAATAGTATAATTCATAATTCTTGGAAAACGTGCATGCATGTACTACTTAATTCTCTTTGGTTTGAATGATTTTTAACGGTGGCCAACGTTAGAACTCGCCTAATGTTACTGACTGGATCAAGGTAGTAATGAATAGGCAAAGAGGTTAATTAATAGGGTTCCATTGATGTTTCTCATCTAATCAGCCAAAGTGGATCAAGGGGAGGTTGTACTGGAACACTAGGTTGGGTTAGTAATTTCACACTACGGGGATGAATCAAATCATGTAGTGAAATTTACCTCTCAACTAGATCAAAGGATTGGTAAACTTAACTTATTATTATGCATGCTACACACTAGAAAAGAATTCGATTATCTGGTAATACCAAGTTAGGGAATCATAGGGAACACAATACCCTAGTTACTCTTCATATAATGCCTGGAGGATCAGATTTTGACGTGTTCTAGAAAAGTTGTCAGATGAATCCTTCCACGGGCCGTAACTCATAAGACGTCCCCTAAGAAGGTCTCGTGGAACTGAAGTCTATTTTTAGAAGTTACAGAGTACAAAGCCCAGGTACGGGTTGTAGTTTCTTGTATGGGCCGTAACCCCGTCCATAGAAGCTGCCGAATCCAGTTTTTCTATTTTATTTTGGATTTGTATTTTACTTATTATTAATAGGTTTTTAGGTCTTTTTAGCAGCGAGATGCACGAGAGAGTAAAGAAACATGGTTGAGACCATCTTTTTTCATTTTATATCAATATTATTACATTGTGATTTATTGTGGAGAACTTTGAATTTCTTGTTCTTAATTTTATCATTGTAAGTGTTTAATTATTCTATTCCATAACATAATTCTTTCATCTAGAATGATTATACATAGCTAAATCCACAACTAGGGTTGTGGGAACCATGAAGAACTAACAAGGTAAAATCGGATAGTCCATAATTCTTAGAAAGTGTGCATGCATATATTAATTAATTCTCTTTGTTATGAATGCCTTTTAACGTGGCCAACGTTAGAGCCTGCCTAATTCTTACGAACTTGATCAAGATAGTAATGAATAGAAAAAGACATTAATTAATAGGATTCGATGTGATCCCTCTTGTCTAATCAACCAAACTGGATCAAGGGCGGTTGTATAGGAACAAAAGGTAAGGGTTAGTAATTTCACGTTGCGGGGATAGATCAAATGACATAGTGAAATTTACCTCTCGCCTGGATCAAAGGGCTTGGTAAACTTAACTTACTAGTTCTGCATGCTACACATAAGAAAAAATTATGATTATCTGGTGATACTAAGTTAGGAATTAATGGGAACACAATACCCTACTTACTTCTCTCATTGATTTCACAACACTTGCTTCTAGTTTGGGTTTATTTACTGCAATTACACAAACCTCCCATTTTGGGAGATAAGTAGGTTAATTCATTCGACATGCTCATAATTACTCTAGGTCTAGACTATATTTCCTCTATGATCAACCCTAACCTCGCTTAGGTTATATACTTTTACAATGATTGCTTATACCTTCAAAATGGAGGTGTAGTTTGGGCAATATCAAAATTTTAGCACCGTTGCCGGGGAATACACCTTTTAGACGGAATTAATTAGGTAATTTGGGAATTAACTCTTATTTTCCTTATTTTACGTTTCTTATTATTTTTGTTTTGTTTCAGCATACAGGTGTAGTGTATGCACGACACTCGTAGTCGAGGCAATCTACCACCACAGGGTTGTCAAGCCGCGGCTAACACATGGAATCAATACAGTCTTCACCCTATGGTGATGGATGTCACTGAAGCTATTGTGTTACCTCCTCTACCAAATGACACAAAATTTGTAGTTTCGAATGGTTTACTTCAAATGTTTCAATATAGAGGACTGTTTGCTGGCTTACCATCAGAGGATTCGCATAACCATGTACACAACGTTGTCTTCATCTGCAAGAGTATGATTGGGAATCAGAATCTGTCCATAGATGTTGTTGGGCTCCGTGTCTTCTCATCGTCTCTAATAGGAGACGCAACACTACAGTTATCGGAGCTCCCACAGAGTTCAATCACCAGTTGGGCAGAAATGCAAAAGGCCTTTTTGGAGAGGTTCTTTCTAAGGTCCAAGAAGCTAAAGTTAATGGACCAGATCAACAACTTCGAGCAGTTGCCTGGTGATTTGATCAGCACCACGTGGGAGAGATTTCCAAAGTGCTTGAGGTGTGTCCCTGATCATAAGATCGTTGATGATGCCTTAGTGGAAATCTTCTATCGATCCCTAGATAATAACCAAGATGTTGCTGACACTATCATGGGAGACTCTCTTTTAGATTGTTCATTTTCGGTGATAGCTGAATGGTTGGAGAGAGTGGGTTAAGACGAACAGTGCATGGGGGACAAAATACAAGTCAACGACTAAACGCTCTTTCTCAGTTAGTACTAATTTGGTATAGGCGAATATAAATGAAGAGATGATGCAGGAGCTAGATCGAATTACCACTAATATAGGGTTGTAGATAAAGCAAAGTAAAGAGTGTGCAAATGCAATAAATCATCCGCCTCTACGAGCACCCATGTACGAGGAGCCTTACTATGAGGAGAACACCTGCATTGTCATTGATCAGATGGGAGGTTTTCGGACCAATGCCCAAGGCTCCAATCAGGACTATTGGAGCCAGGGTCAAGCAAAACACACTACTGGAAATTGGGCCTATGGCAACGATATTTATGGCAACGATTAATGAACCGTTGCCATATATATGCTACGACAACGTTTATATGTGTTGCAGAAAATATTTTTATTTACTGCCCTATTATCAAACAATGCGTTGCAATAGTTGAAATAACCGTTGCTATATGCCACGTATTACAAAAGTTGTGTACAACCGTTGGGATAAATCTCTATGGCAACGACTCTACTTCCTATTGCTACGGTTGTATAATTCCCTCCATAATTTTTTATTATTCCGCCAAGTAATATACACTACTCCCACCATATATTTCTAAAAACAAAACATTCTTCCGCCTCTCAAACAAAACATTATTCCGTCTCTCGCCTCTCAAACAGAACCCCCAAAGAGTACTGTTCTTCTTCTTCTTCTTCTAGGTTACTACCTAAAATCTTTTCAAACACTTCAAAATTTCAGTCTAAAATCCACGGGTTCTTCTTCTTCCAGGTTAAAATCAAGGGTTCTTCTTCGTGCATGCACAGATCTGCTGAAGTTTTTTCTCTAAGTCAGTTGTCTTCTCCAAATCAGTGTTTTCTCTTCTCCAAAATCAGTCTGTTATTCTTCAAAATCAGTTCCCGTAGAAGCTATTTCTCAGTATCTTCTTGCTTCACTGTCCGTGGAAAGCCCTAAATTTTGTTTATTCTTTCAATCATACAAGTTGTTCTTCATCTCTAATCTCCAGTTGGGTTATGGCTTTTACCCGATTTTGGGTTTTGAATGATGCTTTTTTGTGTTTTTTTCGATTTATTTGGGTCAAATATGAATTATTGAGTGTTGGAATGAAATCTCCAGTTGGGTTTAGCTGATTTTGTTGCTTGAAGCATTTTGGGATTATATGTTATATGAAGTCATTATTGGAGCTTAGACATGTATATTTCCTTTTATGAGGCTGGTGTGTTTTGTTTGCTTTTTTATATTCTGGCATATTCTACACTTATTTTTATACTCCATGCCTGTTCTGGAGAATGTGATAGACTCTGGGTCCCACAAAAATTGATTTCTATACATCAAAGTCCAGATTGTCACACGGAGTACTTGTGAGAGCATTAGGGTTATCCCAAATCCTCCTTATCGAAGCTTTATTCATCTATTTGTCTAGGATTAAATTAACAAACGTTGTACCAGTTTTCAAGTTTTAATAGAATGATATGATGTTAAGACTAGTTAGTGCAATAGAAATGTTGAGGTCAGTTCATGGTACTTTCCTAGAGGAGCCTGCGAGAATGAAAGGCCGTGGTTGTTTTCTGAAAGCCTGGACTCTTTATAACCAGGAAGTGAGTGATCACTGGTGTGCTTGTTTGTCTGTTTGTATTTTTGCCACGATCTTTGGTGTTCATATATACTGCTATCACATATCACACTTCTGATTGATCGAGGATGATATCTCCTAGTTGGTTTTGTTTTAGTGGTGGATAAATTGTGTGATTACTGTGCATACAATCTGATCTATGCTTTAATTTAATGCACATTAGGGAGAATCTGATGTACTTGGAACCGAGTAATATGACATGGAAGGTATTTATTGCTGGTTGAAAGTTCTTCATGTGTGCTCAAACTAGATGAACCTTAGGGGATTCGGAGAAAAGAACCTTAAGGAGAATATGATGAGCTTGGGGATAAGAGAAATTGGTTTTTGATTCTGTATTGGTCTATTGACCGAGCTTAAAATTTTGACATAATCAGTAGTTGCTAATATTGCAAATGTGGATATTAGTCTCATTCGCTGCAACACTATAACTCATCTTATCTAGGTTTAAGGTGATAAACGAATTTGGACATGCTGAAAGCAACATTTGGTAGGTGGTAATTGCCCAGTATTAGCCTTGGCATGTTGGACTTGTGCTGAATAACTTGTTAGGCTTATAGAGTTTCCCCTTCTTCTTTTTTTCCGAGAGCACTCCTTGTAGTGCTTGATCCTATGTGTGACGCTAGAGTAGCATCTCCATTAGGAAAATATACTCTTTTTGGAGAAGAGGTCTCAACTATTGAAGCTTGATCAAGAAATTTAAGACTAAAATCCATGTGGTTAGTGGCACCAGCGTTCACTATCCACTCAAGACTTTTTGGTACCAACAAAGCCACATGTTTAGGTATATCTGCTACATTTGCAAATGCCTTAGGGGTATTAATATCAGTTTTATTTAGCAACTTGAGGTCTTATTCATACTGATTTGGAGTGAATGGTGCAAATCCTCTTGAAAGCTCAAGATAGTTATAACATGTGGATGCAACATTTGGACCCTGGGCTTGTTTTCCTCCATGAGTAAGCTGACTCAATTGCCTAGTAGTGCTTATACATCCATCACCACTCATGTTTAGACCATAGATCCTTAATTCACCAAAATCATCTTATTTTAGGATATTGGTAGAAGTCATGTTATAAGAAGCCCCATGGACTATTCCATAACTTCTAGATTCTATAGAACCCTTTCTTTTGTTTCTAAATGCAACAGGATAACCAATGATCTTGAAACAGTTTTCTTTGTTGTGTCCTCTAATTTTACATAATGCATAATAAAGATTTTGGTTCTTCTTAAACTTATTATTCCTCCTTGGTATCCATTGTAACTTCCACCTTGCGAACCATTAAACTTGGTTTACATTGCACCTTCAAATTTATTGGTTCCACTCACTGGATTACTCCCTAAAATTCCAGCAGTAGCAGCCACACTTTTCTGACATTCATCACTAATTATCATTGAGTAAGCCTTATTCACAGTTAGTGTTGTCTCATCAATAAGATCTGTGTTCTTGCTTGAATATAAGACTAATTCAAAACCATAAGAAATTGAAACAACTATTGTTGTTGCAGATGCAACAAATATCCTCTTGATTTTTCACAATTACAGTAGGAGCTGCCACAAGAACTTTAAACTCCTCCCACAATTTTTTTAACTTTAGAATATACAGAGACTGATGCATTCCCTTGAGTAATAGTAGTAATTTTCTTATGTAAATTGAAAGTTCGAGAACCACCAATCTTGGTAAACCTTTCTTGCAAATCCATCCAGACAGATTTAGCATCTGATTACTTATTTAAGAACAGAGTGTGGTCGAGCAAAAAAAAAAGACTAGGGATAAAGTAGAAGTATATGGTCTGGCAAAGAAGAGTCTCCTTCCTTAGTCAAGCACCAGAGAAGTGTGTCTATGAGTTTTTTTTAACTATAGCAGAGAGGGTGGGCCTCATTTTAAACTGGAAATCAGAATTTCAGCATGATGGGTCTACATTTTTTTCTTTGCTATTTGGACCTGTTTCTACTCTTTTAAATTGGTTTATATTGTTAGTCAGTTATACAGTTGTGATAATATATACAACTTGCCATCTTCTGATCTTCATATCTTTGAGTCTCACTTATTTCTGTGTTACTACTCTCCAGGTGTGTGTAGCATATTAGTATTAAAAAATATGTTGGAGTTATAAACTAGTGCGAATGTTAATCCTATTTAGTTAAGGAAGAAACCACACTCAAATTCACCACCATCCACCCTTTGATTTTCTGCATCAAGATCAGGGAGCAAAAGCCTTGCCTTCGCAAACACCCCATGTGTTTTAATTTATCTTGCCTTCGCAAACACCCCATGTGTTTTAATTTATCTCACTCTCTAATATTCGTATTCATCATCTGCTTTTGGGTTTTTGTTGACTGATCATGAGCATTGAGCTTTTGATTTCATAATTTTTTTCTTTTTATGAGATGATGAATGACATTATTAATTTATTCTTTGTAGGTGTCGAAAATGAAGAAAGGGATGAAATCAGTGACGATGATGATCTTGATCTTACTTAAGATGATTTTTCACTTTTTGATGAAAATTCTAATTTTTTTCCTATCAAATATTTTGATACTTATTGAAGCAGGTAAAACTACTTATCTTTTGGGTTTTAACATTTTGCTATATGTATATATATTAAAAATGTACCGGTGTATATATTATAAGTAGTTAATTGTTAAGCGTATGCATATTGTTGTGTACATGTTGGTAATATATATATAAATTTGTGTTGTCGTTAATTTTTAGAAGACAAATGGATCAGCATTACAAATGTAATTTCCTTTTATAATACAAAGGCTAATTGCTGTAAGATTAGAGTTTAAGACCTATGGCAACGGCTACAAAGCATTGCCATAGACTCACAGTTTATGGCAACGGCTATGAAGCGTTGCCATTGGCACCCCATTCACGTCGTCGCCATAGGATGGTCTATTACAACGCTTTCTAACAACCGTTGCACAAAACGTTGCCATATGTCTATAGCCACGCGAACTGATGTAACGACTGGTCAACCGTTGCCATATATCTATGGCAACGCTCGTTGGGGCTATTGCAATAATTTTTTGTGCATTGCCATAGGCCTAATTTCCAGTAGTGACAAGGTCGGAATTTCAATAGAGATGGCACTTTTAGAGACAAATACCGACATGGCTAATTTGATAAGAACAGGGTCCAAGATAGAGATACTGATTGGGGTGCAGAGATGGTTACAGAAATGGTCCAATATTACCACCACATAATCGTGACTCTAAGGTTGGTAGTTTGAAAATTGAGGAGATGTTTAACCAACTATTGAAGAAGGCCAATGCTCACGATGAGACCTTGAAGAGGATGAAATTTGATATCTCCAAAATTAATCAGAAAATCAAGTCTCATTGCTATCAAGCAGCTGGAGCAATTATTTGGTCAAATGTCGACTCAGTTGAACCAACGTCACAAAGGTACATTACCAACAGCACAGTGTAAAATCCAAAAAATGAGGGGCAGTGTATGGCAGTGACGACACGTGGTGGAAAGTAGACCATTGACCCACCGATGCTAATTGATGATGATGAGGTTCGCGAGGAGATGGCAGACAGTAAAGATGCGGAGACTGAAGATGCTAGCACTAAATATGGGGTAAGTGATAAGGTAGTGATGCCACAAAAGATCGAACCCATACCAAGACCTCCCCCTCCTTTCCCTCAGAGACTTAAAAAACGGAGGAGGAAGATAAGTTTCAGCACTTCATTTCCATGTTGAAGCATCTTTCAATCAACATCCCTCTCATTGAGGCATTAGAAAAGATGCCCAGGTATGCAAAATTCATGAAGAACTTGGTGATAAAAAAGATAACTATGAGCCAAGAGCTCTCTCAAGATCTTCAGCATTGCAGTGCGATAGCAAGGAGGTCCTCGGTGTGAAAAAAAAGATCTTGGAGCATTCACCATACCTTGCTCCATTGGAGATGTTGAGTTTGCAAAGGCATTGTGTGATTTAGGCGCTAAAATCAATTTAATGCGTCTTGCAATATTCAAGAAGCTAGGCTTAGGAGCCCTTACTCTGATGAGCATGTGGTCGTTGATGGCTGATAGAACGGTGAAGAAGCCTATGGGGATATTGTATGACGTTCTCATCAAAGTGAAAAAATTGATATTTTTTGCAAACTTCGTGATTCTTGATGGCAAAGTTGACTTCAAAGTACCAATCATCTTGGGGAGGCCCTTCCTAGCAACTAGGTGAGCACTGATGGACATGGAGTCAGGCCAACTCAAGTTTTGATTGAATGATGAAGAAGTCGTCTTCAAAATCTGTCAGTCTATGAAGAGGCCCGATGATCTGAAGATGGAAGTTTGGGTACTTGGTAAAGCCTGAGTAACCAAGTTATCTAAGTCGTGCCGTGATAATAAATTAGGTGCTACTTGGGAGGTAACCCAAGATATCTGATGTAACATTTGTGTTTTTGTTTTATTTTTAGCATTATGGACTTGCAGATAGTTTAATATTCTTGTTTTTAGTTGTAATTTTGGACTCAAGGACTGGTGGTTTATAGTGTAACAGTTTGTACTATGAAGGACATGTAGGAACAAGGCTAACTCAGCAAACCAGTGCTGAAAAGTGAGACAAGTTGAGTCTACGACTAGATCTACGAGCCGTGGTTCATACCATGACCTGTACATTGACTTGTAGACTCACTTCCAGTAAGCAAATTTTTATGCACTTCAGTTCACGAGCCAACTTTACGCCCTGTAGATAATAATATGGGTCGTGAATGAGGCTCGGACCACAGGTAAGGTTTCTAGAACTTGCTAAGTGTTGGAGGCATCTACGATCTAACATACATCTCGGATGTCTATGTACGACTCGTAGAAGGATCCCTAGTGGTAATCTCCCTAAACTAGGGTTCAGGAAAACTACCAGACCATAACCTATGGACCGTATTTTCTTTTACGTCCCGTAGTTGGGTTTCGTAGGACCTAAACCCCACTTAAACTCGACCCGATCAGAAGAGTTAAAAGAGAGGTAAATTTATTTACCCCTCATTTTTGCCAAATTTTCCAAAATACCCTAGCCCCTCCTTCTCTCTCAAGTTTCCAACCACCATTCCGACCACCACCATATTTTTTGGCTAATTTTCGGCTACTCTCTGACGCATCTAGGATTCCTTTTTCTCGGCTATCTCTTGCAATTTCTCGACTTCTTGATCAAATTCCTGTATGTTCTTAACTTGATTTTCTATATGCTATTGAAAATTATGTCAATAGGTTGAAATATTATGAGGAATGTTATTCCAAGTTTTATGATTCTAATAATGGGTGTTGCTTATTCATGAGAAATACTACATGCTTGGAACAAATTGATTAGTTGCCTTTGAAATTGAACCATGTATATGCCGGAAGTGAAACTAATTTAATTGGCATAAAGTGTTGGTATGTTATTGTTTGAAGTCACATAGTCACTTGTTGTCAGAGTTAGTTGAACTATTTAATTAAAATTGACAAGTGAGTGCATATGTTGAATGATAGCATGTTACATTTGTTGTCTAACAGTGGTCGGAGTGATATGTGTATGTAAAATTGATACTTGATGGGGTAGATTAATATATCACACATATGGAGTGTTGGATAACTTGGTGCAAATGTGTTGAGTAAGTGAATTTTTGCTTTGATGTTGTTTCGCCTTGTCGTTGGATATGATTTTGGGTCCTATAGTGATTAATGGAACCTGTTTGATGAACTTAGAAAACCCAGGTTGCTGTATTTTTACAGCACGAGGGTCTTCTATGGCCCTTGGATTAATCCACGGACCGTAGTTACCCCTCGTAAGTAAGTTCAACAACTTGAGGTTTTTCTGAGATAGCATCAGATGAAACCACTTACAGGCCATAGTATAGACTACGGCTTGCAAACTGGTTTCGTAGGTTCTATGCCTGATTTTTTTTTATTCTAGATTTGTACCTATGACTCAGTCTATGGCCTATGGATAACTCTACGAGGCGTATGTAGTCTCGTAGGTGCATTTCTAATAACTTGATGATTGTACCCTGCCACCGACAAAGGCCTTCTATGGATCGTAGTTTTTCTTATGGCTCGTAGACGAGCCTTTTTAGGTCCTTCTACCACTTATTCTTGTAATTTTTTGCTTTTCTTTCCTGTACTAGTGGGACTAATTTATGTGCTATTGGTGTGAATTTTAGGTACAATGGCTCCCAAATCCAGAAAGAGTGAGATTCAGGCCCTGTAGACCCAATTATGAGATGAGTCGTCGGACACCCAAATGCTCTTGAGGCTAGTAGGTCCATAGAGGATCTGGGCATCTAGCTAGGTGTGGGCGTCAAGCAACCACACACACGGGCGGCTGCCAAACAGACAGTGCCACTTCAGACTCAGGCCATAGTGATCCGACCTCCCTATTCTGACAAAGGAGGTGATAGTGAGAGCAGCTCCATCCAGATGACTTCCTCTAGAGAGGAGTTCGAGTCTGAATCCGGAGAGGAGTCAGAGTCCGAGTCTACCTCAACACCCCAGCACCACCTTCACCCCTTGATTCAGTGACTAGTAGGTGGTGTGTGCAGGCTATGCAGCAAATCTACAGGGACGACATCTAATATGATGAGCGTGACCGACAGGCTCGTACTATATTTGAGAAGCCCCAGATTATCACGTCTGGGCTTGACAGCTTCCTTAGACTCTGGGACACCATAGCCTGCTACAGCTTAAAGTAGTTGGCAGCTCCGTCGGGGAAGTACTCCCCAGCGATGGTTCGAGAGTTCTATGCTTTGTATGTCGCTACTATTATGGAGTCGAACCAAAAGGGGAAGAGATACCCTTCTCAGCCTTGTATTACATCGACGATGGTGAGGGGAGTTTTGGTCGACTTATCTAAGATCACCATCCATCATTTCCTTTTTTTTCCCTAGTATCAGGCCCCTAGGACCACATCTGAGTATGATAACCGATTGAGGCAGACCAGGGACAACGTTTTAATGAGAGATTTGATTCGAAAGGCTGCATTAATTAGATGGATCGCAGACCAAATTACAGAGTAGGGCCTTGACCTGACTGGGTTTCTAAATTGGCGGCGATAGTGAAGGCATCACTCAGCTTCATCGACAAGTTTTAGTGGGTTGTAGTTCGATCACGGATCCAGCTGACCCTTATTGATAATACCTTGACACTGGATTGCACAATATTGGTTGCCAGCATCCTAGATGGCTATGATGTTGATTGGGCTCGCTTGATATCAGATCAGATTCATGAGGAAACCCTGAAGAGGTCCACCTCCATCCCTTTCCTGTGCTTGATATATCGCTTATGTATAGCGGCAGGGTTGGAGATTCTACATCACCTGGACATTATGATTGAGTTTTAGAGGACACTGGACGCCAGCCTAATAAAGGCTGATAAAAATCCTATGGCCCTCTGGCGAGCACCACAGCCTCCAGTCCATTTACCAGAGATGTTCGTCTCAATACCATAGTCTAAGCCACCGTCTTCTTCCTCTGTTGTTTCTCCCCTACAGACCAAGGCTGAAAGAGAGAAGGGGCCCACTACTACTTCTACGCCTGCACTAAAGGTCGTGCCCACATAGTCTTCCCCCACTGGCATGGCATATATTTCTACGTCATCTATCCAGAACTTGGCGCAACGACTAGTGCGCGCTTAGTCTTAGTTGACTCAGCTGTTATAGTAGATCAATCCTTGGGTTTAGCAGGCCATTGCTGAGGTTGAAGAGCATATGCAGACGCACCGTGTGACCACCATTTAAGAGAGGCTTACATTGGTACATAGCCGCATAGCTGCGTTTGAGAGACAAGTGGAGCAAAGCCTTAGTTCATCCTGGCCTGCTGACTTGACAACCATATGAGAGGAGATCCAGTAGCTCCATACCAAGATGAGGGCAGCAACATCAATATTGCTTGTGCTTACACCGCCTGACACAATTGAGGCAGTTGTCGGTTTGTTTCCTCCTTAGGAGAT
Source organism: Solanum rostratum (assembly GCA_029948455.1). Lineage (NCBI taxonomy): Eukaryota > Viridiplantae > Streptophyta > Magnoliopsida > Solanales > Solanaceae > Solanum > Solanum rostratum. Next base: position 50,327,946 of record CM057047.1, on the reverse strand, counting down.
ACCACTATGTGCCCTTGGGAAGAGGCCTCATCTAAAGGATGTCCATCTAGATGCTATAAAACGAGAGGTAGAGCTGACTGAGATGGAGCGGTTTGAGGCTGCTAACTGGGTTCCATTACAAATGAGAGGGCCTGACAGGCACGTGAGCTAGAGAGGATAAGGGGTGTTGGACCCTCAAGATATGTTCCAAATATTGAGGAGACCACCAGGCAGGTTCAAGGTGGTCAGACACAGTCAGGGACTACCGCTTAGGCACCCATGTATATTTCTTTTTGACCCCTATACTTTACTTTAGTCATATTTTGTTGCATTGAGGACCATGCAAATCCTTTTCGATGGGGTGTGGGTAATTATAGGCCTCAGTGAAATCTGAGTAACCATGGCCTATAACTATTCCAAATTTTAAGTCTGAGGGGTTCTCTTTCCTGTGTTCTTTCCTAAGGATATTTATTTTCTGTTGAACCGGCACGTTTAGGATGTGTAAGTAGTTTTAGTAGCATATTATACTAAAGTCTGTGGCATATGTTAGTTTTGCGAAAAAATGATACCCATCAAATTTATGTGTTTAGTAGTTTTGATAAGAACCATATCAAATCAGTGATTACAGTGCTTGTTCTGATAAGTTGAGGTTTAATTGTGATGAAAAACATAATTTGAGAGTCTGTGTTGATGGTGTAATCAGTGCCAAGTGTGTGTGAGCTTATTTGCAAAATTCTTATGTTGTGTTTTAATTCAAAACTTGCCCTGTCACTCTAACTAAGACTGTAGGTTAACTGGTTAGAAAAGGATCTTAGGCCTTATTCATATTAGCCAACTTAGCCTAAATAACCAACTAAATGTTTGATGTATCTCTTGGTCCTAATATTTAAGCTTTACATGTACCCTTTTTTCCGTAAACACCTAAGTAACTCAGCCTTTTTAAATGTGAAATTCTGAACTTGGCCCTGGTCCTTCCTTGAATTTTGTACACCTTGACTCAGGCAAAAATCCTAAGTTGAGGGTGGCTACCAAACGTAGCTCTGGTTCATAGGTTGGATATTGTGCACCTCAACCCATGCCAAAAGCCTAAGTTAAGGGTGGTTGGTGTAAGGAAAATCACACTAAATGGGGACGGAAGTTAATGATACATGAAAAAGGGGGAAAATATACTATGAGTGCAAGAAAAATGAATAAATGCCTAAATAATAAGCTAAAAAAAGAATGTTAAAAATAAAAGGCAATGAGCTTAAAAGATTGAGTAAGGCACCCAAAAAGGTTTGAAATAGGAGAAGGGAAGCATGAGTTGAAAATATCAGTGTTGGTAGGGCAAAAGTGTAGAATAACGCAGTGTCAAGGAGGGCCATTAGTCACTATGTTCCTAAAATATCATACCAAAGCCCCCTAAGCCTACGTTACAAGCCAAGAAAGTCCTTAGTGATCCTAGTGCAAGTAATCGAAGGTCATAGCTGTGAGTACAGGGGAAAGCATATGGTATCAAGCACAGTATTTGAATATCTGTTGTGAGTGAGAGTGACTTTTGTTAGTCCCAACCATTGAATATGAAAATACTATCATGAGTGAAATATGAGACTCCTTTTTATGAGGGCACTTGAGTTACACTGTTTATTCTAGACTATTTCAGTGATTGTTACTTATCTGTGGTTACCCTACTTGTCATAGTTGCGCTGTCACATATATTGATCTGCATTGGTTTGTTTGATGACTATCTGATATGCACGGATGAGTCAGTTTGGGTATCTGTGACTGATTTAGAGATTATGTATGCTATTATATTGAGATTGGTGTGTTGCTATACTGCTTATGTAGAATGTCTATCACTTGAGGACAAACAACAATGTTCAGTTGAGGGTGTTGATGTGCTTCCAAAATACAACACTTTTGATGCTTAAAACAGGGAATTCTGTGTATTCTCAAAGCGATGTTAGTGGGTTTGATGTGTTACGGGCTACTCTATGGGCCGTGCTTCAATCCACAAGCCGTAGAGAGGTTTCGTGAGTTAAATCCAGTGAAGGGACAAGTTTCAGATGTTGCATCCACGAACTGTCAGACGAGTCATAGAATTCTTCATGAGTCGTGGATTAGTGTCATTCCTAGAGGATCAGATTTTAAAGAGTTTCAGAAAAGCTGTCAGACAAAATCCTCCACGGGCCATATGTCAGAAGATGGCTCGTAAGAAGATCTCATGGAATTGAAGTCTATTTTTAGAAGTTGCAGAGTACGAAGCCTAGGTATGGGTCATGGTTCCTTGTACGGTCCATAACCCCATCCAAAGTAGTTACCGAATCTAGTTTTCCTATTTCATTTTGGATTTGTATTTTACTTATTATAAATTGGTTTTTAGGTGTTTTTATTATAGAGACGCAAGGGAGAGTACGGAAACACGTTTGAGACTTCATCTTTTGTGATTTTACATCAATATTATTACATTGTGATTTATTGTGGAGAACTTTGGATTTCTTGTTCTTAATTTCATCATTGTCAGTGTTTAATTATGTCATCCCATAATATGATTCTTTCATCTACAATGATTATGCATAGCTAAATCTATAAGTAGGGTTATGGAAACCATGAAGAACTAACAAGGTAAAATCGGATAATCCGTAATTCTTGAAAAGTGTGCACACATTAATTAATTCTTGGTGGCCAATGTTAGATTCTGCCTAATTCTTACTGACTGAATCAAGGTAGTAATGAATAGGAAAAGAGATTAATTAACAGAATTTGATGGATCCCTCTCGTCTAATCAAACCAAATTGGATCAAGGGGTGAATGTACTGGAACAAAAGGTAAGGGTTAGTAATGTCACACCGCGGGGATGGATGAAATCACGTAGTAAAAATTACCTCTCGCCTGGATAAAAGGGTTCGGTAAACTTAACTTACCAGTTTTGCATGCTACACACTAGAAAAGATTATGATTATCTGGTGATACTAAGTTAGGAATTCATTGGGGAACACAATACCCTAGTTACTTCTCTCATTGATTTCATAACACTTGCTTCTAGTTTGGATTTATTTACTATAATTACACAAACCCCCCTTTTGAAAGATAAGTAGGTTAATTCATTCGACTTACTCGTAATTACTCCATGTCTAGACCATATTCCCTGTGGGATCGACCCTAACCTCGGTTAGGTTATATATTTTGACAACGACCACTTATACCTTCAAAAATAAAGTGTAGTTTGGGCGACATAAACTGGACATATTGACGAAATCTCTTCCTGTCACCCCGTCGATGATGTCTAATACACTTAATCATATGGGCGTGATCCACCACACTCTGGAAAGTGCCACCTGCTAGAATCAAAGAAGTTGTAGCCTCCTGAAGATACCCTACCAATCCCTTTATGAAGCGCCGAATCCTCTCAAACTCTATAGAGATACTAGACAAGGCATATTTGGATAATGCATAAAATCTGGCCTCATAGTCCGATATTGACATAGAACCCTACTAAAGCCTATCAAACTCATCTCGATGGATGTTTTAGAGGTTATATGGCAGAAACCTCTCTAGAAACACCTAAATAAACTACTTCTAGGTTATAAGTGGAGATTGAACAGGCCTAAGAGCCAAAACTGACCTCCACCACTCCTTGGTTAGGCCAGTGAACTGATAAGAGGTATATGCAACTCTATGTGATGCAAGGATGGCCAAATTACACAATTGATCCTAACCCTCTAACAAGAAATCATAAGCCCTATCACCGGGCATACCATCAAATCTAAGGGGAGCCAACCAAACATACTCTCAAAACTCTTCTGCTCGCCAGTAGACATAGCAGGACTAGCAAAAGATGGTGGCACCATAAATCTTGGTGGTGCAATAGATGGTGCAATAAACAACCCATGAAGTTGCAAACCAAAACTCAACCAAGATGTCTAAGGTGAAATAATATAGGCCATAGGAGGATCCGCTGGGACTGAAGAAGGATCAACATGAATCATAGCTGGATCAACTAGAGTTGTAGAAGGGTCAGTCGGTACTGTAAAAGTCAGTGCATCAAGAATAATAGGAGCTAGAAGAGTTCCCTCAAGTTTGGCCAATACCCATAGTAGTAGCTCTTGAATCGAAAGCATAGAATTTGGGGTGAGGGTGGTGGAATATGTTCGGTGGGTCCCTCGGACTCATACTCAGGCTCTAAAGAAGCTGATCTAGCCTTTTTTGAAAAGAGTTGCCCCTCTAGCATGTCCTCAACCCTATCCCTACCACAAGCCCTGCCTTGACCATGAGTGGGGGCCATATCAGCTGGCTCAGAATCTCCCACTAATCATCGGGCTCTAATAATCGACATCTGCACAGAAGGAGTAGATTAGATACTTTCAGTACAATTGATATGAAGAGATGCACAAATAGAAGCAAAACATGAAAGTTTTTCCTATCAAGTGCTCCGTAGCTTCCGAAGATGGGTATGGACATCTACATACTGATCCACGAGACTCTAGTAGAAACCCTACTCTTGATGCAAGAGCCCAACAAACCTAGAGCTTTTTATACCAAATTTATCACGACCAAAACTGGATCGTGACTAAAAAGAATAAGGTAAAGCAAAAGCAACTCAACATTTAAAATTAAATCTCAAAACCTGGAGTCATGAGTACAAAAGCATATAAAAGTAGTATGAATAAGTGAATACAATGTGATCTCAAAAGGAAAATACATAGTCTAGTCTCGATGTCAACAAAAAGTAAATATCAAAGAAACAGTGACATCTCGAAGTCTGAGCTTCATCGCTGAATCTGGTAGTGAAGGACTCTGGTGGAACGAGATCAACTAACCTAAGGGTGTGCTTGATCTGCACGGAGAAAATAAAGTAGGGGTGAGTACACCAAAATGTACCGAGTAGGTTCAACTGACTAGCTAGAATAAATTTAACAAGTATGTAATAATGAAGAATCCCATCACCTGCAAGGAAGGGGTTAGCGCACAATGTATAAAAGTATAAGGGTAGAATAAGATAACCCTAGCAGTCAATGATGCAATACATATGTAATGTATGAATGCAATGCATGGGGTGATATCCGAGCGGACTCTGGCACCGGTGTATACATCTACGAACCTACTTCTACCAGGTAGAACCCATGGGGTCTCGTCAGACCATATACCAATATCTTTTGAGTATCCCAATCGTCTCTGGGGCCGATGGATACATCTCTTCTCTGGGCCGATTAATATATCTATCAAGTAAAATGACTGTCTCTGGGGCCGATGAGTACATCTCCTATGCTACCTCAGCGTAGTCAAGGGATTTTATAAAAAGTGGTACTTTTGCAATATGAGATAAATGCATGCCAATGCCATAATGTCAAGATATATAATAACAATATAGAAGAATACTGATACGTAACTGTCATATAATTAGGGAAGATAATATCAAGAATCACAATTAGTACTACAGGTCATCAATATGTCTCAAATCACCCTACTCTCATCAATGAACAATTCTATCGATGATACGGACTTCACAAGTCCCAACATATGCACTAGATGTCCAAAAATATCTCAAATACCATGAAATCACCACAAGACTTCCCAAATGGTATCATAAGTCTCATATCATCATAATAATATCCAAAAATATTTTAAATCTCAAGAATACAATTCAATTTACCAATAAAGTCACAATTTACTTCAATCCAACATAATCGATACCGTATTTTCACCAAAATTCCATCGTATCAATCTAATTATTTATGAAACAATCTAAATCTTATTACCATATAAGCATGTCATGTAACTCAAATTCAGTCCTAAAAAGGTAAGTCAAACCTGCCTCGATGCCAGAACTACACTCAAGCAAAACTCTTGATCAACCCAAGCCTCAAAATGATCTCCAAATTAATCAATCGCTATCAAAAATAGATACTACACATCAAGAGATGAATTTTGATATCCATATTGGTAGGAACAAGGATTAGGGGCAAAATGGTCAAAATTAGGACTAAAATTCAAAGTTTCCAAATCTAAAACTTGAGTGAAAATTATGATTTTACGCGAGAAAAGGACTTCATGGTTTAAAATTCTACTACAATTGTGGGAGAAATCATCAATTAATGTTTCCAAACCATAGACATAAAATCCCCAATTTTCAACACTAAAAATCATGAAATTCAAGACAAAATCAAGATAAAAGTCAAGAAATTTAATTAATTTGATGAAATAAACACTTATCCAAGAGTTTCCACAAAACGTTTCGTCAAAAATTACCTAAAAAAGGTTGAAGCATTGAAAGTGGAGAAAAATGGCGATTTCCCATTTTTAAAATTAACCAGACGAGTATACACTCCGTGGACACAGAATGGGGCCCACGAACGCAGTATGAAATGACTAAAAATGCCCCGTGAACACGGAATAGAGCTTGCGAATGCGAAAGGTCCACAGAACTGACCCTTATGAAACTTTCGCTATTGGGTTACTTTGCGAATGCGAAGAAGAGAAAAGTGTACCTCTGTGAACGCGGAGCTACAGGGCGCGTACACTGAGAACATTTGATGGTTGCACCAGATTCTCTTGCATCTGCCATAATTCCAACTCAAAACGGACCCCCGGGATCCATTCAAAAGTCAAAACAGACAAACCAGACATGTATCTATATCAGAAACGATGATCCAAACTCAACAGAATAATCAGAATTTGATTTCGAGGTCTCCTCGACACAATTATTGATAAAACTCTATTAAACTAGTTTAAAACTGAATACATCAAAATTCCCTCGGAAACTCCAAAAATTATGAGGTCATTTCTAGCATTAGTTTCACCATTCAAAACTACAGAAGCTGTCAAAATTTTGATCCGAGCTTTCAAACTCTAAATGTTGATCAAAGTCAAACTTTTGCTCTGCAAACAACTAAAAATGCAATTTTGGGTCCAAAATCTTCATTTTAATCCCAAATTTAGTTTTGTAACTTCTCCTAGACCAAATTTGACATTCCAGAGCTAATCAATCGATAGATTTCTGATCCGACACTCAAAACTTAGATCGACACAAAAACTCACTTTTTCAACGACTTAAGCTTCCAAAAAAATGTCAAAACTCATATTTTCCACTTTTAAAACACAGAATTCCAGTTTCAACAACACAAATAATTCAAAATAGGTTCAAATCAACTTATGAAAGGGCAAAATAGTAATTCGCGTAGATAAGAAAAATGACCTACAAGATCATTACATATCAAGAATCAAGAATGAAAATTTACTACAAGAAAAACAATCTATAAGGAAGGAAAATATGGTCCCAAAAAGTCTATTGCCACGAGAAAAGTTTGGTTGTGGACCGTCCTAATAGCTTCCTTCGCTAAAGGTTGATTGCAATGAAATTTTTCACTAGTCATTAAATGTCTTTAGAGAAGACAACAAAGCTAGTCCCAAAAATACTTTTAAGAGACTACATATCTCGTCCCAACTCTATGAATTTCTTCTTTGGAAAGTATTCATATTTTGGTCATCAAATCAGTTTTGCGACAAGCAACTACCTTTAGATATGAGAAACTACCTTGTCCCAGATTTACCTTTAGGGATGAGAGACTAACGCCTCTTATATTAACCTTTAATGATGAGAAACTAGCTCTTCTTAAATTAACCTTTAGGAATGACAAACTAGCTCATCCTCGATTAACCTTTAGGGACGAGAAACTAGCTTGTCTTAGATAAAACATTAGGGACAAGAAATTAGATCCTCATAGATGAAACATTAGGGATGAGAAATATATTTGATTTCTAATTGACCACCAAAGATTCTAGATCATATCACAAACTTATAAATCATCAATAAATATAAGAATGCTACTGAAAATCTCCATACAATGGGTTATAACAAAACTCATATTTTAATATTTTTTTAGCAAACAAAGCTTAGCTAATTAATTAGCATCTCGAGCTATAGACTATGTTATCAAGTTTTGTACAACTTCAATAGTAGAACAATAATGATCTTGTGCATCTTCTAAACTTTTAACTTCAATCTCCAAAATTCACCAAGAGTAATCTAGAAACATCAATAAGCTACAAGAATATATATAAGAAAAAATAATTAGAAAAGCTTTAACAAAGAACTCAAATTTAAGAGTGGGTCAGCCTATCACAGATGCAAAGTTTCTGGACTTTGCTAATTGTATTAGCTACAGTGCTCCCTCTGAATTGAAATTTGTTGGCGGCAATTTCACTTGGTGGAATGGAAGAGTGCAAGAAGATTGTATATTTAAGAGGCTAGATAGAGTGCTTGTTAATCAAAATTTTCTGGATAAATTGCAATCAAGAGAGGTTCATCACCTGATAAGATAGGGATCTGATCATGCTACTTTGCATGAGGTATGCAACTCACTGGAGGAACCAATACAGAGGCCATTTAAGTTCTTAAACCTTTGGCTTAATTATCATTCTTGTAAGTAGTTAACTAAGGAGAAATGAAAAGTAGACTTTGTTAGTGATCCTTTTGTAGAATTTCATTCCAAATTGAAAAAGTCAAAGTTGCACTAGCTATTTAGTCCAGAGAGACCTTTGGTGATATTATTGAGAGGATAGCTACATTGTAAGGTGATATTAAAGTAAAAAAAATTCAACTGGAGATGAATGCCTCTATAGAAAATGAAGAAGCCTTGAATGACATTAATGTTGAACTCAAGAAATATCTCCATAATTAAGAGGAATATTGGAAGAAGAAAGAAAAAATGAGATGGTTTGGGTAAGGGGATATAAATACCAAATTCTTCCATCTTATGTCAATGGAAGAAGGAGAAAACTGTGCATTGCTAAAATCTAGACTAGAGTAGGAGATATCTTGATTCAGGAGAGAACATTGGGGCTGACACTGTTAAATTTTATGAGGAGAAATTTAGAGAAGATTGACAAGAGAGGGTATATAACATGCTGGATTGCATTCTAAAATTGATATCATAAGAGGAGATTAAGGGCATCAGTAGATTGCCAACAAAGGAGGAAGTTCAAAAAGTGGTATCTAACCTGAATGAAAATAGAACTAGAGGGCCTGATGGTTTTTGGGGACTATTTATAAGCAACGTTGAGATATTATTGGGGAGGATATAACTAGAATGATGAAGGCATTCTTTAGTGGGTATTAGCTCTAAAGGTATATCACTCATACTAACTTGGTCCTTATCCCTAAGAAGGAAATGTAAAACATATGGGGGATTTAAGGCTTATTAGATATAATAACTTTGTTAATAAAATATTCTCTAAATTGTTGTTACAAAGGTTGTTTGCTTTTTTATTATCCCAAATATTATATCTCCTAACCAGATAGGATATTTTAAGGGGAGAAGCATTTTGAAAATATATCGCTGGCACAAGAAATTATAAGGGATATAAATCTAAGGAGTAGGAATTATAATGTGGTGGTGAAGTTGGATATGGCTAATGCATATAATAGGGTCTCTTGGATTTTCCTCACAAACATTTTGAGGAAATTTGGTTTTCCTGAGATACGTATTGCTATGGTGTGGAGGCTTATCAAGAGTAACCAGTACTCTATGCTAGTGAATGGTAAATCATATGGATTTTTCCTATCTATTAGAAGAATTAAACAAGGTGACCCCCTATCACCAGTGTTGTTTATTATTGTTGTGGAAGTTATGTCCAGGAGTCTTAATAATTTATTTATGGATAATAGATATATTGGATATGGAATACTTAAATGGAGTTCACAGATTAGTCATCTTTCTTATACAGATGATATTATTCTTTTTGGGCTAGGTGACACATACTCTGTGGGTCAAATGATAAAAGTACTATATGAGTATGAAAAGGTCTCAAGGCAAATGATCAATAAGAACAAGAATTTCTTCTATATTCATGAGAAAACCCCTTTGGCAGTTGGATTTAGAGTCAAAAGGATTACAGGAATAAGAGAAACTTTCTTTTTATCTACTTATACTGTCTTATGTACTATGGTCGAAGAAATGCCTCCTATTATGAGAATTTGTTGAGGAAGATTGCAAGGAGAATTAGAACCTAGCGCAATAAGTTCTATCCTTTGGAGGAAAACACATCTTGGTGAATCATGTTTTACAGTCCATGCCAATATATATACTATCAGCTATGAACCCTCCAAAAAAGGTGATAGAGAAAATTCACTAGATCTTTATTTCTTTCTTATGGAGCAAGGTTTAGGGTGCAAAAAGAAAGCATTGAGTTAAGTGGGAGGAATTATATAGGCCACAGAATGGAGGAATTGGATTAAGGTCATTACATGATATCTCAAATGCCTTTTTAGCCAAACTATGGTGGGTATTCAGAACATAAACTAATTTAGTATAGTGTACTTACATATGGAATAAGTACTGTAAGAAGGACCATCCAACCATCACTAACGGTATTGATGGGTCCCTTGTGCGGAAGAAAATGGTGGAGGTTAGATAAGATATTGAACATGACATATGGTGGTAGCTGAAATCTGGAAACTTCAGTTTCTTATTTGATAATTGGACAAAACAAAGTGCATTGTACTTTATTGAGGAAAAAGGACTGGAACACAATTGGAAAGTTAAATAATTCATCAAAGAGGGAGATGGGATGTAGATGCTCTAAAAAAGGTTTTGTCTGATGATATGATTGAGCATATGATTATCAATATTGGGCCAGACATATAGGTAAGGCTGATTGAAAAACCTTGGAGGATGGCAAGCAATAGTGGTTCATTTACCACTAAACCAACATACCAATGTTTGAGAAAAAAGAGAGAGGTGTTGAACTGGATAGAATAAATATAGATTAAGGGTTTCCTATTTAAAATAAGTTTTTTTCCAGTGGAGAATTTAGAGCAGAAGGGTAGCAGGAGAAGATAACCTAAAGAGGATAAATATTAATTTAACATCATGATGCTACTATGGTGGGAAATTTGATCAGGAGACAATGTCCCACCTTTTTCTAACAGCTTCCATAGCCCAAAAGTCATGGAGTACTTTGCTTCTTGTGCAGGTATTATAATAGAAGAATTTAACCTACAACAGGTTATTATAAGGTGATGGAGAACAAAAGCATATACAAAGCTACCTCTGGTATACAAGATAGTTATAATGGTAATCATGTGGGAGCTGTAGAAGAGAAAAAATGGAAGGAGACATAAAAAAGAAGTGAAGTATTAGAATCTTGTTTATCAGTGTCAACTGATTTACTACTTCATTAAGACGGGAATCCCATGGATTGACATAATAAGAGAATGGGAAGAGATAATTAGAGTATTGAGTAATTACAGACCACAACTACATTATTATCTTATCAAATGGAATTTTCTAGATGATGGGTGGATAAAATGTAACTCTAATAGAGAATGTAGAGGAAATCCTGGTGAAAGTTCTTATGGCTTTTGTTTAAGAAACAGAAAAAGAGATATCATGTATGCTGAAGCTAAGGAACTAGGAATAATGAAAAACCTGAAAGCCGAAGTGAAAGTTATTTTGAACAGTCCCAAATATTGCAGGGATGCAGGGCTATGACAAGTTATCCTAGAAACAGACTCACAAGTAGTACGGAGGATGATAAGGAAGGAGTGGAAAATTTTGTTGCAAATTGCAACAAAGAGAAAATATAGCAGATCATGACACACATTCATGCTATCATTAAACACATTTTTTGTGAAGCTAATCATCTAGCAGATAAATTGGAAAATCTAGCCCTAGATCGTAAGAGACAATCCAATGTCGTATATTTCAATAACTACCAACTACATGCAAATGGATTATGAACATGGAAAAGGCACAAATAGCAGCAATCAGGATTAAAACAAGGTAAATAACTTCACACAATGATTAATAGTCACAAGGAGCTGTTATAGGATATAGGAGCCCATAGATGATATGAACAAATACTAAGTTTTCTGGAAAGGAGTATCTACAGCTGCGAGGTCAGCTATCTCCTACTAACTAGTCCAAAGAAGCTTACAAAAAATCTCTAGCAACAAAGAAGGCCTTGATGTTAGATCAGGTAGAGAAAGCACCACATCCGCTGCTTTTTTTAGAATGGAAAAGACATGAGCATCTTTCTTATCACCCTTGCTTCTCTAACTAAAAAAAGGGTTTGTAAGGAATGAAATAAAGGAGAATTTGAAGATTCAAGATGATACAGGGGATTACATCGAGTACCACCAGTGAGTATTAGGGTCAAGTGCCTCAAAAGACATCAGAGTGCTACTCGTCTTTACTGGAACAAGGATCTGCAAGAAGAAGAAAATCATAATCTGGGTAGAGAAGGAAAGAGCATGAAAGGAAATACCTTGAATGAAGATGAAGATCATTCGAAAGCCTGGAAGATAGTTCACCACCCAAAGAATTAGAAGAAGAAAGGTCAGATTGAAGGAACTGTCAGAGACAACCAAAGAGGAAAGTGAACAGATAGGGAGAAAATAGAAAACAAAATAGTAGGATAGAGTTGCATATTTATTTTGTATCACAATGTTATAATACGCCAATGAACTCATTTTTCTTTCGGATCATATTTTTGTACAAGCCTTGAATTAAATGAAATTTAGCCCACCGGGGCATATTTAATGAAAAGAATCCAAAAGTAATACCCCTGTAGACGATAAAATTCGTATCACGAAAATAATAATCAAGAACGAAAATATCGCAACAATCGTTGTATTTTATTTCAATATTTGTGTGTTACAATCTGTATGAATCCTCTGATTCGCCTTTTCAAGTATAAATTCAAGGGCTCTTGAGTTTGTTCTTGAATTTGAAATCTTGTTCTTGGACTTTGAATTTATTCTTGATCTTGATCTTGAAATTTGGATGTGTTCTTGATCTTGATCTTGAATCTTGACTTTGTTCTTGTTCTTAATCTTGAGCTTGTTCTTGAGTTTAAAAGCTTTTAAGCTTGTTCTTGAACTTGAATGTTCTTGATCTTGATCTTGAATCTTGACTTTGCAGAGAAATTTGTGGCGTTTGATCCACGAGCTCTCTCTAGCTTTCTTGTTTAGAATTCTTGATCTCCCTTTTGAATTATGAGGACCCCTATATATACTTGTAGAATAGAGGAGTCATGATGGAATCAGGCTTTCTCCCGACCAATCAGATTTGAGTGACGTGGCGTATTGGGCTTTAATGAAATGGGCCTGTCATTTTGACACATGGCGTGATCCCAGTGGCTTCTTTGTTTGACTTGGCATGCCACGTCATTTGACACGTGGCACCAAGATGGGCCTCTTGGATGAGAGGATATTGGGCCTAATAAAGTGGGTTGTCTTTTGTAGCCATTGAATTTGGGCTTTTAATTAAATCCATACTTCATTGGACTTAATTAATTGACCCAATTATATTAATCCATAATATTTGTTTGGATTAATATATTTTGAATTTAATATCATTTATAAAATTTATATTTAATAAATTTTATATGATTACAAATGCCCCGAGTCTTGTCGAGATATTTTATCTTTTGAAGACTAGACTTGAAGTATATTATTAAAAATAGATTTCATATGTTTATTTATTTATTCTTTTGAATTTTATATATGTTTATATACATATATATATTTCTTTGGGTGGGTGACCGTACTCCCCTTTTCTTGGCACATTTAACCAAGAAGCAATATTTGTTTCTAACCCTTCTTAATTCTTTTGGGACTCTAAGGATTAACATCCTAATTCTTTTAGGATTTAAATATCCTTCCAATATTCTAATTCTTTTAGGATTCAAATATCCTTTTAATATTCTAATCCTTTTAGGATTCAAATATTCCTTTTAATATTCTAATCCTTTTAGGATTCAAATATTCTTTTAATATTCTAATCCTTTTAGGATTCAAATATTCTTTTAATATTCTAATCCTTTTAGGATTCAAATATTCCTCATCTCTTCTCTATAAATAGACCTTGCTCCTTATTCTTTTAGCATCAAGATTCAAGGGTTTGGAGTTTCTCTCTTCAAAAAATCCTTGGAATTATACGCGGAGCTTCAAAGTGCGAGGTACAAATATTTTTTTCTTTTTCTTTTTTTTTTTGTTCTTTCTTGTCCCCTTTTTTTTTGCAGGATTGTGGATTTAATCTCCATTGTATCACAAGAATTTGGTCTTGGGGCGTGGAGGGATAAAATCCATACTCACGCCTTGAGGCCATCAACACGAGGCTTTACGATGTTCCAATGTTTAAACATAGGGGACCAATAATACGACGCTTTTACGCTGTTCCAATGTTTAAACATAGGGGACCAATTATACGACGCTTTCACGCTGTTCCAATGTTTAAACATAGGGGACCAATAATACGACGCTTTTACGCTGTTCCAATGTTTAAACATAGGGGACCAACAATACGACGCTTTCACGTTGTTCCAATGTTTATACATAGGGGACCAACAACACGACGCTTTCACGCTGTTCCAATGTTTAAACATAGGGGACCAATAATACGACGCTTTTACGCTGTTTCAATGTTTAAACATAAGGGACCAACAATACGACGCTTTTACGCTATTCCAATGTTTAAACATAGGGGACCAATAATACGACGCTTTTACGCTGTTCCAATGTTTAAACATAGGGAACCAACAACACGAGGCTTTACGCTGTTCCAATGTTTAAACATAAGGGACCAACAACGCGAGGCTCTACGCTGTTCTAAATGTTTTAAACATAGGGGACCAATAATACGACGCTTTTACGCTGTTCCAATGTTTAAACATATGGGACAAACAACGCGAGGCTTTACGCTGTTCTAAATGTTTAAACATAGGGGACCAACAACGCGAGACTACTTTCTTCAGAAGATTGCATAGAGTCTTATTGAATGCTTCGGCCAGACCATTGGTGGCAGCATGATACGCAGAGGATTTTCGCTGCTTGAAGCCAAAAAGATCGCATATTTTATTCATCAACTTATTATCAAATGGCTTACCATTATCCGTTATTATGTATCGTGGAATGCCAAATCGGTAGACAATGTTTACTCGAATAAAGTTTGCAACATTCTCCTTCTTGACTTCTTTAAGAGCTACAGCTTCGGCCCATTTAGAGAAGTAATCTGTCGCGGCCAAGATGTACAAGTGTCCACCAGAAGATTTTGGCAGTGGTCCAACAATATCCAGTCCCCAAGCATCGAATGGCCAAGATGCAATAGTCGGGTGTAAAACTTCAGGCGGTTGATGTATGAAGTTTGCATGGAATTGACAAGCTTTGCACCTTCGAGCATAATCCAAGCAATCTTTTACCATGGTTGGCCAATAATACCCCATCCTTTTTATGTGAAAGTGGAGCTTTGGCCCAGACTGATGTGATCCACATACTCCTGAATGTGCTTCTTGCAAGGCTTGAGTCGCTTCTTCCTCCCCCAAACACCGCAAGAGCATTCCCTCAAATGATCTCCTATACAATGTGTCCTTGTAGTAGAGAAAATGAGGTGCCCGACGACGAATGTCAGTTCTTCTTTTAGCATCTTCTGGAAGTATCCCATAACATAAGTAGTCGATGATAGCTTGTCGCCTCTTTATTGGCTTCAAAAACTGTGACAACCTTCTCAAGTTTATTCTCCATATGCTCGCCTTCATCCAACGGTGGTACTACCCATTTTTGGCAGATAGTAACTTGAGCTTGATCAGGAAGAGTCAAGGTCGAAGCTAGAGCAGCCAAGGCGTCAGCCGTTTTGTTTTCCTTTCTTGGTACATGTTGGAGGGTCACATCTCCAAGTCGTCCTATCAACTTTTGGGCATAACAGTGATATGAGCGCAGCTCAGGCTTCCTGACCTCATAGGCTCCCAAGAGTTGCTTAATCACCAATTGAGAATCACCAAAAACTTGCAACTGCAATTGTTTCATGTCAACGGCCATTTCGAGCCCAAGTATTAGTGCTTGATATTCTGCAACATTGTTGGAGCAACGTTGTTCTAATGTGAAGGAGAATGGTAAGACCTCTCCTTCTGAAGTGACAAACACAACGCCCGCACCAGCTCCACCACGGTGCGCAGCCCCATCAAAGTACATTTTCCAAGGGGGTTGGATCTCGATGACCATTGCATCTTCGTCAGGTAGCTCATCAGTTAATTCCCAATCATCTCGTATAGGATGGTCCGCCAGAAAGTCCGCTAATGCTTGTCCCTTGATAGCCTTTTGAGGAATGTACACAATCTCGAATTGTTGGAACTGAAGGTACCATCTTGCTAGTCGGTCACTAAGGACTGGTTTTGACATAACAAATTTGATGGGATTTGCTTTAGAAACCAGATGGATTGTGTGAGCTTGAAAGTAGTGCTTCATCTTTTGAATCGAGAAGACCAGCGCCAAACACAACTTCTCGATTGGTGAATACTTCAGCTCATTTGGTGTCATCATTCTACTCAAGTAATAAAGGGCATTTTCCTTGCCTTCATTATTCTCTTGGGCCAGTAAGGCTCCCACGGACCTTTCTTGTGCCGCAATATAAAGTACCAGTGGCTTTCCAGGTATAGGGGCTGCTAAGACCGGAGGTTTCGCCAAATATGCTTTGATACTTTCAAAGGCTTTGCTACATGTTTGATCCCACTTGAAAGGGACACCTTTCTTCATAAGATGACTAAATGGTTGACATCTTCCAGCTAGGTTTGAGATGAACCTCCTTAAGTAGGCTAGTTTCCCCTGGAGACTTTTCAACTCATGAATATTTCGAGGCTCAAGCATTTTCAGAATTGCATCAACTTTTGCTTGATCAATCTCAATCCCTCGATGTCGCACGATGAAGCCAAGAAACTTTCCAGAAGCAACCCCAAAGGCACACTTTAGTGGATTCATCCTCAGCTGATATCTTCGGAGCAACTCAAACACCATTCTCAAGTCTTTCAAATGGTCTCTCCTTTCTTTTGACTTCACCACCAAGTCGTCAACATAACACTCAACATTTTTATGGAGTAAATCATCAAATATATTTTGCATGGCCCTTTGGTATGTGGCACCAGCATTCTTCAAACCAAAAGGCATCACCTTGTAGCAATAAATACCTTAGGCGTACGAAACGCTGTGAGTTCTTCTTCCTTTGGTGACATGCAAATTTGGTTATAGCCAGAAGAACCATCCATGAATGACATTGCCTCATAGCCAGTTGTAGCATCAATCATCAGCTCTGGAATGGGTAGTGGAAATTCATCTTTAGGACATGCATTGTTGAGATCTCTGAAGTCAACACAAACTCGAATTTGGCCATTCTTCTTCCTCACGGGAACAATGCTTGAAATCCACGTGGGGTATTTAACTTCACGAATAAAGCCCGCCTCAATGAGTTTGTTAACTTCTTTCTCAATCAACGGAACCAAGTCCGGCCTGAAGCGTCTTTGAGCTTGCTTGACAAGACGTGCACCGTGCCTGACTGCCAATTGATGGACCACAATCTTGGGGTTCAAAACAGGCATTTCTTTATAGCTCCAAGCGAATACATCCCTGTATTCTTTGAGTATATCCATATAAGCTATTTCTTCATCAGCTTCTAGGAAAGCACTTAAGTAAGTTGGTCTTGGGTCTTCATCAGTGCCAAGGTTAACTTCTTTTAAAGGATCGATCGTGGTCTTTACTCCCTCTTCGAATTCTGGTGGAGCATCTCCAGCGTCCTCCTCTTCCTGCGGATCATTATCATTAATAGATATATGATGGCACGAAGCGACACCTCCGAATTCTTCATCAATTCTCAGTTGACACAAGGCATCATTCTCAATCTGAGTCGTAACATGACATGAAGAGCCTATGCTTTCTTCATCTTCCTCGCACTCTTTGGTATACACCACAGTGTGAGCCTTCGCCTTTAGTACCTCTTCACATGAAACTACGAGTTCCACTCGTCGCTTCATCCTGGAAGGAATTATGCTCCTGAAATCCTTTTGGATCATAGGTGAAGCAAGCGTCGTTACTCTTAGGTGACTTCTTCGACGCTTATTATTTTTCTCCCTCAATGGACCTAACCTGTCGAACACAGAAGTTCTTGCAACAGGTTTTCCAAGTCGGAAGGTCGTTTATTAGAAGAAGCACACTCATCTTCTACAGTGATATAATTATTGCTTGCCCTTCTTATGGAGATGCGTACTGGGGGTGGTCGGTTATAGCCTAATCCTTCACGTGCTTGCTTAGTTGTGCCCTCCGATGGGAGTTTCCCTAGCCTAGACGGCTCATCAGGGCTGTACCCGGCCTTTGCGAGTAACTTGTAAGCATTTGGATCAAAGCCTTCTGTACGTTTTGTGGGGAGTGAAGTATCTTGTGGCGGATTTTGAGCCACAAAATTTCCCAGTAGCTTCAAAGACAAGTTTATTGCATCGATCTGTTTGATAGGAAGAGTCAACCCTCCTAGTACATTCCCGTATACACCAGATGATTGGCCCTCATCTTTCTTCACCTTCGGGACATAACAGAGCGTAGGGGATAACTTTCTTTTCGAGGGTATGGCTTTCCCTTTATTTGGACAGGTACTAGGCTCCCCAATATCAACTTGGCCCCTTTCAGTGGTTGCATTAGTTGCTTTGCCTTTAAGCTTATCAGACTTGGTCGGTTTGACGCCCTCAAGCTTTTCCCCTTTCACAACATAACTCTTCAAATAGAACTTTGCATCGGCAAAATGGGACTCCACTTCAGTGAAAGGATTGTTATCAGCAACTATTTTCCTTTCATTTCCATCTTCAAGGTACTTCAGACATTGATAGTAAGAAGATGAGACAATTTTGTTCTCGTGCACCCAAGGCCTTCCCAATAATATATTGTACGAAGTCTTTGCATCAATCACATGCATCCATGCACTTGATCGCAAATCATCTATGTGAATTTCTAGCTTAATCGAGCCTATAGACCTCTGCCCCCCTTGATTGAATCCTTGTATCAACAAACGGCTTTCACTAAGCTCTTCAGTTGCGATGTCAAGATCTTTCAATGTGTGGATGGGTAGAATGTTGACCCCAGACCCTTCGTCTATCAAAATTCTATTTATCCTCTTCTCTAGCACGTGGCCCACCATATACAAGGGACGATTGTGTAGAGTTTCGCCAAATAGACGATCATTGTCTGTAAAAGTGATCTTTGTGTCACATGCATGTACTTCTTGAAAAGAGGGTTCCACAGGCTTTTCAGGAGGTGAGGAAGATGCCTTTGATGGCATTTCTCCCACCACTTCATCTTTGTTAGTAGGGGACACCTTCAATGAGGTTCCATTTATTGTCTCTCCCTGGTCAACACTGAAGCATGATGCCTCAACATTGTCTGGAGCGCTTTTCACACAGAACCAACTTGGTAAGAATTCCCTCAAGGTCACAGGGGTGTCGCGGTTTCTGGTGGTAATGCATGCCCACCTTTGGCCCCTTGGACACTTGACAAACTCCTGCTTCTTTGCCCTCTTTACTATCCTTTGTCTGATCGGTTCTTCAAGTGATTCTCTCCGTGGACTTGTCTTGTTGCGTCTCCGCCTAGTCACAAGAATCCAACCTTCATCATCATCTATACTGATTTGGGACTTTTCTTTCTCTAACGACCCTCCTTCTTCAGGGGTATATACTTGAACTGGGTCAAGCGAGCCGAATATGATAGAGATTTGATTAGAGCT
Organism: Solanum rostratum; assembly: GCA_029948455.1. Lineage (NCBI taxonomy): Eukaryota > Viridiplantae > Streptophyta > Magnoliopsida > Solanales > Solanaceae > Solanum > Solanum rostratum. The sequence goes on along the minus strand of CM057047.1, from coordinate 50,308,456 downwards.
CGCCTTTCCGTCATCAAGGACAATCTTCTTTTCTTTAACCAATTGCATAACCTTGTCTTTGAAGACAAAACACTTTTCGAGAGGGTGACTCACAAGTCTATGATACTTGCAATAATTTGGGTCATCGGTCTTCCCAGCTTCATCGGGTCGTTTCATCTCTGGCAACTCAATGAGCTTAAGCTCAACCAATTCATCGAAAATTTCAGGAACGTCAGAATCCAAAAAAGGGTATTCCTTTTCTTGCATCTCTCTCAAGGTTAGCTTTCGACCTGAACGCCCTTGAAAAGTCGTCTTTACGCTTTGTTTCCTACTCTCCTTCGTAGTAAACTTCACAGGCGTCGTATTAACATTCATGGATTCTTTATTGTCATTCGTGGGCACAAATTTGCTCCATTTCTTAGGTTCCTGTTTGTCCTTTCCTTTGCGAGGATCGTGAACAAGCATTCCATCTTTCCCAGCAGAAGACATGCTCAACTCCATATCATGAGCACGAGTTGCTAGATCTTCAAAAGACTTAGGTTTGATCCCTTGTAGGATATACAGGAGCCCCCAGTGCATCCCTTGGATACACATTTCTATAGCAGAAGCTTCACTGAGTCTGTCTTTACAGTTAAGGCTCGCATTCCTCCATCGATTTATGAAGTCGATGACAGGTTCATCCTTTCTTTGGCGAGTATTTGTGAGTTCCACCATGCTCACTGTGCGCCTTGTGCTATAGAAGCGATTAAGGAACTCATGCTCCAGTTGCTCCCAACTGTCAATGGAATGAGGCTCAAGGTCTGTGTACCAGTCAAAGGCATTTCCTTTCAAGGAGCGGACAAATTGCTTGACGAGATGGTCTCCATAGGTCCCCGCATTATTACATGTCTCCACAAAGTGTGCAACGTGCTGCTTTGGATCCTTTGCCTTCGAATTGCTGAAACTTAGGGGGTTGATAACCGGCAGGCATTTTGAGGCTATCAATCCTTGCAGTATAAGGCTTAGCATACATATAGGAAGACCTTGTGGAGACTTCATACTTGTCTTTAATGGTCCCTTCAATGAACTCCTTTAATTGATCAAGTGGGATCATTCCTTCGGCAGAAACTGGCAGCTCCTTGACAGTCGGCGCTTGCTTCACAGGGTTTTCAGTCTCCTGAATCTCGATACCCTTCCCAGGTGCATGGCTAGATTCCCCTTCTAGTAAACCGTCTACCCTGTCCATCAACTTATCGATGCGAGTCTCTTGGTATTGCATATGCTTTGTCAATCCTTCAACCATCTTTACCAGATTCGCAAGTTGTTCCTCCGTAGATGAAGCATTAGTTGTCATCGCTTGCATGACTGTTGGAGGCATTGAGGAGTAGCATGGATTATTGTGGAAGTTGATCTTCAGAGGGCTCACATTACGCGATGCGTATGGAGAAGATTCATTGGATGAGTCCTGGTCTTTCTTTGCAGTGGAGTTCCTGGAACCAGAGACCTCAAGCAGAGCCAAAGTCTGCTTGATCTTTTCAGCAATACTGCTTCTTCCTTCTGAAGCGTTTGCAGGGGACCTAGCTCCCTTTGGAGTTGAAGATCCAAAACCAGGAGTTGGTGCGGACGACACTCGCGGTGTTTGTTGTCCCAGCAAAGTAGCTTTGCTTCTTGTAACAGCTCCAATGCTTCCAAAAGTAACACCTAGAATTTCCTCCACCTCAGCAGAGAACTTAGAGTCAGCAGCCTTGGAGGAAGTTGATTGGGAGTTGATCTTCTTGGAAGCCATTTGAATGTTCTTTGATTCTTGAAAAGTTGGGATGAGAGGTAGAGATTGTCCCACTGGGCGTGCCAGAATTTGTAGACGATAAAATTCGTATCACGAAAATAATAATCAAGAACAAAAATATCGCAACAATCGTTGTATTTTATTTCAATATTTGTGTGTTACAATCTCTATGAATCCTCTGATTCGCCTTTTCAAGTATAAATTCAAGGGCTCTTGAGCTTGTTCTTGAATTTGAAATCTTGTTCTTGGACTTTGAATTTATTCTTGATCTTGAATCTTGACTTTGCAGAGAAATTTGTGGCGTTTGATCCACGAGCTCTCTCTAGCTTTCTTGTTTAGAATTCTTGATCTCCCTTTTGAATTATGAGGACCCCTATATATACTTGTAGAATAGAGGAGTCATGATGGAATCAGGCTTTCTCCCGACCAATCAGATTTGAGTGACGTGGCGTATTGGGCTTTAATGAAATGGGCCTGTCATTTTGACACATGGCGTGATCCCAGTGGCTTCTTTGTTTGACTTGGCATGCCACGTCATTTGACACGTGGCACCAAGATGGGCCTCTTGGATGAGAGGATATTGGGCCTAATAAAGTGGGTTGTCTTTTGTAGCCATTGAATTTGGGCTTTTAATTAAATCCATACTTCATTGGACTTAATTAATTGACCCAATTATATTAATCCATAATATTTGTTTGGATTAATATATTTTGAATTTAATATCATTTATAAAATTTATATTTAATAAATTTTATATGATTACAACCCCATAACTCTATTCTTAGGATTCAAAGTTTTTTGTCGTAAATACATAAGCTTGAACCTACTGATATATTACATGTATCTATGTTCTAAGCCTCATTCTTATATGTGGGAAGTATATTAGAAGTGGATTAGGGTCATCAAAGACCTCTAATACTTAGTTGAGTTCAAAACTCTCCTATCGATAAGATTTTCGCATTAGATTATGTAATGGTCCACTTTAAATGATCATCTCTTAGCACAAAAATAATTAGGTGGACCATAACTTATCAAATTAAAGGTCTTTGAATTTTCTTTCAGATGTTACTAATATTGCGTTATTTGGAGTTTAAAGCAAAAAGTTATGATCATTTTACTATGGACTGCCAATGCAGAGTTGGTTCTACAACCTTGAATTATACGTTGTAGATTGAACTATGAGACCTTACTTTTAACTCATGGGATTGACTTCTGAAAGTTAAATTTTGGATCCCAAACTCTACGGACCTAACTATGGGATGTAGAGGCTTCTATGGTCCATAGTTTACGCTCGTAAAATGAGTTTCAGGACCCCGAAACTCACCCTAATTTCTGTGATTAGCTTCTACGGCCCGTAGAAGTTTCTATGGACCGTAGATGACCCCGTAGATGGCCTGGAATAGCATTTTAAGAAAGGTTATTTTAGTCCTTTCACATCCTTTCAAAGCCTAAACTTGATGGTTTTACACCTTATAAAGTTTCTAAATATTACTATTCAACCTTTTTATGCTCAAACATATTCTTAAGACTTAGAACAAGATTTCAAGCGGAGAAAAGCTAGGGTTTTCAAGCACCTTCTTCAAGTTCTTCAAAAATCTCATTCTTTTAGGTATGTAAGGCTACCTAAAGTGTTGGATTAAGTCCATCCACAAGCCCTTCTTTGTCTTCTTGAGTCAAAAATATGCCTAAAGGTCGAGTAGGAAAAACTCCAAAAATCCTAAACTTTGAATTATCTACGTTTACTGTCACGGCCCAAAAATGGGGTGAGATGGAACTTTCCAAACCCACCAAGCCAAGTCAGGATAAATCTGTTCAATTCAATACACAATACTACGAGCTGAAGAAATAAATTCTATAAAGCAAAAATAAGCACAGAGTAATCAAGTCTACAAATCATCCCAAGACTCGTGTCATATATACAAGCCACTAGACAATAATACTAGAAAGAAAGTACAAGTCTCAATGTCTAGTTCTCGAATAAAACATAACATAAATATAGAATCCTTGAGGATTTGCCAAAGAGACAAGTCGCTACCGTTCAAGAATCTAGAAGTCCGGTCCGACAATAAGAAATCTAATCAGGAGGGTCCGAGCTCACAATCTACAAATATTTAGCAAAAGTGTAAGCACCAAACAATATGATACTCGACAAATGGAAACTAAACCTAAAGTAAAGCAATGAAGAACACAAATACTCCTATCCACCCAACCACGTATTGTCAAACCATACACCTTCACTCAGAAAAGTCCTAGCACAACTACAATATACATAGCTATACACTTTATGGAATACTATCTCAGAATAATCAGTTGATCCCCAAAATCAAGTAATATAACAGTTCTTTAATAACAAAAACAGTTTCAGTCTCATAACATAGTATTCACATAGTCTCATCTCCACAATGTACAAGGATCAAGTTACCAACATATATCATGATCTTTCAATAGATCAATCTTAATAACATATAAGTTTCAAAGCATTCACAACCTCACGTATTACATATAACAACATCAAAGAAAGAATGATATGAGATCGAGTAAATACAATGAAATGTAAACAATGTGATGCAATGTCAATTAACCATGATGCATGTATGTTCTACAATACACATCTACTAGTAAACTCAGGCCATAACCCATGGAGACCACATATGGACGATGTGTCCACCGAAACCATTTTCCTTCAATATTTATTTTCATAACTAGCCAGAACCATTTTTCTTCGATATTTATGTTCATATATAGCCGAAATCATTTTCTTTTGGATTTTTATTTCTTTTCTTTTTCTTTCTAGATGGAACCATTTCTCTTCGGCTTTCCATCATAAATAGGACATCTCGCACATTAACATCATCATATCACAAGTATCAATTTCATAATTATGAATGCATGCAAGATGTCCACATAGTTCAATTGCTCATAAACAAGTACTCAAATCTCATTATCAGTCGCAATGGAGTATCAAACAATTCATGTAATCATAGTATAATAATCACTTTCACATATATAGAAATAGCCAAGATGTTCATATTGCATCACTTATTCATAATTCATCAATCATTTATTATCTTTTAACATTTGGGTCATCATTGACACATTGCATAATAACCACCTTATACCAGAGTTCACCCCTTTCAATTACCCTTAGTCATCATAGCTTATAAAATACATCAATTGAGCCCTTACTCCACAACACTTAGTTTCACAATTTCCAACAATATCTCACATATGCAATCAGCTCAATATTTCACATAAAGAGATTCACTAAACAATTCCATGTAATATAATGCAAGGTTTAACAATAAGAAAATCATGACTAGTTTCATATTATCAACAATGATATTACAAGTCATTTCACAATATTATGTCACAAATCTAAGTCAGCAACAATGGACATTTTCTCATAATTCAAGTCATACATGTCATCATTTCCACCTTCCTATTATGCAAATCGTATCCACTAGAATGGTGCACTAACCTCCAAGTTTCACATTGAAATGAAATACTAAGTCCAATAAACTCAACAAGGGTTAGGGTCCACTTACTTCAATCAATAGCCAAATCAATCAAAAATCGGATAATCCATAAGTTCACAAGGATTCATAACTCCACAATTATTTCACAAGTTAAGGATACACCACATTACAATTATCCAATTCGAAATCTATGATCAAAGCCTATAATAATATAATTGTATCCAATATGATCAAAGCCTATAATAGTATAATTCTATCTCATTTCATGCCACAAATCACCCAAAATCCATACATATAGGAGAATATAAGGTTCAATCATACTTAACAAAAGGCTAGAAGTCCACTTGTCTTAGTTGAAGTTAATCAACCCAAGTCCAAGCCTTTCCTCTTTCGATACTCCAAATCAACGCAATCTCTAATGTCATACCGCACACGAACTAGCCAACTGGATGAATCAATCCATAAAATCGACTCCAAAATACCAAACCACTATCAAGAATGAGATATACACATCAAAAGGAGTCAATTGATACCTTTATTGATAGGAATTAGGTTCGGGGATAAAATGGTCAAAATTTAGGTTATTTTTTAAAAATCTCAAATCTAGAAATTGATCTCAAAATTAGATTCTATATGAAAAATGGAGTTTGTGGGTAAAAATCCCATAAATTTTGAGTAGAAATTGAGGGAGAAGCCATCATTTAAAGTTTGAATTATGTTCTTGAAAACCCATTAAAATTGGAGGGTTGAAACAAAAAGTTTCAATTCAAAATCATAATTTAAATACTGAAAATCAAAGAGTTAGTATTTGGAAGCTTACATAAATGAAAATCCATGAAAGAGCTCGATCAAAATTGCACCTCCAAGCTTTTAGAATTCAAAAATGGAAGAAAATGGTGGAGTAGGCAAAATGGGGAAGATCAAAGGGATATTCTTAGTAATAGAAATAAAATAAAAGGGGCTTTGACCCGCGTTGACCCCCATTGACCGTGGTCAACTTGCACCAACACCCTTCAAAACATGTTTTTCGACCCTTGAAACTCATCTGAAATCCTATAAATATGAACCAAATGTGCATCCCTACTGAAAATGACATTCCAGACTTGATGGAACCATTAGAATTTGCATCAGAGCTTCCAAACTATGAATGTTGAACAAAGTCAAACTATGATCCGAATTCAACTACAAAATGTAATTTTGGGTCCAAAATCTTTGTTTTAACTTCAAATTTAGTTCCGTCAGTTCTCCTAGAGAAAATTTTGCATTTCAGAGCTAATGGAATTGATGGAATTGCATTATGATACTGAAAACTCAAGATGACCTCAAAACTCAAAATTTCCAACTTTAAGCCTTTAAGAACTCCTTTTTTTTAGAAAAATTCCAACATTTTACAAGGTTTTCAGAATTCAATTTTTATACTCAACCAAATATAACCCAAAGAAACTTTTGAGAAGATCAAAATGGTAATTTTATCGAGGATGTCAAAAATGACCTTCGAGGTCATTACATTTACTTTGTGTCTTCATGCATATTTATGAACAAATAGATAATGCACATGCTGGTTGCATGAGATTGGTGTATTGATTCTCACTTATTGATATAAACCCTAATTTCATAATTCAATATAATGCTTTTTATATTAATTAAATTGAGAATGTGATTGTGAATGTCTGAATTAAGTAAATTGAGCATTACTAGAACATGAGAAGTATTTTGCATGTTTTTAGGTAATGAGCATGATTGATTGGAGTCTAAACCATTTAAATTAAAGTTCTGGAATGATTTAATGAGTCTTGATAGCTTGCATGATTGATAGTCTTGATTTATTGAGTAGAATATAATGAAAACCACTCTTGGAAGATGTTAATGGGATGGGTTAGATGGTTAATAGGTGGAAAGGCTTGATGTGACAGAACTGATGAATTGATAAGAGTCTTTTCTGAGACTTATGATTGGTTTGATTAAGGTTGATTTTCTTATGAACATTAAGTCTTGGGAGGAATATCGAGCACCAAATTGGGCGAGAGTAAGTCCAAATTGAACTCAATAACTATGTCGTCAAACATAGGAGAGGATTGAACTGTTAAGTCAGATGTTTTCTTTTTTATGTTCCTTAGAGGAACTTGATTGATTGGCCTGGATCCATGATTGGTTGATTCATTCTTTATCTAGGCAAACTATTGGATGATTGGGACAATATGAACAAGATTGTTGTACATTTACTGGTTCATAAGTGATGGTTGTCAAATAAGAGAATCTCCCAGATAGGCCTTGATAGTACTCCATATGATTGGCTTGATTGTGCATATATGATTTGATTGAGTTGCATGCTAGAGTTTCTTTTAGGAGCATTACTTTGCTATAAAAATTTTGCATCCTTTACTAAGTCAAATTATAGATTATTGAGTTAATTGGTTGATTGTTTGAGGTTATTGGATTAACTTGTATTGAGCCTTACTTGGTTCTTAAGCAATCTTACATACTAATATATTCAATGTACTGACATCTATTTGGGCCCGTATCATTTCATGATGCAGATACAAGTGATAGAGGCCTTCATCAAATGCACCTTGAAGACCTACTCCTTATTCTGGACTTAGTGAGCCCTCATTGCTATTCGAAGGAGCCTTCTTTATTTTATCTTGATTAGTAGTATTTTTTTTAGATAGCTCAGGACTTGTCTTGGAACCTTCTAGACTTGGATTAGAGGCTTCATAGATGTTAACTAGTGATAGTTGATTATTATTTACATTCCAACTCTTGTTCATTGGAAATTATTAATTTTATAAAGACTTAGTTATTTGGATATCACCTAGCCTTACTTGAGTATTTACTTTTGCTTATTGAATACGATGTGATGATGAAGTCAAGTGGTTCGCTTGAGAAATCAATAATGGTTCATCAAGTATCAGTCATGCCAAGGGTACCCTCCCGGGTGTGACACCAAATTTATATCAAGTTAGTTTTCCTAGTTGAGAGATTGCTACATTGAAGTTGTTAGATAGTCCTTGTTGAAGCCCTCACTTAATCACAATTCTAAGCCGACTATCAAAAATCATTAAAAGACTACTGAGTTAGAATTCGTAGTTAAGGGAGTATATAAATTTTATAAAATCACATTGCTATATATGTTGTATAACTAGGTACAACTGTGAAGATAATAAAAGATGTGCATGTGCAGCTATCGAGACAATGAAAGTTGTGCATGCACAGCTATTTTTTGTAAGTAAAAGATGCTCGCGCAGACGTGCAGAAAATGAAAATAGAGGAATAAGATGTGTGTATGCAATTGTGTAGAAGAGAAAAAATAGAGAAGAAGATATACGTGCAATTGTATCATGTCCAAAAAATAAAACCTGTGCGCATACAAATGTTTTATAAATAAAAGATGTGCATACACAAATGTGTAGAAAATGAAAAAAGTGAAGATGTTACATCCGATGAAATTACCAAAATACTACTAGATGAGAGAACTCTTGCATAATGCGTCTTTCTAAAAATTTTCAGCAAATCTGAGGCCGAAAATGCGATCAGCACAAAATATTGTGTGGGAAAATGGTCTTGGTTGATTTTTAGAGCAATCGAATCAAAAGATAATTTTTTGAAGTAAAAACACAATTTTAGAAGAGTGCACGACATATCTGCATTGCGGACTTTTCGCGAATTTGCACTTAATGGTGATTCAATTATTTTCTACGGGATTAAAAAATCAATTGAAAATTTTCTGACAAAAATTGTACTAAGCGTGTCCAAGTCCGCTACGCAAACTTGTCTCGTCATAGTACAAAAATTTTAGTTTTTTGAGGGGCATTCTAGACTTTTTCCAAACCCTCCTAAACTTAAACCACGACCAATATAGGTCACTTTTGGCCTAAAAAGAGTTTTTAAACTCATTCATAAGTCTTTTATGTGTTCTAACACAAGACTAGGGCTAGAAAGAGAAGAAGAGAGCGAGGGATTCAAACGATTGGAGTCGAAACCAGTGCAAATCGATTGTCGAACTTCAATCCAGGTTTGTAAGACTAACCTAAAGCATGGAATTGTTCTTCCATGTGTCCCTTTGATAGTGATAGAAAAATTGTGAAAGTATTGGATCCTCATGCATGCTTCTTTGAATGTTTTCTTATAAATTATATATTGTTAATGTATTTTCATATGTTGATGACTATCATAAACTTGATTTACTGAATAAATACTTTTACATGAACTAATTCACAAGCCCTACATATTACTTCATAAAAGATTACATAAATGAACCTAGGGATTGCGTTTAGAGCCTTGATTTGAGAATGTTGACTGTGATTATGATATGAACTTGATGGTCCTGTGTGTCACGCCCTGGGAGGGTACCCTTGGCGTGGCCGGCACTCAGATACTATCGCTAGTCCCCAAGTGAACCACTTAGCCTCATCGCATCATTCAACCAAATAACTCTACTGAATAGCGGAAAGTATAAGTAAGTAAATGGGCACATCTCATCTAAAATCTCAAAAGAATGTATATACTAACGAAGGCTAGTAGAAACAACTAGCTCACAATCTCAACAACAACGTTTAACCATCATCTATGAAGCCTCTATCACTAATCATATGGTGCCAATGACAGATCCATGGCTACCCAAATCAAAATAAAGAAATAGTCCAAATCTAACTCTAGAGCATGATGAAATCAAAGTAGTGGATCCTCCGGAGTAAGGGAGGCTCACCAATTAGCTGCGAATCTCGGATCTTCAACAAAGTGCCTATCAACGATCCCTAGTACCTGCCTCTGCATCATAAAATGATGCAGTCCAGAGTGGACATCAGTACTTGGAATGTACTGGTATGTAAAATAGCTGAATGAAACAGAAATCAGTAGAACAATATGGGAACAATATCAACTCAAAATAAATATCAAATCACATCATTAGTCAAATGTCTATCTATGCAGGAACAAAGAGTAGGCAATTGACCTATCAACATCTCAACCTCATCAATGGTCTCAAACTCATCTCAGAGGAGCTCACCTCCTCTCATCTCATCTCAAAACTCATCTCGGAGGAGCTCACCCCCTCTCATCTCATCTAGACTCGGAATAAGGTAGGAAATTTATGTGTATTTCTCTTAACCGAAAACAACCACTTATGAACCAGTGATTGTATAACATCCCGCCGGTGTTGCCACGGCCATTCTGTACTTGCCAGGTAGAGAACGAATCAAAACCATAATGGATAAATCCAAGATGGAGACAGAAAACTCAACAAGTCCGCTATTACTTTCAAGGACACAAACTCAAGAAGAAAACCTCTTCTACACTTGGCGACGTAGTTTGATGGGTTCAAGTGGGACTCACTCTTACCCATTTTGGTGCTCGATACTCCTCCCGACTTAATGCTCATAAAACCTCCATCTCAACCAATCTTGTAGGGACTTTAACCCTGTCAATGATCGGTATCTCATAAGGACTCTAACCCTATCATCAATAAGCTCATAGGGACCTTAACCTTCTCATCAATCAATCTCATAAGGACTTTAACCCTATCATCAATCAGGCTCATAGGGTCTTTAACCCTCTCATCAATCAATCTCATAGGCATTCTGACCCTATCATCAATCAATCTTATCAATGAATTAAGATATAGAACAATCACTAGGAATCAAGTGAATAGACACATTGGTAGAGTTCATTTATAGAGACTTATAAGACAATCAAACTCTATTAACTCATCATCATTCCCTCATCACAATCACAATCAACAATCACAATCTTAACTCAAGGCGCTAGACTCAATTCTCAAGTTCGTTGTGCATGCTTTTCAAAATAGTCATGTAGGGTTATGAAAATTCTCATGAAAATATTCAATTCAAGAAAACAAATAGTAATGATGATCATCAACATAGAAAATATATAATTTCAAATATAATTTTCAAGAAAACCATTGAAGGAATCATGCATGTAGACTCTTCAATCATCAATTTATCTATGACCTCTATGGGGAACATAAGAGAACAATCTCATGCTTTTAGTTTTGCCTTACATACCTGTGATGCAGCTATCAACCGAGTACGTCAAGGGTCTCTTCTCGAATAACTCAATTCAAGCCCTTCTCTTCTCTCCTCAAGCCCTAGCCTTGTTGGATTATGGGATAGGACTTAGAATGGGGGTTTTAGACCCTTTTCCCATCGAAACGACTTTACTAGATTGTGTACAAAGTTTACGAGGGGTGGGGAATTGACCAGGATACCCCTCATAATGATTTACAAATTTCCAGCTCGAAAAAGACACAGTCCGCGAACAGTGTATTTTTCAGAAAAGAGTTTTTGAATGAGTTTTCTCCATCCCATTAAAAATTTGAAAAGACACAAGTGTCCCTCCGCGACAGGTGCGCGACGCGCCTCTGTCGCGCACTGCCACTATTTTTCGTTTTGGATCGAAAAATTATCTTTTGATCGGGTCGCTCTAAAAATTGACCGAGACCATTTTCCCACTCAATTTTTCATGCTGATCACAAATTTGGCCTCGAATTTTCCATATGAGCATCGGAAGACACGTTACGCACATACCCTCACTCTAGGGGTATTTTGGTAATTTTATCGGGCGTTACACTGTGAGTCTTCAAATTTGAACTTTAAAAATTGGTTTAAGTTGAAAGTCCTCCCCTATGATTTTCCAAATTCACTCTTGAAAGGTTGATGGGAGTGATTGTTCGAATTGTGGAAAGATTGATTTGATAGAACTAATGAGCTGAAAGAGTCCATTAAGAGACTCGTTATTTGTTGATTCGAATTGATTGTTTTATGAGCATTGAGTCGTGGGAGGAGTATCGAGCACCAAACTAGGAAAGAGTAAGTCCAACTCAAACTCAATAACTACATCGCCAAATGTAGGAGAGGGTTGAAACCATTAAGTCGGATGTTTCCTCTTGAGAGGTCCCTGAAAGAATAGAGGACTTGATTGATTGGATCTATTATGGGTCAATTTTTTCATTACCCTGGCAAGTACTAAATGGTTGTGGCAACATCAACGAGATTGTTATACGATTACTGGATCATAAGTGATTGTTGTCAGATAAGAGAAACTCCCAAATAGGTGTTATATTGATAGTACTCTGATTTGATTAGATTGGATTTGGACTAGATTTGGTTTGTACTGACTAGTCATTATCTACTCTTTATTCTTTCTTCAGACAGACATTTGACATGTTGATTGAGTATTTCTGCTTGATTATTGTTCTAGCTATATCTATTTCATTCAGCTATTTTACATACTTATACATTCTACATACTAACATCCATTTGGACCAGCATATTTAATGATGTAGATATAGGTATTAGAGATTATCAACAGGCACACCATTAAGGATCAGTTGCAATTAGTTGATTTGCTAAGTCCTCCCCTGCTTTCGGAGGATACTCATTTATACTTTCATCTAGCTTGAGTTAGCACTTTATTTTTTTATTGAGATAGTCATGGCCTGACATGGTACCATCTAAATAGTTAGATTGAGGTTTCATAGACTAGATTTGGGGTTATTGATTTTGATATTGTCTGACTAGTTTCTTCTATACTAGTCTAGTTGATTTGTTTTGATTACATTAAATTAAGATTTGTCCACCTTTTATTGTTTTAGTCTTCTGTTGATTCATTGGATTATGATTGAATAGTTGTGATAAGGCCAAGTGGTTTGCTTGGGTACTAGCAATAGTCTGAGTGTTGGCCACGTCTAGGTTTCCCTCCCAGGGCATGACAAACTTGGTAAAAGCACAGAGTTCGAGTGTCCTAGGGAGTATATGAAGTCATGTCTAGTAGAATCTTGATTATAGGTGTGTTGTGCACCATACTCCATAAGGAGGAGGCTGTAGAACATAAGAAATTGTTACACTTCTTTCGTATTTTGATTCGTGCGATAGAGTTAAACTCTGTGAAAGCTCTCTTCTAATTCGTGTGCTATATGTTTGCACAATAGTGATCATGCCTCCAAGAATTGTTGCTAGAGAAGGAGGACGTCTGGCTAGACAAAATGCTTACCAACCTAAGCCCCAGAATCAGGATGACCCCATAAGCCCAGTCGTCCATGAACAACCACCACAGGCTGACATCTCAAATCCTGAGCTTCGTCAGGTCATCCAGACTTTGGCCCAGGTTGTGACAGCATCAATTGCTAGACAAGGCGCAGGCAGACAGGATGCTCCAGACACATCTAGGGTTCAGGAATTCTTGAGGATAAACCCGCCTGAGTTCACAAGGCTTACTCCCAATGAGGATCCTGAGAACTACATTGATGAGCTACAGAAAGTGTTTCAGGTGATGCATGTGACTAATGTTGATAGGGTTGAGTTGGTTGCCTACCAACTCAAAGGTGTCGACAGACTATGGTTTGACCAGTGGAGGAAGGGTAAAGGAGAGGGTGCTCCAGTTTTGACTTGGTTCATATTTAAGGATGCCTTTATAGGTTGATTTTTCCCAAGGGATCTGAGAAGCTAAGGTACGAGAGTTTCTGAACTTGAAATTGGGCTCCATGACGGTGAAAGAGTATGGTCTTACGTTCATGCAGTTATCCCGCTATACTCTTGAGATAGTTGAAGACATAAGACGCAAGATGGGTTTGTACATTGATGGGTTGAATAAATGGATGAAGAAAGATGAGAGATGAGCTATGCTTGTGAGCGACATGGACATCGCCAGGTTGATGATCTATGTGCAGCAAGCTGATGACGAAAGGAAATAATATAGAAAGGAGATAAAAAATAAAAGGGATAAATCATCCAGCCATAAGGTTGGGAAGAGATGAAATGGGAATGGTAACAAGTTTCAGTCCAGGCCAACACCTTCATCTGCTAGTGCACCGGTACCCAGAAATTGGAATGAACATAAATCTCAAAATTTTAGAGCTTAGGGATCCCCAGACTAGTGTAGCTCTAGGTTCACAGGGTAGGCCACCATGTGGAAAGTGTGGCAAACTACACTTGGGAAAATATCGTGAGGGAGGAGATGCATGTTACAAGTGTGACCAAATGGATCACTTTCAGAGAGATTACCCGAAGTGGGCTTACAAGGCTCAATCTTCTGCATTGGCACCACCAGCAAGAGGAAATCAGAAAGGTGCTACTTATGGCATAAGCGGAGCTACAAACCGTTTGTATGCCATGGGAAGACGCTAAGGTTAGAAAGTTGCACCAGATGTTGTGATGGTTATGCTTCGAATCGTTACCGTTGATTGTTATGCACTACTTGATCTGGGTGCCACTCTATCTTTTGTAACTCCTTACATGTCTAGTAGATTTGAGATTCTTCCTGAGTGTTTGCTTGAACCCTTTGTTGTTCCAACTCCCATTGGTATCCTAGCCGAAAGGGTCTATAGAGATTCTGTAGTACCCATCTATCATAGGGATACCTTTTTTGATTTAATAGAGTTAGAGATGATTGATTTTGATGTGATCCTTGGCCTAGATTTGCTTCATGTCTGCTTTGCCTGGGAGCGAACTCCGGGTGAATATGAAGCGCATGGATACAAGTTATGTGATTGTAGGATCCAAACAATCAAATTCTAATTTCTGAATGAACAGGTCCTAGAGTGGAAGGGAAATTCTATTGCACCTAAGGGTAAGTTTATTTCCTACCTTAGGGCTAGAAATCTAATATCTAAAGGTTGTATCTATCACCTTGTATGAGTTAAGACTGATGGTGCTTAGCCTCCTACTCTTGAGTCAGTCCCAATTGTGAATGTGTTTCTTGAAGTATTTCCTAAGGATTTACCTGGAGTCCCTCTTGATAGAGAGATTGACTTTGGGATTGATGTTCTTCCTAATACTCAACCTATCTCTATTCCACCTTATAGAATGGCCCCTACTGAGTTGAAAGAATTGAAAGAGCAGCTAAAAGTTTTGTTAGATAAGGGCTTTATTAGGCCGAGGGTTTCTCCTTGAGGTGCTCCTGTCCTATTCGTACAAAAGAAAGATGGGTCTCTCAGAATGTGTATTGATTATAGGAAACTGAGCAAAGTCACAATAAAGAATAAATATCCTCTCCCAAGATAGATGATCTATTTGACCAACTTCAGGGTGCCTCTTGCTTTTCAAGATAGAACTCGGATCTGGTTACCATAAGTTGAAGGTCAGGGAATGTGATATCCTAAAGATAGCCTTTAGGACCCGTTATGGCTATTTTGAGTTCTTGGTCATGTCCTTTGAGTTGACTAATATGCCTGCAGCCTTCATGGATTTGATGGACGGAGTATTCAGACAATACCTTGATATGTTCGTGATCATGTTCATTGATGAAATTCTAGTGTATTCTAGAGGTAAAAAGGAGCATGCTAACCACCTCAGAATTTTTCTCCAGACTCTCAAGGACCATGAGTTGTATGCAAATTTTTCATGTGAGTTTTAGCTCAAGTTTGTGTCTTTTCTAGGCCATATTGTCTCGGGCGATAGTATTCGGGTGGATACTCAAAAGATTGAAGCGGTTATGAACTGGCCTAGACCAACCTCTCCGTCTGACATAAGGAGTTTCTTGGGTTTAGCAGGCTACTACCGCATATTTGTTGAAGGATTTTCTCCCATATCATCACCATTGACTAGACTGACTAAGAAGAAGGTCAAAATTTTCAATGGTTCGATGAATATGAGAAGAGCTTTCAAGAGTTGAAAACAAGACTAATTACTACCCAGTGTTGACCTTGCCTGAAGACACTGATGGATTCATAATTTATTATGATGCCTTAAGAGTGGGATTGGGGTGTGTGTTGATACAGAAGAGAAAGGTTGTCACTTATGCTTCCAGATAACTCAAGGTCCATGAGAGCAATTATCCAACCTACGATCTTGAGTTGGTAGCAATGGTATTTGCACTTAAGATTTGGTGCCGCTACTTATATAGAGTGCATGTAGACGTGTTCACTAATCACAAGAGCTTGCAGTATCTATTCAACCAGGAAGAGCTCAACATGAGGCAGAGAAGATGGTTGGAGTTGCTCAAGGATTATGACATGAGCATTCTCTACCACCTAGGTAAAGCTAACATTGTTGCGGATGTTCTTAGCAGGTTCTCAATGGGTAGTACTACCCATATTGAGGAAGGAAAGAAAGAGTTTGCTAAGGAAGTGCATAGATTGGCCCGATTGGGAGTTCAACTTGAAGAATCTAACGAAGGTGGAGTTAATGTTCAGAATGGGTTTGTGTCATCTAGAGTGGTAAAGGTGAAGGAAAAGCAAGACCAATATCCAGTCCTACTTCAGTTGAAGGAAGCTTTCCATAAACAAAATGTGATGTTTTCTCCAAAGGGGGAGATGGTGTATTGAGATACCAAAATAGATTGTGTGTTTAGAATGTTGATGGTGTTCGAGAGAGGATTATGGTTGAAGCTCACAATTCCAGCTATTCTATTCATCCTGGTTCTACCAAGATGTACCACGACTTAAGGAAAGTTTATTGGTGGAGTGGAATGAAGAAGGATATTGCTGAATTTGTCTCGAAGAGCCCAAATTATCAAAAGGTTGAAGTTAAGCATTAGAGGCCATGTAGATTAGCTCAAAAGTTTGAGATTTGTAAATGGAAGTGGGAGATGATCAATATGAATTTCATTGCAGGCTTACCGAAGTCCTGAAATTAACATGATTTGATATGGGTGATTGTGGATAGCATGACCAGATCGGCTCACTTCTTGGCAGTTACGACTACCGATACTACTGAGAATTATGCCAAGCTGTACATACGTGAGATTTTTAGATTTCATGGGGTTCCCTTGTCTATCATCTCAGACAGAGGAGATCAATTCACATGCCAATTTTGGAGGTCTTTTAAGAAAGGACTGGGTTCAAAGGTGAATCTTATCACAACCTTTCATCCCAAATAGATGGCCAGGCAGAGCGCACCATTCAGATGTTGGAGGACATGTTACAATCCTGTGTCCTTGATTTCAAAGGTAACTGGGATGATCATTTACCCTTAATTGAGTTTTCATATAACAGCAGCTATCATGCAAGTATTCGGATGGCTCACTATGAATCTTTGTATGAGAGGAGATGAAGATCACCAATTGGGTGGTTCGAAGTTGGAGAAGCTGAGTTGATTAGACCTAATATTGTTCACCAGTCAATAGAGAAGGTAGAGGTTATTAGGGAAAGATTGAAGACTGCACAGAGTCACCAGAAATCTTACACTGATGTGAGAAGGAGAGACTTAGAGTTTGAGAAGAATGATTGGGTGTACTTGAAGTATCACCCATGAAGTGTGTCATGAGATTTGGGAAAAAGGGGAAATTAAGCCCTCGTTATATTGGTCTTTACCAAATTGTGAGAAGGATTAGGAATGTTGCTTATGAACTGGAGTTGCCTTCTGAGTTAGCTGGGATTCATTAAGTTTTCCATGTCTCGATGCTGAAAAAATATTTGGGAGATCCTTCATTCAAGATAGTATTGGTGTGAAAGATAGCTTGTCCTATGAAGAGGTTCTAGTCTAGGATCTGATCGTCGGGTTCACAAATTAAGGACCAAAGAGATAGCCTTAGTCAAAATCCTGTGGAGAAATTAATTTGTTGAGGAATCCATGTGGGAAGCTAAGGAAGATATGAAAGCTAGATACCCCCATCTATTCATGCCTGATGATGAGAATGTTGAAGGTAATGTTCTTACTCTTGATTTGAAATCGATTGTCTATCATTGAGTTAATTGTTGACTATCTAGAGAGTTTGATTTGGTCGATTGATTATCGGAAGGAGTCTTGATTGTTACTCATGCCCTTAGTCCATCTCCAGTTACTCTTTATTCGAGGACGAATGATCCCAAGGGAGAGATAATGTTACACCTGGTAAAATTACTAAAATATCCTTAAATAAGAGAATGCTTGCATAACGCATCTTCCTAAACTTTTTTGGCAAATTCAACGCCGGAAGTGTGATCAGTACGAAAAATATGAGAAAATGATCTTGGTTGATTTGTAGAGCAATTGGATTAAAAGATAATTTTTCGTAAAATGCAATTCTAGAAGAGTGCGCGACATGTCCGTGTCGCAGACTTGTCGCGCATTTTTACTTAATGGTGATTCAATTATTTTCTATGGAATTAGAAAATTGATCTGAAAATTTTTGACAAAAATTATACTAAGCGTGTCCAAGTCCGCGACGCGGACTTGTCTCACCATAGTACAAAAAATTTAGTTTTTTGAGGGGCATTCCAGATATTTTCCTACCCCTTCTAAACTTAAACCATGACCAATATATGTTGTTTTTGTCCTAAAAGGGGTTTTTAAACTCATTCCTAAGTTTTTTATTTGTTCTAACACCAGACTAGGGCTAGAAAGAGGAGAAGAGAAGCGAGGGATTCAAATGATTTGAGCCGAAACCTGTGCAAATTAAATAGATTGTCGAACTTCAACCTAGGTATGTAACGCTAACGTAAAGTATGAAATTGTTCTTCCATGCCCCTTTGATAGTAATAGAAAGATTGTGAAAGTATTGAATCCTCATTCATACTTCTTTGAATGTTTCCTTTTTGTCAACACCTTTTGGAATATTCTTAAGAGCCTGTACGATTGGCTTATTCTTCACATATGTAGCATGCTAGTATCCTTTCTATTTGTTCCATAATTCATTAATCCATCCATATGTATGATAACGGTGATCAGCCATATCAACACTCTCAAACTTATCCTACAATAATCAAAATATGAGTACTTGCTATATATATCGCTTCCTAACATCCAACTATAGATTTATATTCCATTTTATAAAAAAAGTGATGCAATACAAGGGTTTTGTTTGAATTAGTGTAAGAAAAGAGCAATATATTAAACACTTGATGATGAAAAAGTTGAGATATGATGATGTAATTAAATACAGCAATAACAGTCCATATGTGATTCAACTTTTGTTTCTTAATATCATTCCACGATGATACTCCAAATAGACACATATTACAATCGCGAATTATTTTTTGTAGTGTCTCAAAAATAGATCGCTATTTTTTCAATCGTTCAATTATTGTAAAAGGTTACCTTTCAACTTCTGTCCAGCTTCAAGTGATGCAACTTCTTTGCACTTGTTGCTCCCTCGAACTCTTTTTACCTTTCTAAAATTAGATGATCCTACAAGTGCATACTTTGGTAAAAACTATAGCAATTATCTGATGGCCACATATTACTCTTTATAGTGATACTTTAAAAAGATTATACAACATAGTGAGATTATGTTACTTTATAACATATGTACATGTATAATAAAACTAGTTACCCCTGGCCACTCCAACCTCATGCGTTTCACCATTACTAGAATTTGAGATGGTTGCTAGAAAATGGATGTCACTTTGTTAAATTTCTATCAGATAGTTAATGTTGTGCATATGTAGTTTAAAAACTCATATATTGGATCTTGCTGACCACACATTCAGTTAATGTCTTCAATACATTTAGATTTTACTTTGAAATTACATACATTCAATTTTTACTTTGAAAACACAATATATAGTAATAGTTGATTACAGATACGAACACATAGAATTACAATCAGATATTGTATTGGTACATTTTTCAAAAAGGCTGATATATTACGTGCATGCAAGTACAATATATTTTACTATGTTTTGAAATTAAAAATGCAACATAGCAAAATCTTGCTATAATTTATAAAAATAAGTTATATTGCCACTATAAAATGGAAATTTTTTATTTATATACAAAAAAGTAAAAGCTTATAGAAAAGTAGAAAATCATTAGTCCATTTTTCATGTATCAATATTGCACAAATGGTGTAAAAATAAGTTATACGCTATATAAAATAGTTACATATAGGATCGATATTCTATAAACAATATGTAACATATATCGATATTATATATTTCGTGTATAATTATGTATATATAATGTATTAATAGTTATGTAGTGTATATGTAATATATCGATATTATATAAATAAGTGTGTAATGCATCAACATTATATAAATGATGTACAATCGTATGTCAATATAATAAAAATAATTATGCAATGTATTGATATAATATTTATTTTTTTATCATATATTTTCACCTTAATAAATAGAAGAATAAATTAAAAATAATAAAATGACATAAGTATTTATTTCCCCATAAAAGAGGTGAAACAATCATAAAAGAAAAAAAATTAAAAAAAAAATAAGAAAAAAAATATAAACAAAAAAAAATTAATAGCACAACAAAAAAAGAAAGAAAGAAAGAAAAGATTAAAAAGAAAAAAGGCCAAAGTAACATGGTCAGCCACCAAATATGGCAACTTGCCATTTTTTTTACAAATCAAATAACCGAACAACTACATTTGGTTAAGAAAAAAGTCAAATGACCATTTTATGTAAAGAAAAAAGTAAGTTATTTCTTTCTGTATAAATATTTTTTCTCAATGGACATTTTACATAATTTTTCTGGGTGTCCACCCAGTGAACAAGATAATTTTTTCGACATATTACGATAGCAAAGTCCAACCCATTTGAGAAATAAGAATTTTCATAAATAGTTATAACTTGGATCCATTCATAATTAAAAAAATTCATATAGCTATAGTTTGGACCATAACAATAAATGTATAGTAGTTATAATTTGTCTAATACAATTTATAACAACAGTTATAGAAAAAAAAGAGGCGATTAAGACCGAAAGAGTTAGAGCAGGAAGGCGAGCAAGTTATACCTCAGTTACAATCTGTATTCCAATTGAAATGAAACACATATACATAATTTTTCTCTCTTTTCCAAAATATTTGTGATACAAATGAAAAAGTAGTACTGATACAATACTTTTGTATCACTCCTAAAGTAAATACGAAAATATAAAAAAAAATCTTAGTAGTAGTTGTATCTATTTTTTCTCGACGCACAATACAACATGATAATAGTTGTATCCATTTTCTATACAAAAATATTTTTTTTAAATATAGATACAATTGATTGTATTAATGTGGATCACATGGGTCTATAATTTCAAGTTCACTTGTTGATTTTAAGAAAACTGAATCAATTACTTTTTTTTTTATAGTGATGCCTCTGTAATCATATAAAATTTATCAAAATATAAATTTTATAAAATGATTCACATTATATTAAATTCAAAATATATTAGTCCAAACAAATATTATGGATTAATATAATTGAGTTAATTAATTAAGTCCAATAAAGTATGGATTTAATTAAAAGACCAAATTCAATTATTTGGCCTACAAAAGATAACCCAAAAAATATATTAGTCCAAGCAAATATTATGGATTAATATAATTGGGTTAATTAATTAAGTCTAATAAAGTATGGATTTAATTAAAGGCCCAAATTCAATTATTTGGGCTACAAAAGATGACCCACTTTATCAGGCCCAATATCCTCTCATCCAAGAGGCCCATCTTGGTGCCACGTGTCAAATGATGTGGTACGCCAAGTCAAAGAAAGAAGCGTCCATCGTGGTGCCACGTGTCAAATGATGTGGCATGCCAAGTCAAACAAAGAAATGTCTATCTTGGCGCTATGTGTCAAATGATGTGGCACGCCAAGTCAAACAAAGAAGCACCCATCTTGGCGCCACATGTCAAATGATGTGTTACGCAAGTCAAACAAAGAATCCAATGAGATCATGTCATGTGTCAAAATGACAAGCCCATTTCATTAATGCCCAATATGTCATGTCACTTAAATCTAATTGACTGAAGGGAAGTCTTTCCTATTATAATTCCTCTATTCTACAATTATAAATAGAGGTCTTCATAATTCAAAAAAAATGAGGAAGAATTCTAACAAAAAGCTAGAGAGAGCTCGTGGATCAAAAGTCACAAATTTTTCTACAAATTCAAGAATTCAAACATTCAAGTTCAAGAACAAACTTAAAAGCTCTTGAACTCAAGAACAAGCTTCAAGATCAAGAACAAATCCAGATTTCAAGATCAAGATCAAGATCAAGAATAAATTCAAAGTCCAAGAACAAACTTCAAATTCAATAACAAGCTCAAGAGCCCTTGAATTTACACTTGAAAAGGCGAATCAGAGGATTCATTGAGATTGTAACACTCGCATATTGAAATCAAATACAACGATTGTTGCGATATTTTCGTTCTTGATTATTATTTTTGCGATATGAATTTGATCATCTACAAATTCTGGCACGCCCAGTGGGAAAATCTCTACCTCTCATCTCAACTTTTCAAGCACCAAAGAACATTCAAATGGCTTCTAAGAAGATTAACTCCCAATCAACTTTCTCCAACGCTACTGACTCCAAGTTTTCTGCTGAAGTGGAGGGAATTCTTGGTGTTACCTTTGGGCGTTTTGGTGTTGTTACGAGGAGCCAGGCTACCATGCTAAGACAACAAACACTTCATGTGTCGTCCACATCAATTCCTGTCTTTGGGTCTTCAACTCCGAGAGGAGTAGGATCCTCTACAAATATTACGAATGGAGAAAGCATTATTGGTGAAAAGATCAAAGGACTTTAGCTTCACATGAGCTTCCTGGTTCTAAGAACCCTATCGCGAAGAAAGGCTCATGTGATATGAGCCCTTTAAAGGTTAACTCGCAAGAAAGTCCATCACCGATGGTCATTCAAGCAATGATAACTGATGCTTTATCCATAGAGGAGCAACTTACAAATTTGTCAAAGATGATTGAAGGATTGACCAAGCATGTGCAAAGTTAAGAATCTCGCATCGATAAGCTGATGGATAGGATGGATGGTTTACTAGGTGGAGAATCTAGCCATGCACCTGGAAAAGGAATTGAAGTTCAAGAGACTGAAAATCATATGAACAAAGCATCACGTATCAAGGAGATGTCAATCTCCTCTGAGGGGATGATCCCACTTGATCAGTTAAAGGAGTTCATCGAAGGGACCATTAAGACAAGTATGAAGTCTCCACAAGGACTTCCCATACATACGCTAAGCCTTACACTGCAAGGATTGATAGCCTCAAAATGCCCACCGGTTATCAACACCCTAAATTTCAGCAATTCGAAGCCAGAGGAAATCCAAAGCAGCATGTTGCACACTTTGTGGAGACATGTAATAATGCTGGAACCTATGGAGACCATCTCGTCAAACAATTCGTCTGCTCCTTGAAAGGAAATGCCTTTGACTGGTACACAGACCTTGAGCCTCATTCCATTGACAGTTGGGAGCAACTGGAGCATGAGTTTTTTAATCGTTTCTATAGCACAAGGTGCACAGTTAGCATGGTAGAACTCAAAAATACTCGCCAAAGGAAGGATGAACCTGTCATCGACTTCATAAATCGATGGAGAAACGCGAGCCTTAATTCCAAAGACAGACTTAGCGAAGCTTCTGCTATAGAAATGTGTATCTGAGGGATGCACTGGGGGCTTCTGTACATCCTACAAGGGGATCAAACCTAAGTCTTTTGAAGATCTAGCGACTCGTGCTCATGATATGGAGTTGAGCATGTCTTCTGCCGAAAAGGATGGAATGCTGGTTCACGATCCTCGCAAAGGAAAGGACAAATAGGAACTCAAGAAATGAAGCAAATTTGTTCCCAGAAATGACAACAAAGAATCCATTAATGTCAATATGTCACCTGTGAAGTTTACTGCGAAGGAGAATAGAAAAAAAAGTGTAAAAATGACTTTTCAAGAGCGTTCAAACCGAAAGCTAAGCCTGAGAGAGATGCAAGAAAAGGAATACCCTTTTCTAGAGTCTGATATTCATGAAATTTTTGAGGAATTGGTTGAGCTAAAGCTCATTGAGTTTCCAGAGATGAAACGACCCAATAAAGCTGGAAAAACTGATGACCCAAATTATTGCAAGTATCATAGACTTGTAAGTCACCCTCTTGAAAAGTGTTTTGTCTTCAAAGACAAGGTTATACAACTGGTTAATGAAAAGAAGATAGTCTTTGACGATGGAAAGTCAAGTTCTAATCAAATCTCTATCATGTTCGGCTCGCTTGGCCCAGTCCAAGTATGTACACCTAAAGAAGAAGGGCCATTAGAGAAAAAAAATCCCAAGTTGGTATAAATGATGATGAAGGTTGGATCCTCGTGACTAGGCAGAGACGCAACAAGACAAGTCCACGGAAAGAATCACTTGAACAACCGACCAGACAAAGGGTAGTAAAGAGAGCGAAGAAGTAGAAGTTGGTCAAGCGTCCAAGGGGGCCGAAGGTGGAAATGATCACCACTAGAAACCGCGACGTCTTGTGACCTTTGGGGAATTCTTACCAAGTTGGTTCTATGTGGAGACCACTCAAGACAATGTTGAGGCATCATGTTTCAGTATTTACCAGGGAGAAACAACGAATGGAACTTCATCCTAGGTGTCCCCTGCTAACAAAGACAAAGTGGTGGGTGAAATTCCATCAAAGGCATATCTGTCATCTTCTGAAAAGCCTATGGAACCCTCTTTTCAAGAAGTACATGTATGTGACACAAAGATCACATTTACAGACGAGGATCTTCTATTTAGTGAAACTCTACACAATCGGCCTTTGTATATGGTGAGTCACGTGTTAGAGAAGAGGATAAATAGAATTTTGATAGACGAAGGGTCTGGGGTCAACATTCTACCTATCCACACGTTGAAAGAGCTTGGCATCATGACTAAAGAGCTCAGCGAAAGCCGTTTGTTGATACAAGGAGTCAATCAAGGGGGCCAGAGGTCCATAGGATCAATTAAGCTAGATATCCATATGGATGATTTGCGATCAAGTGCATGGATGCATGTGATTGATGCAAAGACTTCATATAATATATTACTGGGAAGACCTTGGGTGCACGAGAACAAAATTGTCTCATCTTCTTACTATCAATGTTTGAAGTACCTAGAAAATGGAATTGAAAGGAAAACAGTTGCTGACAATAATCCTTTCACTGAAGTGGAATCACATTTTGCCGATGCAAAGTTCTATTTGAAGAGTTATGTCATGAAAGGGAAAAAGCTTGAGGGTGTCAAACTAACCAAGTCTGATAGGCTTAAAGGCAAAGAAACCAATGTGGCTATTGAAAAGGCCAAAGTTGATACTGGGGAGCCTAGTACTTGTCCAAATAAAGGGAAGACCATGCCCTCGAAAATAAAGCCATGCCCTACACTCCATTATGTCCCAAAGGTGAAGAAAGAGGAGGGTCAATCATCTGATGTACAAGGGAATGTATTAGAAAGGTTGACTCTTCCTATCAAACGGATCAATGCAATAAATTTGTCTTCAAAGCTATTGGGAAATTTTGTGGCTCAAAATATACCACAAATACATCACTTCCCACGAAACGTACAGAAAGCTTTGATCCAAATGCTTACAAGTTACTTGCAAAGGCTGGGTACAACCCTAATGAGCCATCTAGGCTCGGAAAACTCCCATCAGAGACCACAATTAGGCAAGCACATGAAGGTTTAGGCTATAGCCGACCACCACCGGTACGCATCTCCATAAGAAGGGCAAGCAATAACTATATCACTGTAGAATATGAGTATGCTTCTTCTAATAAACGGCCTTCTGTCTTTTATCGACTTGGAAAACCTACTGCAAAAACTTTTGTGTTCAAGAGGTCAGGTCCATTGAAGGAGAAGAATAATAAACGTCGAAGAAGTCATCTAAGGGTAACGACGCTTCCTTCACCTATGATCCAAAAGGATTTCGAAAGCATAATTCCTTCCAGGATGAAGCGATGAGTGGAACTTGTAGTTTCATGTAAAGAGGTACTAAAGGAAAAGGCTCACACTGTGAAGTTCTACACCAAAGAGCGCGAGGAAGATGAAGAAAGCATAGGCTCCTCATGCCATGTTACAACTCATATTGAGAACGATGCCTTGTGTCAACTGAGAATTGATGAAGAGCTTGGAGGTATTGTTTGGTGCTATCATATATCTATTAATGATAATGACCCACAGGAAGAGAAGGATGCTGGAGATGCTCCGCCAGAATTTGAAGAGGGAGTGAAGACCACGATCGATCCTTTAAAAGAAGTTAACCTTGGCACTGATGAAGACCCAAGACCAACTTACTTGAGTTCTTTCCTAGAAGCTAATGAAGAAATGGCTTATATGAATATACTCAAGGAATACAGGGATGTCTTCACTTGGAGCTATAAAGAAATGCCTGGTTTGAATCCCAAGATTGTGGTCCATCAATTAGCAGTCAGGCACGGCGCTCATCCTGTTAAGCAGGCCCAAAGACGCTTCAGGTCAGACTTGGTTCCATTGATCGAGAAAGAAGTTAACAAACTCATTGAGGAGGGCTTTACTCGTGAAGTTAAATACCCCACGTGGATTTCAAGCATTGTTCCCGTGAGGAAGAAGAATGGTTAAATTTGAGTTTGCGTTGACTTTAGAGATCTTAACAATGCATGTCCTAAAGATGAATTCCCGCTACCCATTCCAGAGTTGATGATTGA
This sequence comes from Solanum rostratum, assembly GCA_029948455.1. Taxonomy (NCBI): domain Eukaryota; kingdom Viridiplantae; phylum Streptophyta; class Magnoliopsida; order Solanales; family Solanaceae; genus Solanum; species Solanum rostratum. The sequence continues at coordinate 50,281,920 of CM057047.1, read as the reverse complement.
TGCTACAACTGGCTATGAGGCAATGTCATTCATGGATGGTTCTTCTGGCTATAACCAAATTCGCATGTCACTAAAGGATAAAGAACTCACAGCGTTTCGTATGCCTAAAGGCATTTATTGCTACAAGGTGATGGATGCCTTTTGGTTTGAAGAATGCTGGTGACACATATCAAAGGACTATGCAAAATATACTTGATGATTTACTCCACAAAAATGTTGAGTATTATGTTGATGACTTGGTGGTGAAGTAAAAAAGAAGGAGCAACCATTTGAAAGACTTGAGAATGGTATTTGAGTTGCTTCGAAGATATCAACTGAGGACGAATCCACTAAAGTGTGCCTTTGGGGTTGCTTCTGGAAAGTTTCTTGGCTTTATCGTGCGACATCGAGGAATTGAGATTGATCAAGCCAAAGTCAATGCAATTTTGAAGACGCCTGAGCCTCGAAACATTCATGAGTTGAAAAGTCTCCAGGGAAAATTAGCCTACTTAAGGAGGTTCATCTCGAATCTAGCTGGAAGATGTCAACCGTTCAGTCATCTCATGAAAAAAGGTGTCCCTTTCAAGTGGGATCAAACGTGTAGTAAAGCCTTTGAAAGTATCAAAGCATATCTGGCGAAACCTCCGGTCTTAGCAGCTCCTGTACCTGGAAAGCCACTGATACTTTGTATTGCGGCACAAGAAAGGTCCGTGGGAGCCTTACTGGCCCAAGAGAATAATGAAGGCAAAGAAAATGCCCTTTATCACTTGAGCAGAATGATGACACCAAATGAGCTGAATTATTCACCAATCGAGAAGTTGCGTTTGGCGCTGGTCTTCTCGATTCAGAAGATGAAGCACTATTTTCAAGCTCATATAATCCATCTTGTTTCTAGAGCAAATTCCATCAAATTTGTTATGTCGAAACCAGTCCTTAGTGACCGACTAGCAATGTGGTACCTTTAGTTCCAACAATTTGAGATTGTGTACATCCCTCAAAAGGCTATGAAGGGACAAGCATTAGAAGACTTTTTGGCGGACCATCCTATACTAGATGATTGGGAGTTAACTAATGAGATTCCTGACGAAGATGCAATGGCTATCGAGATCCAACCCCCTTCCAAAATGTACTTTGACAGGGCTGCGCATCATGGTGGAGCTGGTGCAGGTGTAGTGTTGTGTCAATTCACAAGGAGAGGTCTTACCATTCTCCTTCATATTGAAACAACGTTGCTCCAACAATATTGCAGAATATCAAGTGCTGATACTCGGACTCGAAATGGCCATTGACATAAAGCAATTGCAGTTGCAAGTTTTTGGTGATTCTCAATTGGTGATTAAACAACTCTTGGGAACCTATGAGGTCAGGAAGCCTGAGTTGTGCTCATATCACTGTTATGCCCAAAAGTTGATAGGATGGATTGGAGATGTGACCCTCCAACATGTGCCAAGGAAAGAAAATAAAACAGCCGAGGCCTTGGCTGCTCTAGCCTGAACTCTGACTCTTTCTGATCAGTCGCAAGTTACTATCTGTCAAAAATGGGTAGTACCATCGTTGGATGAAGACGAGCATATGGAGAATAAGCTTGAGCATGTTGTCGCAGTTTCTGAAGACAATAAAGAGGACGGGCGACAAGCTATCATCAACTATTTATGTTATGGGATACTTCCAAAAGATGCTAAAAGAAGGACTGACATTTTTCATTGGGCACCTAGTTTTCTCTACTGCAAGGACACATTGTATAGGAGATCATTTAAGGGAATACTCTTGCGGTGTTTGGGGGAGGAAGAAGCGACTCAAGCCTTGCAAGAGGCACATTCAGGAGTGTGTGGATCACATCAGTGAGGGCCAAAGCTCCACTTTCACATAAAATGAATGGGCTATTATTGGCCAACCATGGTAAAAGATTGCTTGGATCATGCTCAAAGGTGCAAAGTTTGTCAATTCCATGCAAACTTCAGATATCAACCGCCTGAAGTTTTACACCCAACTATTGCATCTTGGCCATTCGATGCTTGGGGACTGGATATTGTTGGACTATTGCCAAAATTTTCTAGTGGACACTTGTACATCTTGGCTGCGACAGATTACTTCTATAGCTCGTAAAGAAGTCAAGAAGGAGAATGTTGCAAACTTTATTCGAGTAAACATTGTCTACCGATTTGGCATTCCACGATACATAATAACGAATAATGGCAAGTTGTTTGATAACAAGTTGATGAATAAAATATACGATCTCTTAGGCTTCAAGAAGCGAAAATCTTCTACGTATTATGCCGCCGCCAATGGTCTAGCCAAAGCATTCAATAAGACTCTGTGTAATCTTTTGAAGAAAGTGATCTCTAAGTCCAAACGAGACTGGCATAAAAGAATAGTAGAAGCCTTCTAGGCATATAGGACGACATATCGCACACCGACTCAAGCAACCCCATATTCGCTTTCTTTTGGAGTTGAAGCGGTCCTGCCACTTGAGCGTCAAATACCGTCCTTGAGACTGGCTATGCAAGAAGGGCTCACTGGGGAAGAAAATGCTCGATTATGTCTGGCCAAGTTAGAAGCACTTGATGAAAAGAGGTTAGAAGCCCAACAGAATCTTAAATGTTATCAAGCTCGTTTGTCTCGTGCTTTCAATAAAAAGGTTCGCTCGAGGTGTTTTCAAGTTGGGGACTAAGTTCTTGCAGTAAGAAGGCCCATTATCACTTCACATAAGTTTGGGGGCAAATTCACCTTAAAGTGGGATGGACCATATATAGTGCAAGAAGTATACTCAAATGGTGCTTACAAGCTTGTCGATGCAGATGGCATAAGGATCGGTCCTATAAATGCAAAATTCCTTAAGAGATACTATCCTTGGGGAAAGTTATGCTCCTTGAAATTTCGGTATAAAAATGCATAATACTCCTAGCCCGCAAGAGTATAAACTGTGTACGACACCCTAAATAAAACAAAACACTCCCCCAGAACTACGTTGTGACTTGATCCTCTTTATTGAGGTACGTAGGCGCTTGAAATTATATTCCAAGTTCAGTTGCATGAGTGTTAAAAAAAACTATATGTCCTGACCAAATTCCTTATGGGGGAAAATCCTATGGAATGTGAGCTCATTGAATAGCATACTTGAGACTTTCAAATTTGGTCAAGTTTGCAAACTCCTCTAGTCTGCAAGTTGAAGTCTATGGGTTGGTTCTCATATTAACCAAGTATGCAAGTTGAAGTATTTGATTCCCCAAGTATACAAATCAAAGTCTTCAAATTCTTCGACTTTGCAAGTCGAAGTGTTCAAATCCTCTAAGCATGCGTGTTGAAGCGTTTATAATTTTTGAGTCTACAAGTTAAAGTCCGCAAATTCTTCAAGTGCGCAATTTAGGGTTTCAAATCAATCAAGTATGCGTATTAAAGACTTTAAATTCTCAAAATCTGCAATTTGAAGTCTTCAAATTCTCTTCTTGTTAAAGTTGAAGTTTCAAATCCACCATGTTTATAAGTCAAATGCTTTAAGTTGTCGAGTTTGAATGTTAAAGCCTTCGAGCGTTGACCTTTAAATTTACCTTTCTTAAGGTAAAACAAATATCTTTGCATCGTGAGAATTCCAGTCCATCCCATAATGCCACAAAAGGATCTCTAAATTTTCATGTCTTAAGGTGGACAAAATTTGTCCCTTTGCACCTTAAGCTGTCCTTTTCATGGGCTTATCCTTAAAAGGATTTCTAAATTTTCATGCCTTAAGGTGGACAAAATTTGTCCCTTTGCACCTTAAACTGGCCTTTTTGTGGGCTTATCCTTAAAAAGATCTCTAAATTTTCATGTCTTAAGATGGACAAAATTTGTCCCTTTTCACCTTAAACTGACCTTTTCGTGGGCTTATCCTTAAAAAGATCTCCATAATTCCCATGTCTTAAGGTGGACAAAAATTGTCCTTTTACACCTTAATATGGTCTCTTCGTAGGAATTTGAAATATTGTAAAGCCTCGAATTGGTGATCCCTTATGTTTAAACATTGGGAACTTTGTAAAGCCTCTAATTGGGGTTCCCTCATGTTTGAACATTGGAAACTTTGTAAAGCCTCGAATTGATGGTCCCTTATGGTTGAACATTGGGAACTTTGTAAAGCCTCGAATTGGGGGTCCCTTATGTTTAAACATTGGAAACATTGTAAAGCCTCAAATTGATGGTCCCTTATGTATAAGTATTGGGAACTTTGTAAAGCCTCGCATCGGGGGTCCCTTATGTTTAAACATTGGAAACTTTGTAAAGCCTCGAGTTAGAGATCCCTTATGTTTAAATATTTAGAATATGATAAAGCCTCGTGTTGTTGGTCCCCTATGTTTAAATATTTAGAACAGTGTAAAGTCTCGCGTTGTTGGCCCCCTATGTTTAAACATTTAGAACAACGTAAAGCCTCGCATTGTTGGCCCCCTATGTTTAAACATATAGAACAACGTAAAGCCTCGCGTTGTTGGTTCCCTATGTTTAAACATTTAGAACAGGGTAAAGCCTCGCGTTGTTGGTCCCCTATGTTTAAACATTTAGAACAGTGTAAAGCCTCATGTTGTTGGTACCCTATGTTTAAACATTTAGAACAACGTAAAGCCTCGCGTTGTTGGTCTCCTATGTTTAAACATTTAGAACAGCGTAAAGTCTCGTGTTGTTGGTCCCCTATGTTTAAACATTTAGAACAACGTAAAGCCTCGTGTTGTTGGTCCTCTATGTTTAAACATTTGGCACAGTGTAAAGCCTCGAATTGGTGATCTCAAGGAGGGGACATAGAACACATCTCGTCACACCTCGAGATCAAATTCTTGTATTATAAAATTCGCGAAATACAAATATTGCTCCCTTTGACCTACAAAAAATAGGGGGACAGATTAAAAAAAAAGTAAAAAAAAAAAAAGTTTTACCTCAACAAAGGCGCTTGGGGTTGGACTTCAGTTTTAATTGAAAAAATATGAAGAAAAGCGCACTCTTATTTATAGGATGTTGTTCAAGAAGAAAAAGAAAAGAATAGAAAAAGGAAAAGAAGGGGGGGGGGGGAATGAAATAGAAGGAAAAAAAGAAAAAAAAGTGGTCAATTGACCACGTGACAAGAAAAGGAAAAAAAGGGAAAGAAGAAAGGAAGAAAGAAAAGAGAAAGGAAAAAGGAAAAAAAAGGGGAAAAAGAAAAGAAGGCCAATTTTTTTATTTTTTATTTTTTTTTCAAATAAGGTAAAGTTGGGAATAATTTTCTTTTTCTGCATAAAATTATAATAATGAAATTATATTATTATGTCAATACTCTTTCATAATATTATAATAATTATTATTATAATGTTAAATTAATACTTCAAGCCTAGTCTTCAAATAATAAAATATTCCGACAAGACTTGAAGTAGGGGGCATTTGTAATCATATAAAATTTATCGAAATATAAATTTTATAAAATGATTCACATTATATTAAATTCAAAATATATTAGTCCAAACAAATATTATGAATTAATATAATTGGGTTAATTAATTAAGTCCAACAAAGTATGAATTTAATTAAAAGACCAAATTCAATTAATTGGGCTACAAAAGATAACCCAAAAAATATATTAGTCCAAGCAAATATTATGGATTAATATAATTGAATTAATTAATTAAGCCGATAAAGTATGGATCTAATTAAAGGCCCAAATTCAATTATTTGGGCTACAAACGACGACCCACTTTATTAGGCCTAATATCCTCTCATCCAAGAGGCCCATCTTGGTGCCATGTGTCAAATGATGTGGCACGCCAAGTCAAACAAAGAAGCGCGCATCTTGGCGCCATGTGTCAAATGATGTGGTATACCAAGTCAAACAAAGAAGCACCCATCTTGGTGGCACGTGTCAAATGATGTGTTACGCCAAGTCAAACAAAGAATCCAATGAGATCATGCCATGTGTTAAAATGACAAGCCCATTTCAATAAAGTCCAATATGTCATGTTACTTAAATCTAATTGGCTGAAGGGAAGTCTTTCCTATTATAATTCCTCTATTCTACAATTATAAATAGAGGTCTTCATAATTCAAAAAAAAAGAGGAAGAATTCTAACAAAAAGCTAGAGAGAGCTCGTGGATCAAAAGCCACAAATTTCTCTACAAATTTTAGAATTCAAACATTCAAGTTCAAGAACAAGCTTAAAAGCTCTTGAACTCAAGAACAAGCTTCAACATCAAGAACAAATCCAGATTTCAAGATCAAGATCAAGAATAAATTCAAAGTCCACGAACAAACTTCAAATTCAAGAACAAGCTCAAAAGCCCTTGAATTTACACTTGAAAAGGTGAATCAGAGGATTCATAGAAATTGTAACACTCGTATATTGAAATCAAATGCAATGATTGTTGTGACATTTTCATTCTTGATTATTATTTTTCTGAGACGGATTTTATCGTCTTCAGCCTCCATCTCAAATTTGATTCATAGAACTAGCCATCAAATGTATATTCATCCATATATAAGCTTCGTCTTCTTCAGTGAATGAAAGAAGAACTCGTTTCATAGATAACAAGGGATAGGAATAAGGGATTAAACAACAAGGGATAGGAATAAGGGATCATATCAATCAAAGAAGATGTAGTTTGATAATAGATGTATCTGCTTTTTTTTTATACACACCAAAAAAATTTTTGATACATAATATAATTGATTGTATCACAATTTAAGAAGAAGAGAAGATTCAAAACCAAATAAAAGTATGATAAATATTTTTAGCATACTGATACAAATATTGAATGACTAATATCAAGAATCTAGAATGAAACTTTTTATATTTTAACATTAATTAATTTTTTTTTGAAAAAAATCAACAATCAACAACCACTCACAAATATTGAAGATCAAGAATCAAAATAATTTATTTAAAACTTTAGCGAAATTTTGTATTAATATATGAAATAGAGAGGGAGAAAAAAAAACTCACACAACGAGCTATATAGAGGGAAAGAAGGGAATTAAAAATGAGACAGGAAAGTGGTAGAGGTATAGGGAAAGAGAAAGGAGGAAAGTGGCGAGATTGAGAGGGAAAAAAAGGCAAAGAGAGAAGAGATTTGCTATAAGACCCTAGATATACCTATGTTAGATAATCTATACTATATTAAAAGCATGAAGGTTCTTAAAAATATCGATTGAACTTTTTGTCATTGATTAAAAGACCTTTTAATAGGCAAAATTATCAATTACTATTTAAAAAAACTAAAAGGTTTGATTGAAAAACCAGAAGGTAATTGGAGTTGGTGTAATTACTAAGATATTCCCTCCGTCCATCTTTACTTGGCCCTTATACTATTTTGAGATGTCCAATATTACTTGTTCATTTTTTAAAATTATAGATAATTTACCTATTTCTATCCATTTTGCCCTTATTTAATACCACATCAGATTTTTTATTTTATTTTTTAATACTTCGAAATTATAAGTCAAAGTTAAACTTTCAAAATCCAATAAATGGCTAAATACACATCTCTCCACGTCCCTCCATTTCAATATAAATGGAGTATGATCCTTCTGACCCATGCATCACTTTAAATTATTTTTAAAAAAAGAATCTAGGCTTCTATTTTTTTGAAGAAATGAAAAGAGTTAAAAAAAGTTTGATAATGTATTCCAAAGAAAATCTTTGAAGTTCTAATATTGTTAAAATTGAAGACTTCAATACTGGGGACAAAAAAGTTCACGGTTCAAAACTGAAAGTTGAAGATTCAAAAGTGAAGATTGGAGATAAAAAGATCAAAGTTATGGGTGAGGAATGCGAGTTTGATTTGAACAAATTCTCTGAAGAAAGAGAAGAAGTATTTGAAAATGAAGAAATAAAAAAAATATATCATAAAATATTAAAACTTTTACTCCCCAATTCTTATTAAATGAAAAGTATTATTGTATTCAATTGTCTTCACCTATATAATTGAGCACATCATGTAATAAATCTGAATCATATTTCAGACTAGTAGGAAGCTGGCCAACTCTCTCTAACATTGCTTTCTTAACATGCGGAACCTTCATACTTATTGGAACCCTTAGATCGCATAATTTCTAACATGTATAACAATAATGTTAGAAAAATACGTCTAGATAACTGTTCTAAAAATGCCCATATGCATTGACTACGACAGTGATAAAAATCATCGATAGTTTTGGGCGCTTCCATATGTTGTAGTGCTTGAATAGGGTGAAAAGAATTAAGGTCCAAAAATATTTAAATCGGGAGAATTTGGAGGTTGATTCATTAAATGGATGTCAAAATCATCTTGTGTTGCCATATGAGTATATTCTTTATCACCATAAAAAGTATGTGTTCTTGCATTGTCTTGTTAAGTGGAAATTGAACGAGTTGAGCCTCCTTGTGGCCATTTTTCCTTAATAAAAGGATTGACTTTGTGAATTAAGTATGACCTTATAACATCTTTACTTACTCGAGTTGTTGCCTTTGTTTCCAGTGTGCCTGCTGGTCTATTGGTGTTGTCTCTGTTTGCTACCTTTTGTGTGATAAGAGGATATACACCAATTTTACTATAGAACAACATGTTTTCTTTTTCATCGAATCTTGGACAAGCTATTGCTACCAAAAATATTATGTTTGGACATAGCTTTTGCTCTTGCAAGTGCGTAAAGGCTCTTCTTCATCTGATAGCAAGTAGTAAGTCCTTTTTTTTCTTTGTCATATAAAATCATTTCTCGATGATATGAATTGTATTATACATATCTTTGAAAAATGAATCACATGGTATGCTATGACGATCAATCATAGAGAGGCAAAATCTCAAACAAGACATTTTATTTTCTTATGATAATGATTTTCGCGTATTTGAATGTGTCACAACCTAGGGTTAGGGCCTAGATGTGACACGGTAAATTGAGATCCGAGATTCTCCAAACAAGCCTCAAGTATTTGTAACCACATCATCAGTTCGAGAAAAGCATTCAAACACATATAGTTATATAGTCAAATCAGATCTCAGGAATCATTCTCGTAATACAAAAGCAACACAATAGTCATAGCAACAAAGTCTGAGAAAAGTTTGCATAGTGCCCAACAATGCCTTTAGTCAAAGGAACGACGGCCAGGACACGTTCCAGGCTCACCCTCAATAGAAGAGAACATCAATAATAACAATAAAGAAGATAGCTTGCTCACCCTCGAAAGACGGAACTCACCACAGTAACTCCAAGAATGGACTAATCGTCAAACGGCTGGTATTCAAAATGCTCGGCCCCTACATGGTAAAATCATGTAGGCATAGAGTATGCGTTAGTACGTTTGAATGTAAGTATGCGGGAATGCAATGCATATGACTTATCAACTTGCATTTCCATGTTAGATGACAAGGACACATAATATAGAAAGAATCATATATCCAATAGGGAAGTATACAAGATGCCATGAAATTCATGATGCATGCAATGCGATAATGCTCGTATATAGCGAGGATGGACTATAACCGACAAATCAAATCCATGCAAGCTATTATGTTAATTAGTCCGATAAAGACCTTCCATCGGTAGGAGAAGACTACTTGCCAAAGGTAAACTACATCACACCTTACGTAACTCACCATTTCGGTGGATGGTCACCTTCTTTACGGAACTCACTATTTTGGAAGGATTTTCCATAAACATATCATATCATATCATAAGCATAATAAATGAATAACCATTCCTTACGACCCGGTCATTTCGGTAATGGCTAACGTTCCTATGTTGGCACATAGTTAAAGAAAGGGAGAGGGCCCTTGGGGATTGCCCTAACGCCCCAATCCATCGGTGCTAAGTCATCAACATCCCACTTGAATACTTATACATATACGTGCTTTCAAGAGATACCATATTCATTGCAAATCCGTTCAATGCATATCTAGGCTCAAATGCCAAATTATGAATCATAATTGTAATGCTCACGCAAGAAATATCTCATCTACATATACAAGATGGTGCAAGCACCCATAATGCTCCAAAGATCCATAATCATAGACATACCGGTGATCACCTTTTTCTCATAGCCAATATATTATCAAATCATTTCATAAAACATAGTTGGGCTTAACCCACTTCATAATTTCCATATCTCAATGTTCATGAATGCAATGCAATTCATAAGAGACCTCTAATACTTAGTCAAGTTCAAAACCTCCCTACCGGTTAAGTTTTTCACTTTGGATTATGCAAGGATCAACTTTAAATTACCATAACTTCTAGCATACAAAGAATTAGGTGGCCTATCCCTATCCAATGAAAGCTCTTTGAATTAGCTTTCCAACGCAACTGATTTCACCTCATTTGGAGTTTGGAGTCAAAGGTTATGGTCGTTTTACTGAAGACTGCCAAAGCAGAGGTGCAATACGAAACCCCTTAACGGGCCGTAGAACAAAGTACGACCCATCTACTAAATCATGAGAAAAAGTCTTGAAACTTCAATCTTTGGTCCCAGACTTTATGGACCAATTTACGGGTCGTAGAACCTTCTAGAGGCCATAACATGGGCTCGTGAAAGTGATCCAGAGACCCCAAAAATTGTCCAAAAGTTTACGGAAGAGTCCTTACGGCCCGTAGAGGGTCTCGTAGATGACCCGATCAGCGATTTTAAAGAAGTGTATTTTCGTCCTTTCTCACCCTTTAAGCCTAAACTTGTTAGTTTTTAACCTAAATAAAATCTCTAAACGTGATTCTTTAATTTCTTTACGCTCAAAACACTTTCCAAACCTAGATATAGTTATCAAGAGAAGAAAAGCTAGGGTTTTAAGAGAATCTAGTGAATTCTTCAAAGTTCTTCAAGAAATCTAGTTCTCCCAGGTATGTAAGGCCCTCCAAAAGTTATCCTACATTTATTTTAACATCTTTAACTACCAGTCCCTACCCAATATCAAGTTTTCTCCATTACTAGTTAATTTTATTGAAAAACTTGTTCATGTATTTTCTTGATAAAAATTTTGATCTTTACTAATTACACTACTAAACTAAATTACTAAGTTAAGATTTCATGGTTAAGGTTGCAATTGTAAGAACCCTAGATATTTCATGAAAACTATTATATCCATAGTTTTGGGATGAGTTTAAGAAGTACTTAAAGCTTCTGTATTTACAAGATAACTAAGTAACAAAATTATGTTTTTGAGACACTTGCATTGATACAACTTTCAGTCAAAGAAAAGAGATAAGTTGAGAAAAGTTTAAGAAAAGCTAAAGTTGGACTAAGTCCCAAAAGATTAATAAGGCATTTTGAGCACTCTTAGTCTTAAAGTTATGAGCATTATTAAAGTTATTTTGGGAGTAGTATTGAGCACCGCAATAGGTGAGAGTAATAATTCGAACTCATAAACTACATAGCCGGCGTAGGATAGGATTATACCAAGAGTACAACTCTTTACTTGCCACTGAGACGGCCCAATTTTGGGATGGTTCCACTCCCCTAGTTTTCGTCCCTTACCCTAGAAAGTATGGGACGGCTCTGGCGGGGTGGGCAAGACGTTGTATCATCATGTAACTCATAGTGATGGTTGTTGGTTAGAGAAACTCCTTAAGAAGTAAAGTTTATTATTTTAGGCATTGAGATTTATTATTTCTTTATTAAAGTGTTTATTTTTATTGTGTTGCGTATTTAATTGAGTTGAGTTATTTGTAGAGCTAAGCATTTGAGTATCATATTTTTTTTTATATTTGGTTATGCTCTATAATTCATTAAAGTAAGTATTTCTTTTATATTGAGTTGCACTTTTAAGCACGTTTAAAGCATATGTTTTACTTGCATGACATACTTTTATCAATAGAGTTATCTCAGAGTTCAGATCTAAAAGTTGAGTATTCTATCCTTAGCACTTTTTGTCCATCTTATATACCATGCATGCCACGTACTAACGCCCTTACCGCTGCATAATTGTATGATGCAGATTCAGGTACTCATGATAGCAGATATTCAGTAAGGCAGTCCCCATCAGCAGTTTAAAGACCTAGATATTTATCTCGCTAGCATTACCTTGATGTCTAAAATTGTTCCCCGGAAAATCTGCCAGGCATCGCCCCACGGAGGAGCCTACACGGCCTGTGTGGATCCACACGGTCCGTATAGTCCTCCCGTGGAGTGGCAATGATCAGCTCCCCGTTAGGAAATTCTCCAAGTAAAGATCTATGGACCATCACACGGTCCGTGTGACTTCACACGGTCTGTGTGACCTTCCGTGTAGTTTTTCTATGGAAGGTCCCCTGTACACGGACGGGGTCACGGTCCGTGTGACCTCAGATGGTCCATGTACTGATCCGTGTGGTGCTACTTAGTTCGGTAAAATTTTGCCTCTGAGAATTTCAAGTCCAGGACCACAGATAGTATACGGTCCGTGTGACACTACACGGACCGTGTACCATACCGTGTGACCCAAACGGGCCAATTTCAGGTCCGTTTCATTAATGGCATTTTTGAAATATTGGTTGTTTAAAACATGAAAGTGGACCTTTCCACCCCTCCTAGGCTCCTTAAGCCAGCAAAGATCCTTCATTTCAGCCATTTTACTTCATTTCTCTCCCTCTCTCTAAAATTCACTCCTTCAAGACTTTCCAACCTCTCTCTAGGAAATTCAAGTCAAGACTCTCAATTGAAGTCCACTTTTCCTCAAGCTTGTCTTCAAGTCAAGTATGTGGGTTTTGACTCTTGGTCTCTTTCAACCAAGAAGACCCAAAGTTCTTCTCAAACTACTTTATGAAATTGTCTACTTAAAATGTGAATTTTTACCACTTGATCTTGGTAACTTTGAACAATGCATGTGTTATACATTATTCCAGATTTTGAGTTGTGTTAAGCTCTAGTATGATGAATCACTTTGCGTTGTGAAATCTTGAACATGCATGTCCTTTAAAGATATTGTTATGCATGGGTGATATTTACTACAATTTTCATGTTAATTTTATTATAGATTTCCTAGTTTTTACATTATATTGTCATGTTTTAAATATACTCTACATTACCCATGCTATCCCTACATTATGCATTGCATCATACTCATGACATTGATATATGAAAATTTCAGAAATGTGGGATTAAGCCCAATTTCATTTTAAAAAAGGAAAATGATATGATTTTTGGTAAGACATGGGATATGACAAGAAGGTGATCACCGGTATATCTATGATTATGGCTCTTGGAGCATCTTGGGTGCTTGCACCACCTTGAACTTGGCTCTTGGAGCATCTTGGGTGCTTGCACCATCTTGTACATGTAGATGAGCTATTCCTTGCACGAACCATGTGATTTTGATCTTGTGATTTGGTATTTGAGCCTACATGTGCATTTAACGTTTTGAAATGAATATTTGACTATCTTGAAAGCATATATCTATATATATAAGTATTCTTGTGGGATGTGTTTGACTTAGCACCGATGGATTGGGAATCCTTCCCCTTTCCTTGAACTATGTGCCAACATAGGGACGTACGTTATTCGTCTATTCTGTTTATTATATGACATGTCTTGATATGATTCTGTAAATCCTTTCGAAATGGGGGTCCTGTAAGGAAGGTGACCATCCCCAAAATGGTGTGTTCCGTAAGGTGTGATGTAGATTACTCTTGGCAAGTAATCTTCTCCCTACCGGTGGGAGGTCCCAATCGGTACAATTCGTGTAATAGCTCGCATGGATTTGGGTTGTCGGTTATAGTCCATCCCCGATATATAAGAGCATTATCGCATTGCATGCATCATGCATTCCATGGCATCTTGTATACTAAATTCCTTTGCTTATATGATCCTTGTACATTATGTGCCCTTGTCATCTAACATTGATATGCAGGTTCGGTAAGTCATATGCATTGTATGCCCACATACTTAGTACATTCAGACGTACTAATGCATACTCTATGCCTACATGATTTTACCATGTAGAGACCGAGTAGTTTGAGTACCAGCCGCAGGACGAATAGTCCTTCCTAGAAGATATTTTACGGTGAGCCCCGTCGGGGCGAGCTTTTATTTCTTGTGTTCATTGTGTATATTCTTTTGTTGAGGGTGAGCCCGAAATTTGTCTTGGCCCCCGTTCTTTAACTAGAGGCATACGTCGGGCACCATGTAAAAACTTTCTTATTTTGTTCATCGAAATGAATGGTTTACGCTTTGACTTTGACTATCGTTTTAATTTAATTACATGCGTTTAACTGCTCTTGCACCAAGTATGTGGATTCTGAAATTTGAGGCTTGTTTGTGGACTCTCGGGTCACCATTCGCCATGTCACATTTAGGCCCCGACCCCGAGTCGTGACAAAAGGTGGTATCAGAGCCCTAGGTTTATAATGGTCCTCGGAGCCCAACATACCGCGTTGAGTAGAGTCCTATTCATGGGTGTGAAGTGCAGCATACGTATGAATGGGAGGCTACGGAGACGTATTAGGAAATTCCTCTTTTCTTTATGTCTTATATCGTGTTGTGACCGGTTTATGCAATCTCCTTACTTACTGATGTCTTTGATCCATTTCAGTAAATGCCTCGAGGAAGACCCCCGCTACCTAGGCCGGCTCCAGCTGCTGAAGATCAGGCCCCTCACGAGCCTATAGAGGAGCCTATCTATAACGGTGAATTTCGCACCGCTTTTGCCATGCTTGCACAGGTGGTGACTGCTCAGGTAAGGCAAGCTAATTTGTCACGGGACCCTACACCCGCATCTATTGTGAGGGATTTCACCCGGATGAATCCTCTGAAGTTCTACGGGTCAAGGGCTGATGAGGATGCTCAGGAGTTCATTGATGAACTCTCAAAAATACTGAATATTATGGGCATCTCTTCTGAGGAAAAAGCTGGACTGGCTGCTTACCAGCTGAAGGATGTAGCCCAGGTATGGTATACACAGTGGGCTATGGAGAGGGTCTGTGATGGTAATGTCAAATGGGGATAGTTCAAATCTGCCTTCCTTGATCACTTTTTCCCATTTGAGCTGAGGGAGGCCAAAATGACCGAGTTTATTAACCTCAAGCAAGGGAATATGAGTGTGAGGGATTATGCCCTCAAGTTTACCAAGCTTTCCGAATATGCTCCATCCCTGGTGGCCGACCCTCGTGCAAGGATGCACAAATTTGTTTTGGGTATTTTTGACTTGCTGGTGAAAGAATGTCGGACTGCTATGCTGATTGGGGACATGGATATTGCCAGACTCATGGTGTATGCTGAGCAGATCGAAGGAGAGAAACTCAAAGAGAAAAGGGCACATGATCCCAAGAAAGCCCGCTTTGACAGAAGGTTCTCCGGTGCCAGAAATATTAGTTATGGTCGCTTTCAACAGGCCCAAGGCTCAGGAGCTCGGGTGGCTAATGCTCGGGCATCCCCTCCTGGGGTACCGGTGGGTGATGAACCAGGATATATCATGTGTGACAAGTGTGGAAAGCCCCACACAGGTGCCTGCCGGAGGGATTTGGGACTTTGCTTCGGATGTGGAAGTAAGGACCATAAAGTTGCTGATTACCCTTGGAGTACGCGCGGAGGCCGAGGTCAGGTAGCCCAAGGAGGGCAGGGTCAGCAGAGGGGTCCCTAAGGTGTTTCCCCAAGGAACAATAGGTTCTATGCACTCTATGCCCGCCAGGATGTCGAGGAAGCTCCAGATGCGTGACTGGTATGTTGAAAAACTTTGATTTTGATGCTTATGTTTTGCTTGACCCAGGTGCAAACTTTTCTTTTGTGACTCCACTGTTAGCTGTTAAGTTCGGTTTGAAACCCCAAACTTTAAGAGAACCTTTCTCGGTCTACACCCCCATGGGTGAATCCATTGTTGCTCATAGATCTATCGCGGATGCCCTGTTCCTGTGTTGCATGAGATCTTTCCATGTGATCTTGTGGAACTTGAGATGTTTGATTTTGATGTGATTCTTGGAATGGATTGGCTGCATGCATCTTATGCTTCCATAGATTGTAAAATCCGGAAAGTCCAGTTCCAACCTCCCAGTGAGCCAGTTCTTGAATGGAAGGGTAACAACTCATCTATTAAAGGTAGGTTTATTTCCTACCTCAAGGCGCGGAGAATGATTTCTAAGGGGTGCATCTACCATATTGTGAGGGTCAGGGATACGGATTCCGAGGTGCCTACTCTCGAGTCGGTCCCTGTGGTGAATGAATTTCTGGATGTGTTTCTTGAAGACTTATCGGGCATTCCTCCAGACAAGGAGATAGATTTTGGCATAGATCTCCTTCCAAATACTCAGCCTATTTCTATTCCACTGTATCAGATGGCACCGGCAGAACTGAAAGAGCTGAAGGAGCAGTTAAAGGACCTATTGGAGAAGGGTTTTATTCGGCTCAGTACATCACCGTGGGGTGCTCCCATGTTGTTTGTGAGGAAGAAGGACGGGTTTCTCCGTATGTGTATCGACTACAGGCAGCTGAATAAGGTGATCCTTAAAAACAAGTACCCATTGCCAAGGATTGATGATTTGTTTGATCAGCTTCAAGGTGCCGCTCACTTCTCAAAAATTGATCTTCATTCACGATATCATCAGTTGAAGGTTAGGGAACGTGATATCCCTAAAACAGCTTTTCGAACGAGGTATGGGCATTTCGAATGTATAGTGATGTCGTTTGGCCTAACTAATGCTCCGGTCGTATTTATGGACTTGATGAACTGAGTATTTAAACTGTTCCTGGACAGCTTTGTGGTGGTCTTCATTGATGATATTCTCATTTACTCCCGAAGCGAATAGGAGCACAGGGATCATTTGAGGATGGCCCTCCAAACTCTAAGGGAAAAGCAGTTGTATGTCAAGTTTAGCAAGTGTGAATTTTGGTTGGGCGAAGTGGCTTTCCTTGGTTGTGTGGTGTCTGGAGACAGTATCAAGGTGGATCCGCGGAAAACAGAGGCTGTGAAAATTGGCCTAGACCATTGATTCCTTCGGGTGTCCGTAGTTTTCTCGGGTTGGTCGGGTACTACAGAAGGTTTGTGGAAGGTTTCTCATATATTGCATCTCCACTGACCAAGTTGACCTTAAAGCAGGCTAATTTTGTATGGTCGGATGAATGCGAGAGAAGTTTCCAAACCTTAAAATATCGGCTTACGTCAGCTCTCGTCTTGACCTTACCAAATGGTTTAGAGGAGTTCGTAGTGTATTGTGATGCCTCGCGGATCGGACTGGGTTGTGTGCTTATGTAGAATGGTAAGGTGATAGCGTATGCATCGAGGTAGTTGAAGGTGCATGAACGTAACTACCCCATGCATAACCTTGAATTGGCAGCGGTGGTTTTTGCTTTGAAGATTTGGAGCTATTATTTGTACGGGGTCCATGTTAATGTGTTCACCGATCATAAGAGTTTACAATATTTTTTCACCCAAAGGGATCTCAACCTAAGGCAAAGGAGGTGGTTGGAGCTTTTGAAGGATTACGATATGAGTGTTCTGTATCATCCGGGCAAAGCCAATGTTGTGGCCGACGCTCTCAGTAGATTGTCTATTGGGAGTGTGGCGCATATTGGTGATGAAAATAAAGAATTGTCAAGGGATGTTCATCGGTTGGCTAGGTTGGGTGTCAGGTTGACTGATTCCAGCAAGGGTGGTGTTCGGGTTTAGAATGGGGCAGAATCTTTCGTGGTAAACGAGGTAAGATCTAAGCAAGATCTAAACCCATCGTTACTTGAGTTGAAAAATTTGGTCGCTGCAAAGGAGATTGAGGTATTCTCCCAAGAGGGAGATGGTGTACTCCGGTACCAAGACCGGCTTTGTGTTCCTGATGTGAATGACCTCAGAAGAGTGATTATGAGTGAGGCTCACAACTCTTGTTACTCTATTCACCCGAGGTCTGCCAAGATGTACCGAGATCTGAGGGTGGTGTATTCATGGCATGGTATGAAGAGAGATATTGCTAAATTCGTGTCTGAATGCCCGAGTTGTCAGCTGGTGAAGGTAGAACACCAATGGCCCGGTGGTTTGGCCCAAGACATTGAAATTCCCACATGAAAATAGGAGGATGTGAATATGGACTTTGTGGTTGGATTGCCTCGGACCTGAAGACAATTCGACTCCATTTTGGGTTATTATGGATAGAAAGATGAAATTGGCTCACTTTCTACTGGTCAAGGCTACTTTCAGTGCCGACGACTATGCGAGGTTGTATATCCAGGAGCTGGTGAGGCTGCATGGGGTACCTAGATCCATCATATCGGATCGTGGTGCTCAATTCACTTCCCACTTTTGGAAGTCTTTTCAAAAGGGCCTCGGGACTAAGATTAAGTTAAGCTCCGTTTTTCACCCTCAAACCGATGGCCAAGCAGAGAGGACTATTCAAACCTTGGAGGATATGTTGAGTGCATGTGTGTTGGAGTTTAAAGGGAATTGGGATGACCACCTTCCACTCATCGAGTTTGTTTATAATAATAGCTTCCATGCTAGCATTGGTATGGCGTCATTTGAAGCCTTGTATGGGAGGAGGTGTAGGTCACCGGTGGGGTGGTTTGAATTGGGTGAGATGGCTTTAGTTGGCCCGGATTTGGTGTTGGATGCTATGGAGAAGGTAAAGGTGATTAGGGAAAGAGTGAAAGCGACTCAAAGTCGTCAAAAGTCCTAATCGGATAGTAGGAGAAGGGACCTTATATTTCATGTCGGGGATTGGGTTTATATGAAAGTTTCTCCAATGAAGGGTGTAATGTGTTTCGGTAAGAAGGTCAAGCTCAGCCCTCGGTATGTTGGTCCTTACGAAATTGTTGAACGGATTGGAGATGTAGCTTACAAGTTGGAGTTACCTCCGAATTTGGGTTCCATTCATCCGGTCTTCCATGTATCTAGTTGAGGAAACTAATTGGTGATCCTAGCACCATTGTGCCCTTGGAAGGAATTGAGATCGAGGAAAACTTGTCTTATGAGGAAGGGCCGATGGCAATCTTGGATAGGCAAGTAAAGCGGCTTCGTAACAAGGATGTGACTTCAGTGAAGGTACTTTGGAGAAATCAGCAAGTGGATAGTGCTACTTCGGAGGTGGAGCCGGACATGATCAAACGACACCCCCATCTTTTCCAATCTACTCAAGCATAAGGTACTAGGAATCTTCCTTATCTAATTGTGCCATTTCTTGCCTTCTTGAGTCTCATGACATGACATGCATATGTGTGCACTAAAAGATCTTTTCCTTTTCACAAGTGACTTGGATGCAATCTTGATATGAGCTTTGGTCTTAAACTATAATTTTTGCATGATGCTTTTGGTACAAAACCTTTTTATTTTGATGTAAATTATGCATTTTGGTCTTGTGTCGGATGTATCTTGCCCTAATTCTAACCTTTCAAGCCCTGTTATTGCACATTCGGGGACGAATGTTCCCAAGGGGAAGATGATGTAAAGACCCAGATATTTATCTCGCTAGCATTACCTTGATAAATAATTTTGTTCCCCAGAAAAACTGCCAGGCATCGCTCCATAGAGGAGCCTACACGGCCCGTGTGGAGCCACATGGTTCGTATAGGCCTCCCGTGGAGTAGCAGTGATCAGCTCCCTATTGAAAAATTCTCCAAGTAAAGATATAAGGACCATCACATGGTCCGTGTGACCTTCCGTGTAGTTGCTGTGTGAAAGGTCTCCTGTACACGGACGGAATCATGGTCCGTGTGACCTCAGATGGTCTGTGTACGGATCCGTGTATGGCTACTTAGTTACGTAAAATTTTGCCTCTGAGAATTTCAAGTCCAGGACCACGGCACAGTATACGGTCCGTGTGACACTACACAGACCGTGTACCATACCGTGTGACCAAGACAGCCTAATTTCAGGTCCATTTCATTAATGGCATTTTTGAAATATTGGTTGTTTTAAACGTGAAAGTGGACCTTTCCACCCCTCTTAGGCTCCTTAAACCAGCTAAGATCCTTCATTTCAGCCATTTGACTTCATTTCTCTCCCTCTCTCTAAAATTCACTCTTTCAAGACTTTCCAACCTCTCTCTTGGAATTCAAGTCAAGACTCTCAATTGAAGTCCACTTCTCCTCAAGTTTGTCTTCAAGTCAGATATGTGGGTTTTGACTCTTGGTCTCTTTCAACCAAGAAGACCCAAAGTTCCTTTCAAACTACTTTATGAAATTGTCTACTTAAAATGTGAATTTTTACCACTTGATCTTGGTAACTTTGAACAATGCATGTGTTATACATTATTCCGAATTTCGAGTTGTGTTAAGCTCTAGTATGATGAATCACTTCGGGTTGTGAAATCTTGAACATATTGTTACGCATGGATGATATCTACTACAATTTTCATGTTAATTTTATTATGGATTTCCTAGTTTTTACATTATATTGCTATGTTTTAGATATACTCTACATTACTCATGCTATCCCTACATTATGCATTGCATCATACTCATGACATTGATATATGGAAATTTTGGAAATGTGGGATTAAGCCCAATTTCATTTTAAAAAGGGGAATATGATATGATTTTTGGTAAGACATAGGATATGACAAGATGTTAATCACCGGTATGTCTATGATTATGGCTCTTGGAGCATCTTGGGTGCTTGCACCACCTTGAACTTGGCTCTTGGAGCATCTTGGGTGCTTGCACCATCTTGTACATGTAGATGAGTTATTCCTTGCACGAACCATGTGATTTTGATCTTTTAATTTGGTATTTGAGCCTACATGTGCATTTAACGTTTTGAAATGGATATTTGACTCTCTTGAAAGCATTGTCTATATATATAAGTATTCTTGTGGGATGTATTTGACTTAGCACCGATGAATTGGGAATCCTCCCCCTTTCCTTGAACTATGTGCTAACATAGGGACGTACATTATTCGTCTATTCTGTTTATGATATGACATGTCTTGATATGATTCTGTAAATCCTTCCGAAATAGGGGTCCCGTAAGGAAGGTGACCATTCCCGAAATGGTGTGTTCCGTAAGTGTAATGTAGATTACCCTTGGCAAGTAATCTTCTCCCTACCAGTGGGAGGTCCCAATTGGTACAATTTGTGTAATAGCTCACATGGATTTGGATTGTCAGTTATAGTTCATCCTCGATATATAGGAGCATTATCGCATTGCACGCATCGTGCATTCCATGGCATCTTCTATACTAAATTCCTTTGCTTATATGATCCTTGTACATTATGTGCCCTTGTCATCTAACATTGATATGTAAGTTCGGTAAGTCATATGTATTGCATGCCCGCATACTTAGTACATTCAGACGTACTAATGCTTACTCTATGCCTACATGATTTTACTATGTAGGGACCGAGCAGTTTGAGTACCAGCCGCAGGACGAATAGTTCTTCCTTGAAGATATTTTAGGTGAGCCTCGTCTTACGAGGTCGAGCTTTTATTTCTTATGTTCATTGTGTATATTCTTTTGTTGAAGGTGAGCCCGGAACTTGTCCTGGCCCCCGTTCTTTAACTAGAGGCATACGTTGGGCACCATGTAAAAACTTTCTCGTTTTGTTCATCGAAATGAATGGTTTACGCTTTGACTTTGACTACCATTTTAATTTAATTACATGCGTTTAACTGCTCTTGCACCAAGTATATGGATTCTGAAATTTGAGGCTTGTTTGGGGACTCTCGGGTTCCCATTCGCCATGTCACATTTAGGCCCCGACCCCGGGTCGTGACAAGCAGTCGGTGAAACCTCTTTGCATTTGGAGAAGATCGGGATTCTTTACTTCTTTTGTATTTTCAATTGAGGTAGCTGTGAGCCTACTCCGCTACCTAGTTCAGAGTCAGTACTCTAAAGGCTTCATAGACTAGAAAGATATTGTTCTTGTTATTTTCTTGGAGTTGTTTGAAAGCTTTGAGTCAAGTTGTATATTTTATTATTGTATGTCTGATTTTACGAATATTGAAACCATTCTAATTCCTTATGAATTAATATCTTCCACTGAATAAGTTAGCAAAGCCAAGTGATTCGCTTATGACCAGAAATGGTTCCCGAGTGCCAACCATGTCCAGGGTATAGGCTCGGGGCATGACAATTTACTGATTTGAAATGCATGAAATGAGTTAGTTCCTTGACATTACTACATATTAGGTTGATGATTTTTTAAATGGATCTTGTTAAATCTTTACCCAAATGCTATATTTTGGTTTCAATCATGAGTATTATGTTCAAATGAAATACGTTTGCCATCTAATTGTATGAGTTGATGGAATTTGAAAAATGCCCTATCTTAAACTATTGTAGGTCTTTGAGTCTCATTATAGGTTGTTTAAATTATGATTTACAATGATATACTCTCCTGATAAGTATGCAAATTTATGATACTAGTTTAGTGTAAGTGCTTTGCACGTGCGTAGTGTGCCAATTAATAAAAAGTCTATAAAAATAAATAAATTATTATGTGTGTAACTTATATCACATAACTATAGAGAATTACATAAATATTATTATCTCATATCATCAAGTTTATAAATATGTCATTTCTATTCCTATCTCAAGATGCAAATTAACTTCATTTTATTTGACAATAACAGTAGACAAAATAATTGAATGTACTTCTGATTCTATATATGCCCTTTTTTCTCATCCAGTGTCTGATATCTGCATTAGAGTTCTGACTAAATTTGAATCGTACGCTATAGGACCCATTTAGAGATAGTGCTCCCAACAAGATTTTCCCCATACTCAGGGCTCGAACTCGAGATTCTGATTAAGAATGGAGCAGCGTCACCACTGCACCATAACTCATGTTGATAATTTTATGTTCTTCTAATGTTCAAGAGAAAAAATATCTTAGTTTATCATCAAAGTTTAAATTCATGTCCACATCCGATCTACTTTGATATGAATTATATTTAATACATTTATATTTTCTTTTACAATATTATATTTACTGTGAATATTAATTTATAGTTTCTTTGGGTAGGGACTATAGAATCGTATTCTGAAAGCTCCTCCAATTTTCAAATAAACACATATATTACTTTCAAGCATGTGTACATACAAACAAAAATTGAAGCCAATAAAAATGAATATAAACTATCGACCAACGTGTTTATAAATTATGGAATAATATAATATTATGAAAGAGAGAAAAATATTAATACCTCTAAATTCATCGGTGTATAAGTGTGTTGCTTTGACATGAATATAAATTTACTCCTTCTATAGATAATATTTGTTTAAGTGTTATTGTCTAATTGGAATTAATATTGGATAGTAGAACTTTATGTTTTGTGTGTCAGTTTGTTTTAATCCTAATTAGGTAAAGTGTTAGTAGAAAATTTTGATCTCTTTTACATATTTTTTGGAGGTTCTTTTTTCTATTTTTTTGATAATTTTAAGACCTTTTTTTGTACTTTTTATTTGTTTTGGGACGTTTTCCTTTTTTTAAAAAAATTGATTTTATTTTGAAAGCTATTTTGACTATTTTCTTTTTGGATCAGGTTTATTTTTGTCTTTTTATGGACGGTTTTTAAGCCTTTTTTGGGGACTTCCTTTGTTTTTTTTTAATTTTATTATTATCATTATTATTACTATTACTAATACTGTTACTATTACTGTTACTATTACTGTTAATGTTACTATTACTGTTACTATTACTATTATTGTTACTGTTACTCTTACTGTTACTGTTACTCTTACTGTTACTGTTACTGTTACTCTTACTATTACTGTTACTGTTACTGTTACTATTACTATTACTATTACTGTTACTATTACTATTACTGTTAGTATTACTAATACTATTACTATTCTATTTAGACAAAATCATCTTTTTATCATTTTTTCTAATTACTATATTATTATTTAATAATATTAAATATTAAATATAATAAACATAATAAATGGAGAAGATTTTCTTATTATGGTTAATTCCTACACAAAGAATCATTTTCCAACTAAAATAGACTTGATCCACATCATCATCATTGAAAGTTTTTCTTATCATCTTCTTTTTGGATCAAGTCTATTTTAGTTGAAAAATGATTATCATCTTCTTTTTGGATCAAGTCTATTTTAGTTGAAAAATGATTCTTTGTGTAGGAACTAACCATAATAAGAAAATCTTCTCCATTTATTATGTTTATTATTTTTAATATTTAATATTATTAAAATAATAATATAGTAACTAGAAAAAATGATAAAAAGATGATTTTGTCTAAAGAGAAGTCTTTTATTGAAGGAAAAAAATTCAAACAACATTTTTAAGGGTCTTCATAAAATAAATACAATAGTCATATACACAAAATTAAATAAATACTATTAATTTGATACAATAGTTTAATCTATTATGTACAGGCAAAGATGAGAAACTGGATTCAATTACTTATAATATAGATTTGTAAATAGTTTATAAATATATAAAGTAATAATTTGGACTTGAATAGTTAAGAGTTAAATAATTAATTGATTAAAATTTAATTTAAAAAAGAATCTTAAATATAGAAAGAGTTGTTTAATGTTTCCAACGTAATTTTAGTTGCTCTTTTTTAAGAAAAGATTATATTACATACTTTTATTAACAAAATATTTGATAATCTAAATTTTAATTAATTTCAAAGTCTTAAATATTTTTTAAAAAAATAATAATAATATTTTTCCTTTCCTTAGCAGTTTAGACAATTATTTATATAAAATAGTCCTAAATCAAGAGTGAATGTTAGATATAAAAAATATTCTAATCAGTTTAAGAAATTTGTTAGTGGATATCCTTTTGCCTATTTTATGGATTATTTTTCCTATTTTAAACACAATTTTTTTACTTTCTTTTGGATTTTTAGGACCTTTTATTTAATGTTTTTGGACAAAAAAAAAATTTCCTATGTTTAAAACCTTTTTGGGAACTTTTTAAAAAAAAAAAGATTTCCTATTTTTTAAAATTTGAGAGAAATAGTAATGACGATTTTGTGATGACCCTCTAGGTCATTTTCTATATACTGCATTTGTTTCATCGTTTAGAGCATTCCTATAACGACCCCAGGTCATTTATGATCTGTTGGTGTCAATAGCTCGATTTTCTGGTCGTTTGTTTGGTTTTTCCACTAGGTTTTTGTCTTGGAAGATCTTTGAAAATTGAAAAACCATTTTCGAGTTAAAATAAGGGAAAATGACCTCGAAATAGAAACTTTGCAGTTCCATCAGCTCCTAAATGGTCAAATTATGCTAGAAAGGTGGTTGACTCGAGTCCCGAGACTTTCGATGTGAGTTTGTACTATTTTTAGCATTTTAGCCTTCAGAACTGGCCAACAGTTTACTTAAGTCAATGTTCTTGGAAAACATGTTTGAATCAAAATTCTGACTGTGGGATTAGCTCTAGAATGAAAAGCTTGGTCTAGAATGACCTTTCGTTCAACTCTCGAAGCTTCCAAGCTCCTCGGTGGATTTTGGCAAAAAAATGGCACTAGGAGTGAGATCCACATTAAGTCATAATGACCTTATATGGAAATTTTGACTACGCCATTGAGTCCGTAACATAGTTTCCAATCAAATTTCATATATGATTTCTATTTTTCAAACATCGGATGAGGCCGAAGCATCAAAATTAATTTTGAATGGTTGCTGAAGCGAAATGGTTACGTGGCACAATGACATGCTGCCATGTGGCAAGTAGTCTATATATATGTGTGTATTTACACAATTTCAGCCATTTCACCAAGTTTAAAAGTGTGATTTCTCGCTTAAATTGAGTCCAAATTTAGTGATTCACAAAGCCAAATTCAAGGATTTTCTGTGGGAAATGTGTGGATGAGCTCAGAAACGCATTTTGAGGGCTTCGTATCAAGTAAATTCCGCAATTTAGATGTTGCAAGTTTGCATTTTACGAGCAATTTGCTTGCAAAATTTGGGAACTTCTAACTTGAGCTACATAGGCCTGAATTTACCGATTCTTGGCTCTATCTTGTGTAAATTTTTGCAAGGATTACTCTGGTATAATTATTTCTGCTTGGAAGGGTATCGTTTTTGGTAAATTTGGAATTTTAGCTGCTATGCTTTATGAATTTGGAATGGATTTTCTTGCAGAATTTAAAAGCTTGTGTCTTTTTTGTTTTAGCTTCGTTTTCTCGGTTCTTGATGCGATTTTGGGTAGAATTTCATAAGCGTCGTCGTGGGTTTATTATATTAAGTTGTTGGTGCCCTGATTTTTCTAAAATTAGTAAAATAGTTGTTGTGCAAGCCTATTTTTTAGCTTATCTTTGGGGGATTTTAGTTGTATGTCCGCGTAACACCTTCCCCTGCATTCCGAATTTAGTATTAACTGACTATCTATGTTTCGGTGGCTATTTTGGATCTATTTGGGGTTAATTCTGGAATTCCAAACATGGGTCCCACATTTCCAATTTCGGATCTCAAAATCGGTCCATCTCCAAAAATTATAAAAGTAGTGTCAAAAAGATCAGAACGACTTGTGATTCTATTTGTGATAGTGTGGCGTTGTTCAGAGGTCGTTAAAAAAATCTTTGACTGACTAACTTGGAATGCGCATGTTCGGATTTCAGGTGGCTACGTGTCACGACTCAAAATTCAGGTGTGATGGCACTTACCTAACCCACCAAGGCGAGTCAGCCCAAAGCCTAAACAACTCAACATAATAAAAAAATGGAAGATAAACCGTCTAATAAGATAGATAAGGATAAGAAGTCAAAAGCTACGACCATCCCAGAACTGGTGTTACATGTGCAAGCCTCTAAATAGAGAATACTCAAATGAAATACAAGTCTCCATGTTTAGTCCTCAAGCAGAACATAACATGAAATAGAGTCCTCGAATGCCTGCTGAGAGACAAGCAACTACCTCACGAGTGATCCTGAAGCTCGCTCCTGTAGTATGAAAGCTAGTAAAGGACCGAGCTCACAACCTACACAAATGTAGCAAGGAGTGAGCACCAAATAACAAGGTACTCAACAAATAGAAATTAACCAAAGTAAAGCAATGAAGAACAAAAGTACTCCTATTCACCCAACCACATACTGCCAAACTACACACCTGCACTCAGAAAAGTCCCAACATAATATAATATACAAGAATAAATATACATTTCTCATGGCATAGTATCTCAAAGTATTCAGCACGTACAACAAGTCAAATAGTATGATAAATCTCCAACAATAATAGCAGTATCACCGTATTCACAATTTCACACACATTTCATATAACAATATCAAGAAATAATGATATGAGATGAAATGGATGTCATGGTATGAAAATAATGTGATGCAATGTCACATAATCATGATGCATGTCTTTTATACGATACACATCCGTTGATCATGTCAAAATGGACCCCATGAGGGCCTCAAATGGACCATGTATCCATCGGAACCACTTTCCTTCGGCATTTACTTTTATATCTAGCCGGGACCATTTTTCTTCGTCTTATCATTCCTTTTTTATTTCTTTTTCTCTAGCCGGAATCATTTTCCGTCAGCTTTTCATTTCTTTTCTTTCTTTCTTATCTCTAGCTGGAACCATTTTCCTTCGGCTTTTCATCATCAATAGATCATCAAACAAGCACATAATAATAGCATAATAGTCAAGTTCATGAAAATAGAATATGCGAGATATCCATAAGAGTCATGTATTTTAACAACTAAAATTGAGTAACTCACAAGTAGACAGTATTCAAAATGCTACTTCAACATCATTACAATCTCACTGTCAACATCAAATAATTCACAAGTCAAAATTTCAACATATGAACAATTACTCTATCTGAAATCTCATGATCAAAACCTATGACGGTACAATTCTACCCCAATCACTTAATTTCACACACATAGGAGCATACAAGATTCAATCATACTTAACAAAAGATTAGAAGTCCACTTACCTTAGCAAAAGTCTCGAATAAAGTCAAATCCAAAGCCTACGATACTCAGAATCATAAAAATCTAATATAGCATCACAATCACATGATGAATCTAATGACACTAAATTCAATCAATTTGGATGAAAAGAGTAAAATGGTCAATGCCAAAAAAAGTAATCAAAATATGAAATTAATACATAAAAACGTTCTCCAAGTGATAGGAACTCAATGGTGAAAACCATTTTGAAAATGGAGCTAAAATGAGGTAAAAAAACATCAATTTAGAATTAGGAATCAAAGTCCAAAAAATTCTCAAATTCTTCAATTAAAAACCCCAAATTCTAAGTTAAGAACACAACTTAATCAATGAAAGTTAAAGAAAAGGGTTAGAAAATAGTTACACAATAGATTCGTCTAGAAAAAAACTTGAAGAATCTCCCAAAAATGAAGCTTAGAATATTAAAAATGATGGAAAAGATTAAAACCCGTCACTTAAAAGTGACACGCTATCCGGGGATAAATAATGCTCCGTGAACACAGAAGCCACGATCGATTAACCCTTCGTGAACGCGGAAATAAGGTATGCGAAAGTGGAGGGTAAAGCACTCAGACCTCCACGAATGCGGTCCCAAGCCCGCGAACGCGGACAGCGAATAGGGCTTGAACCAGATACTATTCAACTAGCAACCCACAGACAGGATAATCATAAAAAGGACCTTCGAGATTCGTTAGGAACCCTGTGAACACAAACCAAACATGGAACCCTATTAGAGATAGTATTTCAAACTCAATGGAACCATCAGAATTTAATTGCGAGACCTCTTTGTAATTGAACCCGAGAAAGATCCTTTAAACACTGAAAATTGCAACGAAGCTTTTTCTAGCATTAGCTTCACCACCCAAAACCACTGGAACTGGCAGAATTTAGATTCAAGCTTTCGAACTCCGAATGTTGACTAAGTCAAATGATGAACCAAAAATCAACTAAAATGCAACTTTGGGTCCGAAATCTTAATTTTAACTTAAATTCAGTTCTACAAATTCTCCTGGACTAGATTCTACATTTTGGAGTTGATGAAATTGACAGAATCGAATTTCAATACTCGAAACTCAAAATGACCACAAAACTCAAAATTTCCAACTTTAAGCCTTTAAAAACTCTTTCTTTAGCAAAACTCCAACTTCTTACAAGATTTTCAAAATTTGACTACTAGACTCAACCCAAAATGATCCAAGGCAACGGAAGGGTAAAATGGTAATTTTGTCGAGAATGCCAAAAATGACCTTCGAGGTCATTACATCATCCACTATTAAAAACAATGTTCATCTTCGAACATGGGATAAGGAACATACCTGAAGGCTCAAAAAGTTGGGGGTATTGGACACGCATATCAGTCTCTGTCTCCCAAGTAGCCTCACTCACGAGCCTATGGCTCCACTTGACCTTTATTGAAGCTATATCCTTAGTTCTCAACTTCCTCACCTACCTGTCAAAAATGGTTATCAGTTCCTCCTCATAAGTCAAATCTAGGCTCAAGTTAATTGAATCTATGAAAATCACATTAGACTCATACGAGACTTAATGTTGCAACATCGAGACATGAAACACAGGATGAACTAAAAACAACTTGGGTGGCAAAGCAAGTCTATAGGACACTCCCCCACTCTATCTAGAATCTCAAAAGGACTAATAAACCTCGGACTGAGCTTTCCCTTCTTCCTAAATCTCATGACACCCTTCAAGGGTGAGACCTTCAATCATACCATATCACCAACCATGAACTCCAAGGGTCTAACTCGTCTGTCAGCATAACTCTTTTGGCGACTCTGGGCTATCACCGACCTACTCTGAATCAACCGCACCCGCTCTAGATCATCTCTTAAAATATCTACACCCATGCTCTCTACCGCCACTACTAGAAATTTGATCTATTGCCACGGTTTGCAAACCGTCGCTATAGACCAAATAACCGTAGGCATAAGTTTTAGCCACGGTTTAGAGAGGCGCCACAACTGCTTGCGTGGCAATAGATCTATTGCCACGGTTTTTCCCGACGATTGCTGTAACCGTTGTAAAAGAGTATCTGTGGGGACGGTTATGTTAGAACCGTCGCAAAACATTTATACCTACGGTTGTGGAAACTGTAGCAATAGATATCCTATTGCTACGGTTCAAAACCGTCGCAAAACATTTACCTATTGCTACGGTTTGCTAACTGTAGCAATAGACTGTAGCAATAGATATCCTATTGCTACGGTTCTAAACCGTCGCAAAACATTTACCTATTGCTACGGTTTTCTAACTGTAGCAATAGATATCACAAGTGCTACGACTATTAACCGTGGCAAGAAGCGTCGCCATAAGTTTCTTATATTGCCACAAGTGGCAGATCTATAATCTCAGTTTGACTAATTGTAGCCAATTGTGACTAATGTTGTTAATATAATAGAAAATGTAGAAATTGATCTTTAGAAGAAACTTTACATTACTAAAATTATAATTCAACAAAATCGATCCATAATGTTGCTAATAGCGATAAAAGCAAAACATTTGTACATACATACATATAAGTATGTTTTAACTATTACAAAAAGGTAAAAATACATGCACCACATTGTTTTCGATCTTCAAAAATAAAAGATATTTGGAACATAGGTAATTAAAGTGAACAACCCGGCCAATTCATGCAATTCCTAGCTAGCAAAGCACATTGTCCATCGGAGAAGTCATGAGCACCCGTCACTTTAATTCATCCCTCCCCTTCTTCAATTTCATCATGCAGCACTTTCATCCCCTCCTTCAATTCCATCACCTACGTACAAAAAATAGTTTCACACCGGCAATTTATTTCTATCCCAACACAAAGATAGAGAAGGATAGAATGCAATTACTCTTTTAAAGGGAAAAAGAACCAAGTGAATCCAATAGAAAAAAACACACAAACACAAACAATCAGAATAACAGTAAATTGATTATTTGGTTTGCCAAATTTAAACTTGAATGTTGTCTTTCTTGGAAGAGTAATTGTCACAGTGAAGGAACCAAGTAAAATGATCTTGCAGTGAAGGAACAAATGTCTAACAGTTTCTGCTTGTTCTCCACAAAAAACGCATCTGGGACATAGAGTTATCCCCTTTTTTCATCAAGTTGTCTTGAGTAAGGACAGCTTCCTTAGATAACAGCCAAAGAAAGCATGCCACCTTGTATGGAATATTTACCTTCTAAATAATTTTCCATGCCAGTTGACATTCTGTTGATTGTGATTATTCAACCATCTGTATCCTTTAAATTGGCAAATAGTGTTAAAAATTTCTGCATCTCTTGTGATAGAAGTTCTAATAGAAGTTTAAGCTCCCTGAGATTCTAAAACTTATTGAGTTAAGAGGGTACATTCGTTACTTTCCGGCTGCTGAGTGGCTGTTTTTATGAGGACAGGTAGTTCAAGGTTTAGGAAGCATAAAGTTTTGTGAATTAGAACTTCTAGAATGGCTGGTGCTCTTAGCTTCCAAGCAAGACTCAATTGGAATTGTTACTTTATTATCTGACCAGCAATTAAAGCATCAAACTATTAGAAGTCTTTTCTGTTGGACTTTTAAACTTGAGGTTGTGACATTTGTTTCCCAGAAGAACATTATCAGGCTCACCATAGGTACTGTCAAATGACATGTTGAAACTAGACTTAAGGTATTTCAGAACAAGCAGTGACAAAATTGAGAAGTGACAAGATAACGCAGCAATTTCAGTACCAGAATATTTATTGAAAAACAGGGCCAGCAATTTAGTAACTGAACACACTTCAAAATTATACTCTAATACCCAAAACACAGAGAAGAAGGAATGTACAAGTGTTTTGACAGATTCCTGTACAACATTAGCATCCTAACACCAAGTTATTCAAGAAACTCGAGCTAACACAGTGTTTTGACAGATTCAAGTGTTTTGACAGATTCCTGTACAACATTATTCAACATTAGCATCCTAACACTGAGCTAATGTACAAGAAAATTAGCTCTTCTTACTTCAAGTACCCAACACCAAATACCCAATACCAATATTTATGAACCTCGGATATGCTTGTTATCATATTAAGTTACAGCTATAACACAACAAACTTTGATAACACCAAGCTTTTATGGTCCATCTGTTTCACCATAATAGAGGATTATGCATTTCAACTATCCATCTTCTAAAGATGTTTCACGACAATGGTTTTACGTACCTTTTAATATTTTCTGTCTTTCGCTCTTCCAAATAATAACTTTTTCTCGACTGCCTCCATTATCTAAATTTAAGTTATATTCATCGATAATTTCAAGATTCACTTTTTTTTAAAAAAAAACATTCAGTACATATACTCAGCAAAACCAGCCCATATGCATCACATTCAGTACACTACCATGACACAACTAGCTATATGTTACATATACTCAGTAAAACCAGCCCATAGAAAAGCAAAATC
Organism: Solanum rostratum; assembly: GCA_029948455.1. NCBI lineage: Eukaryota > Viridiplantae > Streptophyta > Magnoliopsida > Solanales > Solanaceae > Solanum > Solanum rostratum. Next base: position 50,249,795 of record CM057047.1, on the reverse strand, counting down.
AGATTCAAAACAACCAGAGAGGTCATTTTCTGGACACAACCAGCTAGATATATTACATATACTCAGCAAAACCAGCCCATATGCATCACATTCAGTACACTACCATGACACAACCAGAGAGGTCATTTTCTGGACAAAATAATCAGAGAGGACAAAATTCTAGACAACCAGAAAGCAGAAGAAGAAGAAGAAGAAGAAGAAAAAGAAGAAGAAGAAGAAGAAGAAGAAGAAATAGTCGAAACAGAAAATTAGTAACACTAACCTTGTCCGGCGGCTTGTGCAGAAGCAGCGTCTCTTTGTGATGGAACGGTCAATGCCGCAAGCATGTTATGGTCAATTAATCCGGCATGATGTAGTTGTGCAATTACATCGGCAATAACTTCTTGTCTCATAGTTCTTTTTTGTTCCTCCATTTGTTTCTCCATTTTTTGGATCCTTTCTTCCATTTGTTTCACTACACCATTTGTTGCATTTAAACTTGGTTCAGAATTGCCAACTATTTTCTTCAAAGTAGTCTTTGTAACGCCCGTTCCATATAGTCTTAGACGCCCAGGGTGTTCAGGACCCATGACTGCGGAAAATGAATCAACAGACTGGCCATTTGCACTCGATTGTGCTTCAAGTTCCTCCATTTCAGCCTAACAAAGCATATCCACCAATCACAGTCTTGTATATAATTCTAAATAAAGAATTAATGTCATTGTAAATCTATTAATATACAGTATACATACAATTTTACTAGCAGTGTTTTCATAGGAGGCCTTGTACACACGGTTAGGATTCCTTCTTCTTGTGACCACAAAGAGCTCCTTAGATGATACAATTTCTTCCTTCTCTTTTTCCTAGTCACAAGAAAATTGATATAAGAAATTGCTTAAATAATAGATTAATACTACACACTAAATAAGAAAACACACCAATCTATTACGGATTACAGCAAAACTCTTTTTGCCAGTAGTGTGTGGATTCAACAACTTTTTCCGATTCTTAGTATTTGTTTCCGACATCTTCTGCAAATAAATGAATCAATAGTGTTAGTTAAGTGATCGATAGTTTGGCAACAATCAACTTTAATGTACAATAAATCTGCATCAACCACAATATCATAGAAGAGATCATAAAAAGAATGAGTTGAAAGTTTTAGATTCCGAACTACAATTTACCAGGAATTTCTCAGACTTCCAATATTTGAGGAGTTCTTTGAACTGACATTCTGGAATATGGCCAGGCTTATTGGACATTCGAACTGTATCATTGTCATATGGGTCATAATAAGTTCTCTTCAACTCAGCTCTATGACTTCTCCATGCCTCTCGAATTGTTGCCAGAGTCCAAGGTTTTGCCGCATCAGGAATATTGTATTTCTCCTACAATTTGGTGTCAAAATGTAATCAAAGAGAAGAAAAATTTCTTTAAGAATAATTAAATATTGAAAAGTCCAAACCTTGGTATAATCCCATAAATCCTTTTTAGTGTCCATGTTCTTCCAATCAAATACATCATATGGACAAAGGGTTGCATTTCTTGCCAATGTGCCTAGGAAGCTACTTAGCTCTGTTACGTCGTCTTCAGTAGGTCCAATCGGTTGATCTAAACTATTCAATAGGATCAATTTACGCTCTTGCCGGCTATGTACTTTAGGCATCATCGTTCTACCTCTTGTGTTTTTGGTGGGAATGCCTTCAACTACAACAATATATGACTTAGAAATCATGAATGAAATAAGTAAGTTCCTAAGCTTATATGTTACCTTGTTCTTCAGGTTGTTCATCTGTTGGAGGACTAACAGAACTCCTTTGCACTTGATCCTCAACAGGCTGCTGCTCAAAAGGATGATCATCGAAAGTTTGTGGCTCGGCAGATCGTCCATTAACTTCAGACTGTGGAGCTACCGGTTGTTTTTCAATTAATTTCAGTAGTTGTTCTTTCTCTGACTGTATAGCTTCAACTACTTCATTTGTTGTCAAGCCCCGTCGCTTTTTATTTGCCAAGAATGATAATGATCCAGGTTTAGCATATGCCTTATGTTTGGTTTTTTTATTTCTTTTTGGTGATTCTTGTTGACTCATGACTATCAAAACCTGCATAAAATTAAGAGTGATAGTTAAAATATAACAGAAAATAATTTGAAAGACAACTCTAAACACTGTTAAAATAGTGCCTATGACAAAGAGTTTCCTCCAGTTAACTCTGAAGAACAGAACAACAACTATCCGCCGCAAATATTTCCTCATCTCCTATACTACAAGAATCCAACTTTGGTAATAAAATGATATGTACATTAACGATGCACATCGGTTTTCAATTCATTTGGCAGCCTAAAACAGTCACCCCATACCTCCAACATATTGTTCAGCTCAAAGTGGAAGATCTAACTTAACAGGAGGATAAAGAAACCAATAAGTTTATTCTAACAGGTTGGTTTCTGACGCAAAAAAATTTAACCAACTCAAATCCATCAATTGCATTTGTACAGAGATAAAGAATCCACCAGACAATGCCTTAATATGGGGAATGAAAACAAAAAGATTCAGAATTTATTAACATAAATACATTGTTTGAGCAAAATCAACATGCAGGCTTTTATAAAATTGTTTAATAAAACAAACTTTGCTTCAAAGTGCTTAACTAAAAAACTTGTACCAGATAAGCTCCAAATTCACTTGTTCTTTTATTTTCAGTTTCCCTCCTGGCCTGCACCAATGTACCAACCATTTAGCAATAGCATTTCACAGCAATACAGATTGTCTCGAAACATTTAATAAAGAATACCAAATTGATGGCAAAATTTCAGTGAAGTGATGCAGCTTCTGGCACTAAACCAAGGAAATAAGAGTTTCAACATTTAGTGGCTGTGTTCTTCTCATGCTTGGTTTTATTAGTGTACTTAATGTAAGGTTAATTAATCATTGACCAGGTTTACATCTGGACAAGAAGCCACTGAAACTTAAATGCTCCAGTTGATCATTGTTAGCGAGGGTGGGTTAACATGGTAATCGAATTCTCTTTCACCTCATATCTAAAATATCTTGTAAATTCAATTCACTTTTATCTATCTATAAATGTAGTACCTAAGGGTTTATACCAAGATGAAACTCCCAGCAAGATGATATTCCCAGCAGAAATCTCTATAAAAACCATGAAATAGTTCAAACAAAAACATTAAACAAGATATGTGATTAAACTAACTCAATTAGGAGGCAATTCATTCAGTCCAAACAAATTTGGTCGAAAGGTGTTCATTATAAACAATGATCAACACTCTGCTTTCATTAAAAATCAGCTAACTGTTCTCTTTTTCTTTCTCTTCATTTTTTGGCACCACTTTGGTCCATCACAAAACTAAAATCAGCATTTACAGTCACTAGCCTTTACTGGCCTTTAGTGGTATTTGAAGCAAAGTATTTAGTTGAAGAAGATGAGAGATCAGAACCTGGACCAGCAATGTTCCAAAAAGAGATCAGAACCTGTAGTTCTATTGAAGATTCTCCGGAGAAACTTTGAAGGAAGAACACTGAAAAGGAATAAAAGAGAAAATTAGGCTTAGTAATATATGCAACAATACATAGCACGTGCGTATTATTGAAATGAGACTAATTTAGACAAGTTGAAAAAAATCACATTAATAGCAATGAGAAACAAACATATAAAATAGAGTCCAATCGACATTCGTAATTGATAAGATGCAACTCAATAGGGTATTCATTACTCACTGAAAAAAATGAAGAAGAAAATGTATTTGAAGTAGGTCGAAAGATCCTTTGTCAATCATCGGCCTCCATCCAATCCCAATCAGTATCATCGAAGTCATCTTCCTCTTCCGATTCTTCCGAAGGTACATCTTGTGAATCGTGTGAGATGGAAGGCGCATCAATGATATCAACTGGGAGATCTTCCCTCGCCCATCTAACATCTACATCGACTAATCTTTCTGAAGAAACAAAATCATCATTGGTTTCCCTCCAAAATGTTTCTTCAATATTAGGACAATTCTCTTCCTCCAAATCATACAAATCTACTGGAACTTTATTTCTTGCGTAATAAACATTTTTCTCAATTGGGTCTTCCACATAAAAAACTTGATGTGCTTGAGATGCTAGTACAAAAGGATCATCCGTACAACATTTTTTATTGAAGTACACCCGAGTCAAGCCATATTCATCAACTTCATTATGAAACCAATCACATCTGAAAAGTACAACACTAAAACAACTCCAATAATCAATCTCAATGATGTCCTGAATAATTCCATAATAGATAACCATTCCATCGACAGGATTTTGATCCCTAGCACTAGCAAAACTATCTGTTGTGGCTGACAAAGTCACTCCACTATTTTGAGTTTTGCAAGGAGCATCCCGTGTCTTCGTATGGAAACGATATCCATTAATGAAATATCCAGTATATCTTTTAGCCACAAAATTAGGTCCTTTCCCAAGCCATCTTAAATGATTGGACACTTCAATATTTTTAACTTTGTCCCTAAACCAATCACTAAATTCTCTACTATGGATCTGTGCTTTTACCCAGGCACTTCCTCTGTTACGAGTATCAACTAAACTCTTATGTTCCCTGCAAGCATGTATTGCAATTTAATCAATATGTAGTTATTAATGAAATTCAAAACACATTAATCATAACATATAAATGAAGTTTCAATGCTTACTTGATAAATGCATCAACTTTTTCATCACTAGTATTAAACAAAGTGTATCGATGTGCTGCAGACCACGCACCATGCTCCAAATTAAAAGTCTTGCCTTTCCTTTTGTTCTTACTTCCAATTGGATGACCTGTCTTAGGAAATAAAGGTGAAACACCATCTCCCGCTATTTGAATGTCATCATCATCCTCAGTTTGGTACCTACTAAATCTTGTTTTCACCCCATCAGGTAGATATCTCGAACAAAAGGTCAAACACTCTACACCTTTACAACCCTCTACTATTGATCCTTCAGGATTTTTTCGATTACGAACAAGCCCCTTGTATTCACACATATTTCTTTCAGAAGAATACATCCAACGCAAATGAGTCGGCCCCCCAAGCTTAATTTCGTCTACTAGATGAATAGGCAAATGTGACATGATATCAAAATAGGATGGAGGAAAAATCTTTTCAAGCTCGCATTGTATATCAATGATTTCAGCCTTCATCTTATCAAGATCGCTTCTTCTTATGACTTTTTTACATATGCTTTTAAAAAAGTTTCCCAACCTAATCAAGACTAAAGACACATTCTTGGGTAGCACTTTCCGGACTGCAATCTGGATCAAGTAATGTAGTATGAAATGAGCATCATGACTTTTGTATCCTGATACTTTCAGCTCTTCCATTTGCACACGATTTGATACATTAGAGGCACACCCTTTTGGCAATTTTGGCATCTTTTAAAACAGTGCAGAATAGTCGTTTCTCTTCTGGTTTCATAGAGAAACAAGCTTTAGCCAGATGAATGTTTCCAGTATCACAATCTTCCATTGGTTGAAGCTCTCTGCGTATCCCCATATCACGCAAGCCATAGCGCGAATTTATATGATCTTTTGACTTTCCAAATATATCCAATAAAGTCCCAAGCAAACTATCACAAATATTCTTTTCTATGTGCATTACATCAAGATTATGCCTCAACTTATTGGTTGCCCAGTATGGCAATTCAAAAAATATGGATTTTTTTTTCCATGGACCATCATTCTTTCGTTTTCTTTTTTTTTGGCCCTTTCCAAAAATATTTTTGAAATCACGAAGTTCTTCAAGCACTTGTACTCCCGATAAGGGCATCGGTGCAGATTTATGCTCCTCTTTACCATCAAATAATTTCTTATCTCTTCTAAAAGGATGATCAGGAGGCAAAAATGCACGATGACCCATGTAACACATCTTACGACTGTGTTTGAGATATTGGGAACAAGTATTATGATTGCAAGTGGGACATGCCCATCTCCCCTTGGTGCTCCATCCCGAAAGCATTGCCAATGCTGGAAAATCACTAACTGTCCACAATAAAGCTGCACGCAACATAAATGTTTGGTTAGCTACAACATCATATGTCTTCACTCCCACTTCCCATAGTTCTTTCAACTCCTCAATCAGTGGTTGTAAGTATACATCAATATCATTTCCGGGTGACGATGGACCTGGAATAATCATTGACAACATTATGTACTCTGACTTCATGCAAATCCATGGTGATAAATTGTAATTCATTAACATAACCGGCCATGTGCTGTGGGAAATGCTCATAGTTCGAAATGGATTGAATCCGTCACTTGAAAGACCCAATCTAATATTACGAGCATCATTAGCAAAGTCAGGGTGAAGGGAATCAAAATCCTTCCAAGCTTCTCCATCAGCAGGATGTCTTAGATTTCCATCTTTGGGTCGCTCGGTATCATGCCATCTCATAGCTATAGATGTTTCAGAACACATGAATATTCTCTGAAGCCTAGGCTTTAAAGGAAAGTACCTCAAAACCTTCACCGGGATTTTAGTGACCTTACTTGTTAAGTCATTCCGAACATTCTTCCATCTAGAAGATCCACACACAGAGCAATTATCTAACTTTGCATTGTCTTTCCAAAATAACATGCAATCATTAGCACATGCATGAATTTTCTGATAATTAAGACCCAAATCTTCTATCACCTTTTTTGCCTTGTAAAAAGACTCAGGTATCTGAGCAAGTGGAAATGCCTCTTTTATCAAGTCTAACAAGTCTGAAAAGGCAACATCACTCAATTTGTGAATGCATTTTAACAAGTACAATCGGATGGTGAAACTCAACTTAGAAAAATTTTTACACCCCGGATAAAGCTGTTGTTTACCATCCTCTATTATTTTAAAGAATTTATTAGCATCTTCAAATGGTCCCTCTTGAACTCCCTCATGTCTTAGGTGATCTTCTACATTTTGAAAAGTATCATGAAGTAGTTTACCAAAATCATCATGCATGTTTGAAGTTTCATCATCATTGGTTGGTTGTGGCATATTTCTTGAGGAAAAACCTTCTCCATGGAAAACCCATTTGATGTATCCATGAACAAATCCATGACAAATCAAATGATCCTCCACTACATTTCGACAATGCCAATTACGATTAAAGCACTTCTTACAAGGACACAATATTTCATTTCCTTGGGAAGCTTGTTCAAATGCCTTATCAAGAAAATCATTAACTCCATGAATATATTCATCGGTAGATCTTCGGAGATCCATCCAACTTTTATCTCCTATATTCATTTAATATCCTACGTACATGACCAAAATAGTATAGGCAATAAATTAATCAAAACATAAATAAGTAAGTAATGCACAAATTAGGATGATTGATACAATCAACACATGATAGAAGCAAAAAAACCAGTTATTCTGAAGCAACAGCCAAATAAGCTAAAAAAAATGAAATATGGATATTAAGACTTCTCCCAGTTGCAAGGATTCAATGCCAAAAGAGTTTATACACAAAATATCAAATAAGAATCCTCCATCCAGAAACAAATACACGAAATATCAAACTTAACATTTGTACATCTCTAGCAGTTTTCCGCGGTTATTTGGTAATGCCAATTTCAGGTTATTTTCTCACATGATCACTCAACTAGTAGTTATTATCTCAGAAAGTTGCTCTGATAAAAAAAATGACTTTCTGAGATAATAATTATTAATTGTGTGACAATCTGAGAAATCAACTCTCCTAGTTTTCCAATTCTTTCTGATCTATGTTCCAAGATTACAATTTTAACCAACTGTTGCATTGGTAACCTCTGCAGGCAAGAAAAGCCTTGAATGCACTAAAAGGGCTAGTCAAGTTGCAGGCCTTAGTTAGAGGACATTTAGTGAGAAAACAGGCTGCTGCCACTCTTAGATGTATGCAAGCATTAGTAACTGTTCAAGCTCGAGCTCGAGCCCAACGAATACGAATGGCTGAAGATGAAAATCCTAACAATCCAAGACAATCTGTTCACAGAAAATCTACACAGGACAACAGACAGAGACACTCATATCAAGTATGTCTTACATTTTCATTCTTCTTCCATCAAAATTTCAAGAAAGATTCATACACAAAATAACTTAGTGCACAATATCATGTTATATGACTAAATAGACTAGCTCGTTGACTATCTAGCTCGTTGATTATGACGAGGACATCAAGATTGTTGAAATGGATTTGGGTGAATCAAAAGTCAGCACAAAGAGTAGAAATAGTTACTCAAACCAAGGCCAAACAGAGAGAACAGAGCATAGATTTTCAACAAACAAGGCATATACAAATCAAGAACATCAACACATTTCCCCAGTACCATCAGCTATAACAGATCAAAGTCCAAGAACCTACAGTGGACACTTTGAGGAGTACTCATCATATCCCACAGCTCAAAGCAGCCCTCAATACTACAACACCATGTCAAAACCCGATCCATCAAGAACCCCATTCTCATCGTATGCTCGTTCAGAGTATGCAGAACCTGAACCCCTTTACAATGAGAGGACCCGGATTTTTCCCAGAAAGAGAGGTACTTAATAAGTTTCTCTAACCCCCAAAACGACTGATCGACATATACTAACCTAGCTACATTCAGAGACACCCATTACCTCAAAATAGTTAAAATCAAACAATTTTACTCCCAAAACTTCAATCAAAAGCTCAAATAACACAATAATGCAAAACCCCCAAAAAGGAAAACTGAAAAATTACCTGTAAGAGAACAAGAACAGCGCTTTGAATCTTTTTCTCTAAATTCGACTCTGTTTCTCAAAGAAGACACCTTGATTCTTCTTCTTCAACTATTGCATGTGTCGATTTCTTCTTCAATTGCTGAATCGTCGCCGTCGATTTCTCAAAGAAGGAGTGCGTCTACTGTTTTCTGAAGGAGTCATGTAGTACTGTTTTCTGAAGGAGTCGTGTATACTGAAATAATTTAATTTAAGTGGAGGGAAATGTTAAAATAATTTTAGTGGAGGAGGGAAATATTTTTATTTCCCGGAATGTTTAATTTTTTTGCTAAAATTAACCGTGGCCATAGTTACTCTATTGCCACGGTTTAAAAAAACTGTGGCATAAAGAAATCTATAGCCACGGTTAACGTACTAATAACACGGTTTCTTTTAATAATTGTATTGCTACGGTCAAAATTATATTGCCACGGTTTTAACCGTGGCAATAATTTATCTATTGCCACGGTTCTTTAACCATTGCTAAAAACCGTGGTAATATACTGAATTTCTAGTAGTGCGCTACTGTGTCAAACCATCCAATAGGCAATTTACACCTCAGACCATACAAGGCCTCAAAGAGAGCCATCTTATGTTGGATTGGTAACTGTTGTTGTACATAAATTCTACCAAGTCTAAGTGTTGATCCCATTTGGCACCAAATTCAATGCATATGCCTAAAGCATATCCTCTAATACCTGAATAGTCCTCTCAGACTATCCATCGGTCTGGGAGTGAAAAGTACTTAGATCCCACGGGTACCTAAACCATGCTATAAGGCTCTCCAGAAGTAGGATGTAAACAACGAGCCATGATTTGATATAATAGACACTAGAACGTTATGAAGTCTCACAACCTGACTAATGTAGAGCTAGGCTAACTTCTCGGATGTGAACTTCACCTTAACTGGAATGAAGTGGGTAGACTTGGTCAGTCGATCCACCACTGCCCAAATGGAATCCAAACCACCAACTATAGGAGGTAAGCCAACCACGAAGTTCATGGCAATGCACTTATACTTTTATTCTGGAATGGGCATCCTCTGAAGCCCTCCACCTGGCCTTAAATGCTCATACTTGACCTGCTGATATGTCAAGCATCTGTCCACAAACTCTGATATGTCTCTCTTCATGCCACACCACCAATATGTTGACCCAAATCTTGATACATCTTAGCTATCTCTGGGTGAATAGAATATCTAGCCCAATGAGCCTCATTTAGGATCAATCTAATCAAATCACCTACCTTAGGCACACAAATCTTGCGCCCGATTCTCAATATACCCTCAAAATCAAGCTTGGCTTCCTTAGCCTCAGTTCTAATCACGTTGTCACAAATTTGACATAGTTTCTCATCCTCAAACTGTGGACTCCTAATCTGATCCATCAAAGAAGAACGAGACTCCAAGAAAGCAAGCACACCACCATCCTCAGAAAACTACAATCTCACCAACCCATTAGCTAACCTCTGAACATCTCTAGCCAAGGCTCACTTCTCACTTCCCACCCATTCTAGCTGAATATGTATTGTAGACTACAATGATCAGTGAATATGTCACAGTGTACACCATAAATATATGTCTCCACATCTTCAACACAAACACAATAAATGTTGACTCCAAGTCATGGGTGGGAAAGTTTTTCTCATGAGTCTTCAACTATCTAGAGGCATTAGCTATCACCTTTCCGTTTTGCATCAAGACTCCACCCAAACCAACCCCGGAAGCATCACAATACACCGTGAAATCAACACACTCCTCTGGAAAAATCAATATAGGGTTGGTGGTCAACAGTAACTTGAGCTTTTGGAAGTTATCCTCACACTCATCCGACCAATGGAATGGAGCATTCTTCTGAGTGAGCCTGGTCAATGGAGCTGATATATAAGAAAAGCCCTAAAACATCGCCTGTAATAACCAGCTAGGCCCATAAAACTATGAATCTCAATGGATGAAGTAGGTCTAGTCCAACCCTGAATCGTCTCAATCTTCATCGGATCAACCCGAATACCCTCTCTAGACATAATATGACCCATAAATGCCACCAAACTCAGCCAAAACTGACACTTGGAAAACTTGGCATACAACCTCTCCTCTCTAAGCTGCTGAAGTACAATCCTTAAGTGTTGCTAAATGATCCTCATTGGTCTTGGAGTAGATCATTATATCATCGATGAAGACAATAACAAAGAAATCTAAATATGGTCAAAATATACCATTCATCAACTCCATAAATGCGGCTGGGGCATTAGTCAGCCCGAATGACATAACAAGAAACTCATAGTGCCTATATCTCATCCGAAAAACTGTCTTAGGAATGTCAGGAGCTCTGATCCTTAGTTGATGATATCCAGATCTAAAATCAATCTTGGAAAATGCAGCTGCACTCTGAAACTGGACAAATAGATCATTAATCCTAGGGAGAGGATACTTGCTCAAGACAGTCACTTTGTTCAGCTATCTATAGTTAATACACATTCTCATAGACCCATCCTTCTTCTTCACGAACAAGATAGGAGCACCCCAAGGAGATACACTAGGGAGTATGAACCCCTTATTCAATAAATCTTGGAGCTGCTCCTTTAACTCAACCGGAGCCACACAATAGGGAGAAATAGAAATGGGCTTAGTGCGCAGCTCAAGATCAATGGCGAAGTCAATATCCCCGTCAAAAAGGACTTTGGGAAGGTCTAACAGAAATACATTGACAAACTCCCGAACAACAGGAATAGACTCCATCGATGGTGGCTCAGTAGTGGTATCATGAATAAAGGCCAAATAAGCAAAACAGCCTTGATTCACTAACTTTCATGCCTGAATATATTATATAACCTTTTTGGGATAAGATCTACTCGAGCCTCACCATACAATACCCAAACTACCCTAAATGACCAATATCACAGTCTTAACATAGCAAAATAGAATAGCCTGATGAGGAGAAAGCCAATCCATCCCCAATATAACATCAAAATGAACCATATCAAGAATAATCATATCAACTCAAGTCTCATAAACCTATAAGGTCACAAGATAGGATCGGTACACTCAATCCACTACTAAGGGATCATCTACCAGGGTCGAAACATGGACAAGCACAGACGTAGCATCACAAGGCAAGTCAAATCTCACGGAGAAATATGCAGACACATATGAATAAGTGGAGTCAGGATCAAATAAAATAGATGTAGGGCGATGGCGAAACGGAACAATACCTGTGATAACATCATCAGAGGACTCTGCATCGGGTTTACTTGGGAAAGCATAGCAATGGCCACCCTGGTCTCCACTAGAAAAAGTTGTCCCCCTACTGCTAAAGTGTGTGGAAATATCACCTGCCCCTTTACCTCCAGTGCATCCACCTTTATCATTCTGACCTCAACCCCAGCCCCTAGTTTGTGGGGCTGAAACTCTAGCTGGTAGTGTCAGATCTCTGACTGGTGCTATCGAGTAAGAATGGTAGGGCCCAGAATGAGTCTGTATAGGGAACTTTCTAACCATTTGATCTTGAGATCCGTAGCCATAACATGATCTAGGTGTGGATAGCTGTTATGAAGGAGCAGGAAGAATACTATAGCTACCCCAGCCTGCAGGCCTCTACCGTGAATTGGAAGAACTCTGACCTAAGTTATAAGAATCATGAGGGCCTCGTCCTCCCTCTAAAGCTATCAAGGCTTCATGAACCCCACGATGCTAATACGGTCCTCCTCCTCTAGTCATACCTCTACCTCCAGATGAGGCTCCCGAGTATTGTCCAAATGTACGGACCTTTTTGGGGTCCCCCAAACTCCTCTCTCTACATGAGCTTCGCCTCTTTGGTAGCACTAATAACAGACTAAAAAGATGCTCCATCTCGAGATACCCAAAATACCGACTTTTTGAGAGAATAAGTCAACTCTCTCACAAACCAGCATACTCTCTCCGCCTCTGTAGGAATAATAGTTGTAGCATGCCAGGCCAACTAACAAAAATGGACCTTATACTCTGAAACAGTCATAGTGCCCTATCTGAAACTCAAAAACCTTATATGGCTCTCCTCACAGACACTCCAAGGAACAAATCTGTCATAGAAGGCACCAGAAAGTGTGTCCCAAGTCATTAGAGGAGACCCAACTGGAAATGATCCCAAATAGGTCCTCCACCACTCCCTGGCTGGCCCACGGAGCTAGAGGGTAACATATCATACACCATGAGTCTCTGCCAACCCCACGGTCTCAAGTAACTCCTGGCAAGTAATTAAAAACTCATGTGTGTCATTGGTCTTCCTACCCTGGAATTGAGGTGGATCCATCTTCCTAAACTTCTCATATCTACGTTGCTCCTCATCAGTGAAGGCAGCTACTAGAGGAATCTCAATAATAGGTGTTGCTAATGGTTGATCCACATAAACCTAGGCCATGGGGGCCTGCTGTTGATCTGGGGGCTGAACCCCAACCCTTGTCTTTGAAGTACCAAATGCATCAGTTGGGCTACATGTCTACCCTAAAGTCTCAAGTACACAAAAAACTCTCAGAGGAATATCCTGTAGTAGTAGTGCTGCAGCATAATCATGAGGAACCTGTTTCTCACTAGGCTCCATAGCTGGCTTGGGGGAGATACCCCACTCATAATCTCTTGCTGGTGCTTCTCCTCAGCCCCAGCCTTTACCTCGACCTTTGGCACAACCCATATCCCTAGTTGGGGGGGTCTCAATAGCAGTCTCAAGGGCTACTTCCCCCTGCTCGGTAATCGTCATAGCTCTAGTCCTCGCCATCTGCCAAAAGGACACATAACCACTCAGCACTTAAATAAAACCTACGCACAAATAGATTAGAAAGAAGTAAAAGCACTTTTTAAAGTGTTGATTAGTAAAAAAATGACTTTTAAAAAGTTCTTCTAAAGCACTTTTAAAGTGCTGAAACTTATTTTAAAAATAAGCAGTTATGTGTTTGGATAAGAGTGCTGAAGCTGAAAAAAAAAGTTGTTTATGTGTTTGGTACCCCGTTACGCACTTTTTTGATTAAAATGTCTTAAATACCTTTAAACTGGTACACATTATAAAATGATAATTATTACTCTAAATTCTTGTTTCTAAATTAGATTAAATTAAAATTAATTTATTTTAATTCATCTTCAACATAAATTGATTATATAAGTTAAGTTATATGTCTAAGTTATTTTCAATTTTTAAAATATATAATTTTAATAAATTACATAAATATTTGAGTATTTTTTTTAATTATATTTGTAATAAGTAATGGCTATATTTCTTCTTTACCATAAATAATTTATAAAAAGAATAAAATAAGGAGAAAATAATTTAGAAGGAAAAAAAAAAAAGAGCAAGAAAAGAAGAAAAAATGGAAGAAAGGAGAAAATAGGAAGAAGAAAAACAATGGAGAATAAAGAAAAAGAAAAAAAGAGAGCAGAATTTTTTAAAAAAAAATGAAAGAAAAAAATTGAAAAAAAGTTGGAGCAAAATAATATAGAAATTATGAGCAAACATTAAGGATAAAAGGGTAAATTTGTTAGTCAAACTTTTAAGCTAAAAAGAAATAAGCAGGGGAGGACCAACTTTTAACTTTTGACTTATTTTAAGCTATTTTTAAATTATTTTAAGTCATTTTAGAATTTGTCAAACACTTCCAAAAGCTAATAAGAGTTTAAAAGCAGATTTGGCCAGATAATAGAGATCATTAATATGAAAAAGATGAAACAGTTAGCTTATTTGGAGCATAATGTCATATTTTCGGTACAAAATATTAAACTTCATGTGAAATTTAATGTTTTTAGTCAAAATTGAATGACTTTTTATGTGATAAATTTAAAATAGGATTACTTTAATATAATAATTTAAAAAATTATGTGATATATTCAAAAATAGATCAACCTTCCCGAACTTTATTCAAAATTATCTTAAAGAATTATGTCATGTATTTAATAAAACTAGTATTGTTGTACGTGTTTCGTCCGTGATCAAGCATGTACCTCATTCGCTAACAAAAATTATAGAGAAAAATTAAATTTAATTATGAATTTATGAAAAGATAAAAAAATTCACTACACAAGTAATTTTGATAAAATCTTATTTATAAAGATCCTATATATCATGGCAAATTAGAATTTACATTAGCGACTGTAGAGTATTTTCTTGATTCAAATAAGGAAGAAGTAAAAATCTACTAAAGAAAGAAGATTTAGGAGTCTTTCAACTTATTTTATCATTTATTTTCATATATTTTAAAAGTCAATATCATAAATATAATTAAATAAGAATTTAAAGAAAAATGGATAAAAAGACGATTTTGTTCAAAGAAGAATATTTTAATGTAGGGCAAAAGGTTTAAACAACATTTGTAATATAGATATAGAGAGATAGATTAGTTTGAATTTTGATGAAAAATAAAAATTAAAAGACGAGGGAAGAAAAAAAAGAACGGAATAGGGAGGATTAAGAAAAGATGAAGTTAAATTATATGATGGATCCACATTATGCCAATGAAATGATTCTTCCCCATAATTAATGACACTTCTAACTTATTTAGCAATAAAATTCCATTCCACTTAATTTTAAAATTTAGGAAGTAGTTATGAAATGATTCCTCCCTATAATTAATGACAGTTCTAACTTATTTAGCAAAAAAGATTCTGTTCCACTTAATTTTAAAATTTAGGAAATAGTAACAACTTAACTTTAATTTAGAAGAAAAGGTTAATTTTTTTGGCCATTTAAAAAAAATCTCAAGTAGAAGAAACGAAACTGTAGATCACATAAAACTATTTTCTATATAATTCAGTCCTCATTCCTTCAACATCACATTAAACATCTATATTTTCACTCTTTCCAACATGAAACAAGAAAAAATTGCTTGATGGTCCACAATTTGGATCATTTTTATTTAATTCCACATACAACATAATTAACCTGGAAACTTATAAATAAACCCCATAATTACAACCATTCCATGCAACTGATTTTCTAATTTTTTGTTATACATTATCCTTTTTTTAAAAAGTTCCCCACCAATATCCCCATCAGAACTTCGACTAAATCCAAATCGCACGTCAACTCTATCCAATCTAGGGGTGGCGCTCCAACAGAATTTTCTCTATACCCAAGGCGCACTATAATGCATTAATCTTGAGTGACAATTTGTAAAGGGGATAGACATCTTCATTAGTGAAGGAACTATACTGCAAGTGAAAAAAAAATCCAAAGAAAGAGAAAGAGGAGCAAACTTGGACTTTAAAGTTATCCTTGCTACTTCATTCTGGACATTTACAGAATATCCATGATATTTTGATTTTTTTTAATTGTGCTTGAATTATTTTATTTTTTTTTCGCCATCATCAAGCTTGTGCTGTCAACTAATACTACTTCTGGGACTTGAGTTCTTCAACCCTTTTTTCAGTTTCCCTCAATGCTTTCCCATAGATGCTAATCAACTGCAGAAAACGAAAACATTTTCACATACTTAAAGAGCAGGAATTCAAAAGCCCCCAATATGGCCTCAAAGCAATTTCCCGGACACACGCGCACACATACATATGGCAAGCCATAAAACATACCTTGTCAACTTCTTCTGGAGTAATTACAAATGGAGGAGACATCATGATGGCATCACCAGCAACACGTACCAACATTCCGTTCTTCTGACACTGTGCTCCAAAATATGCACCAATACCTGAGTAGCAATGAGCAGATCGAATGAGGTAAGAGTTTAATGCGGCCTTTGATTAAAGAACCAATGAGGAAATTACATACCCCATTCAGGAGGGAAAGGATCATTAGGAGAATTGTTTTGCGCGAACTCTGTGGCAAGGATCAAACCAGTTCCTCTAATCTACAGAAACATAAGAGTGAAGCAAATGAATAGCCAAGCCTTTCAGGAGGTTTTGATCACTTTTTATACACAAGTGATAAGAGCTATACCTCTCCGATTATAGGACTGTCAGAAAACGCCTTCAGACCTTCTTGAAACTTAGGGGATATTCTATTTACTTTCTCAACTATATTTCGTTCCCTGAAATAATTTGAACATTTTCATTATCCTTAGCACTACCCAAGTGCAATAGCTAATCAGGGGAGGTACAATTTTAACAGAATTCTTGATTATCAAGCCCAATGTCAGCAATTATAATACTAAAAATAAGCAGACCATACTAGTTGATAAGTCATATGCAAGTTGCGAATGAAGGTAAAAAAACTAAAAGTACATGTTTATACAAATCCACTACTGGAAGGAAGTCGAAAGGCAATTCAAGCATACATACTTGTAGAGCTTAAGAGCTTCCAACGCCACCGCGCATGCAACTGGATGCCCAGAATAAGTAAATCCATGGGAAAAGGAACCTAGTTTCAGAAAAAAAACTCAGCACTTCGGCAAACAAACTAAATGATTTGACATGCTATCAAACAAATAGAATGCTCACCAAGTTTATTGCTTTGAGAATTTATTACATCAGAAATTTCAGGGCTTACAAGGACAGCCCCAATTGGCATATATGCAGAAGAAAGAGCCTGAAAAACAATTCAGGAAGGGAAATTTATTTATACATCCAGATGTAAGTTGGTATAGCTGAGACAGAATATTGTTTAACCTACCTTTGCTAAGGAGACAAGATCAGGTTTGATGTTATACTTGTCACAGCCAAACATTGTTCCAAGCCTCCCAAAGGCACAGACGACCTCATCCGCAATGAAAAGAACGTCATATTTCTTCACTACAGCTTGGATCTACAAATGGAAGGGAGAAATTGCTGTTTCAGTTATGTATAAGCATAATCTGAAGGAGCTAAAGATAGATAATTGCAAAAACTGCCAGGAATAAAACAAAAGGATTTGTCGCTGCAAGATGCCTCGTAGGTCATATCACTATGTACCAGCAAGAATGATTTTTCTCAACAAGCCACCAGAAATTCTCTATTGCTGTTAATCCTTAACTCCACCTCCTGGAAAAACCAAATGCAGATATGCTTGGGTGTACAGGCAGAAAGAGGTTACCAGTTACACCTTCTGACGATGACAATAAGCACAAACTTTTGGTCATGCACTTAACGAAACTTCAGAGTTTCATAAAACATATCTGATTGCGCCTTCGTTCTTTGGCACCAAAACTATAGAACAAACTCTTACATCCTAGATTGAGAGTGCATGCAACAATCTAAGTAGTAAAGCAAAACTGGTATAACTTCCTCCTACTAGAATGAAAAGGAACAGGACAAAAGGCAAAGAAAAACTACCTTATCAAAATAGGTTGCTGGAGGAGGTATGACACCTCCTGCTCCCATGACTGGTTCAGCAATGAAAGCAGCAATCTGAGGTGAAAAAGCAAATTAATCAGTAATAAATCACCCTCAGTGCACAAACAGAGTAGCAGGAGTTAAAGTTAACGGAAGTTACTGTTTCAGGCCCCTCTTTGAGGATAAGATCTTCCAAATTTTTAGCCAACCTGGTAGAGAACTCCTCCTCTGTCTCACCTGACATTTACATTTCAACAGAAAATGGTTTATTACACCATAAGAAGAGGAGGAACAGTAAGAGTCAGTAAAAATAAGTAACAACCTGGCAGATGATAACGCCAATAATGAGGACAATCAGTGTGCAGAACAAATGGAGCAGGAAGATCAAAATTTTGATGTAACGCGGGAAGACTACAAAAGAAATTATTAGCAAACTGATACTTGTAGCATAATAATGAATCACAATTTGATTTTCATTTCGAGTGGTGTTTGTTATATTACCCAGTGAGACTGGCAGAAATAAGGGTTGAGCCATGATATCTGTTACAATGAATGAGCAAGAACATTAGTAAGCCTATGGAAAAAAAAGCAACCAAAAGAAAATAATAAATAGCAATTCACAGATTACGCTTTTGCTCGAGCTATAAATTTCTTTTTGTTTGGCCTTCCAAGAGCATTGTTGTAATACCAAACCAGCTTCACCTACATAGAAGTAAAATGGGGAAAGCTACACATTATCCTCGTGTACTTCTTCACATAATATTCTGCTATTTGTTATTGAACTTCTACACGAAAAAAGAAAAATTCCAGCAACTACTATACTCATTGATGCTAACAGAACTGGAATATACTATTTAAAGAGAAAAAAGTTCCACTCTTTCGCTATCCCCACAAAAACATTATTTTGCTGGTTATCAAGTGTTCTAAGAAAAGACTGAGAGCTAAACTATATAATTAAGTGTTTGAAGGCAATAAGCAAAACCTGGGTATCATTGGCTTCTGATCCACTATTTGTGAAAAAAGCTTTTGCCATTTTCTTTGCAGTAAACATATCCAGAAGCTCCTTTGCAAGATCCTGTATATTTGAAAATGTAATCAGCCTGAGATCCAAGAAAATCTTAAAAACCAAATTGAGGCATCAATTAGTTTTCCTTTTTCATGTAAAGACATTGCGAAGTTTTTGCCATACCAAAGAAGGTTTTGTTGTACGATTCCAAAATGAATGGTAAAATGGCAATGTGTTCAATTGTTTAGTGGCAGCATCAACCAGGCGAGGCTCGTTACCCCCTACAAGAATATTTAAGTTGGTAAAGCACTGTATACATGCTCCAGATACATCATAAATAAAAACTCAGTGCAAAGTTTCATGGCTGTCAGGAATTAGCCATTGTCTAGGTTATAAATTGTTCTGTTAAGTATACTTGAGCAATCACATTAAAAAAAACAAAAGGCCGTAATAAGGCCTGTCTCCAGTTTACCGTGCACTAGACTATCACAGTTCAACATGGAGACATTCAGCAGTAGAGATAAAAGTGTGGCATACATATTGACAATATCTTCCCATTTTCTTCTGAAAATTAATTTGCAGTGGTAGCATAATGATTTCTATAACTAATAGATTGAGTAGACTGGTCTAATGGCATCCCAGATGAATATGTTTTTGTCGAGCATCCCCAAGAGAAAAGTTACGCAATTTCAAAATGAATATCTAAAAACTGAGCAATATGAAAAAAGTAGAAATGCATTTCAAAAATATGAAAAATGAATAGCCCCAGCACAATTTTCCGGAATGATGGAAAGCCCATTGCCCAGAATGGAAGTGTGGGACTAATTATCACCTAGAACACATAAATTTTACCAACTTAGGCTAATCAAATCCAGTGAGGCCTGTAAGCTATTTTCTTATACTTGGATAATGCAAATACAGCTTTAACCAAGATCAAAACAGTTCTATGAGTTCCTGTCAATGGTAACCTTGCAATCTATGGTACAAGCTGTTAGTCTCCAACACACTTCAAATGCAAAAAAAATCAGGATAACATAGCAAACATTGATTATTAGTAAAATGAAGATATGCAACTTTTTCATTAATGGAGTTAACTTTAATTTAAAGTAAATTGTTTGGATATCATGACG
This sequence comes from Solanum rostratum, assembly GCA_029948455.1. Taxonomy (NCBI): domain Eukaryota; kingdom Viridiplantae; phylum Streptophyta; class Magnoliopsida; order Solanales; family Solanaceae; genus Solanum; species Solanum rostratum. Next base: position 50,229,732 of record CM057047.1, on the reverse strand, counting down.
CAAATACTTATTGCCATTACCCGAAAGAATTATGCAGTTACATTGTGAAAGAAAAACATCTGACAGGGTGGAACAGTTATGCATGTCAATTTCTGACTGGAGATGTTAACCAAACAGAAAAAACATCCATGAAAGACATATACATGTTAATATATTTGGAGCTAGATGTATGCCAAAGACTGAATAAAAGGACCGTAAGTACCTAATGCTGTGCACCACAAACCAGCTAAAGTATCAAGATACTTCCTCCCTTGCACGTCATAGACATGGGATCCCTATGTCAAATTGTAAAAGAGGTTGATCATGAAAAGTTATATAAAGTTTTCTTAAGTCAGAGAGGCATAATCTAACCTCAGACTTCTCTATAATCAAAGGATCCACATCAGTACTTTGCCACCCAGCAGTGAAGGGTGCCAACATATCATGACCCCTGAACCTGCAATAGTGGAGATATATTGTTTAATAAAACACTTTAAAGCTTGTCAAAATGAGTGAAATATATTTGACACATGGCTAAATGCGGAGTAGCGCTCATGAAGATTTTCCATTACAGTCCATAAACAAGGGAGACAAAAAAGTAAGAAAGGGAAACAGAATTTACCCTTTATTATCGGTTCCAGAAGTAACATTTTCCAAACATGCCTGTGTACTATTATATCTTGCAGGTATATGCTCCTGTAAAATGCTAACTGCTGGAATACGTTTTGCATGGAAACCAGCCTACAAGACCAGATTAATTACAACATAAACAACTTAATAGTAGATGGCAAAACAAAAACAATTTGCCCAGTCTTCAAAATCATACATCTAAGAACAAGTCTAAGAGATCAGCATGATAGCTGGAGCATAGTGCTAAATATACTTATATTAGGTCCAGTTTCCAGTCAAGTGGGTCTTTTGTACAACTGAGAGATTATGTTAAATTTCACGATATTTTTTCTATTCTTAAAAATTGCTAACGAAAACAGAGAAAACAAGTTACAAATTGATCTCACCAACTCAATTCCCCCAATCCCCACCCTCAAACGCCCACTCCCCATCCCATCTATTTTACTATAACATACCAATATTGTTGGAATAATATTTTCTCAAGTACAAAAAATAAATAAATACCACAATTTTTTTATGACGAGGGAACCGCAGATAAACCCGCACTAGCGAACACAATTACTTTCTTAAGAAGTTATTTTTGGTGAAAATGAGAATAACTCACCTCTAAATCAGAAACTTTTTTTAAAAAAATAAAAATTAAAAAGTAACGCCACCTTCAAGTCAAAAGGAATCCATTAGAAAGCGAAAAACATAAAACAAACAGAGCCCAGGGAATAAAAAAGGGAGATTCAACCCAGAAAGTTGTCTGTCTTTAAGAAGAAAAATATATAATATAGAAAAGAAACAAAACCTGGGCGGTGATAGCTGCTTTGACGGTGGATCCAACGAGACGGGAAATCTTGGCCATTAGAACTAACCTTAACAGACACACATACAAAAAAAAAAGTGCCTCTTCCTGTCTGTAACGTTTTATGCAGGATAAGTGAAGCATGCACGAGTATAGAAAGAAAAAGTAACGGAAGATGCAAGATATAGAAAAAGGAGGCCGCCAAAGAGAGGGGAAAAAAAAGGAGATCACTCAAACTCCAACTCAGTGATGACGCATGCCTTATTTTATTAAAATCCCAATCATGGATGAGTCATATAAAAAGCAGCCATCCCATGTTCCCTACCCAATTGAAGTTCTTGCTTTGACCCAGTCCCAGTTACTTCGCTATTGCAATTAAAGTTACATAATTTAATTGGACATCAAATTATTTTTTTAAATTTTAAAAATAAAAAGAAATTAAAAAAAAACTATACTACTCTCAACTTTCAAAATTTTTATTTTATTTTTAATAAAGTAATTTATAATAGGCTTAACTCATAAACAGACACCTAAACTTGTCCTCATTTTTCACTTAGACACCTAAACTCAAGTTCGTAATAGACACCTCAACTGATAAGATTTGATCTCATTAAACACTTTTATCTTACTTCGCACTTTCCATAGTCCTTTTTCATGTTAATTATACCGTTTTTTTGGATTGCAACTATTTAATTTTAAAATATTTTAAAACTATTTTAGAACATTAATTTTTTAAAAAAATTATTAAAATGATGTGTCAATTACACGGTTCGCACAACATGATGAAACAACTATTTTTAAAATTTAGGGGTGGCGATGAGGCGCGTTGAGCTTGTCTCGCAAATTTTTTAAATTATCTCGTCTTGTTTGGCATGATAATTTTTTTTTATTTTCAATCCCCCCGTCTCGCTCTATAATATATAGACCTACCTTACATAAACTTTTATGTTCTTGTATTTTTTTAATTAAATTGAATTTTAAAAAATAAAAAATTATATTTTAAAAAACTAATTAAATCTCAATAACTAATTATTTGTTTTCAGTTAACATTTCAATAATTATTTCTTAGTCGCTAATTAAAAGTTTATAGTTAACATTTCAACAACTAACAATTATCGGACATGTTTAGTTTAAAATTTAGAAAAAGAATTTAAAATCAACGTTAATATTTAATATAAAAAGATTATATTTTTTATTGGCTTAACTGATAAACAAACACCTAAACTTGTCTTTATTTTTTCACTTAGACACCTAAACTAAGACAAGATCCTAATAAACACTGCTAAGATTTGATCCCATTAAATATTTTTATCCTACGCACTCTTCACAGTCCTTTTTCATATTAATTATACTATTTTTTTTAATTTTCAGCTAAAAATAATCATGTGCAAAAAATAATTATTTGCGGGTAACCGAAGGTTGTTGCCACTTTTCAGAGAAACTTCTAGTACATTAATTTGGGGATTATCGATTTGAGAAATAAATTTTCTTTTTGTCGTTGGGCTCTGATTACAATGAGCAGGAAACAAATTATTTATATCAAATTTTTAATTATTAAATTTTAGGTTTAAAATTTACTTTTTAGATTTCAATTATTAAGTGTATTTATTTGTCTTATTTTACGATCATTTAATGAAATTAAATAAATTTGACTCAACGAAGTTTTAAAATTCCTTATTAATTTATTTTAAAAAATGCTATAACTATCATCCACAAACTTCACTGAAATTAGAGAAAATACATAAAAATTTCTGACTTTGACAGCAAAATTTACTGTAATTTTTTAATTATATGTATATTTAAATTTTTTTTAATAATTTTTAAATTTTTAATCACTCTCTAAGAGGTGATGTAGCAAAGAGAGTGAGTACACTCTCTTGAAAATAAGGGAAAAAAGAAAAAAAATCTAAAATTTATAAAAATCATACACAACATTTTTTTATTGGTCAATATATAATTAATATTTTAAATATTTTCTTCTTGATTTAATAACTTTTTAAAAAAATATTTAAAGGATTTATTTAAAAATATGTGAGTCCCTTTTGTTGACACCCAATTTTGACCGACCTGTAACCCATTTTTGGATCTTCATCTAAATATACTGACACTTTTTTAACTTTTAAAATAAATAAGTTTATTTGTAATTTTGTCGACATAACCACGTTTTTAAACAAAAATCAAAGTTTGTTTGTTACGAATTATTATTATATTTATTTTTGTATTCAATATGACATTCATAATCCTTATAACTAATTTTTTTTTTTTACTTTCAATATTTTTAATATATTCACTACTATTGTTATTATAATCATATTTTACCATGTTTAGTTTATTAAAAAAAAAAATATTTTAATATTTTTGTATAACTATTACATTACATATTTTCGTTACGCCAAAATTATTTTTTTTAAATATTGAATAGATTATTTTTTATTAGATAACAATTTGTTCAAATCATCCTAACTCATTCAATTCGTAGCCTCGTTTACCAGATTCGTGTTAATTCTAATCAAATCCTTACAATTTATTTCGATTCTAAACAAGTCTTATCAATTTGTAGCCTAAATTAAATCAATTGGTGGCTTTATTTTAAATGTCTAATTTTTTGATTGATATGACTTGATCCTAGCCGTTCATCACATTTGATCTAAGGACTTAGATTAATCCCCTATTTTAATATTTTTTTTACTCCAAAACCCCAAAAACCCAAAAGATAATTTTTTTTCTTCCCAAAAAGAAATCCCTAAAAATTCTCTCTTCTCTCCCATTTCCCCTCTACAAGCTGCCATGGCAGCCCCCTTCCCTCTCCTCTCTCTCCTCCTCTCCCTCCTCCCTTAGCCGCCGCACTGCCACCACCCCGCGCGGCCTCTCCCTCTCCTCTCCCTTTCGCTGTCACCAACAGCAACATCACCCCCAAAAACGTCACCAAACTAACCCCCAACATCGTCCAAAATCACCCCTGAAAACAGCCCCAAAACGTCCATTTTTTACCCCAAAAACAGCCCCCAAGCGCCCCAAACTACCCCAAACGACACCCAAATCACCCCTGAAACAGCCCTCAAATCAGCCCCCAAAACCCCTCCGAAAATCCACAAAACCAGCAGAAAATCACCCCAAACGACACCCAAATCAGCCCCCAAACTGACCAAAAGCAGCCCCAAACGACCCTCTTTCTCCTTTGTTTGAAAACGCACCGGTGAAACGACTCTAAACCCGTCGGAGCTCCCCAAGAATCGAGCATGAGTCAGTGGCAAGTAATGCCGGCGAATTATTCCGGTCAAAGGTTAAATTGATTCAAAAATCTCTTGGGTTTCGATGCGTCTCAAATTCGGTTTGATTTCACATTTTCTTTCTTATTTGAGATTATGTATATGTTGCGCAGATTAATCTCTCAAATTACTACATATCTGCTTTGCATGTTAATTTCTTGTTGATTTTTGTGACTGTTGAATTATTAGAAAATACTATTATTCTTGTCAATTAATTTTGGCTCGTTTTTCTTTTCCCAAATCAATTCCAGCATGTGGTGTATGATTGTGATTATGCGAATTCGTTCAAATCTTTTCCTTGTCTTTGATGATGCTTACGGGTTGTAGAAATTAGGATAATTGACATAGTTAATATTTCTGTGAATTATTATTATTATTATTATTATTATTATTATTATTATTATTATTATTATTATTATTATTATTATTATTATTATTATTATTATTATTATTATTATTATTATTATTATTATTATTATTATTATTATTATTATTATTATTATTATTATTATTATTATATGTATTCTTGTCAAGAGTAATGGAACTTCCTGAGTGTAATAACCCTCATTGGAAATCCAAATTCATAGATGGACTTCCCATTTTATTTGCAGAAAGGATTAGAAAAATCCTTAGGGGTGATAAGGTTAGTATAAATTATCAATTTTTTCCTTTATTTTAGAGTTTTGTAAAGTCTCTTCGATAGTGATGCTACCAGTTGGAAATTCCATATCAGAAGGAGTAGGCTCCATATCAGGAATTACAATATAATTTTCAATTTTGATATTATCAACATGATCATTTTTCTGAAAACTAGATTTATCCGATCTAGAGGTATCTTGTCCAACACATTTTTGTCATGAATATTATAAAGAAACATTCTACTGTTAAAAACAGTAGAAAAGATGAGTATGATATGCCTCAAAATTTAGATCTCCTTAATAAATGGACAATTCCCAAAGTTCAACCCAGATTAATATATCAGATGGGCACTTTTGAAAAACTTGGTTTTAAACAAATTGTTAAAACAACAGAAGAAACTATTACTGTTGATTCTGACCATGGAACCTTTCGTTTGTTAAATGAAAGTGATTTTTCCCCTTATAGGGAAAATTATAGATTTATGCATATTGGTTTAATACAAGTTGCTTTTAAACCACTTACTTTGAGAGGCTTACCGGAGAGTTTTATAGCTGCTCTTAGGGATGGAAGAAATAAGAACTGGAAAAAATCTCTCATAGGGACTGTTCAGACCAGTTTAGCTTATGGTCCTGTTTATTTCAATGCTTATCCTAATTTGCAAATTTCTTTAAATGATGAAAATTCTCTAGATACTTTAATATTAAGTATTAAATTACATGGTTATGATTATATGCCGGGTACAGAAGTTATATGTATCTGCTATCGTATTTATTATAAACCTTTATATACTCTAAATCCTATGTGTAAAATAATAGATTTTAAAAATGAAACTATTCTGATTGAAACAAATTTTAGTAAGTCAAAAATTATAACAAGAAGACCTATAAAATGGGATGAAATTGACTTTCCAAAAGAATGGATAATTGAAGAAGCAGCCCCGCCTAGAAATAATATTTCTTCAGATATTTCTGAAATTGAACAAACGTCTGATGGAACAGTAAAAATTCGTTTCCATAATAATGAACTATTGAATTTTGCTGATGATATGGCAATACCTCCAAGAATGCTTAGATCTACTTCTTATATGCCTAAATGTAACTCTTTTTATACCTCTACAGCTGATTATATTGTAGATCTACCATCTAGAGCATCAACTTCTCAAATTAGAGAAGAAGATACCTCTAGATCGGATAAATCTAGTTTTCAGAAAAATGATCATGTTGATAATATCAAAATTGAAAATCATATTGTAACTCCTGATATGGAGCCTACTCCTTCTGATATGGAATTTCCAACTGGTTTATATGGATCAAAAGACTAAACTTGATTTTTCACCAGGATCTCCAATAAGGAAAAAGATCCAACAAGAATTTTTTCAACCTAAATGGGAACCTTTTCAAAATTGGTTTTTTAAAAGTTTTGACAAAACTCAAAGACAATTTTTCCAAAATGATTTTTATAATGATCTTTCAAGAGTAAATAAAGCTATAGCTTTTGTCCCATGGTTTATGACTAAATATATTTATAAATATATAGAAATGTTAGAACATGATTATAAGCTTTCAAATGGTACTATTACTAAATCAGTATTACCACCACAACAATCCTTTCAAATTGAAAAAGAAAATAAAATTGTTAATTTTACAGCTTTTGCAGATTTAATAGATAATGAAACTGCCTTAATTACTGCTAAACATGTTCAAACTTTAATTAGGCAGAATAATTATACAAATGTTTATGTGAGTATTTTAGGAGAACATATTCTCTCCTTACATGAGAAAATTGATAGTTTATATACTAATCTCAAGAAAGAAAGAATGGCTGGAGAAAAGGAGGTTATACCCAAAGCTACTCCTAGTATTCAACCCCCTCCAGAAGTAAGAGACTTTAGATTCGGTAATATGGCTGATATAGAAACCTTATTAGAAAGGAAGTTTAAAGGATTAAATCTACAGCCTTTGGATTTAGAACAAGAACCTTCTAATATCAGAAGGGATGATATTTCAAAGGATGAGATTAATAAAATCTCAGAAAAGCATGCTAGAAAGCTGGTACAAAGAATGTACTATTATCCTAGACCAACTCCTCAGGATGTGTTATTAGAAGAACAAGAAACGTATATCTCTAATAGTTATAGTGGAAATGAGATATATGAATGGAATATTGATGGTTATACTGATAGGCAAATTTATACACTGATGCATAGAATTTTGATGTTTAGTACAGTTTGTAAGGCAAATGGTAATACCGAAATTAAGACTGCCAATATGATTATAGCAGGATTTACAGGACAACTTAAAGGATGGTGGGATAATTACCTCACCGAAAACCAGAGGATAGCAATCCTAAATGCTGTAAAAAGAGAAGGAGATACAGCAGAACCTAATATAGTGTATTCCCTAATCCTGACGATTATAGAACATTTTTCTGGAAGATGGTCAGATAATAGTGAGACCATTAGGACTATGCTCCAAAACCTTAGGTGTAAAACCTTGACATCCTTTAGATGGTATAAAGATGTATTCTTGTCAAGAGTAATGGAACTTCCTGAGTGTAATAACCCTCATTGGAAATCCAAATTCATAGATGGACTTCCCATTTTATTTGCAGAAAGGATTAGAAAAATCCTTAGGGGTGATAAGGTTAGTATAAATTATGAAGATTATACATATGGAAAACTAATAAGTGTCTGTACACAGGAAGGCTTATCCCTCTGTAATGAGATAAGGTTAAACCAACAGATTAAAAGATATCATCTTAATGAAAAACGTCAATTAGGAGAATTTTGTGAACAATTTGCAATTGATATGCCAGGAACTTCTAAAAAACATTATAAAAAAAGAAAAGAAAAAGAAGAAAAATACAGGAAAAGGTCTTATAGACCGAGAAGAAAAGAAAAAAGAATAGAGAAGCGTGAGAAAAGGAAGAAAGATTATAAAGAATCAAACTTCTGGAAAGATAAAAAACCAAATGTTTGTTATAAGTGTGGAAGAATGGGTCACTATGCAAAAAATTGTAAAGTCAAAGATAAAATTAAGAGTCTTGACTTAGAAGATAATATCAAAGATTCCCTTTGCAAGATTTTATTAAATTCTTCACCAGAAAATTCTGAAGATGAACATTCATATATTGAATCTTCAACAAGTGAGGATTTAAAGGTACTACATGATGAAGATTATATAAGTTCATCAGAAGAAGAATGTCTACCGTGTCAAATAGGACAACCTTGCGAAAATGAAAGCAAGGAAGATGAATTCTATCAATTATATTCACAATTCAAAGATTTGAATATAAATGTCCTAACAAGTGATAACTTGGTAGAAATCCTTAAGAAAATTGATGATCCCAATTTAAGATCTCAGATTATTGATAAGATGGGAAATAACCAAGCCTCTACTAGTAATACTAATACTTTCAAAGAAATTACATCTCAAAATAAAGGGTATAGCATGGCAGAGGTAATAAGGCAACTCAAAGGAAGATCCCAAAAGAATAATATGCCTACTACAATTCAAGATCTGGCAGAAGAAATTATGAATCTCAAAAAGGAGATTCATTCTCTTAAAAATCATAATAGGGCTTTGGATGAAAGAATTGCTTTAATAGAAGCACAGGAAGTTTATAAACATCCTGGAAAACAAATTTTAGATGAAAGTTATCCTATTATTTCTGATAATTTTAAACATGATTTTCAAGGAATACCTCCTGAAGAAAAAGATTCCTTTTTAGAAACTATTGAATTAATCATTGCTCATAAGCCCATTGCAAAAGTTACTATTCTTATTGATTATAATCTAAAAAAGGATTTTACTGCTTTAATTGATAGTGGAGCAGACTTAAACTGCATACAGGAAGGATTAATACCTTCTAGGTATTTTCATAAAACTACTCACAGTCTTAGAAATGCTAGTGGACAAAAAATGGGTATTAATTATAAACTACCCAAGGCTTATATTTGTACAAATAATATTTGTATAGCAGAGTCTTTTGTACTTGTTAAAAACATCTCAAATGAGGTAATATTAGGTATGCCCTTTTTCTGGCATATTTATCCATGGGATGAAACCGGAATAACTGGTACTTTTGAACAAAAAGAAATCAGAATAGATTTTATATCACAACCTTTTTCTAAATATGTTAATAATATCAAAGATATGATTTCCTCAAAAATTAAACAAATTGATTTTTTAAAAAATGAAATTTGTAGCATCACTATCGAAGAGACTTTACAAAACTCTAAAATAAAGGAAAAAATTGATAATTTAAAAAATCAATTTTCCCTACAAATCTGTGGAGACCACCCAAATGTATTTTGGGAAAGGAGGAAACATGTAGTAAGTCTTCCTTACGAAGAAAATTTTTCTGAGGATAATATTCCTACTAAAGCAAGGCCTTGTCAAATGAATTCAGAATATCTGGATTTATGTAAGCAAGAGATTAATAATCTCCTTCAAAAAGGCCTGATAAGACCCTCAAAATCACAATGGTCTTGTACTGCTTTTTATGTTAATAAACACGCAGAACAAGAAAGAGGGGTACCAAGATTAGTAATAAATTATAAACCCCTAAATAAAGTCTTAAAATGGATTAGATACCCTATTCCTAATAAAAAGGACTTACTAGATAGGTTACATGAAGCTATCATATTTTCAAAATTTGATTTAAAATCTGGATACTGGCAGATCCAAATTTCTGAAAAAGATAGATATAAAACAGCTTTTAATGTTCCAATGGGACAATATGAATGGAATGTAATGCCATTTGGATTAAAAAATGCTCCATCGGAATTTCAAAAAATTATGAATGATATTTTTAATCCTTTTGATAATTTTATTATTGTCTATATAGATGATATATTAGTATTTTCCAAAACTCTAGAAATGCATTTTAAACATCTTGATTTATTTAAGAAAATTATAATCCAAAATGGTTTGGTAATATCCAAACAAAAAATGCATATTTTTCAGACAAATGTCAAATTTTTGGGTCATAATATAGAAAAGGGAAAAATTACTCCTATTCATAGAAGTATTGAATTTGCATCAAAATTTCCTGATGAAATTACAGACAAAACCCAGCTCCAAAGATTTTTAGGAATTTTGAATTATATTTCTCCTTTTATAAAAGATTTATCCAAGGATACAGCAATATTATATGATAGACTGAAGAAAAATCCTAAAGCCTGGACTGTAAATCATACAAACGCAGTCAGAAAAATAAAATTTAAGGTTCATAACCTTCCATGCCTTACTTTGGCAAACCCAAATTGGGAAAAAATTGTAGAAACAGACGCCTCTGATATTGGATATGGGGGAATTTTAAAACAAATCTCTCCTGACATGAAACAAGAATATTATCACGACCCAAAAATGGGCGTGATGGCACTTGCTCAACCCACCAGAACAAGTCAGCCTAAACCCAACAAGAATATCGAAATGATGTGCGGAAGTACTAAATGAAATAGATAATCAAAAAGAGAAATCTTCGCAACCTTAAACACCACCCAAGGATTTGGTTGTCACGTGTACAAGCCACTAGTTATGCGGAAATCCAAAGAATTACAAAGTCTGAAACTGTCTTTCTTCTCAAATAGAACAAAGCAGAAAGGAAACAGAGTAAGAGAGTCAGCTAGATGACAGCAGCTACCTCTCTAAATCTCCTGAGAAGCCTCGGATGATCAAGGAAATTACTACTCACAGTCCGGGCTCAGAACCTACACAAGTGTAGAAGCAAGGGTGAGTACCAAAAATAATGCGGTACCCAACAAGTCAACTAGCAAAACAGAATAATTCCGATAGAATACACAAACTCCTTTCACACCCAACCACATACCGCCGAACTACACACCTGCACTCAGAAAAGTTCCAGTCCAGCAACACATAATACATTCTAAAGATAGTTCCTACTATGTCACCGATATCAAATCACAAGTCGTAACTCAAAAGAAGCAACACAATCAAACACAGGGATAACATCATGCCACACAGGAATATGCAAGGATGAGATGCAATGCGTATGCAAAAATTGCTGGCAAAGACCTCGGCATCACAATATCATCGCCGGCAAAGACCTCGGCATCACAATATCGCCGGCAAAGACCTCGGCATCACAATATCGCCGGCAAAGACCTCGGCATCACAATATCGCCGGCAAAGACCTCGGCATCACAATATCTCGACCGGTAAAGACCTCGGTCCCAACTTTTACCATCTTACTCATACCAATATCCAGAACCAATGCAATGTGTATGACATAAAATGAATGCATATGAGATGAAATCTACAACCAATCCACTCATAATCACCAACCACAACCATATGACTCAAACATAAATTCTCATCACTTAGCCACATGTTTACTTCAAGTGTCACAACAACACACCAACTCCCATTTATTTTTAAGCACCTCATTAAAATAGTAAAAATACTTCACGATTCACACATAGGAGAAAGGATAATTCGAGAATTCTACAAGAATTATAAAGTTTTAAAAGTTCACTTGCCTTAGTCAAATCACGATCACTCTAACACTTGAGCCTTCCCTTTTCGATTAGAATCCGTAATACCACGATCTAAACAATTAATAATTCACAATAAGATTTTCAAGCTATAAATACTCATATTACTATACGTCTAGCCTAAACCCAAAAACTAATCAATTCCATAGTAAATTCCAGAAATTCAAGCCTAGGGTTAAATTTCAATTTCTCCAATATTAATATTACAAACAATAAATGTATACATATATGTATGCTGCCACAGATGTACAAACCAATGCATTCTCCCAAACGAAGAATCCAGCGCACTGGCAGAAGTGCGAAACAAAGAAGGTGCCGTGTGCATTTTTTTCTAAAATAATTCTCTACTATGTATAAAAGTGGAGATTGACAATTTGTTTGTCACTTCCTGGAAACCAAATGTTAATTCTTAACAAAAAGTATAACAATTAAGGAATAATTTCTTTTCTATGCAATTTCTCAAATTCAATTAACAATTACACTACTGCTGGTGAGCATCACGTGGCAGTAGCCACGATTTTTGAACTGACAACTTTTGCCACCTTGCATATTTTCTTGTAGCCATTTAATTAATACTCTATGAAGGCAAATTCACAATTCTATATCCTATCTTCCTCAATATAAAGTGCATAATAAAGGATTAGGTGCAATTACCTCTTGCACGCTGTCCTCGGCGAATCGTTCCTCCTCTTCTTTTTTTTTGAAACTGATGAATCCCACTAACCTAATTTAATACATAGATTAAGTAGATATAGGGTTTTAAACAAATTAATATTTACCCCCGCACTTCTTAATTATTCAAATTTGCCCATAAATTAAATAGTCTTAGTTATCAAATAGTCCAAAGTACTCCTAAAATTTTTCGAGGGAGATATTTTTATGAAATCAAGTGGACTAACTCCAAAATTAATATTATGGGTCATTACATTATCCACCACTAAAAATCATGTTCGTCCTCGAACATAATGTAAAAGGAAGTACCTGATGCTTCGAAAAGATGAGGATATTTGGCACGCATGTCAAACTCTGTCTCCCAAGTCGCCTCTCTAACTGGGCGATTCTTCCATTGCACCTTCACAGAAGCAATCTCTTTGTTTCTAAGCTTTCGAACCTGTCTATCCAAGTATCATACCCAACTAGAGAAACAAGACAGGATCGATACACCCGATCCACCACTAAAGGCTCACCTACTGGTGTGGAAACATGGATGGGAACAGGCATACGATCACATAGCAAATCAAATCCGGATGAAAAGTAGGAAGATACATAAGAATAGGTTGATCCAGGATCAAACAATACAGACGCGGATCGATGACAAACCGGGATAATACCTATGATAACTGCATCAGAAGCCTCTGCCTCAGGCCTCCCCGGAAATGCATAACACTGTGATCCCCTACCACCACCTGTCTGAGCAACGCCTCTACCCCTACCCTGCGGAACTAGGGCACCACTCGCCCCTCTGCCTGAAGTGTGACCACCTCTAGCTGTCTGATCTCTGTCTCGCCCCCTGTATGGTGGTGGGGTAGGTGGTCTAGTCTGAACTGAAGATCTAGGATGGGTCCCTCTGTGTCCTCTTAACAAGGGACACTGTCGTATCAAGTGATCAGGATCTCCACAACTAAAACAACATCTCTGACTCTGGGACGGATGTGCTGATCCTGAAGAGCTACTATAGATGTCTCGCCCTGTTGATCGTTGCTGAGAACCATACAAGTCATGGCCCGTACTATGAGATCCATGATGTGCCTGACCACCCCTAGGAGTAGGTAATGATGCATGAACTGGTCCTCGACGCTGGGATGAGTCACTTCCTCTATAGGGCCCTCTACCTCCAGATGAGGTACCAGAAAACTGACCGGACCCACGGGCCCTCTTGGGGTCCCCGAACTCTTCTCTCTCCATCAGCTCTGCCTCCTTGGCTGCACTCACAACAGACTGAAAAGAGGCTCCATCCCTAGATACTCTAAACACTGCCTGTCGGATAGAATAGGTCAGTCCTCTCACAAACCTACGAACTTTCTCTGTCTCATCTGGAATAATGGCTGCCGCATGTCTAGATAACTGGCAGAAACGGGTCTCATACTCGGAGACTGATAAGCCTCCCTGCCTTAGGCTCTCAAACCTCAAGCGGCTCTCCTCCCTCACGCTCCAAGGGACAAATCGATCACAGAAAGCACTAGAGAACACCTCCCAAGACACTGTGGGAGATCCCACTGGCAAGGATCCTGAATATGTCCTCCACCATTCTCTGGCAGGCCCACGAAGCTGAAGAGTAACATATCGAACCCCGTGTGACTCGGCTAAGCCGACAGTATCCAGCAGCTCTCTACAAGTAGTCAGAAACTCATGAGCATCCTCTGTCCTCCCACCCTGAAATTGAGGTGGGTTCATCTTCCTAAACATCTCATAGCAACGCTGCTCATTCTCAGTCAATGTGGCCATAGGTGCACCCCGAACCTCAACAGCTGGTGCAAGATCAATCTCAACTCTAGGATCCAGTGGTGGCTGCTCTACTGGACCACGAACCATAGGAGCCTGATGCTGATCTGGAGTCTGAGCCCCTCCTCCGGTCTGAGAACCGCCGGGCATGCCTGTCGAGTTACCATTCGGAGCAAAACTCTCAAGGACATTCAGCACCCTCAGTAAGGTATCCTGCAGCAAAGGTGAGGCTACGTGCTCTGAAGGAACCTGCTCCTCACCAACCTCTATCTGTGGCTCTAGAGGAGCCCCTCTAGCCTGGCCTCTAACTCGTGTCGCTCCTCGGGCACGTCCTCTAGTTCGGCCCCTTCCCCTACCTCTAACTGGGCCCTCAACAACTCTCTCGGGAGCTGCCCCACCTCTACCACCGGCAACAGTAGCCCTAGTCCTTGCCATCTGTCAAATGAACACGAGCACAACTCAATACTAAAGAACAATTTAAGCACGATAAGAGAGAGTGAATAAAAATAAGTTTCCTAACAGTCTTTATAGCCTCTCAAAGATAAGTACAGACGTCTCCGTACCGATCCTTGAGACTCTACTTAGACTCGGCTTGTATGCACGTGAGACCTATGAACCTGGGGCTCTGATACCAACTATCACGACCCAAAAATGGGCGTGATGGCACTTGCTCAACCCACCAGAACAAGTCAGCCTAAACCCAACAAGAATATCGAAATGATGTGCGGAAGTACTAAATGAAATAGATAATCAAAAAGAGAAATCTTCGCAACCTTAAACACCACCCAAGGATTTGGTTGTCACGTGTACAAGCCACTAGTTATGCGGAAATCCAAAGAATTACAAAGTCTGAAACTGTCTTTCTTCTCAAATAGAACAAAGCAGAAAGGAAACAGAGTAAGAGAGTCAGCTAGATGACAGCAGCTACCTCTCTAAATCTCCTGAGAAGCCTCGGATGATCAAGGAAATTACTACTCACAGTCCGGGCTCAGAACCTACACAAGTGTAGAAGCAAGGGTGAGTACCAAAAATAACGCGGTACCCAACAAGTCAACTAGCAAAACAGAATAATTCCGATAGAATACACAAACTCCTTTCACACCCAACCACATACCGCCGAACTACACACCTGCACTCAGAAAAGTTCCAGTCCAGCAACACATAATACATTCTAAAGATAGTTCCTACTATGTCACCGATATCAAATCACAAGTCGTAACTCAAAAGAAGCAACACAATCAAACACAGGGATAACATCATGCCACACAGGAATATGCAAGGATGAGATGCAATGCGTATGCAAAAATTGCTGGCAAAGACCTCGGCATCACAATATCATCGCCGGCAAAGACCTCGGCATCACAATATCGCCGGCAAAGACCTCGGCATCACAATATCGCCGGCAAAGACCTCGGCATCACAATATCGCCGGCAAAGACCTCGGCATCACAATATCTCGACCGGTAAAGACCTCGGTCCCAACTTTTACCATCTTACTCATACCAATATCCAGAACCAATGCAATGTGTATGACATAAAATGAATGCATATGAGATGAAATCTACAACCAATCCACTCATAATCACCAACCACAACCATATGACTCAAACATAAATTCTCATCACTTAGCCACATGTTTACTTCAAGTGTCACAACAACACACCAACTCCCATTTATTTTTAAGCACCTCATTAAAATAGTAAAAATACTTCACGATTCACACATAGGAGAAAGGATAATTCGAGAATTCTACAAGAATTATAAAGTTTTAAAAGTTCACTTGCCTTAGTCAAATCACGATCACTCTAACACTTGAGCCTTCCCTTTTCGATTAGAATCCGTAATACCACGATCTAAACAATTAATAATTCACAATAAGATTTTCAAGCTATAAATACTCATATTACTATACGTCTAGCCTAAACCCAAAAACTAATCAATTCCATAGTAAATTCCAGAAATTCAAGCCTAGGGTTAAATTTCAATTTCTCCAATATTAATATTACAAACAATAAATGTATACATATATGTATGCTGCCACAGATGTACAAACCAATGCATTCTCCCAAACGAAGAATCCAGCGCACTGGCAGAAGTGCGAAACAAAGAAGGTGCCGTGTGCATTTTTTTCTAAAATAATTCTCTACTATGTATAAAAGTGGAGATTGACAATTTGTTTGTCACTTCCTGGAAACCAAATGTTAATTCTTAACAAAAAGTATAACAATTAAGGAATAATTTCTTTTCTATGCAATTTCTCAAATTCAATTAACAATTACACTACTGCTGGTGAGCATCACGTGGCAGTAGCCACGATTTTTGAACTGACAACTTTTGCCACCTTGCATATTTTCTTGTAGCCATTTAATTAATACTCTATGAAGGCAAATTCACAATTCTATATCCTATCTTCCTCAATATAAAGTGCATAATAAAGGATTAGGTGCAATTACCTCTTGCACGCTGTCCTCGGCGAATCGTTCCTCCTCTTTTTTTTTTTTGAAACTGATGAATCCCACTAACCTAATTTAATACATAGATTAAGTAGATATAGGGTTTTAAACAAATTAATATTTACCCCCGCACTTCTTAATTATTCAAATTTGCCCATAAATTAAATAGTCTTAGTTATCAAATAGTCCAAAGTACTCCTAAAATTTTTCGAGGGAGATATTTTTATGAAATCAAGTGGACTAACTCCAAAATTAATATTATGGGTCATTACAAATATCTTGTTCAATTTTATTCCGGAAAATGGACTAGTAGTCAAAAAAAATTATGCTACGGTAGCTAAAGAAGTTTTAGCCATAGTCAAATGTGTACTAAAATTCCAAGGAGATTTATACAACCAGAAATTCATTATAAGAACTGACTGCCAAGCAGCAAAATTTATTTTTAATAAAGATGTTAAACATAATGTTTCTAAACAGATGTTTGCAAGATGGCAAGCTTTACTAGCTCCTTTTGATTTTGATATACAATACAAAAAGGGTTCAGATAATAATCTGCCCGATTTTCTTACTAGAGAGTACATTAGCTCCTAACTCTGATTTCATAACAGGGAATGCGGCCACAAGGTGGTTTCCTATCCTCTAATAGAGGAAGGGGAAGAGGAAGAGGAGGAACTCAAACAAGCAGGAATAATATTCTTGCTCAAATTGGAACCCAAAAGCTTATAGCTACCAATATTACAAACACTGCTACTAGCTCCACAACTGGAATATCAGGAATATGCCCAGACAGCCAGTTATATCAAAATTTTAGGGATTTTATACAATCCCAACAACCACAAGGGGATGCTCCACCTTCATACTCTGCAGTAACAAACGAAGAGATTAACAAAGCTGCAGAAACATATGAAAAAAATGAAAAATCAGAAATAATATTTCTGATAGAACAAAGGGATTTGCAATGGAAAGATGACCCTTGGCAAATAATGCAAAGGTACTGTGATACAGCATTATATGCTGTTCCTACATACAAATACCGAATGCATTATGAGAATATACTCTCATCTATGGGGTCAGTTGAATTTCAACATTTTTACCCCTCCAATACTAGAAAAGTTTATAACTTTTCAAAATTCATTATAAAGAAGATTGTTACCCCAGAAGAATGGGGAATCAGTACAATGAGAGATAGAGAATATACTCACTCTGAACAACAGGTAAAGGTAAAGTTTAACTATTGGGATTACATTGATGGCTTTAATAAAGCTTTGTTATATGAGAATGCTAATAAGAAGCATTCATGGTTTATAAAAATATGCTCAAATAATTTTAAAAATCAGATTCCTAACTGGTTTGGACAATGGTGGACTTTATATGGTCCCAGTATCAACATATTACCAGAAGAATTCAAAAATTTATATGCTGAATGGGTGGATATTTCACCTAAATTATTACAATTACAAAAAGAAAATATATATTTTGAGGGAATATCCTCAATGTATTTCTTTATTGAATTCTCAATCCCATGGATAATGAAATGGACAATTGAAGTCCAAAATACGGAGGAAGGATTTCCATGCCTGAAAAGAATTTTTTATACAAAATTCTGGAATAAATTACTACACAAAGACGCAGAAGGGAAAATTCCTGGACAAGAGATAATAAACTCAATAAAAAATTCTATTGAAATGGGAAGAAGGCAATCCCAGATTATATCAGAACAAGAAGAGATGAGCCCTTTCAAGCAAATTTCACGAAAATTAAAAATGAAGAAAGGAGCAATTTCCAAAGCAGAGCTAATTGCATCATACATGCAGGAAGTAAAAAAAGACTTGGCAAAAAATCGAGGAATGGAATTTCCAGATAATATGTCTGTAGCAACTTCTTCAAATGAAGAGGAAGAACATTGTTTAGCAGGAGAAGCTCAAAGTGTTCATAGCACCGAGGAGATGGACATAGAACTATTCCTCAAACAGTTCAGAAAGGTGGAAGAATCTTCTACATCAAAAGAAATGGAAAAGTGAAAGAAGAAGAAGACAAATAAAAGAAGAAGACAAATAACTTTAATAAAGCATGATGGCCCATAAAGAAGTAGGACCCTATGTTGGGCAATTAACTTTCATAAAAGTTAGAAAGACATGATAAGTCTTTAAAATAGTAGGACCCTATGTCGGGTAAATTATTTAAAGATTATGTAAGCAATGACGTATTCTATTTTGTTTTACTTATTTGATCCGGTTATATAAGGATCATTTGTATTAAAGGAAGATAGGCTTCAACCAACTCTCTCCATATTTCCTATTGTAACTCTCTCCATATTTCCTATTGTAAATCTTTATATTGCTAAATAAAGAGTTAACAAGTTTCCCACTGCTGAGTACATCTTTGAAGGTATTGTTTTATAATTGTTATTATTCTGAATATTTCATCAGTTAGTATCATATTTGCCTAAATGATAGGCTAAATACCCTGTGTTGGACTAATAACACACTAGACATCTGTACTGTAATATGGAAATGCTACCATGATAGGAAAAGATTGTTCCGGTGATGCCTAGGTCGGGTTTTTAGGTAAAGTTACTGTAGCTCCGGAACTGACAAAACCTGTGCTATGCACGGTAACCCCTGCTTTGAGCCCGTGTTAGCCATGTGGAAGGCATTGATAGGGCTGTTCGAGGGGTGAGTTTAGGTTTTCTCAGATTCGGAGTAACAGTAGCTTGTAAATTTTCCTCCAAACCGTAAAAGCTCCTGAGGTCTCACCGAAGCGGTCCTGCACACGTATATTGAATGATGACTACATGAACATTAATTGAAAAAAAAATTGAATTAACATTGTGATTTTTATTTTTATTTTATTTTTGATACTTACAATCCCTGTTATGGTAAACTGGTTGGGGTAATGATTGAATATGGAAGCATGATCTTTTAATTGTTTGTTTTGATATTATTGTGATTATAATAATATTTACTTTCCTTAATTAGTTTCCTTTAATTGACCATTTGTTTGTGACTGTTATTTTACTCAGAATATTTTTGGTAAAAATATTAATCAGATTGTGCTTGATTAGTGCATTATTTTATTCTTTTTTTTTGGTAAGTCTAAATTGAGTTGATTGATTTTATTGCCTTATAATACTCTATTATCTCTACTATATAAGTAGAACCTTAGATATTCAAAAAAAAAGAAACACTCTTAATCCACACACAGAGACAATTTCTCTTCATACAAAAGACAAAATAATTCTAGCAACTCTTACAATTCCACATACACGCTTCCAATACTTTTACAAAAGGTTTCATACGCCCAAGAAAAAAAAATATTATTCTTTCTCTTGCTTGATCTCTTCTGATACACTTGCATATCACTTTGACCTACTTTGGGCTTCCATTGAGTTTACCCTGGTACAAAATCTCTTGACACAAGCATTGCTCGGAATCCTTGAGATTCTTGTGAACTTGATGTGTCAAGAATGGAGCGTGATTCTAAAAAAAAGATTTATTATTGATGTCCAACTTCTTCTTCTTGTTATTTATTCTCAAATATCATAATGTTTCTTGTAGTGTTTGTCTATGTTTTAACAGGATTTTTTAGCTTCTTTGGGATGAAGAGTCGTCTAGGGAGGGGATGAACTCGAAGAGCCAAAGAAGATTTAGTTCTTTATTTATTTTCTTTTATCATTGTAATTATGTTCCGCCTTGTAATAACTTAGTAAAGATGGGGTCTAGTAAAAAGGGGGAGGGGATTACGTGCTATATGTTCTCTCGATTTGAGAAATTAACGTAAGCAAATCTAACCTAGGATAAAATATACATATAATAATAATAATAATAATAACGAAATCACGGGAATAACATGTTTAACAATATTACTTTTCTGTGTTTTAACATATGTTAGATTTCATAGAAAATAGACGGCTTATATTTTAATTATTATTTTTTTCGTGTGTTATAGAATACCATGCCTATAGGAATAATTTTGTTTATATTTTCAAGTGTTATAGTATATTATAGAAAATAGATTGCTTATATTTTAAATATTTCATATAGAATATCATGCCTAGAGGAATAAACCGTCTATACTTTAAAATTCTCATAAAATCATAAAATTAAATTATTTATATTTTTGTGTGTTATAGAATGCCATGCCTATAGGAATAAATTGTTTAGATGTGTTATAGAAAGTATGCCTATAGGACTTAATAACATTTAATTTTCTTCAAGTATGATTATGAGAATCACGTCTATAAGATTTTTGCATAGTATATTTTTAAAACAATCTTTAGCATGATATTTGGTTTTGCATACACTTTTTTTTTTTTTAACCTTTCTTTCTCTATTTATTTTGAGGCTTACATGAAACCCTACGTGCTAATTTGTCTTGATTGTTTTTTATGTCGACGTGTGGTCCTATAGGAAGCCTAAGTTCCATTTCAGTCTAGACCCTTACCAAAATAGAAGTCCAATGCCTCTTGGACATTAAGATGGACGTTAGGGACTTTAGTACGCGTTAAAATTTTTCATTTTGTTTTAGTCCGCTTCTAAGTTAATTAACAAAATCAACCTAGGAGGGGTAGGGGTAAATAGGACCTCGGAAATGATGAAATATAACTCGTGCTTAAAAAGGACAAACCTTGGTTTTGTTCCTAGGCTTAAACAAGCCATGTGAAGCTAAATCCGAAAATAAAGCCGAGTAACTGATCCGAGTAAATAAATTACTTAATTTTCATCTCGTTTCATTTATTGTTTTTAATTAATTTGCTTATTTAATTTTGTCACCTAGAGTAATTTAGAATTAATAAAATAGAGACCTTACTTGTTATTTGCAACCCCCACATAAATATGAGACATGGTCGGGACCCGCATTTGCGGTCCTCGAAGGGTGCTTAACACCTTCCCCTCGAGGTAACTAGAACCCTTACCCGTTCTCTGGTTAAATTTGACTCTTAGGCTAGAATGGTGTCCTAATGCACCTTAATTCATTAGGTGGCGACTCTCTTTAGTCAAAAATTCCAAAAGAGTCGTTGTCACGACGTCGTCCAGGCTTCCATTTCTCCGCGAGGAAAAATAGGGCGCGACAGAATGGCGACTCTGCTGGGGATATTAAGTTCTAACCATTACGTGTCTATGTTTATGTGGGTTACACGCTTTCCTTAATTGTTTTACCTACCTTATTTGTTTACTATTATCGTTATTAATTTTTATCTTTTCTTACTAATGCATTTTCTTTTTCTTTTTCCCTTAATCCCCGCTAACTTCCTTTTCCTTTCCCTCTAACTCCTTTCCCCTCCCCTTTTATTTATTCATTATCGCTTTAAATTATCTGTTTAACACTGCTATAACTGCTAAATGTTACCGCTTTAAAATAACTGGCATTCCGTTCATAGATTCCCCCACTTGGGATCCTCTTTATTTTCTTTTAAGGTGATGTTGTGCCTTTGCACTTCTCCCGACCTCTTTCAAACCCAAATTTTAGAGAGTAAGCGCTTGCGT
Organism: Solanum rostratum; assembly: GCA_029948455.1. Classification (NCBI taxonomy): domain Eukaryota; kingdom Viridiplantae; phylum Streptophyta; class Magnoliopsida; order Solanales; family Solanaceae; genus Solanum; species Solanum rostratum. The sequence goes on along the minus strand of CM057047.1, from coordinate 50,207,527 downwards.
GGTGAATGGCGGATAGTCTTACTACTGTTGGACCACGTGCTTCTCATATAGGAATACCCAGTCTGTGTCCAACCCACTCTTTAGAAACTTAGGATAGAGCTACCCACCCAAAATTAAGATCATGCATGCATAAACCATAGTTAGTTTGGCCCCAAGAGGTCCAATCTACATAATAGTAGCCACCTTGTTAAGTCTAGAGGGTCCAATCACCCTCCAAGACGAAATACTGCATACTATGTGTCTATGTGATCACGATAATCAATTCAAGCCTAAAATACTGTTAAAAGGGAGTTTAGAACTTATTCTTAGATTTATATAGTCTAAGATTTATTTTCATTTGTTAGATTTTATATATATTCTACCATTTAAAGATTGTAATAGTTGTTATTAATAAAATAACTATTTTTTAATTATTATTCTATATTTCCTAAACACTAAACTCCAAATAACAAATTGAAGGCTTGAATTAGTTATCATGAATCATTTATGTATCGTCTTAGGCCTACCTCTGGCTCAACGAGGTTCCGTGCATTTAGGGCGTTTAATTTTCAAAAATCAATATGTTTATTTTTGTATTATATATTATTACGTTACTAACTTGATCTTTTTTTTCTTTCTTGTTTTGTTCCCTTTCTTTTTTATACGTTTTCCCCTCCCCAAGGTTGATTCGTGCCTATCGCTCTCAGTTGGAAGAAGTTTTCTGCTTTTATCTCGCTCTACAGCATGGAGAATAATAATAGTGCTATTGATACAATTGGTATGACAACTCAAAAGGACGGTTTGAATATTTCGAGAGAAGAGTATCCACCTGCACAAAATGAGATGATATCAAGGCTAGAACAAAAGATTAGAGAAATGCAGGAACAACTCTCTAATGCTCGCAATTTGAATCCATCGCTTATTGGAATAAATGCTACAACCATGCCTCAAACAACCTTTACGAATCCTCTCTTTTTACCCCATCCTACCTTATACCCTGAAAGTACTTCGAATCCCACGCTTCCCCAAAACAAGCAATATTCATATTACATATATCCTCCACAACACAAGCCTAATACATCACACATCACCTACTTAGCCCCACCAAATGCCTCACATTCCCAAGCTACTTCTCATGCTCAAAATATCGCACCAACGTCTATCACTACTATTTTAGAAAAACACAATTTTGTTTCTGTCGGACCCCATCAAAAGGACATATTAATACAAACAATGAAAAAGCGATTGGAGGAGTTGAGTAGTCGAGTGCAATATGTTGAAGGAGATAAGGAGATAGAAGAGTTAAGTTTTGAAAACTTGTGCATACATCCCGACATCAAGTTGCCTGAAGGATATAAACCTCCTAAATTTGAGATGTTCAATGGAACTGGAGATCCAAAGGCACATTTGAGAATATACTGTGATAAGTTAATCGGAGTCGGAAAAGATGAACGACTTCGAATGAAATTATTTGGGAGAAGTCTCACTGGAGAGGTGTTATCACGGTATATTGCACAAGATTCAAAGAAATGGCCAAAATGGACTGATATGGCCTCTGAATTCATGAAGAGGTTTGAATTTAATATTTTGAATGCTCCTGACTGGTTTTACCTTCAAAATTTAAAAAGAGAACCTACAGAATCATTTCGAGAATTTGCAATAAGATGGAGGTCTGAAGCTGCTAGGGTCCGACCTCCGATGGAGGAATCTCAAATGAAAGAATTCTTTATTCGCGCCCAAAAACCGCAGTACCATGAGAGAATGATGCTCATCGAAGATCATAAATTTTCTGATATTATCAAGTTGGGTGAAAAGATCGAAGAAGGCATAAAAAATGGTACTATAATAGATTTAGAGGCATTGCAAGCTAGTAGGGGAACTTCGCAACTTGGTGGAACCAATAAGAACAAAGTCGAGAAGGAAGTAAATGTTGTGGTTCGTCAAGCGGCTCCACCCCTACTCCAGCAACCTGCACCCATATATCAAGTCCCTCCACCTGCAGGTAATGAACGAAAGACTCATGGAAAATCGTCAAGGCGTCAACGATCCTTTCAATCTGCCAGATCGCGAGCCAATATGGAGAAATGTCTACCCAAGTAGTGTACTCCTTTGGCTGAACCCATAGATCAATTGTATGAAAGACTGAGGGTTGCCGGCTATATCTCTCCTGTTCCTGAAATAGTGATGAAGACACATTCTAAGTGGCTCAATCTCACCAAAATTTGTGCTTATCATTCGGGGATGAAGGGGCATACCACGGAAGAATGTCGAAATTTGAAAGATCAAATTCAAACATTGATTGACTCCAAGGCGATATATGTGAGAGATTCTTATCACGATCATAATTGATTTTTAATGACATTAATAAAGAGGAAGTCGAGTTGTCTCTCCTTCTCAAATTTTCAAGCACTTGGATGATTACTTCAAGTTTTCTCAATTGGTAGTGGTGATACACACTTGGGGCAAAATTATGCTTCTTTTGTGACTCCTTTTGATGTAATATGAACTAGAGTTGACCTGATTCCCGTCTAAGAGGGATACGTAGGCGCTCCTAGGGGGCTCGGTCACATCATAATAAAATTTTCTCTCTCTCTTTTGGAGAATAACTAGGGCAGAATTTTTGAGAAAATTCTCAAAAATTCTATTGGTAAGCATCTCCACATACTCGAGCTCGACATAACAACGAACTGGGGCAGAAATTTTTGAGAGGTCCTCAAAAATTTCATTAAAGGTTGCACATAAAGACATCCAGATTGAGTTCAAGCTCAAGAGCAACAAAGCTGTGGTGGAAAAGGAAAGCAAAAGATGAGTTGAGGCACGAATCAATCTCCCATTTTTTAAAACTTACAATTTTCTTTGAGTGCAGGAATTACAGGAACATATCTATTCGAGGCTAAGCACTGCCCCTCGGAAGTTGACTGGTTAAGCTCAACCATTCAAGAAGTTACCCGAGGCTAAGCACTGCCTTTCAGAAGTTGACTGGTTAAGCTCTACCATTCAAGAAGTTGCCCGAGGCTAAGCACTGCCCTTCGGAAGTCGATTGGTTAAGCTCTACCTTTCGAAAAGCCGCCCAAAGCTAAGCACTGTCCTTCGGAAGTCGATTGGTTAAGCTCTACCTTTCGAAAAGCTGCCCGAAGCTAAGCACTGTCATTCGGAAGTCGATTGGTTAAGCTCTACCTTTCGAAAAGGTGCCCGAAGCTAAGCACTGTCCTTTGGAAGTCGATTGGTTAAGCTCTAACCTTTCGAAAAGCTGCCTAAAGCTAATCACGTTCATTGGGAAGTCGATTGGTCAAGCTCTACCTTTCGAAAACCTGAGCACTGTTCTTTAAAAGTTGATTGGTTAAACTCTACCTTTCAAGAAGCCACACAGGGTCAAGCACCATCTTTTAAAAGCCGGATGGACTAAACATATTCCTCCTAAACAGATATGATTTCCTATCTCACTCATATTTTTAATTATGCTTGTAAATTAGAAAACTAACCATTTTTGTTTCTAGTTATATTAGAAATTGCAGGTATGGAACGCTTAAAAGTAAAAGATGGTTCAAAATGAGTCTCAACTCATACACGATTCCTTACTCCTACGAAATTGCTTTATCATAAGCTGTTCTCGCACTTTCATTTGCCACTTATACCGCCTTATACCTAATCCTCCCAATTCAAGCTATTTAAGTTCGATAGAATTACTTCTATCTTTAAGAATTTCATTCATTTCTAAATCGAGAACCGCACACAACCTGATTTTCGTACAACCAGAGATATGTAAGCGACGAGTTCTCGATCGTAATATTCTCGCAACCCGTTTTGTTCTATTCGGTCCCTCCGATAGTATTCCGTCAGTTGGAAAAAATCGGCTACTCCGTCAACTTTCTTTGCTCGACAATTCATCCTTCAGTCCCGAGCAAAGAAGGGGCAGCTGTTGACACCCAATTTTAACCGACCTGTAACCCATTTTTGGATCTTCATCTAAATATACTGACACTTTTTTAACTTTTAAAATAAATAAGTTTATTTGTAATTTTGTCGACATAACCACGTTTTTAAACAAAAATCAAAGTTTGTTTGTTACGAATTATTATTATATTTATTTTTGTCTTCAATATGACATTCATAATCCTTATAACTAATTTTTTTTTTACTTTCAATATTTTTAATATATTCACTACTATTGTTATTGTAATCATATTTTACCATGTTTAGTTTATTAAAAAAAAATATTTTAATATTTTTGTATAACTATTACATTACATATTTTCGTTACGCCAAAATTATTTTTTTTAAATATTGAATAGATTATTTTTTATTAGATGACAATTTGTTCAAATCATCCTAACTCATTCAATTCGTAGCCTCGTTTACCAGATTCGTGTTAATTCTAATCAAATCCTTACAATTTATTTCGATTCTAAACAAGTCTTATCAATTTGTAGCCTAAATTAAATCAATTGGTGGCTTTATTTTAAATGTCTAATTTTTTGATTGATATGACTTGATCCTAGCCGTTCATCACATTTGATCTAAGGACTTAGATTAATCCCCTATTTTGATATTTTTTTTACTCCAAAAACCCAAAAGATAATTTTTTTTCTTCCCAAAAAGAAATCCCTAAAAATTCCCTCTTCTCTCCCATTTCCCCTCTACAAGCTGCCATGGCAGCCCCCTTCCCTCTCCTCTCTCTCCTCCTCTCCCTCCTCCCTTAGCCGCCGCACTGCCACCACCCCGCGCGGCCTCTCCCTCTCCTCTCCCTTTCGCTGTCACCAACAGCAACATCACCCCCAAACACGTCACCAAACTAACCCCCAACATCGTCCAAAATCACCCCTGAAAACAGCCCCAAAACGTCCATTTTTTACCCCAAAAACAGCCCCCAAGCGCAGCCCCAAACTACCCCAAACGACACCCAAATCACCCCTGAAACAGCCCTCAAATCAGCCCCCAAAACCCCTCCGAAAATCCACAAAACCAGCAGAAAATCACCCCAAACGACACCCTAATCAGCCCCCAAACTGACCAAAAGCAGCCCCAAACGACCCTCTTTCTCCTTTGTTTGAAAACGCACCGGTGAAACGACTCTAAACCCGTCGGAGCTCCCCAAGAATCGAGCATGAGTCAGTGGCAAGTAATGCCGGCGAATTATTCCGGTCAAAGGTTAAATTGATTCAAAAATCTCTTGGGTTTCGATGCGTCTCAAATTCGATTTGATTTCACATTTTCTTTCTTATTTGAGATTATGTATATGTTGCGCAGATTAATCTCTCAAATTACTACATATCTGCTTTGCATGTTAATTTCTTGTTGATTTTTGTGACTGTTGAATTATTAGAAAATACTATTATTCTTGTCAATTAATTTTGGCTCGTTTTTCTTTTCCCAAATCAATTCCAGCATGTGGTGTATGATTGTGATTATGCGAATTCGTTCAAATCTTTTCCTTGTCTTTGATGATGCTTACGGGTTGTAGAAATTAGGATAATTGACATAGTTAATATTTTTGTGAATTATTATTATTATTATTATTATTATTATTATTATTATTATTATTATTATTATTATTATTATTATTATTATTATTATTATTATTATTATTATTATTATTATTATTATTATTATTATTATTGAATGATGACTACATGAACATTAATTGAAAAAAAAATTGAATTAACATTGTGATTTTTATTTTTATTTTATTTTTGATACTTACAATCCCTGTTATGGTAAACTGGTTGGGGTAATGATTGAATATGGAAGCATGATCTTTTAATTGTTTGTTTTGATATTATTGTGATTATAATAATATTGACTTTCCTTAATTAGTTTCCTTTAATTGACCATTTGTTTGTGACTGTTATTTTACTCAGAATATTTTTGGTAAAAATATTAATCAGATTGTGCTTGATTAGTGCATTATTTTATTCTTTTTTTTTGGTAAGTCTAAATTGAGTTGATTGATTTTATTGCCTTATAATACTCTATTATCTCTACTATATAAGTAGAACCTTAGATATTCAAAAAAAAAGAAACACTCTTAATCCACACACAGAGACAATTTCTCTTCATACAAAAGACAAAATAATTCTAGCAACTCTTACAATTCCACATACACGCTTCCAATACTTTTACAAAAGGTTTCATACGCCCAAGAAAAAAAAATATTATTCTTTCTCTTGCTTGATCTCTTCTGATACACTTGCATATCACTTTGACCTACTTTGGGCTTCCATTGAGTTTACCCTGGTACAAAATCTCTTGACACAAGCATTGCTCGGAATCCTTGAGATTCTTGTGAACTTGATGTGTCAAGAATGGAGCGTGATTCTAAAAAAAAGATTTATTATTGATGTCCAACTTCTTCTTCTTGTTATTTATTCTCAAATATCATAATGTTTCTTGTAGTGTTTGTCTATGTTTTAACAGGATTTTTTAGCTTCTTTGGGATGAAGAGTCGTCTAGGGAGGGGATGAACTCGAAGAGCCAAAGAAGATTTAGTTCTTTATTTATTTTCTTTTATCATTGTAATTATGTTCCGCCTTGTAATAACTTAGTAAAGATGGGGTCTAGTAAAAAGGGGGAGGGGATTACGTGCTATATGTTCTCTCGATTTGAGAAATTAACGTAAGCAAATCTAACCTAGGATAAAATATACATATAATAATAATAATAATAGTAATAACGAAATCACGGGAATAACATGTTTAACAATATTACTTTTCTGTGTTTTAACATATGTTAGATTTCATAGAAAATAGACGGCTTATATTTTAATTATTATTTTTTTTGTGTGTTATAGAATACCATGCCTATAGGAATAATTTTGTTTATATTTTCAAGTGTTATAGTATATTATAGAAAATAGATTGCTTATATTTTAAATATTTCATATAGAATATCATGCCTAGAGGAATAAACCGTCTATACTTTAAAATTCTCATAAAATCATAAAATTAAATTATTTATATTTTTGTGTGTTATAGAATGCCATGCCTATAGGAATAAATTGTTTAGATGTGTTATAGAAAGTATGCCTATAGGACTTAATAACATTTAATTTTCTTCAAGTATGATTATGAGAATCACGTCTATAAGATTTTTGCATAGTATATTTTTAAAACAATCTTTAGCATGATATTTGGTTTTGCATACACTTTTTTTTTTTTAACCTTTCTTTCTCTATTTATTTTGAGGCTTACATGAAACCCTACGTGCTAATTTGTCTTGATTGTTTTTTATGTCGACGTGTGGTCCTATAGGAAGCCTAAGTTCCATTTCAGTCTAGACCCTTATCAAAATAGAAGTCCAATGCCTCTTGGACATTAAGATGGACGTTAGGCACTTTAGTACGCGTTAAAATTTTTCATTTTGTTTTAGTCCGCTTCTAAGTTAATTAACAAAATCAACCTAGGAGGGGTAGGGGTAAATAGGACCTCGGAAATGATGAAATATAACTCGTGCTTAAAAAGGACAAACCTTGGTTTTGTTCCTAGGCTTAAACAAGCCATGTGAAGCTAAATCCGAAAATAAAGCCGAGTAACTGATCCGAGTAAATAAATTACTTAATTTTCATCTCGTTTCATTTATTGTTTTTAATTAATTTGCTTATTTAATTTTGTCACCTAGAGTAATTTAGAATTAATAAAATAGAGACCTTACTTGTTATTTGCAACCCCCACATAAATATGAGACACGGTCGGGACCCGCATTTGCGGACCTCGAAGGGTGCTTAACACCTTCCCCTCGAGGTAACTAGAACCCTTACCCGTTCTCTGGTTAAATTTGACTCTTAGGCTAGAATGGTGTCCTAATGCACCTCAAATCATTAGGTGGCGACTCCTCAATTTTCCAAAATCCCGAACGAGTCATTGCCACGACGTCGTCCAGGTTCCTATTTCTCCGCGAGGAAAAATACGGCGCGACACCTTTTTCAAAAAAGATCATTTATTTATTTTTTTTCTTATCTTCTTTCATACACGTATCTTCCCCCATTGAAGCTCCTCTTGGCCTCTATTGTTATCCCTACCTCTATCCACTATTTTTACTTTACTATTTCTTTAGTAAACCCCAAAATTCAACACCAATACTATATCATTAACGTCGATTCCGCTCTATATTATTGACAACAATTTCAAAAATCTAAACTTTCTTGAATTTTGAGTGACCCATTTTAACTTTTTAATATTTTTTATTCAAAAAATGTGAATCTATCAACTTTCTTATTTAACATTCATATTTCATATAAGTTGTGAAAAAAAAATGACTTCTAAAAAATTCTTTCTCACACAAAGTGGTGTTGTAGTGGTTCTTCTCTAAAGTTTTTTTTTTAAAAAAAAGTAGTGAAGGGTGAAAATAATGAAAAAAAAAGGAAGAAGAAAGAAGTGGGAGGTGGGGGCAGGGGCGCGGGTGGTGGTCGGGGAAGAGGAGGAGAAAGACTGAAAATGGCGAAGAAAAAGGAAGAAGGAAGAAGTGTGTGGGCAAAAGAGAGGAATAAAAATAGACCCATATTTTAAATTTTGAGTTTAGAAAATACATTTTAAATAATTAAATAGTGTTATGAAAGTATAAAGTAAAACAAGAATAAAGTAGGGGAGAAGCGAGAAGATTTCTTATTGCTCTCAAATAATATTCAAGTGTGTATTCAGATCTATATTACAATAAACTCTTTTATTTACAGGGAAAAAATTGACCTGGTCTCGAAGTAGAAAACTGACTTGGTATCCAAGTAGGATTCTTAACTCTTAAAGAACTCTACATAATAGACATTCACTATAAATTAAATATGTTTATAATAATCCCCCTTGAATGTCTATTTGCTAGATTATGTGCCTCGTCAAAAACTTACTAGATAAAACCTTGTGGGAAAAAAATTCTAGTGAAGGAAAAAGAGTACATATATCTAATAATACCCATTTTAGATGTCTTATTAAAAACCTTACAAGAAAAACCCAATGGGACAAAACCTTGTGAGGGAAAAAAAGTACATTGCGTATTAACTCCCCCAAATGAAAACAACAATCCAAGCACTTGAATCTTCGCATCTCAATCTTGTGTACCATCTTCTTGAAAGTTGTAGTTGGTAGAGACTTGCTGAACAAATTAGCCACATTGTCACTCGAACAAATCTGTTGCACATTTATATCACCATCCTTTTGGAGCTCATATGTACAGAAAAGTTTTTGTGAAAATGTGTTTTGTTCTATCTCTTTTTATAAATCCTCTTTTCTGGATCAAAGAGTTTTGCAAGTTCTTCACTTCAACTTCTTTAAGCAAACAGTCTATTGCCTTTTGAAAACTCTTCGAGAGTTGCAATTCAAGTTATCAACTTGCATAGTAATATGAAAGATTCTTGGTTAATTTAATTTATATGAAGATTATAAACAAGTTGTTCAAGAACTTATATGTGCTTCACGCATTTTAAATCCTTCAAATACTTTCAATCTTTCATATCAATTTTGTCTAGTGACAATATTCAATATTAAATGCATGACATTTTTCGATGTCTAGATTGCTAGTCAAACAAGCTTTGCATTTACCAAGATGTATCATTCCACTTGATAATTAGAGCATGCTTTAATATACTGTAGAATTTAGATCCTCGTAACCTTTTACAATATTGTGTTATATTGTATCAAAGATGTCATTGACAAAATATTTTTTTTGTCGATTTGCAATGCGATATAACTTGTTGAGATCTCATCACTTTATTATTTTCACGCAGCGAACCCTCTCCTGAGGTTTCATGAAGTGTTATGTTATAAGCTCTTCAAGACCACATTGCCTCTTAATTATGACCATTTTAATCATTCACTCTTTTCCTTTCAAAAATTATCTTATTTGGGATTAGTTGCATGTTCTATGCATGTCATAAACTGCTGCATCCTTCAAGGACATTCAATAAGAGCATTTGAACTCTTAGTTTCTTATTATCTTTCCCTTAAGTTAGACAAAATAACATATATTCCAATCTATCTTGGAAAATCCATCTTTTATGCATTATGATATATTTATTAATAATATACCGCATATTAAAATGATTAGATGGAAATTATATGATCCCTAATCATATATCAATTAAGGGGGATATATATTGGATTGACGCATATCTTTATCTACAATTTGTCATATTTCAGACCACGAAGTTTTGTTCTCATAAGCAATGATTGACCATTTACCTGAGGCATTTAGTGTCAATTAGCTTGGATATTTATCAAGATGAATTGTCTTGATCACGTATTCTGAAAGTTATGCTCTTCACTCAATTATCTTGCACAAACATCTTACGAATGTCAACCTGCAGGTTGACAATAAATGAACATGTGATCATCTTATGGATACATCCATTTATAATATCACATGACGGTGAACAGGCCCATATTCACCTTTTATACTTTCAGAATTTAGGAAATTCAGTCCCAACATTATTTGATCCAATCGACTTATCATGAGAACACACAATCTTGAAAAATCTTTTATTTCTTCAATATATGTCTAATAAGTGAACTCTAAGTTTACCACAACATATGCCTTTTGCTATTATAAATTTTTGATTTACTATTACATGAGCAGATTTCAAATTTATACTTGGAGTGTAATTTTCATATTTATTTCTTCTCAATTACTCTATTTCTCTTCCAAGGATGAGTCGTGATCCTATCACAATAAAGTGCATATTCATGTTGAGAATTTTTATGGAATACTATCACATTCACTTCAGAGAATGGATTTGTATCTGTAGCACTTATCAAAAAGTTCTCATTCTTCGAGAATGAAACACAATCATCTTAGCATATCAATTTATGATAGTTTAGTACCTCATTCCATATTCATATACATTATTCAATCATTTTTCTTCTTTCAGACATTATGCACTGCTATTACATTCACTTTAAGGAATGGAGCAATTTCAATGAAACATATTTAATGACTTTTCACCAAAAGCATACTATTTTGCTTTAGTCATTATTAAATCATTAATATAGTACATTGAGACTTGAACTCAATGTCTTATCCATATAAACGCGTCTTATGCCATAAATCGATGGGGCTTGAATCCAACATCTCATTATCGTGTCTTTGGATGTATGACCATTTTCAAGTGATCATCTTTCTTTTAGGTTTTTCCATAAAACAAGTGGATCTTTAACTGTGATATTCATATTTTCAAAATTTCATCAAGATGATGACACAAGAATATCATAACTTTAACACAATTTTATATGATGCTTTTATTTTCATTCTTAATGGTGTCTCCAAGACCCACAATATCCAACACCCATGAAGGGTAGTTTTTGCCCAAACTATGAAAGGCAACGAACTCAAGTTTCTCCAGATTAGTCATATCAATAAAGAAAAAATAAATTAATTAATTAATAATACATTAGCCTTCAAACTTAACCTTCATTCTTTAATACGAGAATCTCCTGTTGATAACGTGTTATGAAAGTATAAAGTAAAAGAAACAAAAGAAGGGGGAAGAGAGAAGATTTCTTATTGCTCTCGAATAATATTCAGGTGTGTATTCAAATCTATATTATAATGAAGGAAATCCTTATATTTATAGAAAAAAAATTGACTTGGTCTCCAAGTAGAAAACTGACTTGGTCTCCAAGTAGGATTCCTAACTCTTAAAGGAGTCTACATAATAGTCATTCACTAGAAATTAAATATGTTTATAACAAATAGTATAAATTAATTCTAAAAAAGTGTTAGAGTAAGAATGGTGAATAAACAAAAAGATTATATAAAATCAATGATGTGGCACTAATATGGTCATACATGGCTATGATATGACAGGTGAGAGTGGTGTTATGATCTCAAGGTGGTATTTAATTTATTTGAATGTTAATAGGTAGGGTATTTAAACCATTCCTATAGTTAAAGTGTTAAACTAAGCTTTGCTGCCAAGTTCAGAGTTTTTTTTAATGCTTTTTCTCTTTAAGTTACAACCATCCCCATCTACCATCCTCAACTCAACCACATCTATGCTATCGCGAGTTACAAAAATCAATTATTTTAATCATTATTCATTATTTGTAATCGTATCATTAATCACTGTCAATAATTATCACTATTAACTAATATTGTACAGTGCTATCGGTCATTATCATTTACTATTGTCATTAGCCATCAATATTATTTCAATACTAATTATCAGCCAACAACAACGATTAATTATTATTGGCAACCACTATACCATAATACTTATCTACAACCACCATTATCAGTCAGCATAATCTCAAATCAATACACACAATCACCATTGCCATCATCACCACCATCAATTGTCATATAAAGTTTTAAAAATATTTTGCTGATATAATATTAAATCAATTTAATATTTTATTTATATTTTATATTTGTTATTTTTAAACAAAGACAAATTGCATATATTTAAATGTTGAGAGAACAAACGATCTTAATTATTTAATATTCAAATCTTACTATAACATCTTAATATTCAGACATGCATTGATGTTTTAGTCTTAATAAAAATAAATGAGGCATACTCTAGCTTTCATTTATTTAACTAATTTGCTATTTCGCAATAGATTTTATTTTTAACACATTTTAAAATAATCAATTTATTCAGTACTTTATTTTTAATATTAATTATTTATTTTCGTAATATCAACTATTATAATAAAATACTCATACCAATTATTATTTTTAAATGTACAAAATCTAAAATAGATAAGAATTCACGGAGAGGATACTAAAACTCTAGTTTTCAAAAATAAAAAGCACTCAAATTGTTCATTTTATGTGGTCATGTTTTCTAATCTGCTTAAAATAAATTAACACATCTATAAATTTAAATTTGAGATTATCAAAAATACATATTAAAACCAGAAATTCCAAAGTAAATTTTTGATGGAAGATTCATCATCAATAAAAGTGTCGGTGCGATTATTTTGAAATAAATAAAAACAAAAGATATCACAAAGCTAAAGATATTTATTATGTGAGGTCCACTCAAGATTAGGTGTATATGCGCATAAGAAATTGATACTATGTGAACATAAATTATTTCGTGATAAAATTAGGAGAGAAGTATTAAAAAACACTCTTGAACTTGATACGAATTATTAATTTTATCCCTAAACTATTGATATGCTTAAAAACACCCATCAACTTGACGAGCTAAGCTTAAATACACCCTCGAACTTGGCATGAATTATTAGTTTCATCCCTAAACTATTGATAGGCTTAAAAACACCCTTCAACTTGGCAAACTGGGTTTAGATACACCTCTCTCATGCCACATGGCATAACAAGTGAGTACATTTTATTTAAAGCACATGAAAGGTTAAAAAAACACATCAACCTTAATTTTTTTAAGCCTATCAATAGTTTAAGGACGAAACTAATAATTCGTATCAAGTTCTAGAGTGTATTTAAGCTTACTTCGCCAAGCTAAAGGGTATTTTTAAGCCTATCAATACTTAGGGATGAAACTAATAATTGTCAAATTCGAGGGTGTATTTAAGCGTAGTTCGCCAAGTGGAGGGATGATTTTAAGCCTATTAATGATTTAGGGACGAAACTAATAATTTGTGCAAAGTTCAAAAATATTTTTAGTGCTTCTCTCTAAAATTATTGTCGAGGATACTTTTGTTTTGTTTCCTTCTATAATAACTTCTTGTTTTGCTTGAGAAAATTCTCTGACTAAATAAATTATGACATTTAAAATTATAATTAAAAAATTATAACCATATAGATAATAATTAATATATAAGATTGTTTATTCTAATAAAACATTCATCATTTCTTCAACGTCACGTTTGAAGTAGATTTTCGTTCATTAAAAATGAAATATTTATGTTTATGACTAAGCAAACAATGACAAATTCGAAGAAAAACAAGTTTACTTCTTCATTTAAAATGTGGAAAACGAAGTATTAGGTGTATATCGTGGTTGCAAAAGTATAGATAAGTATTAAAAATACTCTCAAACTTCACACAAAAAAATAACACTTACTAAGAAATATATAATTTATTAAATTATTTTTATTTAATGATATCTCTTAAAAATTAAATATTATAAAAGAAATGGAATATGAAAAATATAGTTGAGTAAACACATAATAAGTTTTATCTTAATTCTCGAAATGACATTTTATTTCAAAATATCTTTTATTAAAATAATAATGATTTTGAAACAAGAAAAATATTCGATGAATATAAATATCTTTAAAATTATATTTTCATTCAATATTCAATATGTACATTAAAATACGATTAATTGGAATTTACATAGGATCCCAAACGAGGGCAGCCGTCACTCCGTACCAATTATTTGACAATGATGTAAGATATTTAATTTGCTCACTAACCCTTTGGTGACTGTTTAAATGGTTGACGGGTAGGAAAATTGTAACTGTGGGATATTTCTTTTGTTTCATTATAAATTTTGAAGTTTTAGAATTTTTTTTTAAAAAAATAAAATTCTATAAATGAAAATAGAAAATTTCTCAAACTATATCAAACTTTGAAATCGAACTTATATATTTTTTTGGAGAAACTCTAGCTTAGTTTGACAAATGAGACGAAGGAAAATGAAAACAAAAGAAGGAAAATAATTTTCTTATTGGCCCACCAATATCTTTTGCTTTCCCTCTTCTTTATCCTTTTTGCGATTTTAAGTCGAGTAATTTGTTATTTTTTTTGTCATGTTATATTTTTTAAAAATTAAATTAATTTTTAAAATAAAAAATTTTAATATTTAAATTTATATTTAAAAAATTATAAATTATACTTCTTTTAATTAATATAATTAAAATAAATATATTTTAAAATATTAATCAAAACTCATATTATTTGATTTTAAGAAATATTACAAAGAAATGGGGAGGGGAGCATGATTTTAGTTTGAATAAATTTGTGAATAATAATTAGAGTCAGTGACAAACTCAAATTTGAACACTCTCATGGACCACACTCGCGCAAAATAGAACAAAAATACATGTTACTTGTTTTATATTTATTTTTTTATTAGCATAATTTTATTAGTATTCTAATTTTTAAATTAGAGTAAAATTTATTATTGAATAAAATTATATACTTATATTTTTCTTTTCTTTTAAATCATATATATGTATGTTATGTTGAAACTTGACCTAAGAGTATTATGTTAATTTTTTTTTATTTTTGAATTTAGAACTTATGTTATATTATCGATTTTATTTGTTTTAATAGTATTGACTTGATATTACATATTGCAACTCATTCATTTTATAATTAGACTTGATAGATTTCTTTTGTCAGATATTTTAATATACCAGTTTAGTGTATGTGTGTTGCATGCGTGTCACGTCAATACTATTAAATTCAATAATATAAATATTTGAAAATCCTTAATATTGTCATAAGAGTATACACTTTTTTTAATTATTCATTCGAATCCGCATTGAAGTCCATCAATTCAAATTCAGACCTGAAAAACCTCATTCAGGAATAATGCTCTCTATCAAGATTCTTTTTCATGACTAGCACACACAATTCTAAGTAAATGGAACAATAATGGATGACCCTAAACATATATTTAATTTAAATATAATGTAAATGATATATTTTATGAATAATTTGTATTTATTCGGGATCAAAATGATCATATTTTGTTTTATTTTGTTAAAAAGGTAAATTTGAAAAATATATTTCATTAACTAATTTTTAAAATACACTTTTTCACGATTATTTAAAAAAAATTGTCAAATAACATAATTTAAAAAATTGACACTTTGATTTTTCAGAAATATAAGAATAAAAAAATTAGTCTTTCAACTTCTTTGAGAGTAATAGTACTTTGAATTAAATAAGTTGTTATTCAAATAATAAAGGAAAAAAATCTAGAAGTGATTCATCTCATTGTACTTTAGAGTTAAAAGAACAAAACTTTAGATTCTCTTATTATTACAAATAATTAATAAAGTATTGTTCACCTTCATAAATGAACAAATAGTTGAATTTTTTGTCGATCAACTTAGACGAAAAAAATCTGTAACACCTGGTAAATTACCAAAATACCCCTAGGGAAGAGATGTGCGTAAAACGCGTCTTCCGATGCTCGGATTTAAAATTCGAGAGCGGATTCGTGATCAGCACTGAAAATGGAGAGGGAAGAGGGTCTCGATCGATTTTTAGAGCGATCGAGTCGAAAGATGATTTTTCGTTCCAAAATGAAAAATAGTGAGCCTGCGCGACAGAACCGCGTCGCGAACCTGTCGCGGAGCCACACTTATGTTTTTCTGTGATTTTTCGACGAAGTTGAATTTTCTGAAAATACACTGTCCGCGACAGGTCCGCGTCGCGGACTGTGTTATTTCAGGTCGGGAAAAATTCTTTTAAATTACGGAGGGCATTTTAGTCCATTCCTATTTATCCTAAACGTTCCCCTACGACCAATAAAGGTCGGTTTCTAAGAAAAGGGTTTCAAAAAAACCCATTCTAAAGCGTTCTTCCAAAGGTCACTAAAACTAGGGTTTGAAGGAAGTTGAGGTTGAGGAGATCAAGAGGAGGTTGTGCAAATTTGAGTTAGCAAAACTTTTCAGGTATGTAAGGCTAACCTAAAGCATGGGAATGTTCTCCCATATGCTCTTCTGAGTATTGAGTATTGTATCTTGACATGATGAGGTTAACGTGAAGAGTTTGAGGCATGTAAAATCTACGTTATTTTATGTATAAATAATTTTCCTACATGAATTGATGATCATCACTATTTTGTTTTACATCATAATTCATTTTCATGAGTGTATTTTAAAACCCTATAAATATGTGTTTTGGAAAGAGCATGCATAATGAAATTAGGGGACATGTCTAGAGCCTTGACGATGATGATGTTATAATGATGTTGATGAGAATGATGTTTTATGATGTCTTAGCATTGAGATTTAATTGCTAAATGAGTATCTTGAGTCTGATGTTGATGTTGATGTTATGAGGTGAGGTACTATGTCCCTTTGGGACCGATGTTGATGTTGAGGTTTTATACCTATGTTCCTATGGGACTGATGTTGATGTTGAGGTTTTATACTATGTCCCTCTGGGACCGATGTTGATGTTGAGGTATTATATCATGTCCTTATGTGACTGATGATGAGGTATTATGTCCCTATGGGACTGACGAGGTTGATGTTTTATGAGCATGTCGAGTTCTGGGAGGAGTATTGAGCACCGAAATGGGTAGAGAGTGAGTCCCACTCGAACCCCATTAACTACGTGGCCCGCGTAGGAAGAGAAGATTGAACCGCAATGCGGATGGCTCCTATCTTATCCCAAATGAGGACTGAGGTTTTTCTTATGGATCCACTGAGGTTATGTCCTTTACCCCGGGCAGGGTATTGGATGGATGTGGCAACGACATCGCTTCGTTGTATATCACCGGCTCATAGGTGATGGTTGTCGGTTAGAGAAACTCCCAGTTAGGTTCCAATTGATAGAACTCTGATGTTGATGTTGATGTGATGTTTGAGTCGAGTCCTTGAGTCGATGTGATGTTCCCTTAAGTCGATGTGATGTGAGTTGATGTTGAGGTTCCTTGAGATGAGCTTGATGTGACGTCGATGATTGATGAGAGGTTGATGAGTCAATTGTCTAATCTAATCTCTTGCCTTAGATAGACTTTTGATATCCTGATGGAGTATGATGTTGAGTTGATGTTTCTTTATGCTGTGTGCTTACCCTGTTATTCAGCTATTTTACATGCCAGTACATTCCACGTACTGATGCCATTTGGCGCTGCATCATTTCATGATGCAGATACAGGAGTTAGAGGACTTCAACAGGCGCACCGTTGAAGTCAAAGATTTTGAGTTCAGACTTTAGTGAGCCTCCTTGCTATCCGGAGGAGACCCTTCTATTTTATCTTTCCTTTATTGCATTGAGTCCGGTAGCCATGGCATGTCATGGCACCATTCTTAGACAGTTGAGTCAGGTTAGAGGCTTCATAGACATGATGTCGAGGTTGATGTGGATGTTTCCCTTATGAACTTTGTAGTACTTTACTTAGTTGATGTTGAGACTGATGTTTGGCCATTTGGCCCTTATCTGAGGTATTCTATTTATGATGTTTCTGCTATGTTGATGTTGAATGATGTCATGAGGCTAAGTGGTTTGCTCGGGGACTAGCAATAGTCTCTGAGTGTCGGCCACGTCTAGGGTACCCTCCCGGGGCGCGACAAACTTGGTATCAGAGCACAGAGTTCAAGAGTCCTAGGGAGTCTATGAAGCCGTGTCTAGTAGAGTCTTGTTTATGTGTATGTTGTGCACCACACTTCATAAACAGGATGCTACAGGGCATTTAGGAAATAGTTACCCTTCTTTGATGTTCTGAGTTCGTGCGATAGAGCTTGGCTCTATGAAACCCCCCTTTCTAATTCGTGCGTTACGCGTTTGCAGATAATGCCTCCAAAACACACTGCTGCCCAAAGAGATGCTTCAGTCCCTAACACTGAGAATCCCTTACCAGAGGCTCCTAATCAGCATGGGACAAGGAGACGGGGACGACCTGCTAGAGCTGCTGAGGCTCCACCAGCACCTCCTGTTCAGTCAGCCTCCACTTCGGAAGTAGACTTCAGGGTAGCTATTGCTATGTTCACCTAGTTAGTGGCCTCTCAGAGTAGCAGTCGCGGTCCCCAAGCCCCTAGCTCCATCTCCCAAGAGCCTGCAGCTGCAACCAGGCTCAGAGATTTCCTGAGGATGAACCCGCCGGTCTATACGGGGTCAAAGGTTGAGGAGGACCCATGAAACTTCATTGATGAGGTGCGTAAGATCTTGAGGCCTATGCATGAAAATGAGGTGGAGGGAGTCGAGCTGGTCTCTTATCAGCTTAAGGATGTTGCCAATGTCTGGTATAACCAGTGGGAGGATGGTAGGGCTGAGGATGCTGAGCCTGCTGAGTGGGAGGAGTTTGAGAGTGCTTTTCTCGATCACTTCTTTCCCCAAGAGTTGAGAGAGGCAAAGGTCGACGAGTTCGTGAATCTGAAGCAAGAGGGGTTGACGGTCAAAGAGTATAGCTTGAAGTTCATCCAGCTGTCTAGATATGCTCCAGAGATGGTCCTTAATATGAGGGCAAGAATGAGAAGATATGTGTCTGGGTTGGGCAGGCATGTGAAGAGGGAGTGTAAGGCAGCATTGCTGATTCCAGACATGGATATTGCTAGACTTATGGTCTATGCCCAACAGACTGAGAAGGACAAGAAGAGGTACAGAGAAGAGCAGCAGAAGAAGAAAGCCAAATCGGCAGGGCATGAGCCTAATCAGCAGAAACAAAATAAATATGATAGGACCTTCTTTCAAAAGAAGTCTTCGAGCCATGCACCTTCGATGGCGATTGCACCTGTTCAGCAAAACAGGTACGACCAGAGATCCTATGGTCATCAGAACTTCAAAGCACAGGGACCTCAGTCCCAAGCCAGTGTTGCTCAAGGTCCGAGGGAAAGGCCACCTTGTGGCAGATGTGGCAGGCTGCATCTTGGCGCGTACCGTGAGGGCACCAATAATTGCTTTACCTGTGGACAGCCTGACCATTTCCAGGGTGAGTGCCCTATGAGGAATCAGAGGTGGAGTGATAGAGGTAATAGAGCTCAGTCTTCTACAGCTCCCCCCGAGGGTAGACATCAGAAGGAACTACTGCAAATGCAGCAGGCGGGACGAATCGTCTGTATGTGATGGATAATCGACAGGATCAAGAGGTTGCTCCAGATGTTGTTACAGGTATGCTCCGAATCTTTTCTTATGATTATTATGCATTGCTTGACCGGGGTGCCACCTTATCTTTTGTGACGCCCTACGTGGCCAATAAGTTTGAGATTCTTTCTGAGTGTTTGCTTGAGCCTTACACTGTTTCGACTCCTACGGATGAGTCAATCCTGGCTAAGAGGATCTATAGAGACTGTATAGTGTCCATCTGTCATAGGGATACTTTGGCCAATTTGGTAGAGTTGGAGATGGTTGACTTTGATGTGATTCTTGGTATGGATTAGCTCCATGCTTGCCATGCATCCATAGATTGTAGGACTCGAGTTGTTAAATTTCAATTTCCTAATGAACCGGTCCTAGAGTGGAAGGGAGGTTATGTTGCACCCAAGGGTAAATTTATTTCTTACCTGAGGGCGAGGAGGTTAATCTCTAAGGGGTGTATCTATCACCTTGTATGAGTTAAATTTGATGATGTTGAGTCCCCTACTCTTAAGTCGGTCCCGATTGTGAATGAGTTCCCCGAGGTGTTCCCTGAGGATTTACCCGGAGTCCCTCCCGATAGGGAGATCAACTTCGGTATTGATGTACTTCCTGAGATGCAGCCAATTTCGATCCCACCATATAAGATGGCCCCTGCCGAGTTGAAAGAGTTGAAGGAGCAGTTGAAGGATCTGTTAGAAAAGGGTTTTATTAGACTCAGTGTTTCTCCTTGGGGTGCTCCCGTTCTGTTTGTACGAAAGAAGGATGGGTCTCTGAGAATGTGCATAGATTATAGGCAACTGAACAAGCTCACAGTCAAGATAAATATCCTCTTCCCAGGATAGATGACTTGTTTGACCAACTTCAGGGTGCCTCATGCTTTTTAAAGATAGACCTCAAATCGGGTTACCACCAGTTGAAGGTGAGAGAATGTGATATTCCAAAGACAACTTTCAGGACAAAATATGACCACTTTGAGTTCTTGGTCATGTCCTTTGGGTTGACGAATGCACCTGCAACTTTCATGGATTTGATGAATAGGGTGTTTAGGCCCTACCTTGATATGTTCGTGATCGTGTTTGTTGATGATATCTTGGTATATTCGAGGAAGAAGGAAGAACATGCTAAGCATCTTAGAGTTGTCCTTCAAACTCTTAAGGACCAGGAGTTGTATGCGAAATTCTCCAAATGTGAGTTTTGGCTCAAATCAGTGGCCTTCCTAGGCCATGTAGTTTCAGGTGATGGGATCCGAGTAGATGGTCAGAAGATTGAAGCGGTTGCCAGCTGGCCAAGACCGACCTCTCCAACTGACATAAGGAGTTTCTTGGGGTCGATAGGCTACTACCGCAAATTTGTTGAGGGATTTTCTTCTCTATCCGCCCCATTGACCAAACTGACCCAGAAAAAGGTCAAGTTTGAGTGGTCTAAGGAATGTGAGAAGAGCTTCCAAGAGTTAAAGACTAGGTTGACTACTGCACCTGTATTGACCTTGCCTGACGGGACAGAAGGTTTTGTAATATACTGTGATGCGTCAAGAGTTGGATTGGGATGTGTGTTAATGCAAAGAGGTAAAGTGGTGGCTTATGCTTCCAGACAGCTTAAAGTTCATGAGAAGAACTATCCGAACTATGATCTTGAGTTGGCGGCAGTGGTATTCACACTTAAAATCTGGCGCCACTACTTGTATGGAGTGCATGTGGACGTGTTTACGGATCACAAGAGCTTACAGTATGTCTTCAGTCAGAGAGCTCAACCTGCGACAGAGGAGGTGGTTGGAATTGCTCAAGGATTATGACATGAGCATCATGTACCACCCAGGTAAAGTTAATGTTGTTGCGGATGCTCTTAGCAGGTTGTCTATGGGTAGCACAACCCATGTTGAGGAATAGAAGCAGGAGTTAGTAAAGGAAGTGCATAGGTTGGCTCGATTGGGAGTCTAGCTTGAGGAGAACGACG
This sequence comes from Solanum rostratum, assembly GCA_029948455.1. Taxonomy (NCBI): domain Eukaryota; kingdom Viridiplantae; phylum Streptophyta; class Magnoliopsida; order Solanales; family Solanaceae; genus Solanum; species Solanum rostratum. The sequence goes on along the minus strand of CM057047.1, from coordinate 50,185,927 downwards.
AGGGAGGAATTAATGTTCAGAATGGGTGTACATCGTCCCTAGTGATTGAGGTAAAAGAGAAACAGGATCGAGATCCTATTATACTCCAATTGAAGGAGGATGTTCAGAAGCAAAAAGTGACGGTCTTCTCCAAAGGGGGGGATGGGATATTAAGGTACAAAAGTAGGCTATGTGTCCCTGATGTTGATGGTGTCCGAGAGAGGATTCTGGCTGAGGCCCATACACAAGATACTCCATTCATCCAGGCTCCACCAAGATGTATCACGACCTGAGAGAGGTCTATTGGTAGAGTGGAATGAAGCGGGATATCACGGAGTTTGTTTCAAGATGCCCAAATTGCCAACAAGTAAAAGTGGAGCATCAAAGGCCAATTGGCTTGGCCCAAAACTTTGAGATTTCAGAATGGAAGTGGGAGATGATTAACATGGATTTCATCACTGGCCTACCGAGATCCCGGAGGCAGCATGATTCAATATGGGTGATTGTGGACAGAATGACGAAGTCGGCATATTTCTAGCAGTCAAGACGACCAACACTGCAGAGGATTATGCCAAGATATATATCCAAGAGATTGTAAGGTTGCAAGGAGTTCCCTTGTCCATTATCTTGGACAGAGGAGCCTAATTTACTTCTCATTTCTGGAAGTCTTTCCAGAAAGGATTGGGTACCAAAGTGAATTTGAGCATTGCTTTTCATCCACAGACGGATGGTCAGGCAGAGCGCACTATTCAGACGGTAGAGGACATGTTGAGAGCATGTGTCCTTGATTTCAAAGGAAATTGGGATGATCATTTACCATTGATTGAATTCGCATATAACAATAGTTATCATGCGAGCATTCAAATGGCCCCTTATGAGGCCTTGTATGGGAGGAGATATAGATCACCCATTGGGTGGTTTGAAGTTGGAGAAGCTGAGTTGATTGGTCCTGACCTTGTCCACCAGTCCATGGAGAAGGTGAAGATTATTCGGGAGAGATTGAAGACTGCCCAAAGCCGTCAGAAATCTTACACAGATGTGAGAAGTGACCTAGAGTTTGAGGTGAGCGATTGGGTAAACCTGAAGGTATCACCCATGAAGGGTGTCATGAGGTTTGGAAAAAAGGAAAAATTAAGTCCTCGCTATATTGGTCTGTACCAAATTGTGCGAAGAATTGGGAAGGTCACCTACGAGCTAGAACTACCTTCCGAGTTAGATGGAATCCATCCGATGTTCCATATTTAGATGTTAAAGAAATGTTTGGGAGATCCTACCTTGGTAATTCCTGTGGAGAGCACGGGAGTCAAAGACAGTTTGTCCTATGAGGAAATCCTAGTCAAGATCCTTGATCGACAGCTTCGCAGACTAAGGAACAAAGAGATAGCCTCTGTTAAAGTCCTGTGGAGGAATTAATTTGTTGAGGAAGCCACATGGGAAGCTGAGGAGAAGATGAAAGCTAAATACCCACACCTGTTCGTGCTCGAGGTTGATGAAAGTGTTGAAGGTAACATTCTTACTTTCATGTAAATTGATGTTCCTACCATGATGCGATGTTTATAGTATTGATGTCTTAGTATATGTTAATATAGTCAATGAGAAGTTGAGGTGGTGATGTTACTGAGTGAGTATCGAGTGAGGCTTGAGTCTATTCGTGCCAAATTACCGTTCCTACTCATCATTCGAGAACGAATGATCCCAAATGGGAGATAATGTAACATCCGATAAATTACCAAAATACCCTAGGGAAGAGGTGTGCGTAAAACACGTCTTCCGATGCTCGGATTGAAAATCCGAGAGCGGATTTGTGATCACTCACGCGTCCTCCGATGCTCGAATTAAAAATCCGAGAGCGGATTCGTGATCAACACTGAAGATGGAGGGGGAAGAGGGTCTCGGTCGATTTTTAGAGCGATCAAATCGAAAGATAATTTTTCGTTCCAAAACGAAAAATAGTGAGCCTGCGCGACAGAACCGCGTCGTAAACTTGTCGCGGAGCCACACTTTTGTTTTTCTATGATTTTTTGACGGAGTTGAATTTTTCGAAAATACACTGTCCGCGATAGGTCCGCGTCGGGACTATGTTATTTCAGGTCGGGGAAAAATTCTTTTAAATTATGGAGGGCATTTTATTCCATTCCTGTTTATCCTAAACGTTCCCCTACGACCAATAAAGGTCGGTTTCTAAGAAAAGGGTTTCAAAAATACCCATTCTAAAGCATTCTTCCGAAGGTCACTAAAGCTAGGGTTTGAAGGAAGTTGAGGTTGAGGAGATCAAGAGGAGGTTGTGCAAATTCGAGTTAGCAAAACTTTCCAGGTATGTAAGGATAACCTAAAGCATGGGAATGTTCTCCCATGTGCCCTTTTGAGTATTGAGTATTGTATCTTGACATGATGAGGTCAATGTGAAGAGTTTGAGGCATGTAAAATCTACGTTATTTTATGTATAAATAATTTTGGCCAAATACATAAACAGACACCTAAACTTGTCCTCATTTTCCACTTAGACACTTAAACTAAGACAAGTTCCTAATAGACACCTCAACTGCTCAGATTTGATCCCATTAAACACTTTTATCCTACTTGGCACTCTCTATACTGTTTTTTTAATTTTTCAACCAAAAATAAATAGTTGTAGTCCAAAAAAATTTTTTTTTCATAAAAGTAGATTCTCAAAATTCTCCGCTACTTTTATGAAATTTTTTTTTTTTGGACCGCAACTATTTATTTTTGGCTGAAAAATTAAAAAAACAGTACCGGAGAGTGCCAATAGGATAAAAATGTTTAATGGGATCAAATCTGAGCAGTTGAGGTGTCTATTAGGAACTTGTCTTAGTTTAGGTGTCTAAGTGAAAAATGAGGACAAGTTTAGGTGTCTCTTTATGAGTTAAGCCAATAATTTTCCTACATGAATTGATGATCATCACTATTTTGTTTTACATCATAATTCATTTTCATGAGTGTATTTTAAAACCCTATAAATATTGTATTTTGGAAAGAGCATGCATAATGAAATTAGGGGACATGTCTAGAGCCTTGACGATGATGATGTTATGATGATGTAGATGAGAATGATGTTTTATGATGTCTTAGCATTGAGATTTAATTGCTAAATGAGTATCTTGAGTCTGATGTTGATGTTGATGTTATGAGGTGAGGTACTATGTCCCTATGGGACCGATGTTGATGTTGAGGTTTTATACCTATGCCCCTATGGGACTGATGTTGATGTTGAGGTTTTATACTATGTCCCTCTGGGACCGATGTTGATGTTGAGGTATTATATCATGTCCTTATGTGACTGATGATGAGGTATTATGTCCTTATGGGACTGACGAGGTTGATGTTTTATGAGCATGTCGAGTTCTGGGAGGAGTATTGAGCACCGAAATGGGTAGAGAGTGAGTCTCACTCGAACCCATTAACTACGTGGCCCGCGTAGGAAGAGAGGATTGAACCACAATGCGGATGGCTCCTATCTTATCCCAAATGAGGACTGAGGTTTTTCTTGTGGATCCGCTGAAGTTATGTCCTTTACCCCGGGCAGGGTATTGGATGGATGTGGCAACGGCCTCGCTTCGTTGTATCATCACCGGCTCATAGGTGATGGTTGTCGGTTAGAGAAACTCCCAGTTAGGTTCCAATTGATAGAACTCTGATGTTGATGTTGATGTGATGTTTGAGTCGAGTCCTTGAGTCGATATGATGTTCCCTTGAGTCGATGTGATGTTCCTTTGATGTGAGTTGATGTTGAGGTTCCTTGAGATGAGCTTGATGTGACGTCGATGATTGATGAGAGGTTGATGAGTCAATTGTCTAATCTAATCTCTTACCTTAGATAGACTTTTGATATCCTGATGGAGTATGATGTTGAGTTGATGTTTCTTTATGTTGTGTGCTTACCCTGTTATTCAGCTATTTTACATGCCAGTACATTCCACGCACTGACGTCATTTGGCGCTGCATCGTTTCATGATGCAGATACAGGAGTCAGAGGACTTCAACAGGCGCACCGTTGAGGTCAAAGATTTCGAGTTCAGACTTTAGTGAGCCTCCTTGCTATCCGGAGGAGACCCTTCTATTTTATGTTTCCTTTATTGCATTGAGTCCGGTAGCCATGGCATGTGATGGCACCATTCTTAGATAGTTGAGTCAGGTTAGAGGCTTCGTAGACATGATGTCGAGGTTGATGTGGATGTTTCCCTTATGAACTGAGTAGTACTTTACTTAATTAGTTGATGTTGAGACAGATGTTTGGCCATTTGGCCCTTATCTGAGGTATTCTATTCATGATGTTTCCGCTATGTTGATGTTGAATGATGTGATGAGGCTAAGTGGTTCATTAGGGGACTAGCAATAGTCTCTGAGTGCCGGACACGTCTAGGATACCCTCCCGGGGCGTGATAAAATCTGCGAATAAAGATCGATTGATTATGAAGTATTGAAAATACAGATAACTTTCATAAGTAAAAGAAAAAAGATAATAAAGCTATCCAGTCCAACTTTTTACCAGCCATATCTTTGTTGAGACGCCTAAAATCTCCTTAATACTTTTAATTTTACTATATATTTTTGAATTCCTTAATTATTAGTTCTACCTAATATCTTATGCTCTACATTTTTCTATTACCATATACTTTAGGATTCCTTAATTTTAAATATTATAGGAAAATGAAATAATAGTTTGAGAAGACAACTGTAAATGACAGTTTTATTTGTTGTATTATGTGTGTATCATATTAATTAATAACAAATATACATGTACATATAAAAAATTAGTAAATTGATGTGTACACAATATATTATTAAATATAAAACTTTTTAAAACTAACATTAAAAAAAATGATCATGGTAAAACGAAAAAATGACAGCTGGAAGTTGCACCAAAAGAAAATTGAAAGTCATCTGCCAAGAGTCTTTACATTGTACTTAATATATAAACACTGATATACTTAACTCAGAGTTAACTATTTCATCTAACTTGACTTTTGTAAATAATTTTGTTAAATAAAAAAACTAAAGGAGAATGACATTTCTTAAAACAACAACAACAACATACCGCAGTGGAATCCCACACAGTAGGGTCTGGAGAGGGTAAAATATAAGCGTATTTTACCACTACCTCATAGAGATAAATATGTTATTTTTGGAAAACCCTCGTTTTATTAGAAAATAAATGATCTAGATAGATAAATACAAAATATGACAACATGAAAAAAGTTAAACAGCGACCGAGATGTATAGAGGTAAAAATTTCAAAAGAAAAATACTACAAATTATACGTAAAATAACGATAAATTAGGATTTTCTTTAGCGGCGGCAAGATTTCTTGATTCAAATAAGGAAGAAGCAGAAGTCTATCAAATAAGGAGTTAGAAGTCATTATTTGATCACTTCTTTCCATATATTTTAGAAGTTAACATTATAAATATAATTAAATAACAATTTAAAGAAAATTGGTGAAAAGACGATTTATCTAAAGCATAGTTTTTTAATGAAAGGAAAAAAATTCTATCTCAATCTCTTTGTTTACCGATAGAAAATTTGGATTAGCACAATTGATGCGTCAATTTATTAAGTAATAAACTTTTCCTTGTTGCAATTTTTCGTTTCACTTTAGAACATGATCGTGAAAAAGTGTAGCATTAACTCTTGTGTCCTGTTAAAAAATTTAATCGTTAATGACTAAAATATATATATGTAATGTTAAAGTATAAAAATGAATAAGTATAAAAACTATTACCTCTTCGTCAACAAACGTTAAAGTTTTTCAAGTCCTTCTCAAAATTCATTGGAAGATTGTCTAAAATAAATTATTGACAAAAATAATAATAAGAACAATATACAAATTTTTGTAGAAAATCGTTAGATCAAGAAGTATTACCTTGCTCGAGATATTACTAACTTGAATAGATGAAACTTGTGAATAGATGGAGATGTTAGTTACAAAATAAGAGAAATCTTTAGATAACGGAATTTTATTAGACTCGGCTAACTAAACTAAGGTCATAATATAATTAAAATGAAACAAGCAAAACTGACATAACAATCAATATTATTTGCTCTAAATTCAAAAAGTGAAAAAGAAAGGGAAAATAATATGAAACAAAGAAAGTGAGCATGTACTATAAGTAACCCTGAGAATCAAATTGAAGTTCGAGAAAAAACGTAAAATTAAAAGATGCAAGCTGAATTGTTGATTGTTGAATGATTGATGAATCAAAAGTTGAAATTGAAGTGTTTTTATAGGTTAGAGAAGTCATAAATCAAAAAGGAAAGAAAAATAATATTTTGTTATATTTAGGACAAAATTTTTCACCATATAATTAGGATTCATGGTGAAATTAGAACAACTTTTATTGAAATAGTAATCATAAAGGAAAACAATTGATAAACTAATTAATTATAAAAAAATTTAACAAACCATTAACTATGATAAACTATTTTCAAACATTAATACCTGCTCCCTTTTTTATTTATTTTTTAATTATTATTTGAAAAAATCAATCTCTCGTTTTCCCCTTAAAAAAAATTCTTTTAACCAAAACCCTTCTATACGTTTTCCCTTAAAATAAGAAAAACTTTTGATAATAATAATACTTTTCTCTTATAAAAATATTCTCCTTACAGAACCATTTACTATACAAAAATAATTGTATAGTAAATTTGAATTCTCCTTTTCCTTTAAAAAAAAAAAAGAAAAGGAAAACTTGTTTTAACCAAAGCTCTTCCCGTTATTTGCATTTTGCCATTCTCCCTTACAAAAATAAAATAAAATAAAAAATTAACCAAAACTCATTAATATGTTTTCCCTTTTCCCTTAAAAGAAAAAACCTTTTGCTAATTATTATTTCAAAGTTTTCATTAATATATTTCCCCTTTTCCCTTTTAAAAAAAAGCTTTTGATAATTATTAGTCAAAAAAAAAATTCTCCAGGTAGGAATTTAATCATAATAAAAAAATCTTTTCATCTAATTTTTATTATATTTATTTATACTAAATATTTAAATCATCAAAATATTGATATAATAATTTTAAAATGTTGAAAAGATGATTTTATCTAAATTAGAGTCTTTTAATGAAGGACAAAAAGTTTAATTAACATTTCCAAGGACCTTCACACTTTAAATATAATATAGATAGATATAGATTTATGATATTAATACTTTTGTCAAACATGTAATTCATGATGTTCATACACATCTTATATTTTTAGTTCTTATTATTAATTTAATTAAAAGATAAGTCAAGTATTTTTTTTATAATACATTACTTAACAACATATGTTTATTAATCATTATATATATAAAGTATTTAATATTATTTATAAAGATTCCTATTTATTTAATATAAATTATTATTCAGATAATTAATTTTTATTTTAAAATTTGAATATAACTTTACTGCACTTGTATAATTAAATATTACATTTATATTTATATGATGATAAATAAATAAATCATTATAGTTATGAGTTTCAGAATTATGAGGTGAGTTTGGAAAAGAAAATATGAAATTTGAGGTAGGATTTATTGGGTGTCAGGTGCATGAAAGGTGTTAATAGAGAAAGACAAGAGATGTGATGTGATGTTTGAGGGGATTCCCATCTTTCACTAAACAAAAATCTTCTTATGAATAAAAATAAAATTGAAAGGATAAAGACGCACACCTCCAATAACTCACAAAGTATACAATTTGCGCTGTCAAATCTTTTTCATTCTCTTATTTTATCCTTACCAAAAAAAAAAGATTTTTCTCTACAATGTTGTCAACGGTTTACCCAATTCTTTTGCTCTTTCGCCTACAAACTCATATTTAGTAGCGGGTAAGAATTTTTGAAAATTTATTATTCCCTCTATTTCATATTAATTGAATTTGTGAGATAATACATACATATTAACAAAAATATTCAAGAATATAATTTGAATCATAATTTTTACTATTATTTTTTTGTAAAATCATAAATATAACTCTGTAAGTAGTGTAACTTATCTCTTAAAAAGTATAACACTTCAATAAATGTAAAGACTAATATGAAAAGAATTTCAAACATCCATTTTGAATTTTGAATGATGAAAAAAAATCTATAAAATTTACTTAATATGAAATAAAGAGAGTCTGTTTCTCAAGTTCCTATAACTATATTGAAAAATCTATCAAAGATACAACAATTTATAATTGGGAACCCATAACTAAAATTCATGATCGATTCCACTACGATGCAAAAATTTGCTGAATTGTTTTTGAAGCACACATTATAGATTCGATTCTCATGGAGATTATAGATGGGAATCCGTAAATATTGTTTACTTGTGGTTTTCCATGAGAAAAAAGGAAAGCCAGAAGTAGTAAAAATACTTTTGAAGTTGTGTAAATTATTAACTTTGTTTTTGAACTATCGACAGTTTAAAAAAAATTCCTCTACTTAATTACTCAAACTCAAATACACTCGTAATCTGTCACATGTCATATCAAATGATCTTAAAACCTTGTAGGAGCGTGACACTCATAATAAGAAGCAACAAGAAGTGTTAAAAACACTCACAAATTTGATAGAAATTATTAGTTTCGTCTCCAAATTATTGTCAGTTCTAAAATTACCCTTCTACTTGACTAACACAATTTTAAAACACCCTTTCTTGCCACATGTCATTGCAAATGATCTCAATTCTTTAAAAAATAATTGAGGGAATCTGATAATGTTCTCATAAAGAAGTAGTACATAAAAATATAAATAAATTATATTTTTTGTGCATTTTTGCGTAAGAAAAATAGTCACGGATATTTGTCGAATTATTTTTTTAAAAATTTATTGAATAACCTATGAAGTCCGTTGAATTTTTTCTGTCGACTTTTTATCATTCTTTTAGCAGTGTATATACAAGTATAAAATTGTATCTTATAACTAGGGGTACTACACATGATTTTTCAAGTACAAAATTAAATGGGTGTTTGGACTAACTTATTATTTTGACTTTTAAGTATTTTTTAAGTTTTGAAAGTGTTTGGATAATATAAAAAAATTCTTTTAAGTAATTTCTTAAAGTTGAAAAACCAAAAAAGAAAAAGCCAAAAGTTTGGAGTTCCCAACTTATGACTTTTGAATTGTAATATATAAAAGTCAATCCAAACACTTCCTAAATAATTTGTGTCAGATTTTTAAATCTATAAACCAAATCAAACTAATAAAACTCAATTTTTTTAACCTCGAATCTTTTTTCAATTTTCTCACTTTTTTTTGAGCTTTTCTATAAAATATCATACAAACATATAATTAACTTGTTGATATGAGGGCAAAAATACATATTTTTAGTCATTATTTACCTTATATTTAATACTTTTATTTATCTTTTTTGAGCATAAATTTTATGAATTATGTTAAATAATGTATTTTATTTGTAGGATTAAATTAACGAAAAAATAAAGAGATTTGAATCTCAAACAAATTAAAAAAGAAAAATTACGGAAGCAAATTCAAGCAGACAACTTAATAGAATAAATTGAATATAATAATATATATTATTATATACCTACCATTGTTTGGATAAATTGCAATTCAGTTGCAAATGGGAAGGAGGCTGCCTCGTGGCAGCACTCAATGTGAAGACGTTGTGCAACTGGCGTGAAGGCCGAATTTCTTTTGGTTTGAGTTTTTCAATTTATTTTAAACTTAAATACTTTATTTGGGAATTTATTTTCACATCTATAAATATTTCATAAAATTAAATTTTACATAACTTTTCACCTAGAGAGAAATTGAAGCCACCGTGGACGTCGGAGAATTTTAATTTCATCTTTTCTTCTCCATTATTATTTATTTTTACATTTATCTTTGAATGATTTGTGATAATTTCTTCATGTCTATGTGGAGTTAAACTTCTCGTTCTAAGATTATGGTAGCTAATAAGATGATTCTTTAGGCATTATTAATTCAAAATATTTATTTATCATATTTGTTGTTCCTATATTGTTTTTATCTATACTTCATAGTCCGGCCAACTAAAGGATAAATTAGTTGTTTATTCTAGATTCGAAAGATGTTGGAATGAATAAAACACAGTAATAAGGAGCTTGTTCGAGGAGGAAACTAGATTGATTCGTGTAATGGAGACCCGTGACAACTACCATTACACCTCACTTGGTTCAAACAAACTAACACATGAAATACAAAATTTTTACAATCCAATACTAATTCCAATTAGACAATAACACTTATATACATATTATCTATAAAAGGAGTAAATATATATTCGCGTTAAAACAACACACCTATACATCGATGGATTTAGAGCTAATAATATTTTTTCTCTCTTTCATAAATATTATCCCATAATTTATCTGTTTGTTGATTGATAATTTGTCTGCACTTTTATTGACTTCAATTTTTGCTTATATTATGCATGTTTGAAGGGAATATACGTGTCTACTTAAAAATTGAAGAAGCTATAGCCCCTACCTAAAGGAACTATAAATTGGTATTCAATATAAATTATAAGTACAAGTATATGACCTAAGTTATTGAAAGTACTATGTTCGTTCTTTTACTAAGATATTTTTCTTTTTGAACACTAGAAGAATATAGAATTATCAACATGGGTAATGGTGCAGTGGTGAGACTGCTCCATTCTTAATCAACGGTCTGGGATTCGAGCCTTGGGAATGGAGAAAATTCTATTAGGAACTCTACCCCTAAATGAATCCTACAGTGTGCAATTCAAATTTAGGCGATACTCCAATGCCGACATTGGATTCAAAAAAAGGCATATATAGAATCAAAAGTATATTTAATTATTTTGTCTACTGAAAAATAACATATTTATAAAGTTGATATAGTAACATTTACATAATTATTTATAGCTGCGTACTCAATAATGTAAGTTAAACATGTAATAATTTATTTATTTTTTTATTAATTAACACGATACATACGTGCAAAACATATACTCTAAACTAGTTCATCAGATAGTGAAACTCGATCAATATTTCAAATCAAGCAAATAAGCAGTTACAAGTACTGCATGCATGTATGCAATGAGTCCACACAATACATATAAACATCATTCAAGCCAACCAGTTAAATTATTATTTCAATAATAGAATCATCATTAGATCAAATTCTTCAAAGATGGGCTCAACATTACTATTCAATTTTCTTAATAAATGATTTAGCATCATCAATCATGATACACAACAATGAGTCAATATTTTCATTAAAACTCCCAACAATTGAGTCAATGCTATAGGCAAAATTCTTCAACAATTGAATCAATATCAACATCAAGATTCATCAATAATTGAATCACGTTATTATCAATATTCATCGACAACGGGGGTAACAATATCAAATAATTTTCTCGATACTTGAGTTAATACCATCAATCAGTGATTCTCATTGGTCAAATCAACATCAACAATCATGTTTTTCAAAAACAACTCCAGTTGTCAGATGCAGTCGCATAGTCATTTTATTACTTCATCTTAATTTATTAAATTATTTAACAAATAATTCAAGCCACATCCATATTTTTATCACTCCAACACACAACAAAGGAATTACAAGGTTCAATAATCTCAATGGAGATTTAAAAATCCACTTGCCTCAGACAATTCAAGTAATCACTCCAACACTTAAACTTTTCCTCTTCGTTGAATTTTAATTCAACAAAATCTATTCAAGTATGAATTTGCCATAAAATTACGACAATGACATAATAATTTCATCAACTTTGAAAATTAAAATCAAAATAAGTCAAAATCTTTCTCAAAAAATTGTAACTTAACACAAAATCATGATACCCAAAGGATTTGAAAATCACTAATTAAAACCATTTAAAAAATGAGGTTGAAATTAATTAGCAATTCTCAATTCATCAGCAATTCATGTTCATGGAAGAGACTTCACAATTTAAAATTCAAAACCAGGAATAGAGATTGAAATCATGAAATAATCAATGCGTACTGAAGCTTGAAAGCCAAAATCAGTTCCTCGATGAATTATACTTGAAAAATCACTTTAAAATCACCTTCCATGATCTTCCAAAGTTCAAAATATCAAATGAAGAGAACTTTTCAGAAATAGTATAAAAAACAAATCTCAGATATTGTAAAAACAACTAAGGCCACTTAAATGACACCTCACCAATAGGCAGGCATCGCAATCGCGGCGCCAGAGTCGCTATTGCGACACCCAGCCACAAAAGCAAATTCCCCATCCCACTGGTCCCTCGTGAAAGTGAAGGGGGTCTCACTTAAGTGATGGTCGCAAAAGTGCTCCCTCGGGCGATCGTAGGACTTGCAATAGAAAAACCATCAACACATAAATCTGCTTAACACCAAACAATCAAAACAATTCTCGAGATCCATTTAAAACTCCGAATACACAAACTTCATATGCAACCTACTATATTCAATGTTTCAGACTCAACGGAATCGTTAGAAATCAAATCTAACGTCTCCTTGACCAGAAATCTGATTAGCCACAATTAAAACAACTTAAGGCATCAAAAATATTAAAACACTCTCGAGACATCCAAAAATTATATCAAAGACCATTCTATAGATAAAATCACCCCATGAATCTAACAAAATTGATGAAAATCTAATTCGAGCATCCGCACTCAAAATGTTAACTAAAGTCAAACCTTTATTAAATTTTTAACTCAAACTTCAACTTAAGATCTCAAATTCACAATATAACCCCAAATCTGATTTCGACAATTCTCTTAAATGAATTTTCATATTTTGAGACCGATGGAATCAACATAATTGTATTCCGAGACTCAAAACTCCAAAAGACTTCAAAATCAAAATTGAGTAATTAAGCCTTTAGAATTCAAAACTTACCAAGAATCTCAACTTTTAATAACATTTTCAAAATCAATCTCACAAACTGATCGAACGAGACTCGAGATGACTATCAGAAGGCAAATACCTGAAACCTAAAAAAGATGGAGTAATGGTCTAGTATATCAGATTTGTCCTCCCAAGTCGCCTCTTCCACGGGTCGATGCCGCATTGAAATTTCACCAAAACTATGTCCTTGTTCCTAAGCTTATGGAGCTGCCAGTCAAGAATAACTACCGGCTTCTCTTCATAGGCCAGATCTGGGCTCAACTCCACTAAATTGAAGGAAATGATATGTATTGGTGAAGCATAGAAATATAGAATACGGGTGTACAATTGATAAATTAGGTGGCAAAGCTAACTCATAGGCCACTTCGCCAACCCTCCTTAAAATCTCTTAAAATGGATCGATGAACCTCGGCTAAGCTTACCTTTTTTCTCAAATCTCATCACGTCCTTCGTGGGCGACACCCTCAGGCACACACATTAATCACCCTTTATGAACTCGAAGAGTCAAATTGTTCTATCAACATAACTCTTTTGGCGACTTTGAGCTATCAACAATCAACTCTGAATCAGTTGTACCTGCTCTATGGCATCTCTAGGAAAATCAGCGTCAAAGGTATCCACTGCAACTGAATCAAACCATCTAATAGGTAATCTACACCTCCAGCCATACAAAGACTCAAAAAGAACCATCTAAATGCTAGAATGACATCCTTTGTTTAGGCAAACTCAACTAGAAGCAAATGTTGATCCTATTTGGCACCAAAATTAATCACACATGTCAGAAGTATATCCTCTCACGGTTAAGAGTCCTCTTAGACTGACCATCAGTCTGAGGGTAAAAAACTATACTCATATCCAACTGAGTACCCAACCCATGCTATAATTCCTCCCAGAAGTGAAAAGTGAACAATGAACCCCGATAAAAAATAATAAAATGATTGTTTTTAGTCAACCAATCAATAACAATCCAAATGGAGTCATATCCACCACTACCCACCATAGAATCTATAGTAATCCATGCCCACTTCCACATAGAGACAGGTATCTTCTGAAACTTATCATCGAGCCTTTGGTGCTCACACTTAACCAATGAAATAATAAGCAGTTAGACACAAATTTGGAGATATCTTTCTTGATACTGAACCATCAATAGTGCTGAGTTAGGTCATGATACATAATTATTATGATTGGCAGATTAAAGTAGAAATTTCAAACAAAATGCGGATCAACTTGGCTTGATTTGTGCCATTCAAAATCCAGTTTGCTAAATGCAACTCACTGATTGACTTTTGGGGAAATAAAAGGGACATATAATGTAATATAGAATTAAAAGATGAAAAGCTAAATTAGTGCTATTTCAGAGAATAATAGAAATAGAGAAGAGAAAAACTAAATGATTGACAATTGAAAATGAAGCGGCTGTAACCTACCCTTGTCTTTTTATTTTTTTAGCTCAAAGTTTAAGTATTTCCAATATCAAGTGAATACCTGACTCTGAAAAAAACAAGAGAATGACTGATTTGTTGTATAAGTCGATGCCTCTCATTGCTAATTTAATGCCACAAGAATCACACAAAGATTATAGGTGCTCTACTTCTTACTATTTATAAGTTCTACAACACAACAAATAAAAAGCCCCTGGATATTCAATTCAATTTAAACTCTTCATGAATAGAAATTTTCTATGCCATATTTTTTTCTATTAGACAAAGTGAGAGCCGATGTATGTTTAGAAGAAGAGAGGATGTTTCTAGGTCCACAAAAAAATTAGTTCAACAACTCAACTTTGTTAACAAAGTATACCTCCACAAATAGGTGGAAATGGAAGAACTTGAGAAGAGATGGAAACGTAAAGTCTTTTTTCGGCGGAAAACAGAAAAAAAATTGAATTGGATATGGAGAGAATTTTGAATGACAAATTTGAAAAGAATTCTGAAGTAAGCAGCTTATTTTAACAAAGAGTTTAAGGTATCATTCAACTTCAACAACCACAAAAGAAATAAATTTTTTAAAGAGAAGTAGTAGAAGATGAAAGTGAAGAAACAACATAATATTAAGGGGAGCACACCTGAATTTGGAAGGCAGTCGAAAGGATGAGTATTTCTGAGGAAGAGAGAATGAATTTGATTGAGGGTTCGGAAGAGGAAATAAAGAGATCTGGAACACACCACTTCATGCTTTGCATCATTTATTTTACCCCTATTTAATCACTATATTTACACTTTCACCTTTCTATATAATACAGATTATTTTTATTTTCTAAAAATACCACACTTTTTGTTAGGACTAGTACTACAGTTGCTAAAACTATGATACCCTAAATTCACAATAGTTCTTAGTTTTTCAAAAAACAAAATAAAAAATGACGCCCAAAAATCAATTCTAAAAATAAGGCAGCTTTACTCACCACAGTTTTTATATGTTAAAAAACTCATGATCATTTTTAACTTTTTTAAAATACAGACAAAGACCAAAGTTATTCATACTCACATAGCAAAATTTTTTAATAGATTAAAAAGTATTTTATAGCAAAAATTTTATATAGATTAAAAAGTATTTTAATACATTTGTTAGGTATATTTTTAGTTTTACATCATAATTTTTTTTTGAAATTTGCATCAAATTAAAATAGGACCGAGTATATTTTATTAAAAAGAAAGTGTTAGACACTACAATTTTATTTTTATATGTTTGTGTGATTAAAATTAAAATGCATGTAAAAGAAAATAAAAAGCACGCGCTGCAGTGGCGTTGGTAAGAAGAAGGGCAAACCCTAAATCAGGAGAACCAAATAGAGTCCACTCGCCATTAGGCATCGCGTGAATTCTCAGTTGTAGAATCGCAGATCGAGTGTGTGTGTGGGTGCGTGAAAGAAACATTCATACATACAGGTATAACCTGCACTCTCCTTTCTTCCCAAAACTCTTTGCTTCATCCTTCTCCCCCCAACCCCCAAAAACTTCAACCCCCCTTTCATATTATCATCAACTTTTGTATATGAACTGTAATAATATGATTATGACCATCATAGATTATTTCAAATCTTAGAGTGTCTTTTTTTGGGGGCTATCATTTATGTTATGAAGTTGTGACAGATGTAATAAAATACAAGAGTTTTACCTAGACTTTGAGTTAACTTGATTATTTATATGTTGTGTCACAAACATGGAATTTTAGCTGTCACCATATGTCAAAATTGATTTGCTGTAAGCCTGTACATTTTGGATTATTCTACTAGTTGGCGACATGTGATTAGATAAGACTTGATGTAGCTCCAACTTTCCGAGGACATGACTTTAAATGGGAGGTTATGAAAGTCGCGGATTAGGATAGAAGGTTAATAGTTAGTTCTATGTTTTTTTACTGGTAGTAGTAGCATTTGTCTCATGAACATTTGGTTATTCCTTGCTATTTATTGTGCTTCAGTTATCACATTAGTTGGTTGTGGTTGTCGCCCCTCTTTGTTATATTATGTTATATTTTCCTTGTTATTTTCTATATCCTCTTTACTTCTGTATTGTCCTATTAGCTGCTATCATATTCGCTTTTCGAGCCGAGGGTCTTTTAGAAACAGCCTCATTACCTCCTCGAGGTAGTGGTAAGGTTTGTAAACACTCTAACCTCTCCAGACCCCGCTTTTGGGACTATACTGGGTTGTTGATGTTCCTCGTTGGAACTTGATGAAGTACTTGCCAAATTAAAAAAGTTCCTTCGTTGAACATCAGATTAATGCTTCAGATTCTCCTCACACATTAGTAGTCAGATGAGAATTACCACTATAATATAAATGCACAAACATTTGGTTATATTCATTTGGGAGACCTTTTGCTTACTCTGGTGCATAGAAGTTCCCTTATTAGCTTTAGCACCATAACACTTTGCTCGATTCATATGTGCAAATTCGACCTTCCAATACCCAAAGACTTATCGGGACAAAAAATTCTTGAATTTTAATTGAGCTATGGTATTATACTTTGGCTTTTTTGTTTATTTGGTTAAGAAAATTTCTGCAAGAGGCTATGTGAGAAGAAGTTTGTTCAATATGTACACTGGTATTAATGATCGCATTATTGTCATACTGACTTGTTTATACATCTATTTATCCATTTTCTTTTGTTTTGGTGACAAAAAGTTGTGAATTTTGGATTAAGATCAATTCAAGTTTGTGCTTTTTCTTTGTTCATTCAAAGTATCGTCATAAGACAAGCTCCAACTATATGGTCAAGCGTTAGTAAAGCTGGAATGGACCATGGGAGACTGGCCCTCAAGCGCTTTGTTACTTTGGACTCACCTTTGAACGACCTCTCCATTTCATTTTACGTGACAAACTTTCCTTGTTGATCTATTTAAAAAGGAATGGTTGGAGATAATTTAACTTTGTACTTTCCATTTATCGTTAATGACTTGTGGGATTCCACTGGGTATGTTGTTGTTGTTGTTGTTACATGTATTTAAAATGTCACGACATTTTTAAGACCACAAATTTCAAAAGTTTTCCTTTTTTTCTTAAACTCTGTATTGAGTCAAACACCGCCACGTAAAATGAAACAGTGGGAGGGAGAGTATGTATCATCTCAGTCTAGTGCTGCATAGAGGTCTGCATGAGTGGGGAGGGGGGAGAGCTAATTTCCCATCACAGAGATGGGGAAGAACTATTTTATAAAATCTGCAGGTTGAATGTGGTTAGATTTCAAGTAAGCACTTTTGATATATAGACTGGAAGCTGCAATTTCTGTCGCTCTCACCTGCAGTGGGAATATACCGTTATGTACCCTTGTATTTCTGGCTAAATTTGGAGGAGGACTTTTATATTCAACTGGTTCAAATCCCTGATGGATTGGAGGTGGTCAGGGTTTTCCATCTCCAGGTAGACAGAGCTTGATGCAGATCCTTTGTGTTATGGATCTTTATTTTCCTCAAAAAATGCGATAGGATCACTTTCTATGTCTGCTGTGTGATAATTTTGGGCAGTTATTCCTTCTCGTGAAGTACCTGAAGGACATGATGAAACCTGATATATGGGAAGATAGTTGAAGGTGATTGTAATGTATGAGCTGTTGTCACTTGTCTGCGTGATAAATGGATTGACTTGATTAGATTAGATTTATATGATGATATTGAACTCAAAAGTTTTCTGATGTTTAGGCCACCACTTAGTAAAATCCAGAACTTTAACAGAATCACGAGTTAGCCATTGACAGTTCTTGGACTGTGGTTAGACTTAGAAGAGTGGTGGAATACAGGAAGAGATATTTTGGGCTCCTTACTGTATTTTTCTGTGCTTATTGAACAAGAATTTATTCTATGTTTCCATAATCCTTTACTGGACATGTTCTCCTATTTTTTCTTGACGTTCAGGTATCAGTAAAAGAGGAATTAATAGGCTATCAATTGTTTAGCAGCATGGATATAGATCTTCGTCTGCCTTCTCAAGACCATGATAAGGAAGAAGAAGAAGAAGAACAAAATGGAATTATAAATATGCTTGACAATGAAGAAAAAATACACAGTGATGACGGAATGCATGGGATGTTGGTTATTGAAGAGAAGATGCATGCAGAAGATGGAGGGGGTATGAACACTCCCATAGGAACTATGATAGAATTTAAGGAAGATGTGAACCTTGAACCACTGGCCGGCATGGAATTTGAGTCACATGGTGAAGCTTATGCCTTTTATCAAGAGTATGCTCGGTCGATGGGATTCAATACAGCCATACAAAACAGCCGTCGCTCAAAGACATCAAGGGAATTCATTGATGCAAAATTTGCATGTTCTAGATATGGAACTAAACGGGAATATGAGAAGTCTGCAAATCGACCACGTAGTAGGCAAGGAAACAAGCAGGATCCAGAAAATGCTACTGGTCGGCGAGCATGTGCAAAGACAGATTGCAAAGCAAGTATGCATGTGAAAAGAAGGCCCGATGGGAAATGGATAATACATAGATTTGAGAAAGAACATAATCACGAACTTCTGCCTGCCCAAGCTGTCAGTGAACAGACAAGAAGGATGTATGCCACAATGGCAAGACAATTTGCTGAATACAAAAATGTTGTTGGTCTGAAAAGTGACACAAAAGGTCCATTTGACAAAGGTCGACATTCAGCAATGGAAGGGGGAGACATAAATGTTCTGTTAGAGTTCTTTACTCAGATGCAAAATCTTAATTCCAACTTCTTTTATGCTGTTGATGTGGGTGAAGATCAACGTGTAAAGAACTTGTTTTGGGTTGATGCCAAAGCCAGGCATGACTATGCAAATTTCAGCGATGTTGTCTCTTTTGATACTACCTATGTCAGAAACAAATATAAAATGCCCCTGGCTCTTTTAGTTGGGGTCAATCAACATTTTCAGTTCATGCTACTTGGATGTGCTTTGGTCTCTGATGAGAGTGCATCAACATTTTCTTGGGTATTGCGGACATGGTTGAAGGCAATGGGTGGTCAAGCTCCCAAGACAGTGATCACCGATCATGACCTGGTACTGAAGTCAGTCATTTCAGAGGCTTTGCCATTATCCCTCCATTATTTCTGTTTGTGGCATATCCTGGGAAAGGTGTCTGAAACACTGAATCATGTCATTAAACAGAATGAAAAGTTTATGCCAAAGTTCGAGAAATGTATTAACAGGTCATGGACAGATGATGAGTTTGAAAAGAGGTGGAGAAAACTAGTTGATAAATTTGATCTCAGAGAAGTTGAATTGATTCATTCACTGTATGAAGATCGGATGAAATGGGCCCCTACATTAATAAGGGATGTATTTTTAGCGGGAATGTCAACGGTTCAACGATCAGAGAGTGTGAACTCTTTCTTTGACAAATATGTACATAAGAAAACCACCATCCAGGAATTTGTAAAGCAATATGAATCAATATTACAAGATAGGTACGAGGAGGAGGCAAAGGCAGATTCTGATACATGGAACAAACAACCTGCTTTGAGATCCCCATCACCATTTGAGAAGCACTTGGCAGGGCTTTATACACATGCTGTATTTAAGAAATTCCAGGCTGAGGTTTTGGGTGCAGTTGCTTGTATTCCTAAAAGAGAGAAGCAAGATGATACAGCCTTAACATATAGAGTTGAAGATTTTGAGAAGACTCAAGAGTTCATTGTGACGTTGGATGAAATGAAGTCAGAAATATCTTGTATATGTCATTTGTTTGAATTTAAAGGCTACCTTTGTAGACATGCATTGATAGTTCTCCAAATATGTGCTGTTTCCTCTATTCCACCACAATATATTTTGAAGCGGTGGACAAAAGATGCGAAGAGCAAGTACACTATGACAGATGGATCTGAAGATGTGCAGTCAAGGTTCCAGAGATATAATGAGCTATGTCATCGGGCTATGAGATTGAGTGAAGAAGGGTCATTATCTCAAGAGAGCTATAGTTTTGCTCTTCGTGCACTTGATGACGCGTTTGGGAGTTGTGTAACTTTTAATAACTCAAATAAGAACATGTTAGAAGCTGGCACATCATCAGCCTCTGGTCTTCTCTGTATTGAAGATGATAACCGAAGTAGGAGTATGAGCAAGACAAACAAGAAGAAAAATAACTTTACTAAGAAACGGAAGGTTTGTTTTGAAGAGCAATCATGGGACTGCTTCTTTTGTTTTCTATATTATCTCATGAAGATCTCCTGGTTGCAGGTGAACTCGGAGCCAGATGTTATGGCTGTTGGGGCAGCAGACAGCTTGCAACAAATGGTTTGCTCCGATACCTTAGTTACTTCTATTTATTGCCATTTGATTTACATTACTGTGTTCTTACTGGTAAAATGTAAATGAAGAGGTTTTTCTTATTGTTTGAAAGTGGGAGGAGGTTGTTTTGAATGCTGAATGTGCATAGCTGTTCTTGAAGCATAACTTTTTAGTTTTTTGGTTACCTCTGGTTTCTTATTTAGTTCATTTCTATCATTTTCTGCAGGACAAATTGAACTCCAGGCCCGTGACTCTTGATGGTTATTTTGGCCCGCAACAAAGTGTTCAAGGAATGGTATGATCTGCAAGTGTCTTGACTTTTTTTCAATACTTAACCTATAATGGTGTTTTAAGTTGCTGCTCTTTTGCAGGTACAGTTAAACTTGATGGCACCAACTCGTGATAACTATTATGGAAACCAACAGACTATTCAGGGCCTTGTATGTAATAGCAGTTCACAGATTTAAGGCTGAAAAAATTGATATGGAGTATTAGAATAACAGTTTTGTTTCCTCTTGCCTTGGGAATGTAGGGACAGTTGAACTCTATAGCTCCTCCACATGATGGCTATTATGGTGCCCAGCCGACGATGCATGGGCTGGTATGTGGTCTCTTAGTGTTGGAACCTTTTAAGGCAAATCAAGCAAACATCTTGTTACAATTTCATTTTTATTGTTGCAGGGGCAAATGGACTTTTTCCGCACTCCAAGTTTCTCATATGGCATTCGGGTTAGTATGCTAGATACTACGTCAATGGAATTTTTTTTTTTTTGGTCAACTTATTACAAGGGATGTGGACTTTGTGAAAATTATTGCTGCATTCAAGACTTTGTGAAAATTATTGCTGCATTCAAATTAATATCTACGTTTCATTATGAAGTTTATGTTGATAATTTGTTCCATCCTAATCTTGTTATACTAATTTAATTTGACATGGGGCATTAGGTTAAATATTAGATAATGTAGTATTTTAGAAGGAGATATTGATCTGTCAGTGAAGATGAAATGGTTTTATGAGTTTCAGGAGGAGGTTCCAAGATTTATGCTATTTGCGGATGACATAGTATTGATTGATTGAGACTCGGGATAAAGTTGATGATAGGTTGGAGGTTTGGAGACATATCCCGGAGTTCAAAGACTTCAAATTGTGCAGGACCAAAATAGAATATTTGGAGTGCAAATTCAATGTTGTGAGAGAAGAAACGAACATCGAAGTCACCCCCGGGATTAGTCGAGGCTCAAAGAGACTCGGACACCCGGTGCAAATCAAAAAAAAGAAAGAAAAGAAATGAATATCAAAGTGAAGTTTGCCACTCAATCTATTCCCAAGAGAGAAATCTTTAAATATCTTGGGGCCATCATCCAGAGTAGTGGTGATATTGATGATGATGTCACACATCCTATTGGGGTAGCATGGATGAAATAGAGGCTTGCCTTTGGAGTATTGTGTGATAAGAAGATACCATCTAAACTTAAAGGAAGTCTTATAGAATGGTGGTTAGACTGTCTTTGTTGTATGAGGTGGAGTGTTGGCCAGTCAAAAACTCGCATGTTCAGAAGATGCAGGTTGCGGAGATGAGGATGTTGAGATGGATGTGTGGACATACATACTAGGTGTAATACGATTAGGAATGAGACTATTCGAGAGAAGTTCGGGTGACCCTTGTGGCAAACAAGATGAGAGAAGCGAGACTGAGGTAGTTTGGGCATGTGCAGAGGAGGAGCGCCAACGCTCTTGTTAGGAGGTGTGAGGGGTTGGATTTAGGAGTTATGTGGAGGGGTAGAGGTTAGACTGAAAAAGTATTAGGGGGAGGTGATTAGACAGGATATGACGCAACTTCGTATCACCGAGGACATGAACTTAGATGGAAAGGAATGGAGGTCGCGTATAAGGGTAGAAAGTTATCTTGCCTTGTGATGTAGTAGGCTAGGAGGATTAGTTGCGTCTTTATATATCGTGTTGTTACTGTACGTCATTTATTTTGCTAGTTTTATTGCATTTATAAAATCGTCTATTGCTTTTCATTCTAGTCGTTATTCTATATCTAGTATTTTCTGCTTTTGAGTTGAGAGTTTTTCGGAAACAACCTCTCTATATCTCTATGATGTCGTGGTAAGGTCTGCATACACTTTACCCTCCATAGATCACCCCTTGCGGGTATGCTGCTGCTGTTGTTGGGATTTTACAAAGATAAAAAAAGAAGTGGACTATATGTTACTTCTGGAAATAGTATAGTCCTCAAATGCAATACTAGCCTACTAGGTGAAGGCATGGAAATGATTTCGTCTTAGCATATTAGTCAAAATTTCGAGAAGGATAAAAACAAGTACGATAGTATTTACAATAACATAAAAAAGGAAAAGAGTTGGACAAATTTCTTTTTTTTTTGGGGGTGGGGTGGGATGGGGAACATTGATCATGAAAATATATAAAGAACACAAACTTTGTTTGTTCCTTCTATTTTTGCGATTAATGTTTTCTATAGTTGAGATCTATTTAAGAAGTCAGTTTAGTGATAAGACTGCAGTAAGATTCGTGAATTAGTCGTATTTCATGAGTTTGAACTCTGAAGGTTGCAGACATAAGCCTATATTTAAGTGGAGAAAGTTTTATGGTTGGGCCAATTATCAATCGGGTTTCAAAACATGCAGCAGTTGGCCGTTGGGGATTTTTTTGGTTATCCAAAAAACAAACGAGTTACTTAAAAAATGTCAATTGTGGTAGCAATCTATTATCGACCTAGTTATTATTAACATCGATACGAGTTACGACACTCGGCCCTAGTACCCTTCTTGGTAGATGCTAAGTCCGGCCTCAGAAACAGTAGCTTGACTCAACCAAGATCAACACTTAGGCAAAATATAAGTGTGGTGGGAAGCATTAACAGAATGGTTGTGGAGTTTGATTAGGCCAAACAGCCAAACAACACTTGGGATAAAGGCAAAGCCATAATTGTAATTGACAAGGGCAATTGCAAGAGTCCAACCTGGGGTGACCGTAAAAAACCAACCCATGATGATGGCAAGATCAAGGGTGATGGTACGAAGTCAACCAATCAGAGAGCTGAGAGGTTTTGCCTACACAAGAGAGAACATTTGTTCGAATATTGTTCAGATTTAGGGCAGCTTGAGGCGATTCCAATGGTGAAGCACGCAAAGCAACAACACATGTGGCAAGTGAGGGTGGAGCAATGCACTTGGACCAGCTTGTAGGGATGAGGATGCTTAGGAAGAAGCATGCAAAGCAAGTCAAACAAATGTCATGTAAAGATGATGTACCGCGTCTAGGAAGGATATAACGACTTGGAGAAATGAGGCTAATGGAGCCAAACAAGATGAGTACAACGAGGACCCCTGTCCATGGAGGGGTCACAGACAATGGAGGTACTTGTTCCTGAGGCGACACAATATTAGATGGGGGAGTTCAATGCTGCGTTAACTGTCAAATTTCACGCATGCCATGAAATGACAAATAATAAGGCTAAGCCACATAACATCACCAAGGAAGTTCATGCACAAAGCAAGGGAGCTAGGGAAGTTCGTCACATGAAGACAGTGTGATGAAGCACACGGAGAGGCATGGTGCACAAGCAAGGCTCACAATATCAACATGGCATAGTGTTAATCAAGGGCAAGGAATATACATGAGACAAGATGTCCACCAGTAATGCAATGGTCGGAGGAGGGGGAAATGATTTGCAAGGATGGCAAGATCATGTTAAGGTCAGACATTTGAGCATGATGAGGCATGTGCGGGTTTGTGTAGCACTTAAGCACGAGGATCTTGGTACAATAAAAGGTCTAGGTGTATCATGAGATTACATGTTTGCAAGTGGAAGAATGGCTAAAGGAGTTCTGAGAATGCTAGTGACAATAGGAGCACAAAGGAGTTCTTGAAAGGTTCTAGCACATGCGAGTGATTTCTAGTGAGGGATGAATTTCATGGAATCAAGATATAACTAATGCATCATGGATCACTCTAGAGAGGTCTAGGAGTTTAACTCGGCTAAAGTGGATGGAGGACAAAATACACCACAAGGGAGGCTTGCGGAAGATTCTAGAAGCACCCTGGGAGATGTAGTTTTGGGTGTTTGGGGCTGCTCAAATGGGTACCAACTTAGGATGCTTTCCCCACTGACTTTGAGACCTCTTGAATTCTCCCAGGAAGCCTATAAATAGGAGACCCCTCCATAATAGCCGCGAGCAGCCAGCGACGCAAACCAAAGCAACTACACACCGTAATCTCCTTTCTAGTGTCCTCGTCTTATGTTCTTGTGTGTAGTTTTTCTTGTAAACCTTGTAATTGCATATATAATTGTATAATGAATAAAAGGGACATTTTTCTCTGTTCACAAGGTTCCCACTTGTGTTGCCTTCGTGTCCCAAGTGTTTATTCTAGTCAAATACCACAACCATTGAACTTAATTCCGACAATCCTGTCACACTTGACCCATACTTTGGCTAAGCAATGAGCTTGCTTGAGTTAAGCTACCTTTTGTGAGGCTGAACTTAGCTGCTAATAAGGAGGGTAGTTTAGCTATAGACCGCTTATCCTAGTGGATCTTACGGGCGTACTGGACCAGAAGCCACATCGATGCCAGTAAGAGATTAGGTTGGTGACAAATCCTTGTACAAGTTCAGAGATGGTAGCTTGCAAATTTGTTGTATTTTCCAATTTAATATGGGTACATGGGCTTTAGGCTAGGGCTTATTAGAATTGGTTGATGACATTAATGTTTGAGCTTTATTTTAGGTTATCAACTAGGTTTTAATGATGGAAAATATTCTTGAAGTTAATCTGGTATTATGATATTGAATCTCTTCTTGAGAAATGTCAACTAAGTTCTCTGGTCAGCTAAGTTTGAATACTTTGCAGGATGTTGACCATGGATTTAGGTTCTTTTTTAAGACTCTAATTCGTTCTATATCATCAAAGTGGAATTTAGCCATATGACCATGCAGATTGCTGAAACAAAATTGATGGACACACAATATCAGTGTACTAACATAAAGGAAAGCCAGGGAACAGAAAGGAATAAAGACGGTCTATGACAGTCCATAATATAACAAAATTGATGGACAAACGATTCAACATCATCGTTTTAACATCAAGAAAGAACAGGGAACAAAAAGGAGACTATAATCTTTCACGGCAACATAAGTGTAAAGAAATGTGAACAGAAAGGAACCAGGATCTGTAGGAGACATGGATTTTCACATATTTAATAATCTCAGTTGTCTATGATGGAGGATTGGAGGATAGATATTGATATGGAGAGTTAGAGGTCACGACTAGGAGTCCTGAACATATGAGTAAGATGTCATACAGTGGTTTCTGTTGCAGTTTCTTTGATAAATTTGTACAAGCCATTTTTGATAAATAAGAAGTGTTCTCAAATTTTTGTTGTTAATGATGCCAGTAGTTTTGACAACAATTGCTTGATATAGGTTAAACCATGGAGCTTCATAAACTTTAGGCCCCGAGACATGCTGCAGAGTTTGTAGATTGAGGTGCTTTCTTTGTTTGTGTTGCAGGAGAACAGCAAAGTTACTTCTAACCATCTAAAAGGATAAGGAAGCCTTTTGAATTCTGTGCTAATCTGACTAGGAACTTGTATGCATGAGGTTTTTAGTCAGGTTATGGAATTCAGTTCTTTGCCTTGGAACACATGCACGTGCCGCTCTTGAAGTGTTTATGTTAATCCTGAGTTATGCAGAAACTGGAATATTTGATAAGCCAAAACATTACTGAATTTTGCATCTACGAACTTGCTTTCTTTTCTTGCTCAACTGGGGGAAGCCCAGGTGAATGTCAAAGTAATAAAAAGGGCCAATTGCAGTTGCTGTGCAGCACTTGTGTAGCTGTAAATTATGTAGTAAACGTGCAAAATAAGCAATAGTAGTTCATATTACTAAAAACATTTATCAATACTGCCAGCAGGGACTCCAGTACCACATGGGAAAATTAGTCTAGCTAAGTGCAGTGCCACTAAATTCTGCTGGACTCATATGGCTTTCCTTAATGTTGACAGGATGAACCCAATGTAAGATCTGCTCAATTGCACGATGAAGCATCTAGACATCCCTGAGGATCGCCTTTGTCATTAATTAGGTATATGTTTTTTTTCCATTGCTAGTTGATTTACAGACGCGTTCAAGTTGAAGCTATTGACTGATGGGATTCGTGTGTTACCAGGAAAGAGTGGTTACATTTCAACTTCCATTAGTGGCTGTTAATGGAAGTACAATCAACAGGAAGAATCTTGTAGTTTCTGTTTGTAAAATAAAAAGGATCTTCAATGTAGGCAGTGCTTTTTATTATTTGATATACGATGTTTCCCTTCAATTTGATAGTAGGGGTGGAGAGGTGTAAGTTAATTTCACCCTGTAAAGGCTGTTGGTGGGATGTATTAGTTACAGCAAGTAAAGATGATTGAGGTGGAGATGTTGTAAATGTAGGCTATGCCTTTTCTTAATACAATTCAGTTTCTTTTTCATTTTGGTATTTGGAGAGCATAAATAGTTAATTTCAGCTGTAGAGATTATTGAGGGCTCTTGGAGTGGGCGGTGGTTGTGACGAAGCTGGATGAAATAAAAAATATTACACTTGTGAAGCATGTGTCGAGTTAGAGTCTTGAGTAAAAGTTGGGAGTTAGATTTGGTGTAGGATCCCAAGTCTAAACTTGAAGTGGGAGTCAAATCTCAGGTTTGGGGTTAGGGTTGGGAATTGGTCTTATTGTGATTGAAAGTCATTGGGTTTTGGATTGGACTACAGAGTTGGACTATTGGAAGTCAGGGTTTGGTGTAATTTGATATCATAATATTTGCATGGATTATATTTAAATAATAAAATAATGTATTTTTCTTACTAATCAAACAAAATATAAAGGAGAAAATCACTTATTTTTCATTACATCAAACACACCAAAGTATAAAATTATTTCTTTCTTATTATAATCTTTGCCAATTAAAGAAAAATGTTAAACTAGACTAGAATTGGAATGTGAGTAACTGGTTACTGTTCCATTTGAAGGTACACAAATAGTTGAAAAGGTCACATGACTCGTATTAATTCATCGGCAACCTGCATGTTTAGTACTATTATACATGAGTCTGCAAACACTTTTAACATATATATTTTTTATTTCAATTTATCTGGTAAAAATAAAATTAAGAGAGAAATATAATTTAAGTTGTTAACTTTTTATGATTTAAAGTAATTTTCACTTTCCAATATCTCAACTTACGGCACAAACATAAAATTTTGAAAGAGAATTAAATTTTTAATATCTTTTTATTTTAACTTGTTAGTTATTGTGATTTATAATACTTTTAGCATAATTTTAAAATAAAATATATTATTTACTCAATTGTTAAACTAATAGAATTATATTACTTTTTTTCCTCATATTATCCTTAGTGTTAAGTAACTCGATAAAGTAATAATAATCAAATTTAAAAATTCAAAACAAATAATTTTTTTAATATAGACTTCAAATAAAATAAATTGAAGCAAAATTTTTTTATCTAAATAGACAAAATTTTCAACTAAAAAAAGTTTATGATAATTAAAAAAAATCAATTAACAACTTTTTTTCAAGAGCCCACGTGACCTTGAATGGAAAAGCCAAAAAAATACTCCTATGAATCTTCAGTTCATAAGTGATGAGAAATTTAACTGACGCAAAATTAAGTAAATATCAAAAAATCCTCTTAACCTTGAGCTCCTCTCTCTTCCCTCTTCTAATATTCTGGTAATATGATGATGCACTATTTATTACTTCCACCTATTCCCTCCACTTTCATTTACTTATTTGTTATATTAAATTTTTTCTCTCTCTTATTTATCTATTTTAGCTAGTCAAGACACCTCCTCCAATACATTTTTATTATTAAATAAACAACAACAACAACAACATACCTAGTGGAATCTTACAAGTGGGGTCTGGAGAGAGTAAAATGTATGCAGACCTTACCCCTACCTTATAGAAATAGAGATACTGTTTCCGAAAGACCATTATCTCAAAAATATCAAGTCCCATACATAGAAGATACTAGATATGTAAGAGAAATTACTAAAGTGGAGAACATATGATAATATATAAATATAATAAAAGTAATAAATATAAGAGAAACAATAATAACACAAGATATAAAGACACAAGTACATGATTAATCCTACTAACCTACTATAACACAAGGCGAGACATCATCCTATCTCTACCTGCCTATTAACCTTCCATCCTAATACCTCCACTCCTTTCTATTTAAGGTCATGTCCATGGTGATATGGAGTTGCACCATATCCTGTCTAATAACCTTCCCGCAATACTTTTGATCTACCTCTACCCTTCCATGTAACTCCTAAATTCAACATCTCGCACCTCCTAACATGAGCATCGACACTTCTTCTCTGCACATGCTCAAACCATTGTAGTCTCGCTTTCCTCATCTTGTCTGCCATAGAGGCCACCCCTAACTTTTTCTGAATGGTTTCATTGCTGATATTATCACCCCTGGTATGTCCACATATCCATATCAACATCCTCATCTGTGCAGCTTGCACTTTTTGGATATATGATGTTTTGACTAGCTAACACTCTAGCCCATATAGCAACAACGGTCTAACCACCATTTTATAAGACTTACCTTTAAGCTTATGTGGTATGTTTTTATCATACAATAATACTCTAGAGGCAAGCTTCCACTTTATCCATGCTGCCCCAATACGATGTGTGGCGTCATCATCGATATCACCACTACCCTGGATAATGAATCCAAGATATTTAAAACTTTCTCTCTTGGTAATAGGTTGAGTGGCTGATGAGTCGTGGAAATACGGCTCTTGTAACACTTAAAATAAGACAAATAAGTTACAACGAAAGAACCATAAAAAATTACGAATATACCCTTAAGCTGCTTAAGCACGCATGCCGACCTGCTGTCTGGTTGAGCACCGTTAACTGCCTCTTGTATATAAGTATAAATAAATACTTTGAAAAATTATTTGTCCACTTTGATAAATTAAGAGAGAATTATTAGTTATTTTATCTAATTTCATCTTTAACATTAAGTAAGTAAAATTCTCATATTTGGACATGATTATTTAATGTGTTCTCTTTTTCTTTTTTGATCAATCTATTTACAGACATGATTTGAGACATCAGATATCAAATCTAAATTCAAATAAAAATGTTTGAAGTCACATATGTTCATTCATAAGTGTATTAACTTTAGATAAAAGTATTTGAAATTTCAAACTAAAATAATTCTAATTAAAACAAAAAAAATTTAATTCAAATAAAAAAATTAGACTTAAATCATATAAAAATTCAAACACCACATTTTAAAAAGAGATTCAGAAGTAAATAGGTTAGCAAAATATTGAACGCTATGAATATAATTCAAATGTCGTCCTAAAGATAAATGCAAAAATAGTACTCCTTTTGTTGACCTGACTTAAAGTTTTAAAACACATTTTTTTTTAAAAAAATAAAAATTTATGTAGAACGTGTTTAAATATTTTTTAATTTTATGGTGTTGCCTTAGAATTACAGTTGCCAAAAACTGTTGGATATATTTTTTTTAACAGAGTATTCCTGTAACACTTTTTTTCAAGAATATTATTTTAATTTAATTTTTATCCTAATAAAATAATTTTCGTATACTATGAGACATAAATTGACCTGAGGCAACAACCCACGGAGTCTTGAAATTAAATCTAAAAAAAATAAAAAGTGCGCGATTGTGTCTGCTTCCTCCAGGTTGGCGTTAGGGTTCATATGAACTTCAATTACAGTTTGCTTTATGTTGACAAACACCCAGGTACCTACTACTTCTATCTACTAACACATAGTAATATACTCATGTGTCACTTTCAGAATTTCCATAATGAAATTTGAACAGAATTTCTCAGTCAAACTTAAAATGAAAAATTGGGACAGAGTTAGTAATTGGATGTTGCATATTTTTCTAATATGGTTCATTTAGCTCTGTTGATTTTGCCGTGCCCTATTTTTCTTCTTATTTTTCAGTGAAACAGGTTAGAAGATTACTAATCATGTAGTTGTTTGTTGAAGTAATTCGTAAAAAAATGTGCATTTGTAGGGTTTAACTTGTTGCTTATATGGAAATTGATCTTCAATTGTCTTCGGGACGGGGCAAAATGCTAGATGTGTATGTGGATACAAATGCTATTGATGAAGAAAATGTTGATACAAGTGGCAATGGGATGGATATGGATGTTAATATTATACATAAGGTGATAGAAAACGGTGAACCAGAAAAGGGTATGGAATTTGAAACAAAGGAGGCTGCCTATTCTTTCTACATGGACTATGCGAGGTCAGTGGGATTTGGCATCACGATAAAGGCTAGTCGTAGGTCAAAGAAGTCGGGAAAATTTATTGATGTGAAGATTGCTTGCTCTAGATTTGGGACCAAGCGCGAGTCTGGTAGTTCTCGATCATGTCCTAAGACTGATTGCAAGGCCAGTATTCATATGAAGAGAAACCAAGACGGAAAATGGTATATACATAGCTTCGTGAAGGAGCATAATCATGAAATTTGTCCAGATGACATTAATTACTCTTTCAAGGGTAGGAGCAAACAATCAGCCGATGTAGTTTACCCCAAAAAAGGACTGCAGCTCGCATTGGATGAGGGGGATGTGGAGCTGCTGCTTGATACTTTAGCACTTATGCAAGCCGAGAGACCTAATTCTTACTATGCTATAGACTTCGACAAAAAAAAACGAATGAGAAATGTATTCTGGGTTGATGCAAAAGGTAGAAATGATTATAGCTATTTTGGTGATGTAATTTATTTGGACACCTATTACATCAGAAACAAATATAGAGTCCCCTTTTTACCCATCGTAGGGGTCAATCATCATTTCCAATTTTTGTTGCTTGGATGTGCCTTGATTGGGGACGAATCATCATCGACATTTACTTGGTTAATGCGCACTTGGCTTAGAGCTGTAAGTGGCCAGAGTCCTAGAGTGGTTATTACTGATGATGACATTTCCCTGAAAGAAGCAGTCGAGGAGGTCTTCCCCAAGGCACAACATTGCTTTTGTTTGTGGAATGTAATGGGAAAAGTTTCTCAAGATCTTGGTAATAAGATAACTAAGTTTGAAGATTTTGGAAAGAAGTTGAAGAAATGCTTGTGGTTTCCACTTAAAGAAGAAGAATTTGAAAAAAGATGGTGGAAAATGGTCGACTCATTCAAATTGAGGGATAATGACTTGATTCGGTCATTATTTGAAAATCGAACAAAATGGGTTCCCGTGTACATGAGGAATACTTTCTTGGCTGGACTCTCTACAGTTGAGCGGTCTGCAAGTGTATCTTCTTTCTTTGAAAGGTATATTTCCTCTGAGACTATGTTCAAAGAGTTTATTGATCAATACAAACTATTTGTGCATGAGATGTGTGAAGAGGAAGCAAAATCTGATATTGAAACACGTCACAGACAACCTACCATAAAAACTCTCACCCCTTATGAGAAACAAATGTCTACTGTCTACACAAACTCAGTATTCATGAAATTTCAAGCTGAGATATTTGGCGTTGCTACTTGTGCTATTCTGAATGAAGGTGAACAGGAAACAGAAAAGTTATACAGAGTTAATGACCATGAAAAACAGCAGAGTTTTATGGTCTCTTGGTGTGCAAGAGAATCTTCCATCATCTGTTCATGCCATTTCTTTGAGTATACAGGTATTCTTTGTAGACATGCAATTATGGCTCTTCAAGTATCTGGTGTCCCCGATATCCCCCCAGTGTATGCATTAGAGCGGTGGACACTAGAGGCAAAAACTAAAGGGAGAGCATGTGGGATTCCAACCAATCCTCGCTACAGGATCCAACGTCTCAATGATCTTTGCAAACTTGCTGCCAAATTCGGGGAAGTTGGATCGTTATCTCAGGAAACCTATGAATCAGCTTTAAATGCACTCCAAACTGCATTGCATGGATGTGTCAATGCAAACAACTCTGTGAAGAGTGCATTAGTCTCAAACATTTCATTTTCTCAATGCAATCCTAAGGTTGACGAAGAGATTCAAGGTGGCAGCATGGAAACGTTGTCAAAGAGAAAAAAAGTGCAGAAGAAGCGTAAGGTAGTATAAGTTCTGATTTCAGCAGATTCACCAATGGTTCACGAAGAAGCTTTTTAATAGTGAAAGTACTGTAGGTTCAATCTAACGTTGAAGTACTATCTACCAGGATCCAAGATAGCAGCAGCCTGCAGATGGTACATTTTTGGCTTATAATGTTTGCACATGCGTTGTAAGCTCGATTACAGTTATTCATTCTGTTTTGTCCTTTTTTAGGATCAATCAAACTCAAAAATGCCAACTCATGAAGATGCTTTCCTTGCTCAGAGGCATGTACAAGGAATGGTACGAGATATCCCTTGCTAGACCATAATTTACTTGCATTTGAGCTCTTTTGACCCTTCTTTGTATGACTACAGGATCTAGGCTCCAGAATGGCAACTTTGGAGGGATACTGTGCTCCTCCTCATCAAAGCATTCATGGATTGGTGCTACATCCTCTTTCTGCCTTCAAGCCTTGAAACAATTGCCTACAATTTTTTTTACCGTAACAGAACTCATTCAATCATTTGGTACTTTTTCAGGCCCAGTCGAGTTCATTTTCTATGTTACAAGATAGCTATTGCAGCAATCATCAAGCCTCACATAGTGTTATGGTAAGGCAACTATTTTATTAGTAACTTGATGATGAGAAGCTGGAGTATATTTTTGGTTCAGCCTTTTACAAGTATGAATGGCTTCATCCAATTATGTTCCGTTTTACCTCCCTGTTCTCACAGCGAAACTTGAACTACATATCAGCCCACGGTGGTCATTACTCTCCTCAAAGTATTCAAGGCCTGGTATGATAACAAATACCTAAATCTGGTAATTTTGTTATATTAAATCTCAATAATGAATTGCAGTTGCAGGGACAGCTTAACTTCAGAGCACCACTCCTGCATGACATTCAAGGAAGTTCTTCCGATATGGTACGTTTAATTTTAGTCAATATTTGTTTATTTCGTGCTTAGTGTGGGTTCAATTTTCACTCTTGCTTCCTAGCGTAGGAAAATTTTTAACCAGTGTCACAGGAAAACATTTGCAGGACCAGTGCAGGATTGGAAACTTATTGCCTTAGGAAGTTAGCTGAATAGGATGAAATTAACATTACTTATTCTACGCTTAAGCATGTTTAACATAGAAGAAAATTAATGTACATCAATAAGGACTTCAATATGTCTATTATTTCTGGTAAAGCCAGAAATGCAAATTTAAAGGTCATGCATCCAGAATGTAAAAATGCAAATTTTCTTTAATTGGTAAACCCAACTCCTCAGGTACATGATCTAGCGGTCAATTTGGTTGGTCCATCTAAAAGTTGGGCACATTTTTGACTAAATATTTTGATTAAATTGATCTAAGAAATAAAAGGAAAAATCACTCCACATATTTATTTAAGAGCGTATATTACAGCCTTTAAATATACTATTACTACTAATAAAATTTTAATCACAGGTCTTAATAGATCTGTATTAATTTATAAAATATTTAAATTTTAAGTGTCAACATAATTATTAAGAGAAAAGGGGATCTCTTTTAATCTTAGACGTGTTTCCCTAGTCAACCAACAGTAAATTTTCTCTCTCACGTCATTACCACGTTAAGAATACATTTTTTTTTCGTTTCCCCATATCAATCAATTACTACACAATTAAGGAATTGTTTTACATTAAGCTAATTTAGCTTACTTGTTTTGCACGTTAATTAATAAAAAATATATAAATTCTTAGATATGTAATTTATATCATCGATGACACAATTATAAATAATTATGTACATATTAGTATTTTATATAATTAAATTTATAAATATGTCATTCTTTCGAAGACAAAATAATTAGATGTAATTTTAATTTTATATACGTCTCTTTTTTCTTCATTTGATGTTCACGTTGAAGGTTTGATTAAATTTGAATTTTGCACACTGTAGAACTTGTTTAGGGCTATTCACGGTTCAAACTCTAGACCATTAATTTTACTACTCACGTTGATTCCTTTTTAAAAATAAATAAATTGTATAAGTTGAAAAAAGAGAAACAATATAATAACATATAGAATAGTAAATAATTTTGTCTATTGCAGATGATTTTCCGAAACAATAGATCATATTATGACATGAGGAAAATCATCAAATAAATTAGCATCCTTAGACTTACCAGTAAAATATTAAATATCCACCATGTTAAACTCAAAATTTTTCTAGCAAAATAAAACAAATAGCGAGTCCAATATTTTCTTATATATATTTTTTCTTGTTTAACCAATAAATTTTGAATGAAACTTTTCACTTCGTAATCTACTGAATATCATGTATTATTCCTAAGCGCAATATCACATCAAATCTTAATATTCTTTGTACCTTTAGCCTCCTTTGAGAATTTAAATTAAAGAATCTTCATTCCAAAATTGATTATTTGATCATAAGCAAAAATACTTACTCTCTGGAAAAAAGAAAAAGAAAAAACTATCATAAAAAAGAAAAATATCTATAAAGTATGAAACAATATAGACTACACATAGTTTAAAAATATATATTTTTTTAATTATATATTTTAAGGTTCCTTAATTATTAATACTTCTAAATTTATAATATCTTATTTCATATATTTTACATTAACTTTATCCAAAAATTCAAATCCAAATTAAATTTCACGTGATAACTTCATCCAATTCCAAATTGGATTCTTCTTTATTAATTTCTATTTATATACGGCACAGTGAAATTTTAATTAATGGTAAATTTCAAATATTATATTAATAGTGAAAAGACAATTTATCTAAAGCAAACCTTTTGATAAAGGATAAAAAATTTAAACAACATTTCTAAGAGATTAGACAATGTATCTTTAACATGAGGAATTTGAACACATCTTCTTAACATAATTTGTTATCCAAATTTGTATAAAAAGGAAGTGCTCATACTTTAATAATTAAGAAATAAGATTTACGTAAATTTTAAAGAAACTAAATGAAAAATTAAAAAACAAACTCACTTTTTAATCCTTTATTATCATTTTTTCGTGTCA
Source organism: Solanum rostratum (assembly GCA_029948455.1). Lineage (NCBI taxonomy): Eukaryota > Viridiplantae > Streptophyta > Magnoliopsida > Solanales > Solanaceae > Solanum > Solanum rostratum. The sequence goes on along the minus strand of CM057047.1, from coordinate 50,150,261 downwards.
AAATAGATTGTGCTTCGAGAATCACTTTAAATTATCCTACAAATATCTATCTATCTATCTATCTATCTATCTATCTATATATATATATATATATATATATATATATATATATATATATATATATATATATATATATATATATATGATTGTTCTTTTATTTTTTCTATACAAACAAAAAATGGATTATGTTTATTATAGTTAATATTAAATATTATTAAAATAATAATATAATAATTGAAGAAAAATGGTGAAAATACAATTTTATCTAAAACGAAGTCTTCTAATGAAGCGCAAAAAGTTTAATTAACATTTTTAAGGGTTTTCACGCTTTTATTATAGTACTAGTTGTGACACCCCATAACTCTATCCTCATAAGTACTTATGTTTTTAGCCTCATCTTTATGTGTGGGAAGTGTATTAGGGTCATAAGAGACCTCTAATACTTAGTCGAGTTTAAAATTTTTCCTATAAGTTGAGTTTCTAGTCTTAAATTATGCAAGAGCCAACATTAAATGGTCATCACTCTTAGCACACAAAGAATTAGATGTCTTATGACATACCAAATGAAAGCCCTCTGAATTTGCTTTCCAACGCGACTGGTTTAACCTCATTGGAGTTCGGAATCAAAAGTTATGACCGTTTTACTAAAAACTGCCTGAGCAGAGTGCATTCTTTACGGGTCATAAAATGGATTACGACTCGTCTGATAAATCATGGCAAAAATACTAAAACTTCACATTTTTGGTCCCAGACTATTCTACGTGTTGTGGAACATTCTATGGGTCGTAGAATGGGTTTCGTAAAGTGATTCAGAGACCCCGAGATTTGCCAAAAGTTTATGAAAGGTTCCCTATGGGCTGTAAAGGGTCTCGTGGACGACCTGATCTGCAATTTTAAAGAGGGGTAGTTTCGTTTTTTCTCACCCTTTTAAGCTTAAACTTGTTAATTTTCACCTAATTAAACCCCTAGAACATACTTATTCATATCTGTAACGCCCGGTAAAATTATCAAAATACCTCTAGAGGAGAGGTGTGCGCAAAATGTGTCTTCCGATGCTTGGATTAAAAATTCGAGAATGGATACGTGATCAGCACGGAAAATTGAGTGGGAGAAGGGTCTCGGTCGATTTCTAGAGCGACCGAGTCAAAAGATAATTTTTCGTTCCAAAACGAAAAACAGTGTGAGTTCGCGAGGGAGCGCGTCGCGGACCTATCGCAGAACCACATTTAATATTTTTCTATGATTTTTCGACGGAGTTGAGTTTTTCAAAATTGCACTGTCCGCGACAGGTCCGCGTCGCAGACTGTGTTATTTCAAGCTGAGAAATTTTCTTTAAAATTTCGAGGGGCATTCTAGTCCATTCATATACTTTCTAAACTTCCCATAGGTCGTTTCTCTGAGAAAAGGGTTCCAAAAACATTCTTTCTAGCAAAGTCAAGGCTTGAGGGGAGTTGAGATTGAGGAATTCAAGAGGAGGTTGTTCAAGGAGTTGTTGTTAGCAATCATCCCAGGTATGTAAGGCTAAACTAAAAGCATGAGATTGTTCTCTCATGTGCCCTATAGAGGTCATAGATGAGTTGATGGTTGCAAAGTCCATATGCATGAATACTTGAGAGTTTTCATTGAAAATTTGATTTGAAATTACATGTTTTCTATGTTGATGATCATCATACTATTTGTTTTTTTTTTAAGTTAACATTTTTCATGAGATTTTGCATAACCCTACATGATTATTTTAAAAGCATGCATAATGAACTTAGGGGGATGAGTCTAGAGCCTCGACGATGATGATGTCTGTGATGTTGTAATTGTGTTTCAAATTGATGAGAGTCTTGATGATGATGTTGATGAGAATGATGTTCATGAGTCTTAAAACTTGAAACTAAATTCTAAAAAGAGTGTTTCGAGTCCATGATGTTGATGTTGATGTTGATGTTGATGAGACGAGTTGATGTTGATGTACTATGTCCCTATGGGACTGATGATGATATATTATGTCCCTATGGGACTGATGATGATGATGTTTTATGAGCATGTCGAGTTCTGGGAGGAATATTGAGCACCGAAATGGGTGAGAGTGAGTCTCACTTGAACCCGTTAACTACGTGGCCCGCGTAGGAAGAGAGGATTGAACTGCAATGCGGATGGCTCCTTTCTTGTCCCAAAAGAGGACTGAGGTTTTTTCTTGTGGATCCACTGAGGTTGATGTCCTTTACCCCGGGCAGGGTACTGGATGGATGTGGCAACGACATCGCTTCGTTGTATCATCACTAGCTCATAGGTGATGGTTGTCGGTTAGAGAAACTCCCAGTGAGGTCTTACTTAATAGTACTCTGATGTTGATGTTGATGTGATGGTATGAGTCGAGTTCCTTGAGTTTAGTCGAGTTTCCTTAAGATGAGTCTGATGTATCGATGACGTTGAGATGAGATGTTGAGGAGTCATTTGTCTACTCTAAATTCTTGCCTTAGATAGACGCTTGACCTTCTGATGGAGTATGATGTTGAGTTGATGTTTTCCCTGTGCTGTTGCACCTATATTATGATATTCAACTATTTTACATACCAGTACATTCCACGTACTGGCGCCACTCAGCGCTGCATCGCTTCATGATGCAGATATAGGAGTAAGAGGACTTCAGCAGGCACATCGTTGAGGTCAGAGATTTCGAGTTCAGTCATTGGTGAGCCTCCTTGCTATCCAGAGGAGACCCTTTTTATTGTTGTTTTCATTATTTATTGAGTTGTGTAGCCATGGCCTGTCATGGTACCATCTTAGACAGTTGAGCCAAGTTAAAGGCTTCATAGACATGAGTCGAGGTTTGACGTTGATGTTTTTCCCTTAAGAATTGAGCAGTATTTATACTTACTTATTCTGATGTTGGCCATTGGCCCTTTTATTGAGGTATTTCAATACACTACCTCCATTATTCCGCTATGTTGATGTTGAGTGACTGTCCTGAGAACGAGTGATTCGCTTGGGGACTAGCAATAGTCTCTGGGTGCTGGCTACGCCTAGGGTACCCTCCCAGGGCGTGACAATATCATTCACTTCAAAACACTCCAAGAACTCAGAACGTAGTTTCAAAGGGGCAAAAGTTAGGGCTTTCAAGAACCTTCTTCAATTCTTCCAAAAAAACTAATTTCTTAGGTATGTAAGACCCCTTAAAAGTTATCCTATGATTATTTTAACATCTTTAACCACCAGCCCTTACCCCAGATCAAGATTATGAGTTGAGATCAAGTTTTCTCAATTACCAATTAGTTTTATTGAAATACTTGGTTATGCATTTTTCCTGTTAAAAATCATGGCCATTATGGATTTTATTGCTGAATTAAGATATTGAGACAAGATCTACAATTATTGTTGCATTTATGAGAATCTTTTATATATTTCATAATAAACTAATATATTCACAGTTTTAAGTTGAGTTTAAGAAATACTTGAAGCTTTTGTATTTACAAGATATTTGAGTAAGAAAGATCATGTTTGAGACACTTTGCATTGATACAACTCTCAGACAAAGAAAAGAGTCAAGTTGTGAAAAGTTTAAGAAAAAAGCTAAAGTTTAGATTAGGTGAAAACTTTAGCTAAAGTTTACATCCTAGTGCCTTATCCTATGTTCCCGTTTTTGGATTTTATACCGTACATTCCACGTACGGATGTCCTTTTGACCTGCATCGTTTTATGATGCTGACGCAGGTGACAAAGTCCCTCAGCAGACGCTCCACTGAGGATCAACTATTCATCCAGCCATTGTTGAGGCCTCTTACTATTCAGAGGCTTTGGAGTCTTTGTCTATGTTTCCTTTTTAGCAGTTATTTTCAGCAGTTGTTCAGATTATTCTAGTTAGAGGTTCCATGGACTATATGTCAAGAGTTTCAGATCTTATTTTCAGTTGTTGTTGAATCATTTCTACTATTTAGTTTATTCAGATATTTGTAGTATTTTTAGCATATCATATTTAAGCCTTCCATTTGTCATTTAAGTCTTCCGCTGAGTAAAGTAGCTAGGCCAAGTGGTTCACTTGGGACCAGAAATGATTCCGGATGCCAGCCACGCCTAGGGTGTGAACTCGCGGCGTGACACTAGTTTAGTATACGTATTTTGCACGTGTGTCTAACGTTAATCAATAAAATTATATATATTGAAAAGTATGCAACTTTTTATAAGCACTCTAGGCAATTGAAGAATGTAAAGTCCATTGAATAAGAAATTTTGATTGATAATTTAGATAGGGATGCTAGAACGCTAGTATCTATCCATTGCTCCTTGATGTTATCTTATATCCATCCAACTCTTGGTTATCATTTGTATTAGTTGATCTGGAGGAGCCTTAAATATTTAAGAAAATTATTAAATGATGATTTCATGTAAAATAAATATTTTAAATGGTAAAAGAACATATGACATTTCTAAGGCCTTTCGTGCTTTTATAATAAGTAAGAAAGAATCAATCTTTTCTGATATTTCTATTCTTTCATTTTTCTTGACAAATTGTGGTGTGATATGTACTATTACCTTTGATTCAGTTTATTTGTCTTACTTTTCTTTTTGGTCTATTTCATAAACAATATATTTTTTTTGACAATTTTTTTAGTTTTAAATTTTCAGATGATATGTTTAAAGCCATAAAATTAGAAAATTTTCTTTAAATTTTTACAGTTTGTGTCAGATCAAAATCGGATAAACTAATTGAAACAAGGCTACTATCGTATAAGTTTCAACTAACATTTTGATTTAATTTGCACAAATAATTATCTAGCGTAAATTAGATTACGCTTAAGGAGTTTTTCTGATTATGACTTGGAATGTTCAAATAGAAAAGTATCCACAAGCAATCTTTTAGTTGATTACTAATTTTATCATTATTGTATGACTGAAATTACCATGGTGAAGATGTATTCTTTAATTTGAAAATTAGATTTTAAATAAGCTTGGATTCCATGATTTTTGCTCTAAATAAAATTCATACAAATAAAATATATAGAATAAACTAAAAAGATTGATGTAATTAATCAAAACTAAACAAAACACAAAGCACGACTCTCCGAATTTAAGTCGTCGTAGTAGATGTAATTTAAAGAATAATCTTTTTATGAAGATCATAACAATAATAATATATTTAGTGTAATATTACAAAGTGGAGTTTGGAGAGGATAAAGTGTAAGTGGAGCTTGTAACTACCTTGCAGGTAAATAAGAATAAGAAACTATATAAGTAATAGTAGGACTAATATTATTACATAAAAATAAGCAATACAATTCTAACTTAATTGCCCAATTAACTTTCAACCCTAATCAAACTCTAAGAATAAGAAACTATATAAGTAATAGTAGGACTGATATTACTACATAAAAATAAGCAATACAACTCTAACTTAACTGCCCAACTAACTTTCTACCCTAATCAATATCCTCAATAACCTTCTATCGAAGGTCATGTCCTAGAAAGTTGAAGTTGTGTCATGTCCTATCTAAAGTCAATTAACCTAAATTTATGTCAAAATTTGTAAGTGAATTGAAGTAAAAAAATTTAGTTTATGATAAAACATGAATATGAAACACCTACCTTATTAACGTTGGTGAAGTTGCAAGCCGACATCCAAGCAAATCCCTAGTTGCTTGCCTACAAGCACCTCTAATATTGATTTAAGAAGTAACATAACCTAATCTACCAAAATTTAGTGAAACATACCGTTGGAAAATCATATACTTATCGAAGCAAAAATGGAGATCCGAATAATGTTGCAAACAAAATAAATACACAAAATTTGAAACTCTATTAATTCACGGTAGAATTCACACTAAATATTCTATCAATGTAAAAGAGAAAAATGGCAACTTTACCATTCCAAAAGAAAGATATAAAAAGGTTGACAATTTCATTCTAGGGTAAGATTTTTACACATATTAATAAATTAATTTTTAGTTGAGTTGTAACTGTTATAAAATAAATCTAGAATTTACTAGAATAAATGTAAGGAGAATCAAAAGCTTAAAACTGAGAAGAAGAGAGAAATCAGGGAAAATTATATATATCTATCTGTCTCTGTACATTGCAAAACCATGACTATTTATAGCCAAAGAAGAAGAAGGAAGTATGTGGGAATTCCTCATTCCCACATTTGCTGACCTTCATTTTTCCTCTTAAAAGGGGACAATATTGTTGACAAATACATTGACAATTCACACTCAACACTCCCCCTGAATTGTCCATGTAAAGGGAAGTTCTAGGTGACCTTAATACGCATCATTAGTTGCCTCATTAAAAACCTTACCAGGAAAACCCAGTGGGATAAAACCTTGGTTAAGGAAAAAAGAGTACAACGCGTATTTTACTCCCCCTGATGAAGACTTCATTTGATACTTTGGAGACGGTGCATTCCAATATTATATCTTAACTTTTCAAATGTTGACGTTGGCAATGCCTTAGTGAATAAATCTGCAAGATTATCACTCGAACGAATTTGTTGTACATCAATATCACCTTTCTTCTGAAGATCATGTGTGAAGAATAATTTCGGTGAAATGTGTTTCGTTCTGTCTCCTTTTATGAAGCCACCCTTTAATTGTGCTATGCATGTGGCTTTATCTTCAAATATGACTGTGGGTACTAGGACCTCATTCTTCAGTCCACATTTTCCTTCGATGAAATGTATCATTGATCTCAACCACACACATTCTCTACTTGCTTCATGAATTGCAATTATTTCAGCATGATTTGAAGAAGTAGCAACAACTGACTGCTTTGTAGATCGCATGATATAGCAGTTCCTCCATATGCAAACAGGTAGCCTGTTTGAGATCGGGCTTTATGTGGATCTGATAAATAACCTGCATCTGCATAACCAACAAGGTCTGCACAACCTTTGTTAGTATAAAACAAACCCATATCAATTGTACCTTTTAGGTATCGCAAAATATGCTTGATACCGTTCCAGTGCCTTCGCGTTGGGGAAGAACTATACCTTGCTAGCAGATTAACAGAAAATGTTATATCAGGTTTGGTTGAGTTAGCAAGATACATGAGTGCACCAATGACACTAAGGTATGGTACTTCTGGACCAAGAAGTTCTTCATCCTCTTCTGGAGGACGAAATGGATCTTTATTCACTTCAAGTGATCTAACAACCATTGGAGTACTTAACGGATGTGCTTTGTCCATATAGAATCGCTTTAAGATTTTCTCAGTATAGGCAGATTGATGAACAAAGATCCCGTCTGCTAAATGTTTAATTTGTAGACCCAGACAAAGTTTTGTCCTTCCAAGATCTTTCATCTCAAATTCTTTCTTTAAATAATCAATTGCCTTTTGGACCTCTTCAGGAGTTCCAATGAGATTTATGTCATCAACATAAACAACGAGTATTACAAACTCCGATCCTGTTTTCTTAATGAAAACACATGGACAAATGACATTATTTATATATCCTTTATTTATCAAGTACTCACTAAGGCGATTATACCACATACGCCCTGATTGTTTCAGACCATATAATGATCTTTGTAATTTGACTGAGAACATTTCCCGAGACTTAGTACATGCTTCGGGCAATTTGAATCCTTCTGGGATTTTCATGTAAATTTCACTGTCAAGTGAACCATAGAGGTAAGTTGTAACTATATCCATTAGATGTATTTCAAGATTTTCATGTACAGCTAAACTGATGAGATATCGAAAGGTTATTCCATCCATAACAGGTGAATATGTTTCCTCATAGTTGACACTGGGCTTCTGAGAGAATCCTTGTGCAACAAGTCGTGCCTTGTATCTTACAATATCATTTCTCTCATTTCGTTTTCGCACAAAAACCCATTTATAGCCAACTGGTCTTACACCGTCAGGGGTTTGGACTACAAGTCCAAATACCTCACGATTAGAGAGTGAATTCAATTCGGATTGAATAGCTTCTCTCCATTTTGGCCAATCATCTCTGTGTCGACATTCTTCGATAGATTTAGGCTCAAGACTTTCACTGTCTTGCATTAGGCTAAGTGCAACATTATATGCAAAAATATTATCCACTGTAATTTTTGATCGATCTAAACTTATCTCATCATCAATAGAACTTATTGGAAGTTCTTTATTCACTTGAGTCTCGGGTTCACTGATTTCTTCAGGAATATCAGGATTTCTCAAGTCTGGATCTTCTTCAGGAAGTCCTTTTGTAGTATCATTTTTATCATTCTTTATGCTTCTCTTTCTAGGATTTTTATCCTTTGAACCCACTGGTCTACCACGCTTCAGGCGTGTTTGGGATTCAGAAGCTGTGATACTAGCAGATGGTCCCTTTGGGACTTCGATCCGGATAGGCACATTCACTGCAGGGATATGTGACTTAGTTATCCGTTTCAAATCAGTAAATGCATCCGGCATTTGATTTGCTATTGTCTGCAAATGGATGATCTTTTGGACCTCCTGTTCACATGTGCGTGTTCGTGGATCAAAATGAGATAGTGATGAAACTTTTCACGCAATTTCTCCAATTTCTCTCTGGGGTTCCTTTTTCTCTCCCCCTAATTGCGGGAAAATTGTTTCATCAAACCGACAATCTGCAAATCTAGCAGTAAATAAATCTCCTGTCAACGGTTCGAGGTAGCGAATTATGGAGGGTGAGTCGAACCCAACATATATACCTAACCTCCGTTGAGGGCCCATCTTAGTGCGTTGCTGTGGTGCTACAGGCACGTATACTGCACAGCCAAAAATTCGTAGATGAGCTATATTTGGTTCATGACCAAATACCAATTGTGATGGAGAATATTTATGATAATTAGTCGGTCTAAGACGTACAAGTGCTGCTGCATGTAAGATAGCATGACCCCACACGTCAATGGGTAATCTTGATTTCATGAGCAGTGGTGTAGCTATCAATTGCAGGCGCTTAATAAATGACTCTGCAAGGCCATTTTGAGTATGAACATGAGCTACCGGATGTTCAATTTTTATCCCAATTGATATGCAATAATCATCAAAAGCTTGGGATGTAAATTCTCCAGCATTATCCAGACGAATGGATTTAATTGGATAATCTGGGAATTGCGCCCTTAATCTTATTATTTGTGCCAGTAGCCTCGCAAACGCCAGGTTGCGGGATGATAAAAGGCACACATGAGACCATCTTGATGATGCATCTATTAGGACCATAAAATATCTAAACACTCCACTAGGTGGGTAAATAGGTCCACATATGTCCCCATGTATACGTTCCAAAAATTTTGGGGACTCAATGCCAACCTTCAAGGTTGATGGTCTGGCAATTAATTTGCCTTGATGACAAGCAGCACATGAAAATTCGTCATTCATAAGAATCTTCAGGTTCTTTAATGGATGACCGCTTGAATTTTCAAGAATTCGTCTCACTCATTATTGATCCAGGATGACCTACTCGATCATGCCATAGCACAAAAGTTTTTGGATCAGTAAACTTCTGGTTTACAATCGAATGTGCTTCAATTGCACTAATTTCTGCATAATATAGGCCAGACAATAAAGTTGGTAATTTTTCTAAAATATATTTATGGCCTGAGACACTCTTGGTTATACCAAGGTATTCAATATTCATTTCATTTAGTGTCTCAACATGATATCCATTTCTGCGGATATTTTTAAAACTTAGCAGATTTCTTGGGAATTTAGAAGAGAACAATGCATCTTCTATAACAATTTTTGTCCTTAGGCAGAAATATAGTAGCTCTTCCGGAGCCTTCAATTATTTTTGCACTACCAGATATTGTAGTAACATTTGCCTTTCTTTTAAGTAAAGAAGAAAAATATTTCTCGTCTTTAAAAATTGCATGAGTCGTTCCACTGTCAATAATACAAATATCTTCGCGATTGATTATTGATCCAAATAAAATTTGAGGCATATCCATTCTTCAAAGAGAAAAATAATAAAGTAAATATTTATTTGGACCTTATGTGTATTTAATGAAAAATCTTGCATAAGTTAAATATATAAGAATAAGGAAGACAAGATACAAATTATTATTATTATTATCTTCACGAGATAAAAATATAAGCACACATATAAATAAAGAAAATTATTTTATATATTATCATGCTCATCATCGTTCACATTTTCATTAATATTTAAATTTTCTTCTGGAAAATTTAAGTAGTCCGCTACATCCAGATACATATGTTCCATATTATTTTCAGACAAAAAATTTGTCTCTGGATTTTCGGCTCTTTTTAATGATGCCTGATATAGCTGAACAAGACGTTTAGATGACCGGCATGTTCTTGACCAGTGCCCTTTGCCTCCACATCTGTGACATATACTTTATGAATTTTTCTTTGGAAAAGCTTCTGGCTTTTCTTCCTTCTTTTTAGATTGCTGGTCATGCCTCGGTGCGAGACGACTATCATGATTTCTTCTTTGACCTCGGCCACGGCCACGACCACTTCTGGGGCCATAATTTCTTTCTCGTTGGTTATAATTCGCCTGATTCACTTCAGGGAGTGGCGAAGAACCAACGGGCCGACTATCATGATTTTTCATCAATAATTCATTATGTCTTTAAGAAGGTGTGAAAGTAATTCAGAATATTTTGTAAAACCCATACCGCGATATTGCTGCTGCAGGAGCATATTCGCGGGTGGAAATGTGGAGTATGTTTTTTCAAGCTTGTCAGTTTCAGTTATTTCTTCTCCGCATAAATTTAACTGTAATATAATTTTAAACATCGCTGAATTATACTCAGTTATATTTTTAAAATCTAATAATCTTAGATTTAACCAATCATGACGCGCTTGTGGAAGGACGACCAACTTCAGGTGGTCGTATCTATCTTTTAGATTCTTCCACAATTTCAAGGGATTTTTTATTGTCAAATATTGTAATTTTAGTTCCTCGTCAAGATGGTGGCGGAGAAAAATTAAAGCTTTGGCACGGTTTTGACTGGATGCCTTATTTTCATCTTTAATGGTGTCTGCCAGGCCCATTGATTCTAAATGCAGTTCAGCATCTAGTGCCCATGATGAATAATTAGATCCAGAAATATTAAGTACAGTAAATTCAACTTTTGAAATGTTAGACATTTTGATAAAATAAATTCTTACCCCTTTTACCTGTTTGCAATAGCTTGAAATGGGCAGAGCTTCGTGCTGATAACGTGTTATAAAATAAATCTAGAATTTACTAGAATAAATATAAGGAGAATCAAAAGCTTAAAACTGAGAAGAAGAGAGAAATCAGGGAAAGTTATATATATCTATCTGTCTCTGTACATTGCAAAACCATGGCTATTTATAGCCAAAGAAGAAGAAGGAAGTATGTGGGAATTCCTCATTCCCACATTTGCTGACCTTCATTTTTCCTCTTAAAAGGGGACAATATTGTTGACAAATACATTGACAATTCACACTCAACAGTAACATCTTTATAGAAGTTTTAAAATAGGTAAAAAGAAAGATTCATAGAACCAAAAAAAAAAAAAAAAGAAGAGAGAGAGATATTTAGCACTCCTCTATAATTTGAATTAAGACATAATATATGATTTGTATTAAAATTTCAAAAACTCTTATTTTATTATAACTAAAGGACATTATGATAGTTCTTTTAGCTTCATTTGTAGTTGAATTTTTACCAATAATAATTTTTAGGAATCCCATCCAGGTTTTCAAAAATATCCAAAAATTTCGATTCTTTCCCTAATTACAAAAAATGCCGACTTTTTCTTCGTTTTTGATACCTGAATGCTTCTTATTGATACTTATGAATGTGTAACTGAAATTACAGCTGTAACGATTATTAAGGAAAGAAAATTAGTGCCAACTAGGTAGATCCCTTTAATGACGGCATAAACGTTACAAAAAAATGCAATTATCCCATTAAAAACGTTAAAGGAATTTTAATTTGAATTTCAAAACAAAATGGAAGAATCAACAAACAAGAAAAAAAATAAATTACAGTCGCCATTGAAGGTGAACTGCAAAGAAAAAAAAAGAAAAAATAGTTTGACGAAGCATGAATATTTACATAACTCATACCCTGAAAATAAGTATCAATATGCAGATATAAGAATAAAAAAAATAGTCTTCCAGAAACATATGACAATCCTAAAAAATGGAAACATAGAACCATCCACAAAATAGGGAGGCAGCCATCCAACAATTATAGTGTATCAAACACTAAATCATTGTAAAAAATAAAGTACTAAAACAATGTATCAAACATAAAATCACGTATCACTATAAATGATCAGGTATATGTAGCATATCATCATCATAAGATATGTGAATCATCCATATATAATTATATTGAATCAAACAATACATCAAAATAAAGTGAAAAAATGGCGGTCAGAAAAAATGGTGGAAGAAGAGAGCAACGTTCACAAATAGAGAGAGATAAATTGAAAATTGAAAAAGAAAAATTTAAATTCAAAGATGGTAACTGTAAAGAGAGAGAAAGTAATTAAAAAAAATAATAAAAAATTGCTTTAAAAATGGAAAAATTATAATTTGAAAAGTGATTAACATCAATTAGACATCTTACACCAAATAAAATTTCCAAATATAACTCTTAATAAAAATATATATTCTTTAAGTATAAAAAATAAGTGGAAAAAAATAAAAAGATGGGATTTATATAAATTTTTAAAAATGTTGGGATTGTTTAAGATTTGGATAAAAAAGGTTGTGTAATTTTATAAATTTTACTAATTTTTATTTGTAGTTGAACTTTACCAATATAATATTAAGAAAAGATTACTGAGCTAAAATTAGCTATTTTATTCTGATATTTTTCCATAAATATGTTATTTCACATAGGGTAAATATGTTTTTGTATTAGGATACCAAAATTTTAATATTTTAATAATCAAAAAGGACAATAATGAGAATTTGTGTTTTATTTGTGGTAAAAAATATTCGGAAAAAGTTAATTGGCTAGTTAATATTTTTTTAATATAAACATCAAAGACATAATCCAATAATGAAAGAATTAATTATCTAGATGGTTTCAAAGTCCCAATTATTAGAATAATAATTTAATGATTAAGAAAAATAATAAGTGACATTTTCATCTAAAACAAAGTCTTTTCATGATTGAGTAAAAGCTTATTTATTAAATCTTAATATTTGCTTTATTTTAAAAAAAAATATTATTAGTGTTATCACCTCTATCATTGTAACCAAAAAAGGAAAACTTTCAAATAATAATTACCAAAAAGTTTTTTATAAAATGTGCAGTTAGAAATTTATCCATTTTACAATTGAAAACCTTTTTATTTTATATGATAATATATTTAAAATTATTATTTATTGTAATTTATTATTTGAAAATCAAATTGTATACCTTAATTCTTTAGAGAATAAATATTTTTTCATAAGTTGAAAGTAATTAATGATGATCATGTACATATCAATAAAGTAAGGAATCCTTCCACACAGAAATCTTCAAACATATAATGGAAATATTGATTAGTTAAATATTAAAAATAAAATATTGATGAGAATGTATAAATACAAAAATACAAACAATGGATATTTTTTAATCTACCTATAGCTTCTTTTTTCTCCTCTTTGCACATAAATTTTATAATCAATTTGAATATCAATAAATATAATTTATTGTTGATTTATCGATCATAAGCTCTTTCTTACTTAGTGATTTAGATTTTTTAAAAAAAATTAATATAAAATTGATGATTTGAAAATAGTTGGGTGAAATCTTTCATAATTCAGTGCGAATGTTATTGTATAGCTACAGAAAAAAATATTCTTTTTTTTTTAAATTATAAGAAACACTTACCTAAATATGGAAAGTTTTTTTCCATATATTATTATTTCATATTAGAATAACATGGATTCCAAAAAACTAAACACAAATGAATGAATCTTAAATAATATGAATTTATTACCAATAAGTTTTCTACTTGTTCTCATATATATATATATATATATATATATATATATATATTAAAATCCTTATTATTTTAACCTACGACAATTTTATACATATTCTTCTATTTTTATTCCCTTTTTCCTAATCTGAAAATAAAGGGCACGTCATTTTAATGGCAATTCTCTATACAATTAATTGACAAACTTCAAATATAATGTAAAACATTCAATAGGTTAGAATACACAATAACATAAGGAATTTTTACATAAAACTAAAAAATCATTAATGGTAATTCACTACAAAAATAAAAAGAATCTTCAATAAAATTATAAAATACCCATAGAAAAATTTGAGGCTACTCCTGAACAAACCTGCATATTAGTTTTTGTGGAGATAATAGAACAAGGTGGAGTTATATTGCAAGAATAATACAATAGTAATATATAACAAAGAGTAAAAACTTAAACCTAAGAGGATTTCTAAGTGCCGAAGGTTTCCTACTTAAATATTTTCTTTTTCCTTGTATCAATTTGTTATGTTATATAATTTAAATAAAAAAAGATTTAATACACGAAACTTAGTTGATCTTAAAATTTTATAACATATTAAATTAAAGGAAAATAGTGAAAAGACAATTTTGTCTAAAGCAGAGTATTTTAATGAAGGACAAAAAGTTCAAACAACATTTCTAAGAGTCTTCACGTTTTTAATATAGTAAATAAAAGATATAGATATAGATATAGATATAGATGGATAGATCGATTAAATTTTATTGAGTTATTATGATAATTACGTATTTAGGAGCAAAAATAGGGATTGTTTTTTCTCTTTTTTTTTTTTTAAAGAAAAAAATATAGTAACTAATAATTGATACAACAACTATGTAACTATATTTTAGGAAGTGGTAGTATTTTCATTACTTTTATTTTTTAATTGATTTCTTGCTCCCACTCTTATGTTCAATTGAGAAATTGTAGTCTTATTTTTTCAACTATATTCATCGCATTCACATAAACAAGGATGAAGGATATGAGTAATACGAAAAGAAAAAAAATCAATCAAGAAAATTGATGACTATGACGAACTCATGTTCCAAACCCCTTTTTGCAATATATTTTCAAATTATGATGTTAAATAATTTACCCTTTGTGTCAAGATCAATTTTGGGAGAGAAACTCACCCAAATTTAGTTCTGTAAAGCCGTACAGGCTCCATATCGTCTTGGATATCAACTTGAATGATCAAACTTACAATTCAACCCCCAATCTATTACTAGATTGCTTGGGACCTCACCTAACTCAGATTCCATTGAAACTGGCTTAGGCTCAAAATTTTCCACTTACTACTCGAAAGTTTTCTGACTCAATTTCCTTTCCCATTGACCTACCCATAACGACTAGGTCAGATCTTTACATTAGGGCCCAAGTAATTGCTTTAGTGACTTTATGATCAAAACGGTCTTGTTGCTAGTTTAATTATTATTTTCTTTTTTCAAATTTTTAGTAACGAAAGGAAAATAAGTAAAAAGGCACACAAGGTTCATATGCACTTAGGTCCCTTTTCCAAAAGTTGTAACTTGTAATTATTCTTCCTTAATAGACTTATTGGTCTTTCTTGAATGAATCATGGCTCAAGAATATGCTTTTTTCAAATTTATGACTTTTGAAAACTTTATCTATGGTGTTAGTTTCTACAGTTTACTTCTCCCGAGAAATATGAGTATTTTTTTTAGACTCTTTAGAGGATTGCAAAATAATTTACTAGTCATCCACTTTCTATGTTAGTTATCCCACTAAAACTTTTTAATGTATATAGTTTGCATGTGTATGATTAGGGGGAAAAAGCTAAAAAAAAGAATCCTGATTTGTGTTATTCAAGAACCACCAGTATAAATAGATCAAATAGTTGGTCTGATTTTTCTTCAACCTATATAATCTGAGTTAAATTTGTAAACTCTCATAAAAAAATAAATAAAGAGATCATAATTTTTGTCGTTGGTAATCTAACATTTTTTTGTTTGTATGTGAATGGTGTAAGAACATTATCTAGTCTGGTCAATTATATTGTCACCACTCATGTAAATACTATTTAAAAAACTTCATTTTAAATTTATAATACAAAAATAATTTTTTATAAGTTACACCTATGAAATTTTATTTTTTGGATGTGATTATTTTTTTAATAAGGTCGTATTTGTTTGACTTTTCCTATAATGTCTGTTTGTGGTGCAATACCTAATGTGGGTGGTATTGCAAATAGTTATAATTTTATAACTATTTTGAGGATATTTTTATAATTTATTATAAATTATAATAATAAATAATTTAAAATAGTTACAAGATATAATAACTTAATAGACTCTTAGAATTTTATTAAGGAGACAGAGAAAATAATATGTACTATTTAAAATGATATATATGTATATATAATAATAATTAAGTTATAAAAAAAAATTGATTGTCAATTTCATCTATATCACATGAATTAGGATAAAAAGTATATATATATATATATATATTATATTTAACTCATACTAATACTCCAGTATCTAGTATTTCAATATGTTTATTGGATAGACCAAATTTAGCACTCTTTATCTATGTTACTTTAAAAGTATCAACAACCAATTTAAATGGTAAATTATGGTAATACCCCCAACTAATATATCTACCTTTAATAACATGAACATTCAATTTGAATATTAAATTACTGTGATATTCCTAAATGGAAAACACCCATCTATATCTATTTGAAAAGTGCATGTTCTCTCGAATGATCGTGACTTTTTCGTTTTCTCAAAAATTGTGATATTTTTTATGAGTCATAATTTTTTTCCATAAGGTATATTAAACACATGTTCATATTTATTCTTTGTTGCCCTTAGATAAAGGGATTTTCTCTCATTTTTCATCCATAAAAAATTTTCTAATCTTCTACTCTTTTTCTTGTTGTACTTTAAAAATTCTCGCATATTTCATCGTTCGATAATAATTATTCACTATTTACTTGACACAAAAAATTTAATAACAGTAAATAAAAGCATCTTCCGCCCCTGGTTTGATAATAAATACAAGTAAAAGTCAAAAGAAGATGCATTTTCCTAGTATCGACGTGGTTTCCTTTTTTTGCTTTTCTGCGCGTCATGTTTCACAGCCAAAGCTTCCACGTGTCTTCCATAACATGTGTTTTTTGCGCCCAACCGGAGCGTGAATTCTTGGAATTAGATTTAAAAATAAAATTAAAAAGATTCAATACACATAAAAATAATTTTGTATTGAAGGGAGTGTTATCGATTTGTACCTGACTCCGCTTCTATATAAGTCAAAGACAATGGAAAATATATATGAGGGAGCTTATGGTTTACAGCTAATTGACAAATCAAAAGGTAGAGAGTCATGGACAAGCATAGAGTTGCTGGTTCACAATTATACTCATGCTTCTATAAGTGACAACCCAACAAAAGACTCATCACTTTAGGACTTACATTAAAATAGAGTTTAAATGTCAAAAAATAAGTATTTTTTTTAATTTTCATATCTAAATTATAAGAGATATTAATTTTATATCTAAAAAATCACTCATTAGTTTGAGAAATACCCTTCAATTTTTGGTATATGACATTTCACATGAATACAACATTTCTTTTATTTAAAAAACTTTGCCACATGACATGTCATATGGATAAAATTCCACCATACTAAAAATTAACTAAACTGGTAATATTTAAAAATTAAAATATCACATTTTCAAAAAATAAAAAATAAAATTTAATTTTTTTTCTCTCCCCACCCCCACTCCACCCACCCCATCCCAATTTTATTTTATTATTTTATAATTCTAAAATTTAGTTTATGATTTTTTTTAAAGAAAAATCTTACTTAAACACCCCCCACCCCCACTCCACCCACCCATCCCAATTTTGTTTTATTATTTTATAATTCTAAAATTTAGTTTATGATTTTTTTAAAGAAAAATCTTACTTAAACAATCCCCCCGGCCCCACTCATTCCCAAAATATTTTTTGATATTATTTTTATTTTTGTAAAAAAAAAAATTGCTAACTCTCCGCTCTCAGTTTTATTTTTTTTTCTTTGTATTATGTTATTTTTATTATATAGAAGAGTGAATTCAATGACGATCAAAAATGAAATTATCATTTCATGCTTCTCAACATTTTGAAGAAACTTTTTTTTTAATCATAAATACATATTTAAAAAAATGAGGGCAAAGATAATTTGTACAAAAAGTTTTGTGAATATTATCTTTTACATAGGCCCAAACTTTTTTTTTCTTCTAATAAACATGTGTAACTCCAATATCATCAACTCTGTTGCAATCATAATATTTTGTCATTGTAATTTGAGAATTAGATATTTTATCCTCTCCATCTTACACTCTCTGCCACAACACCACTCTCCATCAACACAAGAAAACATGGTGTGGCCGATTCCAAAACACCCTTTTTTTAAAAATAGAAATGTGAAGATGCGGATGATCAATGGTAATTTTAAAAATATGACTACATTCAAGGGTAAAAAATAGTTGGGTGGTTTAATGTTTAATATAAAAAATTAGAAGTTTTTATTATTTCTTCTATTTTTTCTATTATATAGAATAGCTATGGAAGAACGATCATAACAATAAAAAGTTGTACAATAAGCAATACAAATTATATTATATATTTGATCTTATCTTATTTTCTTATCAATTGCCTCTAAATATTATACATTATATATTTATATTCATTTAACGAGATTGATCACAGAATAACTGCTACCTCCTATCTTTATTACCTTTCTAAGCAAAAACATGGAAGAACGATAATGACAATAAAGAGTTGTTCAATGAGTAATACAAATTATACTATGTACTTTATTTTATCTTATATTCTTATCAATTGCCTATAAACATATGTAATACATGAGGATCCATTAATTATCTTTGTATCATTTCAATTTTATTAACTTTTTATCTAAAGATTTAAATGCTTAATTATTATCAACTCCAGCCATATTTTGTGAACTCCTTTTGTCATTACATTCTTCACTATATTTCTTACTTGCACTGTTTAAAATCAAATTAGTTTTTTCAATACAAATTCCAAAGTGTTTAAACTATAAAAATCATCTTTTTGGTAATTTTATAATTCAAAAGTTCAATTTTTTTTAATTGGCAAAATATGACTTTTTTTAAATATACTTTCTTCCCTATAAAGTACTCATCACAATTTTTTTTACTTAAATGACGTAAAATTTGACCAACACTTAAATATATATGTTTTCATCATATTGATATGAGAAAAAAAATTATAATCGACATTAATTTCCGTATAGTTTTTAAAAAATTAAATTTTAAATTTAGAATATTAAGTTAATTTTTTCAAATTTAACTTTAAAAAATAGTTGGATCAACTCTCGAGAAGCAAAGCCAGAAACAAGAAAACTATTGTAGAATGAAGTACAAAAATTCTACTCCTTTCTGTTTTACTTTATTTGACTTACTCTTTTTTATCGATTTCAATAAGAATGTCTTTTTTTTTTCTTTTTCTCCTCTCTTCAGTTCTTACTTTCACGTGACATATTTTAGGATCACAAGATTAAATGATATTTAGGTATATTATTTTTTTTTTTTTTTTTTTTTGCATATTTTTGGATTAAGGCCATAAGATTCAATTTTTTTCAAATTATGTGTCAAGTCAAAGTCAGTTAAATAAATTGAAATGGGGTTCTAAAATATTTTGAGAGATAATATTCCATTTGCATTGTTTATAAACTATATTAAATAAAGGAGATTGTACTTGTTTTCTTAAAACAAAATTGACAGTACAGGTAATTTATATAAATCGACAATCAATTTTTTTTATTATTTGCAATTGATATCATTTTATACAAAAATTAAAATTTAAATCGCCACATTGAGTTACTATTTGTATCATGGTAAATTTATCAGATAATTATTCAATAGTTTATAAAAGTAGAAAAAATAAAACAAAAAATATTTAAGAATAAAATATTATTCCAAACACTTTTTTCTTATAATACAATATTTGAATTTCTATTACGTAGAAAAGTGAACAAGTAGATGATCGGGGACAAATTTGTCAACTCATATAAATATTTTAGCTTTAAATATTATTTTTTTGTTTAAATTTTGGAAAAACTTTGTGCCCGTAGTCACAAATGCCTATAACATAGTTATGTTAAGCATATAAAATATGTCATCTCATTTAATTATATACATCCATCCCAGTTAAGATATACTTGATCTTTACGACTTTTTGATACGAGGTTAATACATGTAATTAAAGAAGGTGACATATTTTCTATCTAATACATGTTTATTATTTAATTAAATATTTATATTTGAAATAATGTTAAAATGAATATTAGATTGCATACTCTTTTAACGTTAGTTGTGACAATTTAAATAAATTATAGAGTATTTTCAATTTTATAAAAAAGATTTTAAAAAAAAGGATGATTTCCTTGCAAAGTGTAATACTCATTATCACTTGTTATGGTGTTTACCAAAAAATATTAAAAATTAATTTAATATATAAAAATATGATCACGTACAAATAAAACTTAAGCTTGTAATATTGGGCCCGTTAATAGGCCTTTTCATATCTAGTATAGATATAGGTGAAAAACATTTTAACCCCCAAACTTTGCTTTTGAAATCAAACCCCCTCTAAACTTTGAACAATAATCAAACTCTCCTCTCAACTTTGAACAATAATCAAACTCCCTTCTTTACCCTAATAAAAATTTTAAAATGCCTATTATACCCTTTTATTATCAATTTTATTTTTACTTTTTTAATTATCATGATATTTTTATTTTTTGATTTAATGTAACAAATTTTTTATAAAAGTATAAACATTATTTTTTAGACAAAAAATGTGAAAAAACTTATCAAATATATAAGCTAATGATTTTCTATAATAAAGTAAATTAGCATAATAAAAAATATTTATTAATAATAACCAAAACTCTAATATTAATTCATACGAGTGAAAATACTAGAGAATAATAACTATATAAATATATTTTGACGTAGGAAATACAAAGAATTAATTTAGTTAAGGTCAAATTTCTAAATATTATATTTATTTAGATTTTGAATTATTTCAAACTATAATTTATGTAATACTCCATCAATGTCAATCAAAACTTGTTTGTTAATATAAACAATAGATAATCTTCTTCTTATATTATTTGACCCTCATTTTAAAAGTAGTTGTTTCAATTTATTTGTCCAATTTACGAAATTAAATAAAATTTTCAGTATTCTTTTATTATTACTCTTAAAGTAGTAGAAGTCAAATTTAAACTTTAAAGCATTACTAATAATGTTAGTTAGTAAAATACACATCTAATTAATTTTTTTTAAGGGGTGTTATATCAAGAAGGTCAAGTAATATATGAAACGGATAGCGTACGAGAGTGGAGATATCTTCTTTCTCCTTTATTCTGGAAATGAAGCCGTAAGTCGAATAGAATACGGAAAGACAAACATATATGCAAACATACATATACACACACTCAATGCATATTACATTGAAATAATGATCATAAAAATAATATTAAATTTTATGAAAAATTTATAAAAATATTATTCTACTTCTAAAGTTAATAAACTTAAAAAAAAGTTATAACAAACTAGTGTTAGCACCTAATTTTTGACCAAACTTAAGTTATGTACTTTAGTATTTAAATATATATATTTTTTTGAATCTAAATTAGATATTTTTATTTTTATCTTATTTAGAATAATTTGAAAACAACAAAACACATTTTAATGTAAGTTTTCTTCTAAAGAAGAGAAAATTTATACAAATGTATGTTTTTTCTTTTAATTTTTTTATTCTAATAAATAATTCAGTATTGTTATTACTTTATTAATTATATTTTAGTTTTAACTAGTTAACTTTCTATATCTTATTAATTTTAAATAATTTTTTAATATTTTTTAATATTTTTCTTTTCAAAATAAAAACAAAATAAAATAATAAACTTTAAAAAATAAAACTACCCATTAATTTCAACTCCTCCCCCACTACTCCCTCATTTTCCACATCTTCACATCCCTCACTCGCTCATATTTTAAGATACACGATACACATCACATTTTTTTTCTTCTTTCTTCACATTCTACAAAAAGAGAAAAAAAAACACTTTCCACAAGACACGGTTAAAAAGAAAAATCCTACACCAGATTCCTTCCTTTTTCCCACATACACAAACACATCTAGAAAAAAATACTACATTTTCTTTTTCACACACACATCATATACTTAGAAAAACGTCTCTACAAAAACACACATACACAAAAAAAAAATCTAAAAAAAAACACAATTAGAGAAAACAAAAGTTGAGTTTGAGGTTTGCTTTCGATTTCGAGTTCGTGGTCCTAGATTGTGGTCTTTTCTTCTCGTGAATTAATTTTCACAAAAGGTATTCCCTTAATTTCATCATATGACTTTATTTCACGATTATATAATACGTGATTCAAATGTTACGAAATTGTTCACATTCTATGTATGTTCAACTTTGATGTTACAATTTTGAAATATGTTTGAACTTTTTAAATTGTTATTTAAAGTAACATTTGGTATAACATGTGGTTATATGTTGCATGCTTAAACGTTTAAATTTTTTTAACTTGTTCTTGATTAAAATACAAAAAATTCATGTTCTAAGAGATATAATTAATTGACATTCTAAATAAAGTTTAATTATAATGAATTAAATTTATGTTTTTCTAGAAAATAAAATGAAACCAAAAATAAAATCTGCAATTTTGTATATATTTCTTTTAAGGGATAAATATTTTTAGAATATTAAATAAATGAATTTACATTGATCTATATAATTAGCTTTGTCTTCAGTCAGTTGAAACAGTTGGCTTGTAATTAAAAATTGAAGTTGTTCGAGTTTGTAAAGAGAATTCAAATTTCTGATATTTTTTTTTTAAAAAAAATGAACCGTTAGAAGCATGATGAGGCCGATAACAAGGATAGTCAATTTTTACGATTTAAATAATATTACACAAATTTTAGGTGTGACATATAAAATAATAATTCGTGGTAAGGTTGGAAAGCGCTGCTACCAATACACTCATACTAATGAAATAAGATAGTCTTAAACGAGTTCAAAATAAATTAAAGAAGGCGGGTAAATGACATTTTTGAAAACTTATAAATACAACATGTTCAAAATTAAGTTAAGCCATAAACTAGTCAATAAAGCGACCGTGCTAAAACCACGGGACTCGAGGGGTGCCTAACACCTTCCTCTTGGTCAACAGAATTCCTTACCCGATCTTTGTTTTGCAGACCAAAATTAAAGAGTCATTTCCTTTTGATTAGGGAAAAAAGGTGACTTGGAACATCAAAACTCAATTCCAAGTGGCGACTCTAAATAATAAAATAATCTCTTTTCAAAATGTCACTTTAATTGGAGAAACTCTATTTTCCAAAATACCACGCAGAGGAAAAATAGGGGTGTGACAACTAGGTTACAAATTAAATTACATACAACTAAAGAAGTATTACATAATAAGGGTAAAATGGACATTGCATATTACAAAAGGGGAATTTTATTATTGTTTAAAATTAGGAAGGGTAGGGGGCTTGATATCATGCCTCGGGAGGGTACCCTGTACATGGTCACCACTCAGAAACTATTTCTAGTCCCCGAGCTAACAACTCGAGCCTCATCATGTTCATTCAATCAACATTTTTAACAAATCAACAAAAAACTATGATAATAAAAGCTGGACAACCTGAGTCTTATATAATCATATCAAATCAATGAGGCGAGTATGAAAGAGACTAGCTCAAAATAATATCGAATCAACAAATCGACTCTAGTTTATGAAGCCTCTACCAACTGTTGATCGGTGCCAATGACAGACCCATGACTACCTCTAATCAAAATAAATTAAGTCAAAATAAAAATATAAATGAGAATCCTACGAAGTAAGAAAGGGCTCACCAACTCAGCTGACTGCAACAGACGCTCAATAGTGCGCCTGTTCAAATGGACATTAGTACATGGAATGTACGAGTGTATAAAATAGATGAACGAAACATGCATCAAGGTAGAATACTATCAACTTAGATAACTCAAATCAAGATATAAGAAACTCTATCAGAATGTCAAATGTCTATCTAAAGAAAGAATAAAGAGCAGACAATGATCCATTAATGCAATCTAACCCAATCTGAATCAAATCCAATTCAATTAGAGTACTATCAGTATAGAACTAATCTGAGAGTTTCTCTTATCCGACATCAATCACTTATGAGCCATTGATTGTACAACAATCCCGCTGATGTTGCCACATCCGTAGTACTTGTCAGGTAAAGAACGAATTGAATCCATAAATGGATCTGGTCAATCTAGTTCGCTATTATTTCAGGGACTTACCAATCAAGATGGAACATCTGATTTAACGGTTCAATCCTCACCTATGCTTGGTGAAGTAGTTAATGAGTTCGAGCTGGGCTTACTTTACTCATTTCGGTACTCGATACTTCTCCCAAGACTCAATGCTCATAAGACAATCCATCTCAATCAATCAGATTAAGAATTCTCATCATTCCATCAGTTCTAGCACAATCGGGACTTTCGGCCTATCAATCATCTAACCAATTCTTAATCATATCCTTTAGAATGCTTGGACCAATCATTAAGAGGGAAATCAATTAGACCAATCTTCAGAGTTCAATTATGAATACTCACAGGACCATCAAGTTCTATCAAACCATCATCATGCTTACATCACAATCAAATCGACATTATCAAGTCAAGGCTCTAGACTCAATCCCTAGGTTCGTTCATGCAATCTTTTATAAAGTAACATATAGGGTTTGTGAAACAACTCATGTAAAAGCATTTATTCAGTAAATCAAGTTTATGATAATCATCAACATGTAAAAATACGTAGATATGTATAATTTTGTAAGAAAAGCATTTAGAAAAACATGTATAAAGACTCAATACGTTCATCTATCAATCTATCTCAACCAAAGGGGCACATGGAAGGACATTCCCATGTACTAGTTTAGTCTTACATACCTGGCATGGAGTTTGACAATCAACATTGCTAGAGTTCGTCCTCGACTCCCTTGAACCATCGCTCTTCCTTTCTTCTCCTTAACCCTAGTCTTCCTTAGAAGTTTAGGAAGGCTTAAAAGTGGGTGTTAAAACCGTTTTTACACTTTAAATAACCTATTTTGATCATGTTTTAAGTTTAAGAGGGGTGAGAAAAGGACTAGAATGCCCCTTCTTTTAAAGTTGATCGTCAAGTACTATAATACGGCAAGTCCGCATTCATCAAATGCTTTTTATGTGTAATTTTTCATAAATCACTTTCCAATTAATTTTTTGATCCCATAGAAAATATTTGGATCACAACCAAGTATAAGTCCGCGATGCGAACATGTCCCGCACTTCTCTGGAATTGTATTTTCGCTTCAAAAAATTATCTTTTGATCTGATTGCTCTAAAAATCAACCAGAATTATTTTTCCAGACAATGTTTTTATACTAATCACATTTCTAGCCTCGAATTTGCCAACAGAGTTTAAGAAGATGTATTATGCAGGGGTCTCTCATCTAGGGACATTTTAGTAATTTTATTGGATGTTACATTATCTCCCCTTTGGAATCATTCACCCTCAAATGAAGAGTAAAGATGGACATCAAGGCATGAATAACAATCAAGACTCCTCTCGACAATCAATCAACCAATCAAACTATCGACTAATAAAAAATCTAGACAATTTAGACTCAAGAATAGACAAACAAGGATAGAAAAATCAATTCAAATTAAGAGTAAGGACCTTACCTTCAACCTCGTCTCTAGGCACGAATAGATGCGGGCATTTGGCTTTCATATCTTCCTCAGCTTCCATGTGGCTTCCTCAATGAATTGATTTCTCCACAGGACTTTTACTGAGGCTATCTCTTTGGTTCTCAATTTGTGAATCTGACAATCAAGAATTGGACTGGAACTTCTTCATAGGACAAGCTATTCTTCACTCCAATACTATCAATAGGGACTACCAATGATGGATTTTCTAAGCATTTCTTTAACATTGAGACGTGAAGATCGGATGAATCACGTCTAGCTCAAAAGGTAACTCTAACTCATAAGCAACCTTCCTAATCCTCTTCACAATCTGGTAATGGCAAATATAAGGAGGACTTAGCCTCTATTTTTTTCCAAATCTTATGACACCCTTCATAGGTGACACTTTCAAGTATACCCTATCATTCACTTCAAACTCTAAGTCTCTTCTTCTCATATCAGTGCAAGATTTTTGGCGGCTCTGTACAGTCTTCAACCTCTCTCTAATAATCTTCACCTTCTCCATGGACTGATGGACAAGATCGGGTCCAATTAACTCGGCTTTTCCAACCTCAAACCACCCAATTGGTGATCTATATCTTCTCCAATACAAGGCCTTATAGGGAGCCATCTGAATATTTGCATGGTAACTATTGTTATATGCAAACTCAGTCAATGCTAAATGGTCATCCCAATTTCCTTTGAAGTCAAGGACACAAGCTCTCAACATGTCCTCTAATGTCTAAATTGTACGTTCTGCTTGGCCATCTGATTGGGGATGAAAGGTTGTACTCAAATTCACCTTAAAACCCAATCCTTTCTGAAAGGATCTCCAAAATTGGGATGTGAATTGAGCTCCTCTGCCCAAGATGATGGACAAGGAAACTCTATGCAACCTCATAATCTCGCGGATGTACAACTTAGCATACTCTTCTATAGTGTTAGTTGTCTTGACTGCTAACAAGTGATCTGATTTAGTCATTCTATCCATAATTACCCATATCAATTCATGTTGTTTTCGAGTCCTTGGTAGTCCGGTAATGAAGTCCATATTGACCATCTCCTATTTCAATTCAGGAATCTCAAAGTTCTAAGTCAATCCACATGACCTTTGATGCTCAACTTTCACTTGTTGACAATTCGGGCACTTTGAAACAAACTCAGCAATATCCCTCTTCATTCCACTCCGCCAATAGACTTCCCTCAAGTCACGGTACATCTTGGTAGAGCAAGAATGAATGGAGTATCCAGAGATATGGGCCTCAGCCATAATTCTATCTCGAACACCATCAACATTCAGAACAATCTACTCTGATATATCAACACACCATCTCCTCCTTTTGAGAAAACCATCACCTTTTTTTTATGGACAACTTCCTTCAACTGAAGTAGAACAGGATCTTGGTCTTGCTTTTCTTTCCCCTCTGCCACTAGAGATGAAGCAGACCCATTTTGGACATTGACTCTTCCTTTATCATTCTCTTTGAGTTGAACTCCCAATCGGGCTAATCTATGTACTTCTTTAGCCAACTCTTTCTTCCCTTCCTCAACATGGGCAATAATACACATTGATAACCTGCTAAGAGCGTCAGCAACAATGCCAGCTTTACCTAGGTGGTATAGAATACTCATATCATAGTCCTTGAGTAATTCCAACTATCTCCTCTGCCGCAGGTTGAGCTATTTTTTAATGAAGACGTACTGCAGGCTTTAGTGGTCAATAAATACATACACATGTACTTCGTATAAGTAGTGATGCCAAATCTTAAGTGCAAACACTGCCGCTGCCAACTCTAGATCATGGGTTGGATAGTTCTCCTCATGAACCTTGAGCTGTCTAGAAGCATAAGCTATCACTTTTCCCCTCTACATCAATATACAACCCAATCCCACTATAGACGCATCACAATATATCACAAAGTCCTTTGTCCCATCAGGCAAGGTCAAAACTGGTGTAGTAGTTAGTCTTGTTTTTAGCTCTTGGAAGCTCTTCTTACATTCATCAGACCATTGAAACTTGACCTTCTTCTGAGTCAGTCTAGTCAATGATGAGGATATGGAAGAAAATCCTTCAACGAATCTACGGTAATATCTTGAAAACCCAAGAAACTTATGTTAGTCGGAGAGGCTGGTCTGGGTCAGTTCTTAACTGCTTCGATCTTTTGGGTGTCTACTCGAATACCATCGCTTGAGACAATATGGCCTAGAAAATCTATAGACTTGAGCCAAAATTCGTACTTCAAATTTTTCGCATATAGCTTATTGTCTTTGAAATTCTGGAGAACAATTCTGAGATGATTTACATGCTTCTTCTTATCTCTCAAATACACCAAAATACCGTCGATAAATACAATCACAAACATATCAAGGTACAGTCTGAACACTCTGTTCATCAAGTCCATGAAGGGTATGGGCACATTAGTCAACCCAAAAGACATGACTAGGAACTCAAAATGGCCATATCTAGTCCTAAAGGCTATCTTTGGGGATGTCACAAGAAAGGCCCCGGATCCTTGACGTCACTTTAAGGTCCAGAACTGCCTAGAAACTTTTCCAGGAATCACCTCACGGAAGGGCCTACACGGCCCGCAGAAGGCACACGGACCGTGTGGCCTCCCGTGAAGTGGCACCTGGGAAAGTGGAGGGTAGATGGGCCATCACACGGTCCGTGTGACACTAGACGGACCGTGTGGCCTCCCGTCTAGTGAACTACTAAGGGCCACATCCACACGGACCATGTCACAGCCCGTGTGACACTGGACGGTCCGTGTGGCCCTCCGTCTGAACTCTTGGTGTGAGGTTACCTTTATACGGACGGGGTCATGGTCCGTGTGACACCAGACGGTCCGTTTACTTGTCCGTCTCTTGACACTTGGTCCAGAAAATCTTGCCTCCAAAAATTCTAAGTATGGGACCATGGCACAGTAGACGGTCCGTGTGACACCTCACAGACCGTATACTGGACCGTATGTCTCAGACAGACTAATTTCTAATATGTTTCATTAATGGAATTTTTGAAATATTGGTCAATTCTAACGAAAATTTGGTCTTTTTCACCCCTCCTAAGCCCCCTATATAAGCTATACTTCACCATTTTCGGCCATTTTTTCTCATTTTCACACTTCTCTCTAAGACATTGTTCCCTCAAGCTCTCCAATCTTCTCACAAGGATTCTTCAAGTTAAGGCCTTCAATTTGAGTCCATTTCCTCTTCAAGTTGGTCTTCTACCAGGTATGCGGGTGTTGATTCTTGGTTCCTTTCAACCAAGAAGACCCAAATCCTTCTCAAACTATTTTACGAAATTGTCTACTTAAAATGTGAATTTTGACTACTTGATCTTGGTTACTTGAACAATGCATGTACTATTTATGACTCCGAATTTTGAGTATGTTAAGTTTATTATGATGAACTATTTGGATCATAAAACTATGATCATGCATGTCCATTTAAAGATGTTTTATGCATGGGTGATATTACTACCTTTTCTACTAATTTTTATTATGGATTTTCTAGTTCTTACCTTATATTGCTATGTTTGAATATACTCTACATTACCCATACCATCCCTACATTGTGCATTGCATCATACTCTTAGCATTGGCACATGGAAATTTTGGAAACATGGGTTTAAGCCCAATTTTGTCCTAAAAAGGAATTTTGATATGATTCTTGGTAAGACATGGGATATGACAAGAAGGTGATCACCAGTATGTCTATGATTTTGGCTCTTGGAGCATCTTGGGTGCTTGCACTATCTTGTACTTGTAGATGAGCTATTCCTTGCATTGGCATCTTGGATATGATCTTGTAATTTGTAGTTGAGCTTAAATATGTCTTAAACGTTATGAACTTGCACTTGACTCTCTTGAAAGCACATGTATATATACATATATACATATATATATATATATATATATATATATATATATATATATAAGTATTCTTGTGGGATGTGTAAGACTTAGCACCGATGGATCGGGGGTCCCCTCCCTTTCCTTGAACTATGTGCCTACATAGGGACGGATGTAATTCGTCTATCTGTATATGGTTATGATTTGTCTTGCTTTGATTCTGTAAATCCTTCCGAAAAGCGGGTCGTAAGGAAGGTGACCATCCACCAAAAAGCGGAGTCGTAAGGTGCGATGTAGATTACCCTTGCCAAGTAATCTTCTCCCTACCGGTGGGAGGTCCCAATCGGTCCAGTTCATGTAATAGCTCGCATGGATTTGGTTTGTCGGTTATAGTCCATCCCCATTATATAGGAGTACTATCGCATTGCACGCATCACGTATTCTATGGCATCTTGTATATTAAATTCCTTGATCATATGTTCTTGTATATTATGTGCCCTTGCCATCAAACATGGATATGCAGGTTCCGTAGGTCACGTGCATTGCATACCCGCATACTTAGTACAATCAAAAGTACTAACGCATACTCTATGCCTGCATGATCTTACCATGCAGGGACCGAGCAGTTTGAGCATTATCCGCAGGACGAATAGTCCATCTTTGCAACTTTTATTGTGGTGAGCCCCGTCTTCCGAGGGAAAACTTTATTTCTTGTGCTCCTTATGTACATTTTTCTTGCTGAGGGTGAGCCCGGAACTTGTCCTGGCCCCCGTCCCTTACTTAGAGGCATACGTTGGGCGTTTTTGTAAAAACCTTGCTAATTTGTTAAACTAAAGAAATGCTCTTTTCTTGGACTTGAATCTCCGTTGTTTATTTATTTGTTTTAATAGATCTTAATTTAAACCACATAAACTTTGAGATTTTAAGGCTTGTTTGGGGACCTTCGGGCCCCCATTCGTCGTGTCATATCTAGGCCCCGACCCCAGGTTGTGACGAAAGGTGGTATCAGAGCCCTAGGTTTAAAATGGTCCTCGGAGCCTAACGTGCCGCATTGAGTAGAGTCCTATTCATGGGTGTGAGGTGCACCATACCTGTGAATGGGAGGCTATGAAGACGTATTAGGAAATTCTTCCCTTCTTTGTGTCCTGTATCGTGCTATGGTTAGTTTATGAATCTCTCTACTTATTGGTATCGTTAATTCTTTTTTTTTTTCAGTAAATTCCTCGAGAAAGACCTCCACTACCTAGGCCAGCTCCGGCTGCTGAGGATCAGGCCCCTCTCGAGCCTATGGAGGAGCCTATGTCCAATGGTGAATTCCGTACCGCCTTCGCCATGCTTGCACAGGTGGTGACCGCTCAGGGAAGGTAGACCCATTTGCCACGGGATCCCACACCCTCTTCCATTGTAAGGGATTTCACCCAAATGAATCCTCCGGAGTTCTATGGGTCAAGGGTTGATGAAGATGCTCAGGAGTTCATTGATGAACTCTCAAAAATACTGAACATTATGGGCGTCTCTTCTGAGGAAAAGGCTGGGTTGGCTGCTTACCAGTTGAAGGATGTAGCTCAGGTATGGTGTACGCAGTAGGCTATGGAGCGGGTTTGTGATGGGGATGTTAAGTGGGCAGAGTTTAAATCTGCCTTCCTTGACCGCTTTTTCCCACTTGAGCTGAGGGAGGCCAAAATGACCGAGTTTATTAACCTCAAGCAGGGGAGTATGAGTGTAAGGGATTATGCCCTCAAATTTACCAAGCTATCTAAATATGCTCCATCCCTGGTGGCTGATCCCCGTGCAAGAATGCACAAATTTGTTTCAGGTATTTCTGATTTGCTGGTGAAAGAATGCCGGACTGCTATGCTGATTGGGGACATGGATATTGCCAGACTCATGGTGTATGCTGAGCAGATTGAGGGGGAGAAACTCAAGGAGAAGAGAGCACACGATCCCAAGAGGGCCTGCTTTGATGGCAGGTTCTCCGGTACTAGAAATGTTGGCTTTGGTCGTTTCCAGTAGGGCCAAGGCTCGGGAGCTCGGGTGGCTAATGCTCGGGCACCCCCTCCCGGGATACGGGTGGGTAGCAAACCAGGATATCTGATGTGTGACAAGTGTGGGAGGCCCCACACAGGTGCCTGCTGGAGGGAGTTGGGACTTTGCTTCGGATGTGGAAGCAAGGACCATAAAGTTGCTGATTGCCCAAGGGGCGCGCGCGGAGGTCGAGGTCAGGTAGCTTAGGGCGGGCAGGGTCAACAAAGGGGTCCCAAGGTGTTGCCCCAAGGAACAACAGGTTTTATGCACTCCATGCTTGCCAGGATGTCGAGGAGGCTCTAGATGTTATGACAGTTATGTTAAAAGTTTTTGATTTTGATGCTTACGTTTTGCTTGAACCAGGTGCAAATTTGTCTTTTATGACTCCACTGTTGGCTTTTAAGTTCGGTTTGAAACCGCAGATTCTAAGAGAGCCTTTCTCGGTCTACACCCCCGTGGGTGAATCTATTATTGCTCATAGGGCCTATTATGGGTGTCCTATTAGTGTGTTGCATAAAATCTTTCCATGTGATCTTGTGAAACTTGAAATGTTTGACTTTGATGTGATTCTTGGAATGGATTGGCTGCATGCATCTTATGCTTCCATAGATTGTAGAACCCGGAAAGTCCAGTTCCAACCTCCCGGTGAGCCAGTTCTTGAATGGAACGGTAGTGATTCCTCTGTTAAAGGTAGGTTTATTTCCTACCTCAAGGCGCAGAAATGATTTCTAAGGGGTGCATCTACCATATGGTGAGGGTCCAAGATGTAGATTCTGAGGTGCCTACTCTCGAGTCAGTCCCCATGGTGAATGAATTTTCGGATGTGTTCCTCGAGAACTTCCCGGGCATTCCTCCGGATAGAGAGATAGATTTCGGCATAGATCTTCTTCCAGATACTCAGCCTATTTCTATCCCTCCGTATCGGATGGCCCCTGCAGAATTGAAAGAGTTAAAGGAGCAGTTGAAGGACCTATCAGAGAAGGGTTTCCGGCCTAGTACATCACCGAAGGGTTTCTGTGTTGTTTGTAAGGAAGAAGGACGGGTCTCTCCGTATGTGTATTGACTACAGGCAACTGAATAACGTAACAGTTAAGAACAAGCACCCGTTGCCGAGGATTGATGATTTGTTTGACCAGCTACAAGGTGCCACTCACTTTTCAAAAATTGATCTCCGCTCCGGATACCATCAGTTGAAGGTTATATAGTGTGATATCCCCAAAACAACTTTTCGGACAAGGTATAGGCATTTCGAATTTGTGGTAATGTCGTTTGGTCTAACTAATGCTCCGGCCGCATTTATGGATTTGATGAACAGAGTGTTTAAGCCTTTCCTGGATAGCTTTGTAGTGGTATTTATTGACGATATCCTCGTTTACTCCCGAAGTGAACAAGAGCACCGGAATCATTTGAGGATGGCCCTCCAAACTTTGAGGGAAAAGAAATTGTATGCCAAGTTTAGCAAGTGTGAGTTCTGGTTGGGCAAAG
The DNA here is from genome assembly GCA_029948455.1 of Solanum rostratum. Classification (NCBI taxonomy): domain Eukaryota; kingdom Viridiplantae; phylum Streptophyta; class Magnoliopsida; order Solanales; family Solanaceae; genus Solanum; species Solanum rostratum. The sequence continues at coordinate 50,117,187 of CM057047.1, read as the reverse complement.
TGGCTTTCCTCGGACATGTGGTGTCCCGGGATGGTATCAAGGTGGATCCGAGGAAGACGGAGGCCATGAGAAATTGGCCTAGGCCGCTGACTCCTTCGGATATTCGCAGTTTTCTTGGGTTGGCCGGGTACTACAGAAGGTTTGTGGAAAGTTTCTCATCTATTGCATCTCCATTGACCAAGTTGACCCAGAAGCGGGCTAAGTTTGTATTGTCAGATGAATGTGAGAGGAGCTTCCAAACTTTGAAGGATCGGCTTACATCAGCTCCCGTCTTGACCTTGCCCAGTGGTTCAGAAGGGTTCGTGGTGTGTTGCGATGCCTCGCGGGTCGGTTTGGGTTGTGTGCTTATGCAGAATGGTAAGGTGATAGCGTACGCATCAAGACAGGTAAAGGTGCATGAACGAAACTATCCCACTCACAACCTTGAATTGGCAGCGGTGGTGTTTGCCTTGAAAATTTGGAGGCATTATTTGTACGGGGTCCATGTTGATGTGTTTACCGATCACAAAAGTTTGCAATATGTTTTCACCCAGGGGGATCTTAATCTCAGGCAAAGGAGGTGGTTGGAGTTTTTAAAAGATTATGACATGAGTATGTTGTATCATCCGGGCAAGGCCAATGTTGTAGCCGACGCTCTTAGCAGGTTGTCTATAGGGAGTGTGGCGCATGTTGAAAATGAGAAAAATGAGTAGGCAAGGGATATTCACCGGTTGGTTAGGTTGGGTGTCTGGTTGACCGATTCTAGCATGGGTGGTATTCGGGTTCAGAACGGGTCAGAATCTTCTGTGGTAAATGAAGTGAAAGCTAAACAAGATCTAGATCTGTCGTTATGTGAGTTGAAGAAGTTGGTTCTGCGAAAGAGATCGAGGCTTTTTCCCAAGGGGGAGATGGAGTGCTTCGGTATCAAAACTGGCTTTGTGTTCCCGATGTGGATGACCTTAGGAAGGTGATTATGAGTGAGGCCCACAACTCTCACTACTCTATTCACCCGGGGTCTACTAAGATGTACAGGGATCTGAGAGAGGTTTATTGGTGGCATGGTATGAAGAGGGATATTGCCAAGTTCGTGTCAGAATGCCCGAGTTGTCAGCAGGTGAAGGTAGAACATCAAAGGCCCCGGTGGTTTGGCCCAAGACATTGAAATTCCCACATGGAAATGGGAGGACGTGAATATGGACTTTGTGGTTGGATTGCCTCGGACCCAAAGGCAATTCGACTCCATTTGGGTTATTGTAGATCGAATGACAAAATCAGCTTATTTTCTACCGGTCAAGACTACTTTCAGTGCCGAGGACTATGCGAGGTTGTATATCCAAGAGTTGGTAAGGTTGCATGGTGCCCCTAGATCCATCATATCGGATCATGGTACTCAATTCACTTTCCACTTCTAGAAGTCGTTTATGAAGGGCCTTGGGACCAAAATTAAGCTGAGTTCTGCTTTTCATCCTCAAACCGATGGTCAAGCGGAGCGGACTATTCAAACTTTAGAGGACATGTTGAGAGCATGTGTGTTGGAGTTTAAAAGGAATTAGGATGATCATCTTCCACTCATCGAGTTTGCTTATAATAACAACTTCCATGCTAGTATTGGTATGGCGCCGTTTGAAGCCTTGTATAGGAGAAGGTGTAGATCCTCGGTGGGGTGGTTTGAAGTGGGGGAGATTGCCTTGGTTGGCGCGAATTTGGTGATGGATGCTATGGAGAAGGTAAAGGTGATTAGGGAGAGATTGAAAGCGGCCCAAAGTCGCCAAAAGTCCTATGCGGATAGTAGAAGGAGGGACCTCAAATTTCATGTCGGGGATTGGGTTTATGTGAAAGTCTCTCCTATGAAAGGCGTTATGCGTTTCGACAAGAAGGGCAAGTTGAGCCCTCGATATGTTGGCCCTTATGAGATTGTTGAGCGGATTGGAGATGTGGCGTACAAGTTGGAGTTACCTCCAGATTTGGGATCCATCCATCCGGTCTTCCATATATCTATATTGAGGAAGTTTGTTGGCGATCCTAGCTCCATTGTGCCTTTGGAGGGGATTGAGGTTGAGGAAAATTTGACTTATGAGGAGGTGCCGGTGGCAATTTTGGATAGGAAAGTAAAACGACTTCGCAACAAGGATGTGGCTTCGGTAAAGGTACTTTTGGGAAATCAACTAGTGGAGAGTGCTACTTGGGAGGCGGAGCTGGACATGATGAAATGATACCCCCATCTTTTCCAATCTACTCAAGCCTATAGTACTAGGAATCTTTCCTTATCGATTGTGACATTTTCTTGCCCTCTTGAGTCTCATGGCATGACATGCATATGTGTGCACTAAAAGAACTTTCCTTTCTTTACAAATGAGTTGAATGCAAATTTTGACATGAATTTGGGTCTTGAACTGTAATTTGACTTATGGCATCAAAAGTTTTTATGTACAAACCTTGTAATTTGAGTTGAGTTGTGCATTGTGTCTTATGTCGGATGTAGCTTGTCTTGACTCTAGCTTTCCAAGTCTTGTTCTTGCACATTCGGGGACGAATATTCCCAAGGGGGAGATGATGAAAGGCCCCGGATCCTTGACGTCACTTTAAGGTCCCCGAACTACCCAGAAACTTTGCCAAGCATCACCTCACAGAAGGGCCTACACGGCCCATGTGAAGGCACACGGACCGTGTGGCCTCCTGTGAAGTGGCACCTGGGAAAGTGGAGGGTAGACGGGCCATCACACGGTCCGTGTGACACTAGACGGACCGTGTGGCCTCCCGTCTGGTGAACTACTAAGGGCCACATCCACACGGACCATGTCACGGCCTGTGTGACACTGGACGGTCCGTGTGGCCCTCTGTCTGAACTCTTGGTGTGAGGTTACCTTTATACAGACGGGGTTACGGTCCGTGTGACCCCAGACGGTCCGTTTACTTGTCCGTCTCTTGACACTTGGTTTGCAAAATCATGCCTCCGAAAATTCTAAGTATGGGATCATGGCACAGTAGACGGTCCGTGTGACACCTCATAGACCGTATACTAGACCATATGCCTCAGACGGACCAATTTCTGATCTGTTTCATTAATGGCATTTTTGAAATATTGGTCAATTCCAATGAAAATTTGATCTTTTCCCACTCCTCCTAAGCCCCCTAAATAAGCTATACTTCACCATTTTTAGCCTTTTTTCTCTCATTCTCACATTTCTCTCTAAGACATTGTTCCCTCAAGCTCTCCAATCTTTGCACAAGGATTCTTCAAGCTAAGGCCTTCAATTTGAGTCCATTTCCTCTTCAAGTTGGTCTTCTACCAGGTATGCGGGTGTTGATTCTTGGTTCCTTTCAACCAAGAAGACCCAAATCCTTCTCAAACTATTTTACGAAATTGTCTACTTAAAATGTGAATTTTGACTACTTGATCTTAGTTACTTGAACAATGCATGTGCTATTTATGACTTCGAATTTTAAGTATGTTAAGTTTATTATGATGAACTATTTGGATCATAAAACTATGATCATGCATGTCCATTTAAAGATGTTTTATGCATGGGTGATATTACTACGTTTTCTACTAATTTTTATTATGGATTTTCTAGTTCTTACCTTATATTGCTATGTTTGAATATACTCTACATTACCCATTCCATCCCTACATTGTGCATTGCATCATACTCTTGACATTGGCACATGGAAATTTTGGAAACATGGGTTTAAGCCCAATTTTGTCCTAAAAAGGAATTTTGATATGATTCTTGGTAAGACATGGGATATGACAAGAAGGTGATCACCGGTATGTCTATGATTTTGGCTCTTGGAGCATCTTGGGTGCTTGAACCATCTTGTACTTGTAGATGAGCTATTCCTTGCATTGGCGTCTTGGATATGATCTTGTAATTTGGCGTTGAGCCTAAATATGTCTCAAACGTTATGAACTTGCACTTGACTCTCTTGAAATCACATGTATCTATATATATATATAAATATTCTTGTGGGATGTGTAAGACTTAGCACCGATGGATCGGGGGTCCCCTCCCTTTCCTTGAACTATGTGCCTACATAGGGACGGATGTAATTCGTCTATCTGTATATGGTTATGATTTGTCTTGCTTTGAGTCTGTAAATCCTTCCAAAAAGCGGGTCGTAAGGAAGGTGACCATCCATCGAAAAGCGGAGTCATAAGGTGCGATGTACATTACCCTTGGCAAGTAATCTTCTCCCTACCGATGGGAGGTCCCAATTGGTCCAGTTCATGTAATAGCTCGCATGGATTTGGTTTGTCGGTTATAGTCCATCCCCATTATATAGGAGTACTATCGCATTGAACTTATCACGTATTCCATGGCATCTTGTATATTAAATTCCTTGATTATATGTTCTTGTATATTATGTGCCCTTTCCATCAAACATGGATATGCAGGTTCGGTAAGTCACGTGCATTGCATACCCGCATACTTAGTACAATCAAAAGTACTAACGCATACTCTATGCCTGCATGATCTTATCATATCATGCAGGGACTGAGCAGTTTGAGCATTATCCGCAGGATGAATAGTCCCTCTTTGCAGCTTTTGTTATGGTGAGCCCCGTCTTTCGAGGGCAAACTTTATTTCTTGTGCTCCTTATGTACATTTGTCTTGTTGAAGGTGAGCCTGGAACTTGTCCTGGCCCCCGTCCCTTACTTAGAGGCATACGTTGGGCATTTTTGTTAAAACCTTTCTATTTTGTTAAACTAAAGAAATGCTCTTTTCTTGGACTTGAATCTACGTTGTTTATTTATTCGTTTTAATAGCTCTTGATTTAAACCGCGTAAACTCCAAGATTTTGAGGCTTGTTTGAGGGCTTTCGGGTCCCCATTCGCCGTGTCACATCTAGGCCCCGACCTCGGGTCGTGACATCACATTCCCTTACCTTAACCTGATGACAACCAGATCTGAGGTCTATCTTTGAGAAATAAAAGGCACCTAGAAGATGGTCAAATAGATCATCTATCTTGGAGAGAGGATATTTATTCTTTATCATGACCTGGTTCAGCTATCTATAATCAATGCACATCTCGAGAGACCCATTCTTTCTTTTGCACGAATAGGAAATGAGCACCCCAAGGAGAAACAGAGTGCCTAATAAAGCCATTCTTTAACAAATCTCTCAATTCTTTCAACTCAACGGGGGCCATCCTATAAGGTGGAATCGATATAGGTTGAGTATCAGGGAGAATATGAATCCTAGGGGTGACAATTGGGCGGGTTGGGTCAAATTTGAGTGGGTTATAATGGGCCAAGTCCCAACCCAAATTTGCTTGGGTCAAAATGGGTTGAGTAATGGGTTATAAAACGGGTCAAGACCCAACCCGACTCAACTTTTACTAAGTTTCTACTTACTTTATTTATTCTTTTTCAATATTTTTGTGCTTAATTAAATTATATTTTTCTTTATTTCAGCTATATAAAACATATCAAATTTAAAAAAGTATTTTAAAAATATTTTTACAAGATCTCTCTCGATTCAATTCGAGTTGAATATCAACGCAATTTTAAATGGGTTGAAATGAGATGGGTTGAGCTAATAAATGGGTGGGTTATTGACCCGCCCAAAAATCAATGGGTTGGACGGGTTATACTGGTTGAGTTTAATTTTTCCACCTCTAATCAATTCGAAAATCAATCTTCCTATCAGGAAGGACTCCAGGAAGATCCTCAAGAAACACTTCAGGAAGCTCATTCAAAATCGGAACTTACTCTAGAGTAGGGGGCTCAACATCATCGGTCTTAACTCACACCAGGTGATAGATACAACCCTTTGAGATTAGCTTTCTGTCCCTAAGGTAGGAGATAAACTTTTCCTTAGGTGCATCAGAATTTTCCTTCCACTCTAGGATAAGTTCTTCCGGGAATCGGAAGTTAACAGTTTGGGTTTCTACAATCAATGGAGGCATAGCACGTGTGAAGCCAATCCATGCCAAGGATCACATCAAAATCAATCGTCTCTAACTCAATCAAACCAGCCAGAGTATCCTAATGATGGATGGACACTACACAGTCTCTATAGATTCTTTCAGCAAGAATAGACTCACCAACTGGAATAGAAACATCAAAGGGTTCAAGAAGACACATAGGAGTTCTATCAAATCTACTAGCCACATAAGGAGACAAAAATGACAAAGTGGCACCAAGATCAATCAAAACATAGCAATCAAGAGTAAAGACTCAAATCATACCCATTCATAACATCTGGGGAGTTCTCCCGATCTTGGTAACTACCCATGGCATACAAATAGTTTGTAGCTCCTCTTGCGCCTGATGTAGCACCTTTCTGGTTTCCTCTATCTGGTGGGGCTAGTGCGGAAGAATGAGCCTTATTAGCCCACTTTGGACAATCCTTCTGAAAGTGACCTAGTTAGCCACACTTGTAACATGCATCACTACCTTCATGGTATTTTCCCAAGTACAACTTGTCGCACTTACCACATGGTGTCTTACACTGTGAACCTTGAGACACACTAGCCTATGACTAAGATTCCTGGGTTTTGAAATTCTGATACCTCTATTCATTCCTATTTCTGGGCACAAGTGTACTAGCAGATGATGATGCTGGCCATGACTGAAACCTATTACCATTCCTATTCCCTCTCTTCCAAACGTTATGGCTGGATGTTTTAGTCCTCTTATTTTTATACTCTTCCTTGTCCCACTGACTCTCCTCATAAACTTTCTTCATATAAGTCATCACCCTCCCAATATCCATGTCACTCACAACCATAGCTCCCTTCCCATTTTTCTTTGGTCCCTTGTTCAACCCATCTACATACAAGCACATTCTCCCTCTCATATTTGCAACAATATCCATAGCATAACAGGATAGCTGGGTGAACTTGAGCCTATACTCCTGCACAGTCCTAGAGCCCTGTTTCAGATTCAAGAACTCTCTAACCTTGGCCTCCCTCAGTTCTCTCAGAAAGCAACGCCCTAAGAAAGCTTCCTCGAACACTGCCCAAGTCAGCACTGGAGATCCCTCTCTTCTACTTCTTCCACTAATCAAACCATAGTCTGGCAACACCTTTGAGATGGTAGGCATCCAACTCAACTCTATCAACATCAATCACGAGCATCACCTAAAACACTTTCTGAAGCTCATCAATATAGTTCTCTAGGTCCTCATCAGGTGTAGACCCTGTGAAATCAGGCGGGTTCATCCTCAAGAACTCATAGACTTTGGATGTGTCCTGTGCATCCTGTCTACCCACTCCTTGTCTAGCATCAGGTGCTGTCACAGCCTGGGCTAAAGTATGGATAGCCTGGCGGAGCTCAACATTTGAGATTTCAGCTTGTGGTGATTGTTCAGGGACACTTGGGCCTATGGGTTCATCATGATCCTGGGGCTCTAGTTGGTTAACATTTTGTCTAGCCGAACACCCTCTTCCTCTAACAGCTTTTCTTGGAGGCATGGTCGTAATTCTGCGAATGCATACCACACGAATTAGAAGAGAGTTTTCATAGAGTCTAACTCTATCTCACGAATCAGAATGTGAAGAAGTGTAACCATTCCTAATGTCCTATAGCCTCCTACTTATAGAGTGTAGTACATAATACACTCATAAACAAGACTCCACTAGACAAGGTTTAAGTACGTGGCGCAAATATTTTTTTAAGTACGAAATCACCATCTCGTAATTTTTTCATCCAAGAATTTTCTAAGTGTCGCCTCACGATCCTTGACACGACCCGTATAGTATCACACAGGCCATGTGGCCGTCCGTATGGCACCCCTTTGCTTTGAAAAATTCTAAGTGTTGAACATCATAAATATTCATCTAAGTGTCATCTCACGGGCACTGTTCATGGTCAATGAAGTGCCTCAAAGACCGTGTCAGTGCTAGTGAGGCCATGATGACCCAATTTTCGTTCGTTCCATTAATGGTTTTTACATAATTATGGTTTATTTTAATTGTATTTTATGACCTTTTTACCTATCTTAGACCCCTAAATCAGATGATATCCTTCCATTTTAATTTATTCTCATTGGGAACACTCTCACTCTAAAATCATTCCTAAAAATCCTATCTAAGCTCTCCTCTCAAAGCTCAAGCTAGGGTTCAATTGGGGTTTCACCTTCAAGCTAAACTCCTCTTAATTTCAGCTTCCCAATCAAGGCATGTGGGATTGATTCTTGGTCCCTTTCAACCAAGAAGACCCAAACTCTTTTCAATTGATTTTCATAACTTTAACTTACTTTAAATGTGAATTTTCATTATTTGATTTTATTAAATTCAATTGAAGTATGGGTATTGATGATTTTAAGTTAATTTAAGCCCTTATATTATAGTTTGCATTGAGATTATGAAATTATGAATGTGCATGTCCCCTTTAAAGCTTAATTTATGCATAGGTGATCTATATTATGATTTAAATGTGAATTTAATTATGGATTTGCTTCAATTTCATAGTAAATTGTTGATTTTAGACTGAATCTATATTACCAATGCTATTCTCACATCATTCATTGCATTTGCATTCATGAACATTGGGTTTTATGAAAATTATGAAGTGGGTTAAGCCCAATTATATTTTATCATATGATTTTGATAAGATTATGGGTTATGACAAGAATGTCATCACATACATGTCTTATGATTATGGTTCTCTGAGCGTTTTGGGAGCTTGCACCAATCTGTATATATAGATGAGCTAATCCTTGCATGAGTATCATGATTATGATTTATGGGTTGGTGTCGCGCCCCATTTTTTTTCGCGAAGAAACGGGAACCTGGACGACGTCGTGACAATGACTCGTTTGGGATTAAAAAAAGAGAGAGAGTCACCACCTAATGTTTTGAGGTGCATTAGGACACCATCCTAAGCCTAAAATTAATCTAAATAAAGAGAGGGTAAGGGCTCAAATTGCCTCGAAGGGTGTTAAGCACCCTTCGAGGTCCGCAAATGCGGGTCTCGATCGTGTCTCTTATTCTATGTGGGTTACGAATAAAGGTCTCTTATTTTAATATAATTCCTAAATTTGATTCTAGGTGGTAAAATAGGATAAACAAATATACTAATCTATTTCAAATAAAAAATGAAAGAAATATAAGAAAAGGAAATCAAATTAAATAGATTATATTTGGTACTCGGATCAGACGCACTTGGTTTATTACCAAGCCCAAGGACGAAAATCAAGGTTCCGTCCTATTAAAGGGTCAAACGTATATCATCCTTTCCGAGATCCTATCCCTACCCCCCTTCCTAAGTTTATTTTATTAATTAACTTATAGGCGTACTAAAAAATATACAAAATACTAACGATTCCCTAAAAATGCCTATCGTCCCTCCTAATGTCCAAGAGGCATTGGACGTCTATTTTGGGTAGGATTTCTAAACTAGGTTTCCTATTAAACTCGCGTGACGAAAAGGAACTTTTATAAAAATGACAATTAACATATAAAGTCTCACATAGCCTCAACAATAAAGCATGCTTGAAAACAAATAATGACGTGCAAAAAATATTTTAAGTGAAAACTCTAATCTCTAAACATTATTTTTTTAAACATAAATTTCAAGGAAGATGATTGAGTTAGAGTTAAATTAAACCCTATAGGCATGCTTCTAATAATGTGAAAAATATTGTTAAAGGTCATAAAGGCACGATGCAAAAGAGAGAAATATTAAAAGGCATTTTTTAAGAATAAAATCCTAAAGACATGTTTGCTAATAATGCATACAAGTATTTTTATTTTTATTTTTATTTAAAAGTCCTAAAGGCACGTTGTCTAGATAAGAAAATATTATAAAGATATTTTGTTAAGTCCTACAAGCATGATTCTAATAATGTAAAGAGAATAGAAAACCCTTTTTTATTAAAATCCTATAGGCATGATTTCTAATAGCATACAAAAGGACTAAGATTATTTTATTTAAAATCCTATATACATGACATCTAGTGCATCTCTTTTGAATACGTTTGAAACAAAGAACAAAGAAAACTAACATTCACATGCCAAATAAATAACAATAGTTAAGCATGCCTGAATTCATTTTATTTTTTTACTTTACTTTATTTTGATAATATCTAAAGTGATTAGAGTATGCTTGGTTTGTTAAATAAAAACCGAGACCTAAATTTTGCCTAGCGTCGTTGTCTGATTACCTAGACATATAAACAGAAAACAGTCAGCAAATAATTTCCCCTCCCCCCTTTAGCTAGATCCCCGATTTCATTATTTTTTATTACAAGTTTTGGCAAAAAATAAAGTACGGGATCAAACATAAAAAAAAGAGAAAGATTTAAATTGTCCTCCGAGCCCATTCCATCCCGATGTTTTTTCACATCTTTATAACTGGCGAAATAAACAAGATCTGCAAAACTAAAACACACGAGCAGTATTCAATAGCATAACAATAGACACGCAAATAATTAAGAAGTAGTAGAAGCTTACCGATTAATGAAAAAAAAGTACTTGATTTTTATCTTGGCAGAATGATATCGCAAAGGCAAAATATCACAGTAAATTATATTCTCTTTAGCAAAAGCACAACAGAAGGAGGTTTCTGGGAAAATTTAGAATGGAGTTGTCGGGGGAATTTTCTTTGTGTTTTTTTATCCCTTTCTCTCAACAGAAGGTGGTTTTATGAAAGAAAAGTGGAATTGTTTATATAGCAACTGGGTGTTCAACAAGAAAGGCAAGAGAATAGTCTGATTTCACTATTACCATAACTGGAGGGAAATCAAAACCGTATCAATCAATGGATTTAAATTAATTCTCCAGTCCACCTATAAGCACACACATAAGGAAAGAAAAGTGGGCATAATCACAGGAAAAAAAATTATTTAACAGATTTTGTATAATCACCTCCTAAATAGGCAGATTTTGCCATAATAAGAATAGAAGAATCTGAAGGGATCAATATTTGCCTATCAATTACATGTGCTGTAAAAAGTAACTAATTACATCTTACCATAAATCCAATATTCAATTAGCAAATAACAGAGAAACACTAGAACAATTAACAGAGAAGAAATTTTCGATAGAAGGATAGAATCAGTAACTAGTTATTTTCTAAACTTCACTTTGTAACATGCACATACGAATTCTTACGACTACAACTATGCGCAAATCAGCCAATAAAAAATAAAGAATGTACTAGAACATTTTTCCAATAAATTGACCAAGAAAACCTCGCCATTAACGACTGAATCTTCGGGTGGGGCTGTTTGGTGGGTTTCGGGAGGGGTTTGGTCGGGGCTGTTCTGATGAGGAGAATACGGAGGGAGGCAGCGGGAATGAGGGAGACGAAGAGAGGGAGAGAGAGGGGTGAGGCGGCGCTATGGGGGAGAGATGGAGAGGGAGAGAAAAGGGAGGAGGGAGTGGCTGCCGGCGCCGGGGAGAGGCTGCTGGCAATGGTCGGAGAGAGGGAGATGTGAGGAGGGAGAGAGGAGGGAGAGAGGGTGGTTGGAATGAGGGAGGCGGCTAGCATAGGGAAAAAGTGGGAGTGATTTTAGGGTTTGATGTATTTTAGGAGATAAAAAATGAAAATAAAATAAAAATATTTGAAAATAAAATCAGATTAAATTAAAGCCGTTAGATCAGAATCTATGAATGGTCAAGATTAAAATTTTGCGGGTTTGGGTCGGATTCCGGTAAAAAATGTGTGATCCGAATTTAAGTAATAGCCATAAATTGTAGGAATTTTTAAAATTAAGCCACAAATTAGTAATTCGTATTTAAATACTAGTCAGGAATTTAAAAATTAAGCCACAAATTGGTAGTTTGAGTTTAAATATTAGTCAAAAAGTGTAGGAATTTAGAAATTGAGTCACAAATTAGCAAATTGGATTTAAATACTAGTCCAGATTGTAGGAATTTAAAAAATTGAGCCATAAATTAGTAAATTGAGTTTAAATATTAGTAAAAAATTGTAGGGATTTAAAAATTTAGCCACAAATTAGCAAATTGGATCTAAATACTAGTCAAAAATTGTAGGAATTTAAAAATTGAGCCCCCAAATTAGTAAATTGAATTTAAATACTAGTCAAAAATTGTAAAAGTTTAAAAATTGAGGCGCTAATTGGCTCAAGTTGGATTAAGATGCAAAAATTTACAAATAAGTGGTTAGGATCGAAATAAATTCAAGTAAATTGATCAAAATTGAAATAGGATTTCAAAGATTTGGCCAAAATTGACATAGAATTTATTTAAAAGGTCACGACTTGAACAAAATATGGGTAAAATATAATACGTTGAATCGTAGACTTGCATAATTCACACTAAACTATGAAAAAAATGTATCAAAAATAATATTTGAATGATGCGATTCGAAATACGACACACGTCTAATATTGAAATAATGACTATTATGTTGTTTATTTTTTTTTGTAGACAATAATAAATATAGAATGACAATCATTTTTTTCGCCAATACCAATTTTAAAAATAAATAAAACGTAAAATAAGTTAAGGGTCGGTCAAAATCGGGTGTCAACAGCTGCCCCTTCTTTGCTCGGGAAAGAAGGATGAATTGTTGAGCAAAGAAAGTTGATGAAGTAGCCGATTTTGTCCGACCGATGGAAGTTTATCGACGGGACCGGATAGAACAAAAGGTTTACGACTAAGACTTCGGTTTAGAAGTCGCCTACGTATCTCTGGTTATACGAGAATCAGGCCGTGTGTAGTTCTGGATTTAAGAACGACTGAAATTCCTAAAAATGAACAAACAATATGACGTTCGCTGTATATAAAAATGATTAGGGTGTCACAAAAACGGGAGGTTCAATGCGCTCAGTAGCAGAATAGCGGCGTAATTCGGAGATTCGCAAGCTCTGTAATTTATAACTAAGAGAAATGCTATGTAAAGAAGAGCGTATCTATTAAATAGCGGAATAATCGAAATGTGATGCAAGTTCCTTGTTAGACCATGAATTTTGCCATAAGACGATAAGGATGACGTCTTAGGCTATGACGTCTAGGGCTATGCTAATCATAAATTATATCCTCGGGTCATGAAATGATGTCCGTAGGCCATGAAGGATGATGCCTTTGGACGATGATACCTTCGGATCATGATGAATGTAATTAAATCCCTAGGCCATGAAATGATGTCCTTAGGCCATGAAAATGACGCCTTTGGACCATGACGCCTTAAGGGCATGATGGGCGGAAATTAAATCCCTAGGCCATGAAATGATGTCCGCAGGCCATGAAAATGCTGCCTTTGGACTATGACGCCTTAGGGGTGCGACATGTTATGCTGTTCTCAGGCCGAAGCGAAGATAACTTTGGGCACAATGCGATGCATATAAGGAACCTCGGGCCGGTGTCGTGTAAAAAATGCAATCTTCGAGCATAATGCAATGCGAATTATATGCAATTTCTCGGGCCAAATTATGCATATCATGCAAGACATGATTTTTGGGCACGATGCAATGCAAATTTTAAAATATATGCAATTTCTCGGGCCAATATTATGCAAGACATGATTTTCGGGCACGAGGCGATGCAAGTTTTAAAGTATATGCAATTTCTCGGGCCAAAGTTATGCACTTTTCAGGCCAAATTATGCAAGGCATGATTTTCGGGCACGATGCAATGCAATTTTTTAAAGTATATGCAATTTCTCGGGCCAATATTATGCACTTTTCGGGCCAAATTATGCAAGGCATGATTTTCGGGCACGATGCAATGCAATTTTTTAAAGTATATGCAATTTCTCGAGCCAATATTATGCAAGACATGATTTTCGGGCACGATGCAAAAATGCAAGTTTTAGAGTATATGCGATGCTGATATCAGGCGTTTATGATGCAAGTATTGGGCACAATGTGAACGCAAATATCGGGCACATGTGAATGCAGATCTTAGGCTTTTGTAATGTAAATATTGGGCACATGCAATACAAATTTTAGTTATTTATGATATAACTATCAAGCGTATGTCGTGTGAATTTGGGGCCGATGCAGTGCGAAGCATAAAGTAAAATTTTATCTTACTAGACTATCGTTTGCTCGGACAATGCGGGGATGTGTGCCTGTCAAATCTACGTTCAAAGAAAAATAGTCAGTTTATAAAAAAGGGGGGGTTGATCTGTCCTCTGTCGTGGCCTAGTGTGTCTCATCGATTGCTGATATCCAGACCTTTGTCGGGGCTTTTCCTCTTGGGACGGGATGTCATAGCATTTCAATTTTAAAAGGGGTTTATATATAATGTATACACAAGTATATACTTATATATATATATATATATATATATATATATATATATATATATATATATATATATATATATACGTTTGAAAACAACTGTTAATTTATTAATGAATCCTTTGATAGTGACACATTTTGAGATAAATCCAACGTTCAGCTAAGTAAGGATCTTCGGGCTGCCTGATGTAGAGTTACAACTTCCTTGTTCTATCTGTCGTGAATTTTTGAGCTGGTCTCAAAAATTCTGCCCCAGTTATCTTGTCCGCTTACGCTCTTTTGCGAAAGAATTTTTGAGATCCTCTCAAAAATTCTGCCCCAGTCTGTGGTCCAGTGGGGAAATAAATTTTTTATTATGGTAAGACCGAGCTCCATAGGAGCGCCTACGTATCCCTCTTAAACGGGAATCAGGCGGGAATCAGGTCTGACGTAGTTCCAATTACAAAGAGCAAAAGACAAAGCCTAGACGTAATATCTTTTCACAACATCTGCGTTGATAGGTCTGGGCCAGATTTCACCGTCCATATCTGCGAGTATGAGTGCTCCTCCAGTCAAGACGCGGTGAACCATGTACGGACCTTGCCAATTTGGTGCGAACTTTCCTTTGGCCTCATCTTGATTTGGGAAGATCTGCTTCAAGACTAATTGCCCGGGTGAGAAGTATCTCGGTCTGACCTTTTTGTTGAATGCTCGGGCCATCCTGTTCTGGTAAAGTTGCCTGTGACAGATGGCATTGATCTTTCTTCCGTCGATTAGTGCTAATTGCTCAAACCTGCTTTGTATCCATTCGGCGTCACTCAACTCTGCTTCTTGAATGATCCTCAGAGATGGTATCTCAACTTCTGCAGGAATTATCGCTTCGTTCCCATAGACCAAAAAGTACGGTGTTGCCCCAGTGGAGGTCCGGATGGTGGTGCGATATCCCAATAATGCAAATGGTAGCTTCTCATGCCATTGCCTGTGATTGTCGATCATTTTTCGCAATATCCTTTTGATATTCTTGTTCGCGGCTTCTACTGATCCATTCATTTGTGGCCTATATGCCGTAGAGTTTCGATGATTGATCTTGAATCGATCACAAGTTTCCATCATTAGATTGCTATTGAGATTGGCTCCGTTGTCAGTGATGATCGTCTCAGGGACCCCAAACCGGCAAATGATGTTGTTCTTGATGAAATCATCGACAACTTTCTTAGTGACAGACTTGTGAGATGTAGCTTCGACCCATTTAGTGAAGTAATCAATTGCCACAAGGATAAACCGGTGCCCGTTCGAGGCTGCTGGCTCGATAGGCCCAATGACATCCATGCCCCAAGCTACAAACGGCCAGGGTGTACTAGTTACATGGAGTTCGTTGGGAGGAACTCGGATCAGGTCTGCGTGAGTTTGGCACTGGTGACATTTCTGAACATAGCGGATGCAATCTGTTTCCATCGTCAACCAAAAATAACCCGCTCTGAGGATTTTCTTTGCAAGGGTAAAACCATTCGTGTGTGGCCCGCATGTTCCTGCATGAATCTCCTCCACAAGTCTGGATGCCTCTTTAGTTCCAACGCACCTTAGCAAACCCAAATCGGGAGTCCTCCTATATAGGATTTCTCCATTTAAGAAGAATTGATTTGCTAGCCTCCTAATTGTGCGTTTTTGGACTTTTGTTGCGTCCTCCGCATAACTGCCACTCTTAAAGTACTCTTGGATGTCATCATACCATGGTTTCTAATCCGGTTCTTCCTCCACGTGAAAGCAATATGCAGGCTGCTCATGTATATGAATGCGAATGGGATCAATGTAATTCTGGTCGGGGTGCCGAATCAGGGAAGATAGGGTGGCCAAGGCATCTGCAAACTCATTCTGAAGTCGCGGAATATGCTTGAATTCCACCTTAGTGAATCTTTTGCAGAGCTTTTGCACGCAATCCAAATATGGTAAAAGCTTTCGGTTCTTCACCGCCCATTCACCCTGTGCCTGACGGATCACTAAATCTAAATCCCCAATTGCCAAAATCTCCTACACGTCCAAATCAACTGCTAGTCGGAGGCCCAAGATGCAAGCCTCATATTCAGCCATGTTGTTGGAGCAATGAAACTTGAGCTTTGCTGATGCCGGGTAGTGTTGGCCCGTAGGTGAGATCAACACAGCCCCAATGCCTGATTCGTTAAAATTCTTGGCCCCATCGAAGAACATCCTCCACCCGTCATATTCTTCAAAGATATCCTCTCCTACGAAAGCTACTTCTTCATCATGAAAATAAGTCTTCAGAGGCCTGTACTCTTCGTTTACGGGGTTTTCTGCCAGATGATCGGCTAGTGCTTGTTCCTTCACCGCTTTTTGGTGACATAGACTATGTCGAATTCACTCAACAATATCTTCCATTTAGCCAACTTACCCGTGGGCATGGGTTTCTGAAAGATGTACTTCAAAGGATCCATCCTCGAGATCAGATACGTTGTGTGTGCTGAGAGATAATGTCGCAACTTCTGGGCCACCCAAGTCAGAGCACAACAATTAAGCTCAAGCAAAGAATACCGAGCTTCATACGGCGTGAACTTCTTACTCATGTAGTAGATCGCCTGCTCTTTCCTTCCTGTTTCATCATGTTGTCCCAAAACACACCCGAATGCCTGATCCATGACCGATAAGTATAGTAACAAAGGTCGACCTTCCTCAGGAGGAACCAGCACTGGAGGGTTGGATAAATAGTCCTTGATCTTATCAAATGCTTCTTGACATTCCGGAGTCCATTTGATAACGGCGTCCTTCTTTAGTAGCTTGAGGATTAGTTCACACATGATGGTAGATTGGGCTATAAAACGACTGATATAGTTAAGCCTGCCCAAGAAGCTCATCACTTCTTTCTTGCTCTTCGGAGGGGGAAGCTCACAAATAGCCTTGATTTTTGTTGGATCCAACTCTATACCCTAACAACTGACGATAAACCCAATAATTTCCCGGCAGGGACCCCAAAAGCACACTTTGTAGGGTTTAGCTTCAAGTTGTACCTTCGTAGCTTGTCAAAGAATTTTTGAAGATCAACTAGATGGTTACACCCTTTTTTCGACTTGATGATGACGTCATCCACGTAAACCTCGATTTCTTTGTGGATCATGCCATGGAACAAAGTGGTCATGGCTCTCATGTAGGTGGCCCCAACATTCTTTAGTCCGAATGGCATTACCTTGTAATTGTATACACCCCAAGGTGTGATGAAAGCCGTTTTCTCTGCGTCATCCTCATGCATCTTGATTTTATGATACCCAGCAAAGCAATTCACAAATGACTGTGTTTCATGCTTAGCACAATTATCTATCAAAATGTGGATGTTCGGGAGTGGAAAGTCATCCTTAGGGCTGGCCTTGTTGAGGTCCTGGTAATCCATGCAAACCCTGACCTTACCATCTTTCTTAGGAACGGGCACAATGTTGGCGAGCCAGGTCGGATACTTGGTTACTTCCAGAATTCTGGCTTCCAACTGTTTTGATACTTCTTCCTTGATTTTAATACTCAAATCAGGCTTGTATTTTCTGAGCTTCTGCTTCACTGGCGGGCAATACGGATTGGTAGGCAATCGATGGGCCACTATTGAAGTGCTCAACCCTGTCATATCGGCGTAGGACCAAGCAAAGACGTCCTTGTTCTTTTTCAAGAATCTGATGTATTCCCTTTTCTTTTCCTCGGTCATGTGAACATTAATTCTTGTCTCTTGGATTGTTTCATCATCACCCAGATTCACTGTTTCTGTTTCTTCTAAATTTGCTTTCGGCTTTTCCTCAAATTCTTTGATCTTCCTAGCAACCTTCACAATTTTCATATGTTGCCTCTGTCTCAGCTATGTCATGTTGGATAGTCTCATTATGTGCCACAATCTCAGTTTCAATATTATTAAAAGTAATTTTTCTGAAAGAAAACAACAAAATAAACATAAAATGTCATCATCGTGAAATGAATGAAAGTTTTATTCATAATCAAAATTTGTCATAATAATGGCATAAGTAAAACATCGAAATCTTAATTAAAAAGTCCTTATTTGAAAACATAATGAGTTGGTGACAATTTCCGTTTCTACCCAAATGCCCAACGTGGTCTGGATAGGGTGGTGGTCCAACGACTGATGAAGTCCTCCGTAGCTCCCTTCTGCACTGGGGCTTTCTCCTCCTCCTCGTGGATTATGACGTTGCAGCTTCCTTCCTCGTGTTCTGACAGGGATAGGCCTTCCAACCCATTCAGCAAGCCCTTGACATCATCATTAAGAAACCCGGCGGATTGGAAAGTCTGGCTCAGCAGTGGTAAGGGATTTGGTAGAGGATAGTAGCACCCTACTGGCAGTGGCTCCCAGTCGAGATACTCTTCTATGGTGTAAGCGTATCCCAGGCCAAATGTGGTTGAGTGGTGCAAAGGCTGTATGGGCTCCGTGATCCCTTGCAACCTGGCTCCCAAGCCCTTTCCTGCTTCATAACCCGAGCTTCGCATTATGCTCATCACATCCATCACCCTCACTTCTTCTTCTTCTTCCATGTCTGCCTCTATCGGATCTCCTCTTGCCCCAGAAGAAAAGTCTTCTGTGATGAATAAATTCCTCACACTTTCTAGCAATTCTTCCTCTTCCCTCTCTAGGTCGCTCCTGAGAAACCCGACGGACTGGAAATTCTGATATAATGACGGGATAGGACGTTCCAACCTTTCTCTCCTCATGGGAATTTCTTATTCATACCCCAAACCCATAGTATCATTTTTGGAAGGAAGAGAAATTGGGTCGGGAATACCTTGGAGTTTGGCCCCCAATCCCTTGCCTGGTTCGTAGCCTAGCCATAACAGCATGCTCAGGACCTTCTGACTGTACCATGGCTTTGGCTCGATGCCTCCTACTAGCTCCACGGTGTGGAACATTCCTCCGTCCATACAACTCTGTCCTTCAATGGCATAGACATGATGTCCCTTCTCCCCATGCACTACCACTTCTTCATGTTCCCATTCGAACTTTAGGCACTGATGGAGGGTGGATGGCACTGCTCCAGCCATGTGAATCCACGGGCGCCCCAGCAATAAGTTGTAGGAAGTTGGGATGTCCATTACCTGGAATGCAATGGGGAAGGTGGCCGGACCAATGGTCATGTCCAAAGTGATCTCCCCTATCGTGTCCCTTTGGGATCCATCAAAGGCTTTCACATTCATCTGGTAATTCTGAATCCTTGCCAAATCCACGCCTAGCCTTGTGATAGTGTTGAGTGGACAAATATTTAACCCAGAACCCGGATCAACCAAGGCCTTGGTAATCATTTTGTCCTGGCCTAGTGGTGATGTAAAGAGCTCGGTTGTGAGTGGTCCCTTCAATCGGGAGTTCGTCTTCGTGAAAGGATATCTTATAAGCTTCAAATACCTGCCCCACCATGTGGGCCATCTCTCCTTCAGTGATGTTGGACGGAACATAAGCCTCACTCAGCACTCTCATCAATGCCTTCTGATGAGGCTCTGAAGTCTGCAAGAGGGACAAGATGGAGACCTGAGAGGATCCCTTACTCAATTGACCTGTGACGGGGTGCTCCTGGGCTTGTATATTTTTCCACTCCCCACCTTCTTCCACTTCTATGATAGGGGGCTTGGTACCGCTTGAACTACCTTGTGTCATGCGTTTGGAGGTGTCTGTCTGTTCGGAGTGAATTGCCCCCTGGACAACATCGTTCTCTTCTACCGCTGCTTTTCCCTTATCATAGCTCCAGGGAACAACATGTGTGTCAAAGTTGTTCTGAGGGGCTATTGCGACCACAAAAGGGAGCTTGGGCGCGGCGACTTCTACTTCAAACGGTCGGCGCCCTTGTACCACAAAAGGCGTTTGAGTTATCACTGAAACTAACTCATTTTTCCCTACCAACCATATGGGCCCCGGTGTACCTGCTGATTCTTCCACTTCCAGCATGTTCACCTGATGATTTGGAAGTGGGTTATTGGACACGTTGGGCGCGGGTTCTTTAAGCTGGATGGTTTTGGTGTCTATGAGTTTCTGGATTTTATCTCGTAGGGATCGACAGACCTCTGTGGTATGTCCTTTCATTCCAGAATGGTAGGCGCATACCTTGTTGGGGTCATACCATTTGGCTTGGGTATCAACGGGTAGAGCCGGGATTGGTGTTATGTACCCGGCTACTTTCAGTCTTTCATAGAGCTGGGCGATAGGTTTGGCTAAGGGAGTGTAGGATTTTGTAGGTATTCTTTCGAAATTGGGACGGTTTCTGTAATTTGGTTGTCGAGGAGATAGTGGTGGTGGTGAAGGAGTTTGGTAGTAAGCTGGTTGGGTGTTGTAAACGGGGTATGCTGGTTGTTGGAATTGTGGAGGTGGAGCTTGGTAAGGAGTATATGTTGGGTAAGGAGGGTAAGGCATAGGATAAGGTGATGCAGGATAGTGAGGGAGGGGTGAGATTGGAATTTGTGGCTTAATGGGGCTTTTGTGCGCCAACATGACCGCACCCACTTCCTTTTTCTTCCTGTTCTCGGGCAAGCTTCCTGATTGTAATGCCTTGTTGGTAGCCTGTAGAGCTTCCAAGTTGATAATGGTACCATTCTTGATACCTTCTTCAATTCTCTCACCGAGTTTGATGATGTCGGCAAAACTCTTCTCTGCGACCAACATCATCCTGTCATAATATTGAGGCTCCTGCGCCCGAATGAAATAGTCCTTCATCTGGGCCTCGTCCATAGGAGGCCTGGCTCTGGAAGCCTCAAACCTTCATCTTACGGCATAATCTCTGAAGGTCTCACCGGGCTTTTTCTTCAAGTTTTGGATGTAGAACTAATCGGGTGCATTTTCTGTGTTGAACCTGAATCGATCCATGAAGTCGGAGGCCATGTCTACCCAATTCAACCATTTTCGGGCATCTTGGTCGATGTACCAGGTAAGAGCTTCCCCAGTAAGACTTCTCATGAATAGCTTCATCCTAATCCTTTCATCTCTTCCTACCCCAGCAAGCTTGTCGCAGTACATGCGTAGGTGGGCTTTAGGATCTCCGATGCCGTTGAACAACTTGAATTTGGGAGGCTTATATCCCTCCGGCACCTCCACATCGGGATGTATGCATAGGTCTTCGTAATTCAACCCAACCACCCGCTTGCTGGACTCGACTTGCTGCAAGCGATTGGTGAAGCTGTCCAATTTCTTGGCCATGGACTTAATCAGCATATCCTTTTGGGAGGATTCTGATTCATGGTATTCGTAGGTATAGGGAGCGGTTTCCACGAATATCGGATTTTGGTAGTAATTTCCTGGAGCATGGGTGTATGTGGTATTAACGGTAGGTTTGGGAGGCATATTTGGGATGTGGCTAGTATTTGAAGGGTGCAGGGTTGGCCCGGAAGGGCCTGCATGGTGCGGGATTTGGAAATGGTAATTTGGAGGTTGGGCATTTGTGGGTGGCAAACTAGTGGGGTTAGGTTGTATCTGAGGAGTAGGTTGTATAATTGGCAATGTGGTTTGAGTAGTATTGATTTGTTCCTCCATGTTATCCCCAAAAGGGGTGCCGAGAGAAATGGACAGCCTAGCCAAGTTTCGCATGCTAGCCATTTCATCTTCAAGTTCCAAAATCTTCCTTTCTAACCTTAGGACCAAGTCAGTGGAGTGAGCCCCCCTGTCGGAGCTCTCGTTGCTGCTGTTGTCATCGACCATCTTACCCTTCCTCTTGC
Organism: Solanum rostratum; assembly: GCA_029948455.1. Lineage (NCBI taxonomy): Eukaryota > Viridiplantae > Streptophyta > Magnoliopsida > Solanales > Solanaceae > Solanum > Solanum rostratum. The sequence continues at coordinate 50,095,380 of CM057047.1, read as the reverse complement.
TCAAATTTTGGTGTGGCGGAGGAGGAGGAGGAGCCCCTTTCGATCTGGTGTAGTAGGCCAGAATGTACGGACAGATCAACCCTGGGAAGGGGAAAAACAAAACAACAAAACCAGCAAAGTTTTGTTAGAGGTTAGGGTAATAATAATAATAAACATGTAATTCAACAAAATAATCGTCCTAAAATGCAAGGGAACTCATTGAGCCAGAGGTAGGCCTAATACGACAAGCAAGTTATTCGCGATAATTAGTTCAAGCCATAATTTGTGAATTGGAGTTTAGAGTTAGCATAGATAAAAACGATAAAATTATTTTGTTTTTTCAAAAAAATTAAACTAATACATCATAATGAGTTTGCGTTAAGTAAAAGCTGAAGGGGTGCAAGAAAAACATAGGGGAAATAACTAGAACAGAACTATAGTCTTCAGTCATGGAGCTCTCCATAAGTAGGGACGATTTGCTGTCTCATCTCCAGAGTGATGCCATAGTCTCTGTTGAGTAGGTTGCGAGCCCAAACTTTCTCTTCCAAATCTTCGAAGCCAGGACGCCCACCATAATCAAGGTCCAACCTTTCAGCATCTTCCAAGATCCAAACATAATACTCTGGCGTGTAATAGGGGAGGGGGTCTTGGACTTCGACATTGATGGTCCTTTCCCACCTTCCCATTATGTCTTAGACTTGTGGAATTCTCTCTCCAAAGTCGGACTCCGATAAGATCATGTTAGAGCAGAGTGGAATCATCTGGATCAACCCGAATTGACGAAGAACCGTAGTGGAGCATATGGTTGCACCCCTTTTAGACCGATGAGTTCGATATAGTAAAGTTCATCACCCCTCACCTTGGCACGTTGGATGCGCAGCCAACTGTATTTCCATTGAATCTGATACCCTGAGAGTTCCTTCAGAAAAACATACCATTCCCCTGCTTCTCATGGATCATTAAATCTAGAGGTTCTCCTTACATGAGTCTGAATCTTGTTCCCCATCCCATCTAGACTATCGAATAAGGCCGGTCGTTGGTAGAAGTGTTCGATCGCCCATATTTGTAACAGTAGATTGTACCCCTCGAAGAACCTTTTGCCCCTAGCACATCTAGACAGTGCCCTCGTCATTTCTGCAACAATCATTGGCACCAGAGTTACGTTGGCATGATCTATCCCTCTGGCTAATGTTTGGACCACAAAACTCAAAGCAGTATCAATCTTGCCTCCTTCCCTAGGGAACACCACTGTGCCCAACAAAGCGAGGGCGAAGGCATTGATGCGATACTTTTCCCATTTCTCAGCAGAGCAAGCGAATTCTTCATTGAAGTTCTTATGCCCATCCTTGTGACCGAAACAGGAGTACAAAAAGTCCAAAGAGATCTAGTCAAAGTCGAGGGAGGTCAACTTTGGATTATATCTTAGTCCCAAAGATCTGAGAAATTTCCTGGCTGATATCTTGTGGGGAATAATCATACGTCGTTTGCGGTAGCTCAGTTCAGTGAACCCACCAATTTTCTCTATGGTGGGGGTCAATTCAAAGTCCTTAAATTTGAAGACTATCCTGGCAGGGTCCCGGAACCTCAGTAAGGCCATGATCAGGTATCTGTTGGGGATGATGAAGAGGAGGAAAGTCAAACCGCCTAATAGCTGGCGGACCTCCATTGCACGTTCTTGTTTGATATCATTCCACCATCCCCGGAGCTTGTGACTTACACATAACACCATGCGGGCATTGGCGAAATTTGGGCAAGCCATGAGAGATCTGCACACAAAAACAAAGAAAATGCTCTAAACTCCATTTTACATATTTAGGCTTGAATTAATTTATCGCGTTTCATGTAGACACATAATATGAGATTTTTGTCTATAGGGTGATTGGACCCTTTAGACTTAGATACGGTGGCTACTAATGTAGATTGACCCCATGGGTCAAACTACCTAAGGCTTATGCATGCATGACCTAGTTTTAGGGGTGGATAAAGCTCTACCTTAAGTTTTCTATAAGAGTGGGTTAGACACAGACTTGATATCCTATGTGAGAAGGCGCGTGGTCCCACGGTAGCAAAACTATCCGCTTACACCATGCTTATGCCATCTCTCTAGACACTGGTTTTAAAAAGAGATTGTGAGAAGCGCAAAGGCACAACATCACGAGAAAAGAAAAAAAAAGGAGGGTCCCAAGTGGGAGAAAGTATGGACGGTCATGACAGTTAAATTTGAATGTTAAACATTTAGCAATTACAGCAGTTTAAGTAGTTAAAGCAATAAATATATAAATAAACAAAAGGGGAAAGGGAAAGGAATAAATAAATAAAAGGGGAAGGGAGGATAATGGGGGAGTTAGGGGGATAAGGGAAAGGAAGGAGGTTGTTAGAGGGATAGGGAAGGGGAGTTAGAGGAAGGGGGGGGGGGATTGTTAGAGGGGGTAAGGGAAGGGGAGTTAGCGGGATAGGGAAGGGGAATTAGAGGGGATAAGGAAAGGGATGTTAGAGGGATAGGGAAGGGGAGTTAGAGGAAGAGGGGGATGTTAGAGGGATAGGGAAAGGAAGGGGAATATAAAAAAGGGGAGCATAATTAAAGGGGTGCAATTAAAGGGAAAGGAAAAAGGAAAAGCGTTAGTAGAAATCGTTAAATAAAGTAACCCACATAAAAATTAGACACGTAATGGTAAGAGCCTAGTCCCCAGCAGAGTCGCCATTCTGTCGCGCCCCATTTTTTCTCGCGAAGAAACAGGAACCTGGACGACGTCGTGGCAATGACTCGTTTGGGATTAAAAAAAGAGAGAGAAAGTCACCACCTAATCTTTTGAGGTGCATTAGGACACCATCCTAAGCTTAAAATTAATCTAAATAAAGAGAGGGTAAGGGCTCAAATTACCTCGAAAAGTGTTAAGCACCCTTCGAGGTCCGCAAATGCGGGTCCCGATCGTGTCTCTTATTCTATGTGGGTTACGAATAAAGGTCTCTTATTTTAATATAATTCCTAAATTTGATTCTAGGTGGTAAAATAGGATAAACAAATATACTAATCTATTTCAAATAAAAAATGAAAGAAATATAAGAAAAGGAAATCAAATTAAATAGATTATATTTGGTACTCGGATCAGACGCACTTGGTTTATTACCAAGCCCAAGGACGAAAATCAAGATTCCGTCCTATTAAAGGGTCAAGCGTATATCATCCTTTCCGAGGTCCTATCCCTACCCCCCTTCCTAAGTTTATTTTATTAATTAACTTATAGGCGTACTAAAAAATATACAAAATACTAACGATTCCCTAAAAATGCCTATCGTCCCTCCTAATGTCCAAGAGGCATTGGACGTCTATTTTGGGTAGGATTTCTAAACTAGGTTTCCTATTAAACTTGCGTGACAAAAAGGAACTTTTATAAAAACGACAATTAACATATAAAGTCTCACATAGCCTCAACAATAAAGCATGCTTGAAAACAAATAATGACGTGCAAAAAATATTTTAAGTGAAAACTCTAATCTCTAAACATTATTTTTTTAAACATAAATTTCAAGGAAGATGATTGAGTTAGAGTTAAATTAAACCCTATAGGCATGCTTCTAATAATGTGAAAAATATTGTTAAAGGTCATAAAGGCACGATGCAAAAGAGAGAAATATTAAAAGGCATTTTTTAAGAATAAAATCCTAAAGACATATTTGCTAATAATGCATACAAGTATTTTTATTTTTATTTTTATTTAAAAGTCCTAAAGGCACGTTTTCTAGACAAGAAAATATTATAAAGATATTTTGTTAAGTCCTACAAGCATGATTCTAATAATGTAAAGAGAATAGAAAACCCTTTTTTATTAAAATCCTATAGGCATGATTTCTAATAGCATACAAAAGGAATAAGATTATTTTATTTAAAATCCTATATACATGACATCTAGTGCGTGTTTTTTTGAATACGTTTGAAACAAAGAACAAAGAAAACTAACATTCATATGCCAAATAAATAACAATAGTTAAGCATGCCTGAATTCATTTTTTTTTTTACTTTACTTTATTTTGATAATATCTAAAGTGATTAGAGTATGCTTGGTTTGTTAAATAAAAATCGAGACCTAAATTTTGCCTAGCGTCGTTGTCTGATTACCTAGACATATAAATAGAAAATAGACAGCAAATAATTTCCCCTCCCCCCTTTAGCTAGATCCCCGATTTTATTATTTTTTATTACAAGTTTTGGCAAAAAATAAAGTACGGCATCAAATATAAAAAAGAGAAAGATTTAAATTGTCCTCCGAGCCTATTCCATCCCGACGTCTTTTCGCATCTTTATAACTGGCGAAATAAACAAGATCTGCAAAACTAAAACACACGAGCAGTATCTAATAGCACAACAATAGACACGCAAACAATTAAGAAGTAGTAGAAGCTTACCAATTAACCAAAAAAAAAGTACTTGATTTTTATCTTGGCAGAATGATATCGCAAAGGCAAAATATCACAGTAAATTATATTCTCTTTAGCAAAAGCACAACAGAAGGAGGTTTCTGGGAAAAGTTAGAATGGAGTTGTTGGGGGAATTTTCTTTGTGTTTTCTTTTATCTCTTTCTCTCAACAGAAGGTGGTTTTATGAAAGAAAAGTGGAACTGTTTATATAGCAACTGGGTGTTCAACAAGAAAGGCAAGAGAATAGTCTGATTTCACTATCACCATAACTGGAGGGAAATCAAAACCGTATCAATCAATGGATTTAAATTAATTAACCCAGTCCACCTATAAGCGCACACATAAGGAAAGAAAAGTGGGCATAATCACAGGAAAAAAAATTATTTAACAGATTTTGTGTAATCACCTCCTAAATAGGTAGATTTCGCCATAATAAGAATAGAAGAATCTGAAGGGATCAATATTTGCCTATCAATTACATGTGCTGTAAAAAGTAACTAATTACATCTTACCATAAATCCGATATTCAATTAGCAAATAACAGAGAAACACTAGAACAATTAACAGAGAAGAAATTTTCGATAGAAGGATAGAATCAGTAACTAGTTATTTTCTAAACTTCACTTTGTAACATGCACATACGAATTCTTACGACTACAACTATGCACAAATCAGCCAATAAAAAATAAAGAATGTACCAGAATGTTTTTCCAATAAATTGACCAAGAAAACCTCGCCATTAACGACTGAATCTTTGGGTGGGGCTATTTGGTGGGTTTCGGGAGGGGTTTGGTCGGGGCTGTTCCGGTGAGGAGAATACGTAGGGAGGCAGTGGGAACGAGAGAGACGAAGAGAGGGAGAGAGAGGGGTGAGGCGGCGCTATGGGGGAGAGATGGAGAGGGAGAGAAAAGGGAGGAGGGAGCGGCTGCCGGTGTCGGGGAGAGGCTGCCGGCAGTGGTCGGAGAGAGGGAGATGTGAGGAGGGATAGAGGGTGGTTGGAATGAGGGAGGCGGCTGGCATGGGGAAAAAGTGGGAGTGATTTTAGGGTTTGATGTATTTTAGGAGATAAAAAATGAAAATAAAATAAAAATATTTGAAAATAAAATCAGATTAAATTAAAGCCGTTAGATCAGAATCTATGAATGGTCAAGATTAAAATTTTGCGGGTTTGGGTCGAATTCAGGTCAAAAATGGGTGACCCGAATTTAAGTAATAGCCATAAATTGTAGGAATTTTTAAAATTAATCCACAAATTAGTAGTTCGTATTTAAATACTAGTCAGGAATTTAAAAATGAAGCCACAAATTGGTAGATTGAGTTTAAATATTAGTCAAAAATTGTAGGAATTTAGAAATTGAGTCACACATTAGCAAATTGGATTTAAATACTAGTCCAGATTGTAGGAATTTAAAAAATTGAGCCACAAATTAGTAAATTGAGTTTAAATATTAGTCAAAAATTGTAGGGATTTAAAACTTTAGCCACAAATTAGCAAATTGGATCTAAATACTAGTAAAAAATTGTAGGAATTTAAAAATTGAGCCCCCAAATTAGTAAATTGAATTTAAATACTAGTCAAAAATTGTAAAAATTTAAAAATTGAGGCGCTAATTGGCTCAAGTTGGATTAAGATGCAAAAATTTACAAATAAGTGGTTAGGATCGAAATAAATTCAAGTAAATTGATCAAAATTGAAATAGGGTTTCAAAGATTTGGCCAAAATTGACATAGAATTTATTTAAAAAGTCACGACTTGAACAAAATATGGGTAAAATATAATACGTTGAATCGTAGACTTGCATAATTCACACCAAACTATGAAAAAGAATTTATCAAAAATAATATTTGAATGACGCGATTCGAAATATGACACACGTCTAATATTAAAATAATGACTATTATGTTTTTTTTGTAGACAATAATAAATATAGAATGACAATCATTTTTTTTTCGCCAATACCAATTTTAAAAATAAATAAAGGTAGAATGACCTAATAGGCCCCTATACTTGGTCCCGTTTGTCACCTAGGACCTTATACTTAGAACTTTGCCAACTAAACCCTTGTACCCACCCAAAACCTACATTTTAAACCCTTTTTTCTGACCTGGCATCCTAAGTGGCATACCAGTCCTGGTGCGTGAAATTCACTCCATTTTGGATCGTGAATGGTTTCTAAAATACCCTTTAACAGTCATCTTCTTCCTCAAATGCCTAAATATTATAAATCCTATTTCTTCTTCTCAAAATTCTTCAATTTCTTCTTGTTTTTGTCTCTCCAAATTTCTTCCCTTGAAATTTCTTCATGTTGGCCATTATTTCTGAACTTGGAATTTTTTTTCATATCCTTGAGTTTGAACAGCATAATCAAAAATCGATTGAAGAGACTCCAATCGATTCTTCAGAAAATTCACTTCGGATTTCTCCAGCTCTCGGGATACTAAATTTGTTTGCAGAGTCTAAAGTCCAGCCTAGAAATCCATCAGTAATCATAAATGTAACTGGAGGAAGAGATTCCAAGGCCTTTTTGAAATGGGGTTTCATCAATTTACTGGCGCTGGCAAAGTTAGGAAAAACTGACATGGATGGAAGTTTATCAGTGCTTTCCACACCTGGGGGAACTCCTTGTATGTTTTGAGGAAAAGGGATTTCAATGATATGGATGTTGGTGTCTGAAAGGGAATCAGAGAAGAATGGACGATTTGCAGGAGTGGTGAAGATGGTGATGAAAATTTTGCGGCAGAAAAGAAAGCGAGCAAGGTCAAAGATAGGAAATGTATGGCCTTTGGACATGAAAGGGAACAAAACAACATGTGGAGAAGAAGCCATTTCTCTCTCTTTGAGAATGTGGGATCTTGTGACTTGTGTGCATAAATACATCCACCAATGTTGGAATAGGTTTTCACACGTCATTTCATACGTGGAATTATTATATGACGTGAAAATTACGTGTCGTCGTTTGAAACTCACGCACCAGTCCCAGTCAGAAAAAAGGGTTTAAAATGTAGGTTTTGGGTGGGTACAAGGGTTTAGTTGGCAAAGTTCTAAGTATAAGGTCCTAGGTGACAAATGGGACCAAATATAGAGGCTTATTAGGTCATTCTGCCATAAATAAAACGTAAAATAAGTTAAGGGTCGATCAAAATCGGGTGTCAACAGTTGGCATTTGAGCCTAAATTTGCATTGAACGGTTTTGAAATGAATATTATATCTCTTGAAAGCACGTAGACGTATAAGTATTCATTTGGGATGTTTTGACTTAACACCGATGGATTGGGGGGCCTCTCTCTTTCCTCGAACTATGTTCCAACATAGGAACGAAAGCCATTACTGAAAACACTGGGTCATAGGAAATAATTATACTTATTGATATGATATGATATGATATGATATGGAATGTTAATGGAAATCCTTCTGAAAAGGCATGGTCATAAGAAAGGTGACCATCCACCGAAAAGACGAGGTCGTAAGGTGTGATGTAGATTACCTTTGGCAAGTAATCTTCTCCTACCGATGGGGGTTCTTTATCGGGCTAATTAATGTAATAGCTCACATGATTTTGATTTATCGGTTATAGTCCATCCCCACTATATATATGAGCATTATTGCATTTCATGCATCATGAATTTCATGGAATATTGTATACTATTCTTCCTTGGATATATGACTCCTCCTATATTATGTGCCCTTGTCATTTAACATTGAAATGCAGGTTGTTAAGTCATCTGCATTGCATGCTCGTATAATTAGTACATTCAACGTACTAACGCATACTCTATGCCTACATGATTTTACCATGTAGGGACTATGTGTTACGATTATCCACCGCTCGATGGATAGCTTGAATTCGGAGAGTTGGTATTGTGGTGAGTCCTATTTTCCAAGGACAAATCACCTTCCTTCTACCTATGTTGTTTTCTGGTTATCTCTTTAATTGAGGGTAAGCCCGGGACATGTTTTGGCCCCCATCCCATCTTATGACAAGAGGAATTGTTGGACATCTTATAGACACTCGTAGACTCTACACGTTATGTGTTGAAATTTAAGCTATGACTTCGATTATTTATTGGATATGGCTATCATGGATTGATTATGGCAATTATGTTATGTATATGTGTTTGATATGGAGATGTGGAGGATCCTAAGCCCTGTATTGCCCCCAAAGAGTGAGTCATACTTACCCGCCCCTTAGTTCTTATGTGCTATGTGCTATGTGAATCCATGTCAATCCCTTTCCCTTTGATATCCCCATAGCGTGAGTCCTACTTTCCCATCCCGTAGAACTATGTGTTTACTGTTTGAGTGCATGTCCGAACTAATTATGTGGATTTGGATACTTTGAGGCTTGTGTAGGAACTCTCAGGTTCCCATTCGCCGTGTCACTTCTAGGCCCTAGGTCCGAGTCATGACAAACATGGTATCAGAGCCCTAGGTTTATAAATAGTCCTCGGAGTCCAACATGCCGCGTCAAGTAAAGTCCTATTCATGGGTGTGGAGTGCACCATATTAATGAGTGGGAGGCTACGAAAATGTTCTAGGAATTGTCTCACTTCTTCATGCCTTATGTGGTGCTATAGTTTTATAATCAATTTACCTTTATCATGATGGTGTCATTGCTCCGTTTCAGACTATGCCTCGAGGGAGACCCTATCTACCAAGGCCAGCCCCAGCTAATGAGGACCAAGCACCTCAAGGGCCTATGGATGAACCAATTTCCAATGGTCCGTACAACCTTTTCTATGCTTGCCTAAGTTGTGACAACTCAGGCTAGGAAAGCTAACCTTCCACGGGACCCTACTCCGGCTTCCAGAGTAAGGGATTTCACCCAAATAAATCCTCTTGAGTTTTATGGGTCGAAGGCTGATGAAGATGCTTAGGAGTTCATAGATGAACTCACCAAAGTGCTGAAGGTTATGGGTGTCACTTCCGAGGAGAAGGATAAATTAGCTGCTTACCAGTTGAAGGATATAGCTCAGGTGTGATACACCTAGTGGTCTATGGAGAGGGTTTGTGCTGATGCTGTTAATTGGGAGGAGTTTAAGTTTGCCTTCTTGGATCGTTTCTTCCCACTTGAGCTTAGGGAAGCTAAGATGACTGAATTCATCAACCTCAAGCAGCGAGGTATGCGTGTGATGGACTATGCCCTCAAGTTCACTAAGCTCTCCAAGTATGCACCGACATTTATGGCTGATCCATGTGCAAGAATGCATAATTTCATTTTGGGTATCTCTGACTCACTTGCGAAAGAATGTCGTATCTCCATGCTCATATGGGATATGGATATTTCTAGACTTATGGTATATGTTGAGTAAATTGAAGGGGAGAAACTCAAGGAGAGGAGAGTGCATGATCCTAAGAGGGCCCGTTTTGATGGTTAATTCTCTGGTTCTCAGGGTGGTGGTTTTGGTCACTTCCAACTAGGCCAAGGTTCTGGTGCTAGGGTTGCTGATTCTAGAGTTCCTCCTCCTAAGGCACCGGTTAAAGGCGGTCAGGGGTATCCTCGGTGTGACAAGTGCAAGAGGAATCACCTCGGTATTTGTTGGAAGGAATTGGGTGCATACTTCAGGTATGGTGATAAGACTCATAGGGTCGCTAACTGTCCCAAGAATGCTCAGAAAGGTCAAGGTCAAGCGGCTCAAGGTGGTCAAGGCTAACAAAGATCTCCCCAAGATGTTTCCCCAAGGAACAACAGGTTTTATTCACTTCATGCCCGTCAAGAAGTTGAGGAAGCTCCGGATGTCGTGACTCGTATGTTAAAAGTCTTTGATTTTGATGCTTATGTTTTGCTTGACCCGGGTGCAAATTCGTCTTCGTCTTTTGTGACTCCTTTGTTGGCTGTTAAGTTTGGTTTAAGTCCCAAAATTTTGAAGGACCCTTTCTCAGTGTATACCTCCGTGGGAGAATTTGTTATTTCTCATAGGGTCTATCGTGGTTGTCCCATTTTTATATTGCACAAAGTCTTTCCGTGCAACCTTGTGGAACTTGAGATGTTCGATTTTGACGTGATTTTGGGGATGGATTGGTTACATGCATCATACGCCTCTATAGATTGTAGAACCCAGAAGGTCAAGTTCCAACCTCCCGGTGAGCCATGAAAGGGTAGTGACTCCGCTAGTAAGGGTCGGTTTCTCTTCTACCCCAAGGTCTGGAAGATGATCTCTACGGGGTGTATTTATCATATTGTGAGGGTCGAGGATATGGAGTCTGAATCACCTAATCTTGAGTCAGTTCTGGTGGTGAATGAGTTTTGGAATATATTCCCCGAAGACTTGCCTAGTATTTATCCCGAAAGGGAAGCGGACTTTGGCATCAATCTTCTCCCGGATACTCCACCTATCTCTATTCCTCCCTACCATGTGGCACCAACAGATTTGAAAGAGTTGAAGGACCAGTTGAAAGACTTGTTGCAGAAGGGCTTCATTAGGCCAAGTATATCCTTGTGGGGTGCACCAGTGTTGTTTGTAAGGAAGAAACATGAGTCTCTTCGGATGTGCATCGATTATAGGCAATTGAACAAGGTGACCATTAAAAATAGGTATCCATTGACTAGGATCGATGTCTTGTTCGACCAACTTCAAGGGGCTATCCATTTTTCAAAAATTGATCTCCGTTCTGGGTATCATCAGTTGGAGGTTAGAGAGTGTGATATTCCTAAGACGACTTTTTGGACAAGGTATGGGCACTTTGAGTTTGTGGTGATGTCATTTGTCTTGACTAATGCTCTGACCGTGTTCATGGATCTCATGAATCGGGTGTTCAAGCCATTCCTCGACAATTTTGTGGTTTTCTTCATTGATGATATTCTCATTTATTCTTATAGTGAGCGGGAACATATGGAGCATTTGAGGTTGGTTTTACAAACTTTGAGGGAGAAGAAGTTGTATGCCAAATTTAGCAAGTGTGAGTTTTGGTTGGGTGAAGTGGCTTTTCTTGGTCATGTGGTGTCCGATGATGGTATTAAAGTTGATCCAAAGAAGACCGAGGCTGTAAAGAATTGGCCTAGACCATTGACTACTTCAGATATTCGAAGTTTTCTGGGATTGGCCAGCTATTATAGGAGGTTCATTGAAGGATTCTCGTCTATTGTATCTCCATTGACTAAATTGACCCAAAAAAATATTAAGTTCGCTAAGTCAAATGAATGTAAAAAGAGTTTTCAAACATTGAAAGATCGGCTTACGTTGGCTTCTATCTTGACCTTACCTAATGGCTTAGAGGGGTTTGTGGTGTATTGTGATGCCTCACAAATAGGGTTGGGTTGTGTACTAATACAACATGGTAAGGTAATAGCATATGCATCAAGGCAATTGAAGGTGCATGAGCGTAATTACTTAACGCATGACCTTGAGTTAGCGACAGTGGTTTTTGCCTTGAAGATTTGGAGGCACTATTTGTATCGAGTTCATGTTGATGTATTCACCGATCACAAGGGCTTGCAATATGTGTTCACTCAAAAGGATCTCTACTTGAGGCAAAGGAGATGGTTGGAGCTCCTAAAAGACTACGACATGAGTGTTCAATATCATCCCGGCAAGGCCAATGTGGTAGCCGATGCTTTTAGCAGGCTATCTATGGGTAGTGTGGCGCATGTTGGGGAGGAGAAAAGGGAGCTGGTGAAGGATGCTTACCGGTTGGCTTGGTTGGGTGTTAGGTTGGCCGACTCTAATGTTTTTAATATCCATGTTCAAAATGGTGACGAATCTTCGGTAGTTGTTGATGTGAAAGCTAAGCAAGATTTGGATCCATCAATAGCTAAGTTGAAGAAATTGGTTCCCGAAAAGGAGATTAAAGTGTTCTCTCAAGGGGGAGATGGCGTACTTCGGTATCAAGACTGATTATGTGTTCCAGATGTGGATGGCATTAGAAAGGCGATCATGAGTGAAGCTCACAACTCTCATTACTCTATCCACCTGGGATCTACTAAAATGTATCGGGATTTGAAAGAGGTGTATTGGTGAAATGGTATGAAGAGGGACATAGCCAAGTTCATATCCGATTGCCAAGTTGCCAACAAGTGAAGGTAGAGCACCAAAGGCCCAACGGTTTGGCTCAAGACATTGAGATTCCCACGTGGAAGTGGGAAGATGTGAACATGGAATTTTTGGTTGGTTTACCTCAGACCTGAAGACAATTTGACTCCATTTGGATTATCATTAATCGGATGATCCAGTCAACCCACTTCCTACCGGTCAAGACGATCTCTAGTGCCGAGGATTATGCAAGGTTGTATCCAAGAGTTGGTGAGATTGCATGGTGTCCCTAGGTCTATTATATCGGATCATGGTACCCAATTCATTTCCCACTTTTGGAGATCATTTAAAAAAGGATTTGGTACTAAGGTTAAATTGAGCACTGCCTTTCATCCTCAAACCGACGGGCAAGCGGAGAGAACGATTCAAACCTTGGAGGACATGTTAGGGGCATGTGTATTGGAGTACAAAGGTAATTGGGATGACCACTTTCCCCTCATTGAGTTTGCCTACAACAATAGTTTTCAGGCTAGCATTAGTATGACACCGTTCGAAGCATTGTATGGAGAAGGTGTAGATCACCGGTGGGGTGGTTCGAATTGGGGGAAATAGCATTGACGGGCCCGGATTTGGTGTTGGAGGCCATGGAGAAGGTGAGGTTGATTAGGGAGAGGTTGAAGTTGGCTCAAAGTCGCCAAAATTCCTATTCGGATGTTAGAAGGAGGGATCTTGAATTTCATATAGGTGATTGGGTATATGTGAAGGCTTCACCTATGAAGGGTGTGATGTATTTTGGTAAGAAGGGTAAGCTAAGCCCCCGGTATGTTGGCCCTTATGAGATTATTGAGCGGATTGGAAACATGGCTTATAGGTTGGAGTTGCCTCCGGACTTGAGTTCCATTCACCTTGTCTTCCATGTGTCTTTGTTGACGAAGTTAGTCGGTGATCCTAGCACTATTGTGCCTTTGGAGGGCATTGCGGTTGAGGAGAACCTATCTTATGAGGAAGTCTCGATAGAGATTTTGGATAGACAAGTGAAGCGGCTTCGTAACAAGGATGTATCTTCGGTGAAGGTACTTTGGAGAAATTAAAATGTGGAGAGTGCTACATGGGAGGCGGAGTTGGACATGATGAAGCGATACCCCCATCTTAGGTACTAGGTTCTTCCTCTAAAACATCCTAATTCTTTCACTCTTGAGTCTCATGACATGACATGCATACATGAGCATGAAAATAATTTTTATGACGTTTTGAATGATTACATTTTGATATGGGTTTTAAAGACTTTATGATCTTCAAATGATGAACTATGCATTATACCTTGTGTTCGGATGTTACATGTCCTAAGTCAAGCTTTCAAGCCTTGTCGTTACACATTCGAGGACGAATGTTCCAAGGGGAAGATGATGTAAGGACTCGGATTTTTGAACGACTTTATCAGACTTCATAATGTCGCCTCGAAAGAAAATTTGACCAAGTGTCACTTCATGGGAGGCCTACACGGCCAGTGTGAGGTTACACAGACCGTGTGGCCTCCAGTGGAGGGTTACTTGGTCATAATTTCGATTACGGGGACTCAACAAAGAGTTTCAGGCTAAGTATGGGCACACGGCCACCCATACGGTCCGTGTGGTGTGTCATGGGCCGTGTGGCCCACCGTATAGCTCGCGACGCAAAATTTTTCTAAGTAAAAAATCACCGGCTCATAACTTTTTCGTGCAAGATTTTTCTAAGTGTCGCTTCACGGTCCTTGCCATGACTCGTGTAGTGCCACACGGGTTGTGTGGCCGTCCGTATGACCCCCTTCGCTTAGAAAACTTCTAAGTGTTGAACATCACAAAAATTCGTCCAAGTGTCATCTCATGGGCACTATTCACGATCGGTGAAGTGCCTCACGGACAGTGTCAGTGCCAGTGAGGCCATGATGACCCAATTTTCATCCATTCCATTGATGGCTTTTACATAATTATGGTTTATTTAAATTGTGTTTTATGACCATTTTACCGATCCTAAACCCCTAAATTAGCTGATAACTTCCACTTTAATTCATTCTCATTGGGAACACTCTCAATCTAAAATCATTCCTAAAAATCCTCTCGAAGCTCCCCTCTCAAGACTCAAGCTAGGGTCCGATTGGGGTTTCAACTTCAAGCTAAACTCTTCTCAATTTCAGCTTCCCAATCCAGGTATGTGAGATTGATTCTTGGTCCCTTTCAACCAAGAAGACCCAAACTCTTTTCAATTGATTTTTATGAACTTTAACTTACTTTAAATGTAGGTTTTCATTATTTGATTTTATTAAATTCGATTGAAGTATGGGTATTGATGATTTTAAGTTAATTTAAGCCTTTATATTATAGTTTGCATTGAGATTATGAAATTATGAATGTGCATGTCCCCTTTAAAGCTAGATTTATGCATGAGTGATCTATATCTATGATTTAAATGTGAATTTAATTATGGATTTACTTCAATTTCATAGTATATTGTTGATTTTAGGAATCTATGTCACACATGCTATTCTCACATCATTCATTGCATTTTCATTTATGAACATTGGTTTTTATGAAAATTAGGAAGTGGATTAAGCCCAATTTTATTTTATGATATGATTTTGATAAGATTATGAGTTATGACAAGAATGTGATCACATACATGTCTTATGATTATGGATCTTTGAGCGTTTTGGGTGCTTGCACCGTTCCATATATGTAGATAAGCTATTCTTTGCATGAGTATCATGATTATGATTTATACGTTGGCATTTGAGCCTAAATGTGCATCGAATGGTTTTGAAATAAATATTATATCTCTTGCAAGCACGTATATGTATAAGTATTCATGTGGGATGTTTTAACTTAGCACCGATGGATTGGGGGGCCCTCTCTCTTTCCTCAAACTACGTGCTAGCATAGAAATGGAAGCCATTACCGAAAAGACCGGGTCGTAAGGAATTGTTTCACTTATTGATATGATATGATATGATATGGAATGTTAATGGAAATCTTTCTGAAAAGGCGTGGTCGTAAGGAAGGTGACCATCCACCGAAAAGACGAGGTCATAAAGTGTGGTGTAGATTACCTTTGGTAAGTAATCTTCTCCTGCCGATGAGAGGTCTTTATCGGGCTAATTCATGTAATAGCTCACATTAGTTTGATTTGTCGGTTATAGTCCATCCCCACTAGATGCGAGCATTATTGCATTTCATGCATCATGAAGTTCATAGCATATTGTATACTATTCTTCCTTGGATATATTATTCCTCCTATATTATGTGCCCTTGTCATCTAACATTGAAATGTAGGTTGTTAAGTTGTATGCCTGCATACTTAGTACATTCAACGTACTAACGCATACTCTATGCCTACATGATTTTACCATGTAGGGACTGTGTGTTACGATCATCCACAGCTCGACGGGCAGCTTGAATTCAGAGAGTTGATATTGTGGTGAGTCCTATTTTCCAAGGACAGACTACCTTTCTTCTACCTATGTTGTTTTCTGGTTATCACTTTAATTGAGGGTGAGCCCGGGACATGTCTTGGCCCCCATCCCATCTTATGACTAGAGGTATTGTTGGACATCTTATAAACACTCATAGATTCTATACGTTATGTGTTGAAATTTAAGCTATGAATCTGGTTACCTATTGGATATGGATATCATGGATTGATTATGGGAATTATGTCATGTATGTGTGTTTGACGTAGAGATGTGGAAGATCCTAAGCCCCGTGTTGCCCCCATAGAGTGAGTCATACATACCTCCCCCCCCCCAAGTTCTTATGTACTATGTGAATCTATGTCAATCCATTTCCCTTCGATATCCCCATAGCGTGAGTCCTACTGTAACGCCTGAAAAATTACCAAAATACCCTAGGGAAGAGGTGTGCGCAAAACGCGTCTTCCGATGCTCGGATTAAAAATTCGAGAGCAAATTCATGATCAGCACGGAAAATTGGGTGGGAGAATGGTCACGATCGATTTTTAGAGCGACCGAGTCAAAAGATAATTATTCGTTCCAAAAATAAAAAACAGTGTGTCTTCGCGACAGGGCTACGTCGCGGACTTATCGCAGAGCCACACTTATGTTTTCTGTGATTTTTCGACGGAGTTGAGTTTTTCGAAATTGCACTATCCGCGACAGGTTCACGTCGCGGACTGTGTTATTTCAAGTCCGGGAAACATTTTTTAAAAATTTTGAGGGGCATTCTAGTTCATTCCTATATTTTCTAAACTTTCCATATGGCGAATAAAGGTCGTTTCTTTGAGAAAAGGGTTCCAAAAACCCATCCAAGAGCATTCTTCCTAGAAAAGTAACTAAGCCAGGGCTTGAGGGAAGTGGAGATTTAGAAATTCAATAGGAGATTGTTCAAGGGATTGTTGTTAGCAGTCATCCCAGGTATGTAAGGCTAACTTAAAGCATGGGATTGTTCTCCCATGTGCCCTTTTTGAATTAATTGAGTCGTTTATGGAATGTAATGAAATTGATGTGAAGGTTGTAGAGTATTATACTGAGTTTTTCTAAATTCATATATTTCACATGAATTGATGATCATCATAAACCTGAATTATTGCATAATACATTTTCATGAGTGTTTTCACAAAATCCTATGATTATTTTATTAAAAAAGTGTAAGAATGAAATACGGGATGAGTCTAGAGCCTTAATGAGGATGATGTTGTGATGTTGTGATAGTGTTTCACATTTGATGAGAGTCTTGATGATGATGTTGATGAGAATGATGTTTCATGATGTCTTAAATTCGGAAGTTTAATTTCTAAAAGAGTATCTTGAGTCCTTGATGTTGATGTTGATGTTGATGTTGATGAGGTGAGGTGATGTTGAGGTTGAGGTATTATGTCCCAACGGGACTGATGTTGATGTTGAGGTATTATATTATGTCCCTATAGGACTGACGAGGTTGATGTTTTATGAGCATGTCGAGTTCTGGGAGGAGTATTGAGCACCAAAATAGGTGAGAGTGAGTCCCACTTGAACCATTAACTACGTGGCCCACGTAGGAAGAGAGGATTGAACCACAATGCGGATGGCTCCTTTCTTGTCCCAATAGAGGACTGAGGTCTTTTCTTATGGATCCATTAAGGTTGATATCCTTTACCCCGGGCAGGGTATTGGATGGATGTGGCAACGATATCACTTCGTTGTATCATCACCGACTCATAGGTGATGGTTGTCGGTTAGAGAAACTCCCAATAAGGTCTTACTTCAATAGTACTCTGATGTTGATGTTGATGTGATGTTTTGAGTTGAGTTGATGTCGAGTTCCTTGAGTTGAGTTGATGTCGAGTTCCTTGAGTTGAGTTGATGTTGAGTTCCTTGAGTTGAGTTGATGTCAAGTTCCTTGAGGTGAGTTGAGCCGAGTTTCCTTGAGATGAGTCTGATGTATTGATGATGTTGAGTTGATGTGTTCCCTATGCTGTTGTACTTATATTATCATATTCATCTATTTTATATACCAGTACATTCCGCGTACTGACGCCACTCAGCGCTGCATCATTTCATGATG
The DNA here is from genome assembly GCA_029948455.1 of Solanum rostratum. Taxonomy (NCBI): domain Eukaryota; kingdom Viridiplantae; phylum Streptophyta; class Magnoliopsida; order Solanales; family Solanaceae; genus Solanum; species Solanum rostratum. The sequence continues at coordinate 50,077,486 of CM057047.1, read as the reverse complement.
CAGATATAGGAGTTAGAGGACTTCAGCAGACACATCGTTGAGGTCGGAGTTTTCGAGTTCAGCCATTGGTGAGCCTCCTTGCTATCCGGAGGAGACCCTTCTATTTTTTGTTTTCGTCATTTATTGAGTTAGGCAGCCATGGCCTGTCATAGTACCATCTTAGACAGTTGAGTCAGGTTAGAGGCTTCATAAACATGAGTATAGGTTTGACGTTGATGGTTTTCCCTTATGAATTGAGTAGTACTTATACTTATTATGATGTTGAGACTGATGTTGGCCATTGGCCCTTTTATTGAGGTAGTTCACTACTCTACTTCCGCTATGTTGACATTGAGTGACTGTCCTGAGAACGAGTGGTTTGCTTGGGGACTAGCAATAGTTTCTGGGTGCCGGCCAAGCCTAGTGTACCCTCCCGGGGCGTGACACCTATTTTCCCATCCTGTAGAACTATGTGTTTACTATTTAAGTGCGCTTCCAAACCGATGATGTGGATTTGGATACTTTGAGGCTTGTGTGGGAACTCTCGGGATCTCATTTGCCATGTCACTTCTAGGCCCTAGGTCCGGGTCGTGATAGAACCACTTGGTCTCATCATGTTCATTCAATAAACATTTTTAACAAATCAGGGAAAGACTATGATAATAAAAAGTGGACAACCTGAGTCTTATATAATCATGTCGAACCAATGAGGCTAGTATGAAAGAAACTAGCTCAACATAATATTCAATCAATAAATCTACTCTAGTCTATGAAGCCTCTACCAACTGTTAATTGGTGCCAATAACAGACTCATGGCTACCTCTAATCATAATAAAACAAGTCTAAAGTCTATCTCTAAAAGCTAGATGAAAATATAAATGAGAATCCTCAGGAGTAGGGGAGGACTCCCCAACTCAACTAACTGCAATAGATCCTCAACAGTGCGCCTGTTGATGATCTGTAGTATCTGCCTCTACATCATGAAACGATGCAGTCCAAATAGATGTCAGTACATCGAATGTACGAGTATGTAAAAATAGCTGAATGAAACATGGATCAAGATAGAATACTATCAACTCAGATAACTCAAATCAAGAGATAAGGAACTCAGTCAGGATGTCAAATGTCTATCTAAAGCAAGAATAAAGAGTATACAATGACACATCAATGCAATCCAACCCAATCTGAATCAAATCCAATCCAATCAGAGTACTCTTAGTATAGAACCTATCTGGGAGTTTCTTTTATCCAACAACAATCACTTATTAGCCAGTGATTCTACAACAATCCCATTGACGTTGGCACAACCGTTCAGTACTTGCCAGGTAAAGAACGAATCAATTCCATAATGGATCCAGCCAATCAAGTCCGCTATTATTTCAGGGACTTACCAATCAAGAGGGAACATCCGATTTAACGGTTCAATCCTCACCTACGCGTGGCGACGTTGTTAATGAGTTCGAGTTGGACTTACTCTTACTCATTTTGATGCTCGATACTCCTCCCAATACTCAATGATCATAAAACAATCCATCTCAATCAACCAAATCAATTAGTCTCATAAGGACTCTCATCATTCCATCAGTTCTATTACAATCGGGCCTTTCGCCTATCAATCATCTAACCAATTCTTAATCATATCCTTCAGAGAGCTTGGACCAATCATTAAGAGGGAAATCAATTAGACCAATCTTTAGAGTTAAATTATGAATACTCATAGGACTATCAAGTTCTATCAACCCATCATCATGCTCAATCACAAGCAAATCAACAATCTCAAGTCAAAGCTCTAGACTCAATCCCTAGGTTCATTCATGCAATGTTTTATAAAGTAACATATAGAGTTTGTGAAACAACTCATGTAAAAACATTTATTCTGTAAATCAAGTTTATAATGATCATCAACATGTGAAAATACGTAGGATATGTATAATTTTACAAGAAAAGCATTCAGAAAAATATGTATAAAGACTCAATACGTTTATCTATCAATCTATCTCAATCACGGGAATATGGAAGGACATTCCCATGTTTTAGTTTAGACTTACATACCTAGTGTGGAGTTTGACAATCAACTTTGCAAGAGTTCGTCCTCAATTCCCTATAACCCTCGCTCTTCCTCTCTTCTCATTAGCCTTAGTCTCTATCAGAAGTTTAAAAAGGCTTAAGAATAGGGTGTTAAAACCCTTTTTATGCTTTAACAACCTATTTTGATCATTTTTAAGTTTAAGAGGAGTGGGGAAAGGACTAGAATGCCCTTGCTTTTAAAAATGATTGTCAAGTACCGTAATGGGGCAAGTCCGCGAACGGACTTGTCGCGCTTCAGTTTATTTTTCGATGAAAAACTCAAAACGCGTTGAAAACTATTTTTCTATAAAAATACACATAAACCGCATTTGTATAATGCATTTTATGGGTAATTTTTCGTAAATCAGTTTTCGATCGATTTTTGATCCCGTAGCAAATATTGGGATCATAACCAAGTGTAAGTCTGCAACAAGTCCGCGACGCAAACATGTCACACACTTCTCTGGTATTGTGTTTTCACTTCGAAAAATTATCTTTTGATTCAGTTGCTCTAAAAATCAACCAGGACTATTTTCCCACACAATATTTTGTGCTGATCACATTTTCAGCCTCGGATTTGCCAATGGAGTTTAGGAAGACGCGTTATGCGGGCGTCTCTCATCTAAGAGTATTTTAGTAATTTACCTGAGTGTTAACAGTTGATTTTAAAAGTAATGTTGGGAGTGTGTGTGTATATATATATATATATTTTCTTATTATATAAGAGAAAGTTGAGAGTTAAGTAAGCACATTTTTATCGACATGTCTGCTTCAACAAGGGCATTTTTGTAAAAATTAATTTTTATTTTATTTTTTTTACTTCACTTTGATTTAATTAGTTATAAATTTCTTATTAAAATTACAAGACCCGCTTTAGCTATAACTTTTAGCTTTAGGCATTTTTTAAAAAAAAATCTAAACAATTATGTTTTATTCTATTTTAATATGATTAGTGCAATTTTTTTTTTTTGGAAATTATGGAATGCACTTTGACTATAATTTTTAGTTTCAAATTCATATACTTCAATTACAGTTTTGTTATTTTGAGTGTCAGTAATATTTGCATAGATTTTATAAATTTTTGAGTAACAAATCAGCGATTAATGACAAAAAAATACTTTAATTAAGGACATCTCAATAGGTCTTTTCACATTAGATTAGCAAAAATAATGAAATGATTAAATCATATATATATATATATATAATATATTATTTATTTTAGAGTAAAAATGTAAAATCATTTAATCATCAAACTTAAAACTTGTTAATATTAATAATATTTATTAGATTTTTATTTAAACTTAATGAGATAATTTAATATTATTTATTTATATTATTAAAAATATTAATAATATTTGTTAGATTTTTTATTTTTATATTTTTGAAATTGAGAAATGAAGCAGAAGTACCAAAAGAGAAATCCGAGAAAAAAATCGTTGTACTCGAAACAAAGCTTAAAATTAGGGGGAAATGGAATATTGAAGCAAAAAAAGCCATCCACCTCAGCCATGATTTTTTTTTTTTTGGTGAAAATAACATGTACGATTTGATTAAAAATAAACTTTGATTATACAAATTCCAAGTCCATTTTGTGCATTTTGTGTTGGTTTTAATGAACCCACCAAAATAATCATGGAGTACAATTCACAACGAAAATTTTAATATAACTTACGCAAATTCCATTGTGTAAGGAGCAAATTTCAATTTGTCCTTACTATTTTTAAATTTACCAAAAATTCCTTAAAAAAAACATTTGTTGATACATATAAATTGTAGTTATTTTTTCTTCCATAAATTAAACTATTTAATGCAATTCAAACTCTTTCCATAAAAACCTTTACAGATTCCTTAAAAAAACGAAGAGATAAACTTTGAACCATAGATTAAGCTAATTAATGCCAATAAATCTATTTCCCATAAAAAAACTCATTGGATTCTTTCAGAAAAATAAATTTAAATTTTGAATTCAATTTCATACGTTTAATATAAAACTTTTCACGTATTAGGCGGCTCATATGCTTCCTTTATTCATCTTGTTCTTCGATTTTGTTGTTTCTATGTATTACATATGGATTTTAGTCCATCTTTTAGTGTAGATATTCCTCAAGTTGACGAAGTTCTTCAAGTTCTCTGATACCTTCAGAACATGATGTTAATTCGACAAAGGTAGAATTTCGTGAAAATAGATCCAAAATCAAGTTGCAATCTTTCAAATTTTCTGTATCAAATTTAACTCTATACTTCTTATTTCCTTTTATTTTTTGCAACTTGCAAACTTTCAGTTCAAGTTGAGGACGTTGCAAGTTGCGAATTGCCTGTATCAATTTCCTTTCTAATTTCCTGTATCAAGTTGTAAGTTGAGAACTTTCGAATCAAGTTGAGGAAGTTGCAAGTTGGAAATTGCATGTATTAATTTTCTTTCTAATTTCCTGTATCAAGTTGCAAGTTGCAAACTTTCGAATTTTATTTTATCACATTCAACTTTATACTTCTAATTTCCTTGTGTCAAGTTTATTCATCTTTTCAATTTTTTTGAATCAATTTTCATTGTATCAAGTTTGATTCATATCAAGTGTTTTTTTGGTATGAAGTTTCATTGTATCAAGTTGCAAACTTTTAGATTTTATTGTATCAAGTTTGATTCTATTTATCAAAAAAAATTGAATCAAATTTCATTGTGTCTAGTTGTAAACTTTCAGATTTTCTTGTATCAAGTTCAACTTTGTACGTCTAATTTTATTGTATCAAGTTTGGTTCTTATTCAAATTCAAAAATTCAAATTATACTCCAAAAATACTTGATACCATCCAAATGATATGATCGAAAAATATAAAAAAATCATTTGATACATATATTTTAAAAACATATTACTTAATACATGAAAATTTATATATTGAGTTGTACGTTAATAATAAATTATATGTACTTTGACATTTGAAATTAACATGCAACCAAAACATTTGTAAGAAATGATGTTATATAAAAATGATTAATCTAGTGTGTTGATTTTTCTTAATATTTATTTTTGAAAATATATAAATGGTGATAAAAATAAAATAATAGCCAGAACTATCCTATTTGTGCAAATTATCCATTAGTTAGAGAAAATAGTTATCAATAAATGAGAAATTCAAGGAAAAGATAATTATAAATCAAATTTCATAAATTCAACCTTTAATTTAGGTGTGATTTTAATATTGTTAAAAAATGAATGTGAAGTGAGGGGTTATGTATCTAATAATTGGAGAGAAAAGAAGAAAATAAGGATTTTTGAATTTTTTTCAAACGGTAGGAATTTTTAAAAAATATGAAAAAATATGTTGTGTATTTATGTAATTTTCATACCTGAGAGTTGACCTTTGAAATGTTTAATAATCTGTTATCTTATTTGGCATCTGTTGGTATGAGGACTAAAACCACACACATAAACTTAATTGAAGATTAAATACAATTAATTGAATGTCACAAGGATTAAAATAGAAAAAATACAACATAGGGACTAAAATAAATTAATTTATTTTATTAGATATATCTCAATACATAAGATATCTCGTCTCCTAGGAGTTTTATTGAAATGGAGCGAAGGGTTAAAATTTTTATTTTCCATCCGGTGTTCGATATCGCAATTGGAGCCTAACTAAATTGAGATTGCCACGCCCCGGGAGGATACCCTAGACGTGGTCGGCATCCAAAGTACTATTGCTAGTCCCCAACCGAATCACTTGGCCTCATCACATCCATTCATTCAACATAACTCAGAAAACTCAACGGAAGACTAAAGAAGATAAATGGGCACTCTAAGTCTTAAAAATAATATATTAAATAAAATGGCTAGTAAACAGGAAACTAGCTCAATAAGTCTCAACGTCAATACTCAACTCTAATCTATGAAGCCTCTATCACTATCAAATGGTGCCAATGACAGACCCATGACTACCTCATATCAAAATGTAAAGCTAACTCAAATCTAACTCTAATAACCCAGATGAAAATGAATAATGATCCTCTGAAATAAAGGAGTTTCACCAACTCAGCTGAATGCTCAGATCCTCAACGATGCACCTGTTGACGATCTCTAGTACCTGCCTCTGCATCATCAAATGATGCAGTCCAAAGGGGACGCCAGTACGTGGAATGTACGAGTATGTAAAATGGTTAAATGAAAAAGATTAAGGTAGAATAATATAGAAATAACATCAACTCAGAAGATACTCAATCAGAATGTCAAATGTCTATCTAAAACAAGAATAAAGAGTAGACAAATGACCCATCAATACCAATCAAACCTCATCAAACAACTCAACTCGACTCAGAGTACTATCAATGTAGGACCTATTTGGGAGTCTCTCTTATCCGAAAATAATCACTTATGAACCAGTGATTGTACAACAATCCTGCTGATATTGCCACAACCGTTCCATACTTGACAGGTAAAGAACAACTAGAGTCCATAATGGAAATTCATTGTGACGATCTGACCCAACACTGTGAAGTATTGTCCACTCTTGGGCCTAGCCCATCATGGATTTGTCCCTTTGGGCTCACCCCAAAAGGCGTTTCACAATATATAGATCAGTCCTTTACTTATATACCCAAAGTCTCTCTTATGTTTTGCTGATATGGGACTTCTCATCTCAAGATAGGTTGTTACATACACCTATCACGCCCCGGGAGGGTACTCTAGAGGTGGACGGCACTCGAAAACTATTGCTAGTCCCCAAGCAAACTACTCGGTCTCAAGACAGTCATTCAATCCTCAGATACAGCGGGAAGTATTAGAGTAAGGAAGATAAGACAATGGACAACTCAGTTACTTCTACATTAATGAGAGAGGGCCATAGGCTAACAACATCAGTCTCAACATCTATGACATAATAACTAGTTTAAGGAAATCCATTCAATAGGAAAGATTCCAACATCAAATCCTCATCTCTAGTCTATGAAGCCGCTACTTCTACAGTCTAAAAAGGTACCATGACAGGCCATGGCTACCCAACTCAAAGAGAAATAAACAATGAGTAACTAAATAAAGGCTCCTCCGATTGGCAAGGAAGGGTCACCAAACTCTGGAATTACGGAACTCTAAACCTCAATAGTGCGTTTGTCGAAGTCCTCTATCTCCTGTATCTGCATCATGAAATGATGCAACGCTGAGTGGCATCAGCACGTGGAATGTACAATATGTAAAATGGCTCGAGAAAAAGATAAGGCTCAAACTCAATCAATCAACTCGACTCAAGACTCAACTCCTCATCTCATAACTCAACTCAGGTAAATCATGCAAGTTTAAGGTTTGAAATCATGCTTTTAGAATTAGACTCAGTATTTGAGGCAACTCAGTTCGAAGGACTCATGATATGCTCAACTCAAGTATTCGCTTGGAAGTTTCTTTAACCGACAACTCTCCACCCCACCATAAATTTTGGTGACGTACAACAAAAAGACGTTGTTGCCACGTCTGCCCTAAACTTTCCAAAGAATAGGACGTTATCCTCTACCTCTCTCTCTTGGATCCAAAGAGAATGTCCATCTATTGGAACATGGGCCACCAGAATTATCTTGTGCGACCATCCTACGCTGGCAACGTAGTTCTGGGGTGATTCCTCTCACCCAACTCGGTGCTTAATACTCATTCCAAGACTAAAATATGTTCATGTACATCAACTCATACCCATCTCAATCAACTCAACATCAACTTTCTCAATTAACTCCATAACTCAAAATGGGAACTCAAAACAATGCAACTCAAGACTCTACTTCACATCATGCAAGACTCTCACCAAATTACAGTCAAGTAACATCATATCATCCATGATCAACACGTAAGACATAATAGGTATTCATCACATGCATATATGAAACAAGAAAATATACTTCTCAAGTTCAACTTACTTGGTTTAGAAGGTTAGAGTCATAACTTCAAGTTAATCAATAAGCAAAGAAAATACTAAGTTTAGGGATAGGGTATCAAATATTTGAATAACAATCCTATTTCATGGTAATAACAATGAAACTCATAAATTGACTCAAGAAATATTCATGAAAACTCCAACATGTACAAGAATTTGGAACTCAAGAATCACGGGAGTTAAAACATGTAAATAATACTCAAGATCTTAACTCATTAGAAGAAGGGGCGCGAGGATGAACATAATCCAATGATTTAGGTAGCCTTACATACCTGAGATAAAGCTTTCAACCATCACTTCAAGGATTCCTCTAAAATTCCTCAATCTCAAGCTCTTCTCCCCTTTTCTTAAGCACTAGTCATGTTAGATTATTAGAAAAAGGACTTAGAATGGAGAGCTTTTAGACTCTTTTTATGTCAAAATGACATAATTAGATCGTGCATAGAGTTTAGGAGGGGTTGGGAATTGTCCAGAATGCCCCTCACAAAATTTAGAAACTTCTCAACTTTGGAATAACCCAGTCTGCGACGCGGACTGGTCGCGTACAGTGTATTTTCTCCAAAAATTTTTTGAACGGGTTTTTCCCAATCCCACCGAAAAATTTGAAAAAAATACAAGTGTGGGTCTCCTACAGGGGTGCGACGCGCCTCTGTCATGCATCAACACTTTTTCGATTTTCGGATCAAAATTATCTTTCTATCGGGTCACTCTAAAAATTAATCGAGACCATTTTTTCACTCAATTTTTCGTGCTGATCACAAATCTGGCCTCGGATTTGCTATACGAGAATCATAAGATGTGTTACACAAATATCTCTTCTCTAGGGGTATTTTGGTAATTTTATCGAACATTACAACACCCCATCTCTGAACTCAACGTCCTTGCTGAGGTTTGTCCCAGCGCATGAGATTCGCCTAGTGTCAACACTGAGGTTTGCCCCGCCTCATCGAGATTCGCCTAAACTCAGTTGAACTTTGACCGACATCGACAAGGCTGACATAAGAGTGACTCTGATACCACCTGTAATAACCTGGCCCAACATTGTGAAGTATTTTCTGCTCTTAGGCCTAGGCCATCACGGATTTATCCCTTTGGGCTTACCCCAAAAAGCTCCTCACAATATATAGAACAGTCCTTTACTTATATACCCAACATCTCTCTTGTATTTTGCCGATGTGGGACGTCTCATCGCAATATGGGTTGTTACATTTATAAGGGAAATAACCTTAGAAGTCCTCTATTGCTTTCAGGGACTTCTCCTCAAGAGGGAACCATTGTTGTGATGGTTCATTCCATACCTACGCCTTGGCGACGTAGTTAATGAGTGCGAGTGGGACTCATTCTTACTCATTTGGATGCTCGATACTCCTCCCAAGACTCAGTGCTCATAAGACTCCTCACCTCAGCAACTTGTCTCAATAGGTCTCATAGACACCCTCAATAGCTCAATTAGTCTCATTAACTCAAACTCTAAAGTCCTCTATTGCTTTCAGGGACTTTAACTCATCTCAATTAACTCAATCCTCATTCAAGAACTCAAGGACTCAGATCATTATTAAGAAGAAGTCAATTAGACAAAACCCTAGAACTCAATTATGGATACTCATGGAATTATCAAGCTCAATTAACTAAACCTCATACTCACATCAAAACCACAATCAACATACTCAATTCAAGACTCTAAACTCAATACCTAGGTTCATTCATGCAATCTTTACAAAATAACATATAGGGTTTTTGCAATAACTCATGTAAAAGCATTAGATCAGTAAGTCAATTTTATAATGATCATCAACATGTGAAAGTACATATATATATATATATATATATATATATATATATATATATATATATATATATAATTTACAAGAAAACTTTGTAGAATCATCTATGCAGACTCATTAGACTCTCAAATCCTCTATTACCAGCAATGGGGCACATCGAAGGACATTCTCATGTTTTAGTTTAGCCTTACATACCTGGGATGAAGGTAGACAATCAATTTGGCACGAATCCAACTTGAATTCCTCGACTCCTCGCTCTTCTCCCTTCTCCTTAGCCCTAGGTCTTTTGTTAGAAGTTTTGAAAGACTTAAGAATGGGTTAAAAACCTCTTTTATACTCAAAATGACCTATTTTGATCGTATTCTGAGTTTAGAAGGGGTTAAAAAGGCTTGAAATGCCCCTCACAAAATAACTGAAAAAGGTTCTCCTCGGGACGTAGGGTCCGCGACACAGAGATGTACCATTTTCAGTGTTTTTTGTCAAAAATTCTCCGAACGATTTTCTGATCCCGTAGAAACTTTTTGGACAAAATCTAAGTGTTGGTCCATGCCAGGTGCATGCCGCAAACTGTCGTGCACTTATTTTGGAAATCGTTTTTGCATCAAAAAATTATCTTTTGATCCGATTGCTCTAAAAATCAACCGAGACCACTTTTCTACTCAATTGTTCATATTGATCACATATCCGACCTCGGATTTACTGTCGGAGCATGGGAAGATGCGTTATGCGCACATCTCTTCTATAGGGGTATTTTGATAATTTTACTAGGTGTTACATTATCTCCCCTTGGAATCATTCGTCCTCGAATAATGAGTAAAGATGGACAATCAAGGTATGAATGGAACATTAGAACTCAATCATTTCAAATCATTTAAACGTCTCAACAATCAGTAATTCGAACTCAAGAAGGAAGTCATCAACTCTAATAAAGACTGGGACCATCGTGATATACAAGACTCTATGGACACTCTCAAGCTCAGCTCCTCATCTCGGCTACAACCCTTTTGATGGCACTACACCCCTTCAACTTTAGCTTATAGCTCCTACTCAACTTTCTGCCTATCCACATCATCTTATTCAGTTCATGCCTAACTCTAAGTCTCAAGGTGCTAGTCCTAGGATGATCATACTTACACCAATCTAACCCTTCGAAATCTATGTTTTATATCTCCGTAGTGACGTTTACTTTGAGAATATTACTCGTTCCCATCACTTTAATACATTCACATAATAGTGACCACACATTCAAACCTATCATTCTAACCACTTTATGGCCTCTTTAAGGTCAATATCACTAGAGGATCTTCAACTTACCATAGTACATCTACACCCTCGATCATATGAACTCTTATCATGGGATTCCTCTACTATCTATTAGACTCATCACAATCTTTCTAACTCCTCCTCCATGTCTATAACCTTAAAGGAAATGATATCACCTAATTATTAGAATAGAAAACTTCATTATCTCTCGTCAACCATCACTCCTCTAATATCATCAACATTTCTATTAAGATTGAAAGACAAGATCACAAAAAAGGGCTTGGAATGAAAGATCATTCGCATAATTCCATCAAGAAATATTATCTGAGGACTTTCATAATGAATTAAAATCTCCCTGGCCTATCAAGACTCATTCTGAGTTCACAGAACTACACGTAGTGTAAACCTCAGGTCACATCTCATTCAACATAGGACTTGGAGACTCTTAAACCGAAGTGGTAATATCAAAATTATTGAATGAAGTCATCGCTTCTCATCCTCGAAACTCAACATGAATTACAATCAACATATGGTACATGGGACTAGGCCATAGGCAGGACAGTCATATACCAGACGGAAATAGAGCATCACCTCAATGGAAGAATAAGGAACGTATGATATGGCAAGGAACTGATGTCTTATCTCGATCAACCCATCTCTATCGAAAGCTCAAGATTTACTTAAGTTTATCGTCTCATCATCTCCCCCATAGTTCAAAGGTTATCTCTCTAGTCTTACAAATCAACTCCCTTTACTAGACTATAAGCACATATCTCTACATGGTCAAGGAATCAATATCCGCAAGAACATCTTAAACTCTCCGGTTATGCTAGAGTCACATATACATAATGGCCACTAAGGCCCCCTTCGAAGATACCCTTCTTAGCTTTCTCTTTCCTCTATGGAAAACTTTCCATATTTTGCTACTCTTATTGGGTACATAACCACTTTCCTGAACACTTACAATCTAACCTCTTCTTTTGCCTGCTAACACTCAACTTCTATGCCCTCATAAATTTATTTGTATGAGAATTAGCCTATCATGGAAAACTCATCGTCATCTATCCATAAGTCCCAATCAACTTAATTACTACGAATGACAAAGAATGCGCGCATCAGCCTACTCCACGTTGACAACTCAAATATATTATCCCGATTCTTATAGCAGTCATAACTTAGAGTTTCACACAACTTTACTCTATCATGGTTACACATCTTGAGCCTCTTCTATCAAATGTTTAATCCTCAACTTTCGATTTCCATCTAAAGTCACCAATACCATACTCATAATATCACACTCCTTGCAAGCCAACACCTTAATCTCAAACACACACTATGGTGAACCTCTTAGGGAAAATTTCTAACTAAAACTGTTACTGTCATAATGTTATCCCCTCTCGCACACTACTCCTCAAAATTCAAGCTTAGGGTCTAATACTAATATATGCATCACACACTTCCCTCATATTATACTAACCCATAACTACTAGGTAAAAGTTTGGGAACATAAGCCCACTAAAATCTCACAGCGAATATTCAATTAACACATCCCCTCCTTACAACTCAGTACCACTCACCTATTTATTATACCTCTTTATCTGTCTAAGCTCATAACTCTATGAGTTACACGAGGGCCCCCCTCAGAATCATGAGCCTACTTTAGATCTATCACCTCATAAGTACTCGGCTCTCTCTATTCAACATCTATAATTCACCCTTACTAATACTATGACACGTCAACATAGACCTCTCTTTAGGTTGAGCACACTCTGATACATTCTACCAATGAGTCTTCCTCTATACCTCATCATGAAATCAAAGGGTATTTACTATTCTCTCGTCAAGACTTATGGCAATCAACTCTTCACCCCATTACATACCTAATAGATAACAACTCTAGTTACAAGCCTCAATCAACCATTGCTCTTGCTACCTCGTCCCTTTCTTTTCATCACCATCCTTCTAACTCTAGGATGATTCAATTCTACTCAAGGTTTATAAGACCTTAAATCTCATTCTTAGAGGGGGAGGGGGTAGCATTAAACTTTTAGAGATATAACTCTCTCTCTCATGGGTAACATCAAAAGTAAGTAACAACTTGAATCATACCCGTCATGACATCTGGGGTGACATATGGAGAACTATCCTAATCCTCTCTAACCGGTGGTGTTGGTGTAGAAGCTAGGGCCTTATTGGCCTACTTTGGACATTCCATTTGAAGGTTGACCTACTTAATTACACTTGTAACATCCAGCGCTCCCTCCACGACATTCTCCCAAGTGAAGTTAGCCACACTTGCCACAAGGTGGCTTGCCTCGAGGACCTCGGGCCACACTAGCCTGCGACTTAGGTCCTTGAGCCCTAAAGTTATGAGGCCCTGCTTAAAGTTGACTCCTGTTTCCATTCCTCTTCGACCTCTTAAACTCAGATGGGTACATTCTCAAGGACTCACAAACTCCGAATATATTTGGAACACCCTACCTGCCTGTAACCTGTTTAGCAACCAATGTTGTCCCAGCCTGGGCCAAAGTCTGGATGGCCTGGCAAAGCTTAGCATTGTTGATGTCAGCCAATGGTGGCTGAACAACAGGGGAGGCTGGGCCTATAGGTTCATCGTGGTTCTGGGGATCGGGTCGATTGGTACTCTATCTAGCTAGACTCCCTTTCTCTTTATCAGCTCTTCTTAGAAGCATGATCATAATTCTGTAAATGCGTAATACACAAATTTGAAGAGAGCTTTTCATAGAGTGTAACTCTATCGCACGATTTAGAGTATGAAAAAAGTAAGACAATTCTTATAGCCTCCCTATTATGGATGTGGAGCTCTTCACACCAATAATAAAGACTCTACTAGACACGGCTTCATAGACTCCCTAGGACACTTAAACTCTGTGCTCTGATACCAAGTTTGTTATGCCCTGGGAGGGTATCCTAGACGTGACCAGCATCCAAAGACTATTACTAGTCCCCAAGCGAACCACTTTGCCTCATCACATCTATTCATTCAATATAACTCAGAAAACTCAGACTAAAGAATTAAAATGGGTACTCTAAGTCTTAAAAATAATATATTAAATAAAATGGCTAGTAGAAAGAAAACTAGCTCAATAAGTCTCAACATCAATACTCAACTCTAGTCTATGAAGTCTCTATCACTATCAAATGGTGCCAATGACAGACCCATGGCTACCTCATATTAAAATGTAAAGCTAAATCAAGTCTAACTCTAATAAGCCAGATGAAAATGAATAATGATCCTCTAAAATAAGGAAGGCTCACCAACTCAGCTGAACGCTCAGATCCTCAACGATGCGCCTGTTGACGATCTCTAGTACTTGCCTCTGCGTCATAAAATGAAGCAATCAAACGGGGACGTCAGTTCGTGGAATGTACGAATATGTAAAATGGTTGAATGATACAAACAAAGGTAGAATAATATAGAAATAACATCAACTATACTCAATCAGAATGTCAAATGTCTATCTAAAGCAAGAATAAAGAGTAAACAAATGACCCATCAATACTAATCAAACCTCATCAATTAACTCAACTCAACTCAACTCAACTCAACTTAGAGTACTATCAGCGTGGGACCTATTTGGGAGTTTCTCTTATCCGACAACAATCAGTTATGAGACAGTGATTGTACAACAATCCTGCTGATGTTTCCACAGTCGTTTCGTACTTTTCAGGTAAAGAACAATTAGAGTCCATAATGGAAACTGCCTCATGAAGTCCTCTATTGCTTTCAGGGACTTCTCTTCAAGAGGGAACCATTGTTGTAATGGTTCAATCCTCACCTACGCTTGGCGACGTAGTTAATGAGTGCGAGTGAGACTCATTCTTACTCATTTCGGTGCTCGATACTCCTCCCAAGACTCAATGCTCATAAGACTCCTCATCTCTACAACTCGTCTCAAGAGGTCTCATAGAGACCCTCATTAGCTCAATTAGTCTCATTAGCTCAAACTCTAAAGTCCTCTATTGCTTTCAGGGACTTTAACTCATCTCAATTAACTTAATTCTCATTCAAGAACTCAAGGTCTCAGATCATCATTGTTAGCACCAAATTTTTTATATTACCAAACTTAAGTTATGTACTTTTTAGTATTTTAATTTTTTTTAATCTAAATTAGATATTTTTATTTTTATCATATTTAGAATAATTTGAAAACAACAAAAATAGAGTCACAGTTTAGTGTAAGTTTTGTTTTAAAGAAGAGAAAATTTCTAAAAAAAATATATGTCTTCTTTTAATTTCGATTCTAATAAAAAATCTAGTATTGTTAGTCTTTTCTTAATTATATCTTAGTTTTACCTAGTTAACTTTTCTATATATTGTTTAATTTAAAAGAGTTTTCTAACATTTTTATATTTTTCTTTTCAAAACAAAAACAAATCAAATTAAAAGACAAAAAAAAAAACCCTAAACTACCTAAGCCACTAACCCTATTTATCCAACCAATTCCAAACTCCCATACATGTTTCCCCACCTTTCTTCACTTCCAAACCCCACTACGCATCTGCTCGAAAAAAAAAATTCAACTCCACTACAAAATACACACCAACACAACATACACACACATATAGGAACAAAGATATTCTATACACACATAACAAGACGCACACAAAAAAAGAAAATCATCTACTATTTTTTTCTTTTACACACACATCTTATACACATTTAGGAAAAAACCTTAGCAAAAACTGCACAAAACATACACACATACAGAAAATTTTTTCAAAAAACACAACTAGAAAAGAGAGAGTTTGAGGTTTGCTTTCGCGTTTTCGGGTTCGTGGTTCCTATCATCGCCTATTCTTTGTAAATTAATTCTCACAAGAGGTAACATTTAATCTTTCTTGTGGTAGTTTAATGTGATTGAAATATATTAAAGTTGTCCATTTTCATTCGTGTTTTACCCGTTAATATTCTTTGATGTTGTAATATGAAGTTTATATGCTAAAGTCCTTCATGTTAACTTCATGATTATATCTTTTATTAATAAATCTAGTGTCAAATTATTATAATAATCTGTAATTTATTTCATCTTTAAACACCACATAATTTGTTTCGTGTTTAAGTAAATTTATGATCCAAGTTCCTACTTTTATTTTCATAGTCAAATTTTTATGATGACATGTGTATTGATGGCTTAATAAACTTAAATAATGACAAAATATTATTATGTAAAATGTTAATTTTAGGTGTGCATGATTCCTAACATGCTTATACTTGTGCAAAATTTATATGAAAAAAATGTAATTTTGTGTTACAAATATTTTACTCACTTTTTCTTTAGGAAAAACAAAACCAAAAAAAATTACTTGAGTGATGGTTTCTGTAACACCCCAACTTTTTTTTCACTAAGATTGAGCCATCCTTAATATTATAGGATCAATTCATAAGTATTTCAAGTATATTAGATGTAGAGTTATAAAGGATCTTTTACATCAAATAAAGTCCAAAGAATTTCTAGCGACTAAGTTTTCACATGAGTTGATGGAAGGGTCAATTTCAAATGCCTATATCTCCTAAAGTATAATGAGTTAGGTAACCCTTAATATATCAAATTAAAGATCTTTGAATTATCTTTCCAACGCATCTTATTTCGCGTTAAACGGAGTTTGGAGTAGAGAGTTATGACCATTTTACTGGAGACTTGCAGAGTTGTCTGAAGGTCCGCGACGGCTCCGCGACGCGGACCTATCACGAACCCTTTCTGGATAAGCTAACCGATGTTTCTTTATTTTATTTTGATGGCACTTTTACCCTAAAGCCTTTGGGCGTCTATTTAAGGTCCCAAAACGCATAATACGTCAGTTTCATGAGTCAAAACCCTCTCTTTCACTCCTAAACATAAAACACTCAAGAATCATCAAGAAAGTCATCAAGTTAGGATTAACTTTCAAGATTCTTCATCAAGGTGAGTTATTCTTCATAAGCTTTAAGCTAATTTCTCTATCTATTCATGAAATCCCTAATAGAATCTTAAATCCTAACCTAGGGTTTCAAGAAAGCGAATTCAAGAATCCCAAGAAAGGATTCCTTGATTCTTCTTTTCATGAATTAGGGTTCTTCATCAAGAACTCTAAAGATTCTAAGTAAAGAATTCAAGAATCAAAGAGAAGCCTTCAAACGATGTCTTTCCAAGTTCTTCCATTCTAAAAGAACTAACGAGATTGAGGATTTTCCCCAAGAAACGAGTATTCATCAAATTTTGATTGTAATATCAAATTTCCAGGTATGTAAGGCGAAACTAAAAGCATGAGATTGTTCTCTCATGCGCCCCATAGAGGTCAAAGATGAGTTAATGGTTGAAGAGTATATGTGCATGAATACTTGAGAGTTTTTCATTGAAAATTTGATTTAAAATTACATGTTTTCTATGTTGATGATCATCATACTAATTGTTTTCTTAAAGTTAACATTTTTCATGAGATTTTGCATAACCTTACATGATTATTTGAAAAGCATGCATAATGAACTTAGGGGATGAGTCTAGAGCCTTGACAATGATGATATTGTGATATTGTGATTGTGTTTCATATTTGATGAGAGTCTTGATGATGATGTTGATGAGAATGATGTTATGAGGTGAGGTACTATGTCCCTCTGGGACCGATGTTGATGTTGAGGTTTTATAATATGTCCCCATGGGACTGATGTTGATGTTGAGATGATGTACTATGTCCCTCTGGGACCGATGTTGATGTTGAGGTATTATATCATGTCCTTATGTGACTGATGATGATGTACTATGTCCCTATGGAACTGATGATGATGATGATGATGTTTTATGAGCACGTCGAGTTCTGGGAGGAGTATTGAGCACCGAAATGGGTAGAGAGTGAGTCCCACTCGAACCCATTAACTACGTGGCCCGCGTAGGAAGAGGGGATTGAACTGGAATGCGGATGTCACCTTTCTTGTCCCAAATGAGGACTGATGTTTTTTTTCTGATATGATGTCCTTTACCTCGGGCAGGGTATTAGATGGATGTGGCAACGGCATCGCTTCGTTGTATCATCACTGGCTCATAAGTGATGGTTGTCGGTTAGAGAAACTCCCAGTTAGGTTCCTTTTGATAGGACTCTGATGTTGATGTTGATGTGATGTTTGAGTCGAGTTCCCTGAGTTGAGTTGATGTCGATGTTCCCTGAGATGAGTTGATGTTGATGTTCCTTGAGTTGAGTTGATGTCGATGTTCCCTGAGATGAATTGATGTTGATGTTCCTTGAGTTGAGTTGATGTCGATATTCCTTGAGATGAGTTGATGTTGATGTTCGTTGAGTCGAGTTGAGTCTCCTTGAGTTGAGTTGAGTTGAGTTGAGTTGAGTTTAGTCGAGTCGAGTTGAGTCTCCTTGAGGTGAGTCTGATGTATTGATGATGTATTGATGAGATGTTGATGGGTCATTGTCTACTCTTTATTCTTTCTTTAGATAGACATTTGACATTCTGATGGAGTATGATGTTGAGTTGATGTTATTCCTATATTATTCTACTTGTTTCTGTTTCACTCAGCTATTTTACATACCAGTACATTGCAAGTACTGATGTCCCTTTCTGGGACTGCATCGTTTTATGATGCAGAGGCAGGTATTATAAATCATTGACAGGCGCTTCGTTGAGGATCTATTCGCATTCAGCTGATCAGTGAGACCTCCTTATTTTCGGAGGATTTCCATATTATTATCATCTAGCTTGAGTAGTACTTTATTCTCCTTGAGTTGGATAGCCATGGCCTGTCATGGTACCATCTAGATGTTTGAGTTAGAGGCTTCATAGACACTGAGTAGAGGATGTGATGTATTGTTTTTTTCAACTGTTCTTTGTTGGAAATTAACATTTTGTATAAAAACTTGATTATTTTAATTATATCATAGTCTTTTCCTTGAGGATGTTTCTTCCGCTGTTGAGTATGATGTGACGATGAGTCCAAGTGGTTCGCTTGGGGACTAGCAATAGTCTCTGAGTGCCGGCCACGCCTAGGGTACCCTCCCGGGGCTTGACAGTTTCTTTTAGAATACCAACTTAACGATTTTATGTTGATTCACGTAATTAATATTAAATTCTTGATTTATACTTTTAGTTAATCACAAGATCAACTTTTAATTAAAAAATAAAAGAATTAAAATCCTTTGGCTTTGTAAAAAAAATTCAGATTTGAAATAATTTTTATAATTAAATTTCTTTAAATTGAATCGTTAAAAACATGATTAGGCCGACAATAATAAGCAAATTTTATGATTTGAAAAGGATTACAAGAATTTTAGGTGTGTCATATAAAATAAATAACTCGTGGCAAGGTTGGAAAGCGCCGCTACCAACACACCACACTAATAAAATAAGATAGTCTTAAACGAGTTCAAAATAAATCAAAGACGGCGGGTAGATGATATTTCTTATAAAACTTATAAATATAATTTACTCAAAATTAAGTTAAGTCATAAATAAGTCAATAACGCAACTATGCTATAACCACGGGACTCGAGGGGTGTCTAATACCTTCCCCTCAGTCAACATAATTCCTTACCTGATCTTTGTTTTCGCAGACCAAAAAATAAAGATTCATTTCCTTTTGATTAGAAATTTAAATTAGGTGACTTGGAATACCAAAACTCAATTCCAAGTGGCGACTCTAAATAATAAAATAATCTCTTTTTAAAATGTCACTTTAATTGGAAAAACTCTATCGTTCAAACGCCACCGGGGGGTGGGGGGAATAGGGGTATGACAATCATTAAGAAGAAGTCGATTAGACAAAACTCTAGAATTCAATTATATACGAATACTCATGGAATCATCAAGCTCAATTAACTCAACCTCATACTCACATCAAAACCACAATCAACATGCTCAAGTTAAGGCTCTAGATTCAATATCTATGTTTATTCATGTAATCTTTATAAAATAACAGATAGGGTTTTTGCCAGAACTCATGTAAAAGCATTAGACCAGTAAGTCAATTTTATGATGATCATCGACATGTGGAAGTACATAAATATATATATATATACAATTTACAAGAAAACTTTCAAGAATCATATATGTAGACTCATTAGACTCTCAACTCCTCTATTACCATCAATGGGGCACATGAAAGGACATTCACATATTTAGTTTAGCCTTACATACGTAGGATGAAGGTAGACAATCAATTTGGCACAAATGCAACTTGAATTCCTCGACTTCTCGCTCTTCTTCTCCTCCTTAGCCTTAGGTCTTTTGTTAGAAGTTTTGAAAAACTTGAGAATAGGTTAAAAACTTTTTTATACTCAAAACAACCTATTTTGATCGTATTTGAGTTTATGAGGGGTTGGGAAAGGTCTGGAATGCCTCTCATGAAATAACTGAAAAAAGTTCCCCTCGGGACATGGGGTCCGCGACGCGGAGATGTACCATTTTCGGTGTTTTTCGTAAAGAATTCCCCGAACAATTTTCTAATCCAGTAGAAAAGTTTTGGACAAAATCTAAGTGTTGATCCGCGGCAGGTGCGCGTCACACACCTATCGCACACTTATTCTAAAAATCATTTTTCGCATCAAAAAATTATTTTTTGATCCGGTTGCTCTAAAAATCAAATGAGACCACTTTCCCACTTAATTTTTCATGTTGATCGCATATCCGGCCTCGGATTTGCCATCGAAGCATGGGAAGACGCATTATGCGCACATCTCTCCTATAGGAATATTTGATAATTTTACCGGATGTTACAGATGTTCATGTTGGGAAGTCATTGGATGTGGGGGGATAAAGTGCTCCACTAACAAAGATGACTCTGTACTCATGAAGACTCAAACTTGAAGCCTCTAATTAAGAATGAAAAAGGGTTTACTATTCCACCACAACCTTTGTTGATAATTATCACAAGTTAAATAATGACCATCAACTCTCACATTCTTTGTAAATCAAGCATGTTCACAATTTTTGTGAAAGACCCCAAGACCTTTAGTTATTAGTCCATCAATTATAAGTGATTAAATCATGACCCCTTGTACCTTTGGAGAAGTAACACCATATATCCATTCCAAAATTTAGGTCAAAGAAGTAAAAGAAAAAGGTTGTTTCTTGGAATAATCATGACTTGGCTGGGTTTATAATTCAACCTCGTATCGTAATCCATGACGATGTGTAGGAAGTATTATAACATTGACTATTATGCGTTTTTCATACTTTTCTCTCATAATTGGTATTGACACAAAAAGGAAGTAGGGGAAATGCTTATTACCGTTTCATTACGACAGCAAACATTTTAAATTTTAGAAAAGACAATTTATTGCAAACTACATGTAATATAAGTGAATTTAAAAATACAAATACCAAATCTATGTCAAAATTATTAGATTCGCAAATAAACTTGTACGCAACTAGAAAACTTAATTCTCTATTTCTTTTTTTCTTATGTGGAGACATGAATAAAAGTCCGATTAATTAGTGGAATGTCATTTTGAGCATGAAAATCATAAATAGCTAGTGTATGTGGAAAGCTAAGTTGGTGTAGGTTTCGCCAAAAATGGAAAAAGTTGAAGAGCAAATTCAGCAGGAGACAACTTCAATTCCAATTCCAATAGTGGGGAGATGACCAACTTTCTGCTCACTACATACCTACTACCCACATCCAATGAATAATGAGAAATAGGATTTTTTAACTCCCTTTTGACTAATCCTATTATTTAACTCCCTAAGAAATTGGCGAACCATATTATTATGTTGTGTTTGTTTTCATTAAGATTAATATGTCTGAATCTGAATATGTATTTGAATAATTAACATGTTGTCTTTAGATTAGAACATTGAATCATTATGATGATTTGTTTTCAAATAGTAAATGTGCATAATTTATTTATTTGCAAACATAAAAAATATACAATTCAAATAATAAAATAACCACATATTAATTAGGAAAAATATAAATTTTATATAATAAAATTATTATCTGAAGATGGTTTGTAATAGTGGTGATAATATATACTTGGTGTTAATTGTTAGTGGCTAATAATGATGATGGTGATAATTATGATGCTGGAGATTTGATATTATAGTAAATGATGAGATGATGACAATTGATAGCGGTGATAGTGAAGTTGATTGATGTTACTAGTTGATGATGTTGATGGTGGTAGCTGAAGAATTAATATGTGGTGATTGATGATACGCTGATAATAATTGATATTGATACTAGTTCTGATGGTGGAGATGATTGCTTTTAGGGATTGACTGCAATACTGATAGTAATTGAAAGTGGTGGTGGATGTATTCATGATAATAATAAAGAAAAAATTATGTGAATGAGCAAACATATACTATTTAATTAGTTAACATAGTTATACTTTAGCTAATTTACAATTCACCACTAACATTTTGTGTGAATTATGGTTTGAGTTTGTGTAAATTGCATGTTACTATATAATTCGATTTTTGTGTAACATTTGTATAATGCAAATTTTTATAATAAAATTTGTATAACTATTTAAAGTTCAAATGTTTATGTTTGGATAAATTTATTATTTCTAGTTTAAATAAAAAGTAGTTCAATTATATAATCGTACCTTCAAATCATATAAACTCACTCGCAAATTATACAAACAAACGAATTATACAAACAACTGTTATAGGAACAGTTACGAAATGTAATTACTTACATTGTAACTTATTCGAACTATTAAATTTTAGATTTAAACTATTTATGAAAATTTCATAATAATAACGATAGCAAATACGATTGTAATAATAAAGATGGTAGATAGAAAAGCGATCGCAAATAATAATTAATTTTGATGGAAACCACCCTTGCGGTTATTTGATTTCCAGCCGAGCACGTTGTTTCTTGGAACTTGCCTCATCCTCTTGGAGTCACCTTTTTACAATTTAATTTGATTTTATGCATGCATCACTTTGAATGTCTACTGCATCTAGAAGATTTTTAACTCCCAACAACTGCAGCCACTCATGAAACTAAATCCTTAATTGGGTAATGACTTTTTGTGATCCTCTATATATACATCTAGGTTTACTTTTATATTAGTGGAAAGATTATTTTTTCGATCAGATTTTGTTTTAGTTAAAATGAGGTACTATTTACCTTTTGAATGTCGGGTTCCAGACTTTAATCGAGTTTTCCTTTTCATAATGTTACTATCTCGTTCCGTTGTGACTTGTGATTAGACATAAATTCAGGATCATCTCGATCCTAAGACTACTAAAGTAATAGCTTGAGGTTCCAATTTTTTTGGGGCCCCTACTTTCTCCCAAAGATATATATATATATATATATATGATATTTTTAAAAGAATTACATGCATTGATAATTTTAAAAAAATTGAATAGAAAATATAATATAAAGATCGTTTTAATAATTGAGAAATGAAATAGTGTTTAGTCAATTATAGCATCATTTCTTATGTAGCTATCTATTTTGTTGCCTCATTTATATTACAATTTCGTTCCTGCCATATGTAATGCAATTTTGTACACTTCAGCTTGTAGCTTCTTTGTTGATGCATGCACTATAGCCCAATATTATTATTCTTATATTTACTTTTTTTAAGAAAAGGAATATATGTATACATTTTAAAAAAATAATAATTCATATATTGTTAATAAAACTCTCAAAAACTGTTTATTCTTACTTTTTTTTTTAAATTCCCCTTTCACTATTTTTATTATCTCATTATTGAATATTCTTGACTCTTTCAAACGGTCAAAATTTCTACATTATAGAAAATCTAGTATTATGTGTTTATAAAAAGATCAAATTTATTTTTTTGTATCTTCTTCAAATTTTAACCAGTAAAATTAATCAACACTATTTTAATATTATAACACCCCTCTTTTTCCCCCGCGTTGGTTTTGAACAATAAAGTTTTTCCAATTAAAGTGGCATTTTGAAAAGAGATTATTTTATTAATTAGAGTCACCACTTGGAATTGAGTTTCGGTGTTCCGATTCACCTTTTTTTTAATCCCTAATCAAAAGTAAATAAATCTTCTTCTTTTTTTATCTGCGAACTAGAAATTCGGGTAAAGAATTCTATTGACCGAGGGAAAAGTGTTAGATACCCTTGATTCTCATGGTTCTAGCATGGTTGCTTGATTGATTTATGTATGGCTTAAGCTAATTTTGAAAACATTATATTTCTTGATTTTACAAAATTTTATTTACTTACCCTCTTCAATTTATTTGAAAGTCATTTTAAAAACTATCATATTTTATTGGTTTGGTGGTGTATTGATAGCAATACTTTCCAATCTTGCCACGAATTAATTATCACTTTGTAGTTTTCAAAAAAAAATTATTTAATAAAGTTTGAGTGCTAATGTTTGCTTATCAGTAGTTATCAACTAATCATGCCCCTAAATATAAGGTCCAAAATTTTTATTTATTTATTTATTTTAGTCAATCTGATCTACGAGAAATATTATTTAACATTTCAATATTGTAACACCTGGTAAAATTATCAAAATACCCCTAGAGAAGGGGTATGCGCGTAATGCATCTTCCAATGCTCGTATGACAAATCCGATACTGGATTTGTGATCAGCACGAACAATTTAGTAGGAAAATAGTCTCGGTCGATTTTTAGAGCGACCGAATCAAAATATAATTTTTTCTACCAGAAACTGAAATAGTGTCGATACGCGACAGAGGTGCGTAGCGACACTGTAGTGAACCTACACTTATATTTTTTCATATTTTTCAACGAGATTGGGAAAACTCATTCAGAAACTTTTCGAAGAAAAATACACTGTACGCGACCAGTCCGCGTCGCAGACTGGGTTATTCCGAAGTTGAAAATTTTCTAAATTTTGTGAGGGGAATTGCGAACAATTTCCAAGCCCTCCTAAACTCTATACACGATATAATTATATCGTTTTGACGTAAAAAGGGTCAAAACCCTATTCTAAGTCCTTTTCTAACAATCTAGCAAGAGTAGGGCTTGAGGAAAGCGGAGAAGAGCTTGAGACTAAGGAATTCAAGAGGAAATCCTTGAAGTGATTGTTGAAAGTTTCATCTCAGGTATGTAAGGCTACCTAAAGCGTTGGATTATATTCATCCACGCACCTCTTCGTCTACTTGTGTTCAGATCATGAATATAAATCACATGTTTTAAATCCTTTTGTTCTTGAGTTCCAAATTATTGTACATGTTGGGTTTTCATGAATATACTTGACTCAATTTATGAGTTGCATCGTCATTACTATGGAATATGAATGTTATTCGAATGCTTGATACCTTAGCCCTAACTTTAGTATTTTCTTTGCTTACTAACTAAATTGAAAATTATGAGTTTAACCTTCTAAGACCAGTAAATTTAACCTAGCAAGTATGTTTTCGTGTTTCGTATATGTATGTAAAGAATATCGATTATGTCTTATGTGTTGAGCCTAGATGATATGATGTACTTGACCGAAATCAGTGAAAGTCTTGCATGGCATGAGTTAGAGTCTTGAATTGCATTGCATGAATGATGGTCCCAAGTTATTGAGTTGTTGAGTTATTGAGAACTGAGTTGATTTGCTTGAGATGAGTTTGAGTTAATTTCTATGAGCACATTTTAGTCTTGGAAGGAATATTGAGCACTGAGTTGGGTGATTGAGGAGCACCCTCGAACTACGTTGTCAGCATAAGATGGTTGCACAAAATAATTCTGGTGGCCCATGTCCCAATAGATGGACATTCTCTTTGGATCCAAGAGAGAGAGGTAGAGGTTAACGTCCTATTCCCTGGAAAGTTCAGGGTGGATGTGGCAACGACGTCTTTTCGTTATACATCACCAAAACTCATGGTGTGGTGAAGCGTTGTCGGTTAGAGAAATTTCCAAGCAACACTTGAGTGGAGCATATCATAATTTTCGAACTGAGTTGCATTAAACAATGAGTCTAATTTTAAAGCATGATTTCAAACTTTAAACTTGCATTATTTACCTAAGCTGAGCTATAAGATAAGAAGTCGAGTCGGTTGATTGAGTTTGAGCTTTATTTGTTTCTTGAACCATCTTATACCGTACATTCCACGTACTGACGCCACTCAGCGCTACATCATTCCATGATGCAGTTACAGGAGATAGAGGACTTCAGCAGGCGCACCATTGAGGTTCAGAGTTCCCTTGTTCCAGATATTGGTGAGCCCTCCTTGCGATTTGGAAGAGCCTTTCTTTATCTTTATCGGTTGTTTTATTCTCTTTGAGTTGGATAGCCATGACTTATCATGGTACCATATTAGACTGTAGAAGTAGAGGCTTCATAGACTAGAGATGAAGATTTGATGTTGGGCTCTTTCCTTCTTTGAATTGAGTTTCTTAAACCAGCTATTTATGTCATAGATGTTGAGACTGATGTTGTTGGCCTATGTCCCTCTTTCATTAATGTAGAAGTAATTGAATTGCCCACTATCTTATTTTCCTTACTCTAATACTTTCTGCTATATCTGAGGATTGAATGACTGTCTTGAGACCGAGTGGTTCACTTAGGGATTAGCAATATATAGTCTTCGAGTGTCGGCCACGTCTAGGGTACCCTCCCGGGGCGTGACAAACTTGGTATCAGAGCACAGAGTTCAAGTGTCCTAGGAAGTCTATGAAGCCGTGTCTAGTAGAGTCTTTATTTTTGGTGAAGCGCGCTACATCCATAATAGAGAGGCTATAGGACCTTAAGAATTGTTACCCTTCTTTCTTATTCTAATTCGTGCTATAGAGTTAAACTCTAGAAAGTCTCTCTTTTGAATTGTGCTTTACACGTTTGCAGATCATATCTTGTAAATGCTTCGTGAACCCGAGGAATGTCGTCCGCACTGAGGGGCTTGAGCCTTCTACTCAGCTTGTTGGCCATGCTCGATGGGTTTAAGAGGAAAAGGAGAATGAGATGGAAGAACCTTGGAGCAAAAAGGCTGAGTCAATAGGACATGAGCGTAGTAAGCATAAGCAAGGGAATAGAAATAGGTCCCCCCTTTCTGCAGAGAAGCTGGAATTATGCACAACCACCAGTGAGCGCACCCACATTTAATAGTAGATATGATCTGAGTCCGAGGAGAAACCATCCTTTCAGGGTCTGAAATCTTCCATCCCGAGGATTGTAAGAGTTGTGGGAAGTGGCTATGTACGCCATAAGAATAGCAAATATAGAGAGATTTCCATAGAGACTGGAAGGAGCTAAGAGTGATAGCGTTGAAAAGAGTCTCAGTGGTTAGTTATATGTATGCGACTATAGCATAACAGAAGAGTTTAAGATATTCTTATGGATAGAGATTCCATGAATGTGTGGAGGTATATGCTTATAGCCTAGTAGAGAAAATTAATTCACAAATTTAGAGAGAGGACCTTAAGAGCTAAGGGAGAGATGACGAGGTGGTAAACTAGAGTAGATCTTGAGTCTTCGCTAGTGATGGGCTGATCAAGATGAGATATCAATTCTTTTCCATCTCATACGATCTTTACCCTTCAGTAGAGATGATGCTTTATTCCTTTCTGGTGTATGACTGCCATACCTATGGGCTAGTCCCATGCACATCATGTTGATTCCCATTCATGTTGAGTTTCGAGGACAAGAAGAATGAATTCATTCATTAATCTTGATCTTACCCCATGGATCCAAGAGTTTCCTGTCCTATGTTGAATGAGATGTGACCTGACTTTTACATTGTGTATAGTTATGTGAACCCTGAATGAGTCTCGATAGACAAGAGAGATTGTACTTCATTATGAATATCCTCTGCCAGGATTTCTCGATTGAATCGTGCTAATGAACTTGTTCCAATCCTTTTAAATGAGCCTGCTTTCCATTCTTGATAGAGGTGTTGAGGATAGTAGAGGAGTAATGGTTGATGAAAGGGAGTGAGAGTTCTTGATTCTGATGTCATCTTACGTATGCACTAACCTTCAGCTTTTTATGCCATTGTTGATGGTAGGATGTAGAGTATCAAGTTTTAGAGGTATAATCGTGCTTATTTTGCATGGAGAGGTTGTAGTTTGGGGGTTTCTTCAAAGGGGGAGATGATGAGTTCCTCCAGGTCCAAATAGTGATGCTGATAATAGTAGACTAAGAGTGAGGGTAGATGAAAAGGAGTGAATGTATCCTTATTGTGATATTGGTGTTAGACGTGTATCATGTAGGGATAGAGATAGGGAGGAGAAAGGAGATGAGATCGTATGATGCGCAATAGATAGGTAAGAGTATGTTGGTGTGACTTTGAGTGAGAGCTCATTGAATGGTGGATGTAGAAGTGACAAATAGGCTTGAAAATTCTAAGACATAGTTGAAGTGGTTGGAGTGATTGGCTTGAATAGGCAGATGCCACTATATGAGTGGTTGGAGACGGCTATTAGTGACTTTTGGATGAGTGTTTCGGGTAGATGCGTTAGAGTAGTAAGAAGGAGGAGCATTCTCTAAGTGAAAATCCATGAGGAGGTATAGAGTTTGAGTTGAGGGTTAACTTCACAAGAATATGATCTCTTAGGAATAGCACCTTGAGGCTCAAAGTAGGGTTGAATGGAAGACGAGGAGGTGGTTAGGTGGAGATTTGATTAAGCGCTATGAGCTTGAATTAATGGAGTAGAGTGCCACGAAAAGGAGAACAAGTGAAATGGGGAGTTCCATTCTGGATTAGAGTTGATGACTTCCTTCTTGAGTCCAAACAATTGATTGACGAGGTGTTTAAATGATTTGAATTGATTGAGCTTCGACCTTCCATTCATGCCTGATGAAGAGAATGTTAGAGGTAATTTCCTTACTCTTGATTTAAATTGAGTTGTCTATTTCTGAGTTGATGTGGTTGTTCCTGAGTCTGAATAGAGATTGTTAGGATTGATAAGGAGTCGAGAGTTTGATTGATTGAGTGAGTATTGAGAGGATCTTTGATTATTATTCGTGTCTTGATGTACATTCATACTCATCATTCAAGGACAAATGACCCCAAGGGGGAGATGATGTAATGTCCGGTAAAATTACCAAAATACCCTAGAGGAGGGGTATGCGTGTAACGCATCTTCCAGTGCTCTATGGCAAATCTGAGACCGAATTTGTGATCATCACAAAAAATTTAGTGGGAAAATGGTCTCAGTCGATTTTTAGAGCGACCAGATCAAAAGATAATTTTTTCGACCCGAACACCAAAACAGTGTTGGTGTGCGACGGAGGCGCATTGTGCAACTATTGTGGACCCACACTTATATTTTTTCAAACATTTTCAACGGGATTGGAAAAACTCGTTCAGAAACTTTTCATAGATAAATACACTGTACGCGACCAGTCCGCGTCTTGACTAGGTTATTCCGAAGCTAAAAATTTTTAAATTTTCAGAGGGGCATTCCGGACAATTCCCAACCCCTTCTAAACTATATACACGATATAATTAGGTCATTTTGACATAAAAAGGGTCTAAACCCCTATTCTAAGTCCTTTTCTAACAATCTAGCAAGACTAGGGCTTGAGGAAAGAGGAGAAGAGCTTGAGACTGAGTAATTCAAGAGGAAATCCTTGAAGTGATTATTGAGAGCTTTATCCCAGTTATGTAAGGCTACCTAAAGCGTTATATTATGTTCATCCACGCGCCTCTTCGTCTACTTGTGTTAAGATCATGAGTATAAATCATATGTTTTAAATCCTTTTGTTCTTGAGTTCTAAATTATTGTACATGTTGGAGTTTTCATGAATATACTTGAGTCAATTTATGAGTTTCATCGTCATTACCATGTAATATGAACATTATTCGAATGCTTGATATATACCCTAGCCCTCAAATTAGTATTTTCTTTGCTTACTAACTAAATTGAAATTTATGAGTTTAACCTTGTAAGCCCAGTAAATTTAACCTGGGAAGTATGTTTTCTTGTTTCGTATATGTATGTAAAGAATATCTATTATGTCTTATATGTTGAGCCTGGATGATATGATGTACTTGACCGAAATCAGTGAAAGTCTTGCATGGTGTGAGTTAGAGTCTTGAGTTGCATTGCATGAATAGTGGTCCCAAGTTATTGAGTTGTTGAGAAATTGAGTTGAGTTATAGAGAACTGAGTTGACTTGTTTGAGATGATCAGTCAAAGAAATGAGTTTGAGTTAATTTCTATGAGCACATTTTAGTCTTGGAAGTAGTATTGCGCATCGAGTTGGGTGATTGAGGAGCACCACAGAACTACGTTGCAAGCGTAGGATGGTCGCACAGGATGATTATGGTGGCCCATGTCCCAATAGATGGACATTCTCTTTGGATCCAAGAGAGAGAGATAGGGGTTAACGTCCTATTCCTATGCAAGTTTAAGGCAAACGTGGCAACAACGCCTTTTCATTGTACATCACCAAAACACATGGTGGGGTGGAGAGTTGTCGGTTAGAGAAACTTCCAAGAAACACTTGAGTGGAGCATATTATAATTTTCAAACTGAGTTGCATTAAACAATGAGTCTAATCTTAAAGCGTGATTTCAAACTTTAAACTTGCATTATTTACCTGAGCTGAGTTATAAGATGAGGAGTCGAGTCTCGAGTCGAGTCGGTTGATTGAGTTTGAGCTTTATCTGTTTTTTGAGTCATCTTACATACCATACATTCCACGTACTGACGCCAATCGGCACTGCATCGTTCCATGATGCAGATACAGGAGATAAAGGACTTCAGCAGGCGTACCGTTGAGGTTCAGAGTTCCCTTATTCCAGATATTGGTGAGCCCTCCTTACAATTCGGAAGAGCCTTTCTTTTATCTTTATCAGTTGTTTTATTCTCTTTGAGTTAGATAGCCATGGCCTGTCATGGTACCATCTTAGACTGTAGAAATAGAGGCTTCATAGACTAGAGATGAAGATTTGATGTTGGGGTCTTTCCCTCTTTGAATTGAGTTCCTTACACCAGCTATTTATGTCATAGATGTTGAGACTGATGTTGTCTCTTTCATTAATGTAGAAGTAACTGAGTTGCCCACTATTTTATTTTCCTTACTTTAATATTTTCCGTTGTATCTGAGGATTGAATGTCTGTCTTGAGACTGAGTGGTTCACTTAAGGACTAGCAATAGTCTTCGAGTGCCGGGCACGTTTGGGGTACCCTCTCGGGGCATAACAAATATCAATTACTTGGATCAAGATAAAATTGTTAATAGTATTCTAAAAATCATTTACTCAAATGAGATGTAGAAAAAAAGTTACAAGCTTTTCGTTTTTATTTTTATTTTAAAAGAAAAAGTGAACACAATTTTATTAGGAACACAAAATATATTGTTATACAAATTTTGTACATGCAACACTAATATGAACATGTTAAAAATTAAGCCAAATCTTTTATTTTCTCTATTTAGTCATTAAAATGAAAAGAAAAACATATGTTAATTGAAACAAATATTTTACCTAATGAACCAGTCATTGATTATTTTCATCATTTATGTTTATTAAATCGTAAATACACACAGTACCACAAAACAATTGACTAATAAAATAAGATTAGACTTGGACCATGAAATAAACTTTCTAACAATTTTACACTAAATTTAACAATAAAAATATCTAAACAAAAAGTTGATAGGAAAGATTTAAACACAATGTCAAAGAATATTAATGGGTCAAACACATTCAAAATTTGACAACTTTAATGTATTGTGATCATATTAAATTGGACAAGAGAGATAAGTGTTACCTCTTGTGAAGAATAATTTACAAAGAGTAGACTACAATAGGAACTACGAACTTGAAACCGCGAAAGCAAACCTCAAAATTCTGCCTTTTCTTTTCTTTTGGTGTTGTGTTGTGTGTTTCCTTTTTTTTCTCTTGTTCTGCCGTGTGTTTTTTGTATATGTGAGTGTTTTTTTTTTTTTTTGTTCTAGGATCTATTTGTTGAGGGAGTTGGGGTCTGTGTAGTGTAGTAGTGTTAGTGTGTATGTATGAATGTGTGGGTTTATATGTATGTCGTGTGTAGTGGAGGAAAATGTGAGGGAGTAGTGGATTTAGCGTGGGGGCATTGTGGGGTAGTTTAGGTGAGTGAGTGAGGGAGGAGTTGGAACTAATGGATAGTTATTTTTTTAAGTTTATTTTTTTTTTAATTTTTATTTTGAAAGAAAAAAATATATAAAAAAAATTAGAAAACTATTTTAAATTAATAAGATATAGAAAGTTAACTAGTTAAAACTAAAATGTAATTAAGAAAGTAATAATAATACTGGATTGTTTATTAGATACAAAATTAAAAGAAAAAACATATATTTTTATAAATTTTCTCAACATAACTACATTAAAATGTGACTCTATTTTTGTTGTTTTCAAATTATTCTAAATAAGATAAAAATAAAAATATCTAATTTAGATTCAAAAATAAATATTTAAATATTAAAATGTAAATAACTTAAGTTTGGTAAAAAAATTAGGTGCTAATAATATTGGTATATTAACTTATTCAACACAACAATATTTCAATATCATAATATAAAATTTTCAAACTTTTTAGTTAGGTTTTATTATTCTATCTATTTTATATGTTTTTCATTAAAAATTTATATTATTTATATTCTAACTAAATAATGTCCACGTCTATCTTACTTTCGAACCTCATTCGTAGGACTACACTTAGTCATATAATGCCTCTCTATAAAATTTGGCTTTAATCTGCTAAACTTATTAAGATGGTCCTGCATGAATCCCTTAGCTTGCAAAAAATAATTTGGACTTTAACAGCTTTGATTAATTTCTTGAGGATTCAACCACTAAGTACAATTTAGTTTTCAAAATCTCAATTCCAGCCAAACCAGATCTAAAACAAAGTACTAGTAGTATTTAATAACTAAGGTAATATGCATATAAACTAATTTTAAAGAACGTGCTACAAAACTTATCGTTTAAATAATACAAAAATATATAGTTAAATAAGTTTGTTTTTTGCCGTTGAATTGTCAATGTATATGAGGTTCACATGACGAAGAAGTGAGAAATTCAAAAAAGGAAGAAGAAGATTATTCAACACAAATAAAACCTATTTTCTCTTGCCGCACACCCACGTGACACTCACGTGTCCGGCTAAGGGGGCGGCCACTAACTATTGTAGCATTATGTATTAGTCATTTACTTTGACCAACCAAAATTATGTACTATAAATTCAAAGGATCACCCTATGTTTTTATTTCTTCTTCTTTACATAAGCTTTTAAAAAGAAAAACAATTCTCATTTCTTTTCTACTTAATAATTTTTATGGGCATGAGTGAAACCATGCCAAATATCCCTACCAATTGGATGCAATTCTATCCACCTCAAAGATCTCCACAAACCACTATGTTCTCCGATGCCACGGTGGTCACCACCACGACCGCTTCCGTAGTGAGTGCTCCAGATCACCACCACCAACGCGGTATTGGACCATCTGATGGCCGTGTTTCCAAGCCAATCAGACGGCGATCAAGGGCTTCCAGGCGAACACCAACCACCGTGTTGAACACGGACACAACTAATTTCCGTGCCATGGTGCAACAGTTCACTGGTGGACCATCGCAAGGGCCTTACATGGGTAATAATAACCAAATTGTGAGCCCGAATGCCTACAATATCCAGTTTCAAGCGCAACAAAACCAATTGCCTTACATGTTCAGTACCACTACTCGACCTCCTCCTCCTGCTTCTGGTCTTGGTCGTGCGGATAATTTTCTCCATACATTTGATGATAGTACGTCTTCTCCTTCTAATGAGAACAAGTCTGAAAATAACTTCACTTTCTGATTAGTAAAGTAAATAGTCGTTCTATTTTATGCGACTTGCTCATTCTCTTGCTTTCACTATATATTAATAATCTTATGAAACCTGAGATTTTTGACTCCCAAGTTTTTCTCAGTACCTCTGTACATAACCCCTCACCAACCACAAAATCCTTCCTCCTTGTTTTCTTTTTATATTCTACATACTCTACCTTAAATTTTGTTGTATTAATGATATGTATTTTTCTTGTTTTTTTAGCTTCTTTCCTTCTGACAAAATACTCTTATTTGGAGGTTTTATTTATATTTAGACAATTCAAAGGGATTTTCCTTTTTTTTTTCTCTGCGTACGTATTAAATTCAACAAGTTATAACTGCCCAATTATAATCAATGTACTGAGATGTTCATATACTTCGTTTGTTTTCATTTATGTGTTACTAATTCGAAAGGATGCATTTGTAAGTTTCAAATAGTTAACTTTATATTTTTTGTTTTATCTTAACGAAAAAATTTAAGTATTATATTTAAGATCGTACAATTAAAAAAAAATTTACATTAACACAAAATATATGTGACATATTTTAGATAAATTGTCAAAAGTATTTTTATTATTTAACTTCATATGATTCAAACTATAACACATAAACTCGAATGAAGAAAATATATATGTGCTTAATGATATATATGTACTTAAACCCCGTTTGGCCTCAAGTATTTTTGGGAAAACTTGGGGAAAAAATTGAGGTGGGGTGTTTGGCCAAAAAACTTGGCAAATGATTTTTGGAAAATTCCCAAGTTTCCAAGTAGTAGAAAAAAAATAGTATTTGGGAACTTGGGAGATACTTGGAAAGTTTTGAATATTTAAAAATGATCCCAAACTCTTATATTTTATAAAAAAAAAATCTATCGTTTATTTATTTAAACTAAATATTCATCTATCAATTTACTCCATTAACATAACTAACCAATCCATTTATTAACACCGACCAATTCATTTATTGACACCAACCAATACAACAACAACATACCCAGTTAAATCCCATAAGTGGGGTCTGGGGAGGGTAAAAATATACACAGACCTTCCTACTACCTCGTAAGAAGTAGTATTAACACCAACCAATAGATTAGAAAAAAAACAATTTATTTTTAATACAATTAATGTATTAATCTTACCCATATTGTTATTTTATTATTGTTGAATGTTATCAATCATGTTATTAGTTGTTCAGTATAGAATGGTAAGACAAATTTATGGGGTTTTTAAAATAATTTTAGAACTTGTGGGTATAAACTATATTCTTGGGGCCAAATGCATGGTGCGACTTCAACAAAACTTGTCAAAATATTTGAGAACTTGAGACCAATCGCTTACTTAATATCTGTGTGGCCTTACTCGATTCTTTTACATCTTTTTTCCATTTCTTTTTGTATTCAAGCAAACAAGATGAACAAAAATGAAACGGAGGTCATACTATTAGTAGTCGGTTGATTTTCAATTCAAAAGATCCTATAAAAGCACTGAAGCAGTGTAGAGAATACCTAAATTAGATTATTTTTTTTAAAAAAAAAAAGAAAACGGAAATAACGTTAATAACTTTGCTACTTGACACTAAAGAAATATAAAAGGTGAGTCCATTTCATAAAAGTGAAAAAAAGGAAAGAGAGAGAAAAAAAGGGAATGTTGGGTTGTGGAATATTCAACTTGGAAAAGGATTGGGATGAGTAGAAAGGGGGCCAGAGGAGTTGTATGGGAGGTTAGTAGGTCCCCTCCCACCCACTCAACGTGTAAAGCAGAAAAATCAAAGTCAATTTTCCACACTCCCTAATCTTGTTTTATTATTCTAATCCCACTAATAATCTGTTTCATTAGATTCCTTTTGGCACCAACAAGACTCCATATTTGGTCTTTGGTGTTAAAATATCTCATAACGAAAGCGAAGGTGTTTTGCTTATATCAATTATTTAATTTTTTATACTAAACTCATTATTTAAAATATTCTAACATTACAAGATAAAATTATTTTTTATGTGGTGTATATGAATCTCATAAATAAATAAAACTAAAAAAACAATGAGTTTTTATGAACAAAGTTTGTCACCATTCAACCAATCAAGCTGTGTGGCACCTACTTTAATACTTAAGTAGGAGACCTCTAAATTCTCAATCAATTAAATCATGTGGAAAAATTTAAGAATCCTAATATAATATCAAAGATATATTGTAATTATAAAACACCGAGTTAAAAGTCCAATTTTGGGGCTATAGAAAATCTTTGGCACCCCCACCCCACAAGGAATCTAGTCTAACAAGTACAAGAACTTAAGAATACAGGGTATTATTTATAAAACAAAATAATATCATCGCTCCCACCCCAAGGAAGAAAGAGTAGAACTTGTTGGAGATCATCATTGTCTTCACATATAAAACATCACGACCCTGCAACCAGACTATAGAAAATGGCATGGCAAAAATAGTATCAGTACAAACAATATACATTAGTAGATCTCACCGATCAACCCGATGCCCACCACACAATAATAAAAAATAAACTAGAAAGAGACATGTTATAGCAAATACTCGCAACCAACCATATATGAGTACTCTAATCACCCCACTTAATTGAAATTTCATATAACCAGATAACAACTTTATATTTGTTCTGTTGTCAATTCTAATACAAACTAGCCCTAACCCTTCTACCACTCTAGCCAAGCTACCATCTTTCCTCAAGTTCTCATGCCAATACTTGGCCCTGAAGTATGAAGCCACCTTTAGCAAGATCTCAGAACTAGAATAATTTATTTTCTTTATATTGAATTCTCAGTTGGCCCTTCATGGCAAGGATTAATTCGCTATAAAGACCTAGCCATTGCAGGATTCCACCTATCAAAATGGCCTACACAGAGATAGAAGTTCAAAATATCTTCCCTAATTTCATGTATCCACTTCCTACCGTCATCTAGTTCTCACTGTGATGACGCGTCCCTTGACTACATGGTATACCTCAGTAAGACTTACTAACCACCCTAGCCGAACTCTCTTCACAACGTATAATCCTGGCTTCATCCCCACATCAATTACTCTACTTCTTACTCTTCTACCCTTTTCATGCCTAGAATACAAAATACATCTAGCAGTCACAATACAGTAAAATCATATAGACAGAAATACATGTCAAGTTATCATTTCATGATTAGTACGTAGTTCCATGATATCAATCTCAATGTCTTAGTTAAAAATAATCTTTCTTATGAAACTCATATTCAAACTATTAGTGTGCCAATGTGACACTTATTTTAATAGTTAGTGTATTGGCGTGATAGCAGATCCAATATGTATCAATGGAGTATTTGATCCAATATGCATCGGTGTGGTATTTGATTTAATATGTATTGGCATAGCATCCGATCAAACAACTACAATCATAAGTTACAAACATAACGAATGTTTCACACAAATACTTGCACAATTAAGTCACAATCTAATCAAATATAGTATCACAATTACATAAGGATTCTAATGACACTAGAACTAATCAATTCGGGTGAAAAGAGTAAAATGGTAAAAAAAATCATGCCAGAAAAAGTAGTCAAAATCTGAAAATTAATACATAAAAATATTCTCCTCTCAATAAGGATCCCAATAGTGAAAATCAATTCGAAAATGGAGTTGCAATGGACTCAAAACCCCAATTTTTAGATCAAAATTCTATATCTGGAAAATTGCCAAATTATACCATTAAAAGTCTCCACTTTCAAGTTAAAATCATAAATTAATTAATGGGAATTGAAGAATTGGAGCAGAAATACGTTATCCGATAGTTTCCTCGCGAAAAATCTCCTCAAATTCGCCCACCACGAGCTAAACAATGTCAACAATGGTGAAAAAAAAGGTGAACTCAACCTTTTTAAAATTTAATACTGGTTCATGCATTTTGTGCTCTGCAAACGCGAAGAATTATTCACGAATGCGGAGACATGCGCATCCCAACACTCCGCGAACACAGATAATTGACTGCTCACGCTCCACGAATGCGCCCCACACTTTCGCAAATGCGAAGGTCAAGTTAGGTCACACTTGGCTAACGCAGAGGGCAACCCTGCAAACACGGAGTACAACATCAGCTGCACCAGATTCAATAAAAAACCATCAATCTCAAACTCGTAACAAACCTCTAGGATTCATTCGGAAGCCTGTGAACACAAACCAAACATGAAACCTTACTAGAAATGACGTCGCGCACTCAATGGAACTGTCAAAATTCGATTCCGAGGTCTCCTCGATCAGGAACCCAAAAAAGCTCGTTTAAACTAGTTTAGGACTCAAATAGTCAAAATCACCTTGAAAGCTCTAAAATTACAAGGAAGCCATTTCTAGCGTTAGTTTCACCATCCGGAACCATTGGAACTGGCCGAATTTCGATTCGAGCTCTCGAACTTCGAGTGTTGACCAACGTCAAACCTATGATCCAAAAGGAACTAAAAATACAACTTTGGGTCCAAAATCTTCATTCTAACTCTGAATTCAGTTCTGCAAGTTCTCATAGACCAGTTTCGGCATTCCGGAGCTAATGAAATCGACAGAATTGATTTTGACTTTCGAAAATCAAGATGACCTCAAAACTCAAAATTTCTCAACTTAAGCCTTTAAAAACTTTCTTTTGCAAAACTTCAATTTTTTACAAGATTTTCCAAACCTGACTTTTTAACATAACCAAAAATGACTTGAAGGAACTTTCAGAGAGGGCAAAACAGTAATTTAGCTAAAATTTTCAAAAATGACCTTCATTGTCATTACAAAGAAAGAACCATAAAAATCGATGAAATGTTGAACACTTGAAAACTTCCACTTGGTGTTGTTAATTGTAATAAAATAAATAAAAGATTACTATCAAATTAAGATATAAGTGAGAAATTGAGAGAGAATTAGATGTTTGTTGTAGGAAAATATAAATAAATATAGGAGGTATTTATTAAAAAAAATGTAATAGTTTTTTTTAAAAAAAAAATGGCCACTTTTTAGAAAGTGGCCCAATGGCTATTTTCAAATTAAAAAAATTGTTACTGGCCGGTGCACCGATGGGCCATCTATCGAGCTCCTATTGGGCGGGCCTTATCGACTTAGGAGTAAAAATGGACCGACATGATCCAATCCATTAAGTAAACTGGATCGGGGCTCGGTCCGGTCTTATCGGTGCCAAGCCCTTAATGGGTCAGTTTTAATAGGCCAAATATTGGGCCATCCGACCCAGTTAACAGCTAAAGAGAAAACATCAAAATTGGAGTTCTAACTTCAAAAATATGTTACAGTCAATTCAAAAGGAATTCTGTAATAATTATTTGATCAAATCTTTTTATGAGATATGAAATTTCTATTACAATTCTCATTATTTGTACAAAAAAAGTTATGATAAAATTGAAAAACGTAAATCAAATCAATTCTTATGCATCTAAACAGAAGATGGCCAACACTTTACAGAAAAGCAATAATGTTGTAAGATTTTAAGAAGGATACTTATAAAATTAAGCAAGAAAAAAAAGTTGACAGGTTTATAAAGTCAACAATTATCCTCAAGTTGAAACATTATAAAAATGTCCAAATAAATAAGCTAATTCTTATTTTTATTCATTGTCCAAAATTTTAAAGATCTGTGTGAGACTTATTCAAATAGGGTTGCACATGGCTTTAGTATAAAACTTGTTTCTTCACAAGAAATGGATTTAAATAAATGTCTTAAGAGTAATATTGCTAGCTTCATAATATTTCAAGTCTCACTATCAAATTTCGACAAATCTCGAATTAGGGAGCATATGTAGATTTACAAATTTTACTGAATTAGATAATTTGAATTTAATCAATATTTATTTGGATTGAATAATTAATGTGATCTTTATAAATAGATAAGTCTATTTTTATGAAATATAAGTCTTAGGTCCATTTCACTTTGAAGCCACACCTCATGTCATGTGTCAATATGACTTGACATACCTGTTGAATTGAGGACCAACAAAGTGAATTATGTGTTCAAATGATATAACATCGAATTAGATTCAAGAATAAGTCAAAAACTGCCAATTATCCAAAATAATATGTCTTGATCAATTACAAATAACTTTATCTATTCCTTATAAATATAAATAGGGGAATAACATATCTTCCTAAGAAAAATTCAACAATCATTAAAGAAACATCGTCATCTAGTATAAAGTTCTTCAAAAGAAAAAGTGGTTAATAGAGTTCTTCTCAGAGATTAACCTGAAACAACAAAGTGCTGCCTAGTGTTTGCGTAGATCAAATGCATCTTCATCCTACATTAGACAAACACAATTTTTACAACCCTCGAATTATAGAAATATAATAGGAGGGAAGCATTAAATGAACAACAAATTTGTACTCATAGGATTCATTTATAAAAACACCTTTTCTTTTATTTGTTTGAATTATAATTACTTTTTAGCATTCGAAAGTATCACGCCCCGGGAGGGTACCCTAGGCGTGGCCGACACTCGAAGACTATTGCTAGTCCCCAAGCGAACCGCTTAGCTCCATCACATCATTCAATCAAATAACTCTACTGGATAGCAGGAAAATATAAGTCTAGTGGACACCTCATATCTAAAGCCTCAAAGGAGTATATGTATATAAAATAAAGGCTAGTCGAAAGAACTAGCTCACAATCTCAACATCAAATGCTCGACCATCATCTATGAAGCCTCTATCACAAATCATGTGGTGCCAATGACAAATCCATGGCTACCCAAATCAAAACAAGAGAAATAATCCAGTCTAACTCTAAAGCATGATGAAATAAAAGAGTGAATCCTCCGAAGTAGGGGAGGCTCACCAATCAACCGCAATCTCGAATCCTCAACGAAGCGCCTGTCGACTATCCCTAGTACTGCCTCTGCATCATAAAACGATGCAGTCCAGAGGGGACATCAGTACTTGGAATGTACTGGTATGTAATATAGCTGAGTGAAACAGAAACCAGTAGATAATATGGAAATAATATCAACTCAAAATAAACATCACATCACATCGTTAGTCAAATGTCTATCTATGCAAGAATAAAGAGTAGACAAATGACACATCATTAACTCAGACTCATCAATAGTCTCAACTCATCTCAAACTCAACTCAGAGGAGCACACCCCCTCTCGTCTCATCTCAAGACTCAACTCAGAGGAGCTCACCCTTTCTCATCTCATCTAGACTCGGAGTAAGGTACGAAATTTGTGGGAGTTTCTCTTAACCGACAACAATCACTTATGAGTCAGTGATTGTACAACATCCCGTCGGTGTTGCCACGACCGTTCTGTACTTGCCAAGTAGAGAGAGAATCAAAAACCATATCAGCTCACCCAATATGGAGTCAGAAAACTCAACAAGTCCGCTATTGCTTTCAGGGACATAAACTCAAGAGGAAACCTCTTCTACGCTTGGCGACGTAGTTTAATGGGTTCGGATGGGACTCACTCTTACCCATTTTGGTGCTCGATACTCCTCCCGACTCAATGCTCATAAAACCTCCATGTCAATTCTCAACCAATCTCATAGGGACTTTAACCCCGTCAATGATCGGTATCTCATAGGGGCGTTAACCCTCTCATTAATCAATCTCATAGGGACTTTAACCCTCTCATCAATCAATCTCATCGATGACTCAAGTTTTAGAACAATCATTAAGAATCAAGGGAAAAGACACATCGGTGGAGTTCATTTATAGAGACTCATAAAACAATCAAACTCTATCAACTCATCATCATTCTCTCATCACAATCACAATCACAATCAACAATCACAATCCTAACTCAAGGCTCTAGACTCATCATTCTCTCGTCATAATCACAATCACAATCTTAATTCAAGGCTCTAGACTCAATTCTCAAATTCAATATGCATGCTTTTCGAATTAGTCATGTAGGGTTATACAAATTCTCATGAAAGTATTCAATTTAAGAAAGCAATTAGCATGATGATCATCAACATAGAAACCATGTAATTTCAAATATAATTTTCAAGAAAAACCATCAAAGAAATCATGCATGTAGACTCTTCAATCATCAACTCACCTATGACCTCTAAGGGGCACATGAGAGAACAATCTCATATTATAGTTTAGCCTTACATACCTGTGATGCGGCTAACAACCGAGTACGTCTAGGATCTCCTCTAGAATTCCTCACACAAGCTCTTCTCTCTTCTCCTCAAGCCCTAGCCTTGTTAGATTAGGGAATATGACTTAGAATGAGGGTTTTAGACCCTTTTCACGTAGAAACGTCATTATTAGCCATGTATTAGAGTTTAGGAGAGGGGGAGGATTGACCGGAGTGCCCCTCATAATTATTTGGAAATTTCCAGTCCGAAAAATACACGGTCCGCGGCGCGGACCTATCGCGAACAGGGTATTTTTAGAAAAATATTTTTGAACAAGTTTTCTCCATCCCGTCGAAAAATTTGAACATCACACAAGTGCTTCTCCGTGAAAGGTCCGCGACGCGCCTCTGTCGCGGACCGTCACTGTTTTCTGATTTGGATAAAAAATTTATCTTTCGATCGGACCGCTCTAAAAATCGACCGAAACCACTTTCCCACTCAATTTTTCATGCTGATTCCAAATCCGGTCTCGGATTTGCCATACGAGCTTCGGAAGATGCGTTACGCGCTTACTCTCACTCTAGGGGTATTTTGGTAATTTTACCGGGCGTTACAGAAAGTTTGTTGTGAACAATAAGCGATACAAATAACACATTAGAAGCATTTCTTTTGTAGGATCGATATTAATTTATACTCCCTCCAACCCATTTTATTTGATACATTTTTTTTTAGCCTGTCCCAAAGATAATGTCACTTTGTTATAATTAGAAATAATTAACTTTGGAAAATTTTCTTCTTTCTTTAATGAAATAATTTACAACCATACAAATATCTAAGAACTGTTTAGTCACAAATTTCAAAAGTTTTTAAATTTTTCCTATATAACATGCCAAATCAAATAGTGTCACACATAAAATGAGATCGGCTAAGTACTATTTTTTGACAAGTTCGAAGTTTAATTTTACATTCATAAAAGAAAAACTTACTTAAATATATCATATATCTTATTTGGAAAATGTTTATCATTTATAACTATACAATTTTAATACTTCTATATTGCATGTAGAATTTATCTTTAATATATAATGTAGATTTTTGTAATCAAAACAAGCCTAATATATTTTAAAACACTTGCAATATATTTATAATAAAACATCTATATTACACGTATAATTTGATTTTAATATATAGTGCAGTTTATTTTTATCAAAAATAAATATAATATTTTTATATTTTAGTTTTAATATATAGTACAACATATGGCATATCAAAGTAATAAATAAAATTATATTTAAAAATGATAAATATTGCCCCAACTTGGACCTGACTTGGAAATTTAACTACATACTATCATCCTAACTGTTTTTGAGTTGCTTCCAAGTGTAGAAATCTA
Source organism: Solanum rostratum (assembly GCA_029948455.1). NCBI lineage: Eukaryota > Viridiplantae > Streptophyta > Magnoliopsida > Solanales > Solanaceae > Solanum > Solanum rostratum. Next base: position 50,034,332 of record CM057047.1, on the reverse strand, counting down.
AACTCAAAATTGCATATTTAGCAATAATTAACCTTTTCTTTGATAGATGGATTCAAGAAAACTTCACGTAACTTTCTCACCAAACAACATTACCAAGGAACTAATTAACGGAATTCACAGGAAATTAACCTTCCGAGATTTCTGCTAATTAATAACAACTAATTCCTTTTTAATTTATTTATGTTGCGTTTCAAGAGATCAGTGTTCTAGTATATTTAGATATAGAGATGGAACTGGAATTATTTAAAGTTTATGGGTTCAAGATTCTAGATCATTGAAATTATTGGTTTCTAAATTAATAATTTATAATTCCTCCGTCCCAATTTATGTGACACCTTTAGAATTTAGAGATTTAAATAAAATTTTCTTTTTGAGTGAATTTATATCACTAGATGGAGAGTCTAGCGGTGTTTCATTAATGATATAATAAAAAAATCCTCAGCAAAAATAAGTACAAGTAAAGGGAGCTACGCCTTAACTTACCAATTTTAATGAGGTAAGATACCTCTACTAATTAAAACACATGAATAAAAAAAAAACTAGTAAGAACTAAGTATTCTATGATCATCGAGAGTTTATAATACATTCTATTATAATATTAGAAATGAGGATGCTTAAATAGTGTGAAATTGGAAAAGTCATGATGAAGTTTGAGTAATCAAACTCAAACTTTATTTTATAAAAGTATGGACTAAAAAAGATAAATTGCTCTTCTAAAATAATCTGAAGTATTTTCCTCTTGTCTTCTTCTTCAAATTTGTCTAAAAAGATAAATTGCGCTTCTAAAATAATCTGAAGTATTTTCCTCTTGTCTTCTTCTTCAAATTTGTCTAACAATACTTGATAGTTGTTGGATTTATAGGATCTTATTGAAGTTGTTACATTGTCATATGATTCTACTTTGTGAACCTTATCTGTAGATATCTTGAAACAAATTCCTCAATCATCTCACTATTCCAACTATTTTTTCTTCTCTGTTTCTTTTCGTTATTCCATTGTTGTCTAGGAGAAATATCTACCTCCCTAACTGCATGCATTAGCAAAATAATAATTTAACATATCCTCCTCCTCACCTTCCTTAACAGTGTCCTCATCTTGTATTTTAACAAATCTATTTGTGGAGAAAGAGCTACTACCAAAATCTTCTTGTTGCTTATTTGTATTAAATAAATAGGTGTAAAAGAAGTCAACATTTTAGCTCAGTAATGCATCCAGAAGCTCTTTGTCACCAACATAAATTTTTTGAACATAAGTACCTGTTAATACCAATTGTCGCACTATATGTAATGGAGATGAATCACTGTCAATGCCACTATCCTAAGGTATAAAAATTGGTACTTCAGGGCTTAATTTTCTGGTGTGGCATGTTTATCTTATTCTTCCATCTGATCGACCCATCAACTTTCACTTGTAACACCTTTTTGCTTGCAAAAAATGATCAACTTATTTGTCGAAATAACTTGAGAGATTGAAACAATTGGTAAAGCATGGGAGTTGATCATATTCAACTTAGAATCAACATGAAGCTTAATTAGAGAGGTTCATGGAGAGCCAATTTGAGATCCAACATCAATTGTTATCCCTGGTTTATCAATTATATTAGACTGTCCAAGGTCTTTCTTTTATTTTGCGCCACATAAGTAGGAGTTATGTTAAGAGCTATATCTTCAGTCCATAGCTTTCCAAAAGTGACTTGTGATACTACAACTAAAGCCTTTGAATTAGTTGTGTTTTCGTGAAGCTCAATCTTGTTATGTGTTATAATTGTGGATTCATGCCTAACACTCACGATCATTGTAGTTATAACACTTTCCTTTTCAGTAGAATTACAATTTAATTGTTGTTCAACATGTTTGTTATTCAGAATTTTTAAATTCTAATGTTGCGGTAAAATTTTGATCAAGCACCTGGTTGGCATTTGAATCAGCTTTCTCTTTATTCAAAATTACATATGTATCGACTTCTTTATACCCTTGGACCTCATTGGATCTTTTTGGAGCATTATCCAAACTTTTTTTATAAAAGTTGTCTAAAAATTGCACCGACCTTCGATCAACGAATGTAGCCTTGTAGCGCTACTATTTTTAGTAGTTAATTAGGTGCTGCCCAAAATTGATATATATTGTTTTCTTCACATTACTTGTATTATTTTTATTATTAAAAACGTTATTTTTGACTCTTTTGAATTCAAAAAGTCTCCTGTATTACTTTGTAATTGTTCCACACTATTTGTTGTCACCTTGCCGCCAATATCATCATGATGACCCTTTCCCTTTTTATTCTTCTTAATCAATAGTTAGCAATCAACATCTTCACGACCTTGATACTTACAACAGGTACAATACAAAGGAAGATTGTAAAATATAAGTGTTCAACAACCTTACTTGATTGTTCATGCAAAAAATGCATCATTATATGTTGAATATTTGTCCAAAAAATTAAGAATGACCTTAACTCTGATTGTGCCAGGTCTTATCCTACCTTGGGTGGCTTTATCTATAGCGACTACTGGCTTACGTAGAGCCAATGCAATAGATAAAAAAGTTCTTCAAACAAAAAGATTTGGCGGCAGATCCAATAGCGAAACCTATACCAAAGTTCTTAAAGTTTCTTCCTCAGGATTAAAATTTTGTGTTCATGGAAAGTTATGGAACAGATGTTGTTCATCATTAAATTGAAGATAACCAAATAACTTTAAAAGTGCAGAGCAAAAATCTTCAAAAAGATAACAACGAATTAAAAGATGTCTCGTCGCAAGCGAATCACTTAAACAATGTCCTTTGATGACCAACTGTTTTGGAATTAATTTTCTCAATTCGTGTAAACTTGCTGCACCAGCCATAAGACAACTTCATAATCAATGCTTGATAAAGTCCCTCTTCAAGCGCATACTTATTTAATTCCTTAAAAGTAAATTGGACTGTTGGTTCCAAATGTATTAATTGAATAAATTTCAAGATTATTTTGGTCACTGTCATAGAATTAGCTTTCATTCGAGATGTATATGTAGTGTTAGGGTTTAAAACTGGGAAGAGGCAGCGATAGCCATGGGAGGCTTCTAAGTCGCCATTCATGCGAGCAGCCGTAGGGATTAAATGAAATACATGGAATAAATTTTTGATTGTCTTTTTTACTATAAAATTTTCATATATTTTTTTAAATATTTTGAATTGTCAATAATTGTGGCTTATAGTACTTTTTACATAATTTATAAATATACAAATTTCATTTCAAAAATTTTGAAAATTTTATGTACAAATTCTCAATCAAATTTACACTGTTTGACTCTTAAAAAACGTAAAATACCACTAAATTAAGACGAAACAAGTAATTATTTAATGAGTTTCTTTACAATATAAAATTTGGACGATAAACTAAGTTCAATCAATAAGTTAGCTTCGACCTTCATAGTTTAAGTGACATTATTATATCATTTAGATATGGTTAATCAATAATAAAAAGAAAACTCTAAGTGCCGTTAAAAAGAACAACCACCATATTCAAATATTGAGAAAACAATCATCTTAATTATTTAATATTTTCTTGTCCCTTTTTAATTGTCACAATTTTATTTTTCGAGTCAAACTATAAAAATTTTGATTGACATTTTAAGATGTATTCTTTCATCATACATTGATATGAATAATTAATAATATTTTTCTAATAGTTTTTGAATATCTACACTTTTATTTAAAATATCAAATTTAATTTAACCAAATTTACATTTGAAAATTAATCAAATTTACTTTAGAAAAGCAAATATAACAACTAAGGACGAGGAGGTGTACACAAATTAAACAATAGTCTAGTTATGGAATATGTGCACAGATTCAAATATCTGAATCTTCAAAAAAACATGGTTAAAGCTAAGTCTCTTAAGAGATTCTTGATTTTGTTAATTACTCCGTTCAGTCCATATTATTTGGTGTTTTTATTTTTGACATAATCCTTCAGATTAAGAAGGATTTTGACTAAATTTATTTTAATTAAATTTGCATTTCAAAGTTGACAAGTATAAAAAGTTAACGTGCATATATAACGACAAAATAATATGGCATAATATTTTATATGCATATCAAACAAACCCTTTTGAAGGAATAGTAAAATTATCAATTTAATTCATTTTTAGAAAATTGTTATTCAGAAAGATTTCTTCAAACAATATAAATACGAGTAAATTTGCAAAAATAATTTTTTTTTCTAATTATGTAAAATATCACTTATTTCAAAAACGCCAAATAACATGGACCAGAAGAAATAAAAACAATTGCCCAATGAAGGCATAAGAATCCATCATCCATTTGATGTGTTGGTAGGTATTGCGTATGGACTTGTCCCAAAACAGGAAAAGGTAATTTGCAAGACATGCCAACCATTCTTATACTTCATTCCAGTATAGTACTCCTATTATTTCTTTTGTATCATAAGGTTTTTCTTAAAGGTATAATAATCCACGAACTCCAATTTTTAAATGTCATCCTTCTCTTATTTATATGTATGTATTACTGTTACCTTCTTTATTCATCATTCAAGCCAAAAAAAATGAATCCTAAGGCCATATATTTCCCAATTATTATAGCAATCTTTGGTGTTTTAGCATCAACTCATCCGCCCCTAACGTATTTCAACTGCATCCTTCATCGATGCTCTACAACGTTATCCTTCTATATTATCAATCGTCATCACCATCACCATCATCATAACACTGATGACGATAAGGCAAAACAATCACCCTGTGACAAATTTACTCCAAATTTCCCAACTATAGACCCTAGTAACACCTCCATTCTCTGCGTTGATCGTAATGGATGTTGCAATTTCACAACCGTGCAAGCTGCTGTGGATTCTGTTGGAAATTTTAGTGCCAAAAGAAGCTTAATATGGATAAACAATGGCATTTATTTGTAAGTCACGTGACACTATTGGAATTTTCAGATGTCAAATTTTTTAATTTTGATCATGAATTCAAACATGAAAACTTTAATTTTTTTCAAATAAAATTTTACGTATTTGAAAATTGCGTAGGTAAAAAGTGCTAGTATAAGTCACAATATTTGATAATTCGAAATATTTCTAAGGCATATAAAAACTTATGATTAAAGAAATACTCGTTTACTTTGAATCTTAAAATTTAAAAAGTAGCACGTAAATTTAAAAGTGACTTTTGTTGATTTTCACTGTATTATTTTGTAAAGGGATATTTGTTATGTTTGATTAAAAATGCAGCGAAAAGGTGATTATTCCAAAAACAAAATCTAACATCACATTTCAAGGGCAAGGGTATGGGACAACAGCTATCGTATGGAATGACACAGCCAATTCTGCAAATGGCACATTTTACAGTGGATCTGTCCAAGTTTTCTCTACCAACTTCATTGCCAAGAATATAAGTTTCATGGTATATAACTATATCATTGAAAACCCTTCTCTTAGCTTTTCTTTTTCTTCTTTTAAAAAAAATTCATCCAGTATTTGATATTCACATGGAAGTCCGATTAAACTCAGATTATATTTGTCTGAAAAGTCCCACATCTCTGTCCTGCCTTCTCTTTCTCTTATTTTCATGCGGAAAAAAATATAACTATGAGTTCCTCAGTCATTTTTACTTATCCAATATACTTAAAATATATACTATTTAATTTATTTTTACTAGTTGTCCAATGTAGAAATCAAGAGATATTTATTTTACCCTTATTATTAAGTACGAGTATTCATTTTCCAATATTTAGATGACTTATAAAGGAACAATATTTCACTACATTGTCCACAATACTTAGCTTGCATTCAACGAGAAGTGATCATGAATTATATATAACAAGGAGATTAAAAAAAAACTATATTCCAAATTACACACCGATCTTGTGAACTAAATTTGTTTTTGAATGAACCACCTTTGTCACCACATTAGACACTTGCGTTATGTCTCAGCAAATTCAACAATTTGTTTTCCCATTATGATTTTTAGAGGAATGGAGTTCAACTGAATGCTATCACATTAATTATACTTACGCTTTACATATATTTTTCTTTTCAAAAATACAGAATGTAGCACCAATGCCGGTTCCAGGCGCGGTTGGAGCACAAGCCGTGGCCATTAGGATAGCCGGTGATGAAGCTGCCTTTTGGGGTTGTGGATTTTTCGGAGCTCAGGATACCCTTCATGACGATCGCGGTCGCCATTACTTTAAGGATTGTTACATTCAAGGTTCCATCGACTTTATTTTTGGCAATGGCAAATCACTGTACGAGGTAAGTAATTTCACCTAATGATGTCACAATTACAAAATATATATATGTAGGTAATCTTAATATTTTCAGTTGCATGCAGAACTGCCAATTGATATCAATAGCAAGCCCAGTAGCCGCTGGAGTGAAGTCGATAAACGGGGCAGTTACAGCCCACGGCAGAGCTAGCAAAGACGAAAACAGCGGCTTTGCTTTCGTGAATTGCACTTTAGGAGGCACCGGTAGAATCTGGTTGGGGCGTGCATGGAGGCCTTACTCCACCGTCGTCTTTGCAAACACTTTCATGACCGATATCGTGGCTCCCGAGGGTTGGAACGATTTTAACGACCCTTCTAGAGACCAGTTAAGTAACAGTAGAATCATTTTATCTAAAAATTTAAACGATATAAATGTTACAATAAAATTAATTTAATACTACAGGACGATCTTCTATGGGGAGTACAATTGCTCCGGAGCAGGATCAAACATGGCGCTGAGGGCTCCATACGTTCAAAGACTTAACGATACACAAGCTCTTCCCTTCCTCAACTCCTCTTTTATTGATGCTGATTTGTGGCTTCAAGCTTTCTCCTCTTAGCAACTTCTACTTCATCCTATGCTTGAACAATATTGTTGAACTAATATTCCCGATTTATATTATCTTGTATGTATATATATACACACACATATCCAGTCACACTTCTATGGATTTAATTATTAGTGTAATTTAATCTGCCGTAAAAGATCATTTGTTTTATTTTCCAAATTATTAATTCTACTAATTATAGATAGTCATCTCGAGACTATCAAATGTAAAGAAGCTAAACACAACATTATAGAAGAAAAGCTCAAAATAGCCTCTTATTTTTATAATATTAATGAATTTTTGGCCTTTTCTCAAACTTTCATATACTTTTTAACATTGATTTTGTTCACAATTTAACGTATGAAATGTTCAATCGTCTTCTTTTATAGTTAATAACTCCATGACAAGAAAGTGAGAAGAGTGCTCTTTATTTTGTATAGTTCAAAAATTCATTACAACTTAATCAAGTCTCTATTTGTGTTTTGAACTATATCAATTTGTTGTAAGAAAATTATTTTACAAGAAAATAAAATTTTGTATTGTTGCATGTGAAATCTAACGTGTATATATATGCACCCACTTATGAGAAAGTCAAAGATACATGTAATGTATATATGCTGTATTACATGTAAGATACAGCTCTATTTTGTAATTATATGAAAATAAAAATATCACTATAGAATACAATTATATTAGATACATATGTTCGTGCTATTATGAGCCCAATATATATTATTTATTAAATTCGATTATATGATATAGATAAAATTTTAAAAGTTAGATAAATTTTTAATATTATTTTTAGGCGTAATAAATTTTTAATTATTGTGATTTATAGTACTCGTTACCTCTTACTCTCTTGTCTCTATCTATGGACGAATTTAATAGAATTTTGTGAGTTAATGAAATTTTTTAATGTGACTTATAAAATTAGTATAACTTACATAAATCATAGAGTGTAAGCAACAAATCACATTTTATCCTTACCTTGTATTAATATATAAAAAGTTCTTCAAATTTATGTCATCCGAATATATAACAATCATCCAGGTTTGTAAGTGATGATGCATTACAGAACTTGTCTGTTGAACAAATTGATATCAATCTCCCTCAAAATTTTAGGAACTTCAAACGATTCAAATCTTAAATTTTCTTCTCCTCAATCTATCCCAAATTGTAACAAATGTTCTTCTTCATCCATTTTTTTTCCCAATAATCAGTTATCATTTTTTTTAAACAAAAAATTATACTTCCTCTGTTTCATTTTATGTGGCACTTTTGACTTGGCACGATATTTAAGAAAAAGGGAAGACTTTTAAAACTTGTGTCTAAAATCATTCTTAAATATTTGTGTGACTGATAATTATTTCTTTAAGGGTAAAAAAAAATTTAAAGGTAAATTGTTTTCATTAGAGTAAGGTCACATTCTTTTTGGGACGGACCAAAAAGGAAAGGATGTCATATAAAATGGGACGGAGGGAGTAGCTTTTAATCTATAACATTTTTGATAATATGAAAATGTACCTTTCTTTTTTCATATTATCCCATCCGATTAAGATCTTGGTTTTCAACTTTTTCAAAAATAAAAAATTATTTATGATACAAATACCTTGGATTATATATCAAGAATAACCCAAGATTTGTGAATGATACTAGCCAAATGTATCTGGTACTAATTATAAATTGTTCTAGTCTAATGTATCTAGTACTAACTTATAATTCCATTTGCAAGAGCTACGTATCAAGTACAGAACCATCAACAACATACATAATTATTCATTGATATTTAGATTATGTATCAAGAATAACCCAAAGTTTGTAAATGATACTAGTTAAATATATCTATTACTAACTTTCACTTAAATTTGCAGTAGATGTATATCAGCTACAGAATCATAAACATGAATCACGAAAACTCATGAATCAAAGACTTAGGTTTATGTATTAAAAATAATCCTAGGCTTGCGAACAATACTAGTTGAATATATATGGTACTAACTATTACCTAATTTGCAGTAATTATGTATCAAGTATAGAATCATAAATGCGACACATATAAATTAATGTATAAGAAATTAAGGGTTATGTATCAAAAATAACCTTAGATTTGTGAATGATACCAGTTGAATGTATCTGGTACCAAAAATTATTTAAATTTGCATTGATTATGTATCAAGTACATAATGAATAACATAATATATAGAAATCTATGATTCATAAACTTTAAGATTGTGTATAAAAAATAATATAAGAACACAACACTATAATGACCCTCTAGGTTATTTTTATATTTTCGTGATTATTTTACCAGTTTGAGCACGTGCATAGTGACCTCAGGCCATTTTTGACTTGTTGATATTATTAGCTGATTGTTGGAGGAGTCAGTTGAGATTTATATAGCTTTTCGAGTCAAAGAAAATATTATAACCGTAAAATGCGCTTTCAGGTTAAGTCCTAGCAAATATCCTTAGAGCGAAATTCTGACAGTTTCATCAACTTCGAAATAATCAAATTAAGTTAGGAGCATATTTGGTTCAATTATATCGAGTTTTGCAAATTTAGCTTCCGAAATGAGTCAATAGTTGACTTTAATCAACGTCCTTGGTAAACGTGCCAAATAGAAACTCTAACAGCATTGTTAGCCCCGAAACATCAAGTTTGATCTAGGAGGACCTTTCGTTCGGTTCCCAAGGAGTCCGGGTACATTTTTGTCCCTTCGGTAGATACAGATATTGGGAAGTGGGACCCACATTGAAAAGGGTGGGAATTTCAACAACACTATTGAGTTCGAAAATGTCATGTCCATTCAAATTTCATATATGGATTGTATTTTTGTGACTCCAAATGAAGTTGAAGCATCAAAATTAAGTTCGAACAGTTGCTGAAAAATAAAAGATGGCAGGCGACGTAGGCCATTGGGAGGTTGCCATGTGGCAGGCGGTGCAAGAGGACTTAAATTGCTGAAATTGTTCCAGATTTGCGAAATGAGAGCAAAACTTTGGATCATGATATTACCTTCGATTTTAATCCAGTTTTAGCGATTCAAAAGCCTAACTTGTGTATTTTTATTAAGAGGCACATCGTGAAAGTGTCAAAAATTGATTTTGGCATGTATTTCGAAGTAAAAATTGTTACTTTTTTGGATGTTATACCATAAATTATCAAAAATGTTGTGTTGTGATATCTCAACCATTTTTATTCAGAATTAAGTAAAATTTAGGTCTACATATACTACTTTTTGAGAACTATGTCTTGTTATATTCAGATTCTGTTAATTTTATCATAAATCTTAGGAAATTAGCCGAGAAGCTATTGTGTAGAATATTTTTTTGATAAGAAATGTCATTCGATTTTTGGGCTATTTCTTGGTGTTCCGAGCCTCATTTTGAGACCAATTTTTGGCTATAAACTCAAGGTGGCGTAAAGATCATTTTACTGGATTTGATTTGATATTTTGGGCATGAGCCTCATTTTCCCCCCATTTTAGTCACATTTAATGTACATTCCCCCGTTTCTTAAGATATTATAGCTGAAATAGCTGTATTGATGTTGTGACTCATGTTTTAATAGTTGAGCAACATTTGCAGGCCATCAGAAAGGGAAGGACTGATTGGGAGCGCGTGGGTTTGCCTTCCAGGTAGGCTAGGCTTCTCTTTCACCTAGATTGAGCTGAAACTTGTATTGTATATCTGTATATTGTTGGGAATCATTGAGTTAGAGGCTATACATGCTAGTTGAGACTGCGATCATTGTTTGGACATGAAAGTAGCTACATCTATTGTAATGACTGGTTTCAGTACTATTTGGGGTTGTGAATGAATCTGTTATAGACTAAATATAAATGTGTACCACGTGATTGTTACGTATATCTACATAGTCACTTGTTCGCCTGTATAGGTTGTCTGATGTTGGATACATGATGTATTTTTTATGGGCTAGTTGCCTGTTGTACACTTGATGACATGTTGAGGCTTTGTGTTGTGATTCTATCATATACTTTGCTCCTAGCTACCTAGGTACTTGATTGTGGTTCTATTGGTGAGGTGCATGCTACACCATAGGAGTTAACTTGATTGTCTGTTGTTGATCTGGATACTTATTGCTTTTATCAACTGGGCTGCCTATTTTTGCTTTGGATAATTGTTATACTTATCAATGGTCTGTCTATTGTTGTACGGGATATTTGTGATACTTTTGGTTATTTGCTTTCTATTGGGTCTTAGCCTAGGCTTAACCAGTACTGCCCAAGACTTGCATTGTTCAGAGCATATATTGTTACATATACACACGGTGTGACTTGAAAGGCACGGATCTTGGTAGACCAGCGGAGCAGATGACTATTTCAAGGTTCGAGTTCCTAATGATTATTCCTAGGTTCGAGGCCCAATTGACTGTTCTTGGGTTCGAGGCCTAGTTGATATTTTCTGGGTTTAAGGACCAATTTATTGTCAAACCGCTTGGCCCAGGCTGACTTCCCGGCTGGAGGCTAGGTCGGGATAGGGTTTGAGGCCTTGGTTGCTGGTATGGGGGTTCGAGGCCCGAAGTGACATTTAGGGGTTCGGGTCCAAATGTATACTATATCCTGCATTGGTTGAGATTTCATGCCATTTGTTACTACAACATATACCCTACACCTAACACACACCCTAATTGTGCATGGTTGTACCTTTTAGGCATAGGAGGCCCCAGTTGGTGTACATGCATTAACACTAGGGCCTCATACTCACATACAACACTATACCTCGGTTGTGTGACAGTGGGACATAGTTCTGGTTCGGGTTTTGTTAGTTGGTGTCATTCTACATTGTTGGGTTTCATTTAGTTGGGGTACCATGGTTTTACAAACATGCTTATCATTCAACCCAGGTTTAGATAGCTAGCACTACAACATTTTATTGCATTTGTTATTATTATATTTACTATATTTCACTCGCTCAGTTGATGATGCCTACTAGGTACCTTCTACCGGTACTTACCCCTACTTTTCTGCATCTACCCGTGGGGCAAGTCTAGGTACGAGCCGTGATGGCTGATCTAGCGGTATTGTAGATACTTCAGAAGACTTTTGGTGAGCACCAACAACTTTTTGGGACTTTCTACAGTCCCCTTCTGTTATTTGGTCGTGTTTTATATTTAGATATTGTCCTTGTCCATATCTAATTTGGCTTGTATAGTATTTTACCATTCTAGCCATGTGTATTTTTATTCTAAAGTCTATAGTAGCTCTATATAGGTGACGTCCAGGACCTGAGATAGGTTATTGTTGGCTTGTTTTGTATGTTGTTAGCTACCATTATGCTTAGTTATTAGGACAGGTACAGTGGGTATTGGGTTGCCTTACTCGTAGGATGGATCTAGTAGGCGCCAACATGACCTAATAGGTCGGGTCGTGAGAAGTTGGTATCAGAGCTTAGGTTCACTAGTCTCATTTGTATAGAGTTACCATCTATTAAAGTCTTGCAGATGGGTGCGGAGACGTCCGTGACTTATCTTGAGGAGGCTACAGGATGGTTAGAAAACTCTTTATTATTGATTCTTTTCATGCAGTCTTGTCTGTCGATCTCTTGGAATGTGATTATAGGCATTGAGATTATTGGAGTCTACTGTGATACCAAAACAGCTGATGCACCACCATTGACTTAGGTAAAGTTATTTGAGGCATTCATGACCAGATTCATCCCAAGAGCCTTAAGGATAGGCTTCGTGATCAGTTTGTTTGGCTGAAGCAAGGCCTAGTGATGGTGACACAGTATAAGGCGAGGTTCCAGGAGTTCTCCAGATATACCACCCGTATCTACCAATGGAGGAGGAGCGGATTTGTTATTTTGTGCATAGTTGGAGACCACAACTGCGGATTGGGACACACTTCGAGTCGATCCTATCTAGATATTTTTTATCATGCCCGTTCTATAGAGCAGTTTGGTCGTAAAGCCTAAGGGGGAAATGACAAACGTCCTCGACATGAGAGAGGATTTATTGGATCACGATCTAGTTCTAAGGGTCAGAGTGATAGTCCACCGATGAGACTTCAACAGGGTCAATCTAGTTGTCTATATCAGGCATCATTGCAGGCGTTTGAGGGTAACCATCGGGGTACAGATGTTTCTTGTCAGGTGGTTCTTCCTATTCTCCAAGACATAGACAGAGGGACAATGACACCGCTACATCAGAGCAGGCTGGGTAACCGTTTTCTATAGTCTAGAGCTCCAGGGCTTTCAAGTCAAATCAGCATGGATGAGATAGCAAAGATCGAGCTGCTCAAGGTTGTTTTGATTGTGGGGCACTAGATCATTAGTCCAGGGATTGTCATAGGCATAAGGTAACAAGTATAGCTCCACAGGCCGCCAGATCAACTCCTCTACCCGCCGGTAGAGGTAGGGGCCAAGACTAGGGTCATAGAGACGACTAGTTTAGATACCATGATGATACGTAGAGCTTCCAACTAGGTTCCAGGGCCTCCATTAGAGGTGGTAGAGGTGATGATACGGGAGGAGGCCTTTAGGGCCACTTCTATATGGCTCCAACATGAGTAGAGGCCATTGCAGGTATGATTACTGTGTGCCAGCAGCCGACTTCAACCTTATTTGATCCAAGTTCTACATTTTCATACGTGTCTGTCTATTGTACTTCTCACTTGGGTGTGAGTCCCGAGCCTCTTTCATCTCGAGTTTATGTGTTGACTCCAGCGGGAGATTCGTTGGTAGTGGATTAGGTGTGTAAGACATGTATGGCTACTCTTCAGGGGTTTGATACTCAGACATATTTGATATTACTAGATATGTTGGATTTTGACATTATTATGGGTATGGATTGGTTAGATCCGCACGATGTTGTGTTAGACTATTATGCCAAGACTGTTACCTTGGTGATATCGAGGATGTCTCCAATAGTGTGGCAGGGGTGGGTTTGTTATGCACTGATTGGTATTATTTCATATATTTAAGCCTAGAGATTGATATCTACTAGGTGTTAGGCCTATTTTTGTCCATGTTCGTGATGTGAAAGCTGAGGCTCCTACCATAGAGTTAGTATTGGTGGTTTGTGAGTTTCCACATGTATTCCTTACGGATTTGCCTAGGCTACTGCCAGAGAGAGATGTCGATTTTGCTATCAAGGTTGAGCCGAGCACTAATCCCATATCTACTCCACTGTATCGAATAGCTTCTATAGAGCTTAAGGAGCTTAGTACTCGACTTCAGGGTCTGTTAGACTTAAGATTTATTTGGCCGATTATTTCTCCCCGAGAAGCCCCTGTTTTGTTCGTGAAAACGAAAGATAGGACACTTTGGATATGTATTGATTACATGCAACTTAATAGGGTGACGGTGAAAAACTATTATCCGTTGCTTCGTATTGATGATTTATTTGATCAGTTATAGGGAGTAGCAATGTTTCGAAGATTGATCTGAGCTCAGGTTATCACCAGTTGCGGATCAGGGCGACATATTTTCCAAAGACTGCATTTTGGACTCGTTATGGCCACTATGAGTTTTTTATTATGCTTTTCGAGCTGACCAACGCCCCTCTACATTTATGGATTTGATTACCCGTGTATTCAGGCTACATTTAGATTCTTTTGTCATAGTATTTATCAATGACATTCTGGTGTACTTACGGAGTCGAGTGCAGCATGCCAATATCTCCGGATTGTGCTACAGATACTCAGGGATCATAGGTTATATGCTAAATTTTTTAAGTATGAGTTCTGGCTTGAGTTTGCGACTTTCCTAAAGCACGTGGTGTCCAAAGAGGGTATCATGGTAGATCCAACCAAGATTGAGGTGATCCATGGTTGGCCTAGGCGTACTTCTGTGACATAGGTTAGGACTTTCATTAGATTGGTAGGGTATTACACATAATTCATTGAGGGGTTCTCCACCATTGCTGCTCTATTCACTCGGTTGACTCGTCAGGTGTGTTGTTTGTGTGGTCCAAGGAGTGTGAGACTTTTTTTTCTGAGGTTGAAAGAGTTGTTGACTATTGCTCCTATTTTGACTCTTCTTTTTTAGGGTGAGAGCTTTATTATTTATTGTGATGCCTCCTGTGTTGGGTTAGGTTGTATGCCTATGCAAAGAGGTCGAGTTATTGCTTATGCTTCTCGACAGCTGAGAGCTCACGAGCATAACTACCCCACTCATGATCTAGAGTTAGCGGTGATAGTGTTTGCGCTCAAGATCTGGAGACATTATTTTTATGGGATTCACTGTGATATATATATACAGATTACCGTAGCTTGCAGTATATTATGACTCAAAGGGATTGGAATTCCAAATAAAGGCGATGGATTTAGCTACTGGCTTACTATGATCTTTCTATTCTTTATCATCCAGGCAAGGCAAATGTTGTAGTGGATGCCTTGTGTTGGAAATCAGTGAGTATGGGCAGCCTAGCACACTTGTTTACAGAGGAGCGACCCTTAGATTTGAATATTCAATCCCTAGCTAACAGGTTAGTCAGGTTGGACATTTCCAACCCCAGCAAGGTATTAGCCTTCATGAGAGCTCAGTCTTTGTTGGTTGATCAGATTCGAGCTAGACAGTTCAAGGATGAGACATTAGTAGGCCTCAGAGACGGAGTTATTCGGGATGTTGGCAGCTAGGCTACAATTGATTTAGATGGGGTCATTAGATTTGACGGTCAGTTGTGTGTCCCTTATGTGTGGGATTTGATACAATTGATTCTACATGAGGCACATGACTCTAGGTACTCTATTCACCTAAGTATAACAAAGATGTATTGAGATTCGAGGCAATATTACTGGTAGGATTGCATGAAGAGAGACATTGCTTATTACATGTCACATTGCCTTAGCTGCCAATAGGTAAAGGCCGAGCATCAGAGGCCTGGTGGGACACTCCAGAGACTACCCATTACCGCGTGGAAATGAGAGCTAGTGACTATAGATTTTGTGGTAGAATTTCCTTATACATCCAGGGGTTTTGGTAGCATCTAAGTTATAGTAGATCGGTTGAATAAGTCGGCACATTTCCTCCCTGTCTGTTCTACTTTTAGTGTTGAGCAGTTGACCCATATTTATGTTCAGGAGATATTCCAGCTGCATGGGGCGCCAATGTCTATTATATCTAGTCGAGGTTCACAGTTCACCTCCAACTTTTGGAAGGCTTTTCAGCGAGATTCGGGTACCCGAGTCAATTTGACTATAACATTTAATCCCCAGATCGATGGCCAATTTGAGTGCACTGATATGCTGTCAAAATCCAACACTTTTGATACTTAAAACTTTAGATTTTGTGTGTTCTCAATGCGATGTTAGTTGGTTTTATGTGTTTTTGTATTTGGTTTGCTAGATTTAAGGGTTAGCAGTGATTTTGGGTAGAATATGCAGAAGTTGCTGACTTTGAGGAGTTATGAGACCCTGTACGAGTCGTAGAGAATTCTACATGCCATGAAAGAGGTTTCGTGGACAATTCCAGTGAGGGGCAGATTTACTAAAGTTTGGTCTACGAACATACAGATGGGTAGTGAAAGAGTTTATGAGTCGTAGAGAAGGTCTCGTGCCCTGAGGATTAGAGAACCAGGACTTTTTGAAGTTTCATCAGACGAAACCCCCTATAGGTCATAGAACACTTTATGGGCTATAGAGGAGTGTCGTAGAAGTCAAGTCCAGTTTTACAGCAATGATGTACGAAAGCATAATTACAGGTCGTGGAACACAATACGGCCCGTAAAGTAGCTCGTGAAGCGTGCTGACCCAGTTATCCTATTTTGTTTAGGACTTGTATTTTAAAAATTATAAATAGGTTTTTTAGGTTATTTTTCTTAGAGAGTCTGAACAGTTGACAGAGAAATAGTGAGATAGAGTAGAGAAAAACATTGGAGAGTTTTGAGAAACACTTGTACATTTTGATTTCTTCTAATTACAATCTTTTGATTCTCATTGAAACTTGGATTACTTGTGCTTAATTCAATTGTGTAAGTGATCTATTATGTTATTCAAATTCATAAGTCTTGCATCTACACAAATCATGAGTAGCCAAAACCACAACTAGGGTTGTGGGAACCATGAAAACTAACAAGGTAAAACCAGATAATTCATAATTGTTGAAAATAGTGCATGCATGTATTAATTAACTCTCTGCATTTTGCATGTTTTCTAGAGGTAGCCAACATTAGAACCCGCCTAGTGTTACTGACTAGACCAAGGTAGTAATGAATTGGAAAATAGATTAATTAACGGGATCAATTGATGTGTTCTCATCTAATCAAGCGAACTGAGCCAAGGGGAGGTTATACTGGGACAATAGGTAAGGGTTACTAATTCACACTGCGGAGATGGACCAAGTCATGTAGTGAAATTCGCCTCTCGCCTGGGTCAAAGGGCTTGGTGAACTTAAGTTACCGTCTTGCATGCTACACACTAGAAAGGAATTAGGCTATCCGGTGATACTGAGTTAGGAAATAATGGGGAACACAATACCCTAGTTTCTCTCCATATTGGTTAAATACTTGTGTTAGTTAGGATTGGTTTTACTTGTTATTACAACAACCCCCTTCAGGGAAATAAGTTGGTTAATAACTCAAATTGCATCAAGTAAATTCTCCTAAGTCTACAATATTCCCTTAGGTTCGACTCTAACCTTGGTTAGGTTCTATTTCTTGAAAATGACTTTTTTATCCTAAAACGGGAGTGTAACTAGGCCGACATCACATACTATTCAGGCTCTCGAGGATATGCTATGGGTCTGTGTATTAGAGTTTGGTGGTCAGTGGGACCAATTCTTGCCATTAGCCAAGTTTGCCTATAATAACAACTATCATACCAGTATCTAGATGGCTGCATTTGAGGCATTGCATGGTAGGCGGTGCCATACTTCGATTGGGTGGTTTGAGTCCACATAGCCTAGTCCCTACAACCCAGACTTGCTATAGGATGTTTTAGCCACGTTTCGGATTATCTAAAACAGGTTGAGGACAGCTTAGAGCCGACACCAGAGCTACGCTAATTGCAGATGCTGATTTCTGAAGTTTAAGATTGGTGACAGGGTGTTTTTTAGGGCATTTCCCCAGAAAGGGGTGATGCGATTTGACCAATGGGGGTAAGCTTAGCCCTCGATAGATCAGGACTTTTGAGATTTTGAGGCGAGTTAGGCCAGTTGCATATGAGTTATCCCTACCTCCAGCGTATTCTGCCATACACCTTACCTTTCATATATCGATGCTACATCGATATATTCTAGATGAGTCACATGTTTTTCTTTATTATTCAATCTATTTATATGACCGTCAGACATTTATTGAGGAGCCAGTAGCTTTCTCAGCCAAAAAGTCAGGCAGTTGCGCTCCAAAGCCATACCGATGGTTAAGGTTCAATGGCGCTACCGACCAATTGAGGAGGCTACTTTGGAGCTAGAGACAAACATGCAGGAGCAATATTCTGACTTATCTGAGTCTTCAGGTATGCCTTTATCTCTTCTTGCACGGATGAAAGTCTTACTAATAGGGGATATTGTAATGACCCTCAAGGTCATTACTATATTTTTGTGATTATTTTACTAGTTAAAGCAGGAGCATAATGACCTAGGGCTATTTTTGACTTGTTGATAGTGTTAGTTGGTTGTTGGGGGAGTTAGTTGAGATTTATATAGCTTTTCAAGTCATACGTAATATTATAACTGTAAAATGAACTTTTAGGTAAAGTCCTAGAAAATGGCTTCGGAGCGGAATTCTGACGGTTCCATCACCTCAGTAACGACCAAAGTTGGTTAGGAGTATGTGATGCGCTGCCAAAATACAACACTTTTGATGCTTAAAACTTAGGATTTTGTATATTCTCAATGCGGCTTTAGTTGTTTTATGTGTTTTTGTGTCGATATTTGCAGGATTACAGGTTGGCTAATGATTTTGGGGAAAATTACAAAGTTGCTGCAGATTTGTTGTTATATGAGACACCTTACGGCCTGTAAAGTGGTTTCCAGTGAGGGGCCAAGTCCCTGAAGTTACTTCTATGAACATGCAGATGAGCAGCAAATTAATGTATGAATTGTAGAAGTGGTTTCGTACCCTGAGGATCAGAGAATGAAGACTTTCTGAAGTTCATCAAACAAAACCCCCTTTATTGGTCGTAAAACACTCTACGAGTCGTAAAGGGGTGACGTAAAGAAGAAGTCCAGTTTTTCAGCAACAATGTACAGGACCCCGATTACGTGCTGTGAACTTCAATACGGGGCCGTAAAGTGCTTTCATAGAGGTTTTCCACTCGTTTTCCTAATTTGTTTAGAACTTATTTTCAATTATTATAAATAGGTCTTTTAGGTTATTTTTCAAGAGGAGACGACCAGTTTATGACAGATTAGCTTAGTTTTAGGTTAGTGCTCAGGGAACTCAATATTCTTAGAGAGAAGATTGTGAGAGAGTCTTTGAAAACACTTGTGGTTTAATTCAATCTTTAAGCTTATGATTTTTATTGATATTGGATTTGCTTGTTCTTAATTCAATTGTGTAAGTGTTTAATTATGTCTTCAAAATTCATAATCTCTTCATCTACACAAAGCATGGTAGCTAAATTCACAACTAGGGTTGTGGGAACCATGAAAAACTAACAAAGTAAAATCGGATAATTCACGATTCTTGGAAGGTGTATATGCATGTATTAATTAACTTTATTCGTTTTACATGTTTTCTGATGGTGGCCAACATTAGAGCTCACCTAGTATTACTGACTGGACAACGGTAGTAATGAATAGGAAAAAAATATTAATTAACATGATTTGATTGATGTGTTCTCATCTAATCAAACAAATTGGGCTAAGGGGAGGTTGTACTGGGACTTATAGGTAATGGTTAGTAATACACACTATGGAGATGGGCCAAGTTGCATAGTGAAATTTGCCTCTCACCTTTGACTTAAGGGCTTGGTCAACTTAAATTACCGTCCTGCATGCTATATACTAGACAAAAATTAGGTTATCCGGTGATACTGAGCTAGGGAATCATGGGGAAAACAATACCCTAGTTGCTCTCCTTTATTGATCTTTCTATTGTGCTAAGTAGTTTGCTTATTTTTCTCATTGATTTTTGCGGAACCTCCCTTTTGGGGAATTGAGTTGATTAACTACTCGGATTGCTTGTTGGTGAATTTGCTTTGAGTCTACGTATTCCCTGTGGGTTCGACCCTAACTTTGGTTAGGTTCTATTTCCTCACAGCTACTGCTTTATCCTCTAAAAAGGAGGTGTAACTTCGGCAACATCAACATGTCGGTTCAATTATAACGAGTTTTGCAAATTTAGCCTTCGGAATAGGCCAATAGTTGACTTTAGTCAATGTCCTTCGTAAATGTGCCCAAATAACAATTCTGGCAGCGTAGTTAGCTCTGAAATATCGAGTTTGGTCTAGGAGGATCTTTCATTCGGTTCTGTAAGGACCCAAAATTTTTGTACGACCTCAATGAAGCATGACGATATGGTTTCAGAAAAGTTTTGGACCAAGGTGACACTTCATGGGAGCCATCACGGTCCGTGTGACGCTTCACGGACCGTGTGGTGGGTCATGTGTCGTAAGGCTTCCGAAGTGAAATATTTCTAAGTATGGGATCTTCATGCTCAAGCTAAGTTCATTATAAATCCTTAAATTCAAGCTTATCTATGTTTTTAAGATCAACATGGGTCTCTTACATCATGTCAAGTTCAAAGAAATTCCTTTGGCTAAGCTCTTCTCAAGTACCAATAGAAGGGTCAACTTTGAGTAGGCATATGTCTTAGCTCAAAATGAACTGGGTGGCCCACGACATATTAAATCGAAGCTCTTTGAATTATATTTCCAACGCATCCGGTCTCACCTCATTTCGAGTTTGGAACAAGGAGTTATACCCATTTTCGTAAAACCTGTCTGGGCTAGACGGGAGCCTTCACGGACCCTGAAGCCAACCGTGTCAAGGCCCTCATGAAATTTAAAGATCCATTTTATTAAGGTGTTTTTGATATTTTGATTCATCCCAATGCTTTTTATGACCTTTAAAACCCCTTTTACATTCCTAAACTTCTCCTACACTAAACCCAAAAGTTTTTCATATGATTCGGTAGAAGGGTCAATTTTAAATGGCCATATCTCTTAGAACAAAACGAACTAAGTCTTCTACAATATATAAAATTAAATCTCTTTGAATTAGCTTTCCAACGCACCTGGTCTCACCTAATTCCTAGCTCGAACCAAGGAGTTATGGTTGTTTTCGTTAAGCCTGTTCGTGCAGGCAAGCCACACGGCCGCCTACACGGACCGTGTGGCAGCAAACGGTCCGTGAGGCTGAAGTCACTCACGATTTTCTTTCCAAATTGTGTTCTAAGTGTGTCTCCTTCCTTGGTACCTTCATACGGACCCTTCTACGGCCCGTGAAGTATCACACGGTCCGTATGACCTTCCGTTGGAAGCCCTTGGCTTGAAATAATTTGCTGAAAATTCTAAGTATAGTCACACGGTTACTGTTCACTGACCGTGTCACTGTTCACTTACCGTGAATAGTGCCATGAACAGTACTTAATATTTTTACCCGTTTTGATTTTGGTTTTCACGTAAATATAAATTGGTCTGAGGGTGTTTTGGGTATTTTCCACCACTCCCAAGTCTATAAATCAACTGAACTTCTCTATATTTCAGCCGTTTTTCTTCATTTTTCCTCTCACTCTCTCTAAAATTCCTCCCACAAGAATTCCTCCAACTTCTCTCTTGGATTCCCCAATTCAAGGCCTTCAATTTGGAGTTCATTTTCTCCTCAAGTTCCTCTTCGAACCAGGTATGTGAGTTTTGATTCTTGGTTTCTTTCAACCAAGAGGACCCAAGTTCCTTTCAAACTACTTTATGTTAAAAATGTAAATTTTTACTACTTTATTTTGGTAACTTTGAACAATGCATGTGATGTATATTATTTCGAATTTTAAGTTTTGTTAAGTTCCTTTTTGATGAACCATCTTGAATTATGAAACTACGAACATGCATGTCCCTTTAAAAATGATATTATGCATGGGTGATTTATACTATTATTTTTAGATGAATTTTATTGTGAATTTCCTAGACTTCATATTGTATTACTAATTTTAGTTTTACTCTATATTACCCATGCCATTCTCACATCACTCACGCATATGCATTCATGGACGTTAGTTTGTATGAAAATTATGAGGTGGGTTAGAACCCAACATGTGTATGCATATGTTTTGAATGAAAATTATGGTTATGAACAAGAATTGAATGAGAATCTATGAACACAAGCATGATATAAGTTGAACACCGCTATGACATGAATTGATAGTATTAAGAACTTGACTTCTACATGAATACGAATTATACGGGTATGTATATGATGTAACATCTTGCATGAGTATGTAAATACTAAGTGTGTATTGATGAGGACGGGAAAAACCCTCCTTTCACTCAATGCATAGATGAGGATAGGTACAACCTTCCCTATGCATATGTATGTATGAGCTAAGTGTGTATTGATGAGGATGGGTACAATTCTCCCTTTACACAATGCATAGATGAGGATAGGTAAAACCTTCCCTATGCACATGTATGTATGAGCTAAGGGTGTATTGATGAGGACTGGTACAACCCTCCCTTTACACAATGCATAGATGAGGAAAGGTACAACCTTTCCTATGCACATGTATGTATGAGCTAAGTGTGTATTGATGAGAACGGGCACAACCCTCCCTTTGCACAATGCATAGATGAGGATAGGTACAACCTTCCCTATGCATAGTTATGTCATGAGCTACATGTGTATTGATGAGGATAGGTATAACCCTCCCTTTACACAATTCAAGTAAGGAGTGATTCTTTGAGTGCTAGTATTTGTGGGTTATGACTACTCTATTATATGGAATTTTGTGCAGGTTAACATCATTTTCCTTTCATGTTGCATGCCCGCATACTTAGTATATTCAAACGTACTAACGCATACTCTCTGCCTACATGATTTTACCATGTAGGGACCGAGCAGTTTGGATACCAGTCACTGGACGAGTAGTCCATTCTTGAAGACTTCTTTTGCGGTGAGCCCCATCTTCCGAGGGCCTGCTAGTTATTTCTTATGATTACTATGTATGTTCTTTTATTGAAGGTAAGCCTGGAACTTGTCCCGGCCCCTATTCCTAGATTAGAGGCAGATATTGGGCATTTTGTAGAACCTTCTCATTTCGCTTATCGATAAATGAATGGATTCCTGAGATTTGATTTTCGTCATTTAGTCATATGTGCTTAGATAATATTTGAACCAATGATGCGAAATTTGATACTTTGAGGCTTGTTTGGGGACCTCGGGTCCCCATTCGCCGTGTCACATCTAGGCCCCGACCCTGGGTCGTGACAGGTTCCTAAGGTGTTTGGGTGCATTTTGGCCTCTTCGGTAGATCAAGATATTGAGAAGTGGGACCCATATTGAAACAAAATGACCTTTGGTGGGAATTTCAACTGCATTGTTGAGTTCGGAATGCTCTTTTCATTTAGATTTTATATAAAGATTGTATTTTCGTTACTCTGGATGAGGTCGGAGCATCAAAATTAAGTTTGAACAATTGCTGAGAATAAAAGGCAACAGGTGATGTGGGCCGCTTGGAGGTTTCTACGTGGCAGGCAGTGCAAAAGTAGTTAAATTGCTGAAATTGATCCAAATTCGCAAAAATGAGAAACTTTGGATCACGATATTATCTTTGATTTTAATCTAATTGGCGATTTAAAAGGCTAACTTGTGTATTTTTCTGAGAAAAAATTCATGGAAGTGTCAAAAATTGATTTTGGCACACGATTTTAGGTAAAAACTGTTGTTTTTTTGCTGAATGTTATATTGAAAAATATCAAAAATTTTAAGTTGTGATATCTCAACCGTTTCTTATCGGAATTAAGTAAAATTTAAGTCTAAATTATACTACTTTTTGAGACTTTACATCGTGATATATTTGAATTCTGTTAATTGACCGTAATTATGAAAAAATTGGCCAAGAAGCTGCAATGTAGAATATTTTCTTTTGATAAGAAATGTCATCCGATTTTATGCTATTTCTTGGTGTTCTGGGCTTCGTTTTGAATCCAATTTTTGGCTTTAGACTTAGTTGATGTAACGATTATTTTATGGGAGCTGGTTCGATATTTCAAGCGTGGGACCTATTTTCCCCGTTTTAGTCACATTTAATGTACTTTCCCCTATTTCTTAAAATATTATAGCCAAAACAATTGTACTGATGTTTTGACTCATGTTTTGACACCTAAATGACATTTGGAGGCCATTAGGAAGGGAAAAGCTCGCATGAATTGATATAGAGTCCACGAGTTCGCCTTCCAGGTAAGCTAGACTTCTCTTTTCCTTAGAATGAGCTGAAACTTGTATTGTATATCTTTATATTGTTAGGAATCATTGAGTTAGAGGTTGTACATGCTAGTTGTGACTATGATCATTGTTTGGACATGGTAGTAGCTGCATCTGTAATGATAAATAGTTTTGGCATTGTTTGGGGCTGTGAATGAATCTGTTACAAACTAAATGCAAATACGTGATTAACACGTATGTCTATCTAGTCACTTGTTTGCCGATGTCACCCAATCTACACCTCCCTTTGAAGGTATAAGTGGTCGTTCTCAAAATGTATAACGTAACCAAGGTTAGGGTCGAACCCACGGAGAATATGATCTAGAACTAAAGTAATTACGAGCAATTTGATTTAATTGATCTACTTATCTCCCGAAAAGGGGGATTTGTAATTGCAGTAAGTAAATCTAAACTAGAAGAAAACGACCAAAAGCAAGTGTTGTGAAGTCAGTGAGAGAAGTAACAAGGGTATTGTGTTATTCATAAATCCCTAACTCAGTATAGCCAGATAGACGTAATCTTTTCCACTGTGTAGCATGCAACACTGATAAGTTATGTTTACCAAACTCTTTCATCCAGGTGAAAAGCAAACTTCAGTACGTAATTTGATCCATCTCCACAATGTGACAATACTAACCCTTACCTTTTGATCTAGTACAACCACCCTTCGATCCGGTTGGTTTGATTAGACGAAAGGGATCACATCGAATCCTATTAATTATTCTTTTTTCCCATTCATTACCCCTTGATCCAGTAAGTAAGATTTAGGCGAGTTTTAATGTTGGCCATCGTTAAAAAGTTTTCATAGCAAAGGGATTAATTAATATGTACATGTCACTTTCCAAGAATTACGAATTATCCGATTTTACTTTGTTAGTTCCTCATGGTTCCCACAACCCTAGTTGTGGATTTAGCTAAGCATGATCAGTGTAGATGAGAGAATCATGTTATATAATAGCACAATTAAACACTTACAATGATGAATTGAAGAACAAAAAAATCCAAAACTCTTCACAAGAAATGACAATGTAATAATCCCAATGTAAAAATCACAAAATATGAGTTCTCAAGTCTCTCTACTTGTTCCTAGACATTTCTGTCGTCCTCTCCTAAGAAAAAACTAAAAAAAACTATTTATAATAAGTAAAATACATATCCAAAACAGAATAGGAAAACTATATTCGGCAACTCATACAGATGAGGTTATGGGCGTAGGAGAAATCACGGCCCGTACTTGGGCTTCGTACTCTGCACTTTCTAAAAATAGTCTTCAGCCTACAAAATCTTCCTACAGGCTGTCTTTTGACTTATATCTTGTAAAGGGTTTCGTCTGCTAACTTTTCTAAAACTCCTGAAAAATTTGATCCTCCCGGCACGACCTTATCTATGACCCGTCATAATACTTACTATTCGTAAGTGACTTTGTCTGACAATACTTCAACATTCAGCATGTTTTCTGATCTTCACTCTATGAACCCACCTATGGGCCGTAAATAAATCTACGGCTCGTCTGACAACTCGTACTTTTAAATATATGAAGATCGACCTTTCCTTAGATCTGACCCACAACACAACCTATGGCTCCTGGAATAAACCATGACCCGTAGAGTGTTCTATAAATCACCAAAAACTTCAATTCTACTGACATTTGCCCAAAATCATCCCGACTTTTGCAATTTTGCAAAATCAACATAAAAACACATCAAACCTACTAACATCGCTTTGAGAACACATAAAATTCTAAGTTTTAAGCATTAAAAGGTGTTGTATTTTAGTAGCATATCAACACCCTAAACTTAAAATTGTTTCTTGTCTTTAAGCGACAGACTGAATCTACATAATTAGTATGGCAACACAAATAATTCAATCTAATGGCATACAACATCTCTAAATCAGTCACAAATATCCAATCAAACACATCAATGCATATCAAACAGCAATCAAACAAACCTATGTTGATTAATATGTGACAGTGCAAACTATGACAAGCAAGGTAATCACAGATAAGCCATAATCTTTGAAATAGCCTAGAATCAACAGTGTAACTCAAGTGCCGTCACAAAAAGAAGTCCCACATCTTACTCATGATGGTATATTCAAATTCAATGCTTGGGACTGACAAAATCTCTCACACTCACAAAAGATATTCAAACATTGCTCTCAATACCATATGCTTGCCCCTATACTCATGACCATGACCTTCGACTACTTGGACTAGGATCACTATAGGACTTTCTTGGCTTGTAATGTGGGCTTGGGGGGCTTTGATATGATGTTTCCGGAAAATAGTGACTAATGATCCTCCTTGACACAGCATAATTCTACACTTTTGCCCTACCAATACTGGTATTTTCAACCCATTCTTCCCTTTTCCTATTTCAAAACTTTCTGTGTGCCCTATTCAAGTTTATCAGCTCATTGTTGTCGTGCCATATTTTCTAACCTATCGAAATAGTTCGCAACATCATGTGGTCATGCTCTCTAATTTTGAAAAAATATGTTTAGAGTCGCCACCTAATTTCATAGAAAAGATTAGGAAACCAATTTAAGAAAATATAAATGTAGACTCTGTTTTGATTTGTGATACCACTAAAATTCTAGGTAAGGGTTTTGGTTACTCGAGGGGAAGGTGTTAGACATCTCTCAGAGCCTATCCGAAGATAGTCCTTAAACTAAGTTTAAGAAAATAACTTGTGATAAATTATTCATTTATTTTTCTTAAAATTAGTGATAAGAAAAATCTTAATTAGTTTGAGTAGAAAAAGGAGCAAAATACGAGGTATGTCATACGTAATGTCTGTAATACTTATGATAAACTTTAATAACAATATGTTATTTCATGATAGATAAATAAACTTGACAAGTGTGAGAACTTATATATATTAGAAAAATATAAATGTGTGCTTAAAACCCTATAGAATGAATGAACCTATAAAAATTTATTGTAAGCAATTCATAAGAATATTAGGTATGAAAACTTATTGTCACGATCCAAAATCGGGGTGTAATGGCACTCACCGAACCCACCAAGGCGAGTCAGCCGAAAACCCAAGTAACTTAATAAAAAAAGATAAAATGAAAGATAACAGTCTAAACATACATATCATCATAAAAAAGATAAGCTACAACTATATCAAGGACTAGTGCCACATGTACAAGCCTCTATGAATAGAATACTCAAATGAAATATAAGGTATAATATCTAGTCCTCAAATAGAATCAAAATATTAAAGTGGATTCCTGCCGAAGACATAAGTAGCTACTTTACAAGAAATCTGGAAGCTCGATCCAGAAAAGAAGGAAGTCTAGCAAGATGGACCGGGCTCACAACCTACAAAAATGTAGCAAGAATTGAGCACCAAACAACGGGGTACTCAACAAATGGAACTAGCCTAAAGTAAAGGAATTAAGAACATAAGTAATTCCTTAAATCCAACCACAATTCGCCAAACTACAACCCTGCACTCAGAAAAGTCCCAGCACAATATAATATACAGATCACAATAGTATAAATGTACTCATCTTCTAGCATAGTATCTCAACACAACAGTACATAGATAGGTCCACCACTTACATCAAGATCAGGGATACAATAAGTACGCAATCTCATAAACAATATACATACGTATCAATTAGGCATAATATGAGATAGAGTGGATGTCATGAGATGTATACAATATAATATAATGCAATGTCAAATAATCGTGATGCATGTCTGCCCTACGATACACATCCGCTGATCATATATATACCTCAAATCGGAATCCATGGGGTCTCACACAGACCATGTATCCATGAACACCGTCGGCAAATACCTCGCCTAATGCCCACTCATCCAAAAGAGACCTCAAAAATATCTGGAAATGACCTCAGACTACCAACGCATTACCTCGGCTCTACCGGTAAAAACCTCGGCCATCAATCCACATGTTTTCTCATACACATTTCGACCTAAGCCATCACAAGTATCAATACACAAATAATAAATGCGATCTACATGATCACAATAATATCATAATATCATCAATCAAGGTGATCTCATATCTCAAGGCCATCAATATCTTAATATCATTAGTGTCTTAATATCATCAATGTTTCAATATCAACAGTTTCTTATTATCAACAATATATCAATATCATTGTATCACAATATAAGCACCATCTCGCTATTAACATCAAATAAATCACAATATCACATAGATTACGAATTCACAATTAAATTACAACTCAGGTGATAGCCATATGAACAAGTATTCAATATAAAATGTCATGATCAATCCTGGAATGGTATAATTCTGCCCCCAAACACTCAATTTCATACACATAGGAGCATAAAAGGTTCATTCATGCTTAATAGAAGGCTAGAACTCTACTTGCCTCAAATGATGTCTCAAAATCAAGAAAGAATTGTTGCTTTTCCTCTCCTACGATACTCCCAAACACCATAATATATATACAATATAGCACTACAATTATATAACGAATCTAATGACACTAAAATCACTAAATGTGGAGAAGGGTAAAATGATAAAAAATCCCATGCCAAAAAATATAGTCAGAAACTGAAAATTTATGGATGAAAATGTTCTACTCAAAATAAGAAATCCAATGGTGAAATTTAGTTTTAAAAATAGAGCTAAGATGAGGGAGAAAACATTGATTCCAAAAATCCCCAATTTCCACCATTAAATCCCCAAATTAGAAGTTAAAAACACAAATTAATCAATGGAAATAATTGAAATAGGTTAGAAATTAGTTACCCAATCACTTTGCCTTAAAACCCACAAAATCTCTCTTGTAAATGAAGCTTGAAATTTTAAAAATTGTGGAAATGGTTTAAATCATGTCTTTAAAGAAGGTCACTCTTTAGGCATCAAAAGTGTTCTTTGAACGCAGAGCGTTATCTGCGAATGCAGAGACCAAAGAGGGTTAACCCTCCGCGAATGCGGCAATCACCCCGCGAAGCAGAGGTCTGACTGCTGGATCTCCGCGAACGCGGCCCAAGAAGCACGAACACGGAGTACTGAAGCCAGATGCACCAGAAATAGCATTGCACCAGTAATTCATCCCAAACCAGAAACAAGAACTGGACCCTCGAGAATTTGTTTGAAACCTCGTGAACAGAAATCAAAGAACCCTATCAGAAAGGACGATCTGGACTCAATGATACCATCAAAATTTGAATTCGATACCTCCATGGTTTCAAACCTGAGAAGGATCATTTAAACTAGTTTCAGACCTAAAAACTCAAAATATTCACTGAACCTCTAAAAATTACAACAAGGGCATTTGTAGAGTTAGTTTCACCACCCGAAACTACTAGAGCTGATGGAATTTCGATGCAAACTCCCAAACCCCGAATATTGACCAAAGTCAAACATATAATCCAAAATGAACTAAAAATGCAACTTTGGGCCTAAAATCTCCATTTTAACTACAAATTTATTTCCGCAAGTTCCTCTAGAATAGATTCGATATTCTAGGACTGATGGAATTGACGAAATTCAATTCTGACATTTGAAACTCAAAATGACCACAAAACTTGAAATTTTCAACTTCAAGCTTTTTTTTTAAAACTCTTTCATTTGCAAAACTCCAACTTTTGGACTCACCCATAAATGACCCAAGGCAACTTTTGGGAAGGGAGAAATGGTGATTTATTAAAAAATACTAGAAACGACCTTTGAGGTCTTTACATAATCCACTACTAAAATAAATGTTCATCCTCGCATACGATATAAGGGACATACCTGAAGGTTCCAACAACTAAGGGTATCGGGCACGCTTATCTGACTCATCTCCCAAGTAGCCTCACTTTCGGGCCTATGGCTCCACTGGACCTTTACTTAAGCGATCTCCTTAGTCTTCAACTTCCTCACATGTCTATAAAAAATGGCTACCGGCTGCTCCTCATAAGTCAAATCAGGGCCTAACTCTGCTGAATCCATAGAAATCACATGAGACTCGTCTAGAGTATAATGCCGCAACATCAAAACATGGAATACCAGATGGACTACAAACAGGTTGGGATGCAAGGAAAGTCTGTAAGCCACCTCTCCCATTCTATCAAGGATCTCAAAAGGAACAATGAACCTCGCACTGAGCTTGCCTCTCTTCCCGAAACTCATAACACCCTTCAAATGTGAGACTTTCAATCAAACCATATCACCAACCATGAAATTCAAAGGTCAAACCCACCTATCAACATAGTTTTTTTGGTGACTCTGGGCTGTCACCAATCTACTCTGAATCAATCGTACCGCTCAAGATCATCTCTTAACATATCAACACCCATACTCACCACCGCTACTATGTCAAACCTATATATGGTTGATCTGCACCATTGGCCATACAAAGCCTCAAAAGGAGTCATCTGAATGTTGGAATGGTAACTATTATTGTACGCAAACTCTGCTAAGGCCAAATGTTGGTCCCATCTAACCCCAAAATCAATAACACAAGCTTAGAGTTTGTCCTCTAAAACCTGAATAGTCCTCTCGGACTGGCCATCAATCTGGGGGTGAAAAGTTGTACTCAAACCCAAATGAGTACCAAAACCATGATGTAAAGCCCTCCAAAAGTGTGAAGTAAATAATGATCCTCGATCTGATAAAATGGATATCGGGACCCCATGAAGTCTCACAATATGGCTGATATAATGCTGGGCCAATCTCTCAGTTGTATACTTTACTTTGACCAAAATGAAGTGGGTGGACTTGATTAAATGGTCCACCACTACCTAAATAGAGTCAAACCCCCAGTCCATGGCAATACGCTCCCGCTTCCACTCAAGAATGGGCATTTGCTGAATCTCCCTAACTGGTCTCAAGTGCTCACACTTGACTTGTTGATATGTCAAGCACCTGGATACGAACTCTAAAACATGTCTCTTCATACCAGGCCACAAATAATCCTGACTCAGTTATGGTACATCTTCGTTGTCCTTGGGTGAATGGAATACCTAGAACAATGGGCCTCCTCAAATATCAAACTGATCAAATCACCCACCTTAGGCACACAGATATGACTCCTAATCCTCAAAACACCATCAGAATAATGCACTGCCTCTCTAGCTTCACCTCTAGTCACCTTATCTCGGATAAAACACAACTTCTACTGCCTCTCACGAATCTTATCCAATAAAGATAAGTTAGCCTCAATAATTGCAAGCACTTCACCCTGCTCTGAAATCTGTAATCTTACTAGCCTATTAGACAACCTCTGAACATCTCTAGCCAACGATCGCTCCTTAACCCGGATAGCTGCTAAACTCCCCATGCTGGATGCCTTCCTACTCAATGCATTGGCCACCACTTTGGCCTTCCTTGGGTGATAGAGAATAATCAAGTCATAATCTTTCAGAAGCTCAATTCACCTTTTTTGTCTCAAATATAGATCCCGCTGACTGAAGATATACTGTAGGCTGCTATGGTCAGTAAAGATCTCACAATAGGCTCTATTATAGTGATGCCATAACTTTAACACAAATACAACCGCAGTCAACTCCAAATCATGAGTTGGGTAGTTCTTCTCATGGGCCTTCAACTGTTTAGAGACATAAGTAATTACCTTCCCTTTTTGCATCAACACATCACCTAACCCTACTCCTGATGCATCACAATAAATAGTGAAATCAACACCGCTTTCGGCAATGTCAGAATAGGAACTGTAGTTGACAATAATTTGAGCTTTTGGAAGCTCTCTTCACACTTATCAGACCAATGAAATATCACATTATTTTGATTAAGCCTAGTTAGTAGAGCAGCAATGGTGGAGAAACCCTAAACAAAACAACGATAATAACTAGATAAGCCCATAAAACTACGAATCTCTATAGCTGAGGTATGCCTATTGAATGCCACCAAACTCAACCAAAACTCGCACTTGGAGAAATTTGCATACAACTTCTCCTCCTAGAGCCTCTGGAGTACAATCCTCAAATGCCTCATATGGTCCTTCTCAATCATGGAATAGACCAAGATATCATTGATGAACAAAATCACAAATGAGTTCAAATATGGCTGGAAAACTCCATTCATTAGCTTTATAAATGGCGTAGGGGCGTTAGTCAAACCAAAGGACATAACAAGGTACTCGTAGAGTACCTTGTCCGAAAAGTTGTCTTGGGTATGTCTGATGGCCGAATTCGAAGTTGATGATACCCAGACCTCAAGTCAATCTTAGAAAAGAGGACTGCTCCCTGAAGCTGATCAAATAAATCATCTATGCGGGGAAGCGGGTACTTGTTCTTTACAGTCACTTTGTTCAACTGTCTATAATCAATACACTTCCTCATGGAACCATCCTTCTTCTTTACATTTTAAATAGGACCGGGCACCCCATGGTGAAACACAAGGGCAAATAGATCCCTTGCTCAATAGATCCTGGAGCTGCTCCTTTAACTCCTTCAATTCAGTTGGAGCCATCCCATAAGGAGTGACAGAGATAGGCTTAGCACCCGGCTCAAGGTCAATAGCAAAATCAATGTCCCGATCAGGAGGGAATCCAGGTACATCAATAGGAAACTCATCCGGAAACTCACAAACCACCAGAATAAACTCCATAGAAGGTGACTCAACCGCAGTATCATGAATAATAGCCAACAAGACAAACACCCTCGATCAATCAACTTTTGAGCCCGAATATAAGATATCACTTTGCTATGATAGGAGCCTTTCGAACTAGTTCACTCAATCCTCGGTCTACCTAGCTTGGCTAAGGTAATGGTCTTGGCATAACAATAAAAAATAACACGATTCAGAGATAGCCAACACATACCCAGAATAATATGACAATCTACTATATCTAATATAATCAGATCTGCCCAAGTCTCATGGCCCGACAAAGTAACAAGACAGGATCGGTACACCTAATACACTATTAAGGGCTCTCCTATTGGGGGCAAAACAAGAATAGGTACAGACATGGAATCACAAGGGAACTTAAACCCCACAGAGAAATAAGTAGACACATATGAATTAGTAGAGCAAGGATCAAATAACACAGATGCAGGGCGATGAAAAACCAGAACAACACATGTGATCATAAGGTCGGAGGCCTCTGCCTCAGGTCTACCTGGAAAAGCATAGAAATTGGCACCTCGGCCTCCACTCCTAGAAGTGGATCCTCTACCATCTAAAGGAGTGGAAATATCATATGCTCCCTTACCAATGGTACGTCCACCTCTAACATTCTGATCTCTACCCAGCCCCTAGTCTGTGGGGCTGAACCTTTGATTGATGGTGCCAAATCTCAGACGGGTGTTATAGAGTATGAACGGTGGGGCCCGAAATGAGTCTTTCTAGGGTACTGGTAAATCATGTGATCCATACCCAAAGCAGAATCTAGGGCCATACCACTCCTATGAAAGAGCAAGAGGGATATTGTAACCTTCTCGACCTATGGGCCCTCATGAGAACTAGATGAACTCTGTCCTAATGTGTAGGAATCACGAGGGCCTTGTCCTCCCTCTAAAGCTAGAAAGGCTGCATGAACCCTGCGATGCTGAAAAGAACCTGCTCCTCTGACCATACCTCTTCCCTATGATGAGGTACCTAAATATTGTCCTAAAGTATAGACCCTTTTGGGGTCCCCAAACTCCTCCCTCAACATTAACTCTGCCTCTTTGGCAGCGCTAACAGTTGATAGAAATGAGGTGTCATCTCTAGCTACCCAGAATATCGACTGCTTGATAGGATAAATCAACCCTCTCACAAACTAACGAACCTTCTCTTCCTCAGTCGAAAGTATAATTGTGGCATGATGGACCAACTAGCAAAACCTGATCTCATACTCCAAGACAATCATAGTGCCCTGCCATAAACTCTCAAACCTCAATCAGCTCTCCTCGCGGATGCTTCAAGGAACAAATCGATCATAGAATGCATCAGAAAAAGTCTCCCAATTCATCTGAGGAGATCCAGTTGGAAAGGATCTTGCATAACTTCTCCACTACTCCCTCGCTAGCCCACAGAGCAGATGGTGACATATCTCGCACCATGTGTCTCTGCTAGTCCCATGGTACCTAACGACTCTACAAGTGGTCAAGAACTCATGAGCATCCTCAGTCTTCCCACCCTGAAATTGAGGTGGGTCCATCTTTTGGAATCTTTCATATCTCCGCTGCTCTTCATCAGTAAAGGCAGTAACTGGTGGAATCTCATCAATCACACCTACTAGTGGCTGCTCATCCTAAACTTGGGCCTCTGGGGCTGCTGCTGATCCTGAGGATTTACCCTTACCCGAGTTTGTGAAGTACGAAGAGTGTCACCTGGGCTACCTGCCTGCCCCAGAGTCTCCAACACACCCAAGACACTCAAAAGTGTATCTTGGAGTAGGTTGCGATGGTCAGTAAAGATCTCACGATAGACTCCATATAAATAGTAATGCCATAGCTTTAGCACAAATACAACCGCAATCAACTCCAAATCATGAGTGGGGTAGTTCTTCTCATGAGCTTTTAACTGCCTAGAAGCATAAGTAATTACCTTCCCTCTTTGCATCAACACACCACCTAACCCCACTCCTGAGGCATAACAATAAATAGTAAAATCAATACCTCCTCCAGCAATGTCAGAATAGGAGGTGTAGTCGACAATAACTTGAGCTTTTGGAAGCTCTCTTCACACTCATCAGACCAATGAATACCACATTCTTTTGAATAAGCCTAGTTAGTAGAGTTGCAATGGTGGGTAACCCTAAATGAAACGGTGATAATAACCAGCCAAGCCCATAAAACTACGAATCTCTATGGCTGAGGTAGGCCTAGTCCAACCACGAATGACCTCAATCTTCGGCGGATCAACTCAAATACCCTCCTTGGACACCACGTGCCCCAAGAATGCCACTGACTCAACCAAAACTCACACTTAGAGAACTTTGCATACAACGTCTCCTCCTAGAGCCTCTGGGGTACAATCCTCAAATGTCTCATATGGTCCTCCTCAATCTTGGAATAGACCAAGATATCATCAACAAAATTACGAACGAGTCCAGATATGGTCGGAAAACTACATTCATCAGCTCCATAAATGCTGCAGGGGCGTTAGTCAAACCAAAGGACATAACAAGGAACTCGTAGTGGCCATACCTGGTCCGAAAATATGTCTTGGTTTTGTCTGATGTCCGAATTTGAAGCTAATGATACCCGGACCACAAGTCAATCTTAGAAAATAGGATTGCTTCCTGAAGCTGATCATATATATAATCTATGTGGGGAAGCGGGTACTTGTTCTTGACAGTCACTTTGTTCAACTATCTATAATCAATACACTTCCTCATGGAGCCATCCTTCTTCTTTACAAATAGTGCGGGCACCCCACGGTGAAACAATAGGGAAAATAAAGCCCTTGCTCAACAGATCCTAGAGTTGTTCCTTTAACTCCTTCAGTTCAGCTGGAGCTATTCGATAAGGAGTGATAGAGATGGGCTTACTGCCCGGCCTAAGGTTAATAGCAAAATCAATGTCCCGGTCAGGAGGGACTTTGAGTAGACCAATAGGAAACACATCTGGAAACTCACAAACCAGCAGAATAGACTCTATAGAAGGTGACTCAGCAGCAGTATCACGAATAATAGCCAAATTAGCCAAACACCCTTGATCAATCAACTTTTGAGCGTGAATATAAGATATCACTTTGCAAGGATAGGAACCCTTCGAACCAATCCGCTCAATCCTCGGTCTACCTGGCATGGCTAAGGTAATGAACTTTGCATAACAATCAAGAATAGCATGATTCAGAGATAGCAAATCAATACTCAGAATAACATCAAAATCTACTACAGATCTGCCCAAGTCTCATGGCCTGACAAAGTAACAAGACAGGATCGGTACACCCAATACACTACTAAGGGCTCTCCTACTCGGGTCGAAACATGGAATCACAAGGGAACTCAAACCCCACAGAGAAATAAGCAGACACATATGAATTAGTAGAGCCAAGATCAAATAACACAGATGCATGGCGATGGCAAATCAGAACAATACCTATGATCACAACATCGGAGGCCTCTGTCTCAGGTCTACCTGGAAAAGTATAGCAATGGGCACCTCAACTTTCACTCGTAGAGGCTAATCCTCTACCACCTGAAGGAGTGGAAATATCACCTGCTCGCCTACCACTGGTACGTCCACCTCTATCATTTTGATCTCTACCCCAGTCCCTAGTCTGTAGGGTTGAACCTCTGGCTGGTGGTGCCGGATCTCGTACATGTGCTATGAAGTATGAAGGTGAGGCCCAAAATGAGTTTATCTATGGCACTAATGAATCATGTCATCCACACCCAAAGCAAGATCTAGGGCGGACCATTACTATGAAAGAGCAAGAGGGATACTATAACCTTCTCGACCCGTGGGCCTCTTATGAGAACCAGATGAACTCTACCCTAAACTGTAGGACTCACGAGGGACTCGTCCTCCCTCTAAAGTTGGCAAGGCTGCATGAACCCTACGATGCTGAAAGGAACCACCTCCTCTGACCATACCTCTTCCCTCTAATGAGACACCTGGGTACTGTTCTGAAGTACAGACCCTTTTCGGGTCCCCAAACTCCTCCCTCAACATCAACTCCGCCTCTTTGGCGGCGCTAACAGTTGAGAGAATTAAGGCGCCATCTCTAGCTACCCAAAATATCGACTGCTTGATAAGATAAATCAACCCTCTCACAAACCAACAAACCTACTCCTCCTCAGTCAGAAGTATAAATGTGGCATGACCAACCAACCAGCAAAACCTAACCTCATACTCCGAAAACAATCATAATGCCCTGCCTCAAACTCTCAAACCTCAATCAGATCTTATCGTGGATGCTCTAAGGAACAAATCAATCATAGAATGCATCAGAAAATGTCTCTCAATTCATCTGAGGAGATCCAACTGGAAGGGATCTTGCATAACTCCTCCACTACTCCCTGGCTGGCCCACGGAGCTAGAGATATATCTCACACCATGTGTAATGACCCGTTAGGTCATTTTAAAAATAAACACTCTCTCTTTTATAAAAGATTTTTTCGTAAATTTAAATTGAAAATTCTGATGATTCCGTTGGATCCGAAATATCGATTTTGGTCTAGAAGGACCCTTCATTCAATTTTCAAAGCTTCCAGGTGTGTTTTGGCCCTTTTGATTATTTTTGATACTGGGAATTGGGACCTACATTGGAATAAAATAACCTCCGATGGGAATTTCGACTACACCGTTGAGTTTGAAACATTGTTTCCGATCAAATTTCATATATGGAATGTATTTTTCCGACTCCGGATGAGGCCGGAGCATTGAATTTAAGTTTGAGAGTTTGCTGAAGATGCTGAAGCGGGGATGACGTGGCCCAATTAGGCGCTGCCACGTGGCAGACACAATATATAAGAAAAAATAAATGCAGATTTCTTCTCAAAATTTTCTGGGTTTTCCCAAACTTTAATCCACGATTTCTCCCTCGATTTTGGTCCGATTTGGGCGATTCAAAAGGCTAAATCGCGTATTTTTCCGAGAGGAACACCATGGGAGTTTCAGAAATTAATTTTGGTGCGCCGTTCGAGGTAAAATTTGCTGTTTTTCGCTGGTTCGGATGTCCTTTTTTTGGAAACTTTAAATATGAGATTTCTACCTCGTTTTAGCTCCGTTTTTGAAACGGTTTTCTCCATTGAATTCCTTATTACTGGGAGAACATTTTTATGTATAAATTTCCAGATTTCTGATGACTTTTTTTTGGTGACAAAATCTTTGGACCATTTTGCCCTTTTCACCGAATTAATTGATTTTAGTGTCCTTAGATTCGTTATGTGATTGTGATGTTATACTTGAATAGATTTTGGTGATTTGGAGTATTGTAGAGAGGAAAAAGCTTCGGAATTGACATGATTGGAGACTTTATATAAGGCAAGTGAATTTCTTAACCTTTGTTAAGCATATAGAATCTTGTGCTTCCTATGTGAGGTGTTGATAGTGATTTTGAAATATGAATTTGGTGTTGATGTTATTTTAAAGCTATGTTGTTGTGAAAGGTGCATTGTATTAAAAATTCGGTCATCTCCTCATCATAGTGTAAACCTGTCTATTACATTGATTTTGTGGCAAATGTTATGTGAACTGAGAAAGAATAAGACCAAAAAAAAGATGTACCATTCGAGGGACGGGTCGCACGCCGCGACAGATATTATAAATCGAGGGACGGGTCGCACGCCGCGACAGATATTATAAATCGAGGGACGGGTCGCACGCCGCGACAGATATATATATG
The DNA here is from genome assembly GCA_029948455.1 of Solanum rostratum. Classification (NCBI taxonomy): domain Eukaryota; kingdom Viridiplantae; phylum Streptophyta; class Magnoliopsida; order Solanales; family Solanaceae; genus Solanum; species Solanum rostratum. Next base: position 49,995,966 of record CM057047.1, on the reverse strand, counting down.
ATTCGAGGGTCGGGTCGCACGCCGCGACGGATGCACGGACTAAGAGTCCCCTATGGGTCCCAGACTGAGGGACAGCGGGTGTGTATCACTAGGTCAGACATGCATCATTCTACTTAACATTGCATTGCATTACACATTCTTATCATTTATGAGCTTGTCGGTGCCTATTTGTGAAACTGGTGAGAGGTGCACCGATTCCTGTGTTGTTGATCTATGAATATTGGTGTGGTTACTGAGTTACATGTTATATACATTATGAACTAATTTGTTGGACCGATGTTATGTGTGTTGCAGTTGTAGAGGTTCTGGCGTGGAGTTAGGAGTACTTGTATTCTGTATTGCTTAATTTTGCGTTTAGTAGTTCACTTGTTGGGTACCGTGTGTTTGGTACTCACCCCTTGCTACCACAATTTTATTTTTGTAGGTTTTGAGCCCGGACTGTGAGTAGTATTTTCCTTGATCATCCGAGGCTTCTCAGGAGATTTAGAGAGGTAGCTGCTGTCATCTAGCTGACTCTCTTATCCTGTTTCCTTTCTGCTTTGTTCTATTTGAGAAGAAAGACAGTTTCAGACTTTGTAATTCTTTGGATTTCTGTATGACTAGTGGCTTGTACACGTGACAACCAATCCTTGGGTGGTATTTAAGTTTTGTGAAGATTTCTCTATTTAAGTTATCTATTTTATTTAGTACTTCCGCACGTTATTTCGATATTCTTGTTGGGTTTAGGCTGACTTGTCTTGATGGGTTAAGACGAGTGCCATCACGCCCATTTTCGGGTCGTGACAGATGGTATCAGAGCCCCAGGTTCATAGGTCTCACGTGTGTACAAGTCGAGTCTAGTAGAGTCTCGAGGATCGGTATGGAGACGTCTATACTTATCTTCGAGAGGCTATGAAGACTGTTAGGAAACATCCTTTTGTTTATTCCTTCTCCATCGTGCGTCCCTGATTCAGTGTGATTCTTGTCATTTTATTCATTCTCTCATCTATAGAGATGATTCGTGCTTGGTTCTTTAAATGAGTAGTTAGTGAGTTATACATGACTTGAATGTTAGATCTAGTATTAATGTCTTAGTGACATACTTGTAAAAATGATGTGTGGTTAGATTTAAAAGATTCAATTATTAGAAGAGGGTGAGTAAGGTGATGACTCAATAATACACTTGAGGATATTTGAGTGATAAGGTCAAACAATGGATTGAGGGATTTTATGAATGTGTTATGATTTTCGGGGTTAGTTATCCAGAAACCCAAACAGTATTAATGTGGTGTATATAATATCAAAAATGGTTCAACAATTTAAGGTGAAGGTTAAAAGGATAGGTGGATCACAAATTTTGTTCAGTAAATTAATATTACAAAAAAAAAATTGTCATAATATATATGGATTGCTTAGATAATGATAAGAATGATCATGTGCCAATTGAGGTCAGAATCTCTATTATGGTTTCATAAATCGAGTGGATATCAAGGAGGGTCATGATACGACTATCACCACGATACCAATGCTTACTTGGTTAGAGTTATGGAGTGTGTTACTTTTTCTAGCGATTGAATTTATGAAAAAAAATGTGCAGTACTTAGGATAGAGTCATGGTGGATTGGATAATATTTTGCAGCTACTTGATGGGTAGAAATATGCAGGCGAGTTTGGTACTACTTTTCTGATAGGTATGATGTGTTCTAGTGGTGGATCTAATGGACTTTCACAATATAGTATTAGTGGTATATGAAAACGGATATGTCAATTGTCAAGCGTGAATACAAACTATTTTAGAAATTATTAGTGTATCATGAACTCATTTAATAAGGTTTAATGTCGTATTCATATTCAAGAAATCAACTAGTTTGCTACTCTGGATGCTTGCGTTAAGTATTAATTATAAAAAAAAATTTTAGTGGTGAATCTTTGGTATAATTAATGTATTTAAGTTGTGAGGAGTATTCGGGGGATTCCAAATGAGGACTATTACTCCATAATAAGATCCAAGGGAGTTAGTTCTTTATATTTGACCGATATAGTTTTGGTGTCATATCAATGATGAGGATAACCTTGAGGAGATGGCAATGGCTATAGAGCATAATGGTAATAAAAGTTTGTGATGGATTATGATCAAGATGCAATCATATGATGAGAATTTTTGATTGAGTGAATTCAGTATGGTACACACAATCTACAGGTATCAAAAGTTACGTTTGCTACTATTTGATGAGTAACGTGATAACGCAATGCGTACTTGTTCACCACAGATTTTCCAGGATATACTCGTGACTTTTATGAAGACTAAGTTTCGAATTCGAGTGACAAATAATGTTGTTTGAAGTATGCTACATTTTTATATTGGTCTAGATTGTCCAACTATGATAAATGACTTATGAGGGCGTTGCGATATAATCCTATAGCTCTACACGCTTATTGAAGATATTGAGGGGGTTGAAATTACGTTATTAATGGGACTACATAGATTATTGTGAGGCGTTACATAGACATTTGATGTTGACTAGAGGTTAGGTACTTATGGTATGCAGAATGATCAAGGTGATTGAATTTCTCTAAGTTTTGGAATGAGGTATATGATGATTTGAATGGTAGTTGAAATTCGGGATGTGAAAAATTGCATGAAATTGACTTTAGAATTAAGTAACCTTACCTCGATGAGAAAAGTACTATCAAATTTAAAATTTACGTTATCAGCTTTGTGTGTGGTTTGTGTAAAAAAAAAATACTTATATAAAAAGAGAGAAAATCATAATATGAAATATTTGAAGGCGATAATGTGTAGCTAAGAAGACTTTAATACTAGTAACAATTTGAGAGAATGGTAAATGACAATGATGGCTATGATATTATGTTAGTATTGAGAGCATTGCTTTTGATGCAGTGTTGTGAGGAATATGTAGAGTCTGATAATTAAGTATGTGTACGATTGTATGGGACCAGACAAGTTGATTATGTGCAGCTAAAGATGGAATTAAAAAAAAAAGATAGGGTCAGATGAATGAAAAAGTTTGATAAGGGCACTATGAAAGGAGTATCTTGTGTTATTCGACCTTCATTCCGTGCATTTTGGTGTGGCTACCTACTTTATCATGGGAATACCTACCTATTTCCACCGTGTCTTCACTTTGGTAGATGGATCCTTAGTGGTGGATCGGGTGAACCGATCCTGCAATTTTCTCTTAGTAAGATAGGATACTTGTGCGGACTCGATTATTTCAATTTCGACATATTTAGTATTATTTGGGACAGTTGAAGTATACAAGTGATTCTACACACAAAACTTTGGTTAGGTGAATTATAAAAAAGCTACCATAAATATTTATAGTTGTCCAGTAGTTTTAAGGCTCATCTTATTGTTGAGGTTATGTTCTGGCTATGCATGATTGGATATGAGGCCTGTTGGGTCTAGCTCTATCACTCTTAAGGGTTATTTATAGTCACGACTATTGATCTAGTATTTTCGATAGTGTTGTTAGAGAATCTGTTTATTTTGGTGTATTGTTCGCTAAGTGGTTACTTAAACCATTTTCTCCATTGAGTCAGAAAAATCCGATTCTCTATGGTGAGTGTTCAATGTCTAAAGGTCGAATTTTATAACTTAAGATCGTGGAAAGATTTAACTGTGGGAATGAAATCTTAACAAATCTTTGAGGGTGGTGCATTAAAAGTGTGAGATGGTTGATTTTGATTTGCTTTTGATTATGGCTGGTATTTATTTAGAATTTTATCATGATTATGTGAGAAAAGATTTATTGAGTTATGGACTAGTGGGTGGTTATTCATATCGAATTCATGAGTTAGCCTATGGCTTGAAAATCACCACCGAATTGTAAATCTATCAAGGTTAGATTCAAAAAAAAAAAAACCAGTTCTTAATAGTGAATTTTGGTGGCATGGTCTTAAGGAGGAGCTTACTTGGAGAGATAAATACTGACTTTGGAAGATCATAACTTAGAATTTTAGTAATATCAATTATTCTTCCTTCTCCTTCTTATGTTCGAGGACGAACATGATTTTTAGTGGTGGATAATGTAATGACCCGTTAGGTCATTTTAAAAATAAACACTCTCTCTTTTATAAAAGATTTTTTCGTAAATTTAAATTGAAAATTCTGATGATTCCGTTGGATCCGAAATATCGATTTTGGTCTAGAAGGACCCTTCATTCAATTTTCAAAGCTTCCAGGTGTGTTTTGGCCCTTTTGATTATTTTTGATACTGGGAATTGGGACCTACATTGGAATAAAATAACCTCCGATGGGAATTTCGACTACACCGTTGAGTTTGAAACATTGTTTCCGATCAAATTTCATATATGGAATGTATTTTTCCGACTCCGGATGAGGCCGGAGCATTGAATTTAAGTTTGAGAGTTTGCTGAAGATGCTGAAGCGGGGATGACGTGGCCCAATTAGGCGCTGCCACGTGGCAGACACAATATATAAGAAAAAATAAATGCAGATTTCTTCTCAAAATTTTCTGGGTTTTCCCAAACTTTAATCCACGATTTCTCCCTCGATTTTGGTCCGATTTGGGCGATTCAAAAGGCTAAATCGCGTATTTTTCCGAGAGGAACACCATGGGAGTTTCAGAAATTAATTTTGGTGCGCCGTTCGAGGTAAAATTTGCTGTTTTTCGCTGGTTCGGATGTCCTTTTTTTGGAAACTTTAAATATGAGATTTCTACCTCGTTTTAGCTCCGTTTTTTAAACGGTTTTCTCCATTGAATTCCTTATTACTGGGAGAACATTTTTATGTATAAATTTCCAGATTTCTGATGACTTTTTTTTGGTGACAAAATCTTTGGACCATTTTGCCCTTTTCACCGAATTAATTGATTTTAGTGTCCTTAGATTCGTTATGTGATTGTGATGTTATACTTGAATAGATTTTGGTGATTTGGAGTATTGTAGAGAGGAAAAAGCTTCGGAATTGACATGATTGGAGACTTTATATAAGGCAAGTGAATTTCTTAACCTTTGTTAAGCATATAGAATCTTGTGCTTCCTATGTGAGGTGTTGATAGTGATTTTGAAATATGAATTTGGTGTTGATGTTATTTTAAAGCTATGTTGTTGTGAAAGGTGCATTGTATTAAAAATTCGGTCATCTCCTCATCATAGTGTAAACCTGTCTATTACATTGATTTTGTGGCAAATGTTATGTGAACTGAGAAAGAATAAGACCAAAAAAAAGATGTACCATTCGAGGGACGGGTCGCACGCCGCGACAGATATTATAAATCGAGGGACGGGTCGCACGCCGCGACAGATATTATAAATCGAGGGACGGGTCGCACGCCGCGACAGATATATATATGATTCGAGGGTCGGGTCGCACGCCGCGACGGATGCACGGACTAAGAGTCCCCCATGGATCCCAGACTGAGGGACAGCGGGTGTGTATCACTAGGTCAGACATGCATCATTCTACTTAACATTGCATTGCATTACACATTCTTATCATTTATGAGCTTGTCGGTGCCTATTTGTGAAACTGGTGAGAGGTGCACCGATTCCTGTGTTGTTGATCTATGAATATTGGTGTGGTTACTGAGTTACATGTTATATACATTATGAACTAATTTGTTGGACCGATGTTATGTGTGTTGCAGTTGTAGAGGTTCTGGCGTGGAGTTAGGAGTACTTGTATTCTGTATTGCTTAATTTTGCGTTTAGTAGTTCACTTGTTGGGTACCGTGTGTTTGGTACTCACCCCTTGCTACCACAATTTTATTTTTGTAGGTTTTGAGCCCGGACTGTGAGTAGTATTTTCCTTGATCATCCGAGGCTTCTCAGGAGATTTAGAGAGGTAGCTGCTGTCATCTAGCTGACTCTCTTATCCTGTTTCCTTTCTGCTTTGTTCTATTTGAGAAGAAAGACAGTTTCAGACTTTGTAATTCTTTGGATTTCTGTATGACTAGTGGCTTGTACACGTGACAACCAATCCTTGGGTGGTATTTAAGTTTTGTGAAGATTTCTCTATTTAAGTTATCTATTTTATTTAGTACTTCCGCACGTTATTTCGATATTCTTGTTGGGTTTAGGCTGACTTGTCTTGATGGGTTAAGACGAGTGCCATCACGCCCATTTTCGGGTCGTGACACCATGTGTCTCTGCTAGTCCCACTTTATCTAATGACTCTTTACAAATGATCAAGAACATATGAACATCTTCGGTCTTCCCACCCTAAACTGAGGTGGGTCCATCTTCCGGAATCTTTCATATCTCCGATGCTCATCATCAGTAAAGGCAGCAATTGGTGGAATCTCATCAATCAGAGCTGCTAGTAGCTGCTCATCCTGAACCTGGGCCTCGGGGGCCTGCTGCTGATCCTGAGGATGCACGCTTACCCAAGTTTGTGAAGTACCAGGAGCGTCAGCTGGGCTGCCTTCCTGCCTCAAAGTCTCCAACACACCCAAGACTCTCAAACGTGTATCTTGGAGTAGAGGTGTTGTAGCAAACTCATGTGGAACCTGCTCCTATCTAGGACCCATAGCTGGCTTGGGGGAGATACCCTGCTCATAATCCCTCACCAGAGCGGGGCCCAACCTCCAGCTCGTCCTTGGGCACGACCCCTACCCCTAGTTGGGGTCTCAATAGCAACATTAGAGGCTGCCTCTCCTCGACCTGTAGCAGCAGTAGCTCTGGTCCTCACCATCTGTCAAAAGGACATACGAACACTCAACACTTATATAATAGTCACACACAAATTAATTAGAATGAAGTGAAAGAGAGTTTCCTAAAGTTTTCACAGCCTCTCAAAGATAAGTAACGCAAGTCTCCATACAAATCCTCAAGATTCTACAAGATTGGGCTTGTACAAATATGAGACCTATGAACCTAGGGCGCTGATTCCAAATTATTATAATCCAAAAATCGAGTTTGATGACACTCACCTAACCCACCAAAACGGGTCAACCCAAAACTCGAGAAACTTAACAAATAAAGCTAAAGCAGGAGATGACAGTCTAAACATACAAATAACCTGAAGAAAATAAGCTACAAGTATCTCAAGGACTGGTGTCACATGTACAAGCCTCTATAAATAGAATACTCAAATAAAATATAAGGTATAATGTCTAGTCCTCAAATAGAACCAAAATATAAAACTGGAATCCTCAAGGCCTGCTGAAGACATAGGCAACTACTTTACAATAAATCCGGAAGCTCGATCCAGCACACAAAGAAGTCTAGCAAGATGGACCGGGCTAACAACCTACAAAAATGTAGCAAGGTGAGTACCAAACAATGGGGTACTCAACAAATGGAACCAACCTAAAGTAAAGCAATGAAGAACATAAGTAACTCCTTAAATCCCAACCACAATCTGCTGCACTAAAACCCTTCACTCAGAAAAGTCCCAGCACAATATAATATACAAATCACATTAGTAAAGATATACTCATCTTCTAGCATAATATCTCAACACACTAGTATATAGATAGATCCACCACTTACATCAAGATCAAGGATACAATACATATGCAATCTAATAAAACATATACAAACGTATCAATCAAATATTATATGAGATGGAGTGGATGTCATGAGATGTATACAATACAATATAATGTAATATCAAATAATCGTGATGCATGTCTGTCCAATGATACACATCCACTGATCATATAAATGCCTCAGATCATAACCCATGGGGGTCTCACATAGACCATGTATTTGTGAACACCGCCGGCAAAGACCTCGGCTAATACTCACTCATTCGAAAAAGACCTCGGACCCGTCCAAAAATGAGCTCAGACTACTAACATATTATCTCGGCTCAACCGGTACAGGCCTTGGCCACCAATCCACATGTTTCTTTACTCACATCTCGATCATAGCCATCACAAGTATCAATATACAAATAATTATAAATGCAATGTGCATGATCACAATAATAACATAATATCATCAATCAAAGTGATCTCATTATCTCAATGCCATTAATATCTCAATATCATCAGTGTCTCAATATGAACAGTATCTCATTATCAACAGTATCTCAATATTACCATATTGCCATCTCACTATCAAAATCAAATGAATCAGAAGATCACATAGATTACAAATTTACAATTAAATTATAACTCAATACATAGCCATGTGAACAAGTATTCAATATGAAAAGTCTTGATCAAGTCTAGAATGATACAATTCTACCCCAAACACTCAATTTCATACATATAGGAGCATACAAAGTTCATTCATGCTTAACAAAAGGTTAGAAGTCCACTTGCCTCAAATAAAGTCTCGAAATCAAGAAGGAATCGCCACTTTCCCTCTCATACGATACTCCAAATCACCACAACCTATACAGTATAGCACTGCAATCATATAACGAATCTAATGACACATCAATGAATTCGAGGAAAAAGGGTAAAATGGTCAAAAATCCCATGCCGAAAAATATAGTCGGAAATTAAAAATTTATGAATGAAAATGTTTTACTCAAAACAAGAAATCCAACGGTGAAATCGGTTTAAAAAATGACGCTAAGATTAGGGAGAAATCATTAATTTAAGTTTAGGAAATTCTATTTCAAAAATCCCCAATTTTCACCATTAAATCTCCAAATTAGAAGTTAAAAACACAAATTAATCAAAGAAAATAATTGAAATACGTTAGAAAATAGTTACCCAATCACTTTGCCTTGAAAACCCATGAAACTTCTCTTGAAAACGAAGCTTGAAATGTCTAAAATGGTGAAAATGGTTTAAATCACGTCTTTAAAGAAGGTCACTGTTCAGGCTTCAAAAGTGCTCAGCGAATGCAGAGCCTTATCCACGAACACGGAGACCAAAGAGGGTAAACCCTTCGTGAATGCGGCAATCACCCTGCGAACGCAGAGGTCTAACTGTTAGATCTTCGCGAACGCGGCTGAAGAGGCACGAACGCGGAGTACTGGTGCCAGATGCACTAGAAACAACATTGCACCAGCAATTCAGCCCAAACCAAAAACAAAAACTAGACCCTCGGAAATTCGTTCGAAACCCCATAGATACAAACAAAATATAGAACCTTACCAAAAATGACGATCCGGACTCAATGAAACTGTTAGAATTCAAATCTGGTACCTCCGTGGTCCCGAACCCGAGAAGGATCATTTAAACTAGTTTCAGACCTAAAAACTCAAAATATTCACAAAACCTCTAAAAATCACAACGAGGGCATTTCTAGCGTTAGTTTCACTACCCGGAACTATTGACACTGACGGAATTTCGATGCAAGCTCCCAAATCCCAAATGTTGACCAAAGTCATACCTATGATCCAAAACGAACTGAAAATGTAACTTTGACCGTAAAATCTCCGTTTTGACTCCAAATTCAATTCCGTAAGTTCTCCTAGACCAGATTCAATATTTTGGGACTGATGAAATCGAATTTCGACACTCGAAACTTAGAATGACCAAAAAACTTGAAATTTCCAACTTCACGCCTTTTTAAAAACTCTTTCTTTTGCAAAACTCCAACGTTTTATGATATTTTCAAAATCTGACTTTCGGACTCACCCATAAATGACCGAAGTCAATTGAGAAGGACAAAATGGTAATTTGATTAAAAGATCAGAATTAATCTTCGAGGCCATTACACTTATTACTTTATTTACATACGAAATTAAGATGTAAAAATAGAAAAGTAAATAAATAAATGAGATAATAGATGGGATATATATATATATATTTGTAACCTTTCATGTAAAATAATTATGTTGTTCAAAATGCACAAGGGCTCATTATTTCATGTAGTGATAAAGTGACAATAGCTATACATTGTAGTAAAAATATGATAGGGTGTAAAATTTTACATTTATCTATAAACAAATAAATAACATTTATAAAGGACGGTGGATACCTAAAAATAATAATAACAACAATATGACATTTGTGAAATAATATATCAGGTATAGAGAAAACCAAGATAAAATAAATATCTTATGTATGATGTGTATATATATACATACCTTATATTATTATTGAACCTGTCAAGAAAAATTTAAATCTTGAAATATCATATTATAAAAACTAGCAAAATACTTGGATTATTTGTTTAAAATGATGTAATAATGTCTTGTGAAGAGGTTGATCAAACGAAACAAATATAGATCTAATACCTTTTATTTTTCAGAAAATCCACTAATGGAGTTTAAAATGATCCAAATGACAACAAAATATTGTACTTTAAAAAAATCAATTAGAGCCGTAGAGAGCCTAACTATTGGGATTTATTTTATAAAATATAAACCAACATTCATGGTAAATAATTTATTTCTAAAGGCGATTATTTAGACCTTTGATTATTTTGGAATACTTAAAAATTTAAGATAAATTTTATAAGAACTTTGACCTATTTCAGAAACTTTTAAACAACGATTATACAAAAAAAAACTGTTCTCAAGATTATACAACATCAACACTATACTCGTTAGTAAGTATACTAATCCACAAAATAATCTTCAAATAACAAGAGAAAGTTAGCTAATGTATCAACATTCATATAATAAATTAATCGATTAATATGAGAAGAAAAGTAATGAAAAGGCGATGGGGAAGGCCAAGAAACATTGACTCCTAATTTACGAGACTCCGAGCATAGTGACGATCCTAATAGCTGTTGGCCCAATATTTTGGACCAAAACAAGTCCCAAAGTAGAACTCCAACTCCCGAGGGTGTACATGAAACATAAGAAATAAGGAGAATTAGTAAAAATGCACTTCAAGTCTAACAAAAGCATTACTAAAATAAACTCACGTAGTCGCTAGGTACAAGTCAGCTCACATCAGCAATCATGTCCCCAGGGACATGATTTTCACATATCAATATCCTTCTAAATTTATAGAGATTGAATTTGGTGCTTAAGACTCCTGAGTACGTTTTCTACACTATGAAGAGAGCTTAAGCATGTCTACAATCATTTACTAAATGAGGAAGTATAGACTTTCCCCTTTTGAGTCTAACAAGAAAGGCAGATAATTAATACCTATTCTAAGGAAATAAAAGGGGATACTAAAGTTTCTGACATGTAGTAACTATATTATTTGCATAATGGATCCAAAGTATAGATCAATTTATTTTTAAGTAAAAGAGTCCACACATCACTCTTATAAGGAAGTGACACTTGTATTGTTCATTTCTATGAAAAGGGGATAGTTGAAAGTAAATCAAACAACAACAGAATTGGGGTGGAAATAAGTACGAACTGAAGGTGTATCGGGCATACTTTCAAGTTGCATCGAACTCATGGGTCAACAAATACTCATTCCTTGAAAGTTCGATCAAAAAATAACAAACATAGCATTCTTAGAACTCTTGGCAGTAAGTCATCGAAATATACAAAGAAGGTTAAGTCAATAATCAGTTCATCAACTATACTACTCAATCGAGTTTTATGAGTTAAACTCCAAAGCTAATATACTAATGGCGGACTGCATTATTTTAAGTGAACTCACTTAATTCGTGTTCTGTAAGTAAATATTTATCCAACATTCTTGGCTTTAGATGAAGAGGGACAACTCCAAATCTTAAACAAACCAGTCCATGGACTCATTTTAATCCGAACTTATTCGAAAACTTCAGCATGGGCGACCAACGGATGGATTTACAACCATTCAATCCAAGTAATAATGACTAAACAACAATGAGAAACTAGAAGGAAATATGGGTTGAACCAAGCATGTCATATCAATACTTACACATTGAGAATTAAGTAACCTGTAAATTGATTCAAACAACATAAATACAACATTTAACACCTAAATAGGTAGAATATACAACCATCAGTTCACGATAAAAGGGAATTAAACAAATGCAAGTCAAATAGGTAAAGGATCAATTCTCTAAATGACATTAGTTTAGATAAACAATTTAATGCAGAAAACTTTCAGTGAAATATAGTAGCCGAATGTACTCAAGTTGGCAGAATCAAGACAAACAATACTAAAGTGATATTTTTACTCCCAAAAACAGAGAACAAAATGTAAAATAAGGGGCGATCACTGACCTTGTGTGGAGCAGCAAACTAGAGCCGTTGTCATCGGAGATTTTGGCTTTCCTCTCACCCAAGTCAGATGGAAACAACTGAGACGGCTACAAGAAAGTTTTCAAGTTTTTATCAACTTGTCTCTCCTTTTTTTTCGATTGCCTTCATTTATGTGAGAAATCCAGACTTGCAAAATCCAGATTTGAAACCCAAAAATTCGTGAGAACCTTTGTGGAAAGCAATGGTTGAAAAATCTTTAGAAGAAATCTCCTTTTCATGCTGAAGTTTTAGAGATTGCTTCGTTCTTGTGTTTGTCCGACGGTCATCTTGATGAGTGTCTGGTTAAAAGAAACAAAGTTTGAGAATCTGGCTAGTTGTGGCAGAGAAAAGGCAAAGGGCGGCATCGGGTAGCACGGCCACTGCCATTGTGGTGGTGGGAAGAGAAGATGAAGGAGATTGAAGGAGGGTACTTTTTGAGTTTTTTGGGAAATTAGAGAAGATGGGTTGGTTTGGGAAGATGAAAAGCAGCGCTCAAAGTTACTTTCTTCTGGCAAGGAGTTGGTGTCGTGGGGAAAGGAAAAGGAGACTTGAGGGGAACAATGAAGTGCTTTGGGTATTGGGAAAAAGCTAATCTCGTTTGAGCCGTCCTATCGTTTGATCGGACGGTTTAAAATAAATCAAGAATATGTGTGTGTATTGGATTATATTGGAGGGTCAAGATTTGAGCTGAAGAAGCACAATCCATGTGCACTACGTAGGAGCACATTTATTGGATTATATTGGGGATTGGATTGCTAAGTTTTGCCTAATTAGCCTATTCAAATCATGATCAAATTATTTATTAAATAGTCACATTTCGATAAATTAAAATAATTATTTTGCAAGATTAATTATGTTGACAAAATTTGGTCATTCTTAAAATAAAATTGGTATGTTTTAGCAACGAAATTGATTAATTAAGCTCCCTACTTTGAATAATGTATGAAAATGCTTATTTTCAATGACAAAATTATTATTTAATCAAAAATTGATTTAACACCTTAAAACGATATTCATTTGCCATAAGCTTCTCAAAAATGATAAAAACAAATAGTAAACATTCATATGTATTTTATTTTTTTTATATGAAATAATATCCGTAAAATAGTTGGTCAAAGAAAACAATGAGAAATTTATCAATAATAATAAAAATAATAACAACAATAATAATAATGCAATAAATAGTAATAATAGTATTAGTAGTGGTAAAATATTTCATACTTCATAAAATTTTTATCACCCCTTTAAAAAAAACTCATTTTCTTTTCTCTTTTTCTTTTTTCAAGTTTAACTAATTGAACACGAAGAGCCAACACTAAAAATTTCAAATTTCAAATTATTAGAGAGCCAAGACCAATTAAAATAAAAAAATATTTATTTTATAGGATTAAGTTATTTGACAAAAATCAATCATTCTAAAATAAAATTAGTGTTGATAACTAATAAGATTAATTAGTTAAGCTTCTTCATATGAAAATATTTACTTGTAATAACAAGGAATTGTATTTAATCAAAAATTAATTTAGCACTTAAAATATATTTGTTTGCCATAAATTTCACAAAAATGCTAAAGCAAGTATTAAATAATTTATTTTTAAAAAAGTATTTAACTTTTGTAAGAAATTATATCCATAAAATGATTTGTCGAATAAAAATATTTTTTTCATCAAAATCGTGATAATGATGATAATAGTAATAGTAATAATAATAATAATAATAATAATAATAATAATAACAATAACAATAAATATAATAATAATAATAGTAATAATAAAAATATTTCTTAAAAAAAAATTTATTATTTTTTTAAAAAAAGAAACTTAACTAATTAAATACAGAGAGCCAAGATTGGGTATCAACAATTGCCTTTTATTTTTCACAGTCTTTTTCTTTTTACCTCACATTTTAGGCATTTATTCATTTTTCTTGCACCCACTTCAAATTTTTCCACTTTTCCCATGTATCACTAGTTTCCTACCCCGTTTAGTGTGATTTTCCTTACAACTGCCACCTTCAACTTAGGTTTTTGGGCTGAGTTAAGGTGCACAATATCCAACCTATGAACCAAATTCACTTTTGGTAGTCACCCTCAACTTAGGCTTTTTGCTTAAGCCGAGGTACACAATATCCAAGGAAGGACTAGGGTCAAATTTAGGATTTCACATTCAAAAAGGCTTGGTTATTTTGGTGTTTACAAAGAAAGGGTACATGTAAGGCTCAAATATTAGGACCAAGGGATACATCAAGCATTTGATTGGTTATTTTAGGCTAAGTGGACTAATATGAACAACGACCTTAAGATCATTTCCTAACCAACTAACCTACAGTCTTAGTCAGAGTAACAGGGCAAGTTCTGAATTGAAACACAATATAAGAATCATGCAAAGAATCTCACACACACTTGGCACTGATTACACTATCAACACAGACTCTTAGATCATGTTTTCCATCAAAATTAAGCCTCAAATTATAAGAACAAACACTGTCAGTCACTGATTTCACATGGTTGTTATCAAAACTACCTAACACAAAAAATTTGATGGGTATCAATTTTCAACAAAACTCACATATGCCACAAATTTTAGTACAATATGCTACTAATACTACTTACACATCCTAAACATGCTAGTTCAACAGAAAATAAATGTTCTTAGGGAAAGAATACGGGCAAGAAAATCCCTCGGACTCAAAAATTAGGATAGTTATAGGCCATGGTTGCTCAAACTTCGCCGAGGCCTATAACTGCCCACACCCTATTTAAAAGTTTTGCATTGTCCTCAATGCAACAAAATTTAGCTAAAGCAAAGTATAAGGGTCAAAAGGAACTTACTTGGGCGCCTAAGAGCAAGTTTCCCATCTTGGATTGCCTCCCAAGAAGCATCTGACTTATTGTCGCGAGACGACTTAAATATAGTTACTCAGACTTCACCAAGTGTCCATGCTTCCACTGTCTGCACTTCCTCAACATTGCCAAGGTATTGTTTGATCCTTTGACCACTCATTGTGAATCTCGTGCCATTTCTCTTCTCCAGCTCAACAACCCCATGGTTGAAAATATGTGTACCTTTGAACGGCCCCAACCATCTATACTTGAGTTTTCCAGGGAACAACTTCAACCTAGAGCTTTATAATAAGACCAAGTCTCCTAGTATAAACTAGTGATGCTCAATGCGGCGATCATGCTACAGCTTCATCCTTTGCTTGTACAGGGTTGAGCTCTCGTATGCCTTCAAACGTAACTCATCAAGTTCATTGAGTTGGCCCAACCTTGAGTTTACCACATTATTTTAATCTAGATTTAGCTTTTTGAGAGCCCACATAGCCTTATGCTCAAGCTCTACCGGTAAGTGACAAGATTTACCAAAAACAAGTTGGTAAGGAGACATACCTATGGGAATCTTGAATGCAGTCTAGTATGCCCATAATTCATCATCAAGATTTTATGACCAGTCACTCGGGTTTGCATTTAGAGCCTTGGACAGAATCTGTTTAATCTCTCTGTTGGACACCTCCACTTGCCCACTTGTCTGTGGATGATAGGGTGTTGTCACCCTATGCTTCACCCCATATTTTTCAAGAAGAGCTTTGAACAACCTAATGCAGAAATGGAAACTCCATCGCTGAGGATTGCTCGAGGGGTACTAAACCTTGAGAAGATGTTTCTTTTTAGGAATGATGTGAAACTCTTACCTTCATTGTTGAGAAGCGCAACCGCCTCCACCCATTTTGATATGTAGTCCACAACCACTAAAATATACTTATTCCCATGGGAGCTAATAAACGAGCCCATTAACTTTATCCCCCAAACGTCAAACAACTAGATCACCATAATAGGGTTTAGAGGGAGCTCGTGCTTGTGGAAAACACCACCTTCTCTCTGGCATCTATCACAAGCATTAGTGTAGTCATGAGCATCTTGGTGGATGGTTGGCCAGTAGTAGCTACCCCACAAGATTTTGTGTGCTGTCTGAATTTCACTATGATGGCCGCCAACAAAGGATGAGTGACAAGCCTCCAGAATACTCATCATTTCCACCTTAGGAACACATCGTCGAATAATCCTATCTGCATGAACAAGAAACAAGTACGGATCATCCCAGAAAAACTTTCTCATATTAGACATAAACTTACGGCGCTGGTGAGAAGTCAAGTTTGGTGGCATAATATCACTAACTAAATAGTTTCCATAATTTGCAAACCGTGGTAGCAAATCATGAGATGTTGCTAGCACTTTCTCATTAGGGAATGAATCATCAATTTCCACCCTATCATCAAACTTTGTTATGGCCTCGTCCTCAAGTCTGGATAGGTGGTCTGCAACCTGATTTTAAGTCCCTTTCTATTAATCACCTCAAAGTCAAACTCTTGAAGAAGAAATACCCATCGAATCAATTTTGATTTTGCATCCTTCTTCGCCATTAAGTATTGTAATGCTAAGTTGTCAGTATGTACAATGACATTGGTTCTGAAAAGGTAAGATCTGAACTTCTCGAACACAGAGACCACTGCGAGCAACTCATGCTCTGTGACAGTGTAGTTTTCTGTGCTGTATTTTGACTTTGGTGGCATAATAGATGCGATGTAGAATCTTCTCTGTGCTTTCCCAACACCACACCAAGTGCAACCCTACTTTCATCACACATAATTTTGAAGGGCTGCGACCAATCTGGAGCAACTATAATAGGCATCGATATTAACTTTTGCTTCAACACTTCAAAAGCTTTTAGTAATGCATCATCGAATACGAACTTAACATCCTTCTCAAGTAGCTTGCACAATGGGTGTGAAATCTTCGAGAAATCCTTTATGAGGCGCCTGTAAAAACCTGCATGTCCTAGGAAACTTCTCACACCTTTAACAGAGATAGGTGGAGGAAGCTTCTCAATCACCTCCACTTTGGCTCTATCCACCTTGATTCCTTTGATGGAGATTCTATCTCTGAACACAATGCCTTCATTTACCGTGAAGTGACATTTTTTCGAATTCAGAATCAGATGGCATTCTTCACATCTCTGAAGCACAACGTGTAAATGCTTCAAGCAATTGTTGAATGAATCTCCAACCATACTAAAGCTATCCACGAATACCTCAATAGTGTCTTCCACCATGTTTGAGAAGATGGACATCATGCATCTCCAGAATATTACTGGTGCATTACACAATCTGAATGACGTCCGTTTAAATGCAAAGGTGCCATAAGGGCATGTGAAGGTTGTATTCGCTTGGTCTTCTGGAGTATTAGAGATCTGGCTGTAGCCCCAATAACCAACAAAAATTTAATACCATCCTTTTCCTGCTAAGCGATCTAGCATCTGGTCTATGAATAACATAGGGAAGTGGTTTTTTTCAGTTGATACATTGCGCTTACGGTAGTCCATGCAAACCCTCCAACCTGTGACTGACCTCATGGGGATTGATTCATTGCTAGAATTTGGGACCACGATGATACCTCCTTTCTTTATAACGCACTGGATCAGGCTCACCTATTCACTATCGACATTTGGATATACTACACATGCATCCAACCACTTAGTAATCTCTTTGCGCACGACCTCTTGCATCAGTAGGTTGAGGCGTCTTTGGTGTTCAATACTTGGATTGTAGTCTTTAACTAGTTGAATCTTATGAGTGCACACGCCAGGTGGGATGTAAATGATGTCTGCAATTGTTCGTCCAATAGCCTTTTTGAATTGCTTGAGTATCGAGATCAACGCGTCCAACTGTTCATCATTAAGAGTTGCAGCTACAATGACAGGCAAAGTATTGTTAGTACCCAAAAACACATACCTCAGATGGGCTGGAAGAGCCTCCAACTTCAACATTTGTGGCTCCTCGATGGATGGTCTATTACTCTCAGTTCCTTAAGTCCAACTCAAGCTTAGCCTAATGCCTAGTGAAACCAAGATGCTCCCAGAGCCTTTACTGTCTCATCATAGTCTAGGATGTCGTCACTCTCAAAGTTCATTTACACGCTTCGAGAGTCTTGACGCCTAGTGTTTCCTTAGTTGGTGCCTCTTATTGTACCTCATCAATACTTTTAATGACAGAGAGCACTTTTAGATCATCAGTTTTCTTTGTATATAGGATCACATTGAACACAACCTTGCCATTACCCAATCTAAACTTGAGCTGATCCAGCTCCATGTCCACTAGCACTCGTCCAGTGGCTAGGAAAGGCATTCCTAAGATGATCGAGACATCGAAGTTAACCTCACAATCAAGAATCATGAAGTCTGTAGGGAATATGAACTTTTCCACTTTGACGAGAACATCGTACAATATTCCCATAGGCTTCTTCATTGTCCTGTCAGCCATTAACAACCGCATGCTTGTTGGGGTAGGGGCTCCCAAGCCTAACTTCTTGAATATTGAAAGAGGCATTAAATTGATGTTGGTGCCTAAATCAAACAACGCCTTTGCAAATTCCACATCTCTGATGCTACAGGGTATGGTGAATGCTCTGGGATCTTCTTTCTTCTACAATAAGGACCTTGTCGCAATAGCACTGAAATGTCGAAGCTCCTGCAAGAGGTTTTGGCTCACAATCCTCTTTTTCGTCACTAGGTCCTTTATGAATTTTGCATACCCGGGAATTTTCTCCAATGCCTCAATGAGAGGAATGTAAATTGTAAGTTGCTTTAACATGGAGATGAAGTACTGAAACTTACCTTCCTCCTCCTTCTTTTTGAGTCTCTATGGGAAAAGATGTGGAGGTCTAGGTATGGGTTTCAACTTCTTTGGCGTCACTACCTCATCACTCACCCCATCCTTGACATTAGCATCCCCAGTCCTTGCATCTTTGTTGTTTTCTATCTCTTTACACACCTCATCATTATCAACTGGCATCGGTGGGTCAATAGTCTGCTTGACACCCTGTGTCGTCACTACCATGCACTGCCTATCATTCTTTGGATTCTGTATTGTGTTGCTTGGCAATGTACCTTTCTGACGCTGGTTTAACTGAGTAGACATCTGACCATAATGTTGCTCCAGCTGCTTGATAGCTACTGAATGAGACTTGATCTTCTAATTAATGCTTGAGATGTCAGATTTTATCGCCTTCAAGGTCTCATCCTGAGCGTCAGCCTTCTTCTACAATATATCAAACATATCCTTGATCTCGAGCTACTCGCCCTAGAATTATGATTATGTGGTGGCACATACGAACCATTCCTGTACCGATCTCTACATCCCCAATCACCATCTCTGTCCTGTCCCCTGTTCCTATCATAGTAACTGGCTCAGTTGGTATCTCTGAAAGCACCATCTTTGTTAAAGTTTCGAACTTGATTCCCCTGACCTCGTTGCTAATAATCCATATAGGAACCTTGGGCATTGGTCCAAAAATTCCCTATCTAATTAGTGACAAAGCAAGTATCCTCCTCATAGTAGGGCTCCTCGTACATGGGTACTCATGGACGCCGATGGTTGACTGCATTCACACACTTCTAGCTCTAATCCATCAACAACCCCACATTTGTACTAATCTGAGCCAACTCTTGCATCATCTCTTCATTGATCTTTGCCTACTTTGATTTGGTACTAATTGAGAAAGTGCTTTTAATCATCGACTTGTCTGTTGAGCCCCATGCGCGGTTTGTTTTTGCAACCTTTCCAGTCATTCAGCTACAACCAGAAATAGACAATCTAAGAATGAGCCGCCCGTGATTGTGTCAGCCACCGCTTTGCAATTATCATCAAGTTCCCGATAAAAGATCTCCACCAAGGAATCATCAACGATCTTATATCAAAAACACTCCTCAAACACATTGTAAATCTTTCCTACGTACTGTTGATTGAATCACCAGGTAACTGCTCGAAGTTGTTGATCTGATCCTTCAACTTCAGCTTTCTTCGACCTAGGGAAGAACCTCTCCAAAATGTCCTTCAGCATTTTGGCCCAAGTGGTGATTGAACTCTATGGGAGTTTGTATAACCATATTGTCGCTTCGCCTGTTAGAGACATTGGGAAGACACAGAGCCCAATGGCATCCATGGATAAATTTTGGTTTCCTATCATGCTCTTGCAAACGAAGATGACATTGTGTACATGGTATGTGGATGCTATGATGCTAATCCCGCAAACAACCCTCTATTCTGCAGCATTTGTAGCAACCCACTCGAAATGGCGAACTTTGTTTCATCCGGTAAAGAAGGTGACACAATAGCTCCGATGATATCCACCTCCATAAAGTCAACCCTGTATTGATTCCATGTGTTAGCGGCAGCTTGGAGATCCTGTAGTGGTGGATTCACCTCTTCAAGTGGTGGTGGGTTATCATTTTTCAGATTCAATGCTGCATTTACAGTGTCATTTTCAGCGTTGTTCGTGTTATCCTAGGTTCTTAGTGTACTCTGGATCTCTAGGTCAAATGAAGTCAAGATATTGCCTCAACTACGAGTGTTGGGCATATACTACACCTATATGCTGAAGAAAAACAAAAATAACAAGAAATGTAAAATAAAGAAGATAAAGATTAATTTACAAATTACCCAAATTAAACTAGTCTAAAAGTCGTATTCCCCGGCAATAGCGCCAAAATTTTGATGTCGCCAAAACTACACCTTCCTTTGAAGGAATAAGCAGCCGTTGTCAAAATATATAACCTGATCAAGGTTATGGTCAAACCCACAGGGAATATGGTCTAGACCTAGCGTAATTACGAGCAATTCGGATGAATTAACCTTATTTTCTTTTGAAATGGGGGGATTTCTAATTGTAGTAAGTAAACCTAAACTAGAAGCAAGTGATCAAACGTAAGTGTTGTGAAGTCAGTGAGAGAAGTAACTAGGGTATAGTGTTCCACATAAATCCTAACTCAGTATAGCCAAATAAACGTAATCTTTTGTAGTGTGTAGCATGCAGAACTGGTAAGTTATATTTACCGAACCCTTTGATCCAGGCGAGAGGCGAATTTCACTATGTGATTTGATCTGTCCCTGCAGTGTGACAATACTAACCTTTACCTTTTGTTCCAGTACAACCACCCCTTGATTTGGTTAGGTTGATTAGATAAGAGGCATCACATCGAATCCTGTTAGTTATTCACTTTTCCCATTCATTACTCCCTTGATCCAGTAAGTAAGAATTAGGCGAGTTTTAACGTTGACCACCAATAAAAAGAATTCATAGCGAAGGGATTAATTAATACATACATGCACACTTTCCAAGAATTATGAATTATCCGATTTTATTTTGTTAGTTCTTCATGGTTCCCAAAACCCTTGTTGTAGATTTAGCTAGACATGATCATTGTAGATGAGAGAATCATGTTATAGAATAGCATTATTAAACACTTACAATGATGAATTGAAGAACAAGAAATCCAAAATCTCCACAAGAAGTCACAATGTAATAATTCCAATATAAAATAACAACATATGAGTTTTCAAGTCTCTTTACTTGTTCCTGGCGTTTCTATAGTCCTCTCCTAAGAAAACCCTAAGGAAAATCTCTTTATAATAAGTAAAATACAAATCCAAAACAGAGAAAAATTGGATTCGACCACTCATACGGATGAGGTTATGAGCCGTAGGACAAATCACGACCCCTACTTGGGCTTTGTACTCTGCACTTTCTAAAAACAGTCTTCAACCTACGAAACCTTCCTATTGGCTATCTACTAACTTATGGCTCATAAAGGGATTCGTTTGCTAATTTTTCTGAAACTCTTTAAAACTTTGATCCTCTAGGCACGACCTTATCTATGACCCGTCATAATACTTATGACTTGTAAGTGACTTCGTTTGATAATATTTCACCATTCAGTATGTTTTCTGATCTTCACTCTACGAACTCACCTACGGATCGTGAGGAAATCTACGACTCATTTAACAACTCATACTTTTCAACATCTGAAAATCAATCTTTCCTTGGATCTGACCCATGACACAGCCTACAGCTCGTGGAATAAACCATGGCCCATAAAGTGTTCCATAAATCAACAAAAACTTCAATTTTGTAGACTTTTGCCCAAAATCATCCTAAATCTTGTAATCCTGCAAAATCAACATGAAAACACTTCAAACCTACTAACATCACTTTGAGAACACACAAAATTCTAAGTTTCAAGCATCAAAAGTATTGTATCTTAGCAGCACAT
The DNA here is from genome assembly GCA_029948455.1 of Solanum rostratum. Taxonomy (NCBI): domain Eukaryota; kingdom Viridiplantae; phylum Streptophyta; class Magnoliopsida; order Solanales; family Solanaceae; genus Solanum; species Solanum rostratum. Next base: position 49,973,847 of record CM057047.1, on the reverse strand, counting down.
CATTTGCTTGTATAGATTGTCTAATGCTGGATACATGTTGTATTTTTGAGGGGTTGGTTGCCTGTTGTACTCCTAATGACATATTGAGGCTCTATGTTGTGATGCTATTAACATACTGTGCTCTTGGCTATCTAGGTTCTGGATTATGGTTCTATTGGTGAGTCGCATGCTACACCCTGGGAGTTAATTAGATTATCTGTTATTGATCTTGATATTTATTGCTTTTATCAACTGGGCTACCTATTGTTGCTCTGGTTAATTGTTATACTTATCAATGGTTTGTCTATTGTTGTACTAGATACTTGTGATACTTTTGGTTATCTACTTTTTATTGGGCCTTAGGCTAGGCTTAAACCAGTGTTACCCTATAATTGTATCGTTCAGAGCCTGTATTATTACATATACACATGCTGTGACTTAAGAGGCATGGATCCTGGTAGACCAGCTGAAAAGATGACAATTTTGAGGTTTGAGTCCCTGATGATTGTTCTTGGGTTTGAGGTAAAGTTGAGTATTCCTGGGTTCGAGGCCCAATTAAATTTTTGCCTAGGTTTGAGGCCCAGTTGATTGTCAGTCCACTTGAACCTGGCTGACTTCCCCAACCGGAGGCCATGTCAAGAAGAGGATTTAAGGCCCTGACTGTTGGTGTAGGGTTTCGAGGCTCGGGGTGACAATTAGGGGTTCGGATCTACATTGTTGAGATTTCATGTCACCTGTTACTAATCCTTGTACCTACACATATACACACACCCTGATTGTGCGTGGGTGTACCTTCTAAGCTTATGGGGGCCTAATTGGTGTACAAACATAGACACTAAGGCCGTACACTCATGTATAACACTATATCTCGACCATGTACCATGTGACACATTTCTGATTCAGTTGGGATTCTATGGTTCTATAGACATGCTCATCATTTGACTCGAGTTCAAATAGTTAGCAATACAACATTTTATTGCATTTGTTCTTACTGTATTTACTATATCTTAGTCAGTCGATCGATGATGCCTACTGGGTACCTTCCACCAGTACTCACTCCTACTTTTCTGCATCTACTCATGGTATAGGTCCAGGTACAAGTCATGACCGCTGATCTAGGGGCATTGTAGACACTTTAAAAAACTTTTTTTGAGCACCAACAACTTTTCAGAACCTTTTAGAGTCTCCTTCTGTTATTTAGCTGTCTTTTGTATTCAGATATTGGCCTTGTCCCCGTTTAGTTTGACTTGTATTATATTTTACCATTCTGGTTATGTGTATTTTTAGTTTTGAGTCTATAGTAGCTCTGTACAGGTGACGTCTAGGTCCTGGGATAGGTTGTTGTTGTCTTGTTTTGTATGTCGCTAGCTACCATTATGCTTAGCTATTAAGACAGGGGTATTGGGTTGGCTTGCTTGTAGGTGGGATCTAACAGATGATATTATGACCTGAAAGGTTGGGTCATGATAAACACATTGTGCATTATAAGTTGTAATGTATCATAATGTTGAAAAGTATAGATTATACATAATTTATCAGGTAAAAAACTATCAAATACATTATAAATCAAAACCTTTGGTAAAACAGTCTGTGTAGTTCGTAATTGGTTCAACTCCCTCCCACCTCCCCCCCACCCCACCCCACCCCACCCCGCTTTCTTAGAAGCTTTTCTTATTGAAGATTTTGAACTTGAACCTACATCCTAATTCACTTTCTTCTATTGCAATTTCTTGATGACTAATGGACCATTTCGTTGTTTAGATCTATTTTTCATAAAAATCATCATCATCATCCTAATCAAAGTCATGAGTAATATCATCTTCGATTTGAGAAACATCTTTAGTTTGAGGAGTATCTTGATTTTGAGGAAGGTCTTCAGTTTGAGGAACATCTTCAATTTAAGGAAATTTTTTATTTTAAGGAACTAACTAAGTAAGACCAATACTAAAAGATGGACAAACATTCACATGTATTAAAACTTTAAGATGAAGAATAGTGATTTGAAGTAAGAATATTCAAGAAATTGGTGCACTGAAAGTCAAAAATAGAAGATGAAGAACTTCTCCTACTTTTGCTAGAATTTAATCTTAACAAGGAAAACAAGAAGAAGACAGTTTTAAAATAAAATTGTTTGAAATAGAACCTGTAATTTAGACATGATTTTAGGAGAGTTAAATAGGAAGTGGGAATGTGTAATGTCTTGTATCAGAAAACTGGAGAGAGAAACCAAAAAAATAGAAATTCTTGAATTTTTTTCAAATGGTAGGGATTTTTAGAGATATGTTAAAATAGATTTTGTATTTAGGTAAATTTTCCATATAATTAAGGGAAGTTACATAAAATAAATCCCGTGATGAAATTATTCATCAAATAATAGATCTATTCAAATAATTTACCTATCTACCCCACTTTCTTTTTTCTTATTTCATGTATTATGTCAACTGTATTACTTTGTGATACTCCGTTAGTATATTGATACCATAGTAGTATCATATAATATTGAGCTTAAGTCCTCTGTGATACTTCGTTAGTATATTGATATCCTATCGATATCATATAGGATAGGGCTCTTTTTAAGGAATAAATAAGAAACATTTAAAAAAATTATTCTAGTCACAATCTTGTTTATTAAAGTCACAATCTTATTTAACTCTAAATTAGACTCTGATGGCAAATATTTTTTTTTTATGATATCAAGCAGTGATTGAGCAATTTTTTCACTTCAATTTAGAGAAATTTTTTCTCTTTTATTTCTAATTATTTTGTTGTTAGGTTTTTGATGAATGGGTGGTTGTCATTTTAAAAAATAAGGGAAAGTGAAATTGAAAAAAAAAATGATAATGGAGAAGATGGTGATATAGCAGATGAAATCTTCTATCTTCAAAAAGGGTGGGTGTGTTACGAAGAAAAAAAGAGTTTTCAGTTCTTTATATTTTTTCCTTTGTTTTTAGACTTTTGTCTTTTGTGTACGTTATTTTCTTTTAAGTTTTTATTCAATTTTAGTATAATCTTAAGTTAATTCACGCTCTTATTCTGCGTGTATGATACACATTTTTCCAACTCAGCTAAGTTAATGCCACATAAGTTAGGTAAATGGTCAAAGAGGCTTAAAATTTCTATTTTGTTCGAGTTTAAGTGTCTCGTTGAAACTTTGTTGAGTAAAAGGGTTCAGTTTACAATCCAAATCAAATATAAGGGTCTACCAGTCCATTTCGCTATTCTTTTAACGCCCCTAATTTTTGTCATCATTGATTCCCTTATTAAAGTTGAAAAACATTAAGAAATGCTCCAAGGTAGGCAAGTGGTTGTAGTTAATATTCCATCTTTTTTGTGGGGTTGGGGTGAGGGTGGGGGTTTTCCACTCGATATTAAGAATTAGTATTGGAGCCCCGACTAAATTCGGATCACTCGCTATAGAGCTCATTTGGATCAGATGTACTTTCAACAAGATTTTCTTCATATTCAGGACTTAAATATAAAACATCTAATTAAGGATATTGGAGCAGTCTCATTATTGTACCACAACACATATTAATGTTAATATTCCATGTCTACATCACAAGGACTTTATGACGAAGTCTCTACCACGTAACTGGGAAGTATCACTATTGGACGATGCTGACAGGATAAACTTGAATATAGTGTGACAATATGGGTGTCGAATAGACCGATTGATTTAAATTTAAGATACATTAAAATAGGCTAAGTTAATAAATAAATGGTGATATGTCCAAAAATTATTTAAGCTTATCTTAGAATTAAAATGGGCTAAAAATCAGATCATAACCCAAATTCATCTAATTCTTATTAAGTTTTACATTATTTATTATTTTCTTATAATTTATTTGAGTACATAATAGAAAAGTTCTCCTCATGGTATAACTATATACTATAATATATCAATAAAAAAATATTTTGTAAAAATATTTAGATAAATTTTTTCATGGATAAATGTAGATTGCATATTAATGCAATCTTAAAATAGATTGGACTTAACGAGTCAAAATTAATTGAATGAATAAAATAAATGAATCGTTAACCTAGCTAAACCAATATAAATTGAACTAATCATGATTTTATGGAGTGTTTTAACCACAATAAATAGTTGTTATATTTATATGAGGTGGTTCTGCTATAAGAGAGAGTTGTAGGAACTCCATTCCACTTCATCATTATTCTCCATCGACAATTGGCTGGCAAGATTTAAGAATACAAATATTTGGTTATATTTGAAAGTGGAAGCTTACCAAATGTTTCTTTGACAAATGGATTGATTTTCTCTTTTTTTTTTCAAAAAAAAAAAAAAAGAGTTTTCCAAAAAGCTAATTAAATGGGAGAGACTTGGCTTTGTGGTCTACTACGAATATTATTTTAGATTTATGATATATTTTTAATTAAAAAAAACACATGAGATGAATAAATAAAATAACATGAAAGCCTTATAGGATAATTGTTTTCCTATTAAAAATATAAGTCACCAATAGAAATCATCTCCTCCTATGTGGAGGGCTACTATTGGACTATGCCAACAAGACCAAGAATTTTAATTTGGTGCAATACGTAAATATTTAATTTGTGAAAAATGGTCCTGTTCTTTCTACTTATGTGATATCATTAACTGTCACAAAATATGAAATTTGTAATAATAGTAATAAATACATACGTACATATTAATGGAATTATATATAGCAAAATTCACCCCACATATTATTTAAAAAATGTCCCTGTGGGAAGAGCTATTCATGGTTATGAGTAAAAAATCAAACTGAATCGCAATTCGAATCAAATCGATTAAAAATTCGATATTTAATTTGGTTTGATTTTTAAATTTTGAAAACTGATAATATTTGGTTTGATTTTAGTTTTACTTAAAAAAAAATCGCAAAAATAACGAAATCAAACCGAATAATTATATATATAAATTTTATAATTATTTATGTAGTATTCATAAATAATACATAAATATTATATTATTTTTAATGAATTTAAATCTTCAACTTTACCATTTATTTGAAAAATTTTTTGTTAGTGTTTTGGTATATAATCTTCTTGTATCCCTTCCCCGGGTAAATATTTGATTGTTGAGCTTGGGTTTTTTTTTATTTTATAAAGATTTAATCTTTGGTGTATAATGACTTTAGTATTGCTTTATTAAATCACTTTGTTCGTATAATAATAACTTTAGTATCATTGCTTAATTGAATCCACAGTAGCTTTAATTCTGCGGATTATTCATTTACTAGGTATTTGTGTCTCTCGAGATGTGTATGTCCTCAACAAATTTATTATTTTCAAATCGAAAAATAACCCCAAAAAAAAAAAAAAACCAAACCTAACCATTCCCAACCGATAATACCAAACCAACAATTATTTTTTTTGGTTTGGTGTGGTTTGATTTCTAAAAACCGACTGAATTGGTTTGGTTATGATTTTAACTAATAATCAATCCAAATCGAACCATGAATACCCTACTTGTAGGTATATATTCTTCTTCTTCTTGAATTGAGATGGATTAAGGATAGGCTTTTCGTAGAATTTTGTTGTTCAAAATTATCCATATTTTTATTGTTGGAAAATATGATTGAGAATAAATTGTTCTTTTTCCATGCGAATTACAATTTCTACTTATATATAAGCGACTAATTCAGCAGCTTCCGATTGTACTGTCTGCTTGAGCAGCTTCGGGTTGTCCTGTCTGCTTTAGTTGTTTACTTCTTCTCCTTTATTACGTGAGACCAATAAAAAATATTTTGCGGATTTTCTTATGGCTGCTTCCTTATATTTTTTTCAGCTACTTCAACTGTAATTTTACAATGTTATCCCTCATAAAATATTTTTCTAGCTATTTCGACTATGATTTTATTATATACTCCTAAAGAAATCATTTTAAGCATATAAACGTCAAAATCAGGATAAAATAAATGTAAAATCAAAAAATGAGTCTTCCTTTTAAGCTGGACCAATAAAATTAATAAAATATTTTAATAATCTTCTAATGATTATATTTGTGTTAACAAGAAAATACTTTAAGAAATTCTCAAAATTTTATATGTGCAATATAAATTAGAACAAAATAAGTAACAAATAAAATATTTTATAGGTCTAAGTAATTAATAACTTAATTTTTTTAAAAATATATCTAAAAAGATCTATTAATATCACATAAATCAAAATTAAAATTTATATTGGACCCGAGCTAGCATGGACTTTCATAATTAGCAGTTGAATATGAGAGCCACTTTAAATTTTTTTTCATCTTTTAAGATCTAGCGTTATTATTGGGTGGATGAGAATAACGCCACTAAAATAAAATCTTTAAAAGGGTACAAATTCTGTTTTACGATATTTTTCTAACTTTTCTTCTTCCATTGTTCTTGGGATGTATGTTCCCAAGTTTACTTGTACGGATTAATATTTTCTCTTTTGAAGAGTTGAGATAACTTTTACTTTTACTTATTAATCCCCAAACATATCATTAAATTTGCTTTAAAAGCGTAATATATTTTGAAATAAATGATTATATAATACCATAAATTATATCGCGTATACAAACTACTATGTATATTTTTTTATTGAAAAAAATATAGTTGGAATTAAAAATAAAATTGAGTTTGGTTATAATTTTATAATAATACTCGTATTTGATTCTTTGAATATACTTTCCCCTAAAAAATATGAATATAATTTCAATATAGTTGTTTTCATAAAAATAAAAAATTTACGATAAAATTTTAAAAAGAAAAAATACAGTGAAAGTGAAAAATAATACTTTGAATATTTTTTAAATTTCAAATATAATTCAAGGCATATTTGAAATATTGGTGATGAAATAGTAATTTTCAAATTAGGAAGAAAATCCTAAAAATTCCCATGGTCCTCATGGTTGGACAAGTTTTTAATATTCGGTGGTCCTGCTATATTGGAGAAATTCAATTGAAATTTTTATGGTCATCTCACGTCAATCAACATTAATTGTCAAATTAAGAAGCATTCACTTTACACTTGTATTATTTTTATTTGATTACATTCTTGTGGATATTATCTTCAATCAAAAGTAGAAGAAATTATTAATGCAAAATATGTGAACGTCAAAATGTTCAAGTCACCCATTTCCTCCGCCAACTTCACAATTTACAACTAATATTCAAAGGCGGAATCAATTTTTTTACTTTATAAATTTCATCTCAAGTATTTTTGGTAATGAATTCATAATATTTTTGAAATTATGAGTTCATAGCTATTATTTATTACAATTTTCATGATCTTTTATACACGAAATTATACTCTGCACCAAAAATACTAATTCAGATAAGAAAAACTATTAAAAACGCCCTTGAACTTGGAACAAGTTATTAGCTTCATCCCCGAACTATTAAAAGTCTTAAAAATACTCCTCTACTTGACTAACTAAACTAAAATATACCCTCCTACTATCACCAGTGTTAAAAACACCCCTTAATTTGACAAGAATTTAGGGGTGTATTCCACTCTTGTTACAAGATTAAAGGTGTATTTAGGTTCAATTGGTCCAAAGAGAGGTGTTTTTAACACTATCAATAGTTCAGGGATGAAATCAATAATCCGTGACAAGTTTAAGGGTGTTTTTAATGCGTTTCTCTTCAGATAAATGTGTTACCTTTTAAAGTTTAAACTGCATTCGTACACCCCTACTAATATTTGATTATAATTCAAATTGATTTTAATATGTACAAATTACTTTTTTTCATCCAATTTAATTTATGTGATATTATTTAATCCGCACTAAATATGAGATGTTAATAACATCATGTTACAACAGCCATTTGTTTGATTATAATGAATACTGCAGCTTCGAGTTAATAAAAAGAGCAGCTTGGAGCTAAGATACCTGATACTTCTGTATATTTCTTTTTAATTTTTTTTTTTTTGCCTGTTTAAGAAAAGAACATTGTTATTCTACGCTTAATAAGTTTGTTGGTTTTAATATCTCTTTTTTATTCTTAAGTATATCATATAATGTATAAAATGAAAAGAATTAGAAGGAACATACTTATCAAATATGATATTCTTAATGGGGGGTATTTTTTTTTTCCAAATGTTAAGAACAATTTTAATTTGAAATTACAAAAATCGATATGTTCTTTATGTTGTTTATTTTTGTGATCAGTTAAATAAAAATACATATAATGAATGGAGGGATATTAATGAATAAAAGGCCTTGAGAATAATGTGGAATATTAAGAATGGCAATAGGATGGATTAGGGCAGATTAAGGCGAGGCAAGTCTTGTGTCACAGACTTAGATTTTCACTAAGTTTTTGTGTGGCACTAGACAACTTACTCATGGCTCTTTCATGATCTTATAAGCTCAGGAAAGCCTTTACAAATAAGATCGCTAAAAAAATGTTAAATTGAAGAAGACAAGAGAGCTTTTGGAGAAGACTTGTATTTCACTTGGAAGATTGCTAACAACTTTCTTGGTTGATTGGTACAAATAAGCAGCCCTCCTTTTATACTATTCTATAAGGGCCAAAGTGTAAATAATATTTACTTTCCAAGTCTCTCTATATTTACAATTTAATCCCTACTTCTAGAAGTCTCTACATGTCTAGATTTTTTTAAGTCTTGACCACATTATGCTAGAGTTTTCTCAGGAGCTTCATGTGCTATCTATTATGTTCTAGAGTATTCTAAAAATCGCTCAAAGACTCTAGAATCTTCCCCCTTTGATCGAAGACTGGCGGGTTGTGACATTCTCCCTCACTTGATATTATGACGTCCTCGGCGCACTGCTACTGTAGAAACTTTCAGACTCTGTCTTTGAACTACCATAGGTCTTCTTGCCTTCCCCACGTGACCTTCCCCTAAGATTTTCCCTTCAATGCATGAGAAACATTGTTACGACTGTCTATCATTGTTTCTGCTTGGTTTCCTCTGACGATTTCTTCTTTTATTGGGAGTGGGTCGCGGCAATGACTTCTTACTCTTGATCCCCTTCACAAGTTGCATGGCCAATAGTCAAGTTTGTCCCTCCAACTTGGGCACCTTGACAGAGGTACCATGCAGGACCCTTCTTGCTCCATAACCAAGAGTTGTTAGAGATAAGGGTCGATCATCGTGAGGCATTTTTGAAAGAACTCCTTCCCAACAATTATATCAAAGATATCTAGTGGAGCAACAGTAAAGTTGGTTTTACCATGCCACTTGACCGACGTGATATCTACTCCCGGAGTAACTCCACATACATGAGTCATTGGTGTATTGACCATCCTAAGGAGTGTGTTACTTGAGATATAACCCTAACCTTGTCACTGCAGACTTGGTCATGATATTGGCCTCTGCACCTGTGTTGACCATAGCATGAGTGGGTCGTCCATTGATCGTGATGTCCACATATTGCCCCCTATACTCTTTCAGCTTCTCCAATGGCTTTATGATAGCTTCTCATAGTCCAATCACCCTTAATTGCATCGTGCCCGAACCTTCCCTTTGTTCTTGTGCATCTTTCTCCTTCCATTCACGCAATACGACACCAAGGCTCTTTAGTTCAGGGCATCTTGCGTAGCCATGCGGCCCACTATATATGTAGCATCCATTCCCTTTGGCGGGTTGTGGCTTTCTCTCTCCATTGCTTTGTCTTCCAGACTTTTTTTCATCAGATTAATAGGTGTCATGATGCTTGGGATGTGACTGTCAATCCTTGATTTTTTCACCATCTCCTGCACCTTGGTTATGACTACCTCTCATCTCACCTTCTCTGTCTCTATCATGCTTGTCATGCGTAAAGTCCGTCAAAGCTCCTGCTTGTGTGATGGCCTTATCAATGGTGCTAATCTATCGACGTTCCAACTTCGTCTTGGCCCACTATTGCAACCCATCCATGAATTGGAACAACATATCTTCATCCATGATGTTGGGAATCTGAAGTGTGAGGGTAGTAAACTTCTTCGCCTTCACCCTTATGATACTCGTCTGCTTTAGCTCCCTAAACTTATGTTTCACCTTATACATGACATTGTTGGGGAAAAATGATTTCTCGAACTCAGTCTGAAATATCTTCCACGTGTCAATAGTGCAAAGTCCCTTCTCCATCTCCAACTCCTTCCGCTTCTACCAAAGTATAGCCATCTCCGAAAGGTACAACACAACTATATTGATCTCTGTCTCATTGTTCTTTACTTTATTACACTTGAAGTAATTCTCCAAGTGCCACGGGAAATTCTCCACTTCTTACGCATCACGAGCGCCCTTGAACATGGGTGCCTTGAGAGTCTCACTGTTGGCCTCCCTATCTCCACCAGACGTAGCACATCTTCCCTCCTCAATGCCTTTCTTAAGAACCTTCAATTCTGACCTCATTATCTCGATCATGCTTAGCGCCTCCATGAGCCAATACTCTAAGGAAGTGATGGTCTTCTTCATCTCATAATTCCCATCCTTTCGCTCTTTCAACTCCTTCCAGATGTTGTCATTTTCCTCAAGGGTGAAGTCATTCAAGGTCATGAATTGCCATCAAAAGTGTTCAAGTGCTTCCCATAATCTCTATATCTTTCCTAGAAACATACACTATCGCAATCCACTTTATTCTGGGCGTGTCGTCCATGAGATCCTCACCTCATTCTTTGTCACTTATCTCAGTGGCTGAGAGTAAGTGAGATGTTAGGGCCTCGCTTGGTGCAAGTTTGAATGACACCTCCTTATTCCTCTTAGGGTTCTTCATTTCCTTTCGTGACTTCTTTCAACCTTCTGGCGTAGCATTGGCGGCATTGGTGGCGTTAAAGTCTTCCTCACTTGCCATTTTCTCTTAGTAGCAATCTTGCTTTGACACCACTCTATCACAGACTTAGAATTTCACTAAGACTTTTGTGTGGTACTTAACAACTTACTCACAACTCTTTCATGATCTTGTAAGCTCAAGTTAGCCTTTTTAACTAAGATCACTAAGGGATCATTAGATTAAAGAAGACAAGAGAGCTTTTGGAGAAGACTTGCATTTCACTTGGAAGATTGCTTACAACTTTCATGGTTGATTAGTACAATGAGTGCCCCTCCCTTTATACTACTCCTTAAGGGCCAAAGTATAAATAATATTTACTTTCTAAGTCCATCTATATTTACAATTTAATCCCTATTTCTAGAAATCTCTACATGTCTAGATTTTTCTAAATCTTGACTATATTATTTTAGAGTCTTCTCAGGAGCTTCAAGTGTTATCTATTATGTTTTGGAGTCTTCTAAAAACCTTTCAAACTCTAGAATCTTCTCCCTTTTGATGGAAGACTGGAGGGTTGTGACACATGACCCACTAAAACTTTGACCTATCTTGTCCTACCCTGCCCTATCCCATTTATGTTGTCTAAGAAAATAGTGGCTGGTGAGGATTGCTTTCGCTTTAGAGTGTTGATTTCTTGGACTCTATCTATGATACTTCAAGGAATTGTTCCATTTATTTGTGATGCAATTTTGTAGAAGAAGAGAGTTTGTTTCTACCTTTGTTAAGTTAATCCTATTGTTGATACACCAATTGAGTTCATTATATGTATTTCCACTTTAGAATTCTTTTAATGTTTGTTGAATTGAGTTTTTTGCATGCTAGCAATATTGATATTGCTAAGATCCACATATTTGGATTGTTGTTGATTTTATTGCAGACGGTAAAATATTATTGATAAATTTTTATCAAATTTGAATTAAATCCGAAATTGACAATACATTGACCAAATGAAATTATTGATTAATAAAGTTGTATTAGTTTTTAAGTTAAACTTATATAACTTAAATAAAGTACAAATTATATGTGGGCTAGTCGGCTATGTTGACAAGATGAGCCCAATCCATACTCTTCAAGCCCAAGGTCTTCTAAAATTAATTGAAGATCAAAATACCCCCAAAATTCTAACTTGCAACTATATAAAGTGATCTTCATAAGACCAGAAGAAGAAGAAGAACAAAAGTACATAGGAAAAGAGATCTACTCTATAGTGGTGATGTCATGTCCAGGGAGGGTACCCTTAGCGTGGCCGGCATTCAGAGACTATTGCTAGTCCCTGAGCGAACCACTTGGTCTCATTGTCACATCATACTCAACAACGGAAGGAAAATACTCAAAGAAAAGACTGTAAAGTAAGTAAACCAAGTCTTTAATAAAAAGAGAATTTCCGATAAACAAGAGTTTGGAAAACAATACTTAACATCCTCTACTCAATGTCTATGAAGCCTCTACCTCTAACATCTAGATGGTACCATGACAAGCCATGACTACCCAACTTAAAGAAAACAGAAGTAACTAATCAAATAAAATAAAGGCTCCTCCGGATAGCAAGGAGGGCTCACCAACTGTGGTACTCAGGAACTCTGAACTTCAATGGTACACCTGCTGAAGTCCTCTATCACCACTATGTGCATCATGAAACAATGCAGCGCCGAGTGGCATCAGTCTGTGAAATATACGATATGTAAGATGCCTCAAGAAACAAGTAAAGCTAAGACTCAATCAACCGACTCGACTCAAGACTCAACTCCTCATCTCATGTTGCATCTCAAAATAAATAATGCAAGTTTAAAGTTTAAAATCATGCTTTTCCTCATCTCATATCTCAACTCAAATAACTGATGCATGTTTAAAGTTTAAAATCATGCTTTAAAATTTGACTCAGTGTTTAACGCAACACAGTTTGAAAATCATGATAGGCCCAACTCAAGTGTTGCTTGGAAGTTCCTATAATCAACAACTCTTCCCCCCACCATAAGTTTTGGTGATGTACAACGAAAAGATGTCGTTGCCACGTCTGCCCTAAACTTTCCAAGGAATAGAGTGTCAACTTCTACCTCTACCTCTCTCTTGGATCCAAGAAAATGTCCATCTATTGGGACATGCGCCACCAGAATTGATTGCACGACCATCCTACGCTGGCAACGTAGTTCTTGGGGTGCCCCTCAATCACTCACTCGGTGCTCAATACTCCTTCCGAGACTAAAATATGCTCATAGAAATCAACTCAAACTCATCTATTTGACTCATCTCAACGAGCCAACCCGTTTCTCAATAACTCAACTCAGTGTCTCAAAAACTCAACAACTCGAGGCCATCATTTATGCAATGCAACTCATGACTCTAACTCATACCATGCAAGACTCCCGATGATTTCGGTCAAGAACATTATATTATCCAAACTCAACTCATAAGATAAAATAGGTATTCTCTTTATACATATATGAAACAAGAAAATATACTTTCCGGGTTCAATTCATTGGGTTTAGAAGATTTAAATTCATACTTCTCAATTTAGTACATAAGTAATAAAATACTAAATTTAGGGCTAGAGTATCAACATTCAAATAACATTTATATTTCATGATAGTAAGATACAACTCATAAATTGATTCAAGTATATTCATGAAAATTCCAACATGTACAAAACTTTGGGAACTCAAGGACCACATAATTTAAATCATACAATTTATACTCATGATCTTGACTCAAGAAAACGAAGGGGCACGTGGATGAACATAGTCCAACGCTTTAAGTAGCCTTACATACCTGGGATGAAGTTATAAATTAATCACGTCAAGGATCTCCTCTCGAATTGCTCAACCTCCGGTTCTTCTCCTCCTTCCTCAAGCCCTAGCCTTGTTAGATTATTGAAATATGACTTAGAATGGAGGTTTTAGACCCTTTTTACGTCAAAAAGACCTAATTAGATCGTGCATAGAGTTTAGGAGGGGTTGGGAATAGACCGGAATGCCCCTTGTAAAATTTAGAATTTTTCAGCTTGCAAAAGGCCTAGTCCGCGACGCGGACTGGTTGCGCACTATTTATTTTTAGAAAAAGTTTCTGAACAAGTTTTCTCAATCCCATTGAAATTTTGTAAAAAAGTATATGTGTTAGTCCGTGACACAGGCGCGAGGCGCTTCTGTCGCGTATTAACACTGTTTTGCGCTTCAGATTGAAAAAGTATCTTTTGATCGGGTCGCTCTAAAAATCGACCGAGACCATTTTCGCACTTAATTTTTCATGTTGATCACAAATCCAGCCTCGAATTTTCCACACGAGCATTGGAAGATACGTCACGCGCATACCTCCCTCTAGGGGTATTTTGGTAATTTTGCCGGGCATTACATCATTTCCCCTTGGGATCATTCGTCCTCAAATGATGAGTAAAGGTGGACATCAAGGTACGAATAGAATCAAGACTCACGTCCATTAATCAAACTCTCGACTCCTCATCAATCTCAATCAACTCTATTAAGACTCAAGAATAGACATATCAACTCAAGGATAGAAACATCAATTAAATCAAAGGTAAGAACATTACCTTCAACATTCTCATTATCAGGCACGAGTAGAACATCGAAACTCGATCAGTTCGAATTGTTTAAACACTTCGTCAATCAGTTGTTTGAACTCAAGAAGGAAGTCATCAACTCTAATCCAGAATGGAACCATCGTGATATGAAAGACTCTATCGACACTCTCGAGCTCAACTCCCAATCGCAATTGTGCTCCTTTTTGTGTTACACTACTCCATCAATTCAAGCTCATAACACTTATTCAAATCTCCACCTAACCACCTCCTAGTGTTCCATTCAACCCTACTTTTGAGCCTCAAGGTGCTGTTCATAAGATGATCATATTCTTATGAAGTCAGCCCTCAACTCAAACTCTCTACCTCCTTAGGGATTTTCACTTAGAGAATGCTACTCTCTCTCACTACTCTAATGCATCTACTGGAAACACTCACTCAAAAGTCATCAATAGTTTTTTCTAATTACTCCTATAATGACATCCAAACATCCAACCCTATCACTCTAACCACTTCAACCATATCTAAGAATTATCAAACCTATTCAGCACTTCTACCTCCATCATTGAATGAGCTCTCACTCAAAGACACACCAACACACTTCTTGCCTAGAGGCTTTCTAACTCACTCTTACCTATCTATTGATCATCATAAGGTGTCATCTCTCTCTTCTTCCACATCCATACCCTTAATAAAAGAAGGACATCATAATCATCATATCAAAGAACATTCACCATTACTTATCTATTATATCAACATCGCTATCAATACTAGAAAGAAGGATCATTGGAAAAGTTTAGAGCGAAAGGATCATAAGCACGATACATTTAAGAAATCCAATATGAGAGAATCCATAATGTGATACCATCTCATTAGCCTTATAGGACCTATAATGAGTTTATGGAATTGAACATGTCGTGAAACTTAATTCGCATCTCGTATGACATAAGGTTGGGAACTCTGAGATTTCGCAAGATAAAAGTACAACTGTCACTCCTCATCCTCAGAACTCAACATGAACGTGCATTGACATTGAGTGCATGGGTCTAGGTTATGGGCATGGTGCTCATATGCAAGACAAGAATAAAGCATTGCCTTAACTGATATGTAAGGGGTATAAGAGATAGAAAAGCATCAATGTCTCATCCTGATAGACTCTTCATCATCAAAAACTCAAGACTCACTTTAGTTAATTAACTCTTTATCTCCCCCTTATCTCAAAGGTCCACTCCTTAAGTCTGAGAACCAATCCTTTTTACTAAGCTACATGTATAGCTCTCCACACGATTGGGGCATTACTATCTATATAAACATCTTAAACTCTCCTGTTATACTATGCTCAAAGATATAAGGTTGCTATTAGAACTTTCCTCTGAGGTACTACTCTCAGTTTCCTCCTAGCCTTATGGGCATCTTTCTATACTTTCTGCTCCTATTGATACGCATAGTCACTTTCCACAACCCTTATTATCTAACCTCTTTACTCTTGGATTACAAGGTAAAACCCATCGTCATTTATACATGAATCCCCATCAACCTACTTACTAAGAGTGACAACGAATGCTTACACCCACTTATCCCACATCAACAACTCAAATATACTAGCTAGGTTTCCATAGCAAGTCATGACTTAGAGCTTCGCACCGCTTTACACTATCACAAATACACATATTAAGCTTCTTCTTATCTGGGGTTTCCTCTCCAATTTACTATCTCCATCTAAGGGGTACCTCTACTATACCGTAGCATAACGCTCTTTGCCATTGATATCTTAACATCAAACACACACTATCGCAAGAATCTTAGAGTGAATCTCCAATGAAGACTATCATTATCACCATGCTATCTCCCTCTTCACATCGCTCCCCAAAATTCAAGTTCAAGGATTAGTGCTAACATGTGCATCACACACTTTCCTCACATCTTACCAGCCTATCACTACTAGGTAACAATTTGGGAACACAGGCCCACTAAAGTCTCATAATGAATATTTGATCAACACATCCTCTATTCACAACTTAAGTACCATCTGCCCATTCACTATACCTCCTTATCTAGCTACGCTCATAACTCTATGAATCTCACGGGGTTCTCACCTTGGAATTATAATCCTAGTTTAGATCTATCACATCGAAAGCACTCTGTTTCCCTATTCAACATCTATGTTTCCCCCTCTGTCATAAACCTCTTCCTAGTTTGAGCACACTCCAACTCATCCTAACAATAACTCTTGCTCTATACCTCATCATGAACATCAAATGGTACATACTACTCTCTCGTGAAAACTTAGGGGGAATAAAATCATTACTACATTACTTACCTAAGGGACACATGTCTCTAGTTACAAGCTCCAATCAACCACAACTCTCACTATTTGGTCTCCTTCTCCTCTCCTTCGGCCTTCTAGCTCAGGGATAACAACTCTACTTATGGTTTACAAGACCTCAAATGACACACTTAGGTGTTACCATTAAAGTTCTAGAGATATAAGTTTCTCTCTCTCATGGATCACATCAAAGGAAAGCTTCGGATAAGAGGGCCTGAGATGCATCTTGATTAGCTTAACTAAGTCAGCCATGATAATTCTGTAGTGGGTTGGTACATACAATCTCTATAGACCCTCTTAGCTAAAATAGTATCACCAACTCGAGTAGATACGCTAAAAGGTTCAGGATGACACTCGGGATTTCAATCAAATTGCTAACCACATAAGGGGACACAACTGATGGAATGGCACTAGGATCTACCAATACAATACAATCAAGAGTAAGGACTCAATTCATACCATCACAACATCCTAGAGTGTTTTTCTGATCTAGGTGACTATCGCGGCACACAACTGGTCTATGGCCTCGCTCGTGATAGAAGTAGCATCTCTGATTTCCTTTAACTGGTGGTGTAGATGTAGTTGGTTGGGCTTGGTTGGCCCACTTTGGATAATCCCTCCGAAAGTGACCCTCTTGGCCACATTTATAGCATTTCTCGGTATCCTTTTGATAATTTCCCAAATGAAGTTTGCCACACCTTCCATATGGTGGCTTTCCTTTGCGGCCTCGAGCCATACTTTCTCGGGAAGGAGGATTCTGAACCCTGAAAGGCTAGTTTCTCCTCGGCCTCAAATATACCTACTATTAAATACAGGTGCACTCACTGTTGGTGGCGCATAACTCCCGGGTCTCTGCAGAAAGGGGGACCTATTTCCATTCCCTTGCTTATGCTTACTACGCTTATGTCCTATTGACTCAGCCTTTTTGCTCCAAGGTTATTCCATCTCATTCTCCTTGTCCTCTTCTAACCATAGAGCATATGCAAACAGATGAGTAGTAGGCTCAAGCCCCTCAGTGCTGATGACATTCCTCGGGTTCACGAAGCATTTGGAAGGCATAGTCTGCAAACGTGTAATACACGATTCAAATGAGAGATTTTCTAGAGCTTAACTCTGTAGCACGAATTAGAATAAAAAAAAAGGGTAAAAATTCCTAATGTCCTATAACCTCTCTATTATGGATGTGGCATGCTTCACACTAATTATAAAGATTATACTAGACACGACTTCATAGACTCCCTTGGACACTTGAACTCTAAGCTCTGATACCAAGTTTGTCATGTACTGGGAGGGTACCCTTGGTGTGGCCGGCACTCAGAGACTATTGCTAGTCCTCGAGCGAACCACTTGGCCTCATTGTCACATCATACTCGACATTGGAAGGACAATACTCAAAGCAAAGACTGTAAAGTAAGTAAACCAAGTCTTTAATAAAAAGGGTATTTCCAATAAACAAGAGTTTGGAAAGCAATACTCAATATCTATGAAGCCTTTACCTCTAACATCTAGATGGTACCATGACAAGCCATGACTACCCAACTCAAAGAAAACAGATGTAACTAATCAAATAAAATAAAGGCTCCTCCGGATAGAAAGGACAGCTCACCAACTTTGGAACTCGAAAGTCTGAACTTCAATAGTGCGCCTGCTGAAGTCCCCTATCACCTGTCTCTGCATTATGAAATTATGCAGCACCGAGTGGCGTCAATATGTGGAATGTACAGTATGTAAAATAGCTCAAGAAACAAGTAAGGCTCAGACTCAATCAATCGACTCGACTCAACACTCAACTCCTCATCTTATGTCTCATATCAAATAAATAATGCAAGTTTAAAGTTTAAAATCATGCTTTTCCTCATCTCATATCTCAACTCAAATACATGATGCAAGTTTAAAGTTTAAAATTATGCTTTTCCTCATCTCATATCTCAACTCAAATAATTGATGCAAGTTTAAAGTTTAAAATCATGCTTTAAAATTTAACTCAGTGTTTAACGCAACTCAGTTTGAAAATCATGATAGGCCAAACTCAAGTGTTGTTTGAAAGTTTCTCTAATCGACAACTCTCTACCACACTATAAGATTTGGTGATGTACAACGAAAAGACGTCGTTGCCACATCCGCCCTAAATTTGCCCAAGGAATAGGGCGTCAACCTCTACCTCTCTCTTAGATCGAAAGAGAATGTCCATATATTGGGATATATACTACCATAAATTAATTGCACGTCCATCCTACGATGGCAACGTAGTTCTTGGGGTGCCCCTCAATCATCCACTCAGTGCTCAATACTCCTTCCAAGATTAAAATATGCTCATAGAAATCAACTCAAAATCATCTTTTTGACTCATATCAACAAGCCAACTCGTTTCTCAATAACTCAACTTAGTGTCTCAAAAACTCAATAACTCGGGGCCATCATTTATGAAATGCAACTCATGACTCTAACTCATACCATGCAAGACTCCCAATGATTTCAATCAAGAATATCAAGACTTAACTCATAAGATAAAATAGGCATTCTCTATATACATATATGAAATAAGAAAATATACTTTTCGGGTTCAATTCATTAGGTTTAGAAGATTTAAATTCATACTTCTCAATTCAGTACATGAGTAATAAAATACTAAATTTAGGGCTAGAGTATCCACATTCGAATAACATTCATATTTCATGATAGTAACGATGCAACTCATAAATTGACTCAAGTATATTCATGAAAATTCTAACATGTACAAAACTTTGGGAACCCAAGGACCACATAATTTAAAACATGCAATTTATACTCATGATCTTGACTCAAGAAGACGAAGGGGCGTGTGGATGAACGTAGTCCAACGCTCTAAGTAGCCTTACATACCTGTGATGTAGTTATCAATTAATCACGTCAAGGATCTCCTCTCGAATTGCTCAACCTCCAGTTCTTCTCCTCTTTTAGATTATCGAAATAGGACTTAGAATGAGGGTTTTACACCCTTTTTATGTCAAAATGACCTAATTAGATCGTGTATAGAGTTTAGGTGGGGTTGGGAATAAACCGGAATGGCATTCTGAATAAATCGCGCAATGTGTATTTTCAGAAAAAGTTTCCGAATGAGTTTTCTCAATCCCTTTGATTTTTTTTAAAAACAATATAAGTGCTAGTGCGGGACACAGGCGTGACGCGCACCAACACTGTTTTGTGCTTTAGATCAAAAAATTATTTTTTGATCAGGTCGCTCTAAAAATCATTTGAGACCATCTTCCCACTCAATTTTTTGTGCTGATCACATATCCGACGTTGGATTTTCCATACGAGCATTGAAAGATTTGTTACGCGCATACCTCCCTCTAGGGGTATTTTTATAATTTTATCGGACGTTACAGTTGATCTGCAAGTCTTCCGCATACAAAGGAATCTTCATCTCCAAGTGGTGTGCCGCAAGTATTTAATCAATTCAAGAATAAGGTAAAGCTCTTGAGTCGAAGATTACGAGGTGGCTAATTAGAGTATTACGTCTTTTTTTATTAGATTTTATAAAGGTTCTAACCTTCGCATAAATTATTAAAATATACATCATTGTTTATCGCTATTTTCCTTTCTTGATTGTTATTTTTCAAGAGCAACACTTAGTCGCTTACAAATTGACACACCCAGTGGAATAATTTTTATCTCTCATCTCTTCTCTTTAATAAAAAATTAAAGTTCAAGAATATTGAGATGGCTTCCAATAAAGTCACATTCGTTGTTTATATCATTTTATGCTTTTGATTTATCTAACCAAAAGAATAAATATCCTCCATCTATTTTAGAACAAGGAAACAACATTACCGAGATCGTAGAAAATACTTTGAATCAATCAAGACTTTCACAAGAACATCGTCGTCAATCTAATGATTCATTTATGCTGAAAAATAATGATATCTTGAGCACTAGATCTGCTCTGATATTTCCTCATATCACTTCTCAATTCAAACTCTATCTAAGTAATGTTCCGCATGATTCTTCATTATCTATGAAGGTCATGCAAGTGATGGTCACTGAAGCTTCCACTATAGAAGAACAACTTGCAAATTTGAAGAAAGCACTTAAAGGCTTATCAAAGTATATCAAAAGTCAAGCTGCTCAAATTATTTAGTTAACAAATATGGTGGAGAGTATAGAGAAAGAAAACTCCATTCAATTATATGCATAGCTTCATGAAACACAAGAGAAAAGTGAGTCTTTCACAAAACAAGAGACAATGATCGAAGAGTTTTAAGCGTCTGCTAAAGGTTTAATTTCTATTGACCAATTCAAAAGCTTCATCTTAGAGACTATTAAAGATAAATCTAACCCACATTCAAATCTCTTCTCACATATGTACAGTTGCATTCTCAAAGAATTAATAACCTAAATATATATATTGGTTATCAACCTTCTAAGTTGCAATAATTCGATAGCAAGGGAAATCTGAAACAAGGTGTAGCATACTTTGTCAAAACTTACAATAATGAGGAAATATATGATGATTATTTTGATAAGTAATTTATTTTATCTCCCATAGGAATACCTTTCGACTGGTATATAGATTTTGAATCTAGTTCATTGGAAATAGATAGAGCAATAATTTGTTAAGCATTTATGATAGAGCTTACAAACATCCTCCAATCAAATGATGAGCAATCCATCGACTTCACCAATCGTTAAAGGAGCATGATCCTTAATTACAAAGATTGCCTTAGTGAAACTTCTTAGATCGAAAGGTATGTATTGGAATCTTCGTTACATCTTGAAAGGTATAACACCTAAAACATTGAAGAACTACAAACACGTGCCCATGATATGGAAATGAATATCACCACAAGTGGTAATTAAGGATTATTTAACTTTGAGCCTTATAAAAATAATGTACGTGATATTGAGGATGAGGATAACCTCATATTTGAAACTAGAAGTGAAGAATTTATGTAAATTAATATGCTCCTCGATATATGAGTCTAAACTCAAGTTACAATGCTCCTCGACACATGAGCTTAAAATACATGTCATAAAATTCATTAAATTTGAGTTAAGTCTTCCAGTTGTGATGCTCTCAAAATTTGAGCAGTGTCTTCAAATTTTATACCTCATCAAGTTTGAGTCATGTTCAAACTGAAATACTCCTTGATGCTCGAGCCTAAAATGCATGTCATAAATATCATCATATTTGAGCTAAATTTCCATCTATTGAAGCTTCTAATAAGCGATCTAAGTCTTCAAGTTGTGATGCTCTCTGTAATTCAAGCAAATTCCACATCATGAAGTTTCTAAATTCGACAAATTTGAATTAAAGTCTCCATATAATGAAGTTTTTAAAACCCGGTCAAAATCTTAAAATTTTAAAGATCTTGAAAATGAGCTATGTCTTCAAGCCGTGTTGCTCCTCAAATTTAAGATAAGTCTTCAAGTCAGAAAAACTCTTTAAAAAATGAGTTAAATCTTCAAAATTACTACACTTGGTCCACATGAGTTTAAATTTGTATGAGAAAAAAATTCACTAGGTTGAACACCAATTGTTGGTCCACATAAATCTGTTTCTGCCTTAATTAAGTCAAGCCCTGTAATGACCTTGAAGGTCTTATTTGGTATTTCTAATAAAAATTACTATTTTACTCCTCTCTACAGCTTTTTTGAGTTGTGTTTTCTTATAATCTTGTAAAACAAATTGAGTCTTCACTAAAGAAGTGTGTTCTGAAGGCTTAGGTTTTCAAATTTTGAATTTTTGAGTTATTTGGAGATTCGAATCTCGGAATAAAATTTCATCGATTCTATTAGTTCTAAAATATGAAAATTGATCTAGGATAGTTGCCGGAATCATATTTGGAGTTGATATACGAATTTTAGGTCTGAAGTTGGAAATTTAGTTAAAGTTTGACTTTGGTCAATATTTTACGTTTTGATGTTCAGATTCGATTTCTGATGGTTCCATTGATTTTGGGAGGTGATTTTAGTGCTAGAATAAGCTTCATCATAATTTTTAGGTGTTCTGGTAGAATTTTAGTATTTCAAGTGGCCTAGTCATTTATGTTTAACAACAATTTTACCTTTTTTTATCCCTAATGTTTGTTTATGATTTCTATGTTACTTTGCTCCTACTCTTTTTTCGTATTTTTTTCTTCTATTTATTTTTAGTTTTGCAATTTCTTTTTTTCTTCTTGCTTTTTTTTCTTCCATTTTTTTCCTTCTTTTGATTTTTTTCTTTTCTTCCATTTTTTTCTTCTAAATTATTTGATGCTTCTTTTATTTGTTCTTTATAAATTATTTATGATAAATAAGAAATATAGTCATTATTTAAAATAAATATAATTTTAAAAATCTCAAATATTTCATGTTTTCTATCAAAATTATATATTTTAAAAACTAAAAATAACTTAGACATATAAATTAACTTATATAATCAATTTATATTAAATTTGAATTAAAATAAATGAATTCTAATTTAATTTAATTTAGAAATAAAAACTTAGAGTAATAATTAGCATTTTATAACACGTAACAACTTAAGGGTATTTCAGAAATTTTGATTAAAAAAAGTGCTTAACAACACTTATGTATCAAATACATTAACAACTTTTTTTCAGTTTAAGCACCTTTATCCAAACACATAACTACTTATTTTTAAAATAAGTGTCAGCACTTTAAAAAGTGCTTTTAAATACTTTTTAAAAGCCACTTTTTTCCAGCCCATCCAAATGGGCTCTTAGTAGGGTTACATATATGATTTATGTGTATCGAGTTTTGAACGAATTTTGAGGGTCCATTTCGTGATTTTTGTGTTTAGGGATTTCTGGTGCCTAAAGCTTCACGATGATGGATACCTTCCATTTTCGCAAAGGTCACTGGTTTTGACCTTCATGTTTGAGTGAGGCTTACCATATTTGTCGAAGGCATTTGTCAGACCTTTTGCGTTCGTGGATGGCCAAACTATATTTGTGAAGTTTTGCGTGGCTTTGATCTTCACGGAGACCTCAGGCAACGATTGCAAAGAGTAATTGGCCAGTGAACATTGACTAATATAAATTGATGGATTTTCATTAAATTTCACCATTTTTAACATTTTGAGCTCGGTTTTGGGGGATTTCACAAGTAATTTTCAAGGGAAATCATTAGGATAAGTTATTTTCATTGATTACTTTATATTTTCAACATCAAAATTAGGAATTTTAATTGAATTTTTTTGGAATTTCATTAATTTGAATTTTCAAAATAAAATGGTGATTGTTGACTCATTTTAATTATTTCTTCAAAATGGTTTTGGCACTAGATTCCTAAAACCTTAAGAAACATTTCTATGTTAAAATTTCCAAATTTTCAATATATTTTTCGATATTGAACATTTGAACCATTTTACTCTTTTTCCCCAAATAGTATGATTTTAGTGTCATTAGCTTTGAATTATGATCGTGAATTCATTTTTGAATAGATTGAGGTGTTTTGGAGTACAATCGGAAGGACAAAGCTTCGATTTTGAATTGATCATCATTTTGTTGGATAAGACAAGTGTATTTCTAACGTATGTTAAGCGTGTTGAATCTTGTACCTCCTAAGTATTTGCTTGAAATAAAATGTGAATTAATTGAAATGTGTAAGTATGTGAGATATATGGTGGAATGAGATGAGGATTGATAGTGATATATTACTTGATGTATTGAGGTGGAAATCCGTACATGGAATATGATACACGTGTTGTAAGTTGATTATTGATGAATGATAATGTAATTATTGAACCAAAATGAGTAGCATTCTGTTCAGTTAATAATATTGTGGCAATATGTGTTCTATATCTCATTCACTTTTTTTTTAATTGATGTGCTTATTTGCATTGGGCTATTGAAAAAAGACAAAAGAGAGATATTGATGATTTTGAGGACCAAGATCTCTACCGGTAGAGAATATTGATAGATATTGACATTTTTACCAAAATATCTACCAGTAGTGATATTTCAGAGATAATATTTTGACAACCGACACCATTTTTTGTGTGTGATATTGCCGAGGTTATTTCTGGCAAATACATGGTCTCAGTTAGGATCTCATGGTTTTTGGCCTGAGTTGATTAGTGGGTGTGCATTGTAGGACAAACATACATCACGGTTATGCGATATTGCATTTGCATCATATTGCACCTCATGCCTTTTGATGTTGTAAGAGAAATACTGAGTTTCTTCCTTATGGCTGTGAATTATGGATATGTACTCCTTGTTGGCTATGTTACCTTGAAGCTATAGTACTGACTGAGCTTTACAATGAGTTGAATATGCCTATATATGTAGATGTTATATATGTTGTGTGTGTTGAGTTATTCTGAATGCCGATTTATAGTTTTGGAAGTATGTGATTGAGATGGAAGTAGTAGTTGTGTTCTTCATTGCTTTACTTTGGTCTAGAATTCATTAGTTGGGTACTATGTTGTTGGGTACTCATCGTTTCTTCTACACTTTTGTAGGTATTGAGCCCAGTACCTCTCGATCTTTGATTCCCTATTCGTCCGAACTTTGAGACAATTTAAAAGGTAGTAGCCAGTTCTCTTCTGTCACGACTCGGATCTAGGGTCTAAGAGTGACATGGCTAATGGTAACCCGAGAGTCCCCAAATAAACCTCATAGTACTTGTATTCACATCATCGATTCGAAAATGTATGCAAATAGTAAACACATAGTTATAAGGGACAAGTAATGGAGGCAATACGGGACTTAGGATCTTCCACATTTTCATATCAAACATACATACATATCATAATTCTCATAATCACTCCATGATAGTCATATCCAATAGATAACCATAATCATAAGCTTCAAATACAACACATAACATGCAGATCCGACGAGAGTCTAAAAGATGTCGAACAATGCCTCTAGTCATAAGATAGGACGGGGGACATGCCATGTTCTGAGCTCACCCTCAAAGTAAATAACACAAATGGAAGCAACATAAGTGGAGGAATGGTGTCTTGTACTTGGAATATAGGACTCACCATAACAAATGTCTCAAATTCGATCTAGCATCAAACGGTGGATGAAGGTAATCTTTGGTCCCTACATGGTTAGATCATGTAGGCAAAAGTATGGGTTAGTACGTTTGAATGTACTAAGTATGAGAACATGCAACACATATGACTTATTAAACCTGCATTTCACTATAAGATAACAAGGATACATAATATAGAAAGAATCATATATTCAAAGAAGAATAGTATACAATATGCCATGCAGTCCATTATGCATCAAATGTAAAAAAATGCCCATTTATAGTGGAGATGTGACCTCAACCAACAAGAGTAAGACCAAGCGAGCTATTACTTGGAATTTCGAAGAAATCCCCTCACCGGTAAAGAGGTGGTTTACTTGCCAAAGGTAAACCATACTTCACCTTACGGGAACATCACCCATTTCATAGGAAACAACCCTCCTTACGGGAACACCACTCATTTCGGATAGGATTTTCATGTAGCATATCATATCACATAATACTTCACCTTACGGGAATATCACCCATTTCGTATGAAGCAACCTTCCTTACGAGAACATCACCCATTTCGAATAGAATTCTCATAATCTGTGTTAGGCACATAGTTCAAGGAAAAGGGGAGGACCCTTAGGGATAGCCCTAAGGCTCCCAATCTATCGGTGCTAAGTCAAAACATCCCACATGAATACTTATATATATACATGCTTTCAAAAGAGTCAATGGTCGTTTCCAAATCATTTCAATGCAATCTTAGGCTTAGAAGCCAAACATCATTCATAATAACTCATACGTAGGCTCAAATTCCAAATCATAGCTTATAGTCATAATACTCATGCATAGGAATAACTCATTCAAATATACAATATGGTGCAAGCACCCAAAATGCTCAAAGCGCCATAATCATAGACATTTATGTGATCACATTCTTATTATAACAATAATCTTATCAAAATCTTTTCATAAAACATAATTGGGCTTAACCCACTTCATAATTTTCATAAAATCCAATGTTCATGAACGCATATGCCATGAATGATATGGGAATAGCATGGCTAATTGAGATTCAATCTAAAATCAATAATATCATATGAAATTGAAGTAAATCCATAATTAAATCCACATTCAAAACATAATATAAATAACCTCTGCATAAATCAAGCTTTAAAGGGGACATGCATGTTCATAATTTCAATTTAAATCATCATAATAGGGCTTATAGTGATTTAAAATTATAAATAAAGTACAGGCCATACATCGATTGAATTTACTAAACAATAATTCTCAAAACCCATATTTAAAGTAAGCGAAATTTCATGAAAATCAATTGAAAAGAGTTTGGGTCTTCTTGGTTGAAAGGGACCGAGAATCAATCTCACATACCTTGCTTAGGAAGATGAATTTGAGAAGAATTTAACTTAAAGTTGAAACCCCAATTGAATCCTAGCTTCAATCTTGAAGGTGAGACTTGGAGAGAATTTTGAGAGTCTAGTTTTAGAAACTAAGTGTTAGTTTTGAATGAGGGTTTAGAATTAGTGTCGGAGAAGTTTAGGAATGTAAAGAGGTGGTATAGGAGGTCTTAAAAGCCTTAGGGATGGGTCAAAATATAAAAAACACCTCAATATAATGGCCCTTTAAATTTTAAATGGAACTTGAGATGGTTGGCTTAACGGGTTGTAAAGCTCTTCGCGGTCCATGAAGGTTCCTTATCTAGCCCAGACAAATTCTACGAAAAAGGGCATAAGTTCTTGCTTAGAACTCGGAATGAGGTGAAACCAGATGCGTTGGAAAGCTAATTCAAAGAGATTCAATTTGATAGGTGTGGTCCACCTAGATTTATTTGTGCTAAGAGATATGACCATTTAAAGTTGACCCTTCTATCAGTATTTGTGAAAAACTTAGCCAATGGAATTCCTTTGAACTTGGTTTGATGCAGGAGACCTATTATGGCCTTAAACAACATAAATAAGCTTGAAATGAAGGCTTGAAAGTGAACTTAGCTTGATCTTGAATATCCCATACTTAGAATTTTTCAATGAAGTCACTTTCACGGGAGGCACACGGGCCGTGTAGTGTTACACACGCACTCGACGAAAGAGCTTTACAAGCGGCATTGCCCTTCTTCACTCACGCGATATTGCTGGATCAGGCTTTCCGTCACACTGCCTGTATCCCTCTCCTTAGAAAAATTTCACGATCAAGTTACGAGACGGTGATTCCATATTTAGAAAAAATTTCACTCTGGAAGCCTTACGGATGGTCACACGGGCCGTGACACCCTACACGAGTCGTGAACTTGGCCGTATGACCATACTTGGTCCCAAAACTATGGGATTTTAAGCCAAGGCCACCACACGGTCCGTGAAGTGTCACACGGACCATGAGGGGTCCAAGTGTGGTGTGCCTTAGTTTAAAACACCACATTTAAGGGTCAAACATCTTCCAAAGGCTGAGGGCCATTCATGGAGCTCCAAACGGGTCGTGTGACCTTGCACGGACCGTGAGGGCTCCCATGAATTGTCACCTTGGTCCAAAAATTTTTCAAAACCAAATTTTCATGCTACATTGAGGTCGTACAAAGTCCGGGCCCTTATATCATCTCCCCCTTGTGAACATTCGTCCTCAAAAGTGGTAGAATAAGGCTTGAAAGGCTTGACTTAGAACATGAATCATTCAAACACAAGGTACAATGCATTGTTCAGCGTTTGAAAATCATGAAGTCCTTAAAATGCATATCAAAACGTATTTAAATCGTTCAAAACATCTTAAAAATCATTTTTATACATGTATGCATGTCATGTCATGAAACTCGAGAGTGAAAGAATTAGGACCATTAGGAATAGGAAGAACCTAATACTATAGGATTGAGTAGATTGGAAAGGATAGAGGTATCATTGCATCATACTTGATTCCACTCCCCACGTAGCACTTTCCACATGTTGATTCCTCTAAAGCACCTTAACTGAAGCCGCATCCTTTTTACGAAGCCGCTTCACTTGCCCATCCAAAATCTCAATCGTAACTTCTTTAAAAGACAAGTTCTTCTCTACCTTAACACCTTCTAAAGGATCACCAACCAACTTCCTCAACATAGACACATGGAAAAAAACTGGGTCAATAGAACCAAGTGCAGAGGCAAATCCAACCTATAAGCCACATTCCCAATTCGCTCAACAATCGCATAAGGACATACATACCGAGGGCTTAGCTTTCCCTCCTCCCCAAAATGCACCATACCCTTCATAGATGAGACCTCCGTAAACACCCAATAATCAATGCAAAACTCAAGATCCTTCTTTCTAACATCCAAATAAGACTTTTGATGACTTCGAACCATCTTCGACCTTTCCTTAATCAGTTTCACTCTTTTGTAGCCTCTAATACTAAATCCATGCCTATTGAAGTCAATTCATCTTAACTCAAAACACTTCACCAAAGATCTACACTTTTACTCTATAAATCCCCAAACTGTGTTATACTAATGCTAGCATGAAGGAAATTGTAGTAAGCAAACTCAAGAAGTGGTAGATTATCACCCCGATTAACCTTGAATTCCAACATACAAGATGACGACATACCTCTAGATTTTGAATTATCCTCTTGCCTTGGCCAACGGATCAGGGATGAAAAGCGGTACTTAACTTCACCTTAGTGCCATGTCCCTCCTTGAGATGATTTCCAAGAGTGAGAAGTAAATTGGCATCGTGATTCGATATGATAGACCTAGACACACCATGCAACGTCACCAACTCTTGGATGTAAAACATTGCATAATGTTCGGCACTAAAAATAGTCTTGACCGGTAGGAAATGAGCCGACTTAGTCATCTTGTCAACGATAACCCAAATTGAGTCAAATTACCTTCGGTCCGGGGCAAACCAACCACAAAATCCATATTCACATCCTCCCACTTCCAAGTAGGAATCTCAATGACTTGAGTCAAGCCACCAGGCCTTTGGTGCTCTACCTTCACTTGTTGGCAATTGGAGTATTCGGGTACAAACCTAGCTATGCCTTTCTTTGTACCATGTAACCAATATCCTTCCCTTAAGTCCCGATACATCTTAGTCGACCCTGGGTGAATCAAATAATGAGAGTTATGGGCTCCACTCATGATCACCTTCCTAAGATCATCCACATCTGGAACACAACTGACCTTGATACCGAAGCGCATCATCTTCCCCTTGGAACGAAACCTCTATCTTATTCTTTTAGCAACCAACCTCTTCAATCCAACCAATGACGGATCCAGATCTTGCTTAGCCTTAACTTTAACAACCACCGAAGGTTCAGCCTCATTCTGAACATGAATAATACCATTATTAGATTCGGCCAACCTAACACCCAATATAGCCAAACGGTAAGCATCTTTTGCCAACTCTTTCTACCCTTCATCAACAGGAGCCACATTTTCCATAGATAGCCTACTAAGAGTATCGGCTACAACATTAGCCTTGCTGGGGTGATATTGAACACTCATGTCGTAGTCCTTTAGGAGTTCCAACATCTTCTTTGCCTCAAGTTGAGATCCCATTGAGTGAACACATATTGCAAACTCTTGTGGTCAGTGAAAACATCGACATACACCCCATACAAATAGTATCTCTCAATCTTCAAGGCAAACACCACCGCCGCTAACTCAAGATCATGAGTCGGGTAATTACGCTTATGCACCTTCAATTGCCTTGACGCATAAGCTATCACCTTACCGTGTTGCATAAGTACACAACCCAACCCAATTCGAGAAGCATCACAATACACCACCAACCTATCTAAGCCATTTGGTAAAGTCAAAATAGAAGCCGACATATGCCGATCTCCCAAAGTCTGAAAACTCTTCTCACACTCCTCTGACCGTACAAACTTGGCCTTCTTTTGAGTCAACTGGACCAATGGAGATGCATTAGATGAAAAACCCTTAACAAACCTTCCGTCATAACCAACCAACTCAAAAACACTTTGAATATCCAAAGGAGAAAGCACGTCAAACAATGCACATCCTTCACCAACTCCCTTTTTGACTTCATCTATGAGATCACTACAACATCTTCCTCCCCTGATTGCATTACGTGCCCAAAGTAAATCTCCCTATTTTATAGGGAGGAATGGAGATAGGAAATCTCAAGACACTTTCCATAGAACGATATGAATCATGAAAAAGTGAAATAATCCCTAAAATGCCTTGAAGCCTCCTACCCATAGATATGACGCGTTTCACACCCATAAATAAGACTCTACTTGATGCGGCATGTTGGACTTCGAGGACCATTTATAAACCTAGTGATCTGATACCATATCTGACACAACCTGGACCTAAGGTCTAGAAGTGAACAAATGGAAACCCGAGAGTCCCCAAACAAGCCTCAAAATATTCGTATTCACATTATCGGTTTGAAAACGTATACAAATAGTAAACACATTGTTCTAAGGGATGGGAGAGTAGGACTCACGCTATGGGGGCAATATGGGACTTAGGATCTTCCACATTTCTACATCAAACATACATATATATCATAATTCTCATAATAACTCCTTGATAGCCATATCCAATAGATAACCATAATCATAAGCTTCAAATACAATATATTACATATAGATCCGATGAGAGTCAAAAAGATGTCCAACAATGCCTTTAGTCATAAGATAGGACGGGGGACAAGACATGTCCTAGGCTCACCCCCAAAGTAAATAACTCAAATGGAAGCAACATAGGTGGAGGAATGGTAGCTTGTCCTTGGAAGATAAGACTTACCACAATAAATGTCTCAAATCTGATCTAGCATCAAACGATGGATGAAGGTAATCTCCGCTCCTTACATGGTTAGATCATGTATGTAAAAGTATGCGTTAGTATGTTTCAATGTACTAAGTACGTGGACATGTAATGCATATGACTTATAAAACCTGCATTTGAATGTAAGATGACAAGGGAACATAATATCAAAAGAATTATATATCCAAAGAAGAGTAGTATACGATATGCCATGAAGTCCATGATGCATGAAATGTAAAAATGCTCACATGAAATTGAAGTAAATCCATAATTAAATCCACATTTAAAACATAATATAAATCACTCAAGCATAAATCAAGCTTTAAAGGGGACATGCATATTCATAACTTCAATGTAAATAATCATAATAGGGCTTAAAGTGAAAAATCTTAAATGAAATACAACTCATACATCAATTGAATTTATTAAACAATAATTCTCAAAACCCATATTTAAAGTAAGCAAAATTCCATGAAAATCAATTGAAAAGCGTTAGGGTCTTCTTGGTTGAAAGGGGCCGAAAATCAATCTCACATACCTTGCTTAGGAAGAGAAATTTGAGAAGAATTTAGCTTGAAGTTGAAACCCCAATTGAATCCTAGCTTGAATCTTGAAGGTGAGACTTGGAGAAAATTTTGAGAGTCTAATTCTAGAAACTAAGTGTTAGTCTTGAATGAGGGTTTAGGATTAGTGTAGGAAAAGTTTAGGAATGTAAAGGGGGTTTAAAAGGTCTTAAAAGCCTTGGGGATGGGTCAAAATATCAAAAATACCTCAATAAAACGACCCTTTAAATTTTAATCGAAACTTGACACGGTTGGCTTCATGGGTCGTGAAGCTCTTCACAGTCCATGAAGGCCTCCCCATCTAGCCTAGATAGATTCTACGAAAAAGGTCATCACTTCTTGCTCCAAAATCAGAATGAGGTGAAAATAGATGCGTTGGAAAGCTAATTCAAAGATCTTCAATTTGATAGGTCACAGAACACCTAGATTTTTTTGTGTTAAGAGATATAACTATTTAAAATTGACCC
The DNA here is from genome assembly GCA_029948455.1 of Solanum rostratum. NCBI lineage: Eukaryota > Viridiplantae > Streptophyta > Magnoliopsida > Solanales > Solanaceae > Solanum > Solanum rostratum. The sequence continues at coordinate 49,941,490 of CM057047.1, read as the reverse complement.
TTCTATTGATACTTTTGAAAAACTTAGCCAATGGAATTCCTTTGAACTTGGCTTGATGTAGTAGACCCATGATGGACTTAAACAACATATATAAGCTTGAATTGAAGGCTTGAAAGTGAACTTAGCTTGATCTTGAATATCTCATACTTAGAATTTTTCAACGAAGTTATCTTCACGGGAAGCCACACGGGCCGTGTAGGGTCACACGGGCCGTGACACTGCATGTACCCCTCTCCTTAGAAAAATTCCATGATCAAGTTACGATACGGTGATTCCATACTTAGAAAAAATTTCACAGGAAAAGCCTTACGAATGGACACACGGGCCGTGACACCCCACACGAGCTATGAACTTGGCCGTGTGACCATACTTGGTCCCAAAACTGTGGGATTTCAAGCCAAGGCCACCACACAGCCCACCACACGGTTCGTGAAGTGTCACAAGGACTGTGAGGGGTCAAAGTGCGATGTTTCTTAGTATACAACACCACGTTTAAGGGTCAAACATCATCCAAGGGCCACACCATGGAGGCTCCACAGGGGACATGTGACCTCACACGAACTGCGAGGGCTCCCATGAAGCGTCGCCTTGGTCCAAAACTTTTTCGGAACTAAATTTCCATGCTACATTGATGTCCTAAAAATTACGGGTCCTTACATCTTCGGTGTACCTTCATGCTTCTGGTTATTTTTTATTTTATTCTATTTAAGCAAAAGACATTGAGACTTGTACTTATTTCTTGAAATTTTATTATAGTTGAGGCTTGTACAAGTGATACTAGTTTTGGGATAGTTTTAAACTGTGATATTCATGTCTTATGTTACGTTCTTGTTATCATTTTAGCTTCCGCATCTCTTTAGTCACTTCAAGTGACATCCCTCGATGGGTTAAAGACAAGTTTCATCATACCCGACTTCGAATTGTGACAAGTACTTTGTTGATACACCAATTGAGTTCATACCAAAATGCAAATGTTGCTATCTTTTCCCTCTCTAGAATTCATTTAATGTTTGCTAAATTGAGTCTTCCACGTGCTAGAAATATTGAAATTGATAATTCCACATATTTGGATTGTTGTTGATTTATTGTAGACAGTGAAATTTTATTTTTAATCAAGTCAAATTACTGGTTAATAAAGTCGAGTTAATATTTAAGCTAAAATGATATAACTTCATAAATAAGGTACAAATAATATTTAATTTGGGCCAATCTGTTAAATTGACAGTACGAGTTCAACTCATGCTTTTCAAGCCCAAGGTCTCCAAAATTAGTGAAAAATAAACCCCTAAAATCCTAGCTTACAACTATATAAAAGGATCTTCATAAGACTAGAAATAGAAGAATAGAAATACATAAGAAAAAAATTAAAGCTCCATTCTTCAATGGTGATTTGCAAGTCTTCTGCATACAAAGAAGTCTTCATCTCTAAGTGGTGAGCTGCAAGTATTTCATCGATTCAAGAACAAGGTAAAGCTCTTGAGCTGAAGATTGTGAGGAGATGAATCAAAGGATTACATCTTTTTTTCATTAGATTTTATAAAGATTGTAATCTTTGCATGAAGTATTGAAATATACATCAGTATTTATCGCTATTTTCTTTTCTTGATTGCTATTTTTCATAAAAGAAACTTAGTTGCTTACATTTATAATTAAAATATCAGCCTTACATCTGCTCTACCCCATTGCTTATTTTCTGAAAATATACCTTGACTTGTTTTGTCCAGTTCTGTCCTGTCCTACCCTACCCCGTCTTGCTCTGCCCTGCCTCATTAATATCTTTTCCTGTCTACTCTATTAAGCTTCGGCATCGTCTCGCTCTTATCCTGCCTCATGGGTATTCATATGAGAAAATATACAGTGGTCAAATAAAAATTCTCTTCCTCCATTTTATTTTATGTAGTACCTTTCGACTTGGCACAATTTTTAAGATTTTTTTTTAAACAATTGTGGTCTAAAATAATCCTTAGATATTTATACTGCTGAGATTCATTTAATTAAGGGTAAAAGGGAGATTTAAAGTTGAATTATTTCTAATTATAGTAAGGTGATTTTTTTGGGGACGGACTAAAATGAAAAAGGTACCACATTAAATGGAATAGAAGGAATAATATTTTAGAAGAGAAGAATTTTTGCATATAGTCACTCAAAAATACCTTAATTATGCTTATAGCTATAGTTTGGGTAATTACATTTTGTAACTCTAGCTATAGCAGTGTTTGTATATCATTATACCATTCGTGCATCGTTTGTATAATTCACTATACAATTTGCAGTTTTTGTATAACATTTGCATAATTTAGTATATAATTCCACGTTTTTGTATAGTGTTTGTAAATTTCGCTATACTAAAATGAAAAAGGTACCACATTAAATGGAATAGAAGGAATAATATTTTAGAAGAGAAGAATTTTCGCATATAGTCACTCAAAAATACCTTAATTATGCTTATAGCTATAGTTTGGGTAATTACATTTTGTAACTCTAGCTATTAGCAGTGTTTGTATATCATTATACCATTCGTGTATCGTTTGTATAATTCACTATACAATTTGCAGCTTTTGTATAACGTTTGCATAATTTAGCTATAATTATACAAACTCAAAGTGTAATTATACAAAGATGTTAGCTGAGAGCCGTAATTATTTCAAATTACAAATATATTAACTAATTAAGTATATATTTGCCTATCCACATAATTTTTTCTATTATATTATTAACAATTAAATTATAGCAAGGTACAACTAAGGAAAATATGACGTAGCGCAATAATATCATCATGCTTACGTTACTTGCATTGTTAATCACTCAAATTGAAGTCACATCTTCATAGTTTGTCTTCATGGGGAGAGTGAATACATTCTCCCAAGTGTATATGTCAATAAAGAAGGAAGAAATTAATATGCAGAAGATATAATTAAGAAAAAAATATGACTTTTTTGTTCTATATAAACTGGCAAGCTTGTGTAGGAGTTTCTTGATTTTCTCTCAGCTTTTTCTCCCCTTGTTACATGGTAGAGAAAGAGGAAACAAAATTAAATTATGGGAAAATTGGTATTTTGGTATACTCTATTGCTTCTTACTGCCATAGTATTAGGTGAGCGTACGTGTGGATGTGATCCTGATGACCAGAAAAAAAGCAAAAGCAAGACACTCTACTATAAACTTGGAGCCATGGCTTCCATTTTGATTGCGAGTGCAATTGGGGTGTGTATTCCGGTATTGGGCAAGGCGATTCCCGCCTTGAGCCCAGAGAGGAATTTCTTCTTCATAATCAAAGCTTTTGCAGCTGGTGTTATCCTATCAACGGGGTTTATACACGTACTTCCTGATGCATTTGACAAATTGACATCGCCATGTTTGGAAGAGCAATCATGGGGAGATTTCCCTTTAAGTGGATTTATTGCAATGGTTTCTGCAATGGCAACTCTGGTAGTGGATACTTATGCAACTTCATATTATAATAAGAAATCTATGAAAAGTGGGGTTATTCATACTCACTCTCATGGCCATGTTCATGGTTCAGAATCAATGATGCCTGATTCTGAACTTCTTCGTTATCGTGTTATCTCTCAAGTAAGAAACTCTTAAACCATCACTATGACTTGATCAGTTATAATAAGTTAGTCATCACTTATTTTATGCTACTAATCATAACCTTGTATATGGTAAAAATGATTTGATAGTATAAACATTTAAGATGAAGAGAACATAAATTTGGGAGTGATTATTTTAATAAGCCCACAATTTCATGATATTTTTCAAAAATGATCAAGCAATTATAGCCCATACATAAATAATCTTGTCCTTATTCTCAAAGTAAAAAAATTGATCACTTTCACGTACGTACATTTTATTGTGTTTGTGTAACAATAATTTGTGGTGGGACATGCAGGTTTTGGAACTTGGAATAATAGTACACTCTCTGATAATTGGAATAGCATTGGGTGCTTCTCAAAATCTCAAAACCATAAGGACTCTTTTTGGTGCTCTCACTTTTCATCAATTTTTCGAAGGCATGGGACTTGGTGGATCCATTGCTCAGGTAATTAATATCTTATTCTAATTTATGTCACTCATTTTTTTAGTCACTTTCACTTTTTTATATTTATAACAATTGTGATAAAATGATTTTTTTTATTGATATCTCAACTCCGAATAAAGTGTTATACGGTTACAAGCTTTCGGTTCAAGTTTTTGATATTTCATCGCATGCGTTTTCATTTGTTTATTACTAGTTAAGTTTAACCACGTAAAAAATGTCTTATTCTTTAATTGTATGCATTCATCTCAATATAAGACGTAAACCCCCCATACATTTTCTACTTGAGATTAATGTGTATAATTAAAGAATATGACAAATTTATATAGTTAAACTTAACTATCTTATAGACAAATGTATTCACAAATAAAAGATATTTTTAAAATTTAAATTGAGAATATCTAATTAAAATACATTATTAAGAATGAGATATTGAATTAAAACATAGTTTAGTTTGAGTATCTAAATGATTATCCACACAAATTTAAATGAATGGCTGTGTATGAAACCTTTTCTTTTTGTTGCTTTTCTAATTGTCATTGGGGAGTTTTCAAAAATATCAAGTTTTTGGATAAAAATTACATGCCCCTACCGAATCATTGAAAAATACCATATAAAATACCAACTTTATTTACAAATTTAGGAGAGAGAGTGTTTTGAGTGTGATTATTGTGGTGTGTGGTATGATATAATAGTGTTGGAAAATGAAAAAGAGTGTGTTTTTTTTGGTATTTTGATAAATAAATTTTAAAGTGTAATTTTGGGGGTGAAAGTTGTTATTTGTGTAAAAATTTCTTGTCATTTTTGGAATAACGACCCGCTGTCTAACCTTATGTTACACTTATTAATTATCACATTTCACTTTTGCATGTTCTTTAAAAAATCATAAATGAAAAATAAATATTTTTATTATTTCATTCTTATTTAATTTCTGCCCAATAAATTATTTTTTATTGTAAAATAAGATTAGACTAATCTTACCTCAAGAATATTTGATATTAAAGCTAAGGTAAATAGAATAAAAATAACAAATGTTATCATGATTTATAAAATAACAAAAATCTCAAATAAACATTTTGAGTAACCGTGACAAGTAATATCTAACTTTTGATGAACCCAAATAAGTCTAGACATTTCAATTTCAATGAGGTATTGTCTTGTTGCTCTTACTAATTACTGGTAGGCATAATACTTTTTTTTAGTTTCTCATTCTTCAATCTAGGTACTATTTAGTGATGAAATCAAAAATTTTCTTAAGAATCTTTAAAATTTAATATATATATCTGAAAAAAATAACTTTTAACCAATATATATATATTTATTATTATCTGTTATTTCGTGTAGTTCGATTATAGGGATATTGATGCAGTACTGCTCTACTAAGTATCTATTGTTTTTAATTTCTATTCTTTTTGTACTTCCATTGATTTTTTCTAAATTATTATTCATGGTAGAGAATCTATCAAATAACTTTTCTACCTCACCTCAGGGGTTGGGGTAAGGTGGTTGTTAGTGTTGAAAACTATTATATTGCGCGTTAAAAATTATAAATTTGCTTTTGAATGGTTGGTTAAAAAGGAGTGGAGGTTGCGAATTGGAGTAGCAGGTTAATTGGTTGGTAGGGTTAGGTGGATGTCTGACCTTGAGGTATAGTAAGGTAGCAGGAGTAGGCGTGTTTTATATCATGTGTTATCATTATCTGTCGTATGTGTGTTACATATTGACATGTGTTTTTTTCGTTAATAGTTGTTCTTTCTGTTCCCTTTCCTTTCCTTTTTGTCATATCTAACTTATTCTGCTTATGGATTTTTGAGACGAGAGTTCTCAGGAAACAACCTCTCTACTTATATGAGATAGTAATAAAGTCTACGTGCATTTTATTCTTCCCAAATCCCACTTGTGGGATTCCACTGCTCAGTTGTACTGATAGTGCATTAGGAACATAAATGTACCACAAAAGTTGGTTGTTTATCCTATGCTAGGGTCTTATTGAGATGGACATTATAGGGAGACTGTCATCCCAAATCAAGATTCAAGATACACTACTAAAAAAAAAAAGAACTTAGGAATCAAACAATTTTATAGCTAATCCAAATTCGTTGTTATTTCTATTTAGTGACATTATGTTAGCCATGACCGATTGCTGGCTTATACAAGTCAACCACGAGTCAAGAGATTAGGTCCATAGACACAATTAGTTAATAAGAGTGTTGAAGTTAAATGCTAAAAGTAAAATGATATAATATGTTTACGTGAAAACCTCCTCACTCAAGGAGGAAAAATCACAACTTTTTTCACAAGATTTCATCAACTTTACTAAATTTCAGATTATAAGCTGTTACAGCTTAGGAATTAAATTCTTAATTCCTTTCCACTAATAACACTTCTATTACCGGACAATTAACATCAACTCTATTATCATTACATCAACTCTATTATCATTACATCAACTAGCTAATGTAAACTAACAATTTACCACCGCTAACTAAAACAACAACTCAAATCTCGAACATAAGAGAAGAAACATAAGCAAAAACATCAACTAACTCTAGTTGACACTATAGGAAACTTTACCCAAAAAACACCAAACTAATAGTGAAAGAAGCTTGATTAAATACATAGATGATTTGACCATCTCTGTTTAATCCAACTCAAGCTAAAGGCTTTGACAAGCAAATAAATTATTATATTTTATAAATTAAGAGTAGATTCACAGTAAATGAACATACGATACAAAACTCAATTCAATTGAAGATGTTGCAATGTTGAGTTAAGTCCCTGGTGAGTTTGAGTAGTATTTTTCCTTGAAGTGGCTATTGCTTTGAATAATCTGGATTTGCAAATATTAGGTTTTGATCTTGTCACTTGTTATTTCTATAAGAGAAACAAAATCTAGAACATATGCCATTAATCGAGAACATCTACCATTGTAGTATCTCTACTTCCACGCCACCAATATTGCAGAAAGTGCAACTTTACAATTATAAGAAATTGACTTGTCTGTAGGTCAAAAAGTACTTCACAAACTGGGTCACTTGATCAGGTACTTTTTCTCTATAATTTATTAACTCATTAAAATTAAAAATATAACATTTTCTCTCTTTTTGATGATGACAAACACATAATGCAAATTTCTCTTGAGAACCAAACTTCCAATCTGATTCCCCTTGAAACTAGATTCTCGTACATTTGATTTTGCAGAGTGACTAGGTTCTTTAGGTATCATAGCTGATTCCTCAAGAGATGTGTCAAATTATCGAAACAAGACATAATACTTCAATGTCTATCCTTCATCAATTTTCTCTTTTTGATGATGACGGACACATGTATCAATTTTTTCTTAAGGACTAGATTTACCCCTATCACGCGTACTCGACTTCATGAATCAGTTCATATTCCAATCCTTTAAGAGAAAAGACATAAAAAAAATCATCAAACTTGGCAGTGAAACTTACTTTAGCACCTTAACTACACGGGCGTTCATTTACCCCTTTAATAATTTACAAGTGAATTTAATTCTACCCAAACACTACAGACCAGTCTCACAATGGAGAGTGCACTGCACATGCGCCTCATCAGCGCCAGGTCAGCACCATGTCAGCGCCAGGTTAGCACCACATAAAAATATATTTAAATTTATTTTTTAGTTTTTATTTTGTTTATTATTGAAAGATCTTTTTTCCCAACAATTATAAAACATCAAAGAGTAAGATTTTTGTTATCTTTTTTTTTTATTATTCTTCTTCTACATCTTTTTTTAGATAAACTAAATAGAGTAAAATCATTGACAAAAATTAGATAAAATCGATGATAAAAAAATTGATGAAATATTGTTGGAAGAAATTAAGGTTGAAAATAAAAAGAGATTATTAGTGAAAATTTATGATAATCAAAAAGTAAGAAGACGTTAATGGAGGTGGAGGGTGGTGTGTCCTTGGGTGAAGAAAGAAAGGAAGAAAAAAATCAAAATTTGTCATTATTAAAGAAAATTAACTTCAATTTTGGGGCAATAATGATAAAGTTCAATGATTGCTATGAAATTTTTTACTATATTCAATTTATATAAGAAAAAACAAAAAAAAAAAAAAAGAAGAAGAAGAAGAGAGAGACAAGGACGATGGGAGGAGGGTGGTGAAAGAAAGAGAAATGGAATTAGAGTGGTTCTGGGTGTGTTGTGGGTGGGGTGTGGGGGTGTGGGAGGCGAAGAAGGAGAAGCGGGGTGGGGTATTTTGAAGAAGAAAAAAAAAAGGTGAAGGACTTTGAAGAAGATGAAGGAAGAGGTGGGATTGGGTGCATTGTTCATTTTTAATATAACATATATAAATAAGATTACTTTTTTTCTAAAAGTTCATACAAATACACACCTCTATTTTTTTTTAGTCATGTCAGATTTTTGGATGGAATTAAATTCACTTGTGAATTGTTAAGGGTGGGGAGGGGGGAGGGAGGGTATCAAACAACACAAATGTGGGTTAATGATAAATCGAAACAATACCTGATAACTGCATCTAAGGCCTCAGCCTTGGGTCTCTTGGGAAGGCATATAATGAGCTCCCCGACCTCTCCCTGCCTGAGTCATTCCTCCACTATCCTTCTAAACCATGGCACCACTCATCCCTTAACCTCTGATACCACCATCATTTTCGAGCTAAACTCTGCTACAACCCCTAGTCTATAGGGTTAGACCTTTAGTTGGAGGTGCTAAAACATGACCTAGAGATATTAAATAAGTACGGTGTAGACCTGAATGAGTCTGGAATAGACATCGATAAATCATATTACCAGGGTTTCCACACCCAAAACAAGATCAGAGTGGACTATTGTTATGAAGAACTATATGGAATACTATAACCACTCAAGCTGCCAGGCCTCTAAACTCTGGATAAACCCTGACCACCCTTTAAAGCTAGTAATGATGCATGAACAACTTGATGTTGAAATGACCCACTCCAAGAAGAGAACCTCAGCCTTTAGATAAGACACCAAAGAACTGATCTGATGAATGTCCCTCTTAGGGTCCTCAAACTCCTCCCTTTCCATTAACTCTGCCTCATTCACGGCACTCACCACAAACCGGAAGGAATCTCCTTTTCTAGACACCCAGAACACTGCCTACTTCATAGAATAAGTCAGCCTCTCACTAATTTACAAACCTTCTCTATCTCTCAAGGATGATAGTTGTAGCATGTCTACCTATCTAGCAAAAAGAATCTCATACTCAATAACTGACATCCCGCCCTACCTCAAATTCTCAAATCTCAAGCGACTCTTCTCCCTCACACTCCAGGGGACAAAACGATCATAGAAAGCTCTATAGAATGCCTCACTAGTCATTCGAGGAGATCCGGCTGGCAAGGATCTTGAATATGTCCTCGACCACTCTCTCGCTGGTTTACAAAGCTAAAGAGTAACATAACAAACACCATAGAACTCGGCTAAACCAAAATTCTCTAACAATTCCCAAAAATAGTTAGAAACTCATAAGCATCCTCGGTCTTCCCACCATGAAACTATGGTGGGTCTATCTTCCTGAACTTCTCGTAATGACACTAATCATCCTCAATTAATACAACTACAGGTGCACCCTTACCCTCAACCGATGGTGCTAGATCTATCTGAACGATATGAGCTATTAGTGGCTGCCCACCCTGACCCTGCACATCTGGAGCCTGATACTGGTTTGGAACTTGGACTCTTACTCTAGTCTGCGATCGTTGGGGTGTGCCTATCACACTATTGGTATGTTCCGTACTCTCAAGCACGCTCAACACCCTCAACAGAGTATCCTGTAGCAATGTCGCAACTGCATACTCAAGAGAAATCTAATCTCCTCTGACCTCGGGCTCAGGCTTGGAGGAGATATCCGTCTCATGATCTCTAACTGGTGCTGCTCTTCAGGCTCGGCCTGATCCTTACCTTATTCTCTAACTCTACCTCTGCCTCTACCCTGAGGTGGGTCTCAATAACAAACTTGAGGGTTGCCTTCCCTCCTCCATCATAAGCTGATGTTTTAGGCCTGACTACCTACCAAAAGAAAAAATGATAACTCAGTTGTCACACTAGAATCCATGCACGACTAAATTGAGGAAAGTCTTGATAATCTCTCAAAGATAAGTCACGGACGTCTCTGCACCAATCCTCAAGACTTTACTAGACTGTGCTTACACAAATATGAGATCTAAGAACCTGTGACTCTAATAACAACTTGTCATGATTCGAAATTGAGTATGATGAAACTTACCTTTAACCCACCGAGGTAAGTCATCCTAAATAGGATGTCATTATATAAGCAAAGCAAAAGTACAATCTAAGTATGAAAGGATAAACATTAATGAAGGATATCCAAATCTAAAAATTGATTCAAGACTAGTGTCACATTTACATGCCTCTAATACAACAAAATTCAAAAGAAATTTATACAAGTCTTAATGTCTTTGATTCTCAAATAGAACAAAAACAAGAAGTAAACAAAAGTCTGAAGAGTCCCACTGAAAAAAAGGCTAGTTGCTACCCTTTAGATTGTCTTAAGGCTTGGACCAAAACAAGAAATGAAGAGATCAGGAGGTACCAGGATCAAAACCTAGACACGAGTGTAGAAGCAAGGGGTGAGTGCCCAAAAATATGGTACATATCAAATGAATTCTAAACCCTAAGTAACGCAATGAAGAACACAAATAATCCTATCATCCTAACTACATGCCTTTGAAACTACAACCCTACACGCATAACCAGCATACATAGTATATATACACTCATATAGTTTAGGTAGTACAAAAATTTCAAAAGATTCATAATCAACATGAAGAAACTATCCAGAAATTATACATCAACAAATAACTTAAAGAGTTCGCTTATAATTAAATAGAGAATAAGGTGCAAGATAATCTAATGCAATATTAAATAATTATGATGAATGTCTGTCCTACGATACACTTCGTTGATCACCTCAGATCGGAACTCATGGGAGTCTATCGAAAAAGACCTCACAATAATAACCCATTGAAAAAGACTTCATCCAAAAATCATACTCGCTGCAGGATTCCTCAACCAAATCATACTCGTCGGAAGAGACCTCATCCGCCAAAAGAGAGCTCAACAAATAACGCCATTCAGTAAAGACCTCAGTCCCAAGTATCAACATCTCTCTCTTATTACATTTTCACAATCCAATACAGAGAAGTATATGAATAGAGGATGAGTAAATAAGAAATAAAGTGCACAATACCATGCAATAAAGCTTAATATTTACATCAATATTCATCAGCAATTGATTCACAACACTTCTACAATCTTCTCATATCTGAATCCCTATATTAGCATGTCAATTCACATAGCCAAGATAATACCACATCTCAATAAATAAATAAATCATTTTATGTAATACACATCCAAAATCAATTCACATTACTTCCCAGTCACACAACTAAGAAATACAAGGTTCAACACGCTTCACTGTGAGTTAGAAATCCATTTGCCTTAGCCAAGAATTACAATCACTCTATTTTCGGAGCTTTCCCTTTATGAATATAATTCAAAGCACCACAATCCAGTCAAATAATAATTCGTAATCAAATTTTGAAGCTCAAGACACTAAAATCATGAAACTTGAAGAAGAAAGCTAAAATGGTCCAAGAATTCAATATCGAACGAGATTGAAATCTATAAATCTTTAGATAAAAATATTCCTCAAGATTTTAAAAAAACTAGTGGCAAAAACTATTCCAAAAATAGAGTAAAAATGAGCTCAAAATCATCATTTTTGTAAAAATTGAGTTCATGAACAAGTTTCCCGAATTTTTTAATTCAAAAACCCCAATTTAATATGAGAAATATGAAATAATTAATGGGCAATAAATATTTTAGCTCAAAACAACTTAACCAATAAACTCCCCTTGAAAATCACTTCAAAAATCACCTCCCACGAGCTCATCAAAATCAAAAAAGGCAAATGAGGTTAAATTCCCTTGAACATTTCCATTTCTTGCCTTAGATGTCGCAAAAGCGATGTAGGGATCGCTTAAGAGAACCCCTTTAATAAGGTGGCCTTCGCTTTTGCAAAGGTAAGGTCACTTTCACAACCTTCAAATTTGCAAGGTTTCCCTCGCTTAAGCGATCAAGCAACTGCTTAAGCGAGGCCTGTTGCACTAGCAATATCAGCAACACACAACCATCCTAAAGTCTCATATTCAACCCTCAAGATTCAATTGGAATCTCATACACACAAATCATATCTTCAACCCTTCTAGATTCGACATTCTGGACTCAATGAAATCGTTAGAAATCGAATCTGAGGTCTGCTTGACCCAAAATCTGATAACTCGCTAGTAAACTAACCTAAGGCACTAGAAATACCAAAGACTATCGGAACATCCAAAAATTATACCAAAGCTCATTCTATCACTAAAATCATCTTCCAGGATAAGTGGAACCATCAAAAATCCAATTCAAGTACCCAAACTCAAAATGTTGACAAAAGTCACATCCAAGTCAAACATTAACTCAATTTTCACTTCAGACCTAAAATCCACATAACAACTCTAAAATCGTATTACGATTACTCTTCTAGACTAACTTCCACATTCCAAAATTAATGGAATCGACAAAATTTCATTCTGAGACTTAAATCTCCAAATGATTCCAAAATTCAAAATTAAGCAACTTGCACCTTCAAAACTCAATTATTTAGCAAAAAACTCCATTTTTCATGAAATTTTCAAAAAACTAACTTTCAAAGTCTATCAAATAGGACTCAGGGATACTATTGGAAGGGGTAAATGTATCGAAGATGTCAAAAATGACCTTCAGGGTCATTACAATAGCACAAGAATAATCAATTATGCATTCCCAATTTCAAAAGAAGGATAGCCAAACTTACTTCAAAGGCCGAAACCGCACTCGAACACTCTACCAAAGAATTATCCTCAAATATCGACTTTAAAACGATCTCCAACTATCAAGAATAAAAAGAATTCATCAAACAAAGTCTAATGATACCCATATCACAAGGTCTCAAATTTATTTTTGGTGGGGGTGGGGGAGGAACTCGTCAAAAACTTACTTCAAAATCAAACAAGGGTAAAGTTACAATTTTATTCGAAAACTAAGTTCTAGTCATTAAAATGTGTTTGTGGTTGAAAATCCTATTAAAATTAAAAAAACATATTCGAAATCATGAAATTACTAATTCTAAAATTTGAAAGAAAAACTCAAAAACCTATACTGAAATATTGAATTTAAAATATTTAGGAAGATGAAATTAGTGAAAAATAATTTAAATTGTTAAAGAAACTTACTCAGACAAATTTTCATCATAAATTGCTTATTTAAAGCTCCAAATATTTAAAAATTGTGAAATCGAAAAGAAAGAAGATAATTTTTTAAGTTAACATTTTCCAAGCATAAAATGTTCATTTTGACCATCGTCACTCACCTCAGCGATAGTGGAGCTCACAGAGGTCATACATCATGAATGTGGATCGAGTGATTGCGGTTGCAATCGCGAAGCATGGTAGACAGTTTCTATGGGGCGTAGGCCTCCCAAAAGGTAACGGAGGCGTGCAAAGGTGTCCTTTATAGATTACTCATTATGAATGCGAGAAGATCCTCGGCCATCATGAAGAACAATGCAACGGTGCTTCGTGAATGCGACCCTCAAAGTCGTTAATGCGAACGGATAGGACATCTACACCGGAAATAAAAAAATCACCAACTTCCAAAGATCTCTGAAAGAACCCTCAAAATTCATTCAAAACTCCATATATACAAACAATATATGCTACCATACTAAATCAATATTTTGGATTCAATGGAATTGTCGATAATTAAATTCGTGGTCTCCTCAATTCAAAATTTGATTAACTATAAATAAACTAACTTAAGGCTCATAATAACCAAAACCCCGTCGGAACTCCTGAAAAATATGATGAAATCTTTCCTAATCATAAGATCACCTCCTGAAACCAACAAAATTATCAAAATGTTTGAGTTGAGCATCCGAATTCAAAATACTGACCAAAATCAAACCTTGATCTTATTTAACTCAAACTTCCGACTTAGGACCCCCAATTCCACAAAACAACTCTAAACCTGAAAACGACAATGCTCCTAAATTAATTTTCACATTCCAAAACTAATGAAATTAATAAAATTTTATTTCAAGACTCGTAGCTCTGTTTGTACCAGAAATGCACTTTTTGACAACTTAATTCTTTAAAATTTAATAATTCACAAGTTACTCAACTTTCATCGAAATTTCAAAATCAATCACACAAGTGGACCAAATAAGCAAATATGAAATGGATAAAATGGTAATTGTAAAAAAAAATTAAAAATAACCTTGATGGATAAAATGGTAATTGTAAAAAAAAATTAAAAATAACTTCAGAGTCATCACACTAAAACAACATGATGTTATATATATAATTTTTAAAACTTATTTTGATACATAAAAGTGTTTATTTCAATATAATTTGTAAATATTTTTATACCTTTTTCATAAATTTTACTTTTTTATTATTTCAAGTTTGTGACTTAGAATTTTGAATGGCTCGATAAAGGTTATAGTTCATAGATATTAGTAACTCTAATAGAGTGCAAATTAAAATTAAATCAATATTGATGCTACAAAAAATAATTTAATACTAAGAATGACTTGTGTTTATAATCTTGTCAGTGACTAAATCTTTGAATTGAACTCTAATCTTCTTGGAAATATACTTAAAAGATCAACCTCGACCTTTACCCTTGCAGTAATAGGTTGTGTCTTATCATAAATAGCTCGACCCACATCAAGAGATTGTCCTATAGCTGAAGCCATTGAATAAAAGAGAATTATGTTACGACTCGGACCTAGGGTCTAGGAGTGACATGGCGAATGGGAACCCAAGAGTCCCCAAACAAGCCTCAAAGTATCCAAATCTACATCATCGGTTCGGATGCATATTCAAATGATAAACACATAGATCTAAGGGACGGGAAAGTAGGACTCATGCTATAGGGATATCATTGGGGAAAGGGATCAACATGAATTCACATAACACATAGCACATAAAGTCTAACAGGTGGGTAAGTATAACTCACGCTATGGGGGCAATTCGGGACTTAGGATCTATCAAATCATATCATGAACCAAGGCGTAAGTCTCATAGACAAAACACATAACAATATCCACTAAGTACCAAGCCAAGCATAACCTTCGTTCATAGCACTTAGCACATAAACGTAAAGGAGTGTACAAGATGTCCAACAATGTCTCTAGTAATAAGATAGGACGGGGGCCAAGACATACGCCAGGATAATCCTCAAATATAAATAACCTAAACAAAAGCACCATAGGTAGAGGTAGGTGGCTTGTCCTTGGAAGATAGGACTCACCACGACAAGCAAAACTTAAGAACCGGGCTAAACGTCGTGAGGTGGATAGATGTACTCCTCGGTCCCAACATGGTGAGATAATGTAGGCAAAAGTATGCGTTAGTACATTTGAATGTACTAAGTATGCGGGAATGCAATTACTTATCAAACCTGCATTTCAATGTCAGATGACAAGGGCACATAATATAGGAGAAGCATATATACAAAGGAGAATAGTATAACAATATGCCATGAAATTCATGATGCATGAAATGTAATAATGCTCATATATAGTGGAGATGTGACCTCAACTAACAATAGTAAGACCAAGAGAGCTATTACTTGGAATCCCGATGAAATCCCCTCATCGGTAAAGAGATGGTCTACTTGCCAAAGGTAAACCATACTTCACCTTACGGGCACAACACCCATTTCACATGAAGCAACCCTCCTTACGGGAACTACACCTATTTCAGATAGGATTTTCACATAGCATATCATATCACTTTATACTTCACCTTATGGGAACAACACCCAGTTCGTATGAAGCAACCTTCCTAACAGGAACAACACCCATTTCGGATAGGATTCTCACAACCTATGTTAGGCACATAATCCAAGGAGAGAGAGTGAACCCTCAATCTATCATTTCTAAGTCGACATCCCACGAGAATATGTATACGTATATATATACATGCTTTCAAAAGACAATAGTCATTACCAATTCTTTCAATGCACATTTAGGCTCAAAAGCCAAACATCATTCATAAAAAATCGTACTTAGGTTCAAATGCTAAATCATAGCTCTTAATCAAAATACTCATGTATAGGAATAGCTCATCTACATATATGGAATGGTGCAAGCACCCAAAATGTTCGAAGAGCCATATCATTGACATATATGTGATCACATTCTTGTCATAACCATAATCTTATAAAAATCATTTCATAAAACATAATTAGTCTTAACCCACTTCATAATTTCCATAAAGTCCAATGTTCATGAATGTATATGCTATCGATGATGTGTGAATAGCATGGGTACTTGAGATTTAATCTAAAATCAACAATCTAATATGAAATAATATAAATCACCCATGTCTAAATCAATCTGTAAAGAGGACATGCATGTTCATAACTTCATATCTTCAATGTAAATCATCAAAATAGGGATTAAAGTAACTCATAATCATAAATAAAGTACAACTCATACATTAATTGAATTTAATAAATCATATAATGAAAAACCCCACACTTAAAGTAAGCTTAATTTCATGAAATTAATTGAAAAGAGTTTGAGTGTTCTTGGTTGAAAGGGACCAAGAATCAATCCTACAAACCTTGATTTGGAAGAGGAATTTGAGAAGAATTGAGCTTAAAGTCGAACTCCAATTGAATTCTAGCTTGAGTCTTGAAAGAAAGACTTGGAGAGAATTTTGAGAGAGTTAAGATGTTAGGAGTGAATTTAGAGCATTTTGAATAATGTTTAGGGCATTAGGGAGTCTTTATATAGTATAGGAAGTCTTAAAAGACCATTAGGAAGCGAATTTACAAAAACGTCATTAATGAAACAGATAAAAACAATGGCCCATCGTTACTTCACTAGAGGTTACAAGGCCCGTGAAGCACTTCACTGGCCGTGAACAGTGCCTGTGAACCAAAACATAGCAAAAATGTTGCCTGACGGAGGTCCGGAATAAAAATTCAACACTTAGAATATTTTGAAGCAAGGTTACTTGCACAGATGGGCCATACAACCCATGTGAAGCTACACGGGTCATGTAGGTGCCCCTATGCCTAGACTTGAAAAACTTTTCTCAGGACAAGTTACGAGACGGTGATTCCATACTTAGAAGAAAATTTGCATTGGAAGCCTTATGGCCAGCCACACGGCTCGTGAGCCTTCACACGGTCCGTGAAGGGGGCCGTGTGACTTCACTCGGCTCTGATTGTTGGCCTTTCAGACTCAAGGCCATCACACGGTCGTCCACACAGTATGTGAAGTGTCACACGGTTCGTGTGGGGTCCAAGTGTGACATGCCTTAGTATGAAATTCCATGCCAAGGTCCTGCACTCAAAATAAGGCCAAGTGTTACCTCACTGGAGGCCACACGGGCCGTGTGACCTCACACAGACCGTGTAGGCCTCCCTTGAGGAGACACTTGGTCAAATTTCTTGTTGAAACGACATCTAACGTTCCGATGAAGTTGTACAATGTCTGGGTCCTTACACCATCTCCCCCTTAGGAACATTCGTCCCTGAATGTGCAAGAACAGGGCTCAAAAGGCTTGACTTAGAACATGAAACTTCCAAACATTAGACACCATACATAGCTCCCCATTTGAAAATCATAAAGTTATTAAAACATATGCCGAAACACATTGGAATTGTTCAAACAACACAAAAATCACATTAATGCACATGCACGCATGTCACGTTATGAGAATCAAGAATGAAGGAGTTAGGACCACTTAGAAGAGGAAGAGCCTAATACCTTAGGCTTGTGTAGATTGGAAAAGATGGGGATATCGTTTCATCATGTCCAATTCCGCCTCCCACGTAGCACCCTTCACGTGTTGATTTCTCTAAAGTACCTTTACTGAAGCTACAATATTGTTACGGAGCGGTTTCACTTGCCTATCCAAGATCTCCACCAAGACTTCCTGATAAGATAAGTTCTCCTCAACTTCAACACCTTCCAAAGGAACAATAGTACTAGGATCACCAACTAACTTCCTCAACATAGACACATGACAGACCGGGTGAATTAAACTCAAGTCCGGAGGCAACTCCAACCTATAAGCCACGTTCCCAATCCGATCAACAATCTTATAAGGGACAACATACCGGGGGCTTAGCTTGCCATTCTTACCAAAACGTATCACACCTTTCATAGGTGAAACCTTCACATACACCCAATCACCTACATGAAATTCAAGATCCCTCCTTCTAACATCCGAATAGGACTTTTGGTGAATATGGACCATCTTCAACCTCTCCCTAATCAATTTCACCTTCTCCATAGCCTCCAACACAAAATCTGGGCCAATCTTTTCTATTTCCCCCAACTCAAACCACCCTACCAGTGACCTACACCTCCTCCCATACAAGTCCTCAAACGGTGCCATACCAATGCTAGCATGAAAGTTATTGCTATAGGCAAACTCAATGAGTGGAAGGTGATCATCCCAATTACCCTTGAACTCTAACACACAGCCCTCAACATATCCTCCAAGGTTTGAATTGTCCTCTAGGCTTGCCCATCAGTTTGAGGATGAAAGGCGGTGCTAAACTTAACCTTAGACCAAGTCCTTTCTGAAACGACCTCTAAAAGTGAGAAGTGAATTGGGTGCCACGATATGATATGATGGACCTAGGCACACCATGTAACCTCACCAACTCTTGGCTGTATAACCTTGCATAATCTTTGGCACCAAAAGTCATCTTGACCGGTAGAAAGTGAACTGACTTTGTTATTCGATCAACGATAACCTAAAATGGAGTCAAATTGTCTTTGGGTCCGAGGCAAACTAACCACAAAGTCCATGTTCACATCTTCCCACTTCCAAGTGGGAATCTCAAAGTCTTGAGGCACACCACCGGGCCTTTGGTTCTCTATCTTTACTTGTCGACAACTTGGGTACTCGGACACGAACTTGGCTATGTCCTTCTTCATACCATGCCACCAGTACACCTCCTTCAAATCCCGATACATCTTAGTAGACCCTGGATGGATAGAGTAGTGAGAGTTGTGAGCTTCACTCATGCTCACCTTTCTAAGGTCATCCACATCTGGAACACATAATTGGTCTTGGTACCGAAGCACACCATCTCCCCCTTAGGAGAACACCTCAATCTCCTTTTCGGCAACCAATTTCTTCAGTTCAACTAATGATGGATCTAAATCTTGCTTAGCTTTCACATCAATAACCACTAAAGATTTGGCCCCATCTTGAACATGGATACCACCATCATTAGAGTTGGCCAACCTAACACCCAACCTAGCCAACCGGTGAACATTCTTTGCCAACTCCCTCTTCTCCTCTCCAACATGAGCCACACTCTCCATAGATAGCCTATAAAGAGCATCGGCTACAACATTGGCCTTGTCGGGGAATATTGAACACTCATGTCATAGTCCTTTAGGAGTTCCAGCCATCTTCTTTGCCTCAACTTGAGATCCCTTTGAGTGAACACATATTGCAAACTCTTGTGATCGGTGAAAACATCAACATACACCCCATACAAGTAGTGTCTCCAAATCTTCAAGGCGAAAACCACCACCACTAACTCAAGATCATGTGTCGGGTAATTACACTCATGCACCTTTAATTGCCTTGATGCATATGATATTACCTTACCATGTTGCATAAGTACACAACACAACCCAATCCATGAGGCATCACAGTACACCATAAACCCCCCAACCCATTAAGTAAAGTCAAGATAGGACCCGATGTAAGTTGATACTTCAAGGTTTGAAAACTCTTCTCACATTCATCTGATGACACAAACTTAACCTTCTTTTGGGTCAATTTAGTCAATGGAAATGCAATAGATGAGAACCCTTCAAAGAACCTCCAATAATAGCCGACCAACCCTAAAATATTTTGAATATCCAAAGGAGTAAATGGTCTAGGTCAATTATTCACAGCCTCGGTCTTCTTCGGATCAACCTTAATACTATCATTGGACACCACATGACCAAGAAAGGCTACCTCACCCAACCAAAACTCAAATTTGCTAAACTTGGCATATAACTTCTTCTCCCACAAGATTTGCAGAACCAACCTTAAATGATCCATGTGTTCCTGCTCACTTTGGGAATAAACAAGAATATCATCAATAAAGACAACCACAAGGTTGTCAAGAAATGTCTTGAACACCCGATTCATAAAATCCATGAACACGACCAGAGCATTAGTTAAGCCAAATGACATCACCACAAACTCAAAGTGTTCAAACACCTTGTTTGAAAAGTCGTCTTGGGAATATCACACTCTCTATCCTTCAACTGATGATACCCAAAACGGAGGTCAATCTTTGAGAAGGAGGTATCCCCTTGAAGTTGGTCGAACAGGTATCGATCCTGGGAAACGGATACTTATTTTTAATGGTCACCTTATTTAGTTGCCTATAATCGATACACATTCGAAAAGATCCATCTTTCTACCTTACAAATAACACTAGAGCACCCCATGGCGATATACTTGGCCTAATGAAGCCCTCCTCCAACAAGTCTTTCAACTAATCCTTCAACTCTTTCAATTTAGTCGATGCCATACAATAGGGAGGAACGGAGATAGGTTGAGTATCCGGGAGAAGATCTATGCCAAAGTCTACTTTCCTTTCGGGAGGAATACCGAGCAAGTGTTCGAGGAACACATCTGAAAACTCATTCACCACCGGAACCGACTCAAGAATGGGTGATTCAAACTCCATACCCTTGACCCTCACAATATGATAAATGTACCCCTTGTAAATCATCTTTCGGGACTTGAGGTAGGAAATAAACCGACCTTTAATAGAGGAGCCACTACCCCTCCATTCAAGAACGGGCTCACCGAGAGGTTGGAACTTAACCTCTTGGGTCCTACAATCTATAGAAGCATATGATGCATGTAAACAATCCATCCCCAGAATCACGTCAAAATCGAACATCTCAAGGTCCACAAGATCACACGGGAGGACTTTATGCAACACAGAAATAGGACAACCACGAGAGACCCTATGTGCAACAACTAATTCAACCACGGGAGTATAAACTGAAAAAAGATCCTTCAAAATTTTGGGACTCAAACCAAAGTTAACAGCCAACAAAGGAGTCATAAAAGACAAATTTTCAGCCGAGTCAAGCAAAACATAAGCATCAAATCAAAGACTTTTAACATACCAGTCACAACCTCCGAAGCTTCCTCAACCTCCTGACGAACATGAAGTGCATAAAACCTATTATTTCTTGGGGCAACACCTTGGGGAGCTCTTTGCTGGCCTTGACCACCTTGAGCCGCCTGACCTTAACCTCTATGAGCATTTCAGGACCATTGGCAATCTTGAAGTTCTTGTCACCACACCCAAAACAAGCACCCAAATCCCTCCAACATGCACCTGTATGGGGCTTCCAACACTTGCCACACGGAGAATACCCCTACACACCACCAACCAATGCCCTAAGAGGAGGCGCTCTAGCATTAGTGACCCGAGCACTAGAATCTTGGCCCTGCTGGAAGCGACCAGAACCACCACCCCGAGAATCGGAGAACCCCCATCAAAACGGGCCCTCTTAGGATCATGTACTCTCTGCTCCTTGAGTTTCTTCCTTTCAATCTGCTCGGCATATACTATAAGTTTAGAAATATGCATATCTTCTATGAGCATGGCTCTAAGACATTCTTTCACAAGCAAGTCAGAGATGCCGAAAATGAACTTGTGCATTCTTGCACGAGGATCAGCCACAAGTGTTGGTACATACTTAGAGAGCTTAGTGAACTTGAGGGCATAGTCCCTCACACGTATACCCCCTTGATTGAGGTTGATAAATTCAGTCATCTTAGCCTCCCTAAGCTCAAGTGGAAAGAAATTATCCAGGAATGCAAGCTTGAACTCCTTCCAATTGACAACATCACCGGAAACCCTCTCTATAGACCATTGGGTGTACCACACCTGAACCACATTCTTCAGTTGATAGGCAGCCAATTTAGCCTTCTCCTCAGAAGTGACACCCATAACATTCAACACCTTTGTGAGATCATCAATGAACTCCTGAGCATCCTCATCAGCCTTTGACCCATAAAACTCAAGAGGATTCCTCCAGGTGAAATCCCTCACCCTAGAAGCTAGAGTGGGATCCCGTGGAAGTTTAGTTTGTCTAGCCTAAGATGTCACCACTTGAGCCAGCATGGCAAAAGCCTTAAGGAATTCACCATTGGAGATTGGTTCATCCATAGGCTCGAGGTGCTTGACCCTCATTAGCCGGGGTCGGTCTTGGTAGGTGGGATCTTTCTCGAGGCATCTCTAGAAACAAAGCAATAACACCATCAAGATAAGGTAAATCCAATTATACAAACTATAGCATGACATATGACATGAAGAAGCGAGACAATTCCTAGGATGCCTTCATATCCTCACACTCATAGGCATGGTGCACTTCACACCCATGAATAGGACTCTACTTCACGTGGCATGTTGGACTCCGAGGATCATTTACAAACCTAGGGCTCTGATACCATCTCTGTCACGACCGGGACCTAGGGTCCAGGAGTGACATGGCGAATTGGAAATCAAAAGTCCCCAAACACGCCTTAAAGTATCCAAATCCACATCATCGGTTCAGAAGTGTATTCAAAAAATAAACACATTGGGATGGGAAAGTAGGACCCTTGCTATGGGGATATCATAGAGGAAAGGGAATAACATGAATTCACATAACACATAGCACATAAAGTCTAAGGGACGGGTAAGTATGACTCACTCTATGGGGTCAATTCAAGACTTAAGATCTTTCACATCATATCATGAACCAAGGCGTAAGTCTCATAGACAAAACACATAACGATATCCATTAAGTATCAAGCCAACATAATCTTCATTCATAGCACATAGCACATAAACGTAAAGGAGTGTACAAGATGTCCAACATTGCCTCTAGTCATAAGATAGGATGGGGGCCAAGACATACCCCGGGCTCACCCTCAAATATAGATAACCTAAACAAAAGCATCATAGGTAGAGGATAAGGAGCTTGTCCTTTCAAGATAGGACTCACCACGATAAGCAAAACTTGAGAACCAGGCTAAACGTTGTGCAGGGGTTAGATGTACTCCTCGGTCCTTACATGGTGAAATCTTGTAGGCAAAAGTATGCGTTAATACATTTGAATATACTAAGTATGCGGGCATGCAATTAATATGATTTATCAAACCTGCATTTTAATGTCAGATGACAAGGACATATATATATAGGAGAAGAATATATACAAAGGAGAATAGTATAACAATGTGTCATGAAATTCATGATGCATGAAATGTAATACTGCTCAGATATAGTGGGGATGTGACCTCAACCAATAATAGTAAGACCAAGCGATCTATTACTTGGAATCCCGATGAAATCCCCTCATCAACAAAGAGGTGGTTTACTTCCCAAAGGTAAAACATACTTCACCTTAAGAGAACAACACCCACTTCATATGAAGCAACCCTCCTAATGGGAACTACACCCATTTCGGATAGGATTTTCACATAGCATATCATATCACTTTATACTTCACCTTACGGGAACAATACCTATTTCGTATGAAGCAACCTTTCTTACGGAAACTACGCCCATTTTGGATAGGATTCTCATAACCTATGTTAGGCACATAGGTTAAGGAGAGAGAGTGAACCCTCAATCTATCAATGCTAAGTTGGCATCCCATGAGAATACATATACGTGTATATATATATTCAAAAGACAATAGTCATTTCCAATTCTTTAAATGCACATTTAGGCTCAAAAGCCAAACATCATTCATAATAAATTGTACTTCGGCTCAAATGCCAAATCATAGCTCTTAGTCAAAATACTCATGCATAGGAATAGCTCATCTACATATACGGAATGGTGCAAGCACCCAAAATGCTCAAAGAGCCATAATTATTGACATATATGTGATCACATTCTTTTCATAACCATAATCTTATAAAAGTCATTTCATAAAACATAATTGGGCTTAACCCACTTAATATTTTCATAAATTTCAATGTTCATGAATGCATATGTCATGGATGATATGGGAATAGCATATATAATATGAAATTGAAGTAAATCCATAATTAAATCCATATTTAAATCATAACATAAATTATCCATGCCTAAATCAAGCTTTAAAGGGGACAGGCATGTTCATAACTTCATAGCTTCAACGTAAATCATAATAGGGATTAAAGTAACTCAAAATCATAGATAATGTACAACCCATACATCAATTGAATTTAATAACTCATATAATGAAAAACCCACATTTAAAGTAAGCTTAATTTCATGAAATCAATTGAAAAGAGTTTGGGTCTTCTTGGTTGAAAGAGACCAAGAATTAATCCCACATACCTTGATTGGAAAGAGAAATTTGAGAAGAATTGAGCTTTAATTTGAACTCCAATTGAATCCTAGCTTGAGTCTTGAAAGAAAGACTTGGAGAAAATTTTGAGAGAGTTAAGATATGAGGAGTGAATTTAGAGTATTATGAATAGGGTTTAGGTCATTAGGGAGTCTTTAGATAGCATAGGAAGTCTTAAAAGACCATTAGGGTAAACCGAATTTACAAAAATGCCATTACTGAAACGAATAGAAAAATGGCTCGTCGTCACTTCACTTAAGGTTACACGGCCCGTGAAGCACTTCACTGGCCGTGAATAGTGCCCGTAAACCAACACTTAGCCAAATTTTGCCTGACAGAGGTCCGGAACCAAAATTCAACACTTAAAATATTTTGAAGCAGGGTTAGCCGCACGAATGGGCGACATGATCCGTGTAAAGCTACACGATTCATGTAGGTGCCCATATGCCTAGACTTGGAAAAAATTTCTCATGATAAGTTACGAGATGGTGATTTCATACTTTGAAGAAATTTTGTGTTGGAAGTCTCACTGCCAGCCACACGGCTCATGAGCCTTCACACGACCCGTGAAGGTGGCTGTGTGACTTCACTTGGCTTCGATTGTTGTCCTTTCGGGCTCAAGGCCATCACACGGCCCTCCACACGATTCGTGAAGTGTCACACTGTCCGTGTGGGGTCCAAGTGTGATGTGCCTTAGTCCAAAATTCCATGCCAAGGTCCCCCACTCAAAATAAGGCCAAGTGTTACCTCATTGGAGGCCATACGGGTCGTGTGACCTCAGACAGACCGTGTAGATCTTCCTTAAGGAGACACTTGCTCAAATTTCTTGTCAAGATGACACCTAACGTTCCGATGAAGTTGTAAAAATTCTGGGTCCTTACACATTACCCGCAAAATATTGACATGACTTATTGGGGGAAGAAATTCATGCTATTGCAATGGAGGTATCCTCCCTAGGACAAAATGGCGGAGTCCGCTATTGGATTTTGAATGGTATAAGAGTATCAACAAATTTAATTGACCTACTAGTTTTTGAAAAGATTGCAATATAATCTTCCTTCAAAGTGAACTGTAGCATCACATACCGACTTTCAAACAACCTGATGTTACATTCATCCTTAAAAGCTAATTGTTAAGGAAATATTTATCAGAGATACGAAAGTTCTGTCCTTTCACGTGAGAATTTAGCAATTACTAGTTTTTGAAAAGATTGCAATATAATCTTCCTTCAAAGTGAACTGTAGCATCACATACCGACTTTCAAACAACCTGATGTTACATTCATCCTTAAAACCTAATTGCTAAGGAAATTTTTATCAGAGATTTGAAAGTTCTGTCCTTTCACGTGAAAATTTAGCAATGATAGCACACTTTAAATTCTCTTCCATTTAAAGCGTTCATAGTCTTTAGAGTTAAAATTCATTGAAGATTCTTCGTGTTATGAATGATTTGTTTGAGAGATTTCTCACTAGGTTGTTGGTTTGCCCGTATTATCAAAGCATATGTAAGACTTGTAGTAAGATTGTCATTTGTCTCTCTCATGGTCATAGGCCAGGGAGAGGGCGAAGCAGCTATGGCTGCTATTCACGCATATATCACTTGAGAGAGAGAGGTGAGAGCTTTTGAAGTTTTCCTCTTTTATTTTTCCTAAATTTTAAACTTATTTTACGCATCAAAGAATTTAATTGAATATAATTTATAAATATTTCTTACACTTTTTCATAGTTTTTATCTTTCAAGATATTATTTTAAGTTTGAGACTTAGAATTTTGACTAGTCCAATGAAGGTTATAGCCCATAAATGTTAATTACTCTGATAAAGCTCAAATCAAAATAGATAAACACTAATGCTACCAAAAAAAATCTTTTTAACACTAATAATGACAATAATATTAAATATTTGTTCTTTAGTTTTACATTGGTTTGGACAATTAAAATACATAACCTAATTTTAGCTTCCTTTTGATATATATATATATATATATATATATATAGAGAGAGAGAGAGAGAGAGAGTCATGTACCTAACACTTATTAGACTTATTTCAGAATGATTTAGTATTTTTAAATTATGATAATTTTCGTTATGACTAGTTAATTTTGCAATATATATTTATGCGATTTCATTATTATTTTTTGTTGAATATTTATTTTGTGTTATTTTCTTAAAAGATATATTGGATAGTTGTATTCCGATAGGACTAAAGAAGTATTTGAAGCACAAGTTAAATTATATGTTTGTACAAATACGTTATTGGAAAAATTCAAAAACCTGAGAAACACAAAAAAAATTAAAAAATTGAGGTTGAAAAATCCGAGTTTATTAGTTTGATTTAGTTTATAAATTGAAATACCCAACAGAAATACTGTAGTTTGACATTTGAAGAATCTTAATCAACCCGATCCATGTACCAGACAGTATTTTCGACATCTTAGACACTAATGTATTGTTTAATTGATAATAAAAAAGAAAATCATTATCAACCTAAAAAGACAATATCTTAAGTTAGATATGAGAGATAATGCTAGTATTTTTTTTTAATTTAAACTTTAGGTATGTACGTGCTTCATAGATATATGTTATATGCACTGATAATTTAAATTCTTTCGGCACTTTACAGGCAAAATTCAAGTCCCGTGCAGTGACTATAATGGCTTTATTTTTCTCTCTCACGACTCCAATTGGAATTGCAGTTGGACTAGTAATAACAAAACGATATCATGAAAATGATAAGAAGGCTCTCATCGTAGAAGGAATATTTAATTCAGCTTCAGCTGGCATCTTGATTTATATGGCGTTGGTTGATTTATTAGCAGCCGATTTTATGCATCCAAGAATGCAAGGGAATGGAAAGCTTCAATTAGGGGCTAATATTTCACTTCTTCTTGGTGCTGGACTCATGTCTATGTTAGCCTACTGGGCTTAATTGATCTTACACAAACATGCAATATTTTTCTTTCCTATCTACTTTGGAACGTGTTGATTGAGATCAACATTTGAATGAAACTAACGAAATCAGTTTCTGTGAGTACAATTTTAATATTTCAGAAATAATTTACATATTGTTGTTTAGATTTATTCCCATGATCTTATCAAATGAGTCTTATTGTTCAAATTATATTTTTTGTAAGTTGAATTCATCTCAAATAATTTTTTTCATGAAGTATTATCGTATAATGCTTGACATGAATAAAGGGGTAATTAATAATGAAATGTTGTTTGGAATAATTTCATGACTTGTGAAGATGCTTAAAAGAATATGTGGCTTGATTCATGTACATGTTAATTGATGATATTTTACTCTTCTTTATGAATTTAGATAATTTGATGACTATTGTTCTGGTTATATATTGAACTAATATGAAATTTCTGTATAAATTGAAAATATTGAAATTGTACATAGAATGAAGTAATAAGTAAGTTAGTTGACTTCTATAAGTTGTGTGTAACTTGAATTTATATAGAATGAAATTTCGCTCTTCATCCTTTACTTTGATTTTTATTATATATATATATATATATATATATATTTAACACTTCGGGCTCGTTTGGCTACTGGTTAGAGTTATGTGGGTATCAATGATGTAGGGTTAAGTTGTGCAGGTATTAGTTATGTAGGTTTTAGTTATGCAAGTATTAGTTATGTATGGTTTAATTATGTAGTTATTAGTTATACAGGGTTTCTTTATGTAGAATTCAAAAGAAATTAGTAAGCTAATTCTTATCTCTTAATTATCAAATGTTTAGTGAGCTAATATATATTGTACCTATTACAATAACAAAAAAAGGCCAGATATGCTCTTGCACTGTTAGAAATAGTTTAAATACAACAATCCCGCTAATGTTGTCACAATCGTTCTGTATTTACCAGGTAAGAACAACTCAGATCCATATGGATCCGGCAATCAAGTCTGCTATTATTTCAAGGACTTTAACTCATTACGAGAAAACATCCGCCTTAACAGTTTAACCCTCTCCTACGCTTGGTGTTGAAATTAATGAGTGCGAGTTGGACTTGATCTTACTCATTTCAGTGCTCGATACTCTTCCCAAGACTCAATGCTTATAAGACATCCATCTCATCAACTTAATTAGTCTCGTACGGACTCTCATCATCTCGTTAACTCAAACTCATTTGGGCCTTTCGACCTATCATCTCAATTCTCATTCAATAGCTCAAAGCTTAGATCAATCATTAGGAAGAAGTCAATTTGACAAATCTCTAGTGTTCAATTATGAATACTCCTGGGACCATCAAGCTCTATTAACTCATCATCATACTTAAATCACAATCAACATACTCAAGTCAAGGCTCTAGACTCAATCCTTAGGTTATTCATGCATCTTTTACAAAGTAATGCACATAGGGTTTATGAAATAACTCATGTAAAAGTATTTATTTAGTAAATCAAGTTTATGATAATCATCAATATGTCAAAATACATGTAATATATATATATATATATATATATATATATATATATATATATATATATATATATATATATATATATATATATATATATATAATTACAAGAAAACATGCATAAAGACTCAATATACTCAAAATTTCTTTATTACATCAATGGGGGCGCATGGAAGAACATTCCCATGTTTTAGTTTAGTTTTAAATACCTTGTGTGAAGCTTTAATACTCAATCTGTAAGAACCCTCCTTGATTTCTTCAAATTCTCGCTCATCTTTTCTTCTCTTTAGCCCTAGACTTGGTTAGAGACTTAGAAAGACTTAGAAATGGGGACTAAAACCCTTTTTACGTTCAAAATGACCTCTTTAGATCATGTTTTACATTTAGGAGGGGTTAGAAAAGGTCTTGGAATGCCCACCATGAAAACTGAAAAAAGGTTCTCCTCGGGGTAACATGGTCCGCGACGCGGACTTGGTTGTTTTTCATGGTTTTTTGCTGAAAATTCTCCAATCGAGATTTTTAATCCCGTAAAAAATATTGGGACTAGTTTTAAGTGTAACTGCATAGCAGGTTTGCATCGCACACCTGTCGTGCACTTATTCTGAAAATTATTTTCACATTGAAAAATTATCTTATGATCTGATTGCTCTAAAAATCAACCTAGACCACTTTTCCACTCAATTTTTCATGTTGATCACATTTCTGGCCTCGATTTGCCATCAGAGTTTAAGAAGATATGTTATGTGGGTGTCACTCATCTAGAGGTATTTTTATAATTTTACTGGGTGTTATAGGTAAAATGTATGCAGACCTTAGCACTGCGTCATAGTTATAGAGACGTTGTTTCTGGAAGACCCTCGTCTCAAAAATATCAAGCCCCAAAAGGAGAAGATACTAAATATGGAAAAAGAAAACTGACTAAAGGGAAAAGCCAATGATTATATATAAATACCAATAAATGTAACAAATATAAGCTAGACAATAACAACACAAGTTATAAAGACACGATAATCCTACTAACCTACTATATCACAAGGCTAGACAACGTCCTACCCCCACAAGCCTACTAACCTTCTATCCTAATACGCAACCTCCACTCCTTTCTATCTAAGATCATGTACTCGGTGACATAAAATTTCACCATATCCTGTCTAATCACCTCCTCCGAATACTTTTTTAGTCTACTTCTACCCTTCCGTGCAATCCCTACATCCAACTTCTCACACCTCCTAACAAGAGCGTCGGTACTTCTTCTCTACATATGCCCAAATAATTGCAATCTTGCTTCCCTCATCTTGTCTTCTATGGAGGCCACCCCCTAATTTTTCTCGAATGATCTCATTCCTAACCTTATCACCTCTGGTATGTCCACACATCCATCTCAATATTCTCATCTCTGCAACCTGCACCTTCTGGATATGTGAGTTTATGACTGGCCAACACCCCACCCATACAACAACGACAGTCTAACCATCATTCTGTAAAACTTATCTTTAAGTTTAGGTGGTATCTTCTTATCACACAATACTCTAGGGGCAAGTCTCTACTTCATCCATATTGCCCCAATATGATGTGTGACATCATCATTCATATCACTTTTATCTTGGATGATGGACCCAAGATATTTAAAACTCTCTCTCTAGAATAGATTGAGTACCAAGCGATACTTTGATGCCTGCTTTATCCCTCGCCATACTAAACTTGCACTCCAAGTATTCGATTTTGGTCCTGCTCAATTTGAACCCTTTAGATTCTAAAGTATGTCTCCAAACCTCCTACCTATCCTTGGTCTCATTAATCAGCACTATGTCATCTGCAAATAGCATACACCATAGAACCTCCTCCTGAATAGACTATGTCAGCTCATCCATCACTAAGGAAAAAAGAAAAGGGCTCAGCACAGATCCTTGATGAATCCCATCTCAAAAGAAAAATACTCTGAATCTCCTCCCACCGTCCTTACTCGAGTTTTGGCTCCATCATGCATATCCTTTATCTCTATAATATACACTATTCGAACACCTTTTGCCTCTAGAAACCTCTATAGGACATCCCTCAGAACTTTGTCATAGGCCTTCTCAAGATCAATAAATACCATATGAAGGTCCCTCTTTCGTTCCTTATATTTCTCCACTAGTCTCCGAACAAGATGAATTTATTTAGTCGTTGATTACCCCAGCGTGAATCTAAATTGATTCTCTGAAATAGATACTCCTCTCCTCACCCTCATCTCCACCATTCTCTTCCAGACCTTCATAGTGTGGCTTAGTAACTTGATACCCTTGTAATTGTTACAATTTGAATATCATAAGCCACTTGATGCCTTTGTAATTGTTACAATTTTCAATATCACTTTTGTTCTTGTACAATGGAACCATTGTACTTCTCCTCCACTCATCGAGTATCTTAGCAGACTTCAAAATAGCTTAAACAACCTAGTCAACCACTTCATACCATCCTTATCCATTCTCTTCCAAAAATCCATCGAAATTGCATCGGGTCCGATCGCTCTCCCTTTGTATATCCTTCTAATAGCATGTCTAGCCTCCTCAGCCCTAAAACACTTGTTGTAGCCAAATTCTCGATGACTATCTACGTGCACCAAATCACCCAGCTCAATATCTCTATCCTTTTTTTTTTCATTTCAAAGTTTGTGAAAGTAAGTTTGCCATCTTTGCTTAATAGAAGTCTCATCCATCAACACCTCCCAACCTCATCCTTGATGCACTTCACTTTATCCAAGTCACGAGCTTTTCTCTCTCTCTATTTCGCAATCCTATACAACCTCTTGTCCCCATCTTTTTCTCCTAGCTCAACCTACAAATGTTCAAACTTGGTTGTCTTAGCACTAGTGATTTTTGTCTTCACTTTTGACTTCGCTGTATCATAGATATCCTTAAATCTTTATTTTTCCTCCTCATCTATGCATCCCAACCACTTCAAATAGGCAACCTTCTTAGCTTTTAGTTTTCCTTGAACTTCTCCATTCCACCACCAATCGCGTTGACTTCCACCAAAGGTCTCTCTCAAAATTCCTAGAAACTTGGTAGTTATTTTTCTAATGCAACCATCCATAGTGTCCCACATGTTATTCACATCACCACTACTACTCCAAGCCCCCAGATTACTCAACTTTTCCCCATCTCCTGATAAAGAATAGGAGTTAGGCCTCCTCATCTAATCCTCGGATAAGCATAACTAACCTTCTTCATCTTATCCCTCTTAATCTGTAAATTTATAACTAGAAGCCTATGTTGAGTGAAAATATTTGCCCTTGGAATAACCTTGCAATTCTTACAAAGGCTTCTATTACCCTTTCAGAGAAGCAAGTAATCAATCTGAGTCTTAGCTACCGTACTACGAAAGGTGATCAAGTGATTTTCCCTCTTCGGGAAACATGAGTTAGCAATAACCAACTCAAAGACTTTAGCAAAGTTCCCAAGAGATGTCCCACCTCAATTCCTCTCCCCAAAATGTATATTGTAAATTAATATACGTTATTAACAAAAAAATAAGTAAACACATATATTATATTATTTAAATTCAATTAGTTGAAAGTGGAAAGACTTTCAACTCTTTAGAAAAAAAGAAAAATTAAATAAATTGTATAATTTTTTTTAAAAAAAATACATGATAAAAAAAGACCACCCATAAAAAATTTCAGTTAACATTGTTCAATTTCGATCTACACTAACATAAACATTTTCTCGTTGGACGCATATTTAAATCAAATAAAAAAAGAAAGATTCTGAAAGTAAATTGATAGGGGCAAATATGTAATTATATTAGTTTAATACATGTATAACTAATGCCCACATAACTTATTCCACTTTCTATCCCGCATAAAATTATACATAGATTTTCTCATACGTTATCTAAGTTTTAGTAATGTAGAATTACTAAAAAAAAAACCAAACACCATATAGAATTAATACATTAATTGTCACACTCGATAAAATTATCAAAATACCTTCATATGAGAGGCGCTCGAATACGCGTCTTCCTAAACTCCATTGGCGAATCTAAGGTCGGAGATCAAAATGAATAACTGTATGGGAAAATTATCCTGGTTGAGTTTTACAGCAACCGGATCACAAGATAATTGTTCGAAGCGAAAATGTAATTCTAGAGAAGTGCGCGACATGTCCGCGTCGCAGATTAGTCACGGACTTGCACTTAGATTTAGGCCCTCTATTTTCTATAGGATTAGAAAATCCATTGAATTTTTTTTAGAAAAAAATGCACAGGTACACGACAGGTCCGTGTCACGGACCTGGTCCCTGACCTGTTCCACTGAAGTTCAAAATTTTAAATCTTTTGAGGGGCATTCTAGACTTTTCTCCACCCCTCCTAAACATAATTCACAACCAATATAAGTCATTTTTTGCCTAAAAAGGATTTCAAAACCCATTCCTAAGTCCCTACTACGTACTAACTGAGAAACTAGGGCTAAGAAGAGGAGGAGAGAGCAAAAGATTCAAGCAATTTGAGCAAAAAAAAACCTTTGGGAATTGATTGTCAAATTTTGTACCAGGTATGTGAGGCTAAACTAAAACATGAGAATGTTCTTCCATGTGTCTCTATTGATGGTAATAGAAAGATTGTGAATGTATTGAGTCCCCATGCATGTTTTCTGAATGTTTTCTTGTAAATTACATACATTCTACGTATTTCATATATTTGTGATCATCATAAACTTGATTTTCTGATTAAATACTTTTCATGAGTTATTGCATAGACCCTATATGTTATTGTATTAAAGGTTGCATGAATAAACCTAGGGATTGAGTCTAGAGTCTTGATTTGAGAATGTTGATTGTGATTGTGATGTGAACATGATGATAGGTTGATAAAACTTGATGGTCCTAACAGTCCCGATAATTGAACTCTAAAGATTAGTCTAATTGATGGACCTCTTAATGATTGGTCTAAGCTCTTTTGAAAGATATGATTGAGAATTGAGTTGATTAGATGATAAATAGGCCGAAAGACCCAATTATAATAGAACGGATGGATTGATGAAATGTCCTTATGAGACTAATTTATCTGATTGATTGAGATGGATTGTCTTATGAGCATTGAGTCTTGGGAGGAGTATCGAGCACCGAAATGAGTAAGAGTAAACCTTACTCAAACTCATTAACTATGTCGCCAAGCGTAGGTGAGGATTGAACCATTGAATCGGATGTTCCCTCTTGATTGGAAGTCCCTCAATAATAGTAGACTTGATTGACCAGATCCATTACGGATTCGGTTCATTCTTTACTTGGCAAGTACGGAACAATTGTGGCAACATCAAATAGGTTCTATATTAATAGTACTCTAATTGGATTGGATTGTATTGATGGGTCATTGTCTACTTTTTATTCTTGCTTTAGATAATCATTTGACATCATAATTGAGTTCCTTATCTCTTGATTTGAGTTATCTGAGTTGATAGTATTCTACCTTGATGTATGTTTCATTCAACTATTTTACATAAATGTACATTCCACGTACTGATGTCCATTTGGACTGCATCATTTCATGATATTGAGACAAGTACTAGAGATCATCAATAGGCACATCGTTCAGGATCTATTGCACTCAGCTGAGTTGGTGAGCTCTCCCCTACTCCGGAGGATTCTCATTTATATTTTCATCTTGCTTTTGGAGTCAGAGTTTAGACTTGTTTTATTTTGATTTGAGATAGCCATGGGTTTATCATTGACGCTAACTAATAGTTGATAGAGGTTTTATAGACTAGAGTCGATTTGTTGGTCGGATCTTATTTTGTGCTAGTTTCTTTCATACTAGCCTCATTGATTTGATATGATTATATAAGACTCAGATTGTCCACTTTTTATTATCATAGTCTTCAGTTGATTTGTTAAAAATGTTGATTGAATGAATGTAATGAGGCCAAGTGGTTTGTTTGTGGACTATTGATAGTCTCTGAATGCCGACCACGTCTAGGATACCCTCCCAGGAAGTGACATTAATAACTTTTATATATCATTTGAAGCCTATCAACCAACCATTGTATAAAATTGATACATGAATAACTTTTATTTTATTTACAAACCAAACAATGCATAAAGTTAATGCATAAATAACTAATATTATTTATATATTAATTTGGGCCTTAACCAGCTACCAAACAACCCCTTCTTGCTTGAATCATTAATTAAATTTCACATTTGCTATTAACTTGTTAACAACCAAAAAAAAAAACCATTGACTTGTCTATGGGGGATAGATGTCATCTGAATGTAGTACTATTAAACATGACCCATTTTCATAATAAATTAATGTTGAGTGTCTGAAAGCCTTAAAATCTCATAATTGATTGACACAACTAAGTTACGCGTTTTGGTCCACAACGTACACTCACTGTTTTCATGGAAGTCTATGGAACTCCCAAGTCTTCTGGCCATACTGTCTAGTTGACAATTCAACCAAAGTAATGATTTCTTTTTTTGTTAAGTAGCAAATGATCTGTTAATTTGTATGAATAAAGTACAAAATCTACACTCACTTGAATTTCTACTAGAAACTCGATCCAACGGTAATACTCATTCTTTCAAAATAATTATCGCTTTTTATTTCTTAAAAAATAATTTAACTAATTTTTAGAGTTAAATTAATTTAATATTTTATATATTCTAAATATAGACATGAATAAGTGATGAATGTGTAGTGAAATGATTTTATGGTTAATAATTCATTAAATATTTGAATATACAGAAATGAAGGGACAAAAAATTGCATATTTTAATTAATTGAAGATTAAATGTTGTGCAGATATCATAAGAATTGAAATGGAATCAGAACTTATGATAACATGCTGGATCCGTCTGTTATTGAATTTGTTTGTTTTCTTATGTGAATTCATTGAAAAAGTTAACCAAGTTGGAGTAATAATGGTATTCAGTTAAACGTTCTTATGATATTAGATTAGGCATTATTTGGATTTTGGTCGAATAAAATGGTTTTGAGGATAATTGTTCAGTTTTCGATATAGTTGCTCTGCCACCAAGTACGAGTGACATCACCTTTTATTCTTCTTTTTGATAATAAGAAATTTTTCATATAACATATATAGAGACTAGCCAAAGTAATATA
This sequence comes from Solanum rostratum, assembly GCA_029948455.1. Classification (NCBI taxonomy): domain Eukaryota; kingdom Viridiplantae; phylum Streptophyta; class Magnoliopsida; order Solanales; family Solanaceae; genus Solanum; species Solanum rostratum. The sequence continues at coordinate 49,905,469 of CM057047.1, read as the reverse complement.
GTATATACTATTTGTGTACAAAATGTTAAGCTTTCAAAAGTATCTTACCTCACATCCATTAGCTTCTTCATAAATATTGATATTCCTTTTACTTGCAAGCTAAAATTATTAAACATCGTATTTATCAATCCGTTGCAATCGACCTCTATTATAAGGGGCAATAGATTTATTCAAAGAGTTATTTTTAATCCGTGAAACAAAATCAGTGCCATATGGATATTTGTAGCATGACATTACCTTTTATTCAAGTAGTTCCTCCGCCTCATTCACGTGATATAGAATAACTTACTCTATCTTTACGTATGGAATATCAATAATAATTATTCAATTTATGAAATTAAGAGATATTTTTACACTTAAGGGTCATTTGATTTGAATACAAGTTATGTTGGGATTGATAATGATGAGATAAGTTATGCTAAGATTATTTCTTATTGAACATTTTGTTTGTTGCATAAATTTTAAGAATATGTTATTTTTTATTACTAAAGTACCCTTCACTTTAATAAATATTTTTTTTTATGTATTTTCTTTGCTAGCTTTAGTTATTCAATATTCATTTTTAACATAAATCTTTCATCTTATTTACTTTAAATGTTTTTGTGTGCATTTTCATGATAATACCGTATGCATTTAAAATAAAAATTTCTTAGTAGATTAAAAAATAGAACTTCCATTTCTAAGTTTGTTAAAGTAAAAAAAAAGATTTATGAAAAATCAAAATATAAAAAAATTAGAATTAGTCAATAAAAATTATATTATATAGTGTAATTTTTTAATAGAAAAATATGAAGAAGTATAATAGAAAAGGAAAAGGATCAAAAATGCTCTTGTACTATCATAAAGGATAAAAATGTCCTTCATTCATATTTTGAGTCATTTATGCACTTATAGTTAGTATAATGAGCCAAAAATGCCCTGAATCTAACGACACTAATGGAGAAGCGTCAGTTTAAGCCTTAGGAGACCCAATAACCTTCCTGCTAAACTAATAGGCAACACCAATGCTGTCAAATTATTTGGCTATTTACAAAGAAAAAGATATGATTTAAATATTTTTTCCATCAAAAATATAAAATTAAATTAAATCTTCCACTTCTTTTTAAATTAATCAAAGAAAAAAGGACAAGTGGTTTTAAATTCCACCACAACAGTCAACTTTCAAGAACGTTAAATTATTTAACACTTCCCATTGGATACGTCTATTTTATCCTCTCATATCTTTTTGTGCATGTTATCAATATGATTTTGAAATGAGAATTTATTTTAGAAAAAATAAAAATAACATGTAAAGATATTTTTATCAATATAACATATTTTCCTATATAAAGAGAACTCAATCACATATTTTTACTAATTATTAAATAATGTATTATAATTATTATAATTAAACTTTATTAATAACCGAGAGATTAAATAAAAAATGTTATTATCCTTAAAAAAAAAAGAGGAGTTTATAAATTGTAAATAAAGTTGATTGGGAAGCGGGCCAAGAGCATTGACAGAATGTTGAAGAGTTTTGACGTCAAACTGACCCTTCGCCATTAGTGTCGTTAGATTCAGGGCATTTTGGCCCATTATACTAACTATAAGGGTATAAATGGCCCAAAGTATGAATGAATGACATTTTTTTATCCTTTCTGATAGTACGAGGGCATTTTTGACCTTTTTCCTTAATAGAAATAAGGAGTGGAGGTTGTGAATGTTATTATATATTGTATTAAAAATAACATAATATACATAAATATACAAAGTGAGGTATATAAAGGGGGTTTAAAAGGATATCTTTGTTATTTACCTTTTTTATCCCGAGATAAGTTATCCTGGATTAGTATACCACCAAAGAGGAAGTATAACTTATCCTAGTACAATTTATTAGACTCGGGATAAGTTATTCTGGATTTGCCAACCAAACAACAGTTTAAGGGCCACTATATTCTTATCTCGAGATTATTTGCACTTATCCTTCACACCAGACGACCCGTTAGTTTCTAGTTTACCCTTATTATTAGTTATAGTCAGTTACCTATTATATTGTTCAAAGTATTGTATTTATTATATTCAAAAGATAATTTGACAAAATTATCCCTATCATTCACTACTTCTTAATTTCTATGCCAAGTCAATAAAGGGCAAATAAGGGAATCAACTTATTTGTCTTCTGATATATCTCAGTATGGAGGATGAGGACAAAGAGCTGTATATGTTTATAAACTCTCCTGGGGGCTGGATAGTACCTAGGCTCGCCCTTTATGATACTATGCAATATGTGCATTGAGTTGCAAAAGGAAGGTTGGGTGCTTGTGGGGCGCGGTCATGAGGAGAAGTCCCCCGCGGAGCAGTACCATCCCGTTAAGGACAGGTTTTCTTGTTCATATGTCAAGAAGCTAGTAAGGTTTTGTGCGTGGCATGAGGTTTCCTTCATGCACGGGCTCATCTGCTTCGATGAAGGCGCTCACCTGAGGACCGTTATCCATTGTTACTGAACCTGCTTGATTCGTTGTAGACCGCTTTCAAACCCCACTGAACTAAGAACTACTTCTTAATTTCTATGCCAAGTCAATAAGGGGCAAATAAAGATGGACAGAGAGAGTATAAAATTTTAGTATTAATAAATATATTTGAAATTTATGATTTAAAACAAATTTTAAATATTTTGTAATTACAAATCAATTTATTAAGAGTAAAAACATTTTAAAATTTACTTACTTTTCTTATATGAATGTGACATTTAAAAAAATAACTAAAATGAAAGGAGTGTCAGATAAATTCATATAAAGTAGTTATTTCTTCTAGTCCATAAGTGAATTATTGAAATTTTTTTTATAATTAAAATAAAGTGAATTGTATAAAATTCAAGAGAATTATTGAGATTTTTTTCTATATTTATCTGTTATTTGATGAATTTTTTAACTAGTTTATATATTTTTGTAAAATAATTTAAAAAATAATAATAATAAAATAGTCTATAACTTATATTCTTAAATCATTTTCGAGGAGGCATCATAATTAAATAATTAATAAGGGAGTAACATTGTTTGTCCGTGATAACCTGAGAAGGAGCTACGATTCACACCTTGTCTTGAAAGAAAATGTCAATTTCTAAAAGAATGAAGGAGAATTATTTATTTTTAATCAGAAAGAATCAATCCAATTTTAAGAAATGAAAGAAGAATTACTTTGCATAAAATAAATATTAGAAAAATGAGTTAACTGCCAGCTAATTAATATGAGTCAATTGGTGAGAACAAGAGCCGACCTAGGGTGTGGAGAGGTATTCATCCGAACCCCTCGGCAAAAAATTATATTGTATGTATAAGATAAAATTTTTATATTTTTGCATATATATTAAATTTAAACTTTTTAAAATAATAAATAAAATCTAGCATAATGATAAATGAATCCTCATGCTCAGATTTCAAAATCGCGTGAAACAATATTTTTTTTCTTCTTGTAGTCTCCTTTTTTTGATTTTATTTTTATTAATAGAAAAGGTATGTATGTCGACATTTTTTGACTCTTGGTGAGGCTTAGACTTGTTCTTTCCTCTATTTATCTTCACTCTTTCTATATCCGACTATGTCCAACGTAGCATTGTGAACACATTATGTCTTCATTTCTTCCCCCTTTTTAATGTCAATCCACAATAATTAACTATGAACATATTCTTTTCCTATTTTTTTTATTTTACGTGAATGACTCCTGCATTCTTTTTGTCCTAATTTATATCAATAACTCCCGTATTCTTTAATACTTTTTAATGCTATATCAATTTATGCGAATGACTTCTCTCTTCTTTAATACTCAATTTATATAAGAACGAGTGTCAAAATACTTAATTTCAGATGGAATTGTCAATACGAACTGATCTATACAGCCTTGGAAACAGGTCAGGCTGGTCCCCACTTTTTTGTGGGCTAGAAAACAGTCAGCCCACTGCATCACTACGTGGGTTAAGGGCCTTGCCGGCTCAGCTCTCAACTTTTAAATGTATATCCTGTTTTATAAATTTTTAAATTGAATTATAATTAAAAAGTATTAAAACAAATAGCAACATGACAATATTATGTGTGACTATTGCATATTATAAAAATAATTTATATTTAAATTATTTTACATGAAATTTGAGTTTGGACTCTTACTATTTTTAATACTCGATTGTATTATATTTGGTTCAGCCCACGAGCCGCCCAACTCATATTGCAAAAGCCGCACAAATCAACATGCTTACTCGAGTTGGGGTAAAAAGCCTATTTTTTAAATGAAATTCGAAAATCTTAGTCACACCCTGCTAAATTACGAATTAGGCCACACCGACCCGATGGGCCCAGTGACAACTATAGTTTTAGATATTAATTTAGGTATAGTGTTCTTTTGAAAAAAATAATTAAAATGTAACGTATATATCTCTCTACAAGTCAACATCTATTTACTTAGCTAATGATTCCAATATTTACTTTAGTCAAAGGAAAAAAAAAATCTCCAAACAGTAATACTTTTGGATAATATCGGAAGTAATATTTTATTTCATTTTCAAGTTGTGACTTTTTCTTCTACATATATTGGCAAGTTGTGCAAATCTTTCTTGGTTTTCTCTTTTTTTTTTAAATACTTCATGTGTCAATAGTACTCCATAAAACACCCAAAGTTAGTTTTATTTTTAGGCATGGCAAAGTTGGTATTTTGGTATATTCTATTACTTCTTCCTGGCATAGTGTTAGGCGAGTGTACTTGCGATGGGGAAGATGAAGAAAGAAACAAAAGTGAGGCACTCAAGTACAAACTTGCAGCATTCGCATCTATTTTGGTTGCTAGTGCAATTGGGGTGTGTATTCCGGTACTGGGCAAGGCAATTCCCGCCTTCAGCCCCGAAAGAAATTTCTTCTTCTTAATCAAAGCTTTTGCTGCTGGTGTCATCCTATCAACTGGCTTTATACACGTACTCCCTGATGCATTTGGAAGTCTCACATCCCCTTGTTTAAAAGAGCATCCATGGGGAGATTTCCCTTTTAGTGGATTTGTTGCAATGCTTTCTGCCATGGCCACTCTCATGGTCGATACTTATGCAACTTCCTATTATAATAAGAAAAATGGAGTGGTCGCTCAGTCTGGCGATGAAGGCGGAGTTATTCATGTTCACTCTCATGGCCATTCAGCATCAATGGTGCCTGATTCGGAATTTGAATTACGTCGTTATCGTGTTATCTCTCAGGTAGTGTAAAAATAAATAATTAGTATAACTTGATTTGATATGATAAGTTACCTACTATTTAAATTCAGTTACTAATCATTATATATTCATATAATTATAGCTTTTATGTTATTACCTATTGAATTATGACTTGATAGTGGAAATATTCTTATTTTTTTTAAAAGGTAATATGAGAACTGAATCTGCGCAGATTATGTGACAGATTCACTGTTCTCCAAGTACAAGGAAAGTATCTTTCTCTTTAGCTATACAGTACACGTATACCTAGAGGTACTATGGGTTTGAATTTTCAACATTTTTTTAGTTATTGAGTTTTAAATTAATAATTGAGACATATTTAATGAATTTTTATTATAAATTCAGAATTAAAATTAAAATTATTGAATACAATCCGTGATGGACACCAGACAGGCTCCATCTCATGTACATAGACAATTTTCAATGCATAGAGATGTAAGATATTTTATATTAATTGTAGCCGAATGGAATCACTGATTATCCAAAATATTTTTCTGATATTTCTTGTTTCATCCATTTTGTTGTAATAACGAAAAAGAAGAGAGGAAAAAAAAAATCACTATCACACTTTATTATATATATTTTTTTGTTTCAAATTGCTTGTCCTTTCTTTTAAAAAAATTATCTCTTTTATTTATTTTACAATGTTTTAATTTCAACTTTACATGTAACATATTCAAAGTTATAAGATTAAATAACATTTTGACCCATCTTCAATTTAAGATCATAAGATTTACTTTCTCTATTCACTTTTACTTGTCCATTATTTCAAAAATAAATTTTCATTTTTACTTATTATTTTTATCAATAATTTTTTTCATGTTTCACATTTATCATTAATGACTTATTTTTCAATTAATAGAGATAATATGATAAAATAACCATCAATCAATATTAATTTTTTGTAATGAATGTGTAGAATTGAAGACATGAAAAATGAATAATTAAGAGGTTTGTGTGAATAACAAGATTTATGGTGGGGCATGCAGGTTTTGGAATTGGGAATAATAGTACACTCTGTGATAATAGGAATAGCTTTGGGTGCTTCTGAAAGTCCAAAAACCATAAAGCCTCTTGTTGCTGCTTTGACTTTTCATCAATTTTTCGAAGGAATGGGACTTGGTGGATGCATTGCTCAGGTAATTATACTATACTTCTTTTTCTTTCTTTATTAATAGGAATAGCCTCTAACTATAAGTCACATGGAGTTGCTAATTATGTAATGCCTCCATTTAACCAAGCACAATAATCCTATTCCTATTTCATTGATGGTTTGAAATTATTTGACCACATAAAATCTTGTATAAAAAAATATATTTTCTGGTTGACTTCGTAATTAATAAAATTTAATAATGGTCACTAAAACTAATATTAGAGGTAGATTTATGACTTTAACGTTGTGGGTTATCTGTAAAATAAATTAATATATAACAATAATCAAATAAAAAATAAAGTACGTAACATTTATTGACTGATTTACTTTTTAGTTGACTTTGTTACTTGTGTTTATTTTTCTTTAACAAAAGAGAGAAGAGTAGTGGTGAAGCACTCTATTTTAGAATTAAAAAGAGAGTCTGACTTTAAAGGCCCCTTCCTTTTTGTGGATTTCCAACAGAAAATACTTATAGACTTAATAGTATAATTTTTAATATAATTACACGATCTATTATAGCAGATGTGAGTTTTTGTGAACAAAAACACACATATTTTAGTTATTTGAGAATTAAATTAGAAAAACAATTATATCGTTTAATAATTTTGTAATTATAATCACTCAGAATCTAACAATGTTAGATTTATAGAGGAAAAAAAAAAACACCAGCATATTATAGTATAGGAGGAAGGATTATCATTTTAACTCATTTCCAAAAGGAGGAGTTTCAGTATATATAGATATAAAATCATCACATGAATAGTACAACGAATTTAAGATGGAGAGGATTAATACAAATGATTGTCAGTTTTAGAAATCCGTTTGCAGCATTAAAAATGATATTAAAATAGTAGACAATCAAAGCTATTTAAGGATAGGATATCAAAGTTTGTCAATACAATCTTTTCTTAAAAGGAAGGCCATTAAGGCTATTCAATTGAAGAATCAAATGTCTGGTATAATTTGTTTATGAAAAGATATATTTCTATTTGAGATATAAAATTTATTTTTTCCAACGCATTCCATTTATGTGAATTGAAGGCTACATACTCACATCGACATTATTTGTCTAGATTTTGAACATGATGTGTTATGGGTTTTTGTCTAAATGCCTAACTACAAAAATTTTGCCATTCAAAGTCAGAAAAAGCATGCTACGTCAAGTCAATGAACAACGCTATAGTGGATACCTTACTACTAATTATGCATTGCAAAAGTTAGGAGTCATTGCATTTACCAACCAAATGTCTCAGTTCAGAATTGATTTTGTAGGCAACTTACGATTTATTTTTTTTTCATTTTTACACATAAAATATTTGAAAATGATATTTTCTTCAATTTATTTTGTAAGTGACTAAGAGATCTTTGCGACTATTAGCATTTCGAATTTCATATTTATATTTTATTTGCTCGACAATTCGATTCGAAGTTATATATTATACTAAAAATAATTGGCTTATATATATTTAAAATAGCATTTTAAGTAATCTCACTATGTAAAATTTATTGGGTCTTTTGCAGGCGAAATTGAAGACTCCCACAATTACAATAATGGCTTTATTTTTCTCGCTCACAACCCCAATTGGAATAGCAATTGGACTAGGAATAACAAATGTTTATGATGAGAACAGTCCAACTGCTCTTATTGTGGAAGGGATATTTAATTCGGCTTCAGCTGGCATCTTGATTTATATGGCACTAGTTGACTTTTTAGCTGCCGATTTTATGCATCCAAGAATGCAAGGCAATGGCAAGCTTCAATTAGGGGCCAATATTTCACTTCTTCTTGGCGCTGGACTCATGTCTATGTTAGCCAAATGGGCTTAATTGATCAATAGAGTATCTCTTCTTTTGATAGTTGGTTCTACAAGATATACGTTTGTAAATCTTTTCTAAACTACATTGCACCCTATATTTTACTTATTGACTTGTTTTGTTTACATGGAAGATTTTGCTTTCTTTTATGCCTTTAATGTATCACAATATGTTGATTGAAACCAATAAAACAGACTAAAAAAAGTAAGACAAGCAAATTAAAATAGGAGCAGCTAACATCACTTTCTACAACATATATTCATTGGCTCATCGCTGCTAAATCTATATATATTGCGACAAAATATAGTGTCACTAATATGCTCGTAGCTAATAATCAGCCTTTTATCGACAAACAAATTTGCAAGGTTACCGCATTAGCAATAAATCTTGTGGAATTTTCATAAACAACCACCTAGTGAAACATAATAGGCTAAAGTAGCCACGATTTTGAAAATTATATTTTATAGCTTTTGAACATGTACCCAACTTTGTATAAAACGTGTATGCATTGTTATTTTATACAAAAAGAATAGCAGGCATTTAATGTTGATTAGTTACTGATTAGATACAATAAAAGAAAACGTTCCCTTAAATGATGGAAGGTCAATGTAATCAATAATTATTACCTAATATGAATCTCTAAACATTGAACAGACGACAATTCTGCCTGGATTTGCGCTAATAGCAACGAGTAATGCTGAAAAAAAAAACTGCGCCGATTATACGAATTCTGCTGAGGTAACATTGATATTTTGATTTCGTTTTTGATACGTTTGATCATGTGAATTGATGGTATTATACGAATTATCATAATCCTGATGAACAAATTCTGTAGTTTATTTGAATTTGAAACTTTGCCCTTTTTTGTTAATGTCAGTTTCCATAGATCCGAAAAAACTTACTATTTCTGTATATTTGTTGATTTGTATCGTAGGAATATGGAGAGTTGGTGGTTTTGTTGCACGGATGTGTGTATAAAAATGTTAATTTTACTTGTATAAACTGCTACGACTTTATGTTGACTTGATTCAATTGTTCGTGATTGCGCATATATGTATTTAGACTGTTGATTAATATATAACATTACGATAGATAAATGATGAATAATTTATACATCAGTTATGATGTGTAAGTATATAATGCTCAGCGAGTTGAAGGAAATCGCATGCAAACTGTTGAATATGTATGCACACACCCAACTGTTCATGTATAAAAAATATTTTTTTTTGAATGCTATCAAAATATCCGTCTGTATTGGTTTGTGAATTAAATATTTTGTGTATATGTATATGTATATGTATATGTATATGTATATGTATATGTATATAGATGAGTATGCAAATCAGTTTCGTATATTATTTTTGTTGTATAAAGTTATATATTATTTTTGTTGTATATACAAATATGTATATAAGAATTTAAAAACATATTGCTGCAATGTACGCGTGTTTCTATTAGCTAACATGTAATTTGTTGTATAGATATACTTGTTTGTGTTAACGTATTTGTAATGTGCTGTTTACAGAAATGACTTCAACAGCTCTTATGGTAATGCATTTGGGACGGTGGGACGATGAACATTATTACGTTGACTATATGTTGAAGGGCATTGTTTTCAGAGAGCAAGCAACCTACCTGGAATTGTTTATGCTGGTTGCAAACTAAATTGGTGTTGCTCTTACTAATTATGTAATCAGAATGGAATACAAATTCAAATGTGTAGATATGCCAATTGTGATACACAATGATATGGATGTGAGGGTTTATGTTATGTTGAGGAAATCTAATAGTGATTTCAATAAGTATCCAATTTGTGCAAGCATTTTTGATAAGCAAATGTGTGATACTGTTGTTGGTGGAAGTTCTTCGGAACAACCAGTTTCGATGTTGGAGGCACATTCAATAGTTGGATTTGATGATTTTGAAAATCGTGATCTGTCTGTCAATGAGTTAGCTGAACCCTTGCATGCTTTTGATCCCGGAGACATGAATGGAGTCATATGTGATCCTTCGCATAAGTATGTGAAGGTAGACCAAGTATACATAAACAAGGCTACGTTAAAAGTTGTTATGTCTCAATATGCAATTGCAGAAAGGTTCCAATTCAAGTCAACGAGGTCGAATGCAGTAAGGTATATGCAAATTAAACATAGTATTTTTTGTGCTATCATTATTTTTGTTCGTACTATCAAATTTGTGTGACTTTAATTTGTTGGGTGCAAAATATAATTATTTGTGTATATGAATTATTTTTATGTATATGAGTGCAGTTATACTATTGTGTGTAAATCTAAGGAATGTGAATGGTTGATGAAAGCTTCTGCAATTAATAAAACTGTCATGTTTCGAATAAGAACATTCAACATGGGTCATACGTGTCAATTGAAGGATCGAATATACTCCCAGCGGCAGGCAACTAGTAATCTGATTGGTGGGCTTGTGATGCCTAGATTGGAAAATCACAAGCAAAAATACACGCTTCAGATATTAAAATGATGTCAAACAAGATCTTGGGGTTGATATTACGTACATGTTAGCATGGAGGGCAAAGGAGAAAGCATTGAATTGTTTAAGAGGGACTCCATTTGGATCGTATAACAAATTACCTGCTTATTTATACATGTTGGATAGTACGTATGCAGGCTCACACATACGTTAAAAGAAGACAGAAGAAGATGAGTTCCTTTACGTGTTCGTTGCTCCGCGTGTTTTTATAAAGGGGTTTGATCACTATAGACCTTTGATCACTGTAGGCCTGTAATTGTTGTGGATGAGAGTCACCTTAGAAGTCCATATAATGGCCAGTTCCTTTCTGCAAGTACCATGGATGGGGCATGTATGATGCCATGTTTTCATGTGTATAATCTAAATCTAATTCATATAATAGTTAATCTATAAGCAATTTAGTTAACTTGAAAAAAATGGGTTTATTGTATGCACAGGACACATATTTCCACTAGCCTACGGAGTTGTCGATTCAGAAAATGATGCTTCCTGGACGTGGTTTTTCCGGCAGTTTAAGGAAGCATATGGTCAAAGGGATAAAATGTGTGTAGTTTCTGATAGAAATGAGAGCATCATAAAGGCTGTTATGACGATATATGATGGAATACCTCATTATGCTTGTATATGACACTTATGGAATAATGTGCAGGCAAGGTACCGGAAGTCGCATGCAAAGTTGAACGAGGTGTTTTATATGATGGCAAAGGCTTATACACAAGCTGATTTTGATAGGTTGATGAAAATAGTGGAAAAGGTTGATATAAGAGTTAAAGAGTACTTGCAACTGGCTGGGTATGACAAGCGGGCTAGGATTTATGCAACTGTTCATCGGGGGTATTGTATGACTTCGAACCTTGCAGAAAGTATTAATTCAGCTTTGTTGTCGGCGTGCGAGTGGCCGATTTTTGACTTTCTGGAAGAAGTGCGGTTGATGTTTGGCAGATGAAACTGCGAAAATCAAAAGCAAGCAACTTATATATTTACCCCCCCCCCCTTATGGGTAAATTTCAGGATATACTTGTGAAAAACGAAATCAAGAATACGACGATGACGGTAATAAGTTTTTATTGTATAACTATGAATAATTTATTTTTTTATTATATTTTTATTGTATATATCATTCTTGTCTTTTTTGTATTTTTTAATAGGTTGTATCATCAAGTGTCCACGTGCACAACGTTAGTGATGAAGGGAGAACATATATAGCCTGTCTTAAAAATAGGACATGTAGTTGCGGTCGATTTCAGATTGATGAAATACCATGTGCACATGCTTGGGCTATGTTAAAGTATAAACACGTAGAACCAGATGAGTGTTGCTCCAATTTGTATAAATTAAAAACAGTGTTGAAAACTTATGAGATACCAATCTATCCTTTGTCGGATCGAAAAGATTGGGTCATACCGGACCACATATTGGTTGATGTGATTCTACCGCCTGTATATAAAAGACCTCCAAGAAGGCCAAAGAAGAAGACTAGAGATAAGTCATTCTCGGAGTTGCTAGCAAGCAAGGGTAAAAATACATGTAGTATATGTGGAAATGCAGGTCACAACAAGCGTTCCTGTAGGAATAGGCCCCGTAGTACTTAGCATGGAATAATTTTTATAATTTATGGAAGTTGTTTATTGCTTGTATGTTTTCGTATTCTGTGAGTTTGAGTTCTTGTTATTTGAATAAGTATTTTCAGTCAGTTTAAAATAAGAATGATGTTTATACACTTTGTGAACTTGTTTTGTCTGAAGATTGCTTCATTGTGCGTGAAGATCTGTACATTTATACATTTTGTTTATCTATCTTTTGTTATGTATTTTGTATAATTATATGACTACATTACTGACTGTAATATGTATAATGATGGATTTTACAACTATTGAATGTACAATAGATTATTATAGTGTAAGTGTCAGTTCTTTTGTGAAAATGGATGATATGTCTTTAGTTATACAGTTTGGTATTTATATATTTTTCTTATATAGTTTGTGTAGTTATATGACTGTATTAATCAGTATAATATGTATAATGATGGTGTCTTCGACTATTGGGTATATAAGAATTTTTTCTTTAATATAAGTATCATCTCTTATACCAATCGTATAAAAAGTGTAAATTTGTCTTTATTGTACGGTGAAGCTAGAACATGATCGTGTATATGATTTCACTTCTTAATGCACTGTAACATTATATAAACATTTGAATGATTCACTGTTTGTAAAAATTTGTATATCAACTATTTGCATAGATAACTCACATCAAGAGAAATAAAGATAATTTTTGGGACTTAAACAAAATTCATGGTGTGACCAAAATCCTGCATAATTTTCCCTTCTTTCATTGACAAAAAACTACATTGTCCCCGAAAAATGAGATCATGAAATACTTGGCAAATATTATAGCTCCAAAAGGCAATATCCAGTGTAAGACAAACCATGAAAAAAGACATTAAAATTGTTATTTAAACTACATAGAATATGAATATGTGTTAAGTTAGTCTTTGATTCAAAAAGATGTGTTGCCCAGAAACTGAGAATCAGCTAGATTTTTAGATTCTTTCGCCGTCACTGCCAACAGACGTCCTATTCTGCTTCGGCGGTGCCTCATTATCACTGATGGCATCTTGTTGTATCTTCCTCATACCGTAGTCGCACAAAAGAGCTGCGTAGCGAGTGTGCATTTGTTCTGAATCAATGGTGGTTACTGGGATGTCGTTCCCATTGCTCAAAAGTTCAGCAAAAGCGGCCAAATATACTCCACATTCTCTGCAAAGAAGACCCCAAAATGAAAAAGGAAAAGCCATATATATAATCGTGTAAGTGTATAAAATTGAAAGCTGCATAAGGTCTTTATGTAACTTACAAGCTGCCTTCAGGCTATATGGGTATGTTGTTCACATGAACTATGTTAAATGGGTCGTATTCAGAGTGCAACTTATAACTTGGGTGCTCTTGAACGTCCAACCCCTTCTTTTCGTAAAAGTCCTCAGTCGCCAGGTACGTGGGTACAAGTTCCGCGTACTTATTGACCTCTTTAGCTACAAATCAGTCATGGACAACGGATCTGGTGGAGTCGTATATGTATATGGTGTGTTTGGTGAAGCATATGACAATGAGAAACCAATGAAATTTATCCTTCATATTCACTAGAATAAAGACGTTGTCAACTGTGTGCCATGGCACTGCGGCCTGCAACCTGAATCCATTTATGTATGCGGGTACTGTCCATTCCGAGTTAGCATTGCACACACCATTTTCATAATCAGCATACGAAGCCCATATACTGTGTATTATTGCACTAAAATTACAATCCATAGTGGTGAATCGATATGTATTTCTCATGGAATACTTTGACTTTTTTCTGAGATAATACATGATCACATCTATGTGCTGGAAGAAAAATGTGTAAAAAAGAATATAGTAATTATACGTATTATGCAATTTGAAAATTTCATTTTTTTTCTTTGTGGACTAAATATTTATTCGATACATAGCGAGTCATCGATCACCTGGCCCACACTTGCCAGTTTATAAAACCAGTTTTGTTTGATATTGTTGCTACACCAAAGTCAAGCTGAATAGGCTAGGCAACCTTGTGTTTTCTTTAGTGATCTTCGCTGTGTTTCCTATTGTTTGGAATTAAATGAACATTTTTTAGATAACTGGTAGTATTTAAATAATAATATATAGACATGAACAATAATGAAAATACTTACTTGTTTTGATGTCTAGCTAGGAGGCCAACTGACAACCAGCCCCATAAATTCTTATACAGAGAAGTATCATGTGTGTCATATATAGAGTTGAATAGGTGCTTTTGATGAAAAATTTTGGGCCTATTTGATTACTAGCACTTATAGAAAATTATAGTTTTGTATTAGTCATTGTCTGTGTATGATGTTTGTGTTGTATATTCTTTCAACGAACACAAATATATGCTTAAAAAAGGTATATAAGTTATGTTTTAGAGTGGTTTTACCTGTTTCTGATCTGAATGTTGCCATATATGGTGAAACATTATATGGACCTGGGCGTATGGATCTCCTGGCTGGTACTAGTGTCCCAACTATTTCAAGCGGAGGCGTGTTGATGTAGGCCAATGGATGTACCACAATACTCCTTTCATCATTAATGTTCTCTGGATTAAGGTTTGGGAGAAGCTCGTCAGGCAGTTCAAATTGATATTCAGAAAATTGCTGAGCTTGATTTGGGTTTTCCTTTGTCGATTCTTGCTCCTCATCCAAATTGGAGTCGACTGCTTCTGTATTTAAGGCTACCTCCTAGAAAAGAATGTAAAAATGTAAGATACTTATGTGTGTTGAATGTAGGACTTTTGTACCCAAATAGTTCTGTATATACCTCTCGATTGTCAAAATCTGGTGCATGGCACCTATCTTTGACAGTTAGCTTAAGAGTGGCATCCATTGCATTGTTTTTCGCTTGAGCCTTATCGCCATGAAACTGCAATGAAGTATGATTTTATTAGGTATTATTTCAAATAGATGGTATAGGCATGCATATACCTCTTTGTCAGCCGTTTCTTTGCAAACAGTCTCTGCTTGTCCATTTGATTGATCTTTGTCAATTACAGGTGACTCCACACGGATTTTAACACCTTGTTTATGCGTTGTAATTTAAAATATTTGTGTACATCGTGTGCGTTTCGTATAAGTATAAAAATAATAAATTTAATAAATTAAAAATATCTGTATTTAATTTATGCAGCGTAATTGGTAGCCACCAGGGTTTTATTTTTTCAATAGAAGTGTTACATCTGGCCCTCCTGAATCAACATAAATGCACTACTGGATTCGAGACGTGTCGCTGAACAGAAACACAGATTTTGCGGGTCCTCCGCCCTCAACCTGAAATGTGGCAATAGGTTATTCACAATTACATATTGTATGATTTATATATAGCATGTCATTATGAAGTATATAGCGTATCAATTTATATAAAGTTGTTACCATAAAAAAACAAAACATATTTGTACAAAACACAAAGAACTGCTGCTGTGTGTATGAGAAGGTGAAATGTATAATGTGTATTTTTGTGTGATAAATGTATAAATATGTATGTATAAAGTTATACTTGTGCATTTTTTATGTGTGGGACTTGATAAAGTTATACAAAAGAATGGATGGATATCAAACAGGTAATACTTGAGTGTATATTGATTGGATTAAAAGCAATATATATTCACAAAAAGGTGAGGTAGTCTTATTTGTATACTGAGTTCTGGGAGTTTGAAAATTATACACAGCAGGTCATTATCAAGTGTATATGTATAAATTTATATATAGTTAATACCATAAGAAATAGAGCATGTGTATACAAACATAAGAAGATTGATGGTTATCTGAATTAAAAGTTGACATGTATAATGTGTATTTATGGGTGATAGATGCATAAAGTTTTGTGTGCATGTGGGGGCACTGGTGCACTTTTTTTTTAATGTATTGTACAAAAAAAAGAAGGATATCAAACAGGTGATGCTGTAGCTCTTGGCTAGTATGAGTACTTGTTACTTCATGGGGGCCTTGTTCTGTGTCATGAACTGGGGCATGTTCCATATCCTCATTGAGATCGTTTTTGTTGCTTCTCACGGCTTTCAAAACCTTCTTGAATTTCTCTTGAACTATCATCTTCAATTCTTTAAACTCTTCTTACCTGCAGTTTATTTACGATTACAAACATAGGTTAATGATAAACAAAAATATTAAGTGTGTGTTTTGAGTTTTTACATACAAATTGTTTGAATGGTTCAAATTCACCACGCAAAATCATTTGTTCAATTGTCCTGCTGCTTGAAGGCGCAGGAACCGTGTCCTTAGTTTTTTTTTATGTTCCAATGGTCGCTTTGTCTGTATCTTTTTTGCAGTATTTACATTATGTTTCGCATTCTTCTTATTGACTGGGATTGTCTTGGCCTGGGGTGAACGGGACGCTTGATGATGAGGTGGTGGTCTCTTATCCGGTGACTTTTGAGCAACTTTTGTTGCAGAACTCCTCAGTTTTTCCTTGCGGGTGATGCACGAGGTATTACTTTTTCTTTTCCTTTGTTCTGTCTTGTAATGGGAGGCTCTTGAAAATCGTCGTCAAAGTGGATAACTTGATGACAACCGTCCTGAGATGTCTGGATCTGTACTGTATCTGATACAACATGCTCCGGCGGAAGTTCAATGCTTGAGAGCTCCTGTTTTGTTGCTGTTATGTTTTTTAAGACAACCTAAAAATTTCAGCTAGGTATCACTAATATCAATTATTGTAAAATTTAAGACAGTGATATTGGAATGTTATACCTTTTTACGAGTGCCTCGAAACAATGAGTTGATTAAAAAATCACATTGAGGCTTTTCGGTTGTGGTTACCCAATTGCGTATCCTAGGAATGTGATCAGAAACTTTAACAACAATCTTTCGATTGACATACGAGCAACACTCATATACCCAAACTTGCATGGCTAGCGGAAACCCGTGAATCCTATAGTATTTTCCAGTCAAGGTGATCTTGGCATGCAGATTCTTTAAACGTTCTCCGAATGCCTCGTTGCCCCATGGATATTCAACATGTCTGCCGGATTCGACTAGATCGGAATGTTTCCTTGATATTATTGTGGAGGATGGCTCTTCGAACATGATGAAGTTGTGTAGAACATACAACGTGGCAAACTTCAGAGGAGCGTCGTCGTTGTCACCCCATACCCTGTTGATGCAATTGGTAACCGGTTGTTGCTTGGTAATTGATCTATTTATATCTCTAAAGTATTGCCATATTAGTCGGTTTGGTTCTTCAGTATTGAACACAAAATTTGATGACTCGTCACCGCACTTTAATCTAGAAATGATGGCAAATTCCGTACGAGTGAATCGTAGTGTTGAACCATTCACATGGATGATGAATGCATCACTTGAACTGCCCTGCACCTTAAACATCATGAAAGCCCTGAATATATGAGCTTGAATAGTGCATTGATTGATATCTAGTAGGTGTGAGAAACACGTAGTTTCACGAAACCTCCTCAATTGGCTTTCAGTCAACATCTTTATCAAATCATTCATCACATTTGTGTTTGTGTAACACTGCATGTGCTGGATGACAGTAGGGTTCCCTTCCATAATATATTGGACTCCTTGTTGTGAAACATAAGCAATAATACAGTCATTCAGGTGGATTGTTCAGGTGGATATGCATACACATTTTATACTCTTCTGTGTAAAAACATATGCCAGAGAATGAACCCTAGATAGGTATGCATACATTTTTTGCAGTGTGTAACAAATAGCTTAAAATGTATAGTGTGCACATGCAGTTGTAATTGTATAATTGCTCAGACAACGGGCATGCATATATACCTGCAGTGTATAAAAATTGTTTGAACTGTATAAAGTGCTTATGCAATTGTATACTGTGTTGGCAATAACTATGTTGTAATTGTATAATTAATCTAACAGGTGTACATATATACTTTGCAGTGTATAAAATAACTTAACTGTATCCAGGTATGCATAACTATATTGGACTACTTGTTGTGAAACATAATCAATATTGGATATGCATACACATTTTATACTCTTCTGTGTAAAAATATATGCCAGAGAATGAACCCCAGATAGGTATGCATACATATTTTGCAGTGTGTAAAAAATAACAAATAGCTTAAACATATGCCAGTGTACATGCATATTAAATTGTATAGTGTGCACATGCAGTTGTATAATATTTTGGCAATAAATGTGTTGTAATTGTATAATTACTCAGAACAGGTGTGCATATATACTTGCATTGTACAAAAATTGCTTAACTGTGTCCAAGTATGCATATATATTTATATACTTGTAGTGTATAAAAATTACTTCAACTGTATATGTACTTATGCAGTTGTATAATGCGTTAGCAAACTGTGTTGTAATTGTATAATCACTCAGACAGTGTGCATATATACTTGCGGTGTATAAAATAGCTTAACTGTAGGTATGCATACATATACTTGCAGTGTATGAAAATTGCTTGAACTGTATAATGTGCTTATGCAATTGTATAATGTGTTGGCAATAGCTATGTTATAATTGTATAATTAATCTGACAGGTGTGTATATATACTTTGCACTGTATAAAATAACTTAACTGTATCAAGGTATGCATAAACTATATATACTTACAGTGTATAAAAATTGCTTGAACTTTATAATGTTTTGGCAATAACTATGATGTAGTTGTATAACTAATTAGACAAGTGTGCATATATGCTTACTATATATTTACAGTGTATAAAAGATTGGTTGAACTGTATAATATGTTTAGGCAATACTACTATATAACTTATACATAAATAAGCTAATGTGTTTAGGCAATACTACTATATAACTTATACATAATAAATGGTATATATAAAAAAAGTATATAATAATAACATTTACATAAGTAATGAGATATGTGTATATAACTTGTGCTTAACTATGTGAGAATAAAATTTTTATACAAACAAATCAATTTATACAAATTCATATTTATATGCTTAACTATGTGTAAAAAAATTGTTCCTGATTGTCTTCTGCGATTTCATCTGATTTGTCAAAATCAGACTCAACGCCATTTTTTTTTATTTCACCGCTGCTGGAAGCCAGGTCCTCTGCTTTCCTCTTCTTTTTGGAAGTGCTTGGTGGATGAACATTGTCATTCCGTTTCTTGGATCTAATTTTTACACTAGCCCTATCTCTTGCAATGCATCCTGCAATGGACTCATCCTCTTGAGTTATACCCAACGAAAAAGAAGGCAAATCATCCATAAACTTATCATGCAAGCTTATACCTCTAGTTATCCTCTTAGATGATGATGCGTCGGCCATAATATGTAGTTGTATGCTGGTGATTTTTCCGGCTGTTGAAAGATTTAGGGCAAACAGTCTATATAAGAAATGAGGGAAAGTGAAAATTTAAAAATAAAATTTAAAAACTGCCAAAAATTAGTATGAAAAATGAAACTACACGATCTGTCAGAATATTAGGAAATTTTGTTTTTGAAATCCTTACCTGTGTAACTTGATTTGTTGAGAGATTGAAGGAGAAAATTATGGAAAGAAAATCTTGGTATTTTTGTATAGAATGGAGAGAAAAGATGAACGTTGAAAAGTTTTGGCTTTATACAAAAAGACCCACTAATCTTATAGCCATTTGTTTTCAAATGTTAGTTACTTTGCGTAATTTTAAAAAACTTTAGTTAATTTATGTGATTTTGTAGTGAATGTTTGCTCAGTTATGAAATTTTCCCATAAATCTTATGTGTTGCCAAGTTTATTGACAAAAATAATACATTTTTTAAAAGTACAATTTGGGGCTAGTTGCCCATTTTATTGCATAACATCAGTCTACAAAACAGAGACCTAATCGGCCCAAGGCAAGGCCCAATCTGGTAATATTACATCACCCTAAACTATAGGGCTTCTAATCCTGATAAGCACTATCCCTTTTGCCCTTTCCTCTTCCCAAAAATGCTCTCCCCAAAAGCTCCCACCGTATTCTTTCTTCTTCTTGTTCTGTGGGTGATAACCTCCTTCATATGCTTGGACCAGTGCTCCGACCATCATAACTATCATTTTTGTCACGATCCGAATCTAGGGTCTAAGAGTGACATGGCGAATGCGAACTCCAGAGTCCCCAAACAAGCTTCAAAATATTCACATACACATCATCGGTTCGGAAGCGTATATATAAATAGTAAGCACATAGTTCTAAGGGACAGGAAAGCTTGACTCACGCTATGTGGATATCATAGGGAAAGAGATTAACATGAATTAACATGTAGCACAAAAAGACTACGAGGCGGGTAAGTGTGACTCACTCTTGGGGGCGATTCGGGACTTAGAATCTTTCACATCATAACATAAAAGCACATCATAATACTCATAGCCAACCCACATAACGATACCCAGTAGATAGCCATATCCATAACATAATCTCCAAAAATAACACTTGACATATGAACATAAAAAAGTCTACAAGATGTCCAACAATACTTCTAATCATAAGATAAGACGAGGGCCAAGACATGTCTCGAGCTCACCCTCAAAGTAAATAATATAAACAAGACTTTATAGGTAGAGGAATGGTTGCTTGTCCATGGAAGATAGGACTCACCACAACAAGTATCTCAAGATCCAATCTAGTCGTCGTACGGTGGATGAGGGAAATCTCCGATCCCTACATGGTTAGATCATGCAGGCAAAAGTATGTGTTAGTACGTTTGAATGTACTAAGTATGCGGGCATGCAATGCATATGACTTATCAAACCTGCATTCAATGTTAGATGACAAGGACACATAATAAAGAATGAAGTATATATCCAAAGAAAAATAGTATAACTATATGTCATGAAATTCATGATGCATGAAATGCAATAATGCTCATATATAGTGGGAATAGACTATAATTGACAAATCAACCTCATACGAGCTATTACATGAATTAGTTCAATAAAATCCTCCCATTGGTAGGAGAAGATTACTTGCCAAGAGTAATCTACATCACACCTTACGAACCTCGTCATTTCAGTGGATGGTCACCTTCCTTGCGACCCCATCATTTTAGAAGGATTTCCATTATCATATCATATCATAACATATCAATGTATAACCATTCCTTACGACCCGGTCATTTCGGTAATGGCTTCCATTCCTATGCTGACACATAGTTCAAGGAAAGGGAGAGGCCCTTGGGGATAACCCTAACGCCCCCAATCCATCGGTGCTAAGTTAAAACATCCCATGAGAATACTTATGTATATACATGCTTTCAAAATAGCCAATAGTCATTTCGAATCATTTCAATGCACAATTAGGTTTAAAAGCCAAACATTCTTCAATATAATTTATTCATAGGCTAAAAAGCCAAATCATAACTCAATATCATGTTTCACATGCATAAGAATAGCTCATTCATTAAACGATATGGTACAAGCATCCAATATGCTCAAAGAGCCAATAACAATAGACATTTATGTGATCACATTCTTGTCATAACCAATATCTTATCAAAATCATATACATGAACATAATTTGGCTTAACCCACTTCATAATTTTCATAAAACTCAATGCTCATAAATGCATATGCTATGAATGAGATGAGAATAACACAAGTAATTGAGATTCAAATTTAAATCAACAATACATTATGAATTTCAAGTAAAGACATAAGTAAAACACATTTAAATCATAATATAGATTACCCATGCACAAATCAAGCTTTAAAGGGGACATGCACATTCATAACTTCATAACTTCAATGCAATTCTTCATATTGGGGCTTTAGTCAACTTAGAATCATCAATAAAGCATAGCACACACTTCAATTGAATTTAATAAACAAAAAATCCTAAAATTCATATTTAAAGTAAGCAAAATTCCATGAAAATCAATTGAAAAGTGTTTAGCCTTTCTTGGTTGAAAGGGACCAAGAATCAATCCCACTTTAGCTAACCAAGAGGAAATAGGAAGAACTTTGATGAAGAAGAGCCCCTTTCCCTTAGTTTCAAGACAATCCTTCAATGTTCACCTTAAGAGAGTTCTTAAGAGAGAGTTTAAAATAATTTAAAGTGTAGGAATGAATTTGAATGAGAGGAATAGAGTTTAGGTCATTTGGAGATCTTAGGATAACATAGGAAGTCATAAAAGATCCTCAGGACAAGCCACAACTATAAAAAACCATTAATGAAGCAAAATAGTATTTCTTGCCATGGGCCCCGTCAGAAGGTCACACGGTCCGTAGAAGGTCTCACTGACCATGAAACCCTCCCGTGAGACTACACTTAGCCAAATCCAAATACTGTACAGATGGGCTTTACAAAAACAGGAATAACTTCTTGATACAAATTCAAAATGAGATAAAACTGGATGCGTTGGAAAGATAATTCAAAGAGCTTCAATTTGATAGGTCATGGTCTTCCCAGTTCATTTTGTTCTAAGATATATGACCATTTAAAGTTGGCCCTTTTATCGTTTTCTTGTGAAAAGCTTAGTCAATGGAATTCCTTTGAACTTGGCTTGATGTAGGAGACTCATGATGGCCCTAAATAACATAAATAAGCTTGAATAGAGGGCTTAAAAGTGAACTTTGATTGAGCTTGAAGATTCCATACTTATAAAAATTCAACATAGGCATCCATACGATTGGTTATACGTGCTGTACCAAGCCATATGATCTGTGTATTCCTCCGTACCACTTCACTTAGAAAATTCTTCACGACAAAGTTTCGAGACGGTGATCCAATACTTAGAAAATTTCCACTCTAGCACCTATACGATGGACCTCAAGGACCGTGAAGGATCATACGGTCCGTGTGACATGCCTTGGTTTCAAAATTGTGAAATTTCAAGGCCAAGGCTACCACATGGTCCGTGAAGCCTCACGCGACCCGTGTGGGGTCCATGCATGGTATGCCTTAGTCCCAAACTCTATGTTAAAGCCTAAACATCCCACACAAGGCCAAGGGTCACTTTAAAGAGGCTCTACACGGTCCATATATTCTCACACGGACCGTGAAGGCTTCTACGAGGTGTCATCTTGGTCCAAAACTTTTTCGAATTGAATTCCCAAGCTCCATTGAGGTCGTACAAAGTCTGGGTCCTTACTTCATCTCTCCCTTGGGAACATTCATCCTCAAATGTGCTAGAACAAGGCTTGACTTAGAACATGAAATATCCAAACATAAGATACAATGCATAGTTCATCATTTAAAAATCATAAAGTCTTTAAAACTCATATCAAAACCTATTTAAATCATTCAAAACAACATAAAAGTCATTTTCATGCATAGGTATACATGTCATGCCGTGAGACTTAAGAATGAAAGAATTAGGACCACTTGGAACAGAAATTACCTAATACCTTATGCTTCAGTAGATTGGAAAAGATAGCTGGTATTTTGCTTGTCTAAGTCTTATTAGCTTGAGTCGGATTAACTAGAGTTAGTTAGTCGAATTATCTATGTTTAGTCAATCTTCTTTTCCCCATTGTCTTGATGTTCTCTTGTGTAGAGTTGCCCAGGTGTGTTAACTAGAGCTAGTTGATGTGTGGATGCAGTAGAGTTATTGTGTCTATTTCTTGAAGTCTAAATTAATCAGAGGTTATTATTTTGGTGGGCAACAGAGTTGATGCTTAGGAGTGTCAAAGGATTTGAACCTTTCATGTGATGGACACAATGTAATGTTTTATCAAATAAATTCGCATGAGCCCCTCAGAATGCCTAGATCCGGCGCCTCTGCTGGTGGTTGATTTTAAAAAAGGAAGCTATCTCAATTGAGGGTTCTAATATTCAAAACCTTCTCTTTATTTATTTTTAGTGACATATTAAAGGAGAAAATGTCAAGAACGTCTTAGCACGTAGAATTGGAGTATTTGTTAATACAACTATGAGGAATAAATCAAAATCAATTTAACTATGAAATAATAAAGGATAACTTCATATGGAAATCAACGAAACAATAAATTAAAGGGCAGCTAATAAATGAGAGCGACATATGTCGACATTTTTTCGACTCGCGATGTTGTTAAGACTTTTTTTTAGCACTTACTTCCCTTAATTCTTTCTCCTTTCTATTCATTTTAATGACTTTATGATGTCTTCATTTTTTTTTCTTATCATTAATACGTGTTTCCCCAATATATATGCTATAATTAAGTACGAGTGTACCGTTTAATATATTTTTTCCATGTTTGACCTTCATTTGTCTTTCTTTTTAAACTCAGCATTTTTTAATCACTTCATGTGGCTAGAGTTGATAAAAGAGTCTATTTATCCAAAGGGAGCTCATGGTTGTGATTTTGACATTTGAAAAGCACTTTAAATCCGTACATTGAAAAGCTCCTCCTTGGTTTTCAGTACTGATGGGAAAGATGGAAAAAATGGTATTTTGGTACATTCTATTGCTTCTTCCCGCAATAGTATTAGGTGAATGTACTTGTGATTCTGAAGATGAAGAAAGAAACAAAAGTGAGGCACTCAAGTACAAAATGGCAGCACTTGCATCCATTTTGGTTGCGAGTGCAATTGGGGTGTGTATTCCCGTACTAGGCAAGGTAATTCCTGCTTTAAGCCCCGAGAGGAATTTTTTCTTCATAATCAAAGCTTTCGCAGCTGGTGTGATCCTAGCAACGGGGTTTATACATGTACTCCCTGATGCATTTGAAAGCTTGACATCACCGTGTTTAAAAGAGAATCCCTGGGGAAATTTTCCTTTCTGTGGATTTATTGCAATGGTTTCTGCAATGGCGACTATGATGGTGGATACTTATGCCACTTCTTATTACAAAAAGAAGAATTTGAAAAATGAAGTGGTGGCTGCTCAGGCTGGAGATGAAGGAGGAGTTATTCATACTCACTCTCATGCCCATGCACATGTTTCAGCATCAATGATGGCTGATTCTGATACCGAACTTCTTCGTTATCGTGTTATCTCTCAGGTAATCATTTAAGTTATATATACTGCTAAAAGTTGGGTTAGTAATCATTACTGCTACTTATCACTATATATTTACCAGTGATTTGATCGTGTAAATTCGTTTCTATTTGAGTGTTCATAGAATTTAAACCTAGTTATGATTATTTTAATTCGAAAATTTCTTCTTATTCTATTACGTTGGAAAAGTGAGAAAGAGGATTTTTTTTGTTGTTGGAACAAAATAAATCAATAGTGAGTAATAAAATATCATCCAATCTTTAGATCATAGATAAAGCTTGACCAACACGAGGGAGAAGTTGAAACCCATCCTTGTAATTAGGGTTCATGATAGATAGGTTATGTAAAATTATGAAGTTGTATTACAATTTGTCTAGGTAGGTCAAATTCTGTCTAGTTTTAGAGATTGAACCCTCAATGTAAAAATTGAACCTGCACTTGATTTAAAGGGAAAGTATTTCCTCACAATCCACAGCAATATCATATACACACATAATTTTCAATGGCATTGATTTTTGAGATAGAGTAATTAGTATATTTAATTTTTTGTGTGAATGTGGAGTGCAGGTTTTGGAGTTGGGAATAATAGTGCACTCTGTGATAATTGGAATAGCTTTGGGTGCTTCTGAAAGTCCCAAAACCATAAAGCCTCTAGTTGCTGCTTTGACTTTTCATCAATTTTTTGAAGGAATGGGACTTGGCGGATGCATTGCGCAGGTAATTATACTCTACTCCATTTTGTTTCTTAAAGATCTAGGGTAAGTGTTGATAATTTATTTAACAAACGGATTGTTTGCAATGACAAGGTGGTCAATCATAATATTAACTAGTGGATGGTTTCAGCATATGAAGTAATACTAATGGTTTTTACGTAAAATACTTGGGTTACCAAGTTTTGATTTGATAGATCAGTAGAGTCCAACCTATTAGTTTTCATGGTAATATAAGTATCTAACTGCATTTCTTCATTTAGTTGCTAATGTATGAGTCACCTTGTTGACTTCTCTTTGGTTATATGGGATCCCGGCCCCTCGTTTCATCATTGCATATCGTCATTTATAAACGATATTATAAACAAACATTTAATCACCTCTGTAGCATCCATCAGTTTCAGTTTCAAAGATATTTAGATTGGGATAACTATATAAGAATCCTAATCTAAGTTATATTCAATTTCAACAACTATTGAGATATTTTGTCCTACTGAGGTCATTCCTATTCTCACCCTTATAAAAGTAGCTAGCACAAATTTCTCCTTATATTGTTCTTTGAGAATCACATTTACTTTTATTTTTAGATTTAGCTAAAGGAACCAGTTTTAAGAAATCAAAACAACAGTATATCGAGCAAATTTGGCACCACAGGAAATCCTCTTCCTTCAAATGTCACTCCATCACCTGAAATCATCTTCTTCCACCTCTTTTTAGTCCAACATCCATACAATTCTATCAGCACTCAATATAACAGTCAGTCTCATTATCCTCCATTAACACATATATACATGGAGCACGAAACGAAAATCAATCTTCTTCTTTGCCAATTTCATTTTCTTCACAAAAATACGTAAATACGTGACACAACAAATCACCATGTGAGTTATGTCATACCACCATCATAAGTTACAAGTTACAACTCATTTCCGTCAAGAGCCACCACCTTTTCTTTTTCTTTTTTTGTCTACAGGATAAGATTATTAATATGCAACATTGTCGTCTTCTTTGTCTAAAAAACTTAGTTGCAAGTACCACCATTTCAATTAACACAACTATCATGTCTACACCACCATAGATATCGAAAGTCATCGCCTAGATGCCCTTAAACCATCCTTCAACTCTCAAAACCCTCAAAAGTGAGTCACTTCATTTGAAAGAGTGAATGAAAAGAGGAAGGATTAAAGAAAAAGGAGTAAGGTGAGAGAACTGAAAAAGGTGAAGATTTTCGTCCAAACTATATGAGACAACACACTTTCCTCTTTTCTGTAAGAATATTTGAACTTTTCTAAGATCCAATTTGCTGAATTTGTAACAAGCACAAATGTGATTCTTCAAGAAGTAATTACAAGGCAAATGTGTACCCTTTTTGGACCAATTAGGACACGAATAACTCAAACCTTGGGCGTATGTATAGTACATGGACAATTTTCCCCCTTCCATGAATTTTGTAAAATTTAACACAAATTATAAACATTTTTGTTCACCCCTTTCATGATTAAAAGATTATAAATATTATGCATCTTTAAAAATTTTCAAACGGGAAATGACTCGCATATCATTTATTCATACCATACATTTTAATTGTTGGATGATTGTTCACTTTGGTGTAGGATTTCCATTATACAACGGATTTCATAATTTCTTTTTAAGTATAGGAATAATGACATCATATTTGTGTACAATTTTTATAACGAGAATAACACATTATATTTGTGTAGGATTCTCATAGTTAGGGATGTCAATGGGACAATCGTTTTTCAAAAATCATACCTTCCCAATTTTTCGGGTAATGTATAATTGAAATTAAATTTTCTAAATCATCCCAATCGTATCAGTTTCTCTTCAGTATTGGTACGGTTCGGTTAATTTTCGGGTTTTTTATTTTATTTTTAAAGTATCACTTCAAAATAAACTATTATTAAAATATTTTTTTTTGCAAATATGTTTTTCGAATAACACTTTAATTCACCAAAAAGTCAAAAATATAAAATCTTCTTGCCATATTATTTGATGTAAAACACTAATATAAGAATATTTGCATAGATTTTGTCATATTTGTTTGATGGAGTTTCTATTATACAATCTTTTAATTTGAAACCTACTTAATTAAAGAGCAAAGACCCAAAATTGTTCAATTATTAGAGGCCTAGTAACTAGGTTATATTTATATTTGAATTTTTTTTATAAAATGTATTTATATAATAAATTTAATATGTTAATATATATAAATCTATTTATATACATGTAAAGTTATTCAGTTCGGTTATTTATATATTAAATTTAATATGTTAATATATAAAATATATTTATATATATGTAAAATTCGATTCGGTTCGAGAGTTTTTTGGGGTTTTTTTTATAAACTAAAAAGACCATCCCAATTATTTGGGACGGTTATAGACTTAAATAAAAGTCCACAGTTTAATTGAAAAAATGATAAAAATCGATTCGATATGATTCGCTTCGATTGATTCGGTCGATTTTTCATATTCCTTTGACACCCCTAATCATAGTAATATAATGATATAAGTATTTTATTATAAGATACATTAGATGTATTTGTAGTTTTTATTTTATAAGAGGTGTAAGTATTTAATTCTAAAATATAGGAAGTGTACTGAATAGTATATCACCTAAGTGTTTAGTGTAATTTGTCCTGAATTTTACTATGATATCAACACATTATTCAACATAGCTAGATATGATTGGGTATCACACTGGTTGTTGTTGGATATATTGTATATGTAGCACAATAATAGTTATATGCAGGCATATATAATTAATATTATGTTTGATAGCTGACTAGGAGATAAGTCATTCATGTATAAAATTAATTCGATGTTTAATTTACAATTTACAGAAACCTGCATAACTAATACTTATATAAGCTATGTGGTTATTTATATATTATTTCATGTAGGAAATAAGATAAAATAGGTAATATATGAATAACTAATACATAAACAACTAAACTTTGTATATAACTAATTATCCGTACATAAGATATTAATATATATTACTAAATACTTGTCAACTAAAAGACCCGTAAGTTTACTTGAAGAGTGGGTTGGGGATTAATTTGGGCTGTTCCATTTATCTGAACTGAAATACTACTCACTAAGAGTTCTCTTTTCTAGCTTTTGATAAACTCTTGAATGTGAAGTGCTAAGGGGGTTTAGCAATTCAATGTCCAAAGAAAAAGTTTGCTACCTTATTAACTAACCATTAGTATTGACAATTTGTTCTTGGCGATTCATATGCTTATTAAATTGAGCTACATATAATTTGCTTTCTAAATAAGCTAATTATGTAAATATTTCTGATACACGTCGAGAAACAAAACTTAAACTCTAGTTTGGATCTTTTACAGGCAAAATTCAAGTCTCGTGCAGTTGCAATAATGGCTTTATTTTTCTCTCTCACAACCCCAATTGGAATAGGAATTGGACTAGGAATAACAAATGTTTATGATGAGAACAGTCCAACGGCTCTTATTGTGGAAGGAATATTTAATTCAGCTTCAGCTGGTATCTTAATTTATATGGCACTGGTTGACTTTTTAGCCGCTGATTTTATGCATCCAAAAATGCAAGGCAATGGAAAGCTTCAATTAGGGGCTAATGTCTCACTTCTTCTTGGCGCTGGACTCATGTCTATGCTAGCCAAATGGGCTTAATTGATCTACACAAATTGTTATCAGTTTTATGTTTGAATTTTTACCCTTTTTGCATCTTCTCTTCATTGATTGCTATATAAAAAGTGCTTGTAAATCGTCCTGAAAACCATATTGCCCCGTATTCTTTGTAATTGATTATTGATTTGTTTGTTTGCATGGAATTTCTTTGTGTGTATGTGTGTTCTGGCCCTTTGAATTGAGACCAATTGTTTGATTATCATAAATAAAATTAACTTTTACGAGAATTCTCCTTCATTTCTATCACATGTACAATATATGCCTAATTCGTATATTACATGAACAAGAATAGTATATTGAATTCTACATGAAATAAAAATATTATATGTATTTAATTATACTAGAAAAAATTTACAATATAGTGTCTATAAATTAATTTCAATATAATAATATAGATATACAATTCGATGATATTTTTTTCCTATATTTTTCACATGGTATAAGAGATTTTACGATCCTAATAAAATATCAAAAAAGCTTCCACAGCCAACAGTCATTTATAATGGAAAAACTCACAACAAAGCAAACTTATGCTATATATTTATGAACATAGATTGTAACACCCGATAAAATTATCAAATTACCCTTAGATGAGAAATGTGCGCATAACACGTCTTTCCAAGCTCCGATGGAAAATCCAAGACCGGAAATGCGATCAGCATGAAAAATTAAGTGGGTAAGTGGTCTCGGTTGATTTTTAGAGCAACCAGATCAAAAGATAATTTTTTGATGCGAAAACGATTTCCAAAATAAGTGTGCGACAGGTGTGCAATGCGCATCTGATGCGGACTTACACTTAGATTTGGTCCAAATATTTTTTATGGGATTAGAAAACTCGATTGGAGAATTTTCAGCGAAAACCCCCAAAAATTGGACAGTCCGCGTCGCGAACCCCTTGCTCCCGAGGCGAACTTATTTTTTCAATTTTATGAGGGGCATTCTAGACCTTTTCCAACCCCTCCTAAACTTAAAACACAATCAAAAGAGTATAAAAAGAGTTTTAACCCATTCCTAAGAACATTCTAACAAAAGACCTAGAGCTAAAAAGAAGAGAGAAGAGCGAGGGTTCAAGAAGTTCAAGCTGGATTTGTACCAAGTTGATTGTCTACCTTCATTAATTCCAGGTATGTAAGGCTAAACTAAAACATGAGATTGTTCTTTCATGTGCCCCCGTTGATGGTAATAGAAAGATTGTGAGTATGTTGAGATCCCATGCATATTTCTTGAAAGTTTTCTTATAAATTATATACGTTATATGCATTTTCATATGTTGATGATCATCATAAACTTGACTTACTGAACTAATGTTTTACATGAGTTATTTTCATAAAACCCCATGTGTTACTTTGTAAAAGAGTGTATGAATGAACCTAGGGATTGAGTCTAGAGCCTTGACTTGAGTATGTTGATTGTGGTTTTAATGTGACTATGAAGTTGAGTTGATTGAGCTTGAAGATCCCATAAGTATTCATAATTGAGTTCTAGAGTTTTGTCTGATCGACTTCTTTTTAATGATGATCTGAGTCCTTGAGTTCTTAAATGAGAATTGAGTTAATTGAGATGAGTTAAAGTCCCGAAAGCAGTGGAGGACTTTAGAATTTGAGTTAATGAGATGATGAGTCTCTATAAGACTAATTGAGATAAGTAATTGAGATAGAGAGTTTTATGAACATTGAGTCTTAGGAGGAGTATCGAGCACCGAAATGAGTAAGAGTCAGTCCAAGTCGCACTTATTAACTACGTCACCAAGCGCAGGTGAGGATTTGACCCATTACATCAAAGGTTCCCTCTTAAGGTAAAGTCCCTGAAAGCAATAGAGGACTTTATAGGTCAGATCCCTTATGGATCATAGTTGTTCCTGACCTTGCAAGTATGGAATGACTGTGGCAATATCAGCGGGATTGTTATACAATCACTGGCTCATAAGTGATTGTTGTTGGATAAGAGAAACTTCCAAATAGGTCCCACACTGATAATACTCTGAGTCGAGTTGAGTTGAGTTGATTAATGAGGTTTGATTGGTATTGATGGGTCACTTGTCTACTCTTTATTCTTGCTTTAGATAGACATTTGACATTCTGATTGAGTATCTTCTGAGTTGATGTTATTTCTATAATATTCTACCTATATCTATTTTATTCAGCCAGTTTACATACTCGTACATTCCACGTACTGACGTCCATTTGCACTGCATCATTTCATGATACAAAGAGAAGTATTAGAGATCATCAACATGCGCTTCGTTGAGGATCTACCTGCACTCAATTAACCGATGAGACCTCCTTGTTTTTGGAGGATTTCCATATTGCTTTCATCTAGCTTGAGTTAGTACCTTATTTTCCTTGAGTTGGGTAGTCATGGGCTGTCATGATACCATCTGATGTTAGAGGTAGAGGCTTCATAGACAGGGAGTAGAGGATGTTGAGTCTTGCATCTTTTCCAACTCTTCTTTATTGGAAATTAATTTTTTATATAAGGACTTGGTTATTTAATTTCATTCCAGTGTTTTCCTTGAGTATTTTCTTCTGCTGTTGAATATGAGGTGACGATGAGGCCAAGTAGTTTGCTCGGGGACTAGCAATAGTCTCTGAGTATCGGCTACACCAAAGGTACCCTCCCGGGGCGTGACATTGATATAGTTTAAAAAATTACTCATCGGAGCTATATTATCTATTTTATAGCAAAAAATCAATGTAACACTAATAGAGGGATTCTTACCATCAAATTCGTGCAATCCCTGCAACCTTTTTTTCTCTCTCATGAATTCCTTTTCTCTCTAATTTTTTCCAAATCAATTTAGAATTCTCTGTCATGTATTCCACTTCTCTCTCATCCTTTCCAAATCAATTTAGAGTCTGACTAATTCCCGTTTCTCCACCAAATTGCGATTTTGATGAAATTTATCTGGTGTAAAATTTCTTATAATTAGGTATCTTACATTTAGCCTTGTATTTTGGTAGATTAAACATTCTGTTGGTTGTTGAAATTTCTCCAATGAGATTTAGGGTCTAGCTCGCGATTTGGAAGTGGCAAATTGGATTCGACTCCGAATTGGATAGAGAGAGCACGAAGGACAGTGCTAACACGACAAAAATTGGTGATCCTGGTTGAGGTTTCCGGCTGGTCTCAGGCGGTGTATTTTTGTTGTTATGGTGGAAGAAAGACAGTGACGAGAAACTAAATGAAGTTTGTTAATTGTATTCTAATTTGTTGTTTGTTAAATTTTATTCAATGTATTTATACATAAATCTAACTAGTATTTTATACTTTGTATTCATATAATTTGTTATATCCAAACGTTTCACCGACTAATTTTGGTATTTTTGTGTTCAAATTTTTAACTGAATACAACAACAATTTTTTTGATACATTTCAATTTTTTAAACTTATTTGTATTTCAATTGCATATGTATTCTTTATATTATTATGTTTTTTAGTATTTATATCAAATATGTTCATCATTAATTGAATACTGATGTATTCATTTGTATTTTTACATTCAAATGGTTAAATGAACACACCAATAAATTTTTGTATTCAGATTATTAAATGAATACAGTAACAACATTTCTTTTCGAATTTATTTTTACTTCTTGAACTTCTTTATATTTCAATTGTATTTTTGAAATCCCACCGAAAAATAATTATATTTTTATATATGTATTTTTTGTTGAGATAAAAAAATACAACATGATTTGGCCTCCTTTTTTCGGATGAGAATTTTCACTCAAATATGTGATAAAATTTGTATTTTGAATTTTGATTATGCAAAAAAAAAAAAAAAACATTCCATATTCAATTTGGACTCCCTTTTGAATCTGTCTAATAAAAGAAGAACAATAATTCCGTATTTAACTCTTTTAATTATATTTTAATTTGTACGCATGTATGTATGCAGATAGATTAAAGGAAAAATACAATTATACATTCAATAACAAATTAAATGTTGAGACAGAAAAGAATACAATATGATTTGACCTCCTTTTTTTTCTCGGATGAGAATTTTCACTTAGATATGTGATAAAACTTGTCTTTTAAATTTTAATTATGCAAAAAAAAAAAAAAAAATTATATTCAATTTGGACTCCATTTTGAATCTGCCTGATTTAAGGAGTGAATTATGACAATTTACCATAAAAGAAAAAAAGTAATTTCATATTTAACTCCTTTGATTATATTTCAATTTGTATGTATGTATGCAGATTAAATGAAAAATACAATTATATATTTGATAGCAAACCAAAATATAGCTATTCTTTGTAATTATTGAAACTATACCCAAGGAGCAATAAATCAAGCCTATAGTTTGCCTTTTCTGAAATTTTCTCTTTTTAACTCATATAAACGCTCGTCTAGCAATTAATTATGTGGGGAGTTTTCAAAAATACCAAGTTTTTGGATAAAAATTATATGCCCCTATCGAATCATTGAAAAATACCATATAAAATACCAACTTTATTTACAAATTTAGGAGAGAGAGTGTTTTGAGTGTGATTATTGTGGTGTGTGGTATGATATAATAGTGTTGGAAAATGAAAAAGAGTGTGTTTTTTTTGGTATTTTGATAAATAAATTTTAAAGTGTAATTTTGGGGGTGAAAGTTGTTATTTGTGTAAAAATTTCTAATTATGTTAGCCAAAGTTGGATCAATATTTTATGCATGAAAAATGATCATGCTGAGAAGAGAAAATTATTTTGAGTCATTATAACCAATATTACTTACGTGAATCTAGGTTATTATTTGACAAGTAGATTTCTAGGTCCCACAAAATTATCTTTAAATAGAGTTCAAGTGTAAAAAAAAATAATCTAAAACTATCTTCCTATTTGATTTTCATATCTAAACTATTAAGAGAGTG
Organism: Solanum rostratum; assembly: GCA_029948455.1. Taxonomy (NCBI): domain Eukaryota; kingdom Viridiplantae; phylum Streptophyta; class Magnoliopsida; order Solanales; family Solanaceae; genus Solanum; species Solanum rostratum. Next base: position 49,871,052 of record CM057047.1, on the reverse strand, counting down.
AATCTCATATCCATTTACTCTAAGTTCAAATTCAGTATAAGTTTTTTGCTTTTCCTTTCCTTGAGCAATGTCATATAGAAATGCATATACTGCAGCTTAAAGAACATGGACTAGAAATATCTTTTTATATAATAATCATCTAACAATCCAATCTTATTGAAGGATATCTGGTTGTTTAATAATTACTCTTTGTAATTGTTCTACATCTAGCTAGGACATATTTGGGATGAATATTATTGTCATGCAAACAGAGCTTATTTGCTTATTGCAGATAACAGAATGAAGAATATTCATATTAAATCAAAACTAAATCGAATTCTATTCAAGTTAATTAAGGTTCAAAACAATTTTGACAATATTGGCTACAGTGTTATCGGAGATGCACTTAACCCCTAAACTACATGAAATATGTTGAGCGCTTTGTCTCGCTTTACAGACGCTTCTATGTCGTCATCAAGGCTAAGACATTTTTTTCCCTTGCCAATGAGTATATTTTTGAAGAGGTGCACTAAATAATTGGTATTTCACTTTGTTATAATTTTCTTTCAATTTCTTTATTAATATAACTGTTACCAGTTCTCAAATATTTAAGTTTCACGTGTATTTCAAGTGATTTAGTATAGGATTTTATATAATCACGTGAAATTGTTGAAACATGTTAACACTACATAAGTAAAGTAAATATTTTATGAATGTTGTACTCTGTTTAACAACTTGAGATTTGAGTAATAAGTCAATACAAAGTCTGGCTAATAAAAAAATAATTCAATGCTCATGTTTGTGATAACACTGTCACTCTTGCAACTCTAGGTTATATATCACAAAAGGAAAAGAAAACAATATAAATGGATTGGAAGTAAAAATTATGCTGAAAGTAATAGATATTACTATAAATCATAATTAGATAGATGTACAAATATCAAAATAAAATGTAGTGTCACGATCTGAAATCCGGGTGTGATGGCACTCACCTAATCCACCAAGGCGAGTCAGTCCAAACCTGAACAACCCAATAGATAACAAAAGCGAAAGATAAAATAGTCTAATATAAAAGATAAGCATAGGGAAACAAAACTACAACCATCCCAAAATTAGTGTCACATGTATAAGCCTCTAAACAATGATACTCAAAAGATAACACAAGTCTCAATGTCTAGTCCTCAAATAGAACATAACATAATAAAAAATCCTCGAGAGTCTGCCGAAGAGACAAGCAGCTACCTCTCAAGTGATCTAGAAGCTCGATCCTGTGATGGGGAAGTCTAGCAAGAGGGACCGGACTCACAACCTACAAAAACATATAGCAAGGGGTCAGCACCAAACAACATGGTACTCAGCAAATGGAAACTAAACCTGAAATAAAGCAATGAAGAACACAAATACTCCTATCCACCGAACCACATGCCATCGACCTACACGTCTACACTCAGAAAAGTCCTAGTACAACACAATATACATACATATATTCACAATATAGAATAATGTCCCAGAATATTCAACTGATTTCCAAAGTCAAGTGGTATAGTAGTATATCAGTAGTGTAAGCAACTTCAATTTCATAACACAGTATCTACATAGTCCAGTCTACACAATGTGTAAGATTCAACATTCAACACATTGCACATAGTACATATGACAACCTCAGGAAAAAAATGATGTGAAATAGAGGGAATGCTATGAAATGTAAACAGTGTGATGCAATGTCAAGTAATCATGATGCATGTCTTTCCTACAGTACACATTCGTTGATCGTATCAACACGAAATCCATAGAGACCTCACATAGACCATGTATCAGTGAATATTTCCAGCAAAGACCTCGACCAAAGCTCACTTGACCGGCAAAAATCTCGACCATATCATCTGCTAAAATATTACCTTGGCACGTCGGCAGAAACCTCAGCTATCATCGACCGGTAGAGACCTCAGCCACCAACTCATATATTACCTTGCACATCTCGCAGTCGTAGCTATCACAAGTAACAACGCACAAGTAACAAGTGGATGTAATGTATATAGTTTTAATATCATCACAATCTCAACATCGGTGCAACTTTAGCTGGAACCATTTTCCTTCGACTTTTCATCATTAATTGAACGTCAAGCAATATATGTCACCATGACATAATAGTCATATCATAAACATAAGGAAAGGCAAGATGTCCATATAGATCATATGCTCAACAATCAATACTAAATAAATTCACAAATTCACGAGTATCACAATGCCACAATTATTTCGTAAGTCAAGAATTCACAATATTTACAATTACCCCATCTAAAATCTCATGATAAAAGCCTACAACAATGTAATTCTTACCCGTTTCATACCACAAATCACCCAACACATACATATAGGATAATACAAGGTTCAATCATATTTAATAAAAGGTTAGAAATCCACTTGCCTTAGTAGAAGTTTCAATCAAGTCAAATCTACGCTTTTATCCCTTCCACGATAATGCAAATCATCACAATCTAGTCAAATGTAGGATCACAATCACATGACGAAACTAATGGTCCAAAAATCTCATATTGAAAAAAAATTAGAATTTGAAAATTATTACATGAAAGTATTCCTCAAGTGATAAGGATTCTAATGGCGAAAACCGTTTAAAAAAAGGCATTAAGATGAGTCCAGAATCATCATTTTTGTATTAGAAATCAAAGTTCAAAAATTTCCAATTTCTTCAATTAAAAACCCCTATTTCTATATTAAAATCATAATTTAATCAATGAAAATTGAAAATATAGGTTAGAAATCAGTTACATAGTAGTCTTGTCTTAAAAAACCTCGAAGAATCTCTCTAAAACCAAGCTTGAAATATTAAAAATGGAGAAAAATTGTGAAACCGTTATTTTAAAACAGTTCACTATATTAGGCACAACTGCACTCCGCGAACGCGGAGGCCAAGCAGTTTGATACTAAGAGAATGCGGATACCTCCTTTGCGAACGCGAAGGCTAAGAAATATGACACTTGCGAACATCGCCTCCATGAATATGGAGATCAAGAAACATAACACTCCGTGAATGCAGAGGCTACCCCACGAATGCGGAATACTAATATACTTGCGCCAGACATCAGTAATGAACACAATATAGAATTCACAGAATGGATGCTCGGGTTTCATTCAAAACCCCATGAACACAAACAAGACATGGAATTCTACTAGAAATAACTTTCCAGTCTCAACGAAATCATCGAAATCGAGTTTGAGGTCTCCTTAGCCCGGAACGTGATAAAACTCAAAGAAACTAGTCAAAGCTCAAAATATCCAAACTTCCCTCGGAAACTCTAAAAATTACAACGAGACCATTTCTAGAGTTAGTTTCATCACTTGGAACTATTGGAACTGTCGGAATTTCAATTAGAGTTTCCGAACTTTGAATGTTGACTAAAGTCAAACTATGATCCGAAATCAACTAAAGATGCAATTTTGGGTCCAAAATCTCTGTTTTAACTGCAAATTTATTTCCAAAAAAGTTCTCCTTGACTAGATTCTGCATTTTGGAGCTCATGAAATTGATAGAATTGCATTTTGACACCCGAAACTCAAGATGACCACAAAACTCAAAATTTCCAACTTTAAGCCTTTAAAAAATCTTTCTTTAGCAAAACTCTAATCTTTTACAAGATTTTCAAAATCTGACCTTAGACTTAATAAAAAATGACCCACGACAAATTTCGAGAAGGACAAAATGGTAATTTTGTCAAGAATGCCAAAAATGACCTTCGAGGTCATTACATTATCCATTACTAAAAATAATATTCATCTTCAAACATGAGATAAGGAACATAACTGAAGGCTAAAAAGATAAGGGTATTGGGCTTGTGTATCCGTCTTTATCTCCCATGTGGCCTCATCTCGGGCCTATGGCACCACTGGACCTTTATTGAAGCTATCTCCTTAGTCCTCAACTTTCTCACCTACTTGTCTAAAATGGCCACCGACTGCTCCACATAAGTCAAATATGGGCTCAACTCAACTGAATCAATGGAGATCACATGAGACTCATCCGGAATGTAACGCCGCAACATAGAGACATTAAACACAGGATGGACTGAAGATAGGTAAGGTGGCAAGGAAAATTTGTAGGCCACCTCTCCCAAACTGTCTAGAATCTCAAAAGGACCAATAAACCTTAGGTTGAGATTGCCCTTCTTTTCGAATCTCATAACACCCTCAAGGGTGAGATCTTCAACCATACCCTGTCACCAATCATGAATACCAAAGGTCGAACCCTTTTGTCAGCATAACTCTTTTGGCGCCTCTAGGTTGTTACCAACCTACTCTGAATCAATCTCACCTACTCTAGATCGTTTCTCAACATATGTGTACCCATTCTCTCCACCGCTACTGAGTCAAACCATTCGATAGGCAATCTATACATCTTGTCATACAAAGCCTCAAAGGGATCCATCTGGATACTGGAATGGTAACTATTATTGTAAGAAAACTCCGTCAAGGCTAAGTATTAATCCCATCTAGCACCAAAATCAATAATACATGCTCGTAGCATATCCTCCAACAATTGAGTGGTCCTCTTAGACTGCCCATTGGTCTAAGGGCGAAAAGTTGTACTTATATCCAAATAGGTATCTAAACCATATTGTAAGGCCCTCCAAAAATGGGATATAAATAATGAACCATGGTCTGACACAATGGAAATCGTGAAGCCCACAATTTGACTAATGTAGAGCTGGGCTATCCTCAGCTATATACTTCACCTTGACCGGGATGAAATGGGTGATCTTAGTTAATCGGTCTACCACCACCCATATAGAATTAAAACCACCAACTGTAGAAGGCAGACCTACCATTAGATTCAAAGTAATGCGTTCCCACTTTCACTCGAGAATAGACATCCTCTATAGCTCACTACCCGACCGTAGATGCTCACATTTGACCTACTAGTATGTCAAACACCTAGTCACAAACTCAAGTATATCCTTCTTCATGTCATACCATTAATAATGCTGGACCAAATACTGATACATCTTCGCTGCTCCTGGATGGATGGAATACCTGGTACAATGAGCCTCCTCAAGTATCAATCTGATCAAATCATCCACCTTGGGCATACAAATGTGAACCCCAATCCTCAAAACACCATTCGAATCAAGTACCACCTCCCTAGTTTTACCTCTAGCCACCTTATCTCGGATAAATACACAACTTCTTATCTTCGAACTGCCTCTCACGAATTTGATCGATCAAAGATAAGCGGGCCTCTATGAAAGCAATCACTCCACCTCTATCTGAAAGTTGCAATCTCACCAACCAGTTGGCCAATCTCTGAAAATCTCTAGCTAAGGGCCACTCCTCAACCCGAATAGTTGCAAGACTCTCCATGCTAGAAGCTTTCTTACTCAAAGCATCAGCCACCACATTCGCCTTATTCGGGTGATACAACATGGTCAAGTCATAGTCCTTCAGGAGCTCAATCCACCTCATTTGTCTCAAGTTCAGGTCTTTCTAGCTGAAAATGTATTGTAAGCTATGATGGTCAGTGAAAACATCACAATGAACACCATAAGATAATACCTCCACATCTTCAACACAAATAAAACTGCTGCCAACTCTAAGTCATGGGTAGGATAGTTCTTCTCATGAGTCTTCAACTGTCTAAAGGAATAGACAATTACCTTTCTTTTTTACATCAAGGCTCCACCCAAGCCAACTCTGGACGCATCACAATATACTGTAAAGCTAACACCCTCCTCCAATAAGGTTAGAATAAGAGTTATGGTTAATAGAACCTCAAACTTTTGGAAACTCTCATCATACTCATCCGACTGATGGAATGGAATATTCTTCTAAGTGAGCTTGGTCGATGGAGCTGCAAAAGCCCTGATGAACTGTCTGTAACCAGTTAGGCCCACAAAACTATATATCTTGGTAGGCAAAGTAGGTCTAGTCCAACCCTAAACCATCTCAAGCTTCGCTGTATCAATTCAAATACCCTCTCTAGGCACAATATGACCCAGAAATGCCACCAAACTCAGCCAGAACTCACACTTGGAGAATTTAGCATACAACTTCTCCTTACTAAGACGCTTAAGCACAATCCTCAAATGTCTCAAGACCCTTCTTATTCTTAGAATAGACCAAAATGTTATCATGAATACTATCACAAATGAGTCCACATACTGTCGGAATGCCCCATTCATCAACTCCATGAATGTTGCAAGGGCATTAGTCAAACCAAAAGACATGAAAAGAAATTCATAATGGTCATACCTAGTCCGAAAGGATGTCTTAGGAATGTTTGAAGGTTGAATCTGTAGTTGATAGTACCTATATCTCAAATTAATCTTAGAGAATAATATTGTCCCCTGAACTTGATCAAACAAATCATCAAAACGAGGAAGTGGGTACTTGTTCTTGACAGTCACCTTGTTCAACTATCAATAATCGATACATATCCTTATAGCACCGTCTTTCTTTTTCACAAACAATACTGGGGTACCCCTAGGCGAAACACTAGGGCAAATAAATCCTTTGCTAAACAAATCTTGGAGCTGTTGTTTTAGCTCCTTCAATTCAACTAGAGCCATACGATAAGGAGTGATAAAAATGGGCTTGGTCCCAGCTCAAAGTCTATAGCAAAATCAATGTCCCTATCAGGAGGGACTCCCTGTAGATCAGTAGGAAACACATCTAGAAACTCATAAACCACCAAAATAGAATCCATGGAAGGTAGCTCAGCATCAGTATCACAAATAAATTACAAATAAGCCAAACACCCTCTTTCAATCAACTTTTGGACCTGAATATACGAAATAACCTTACTAGGATAAGAACTCCTAGAACCTGTTCACTCAATCCTCGATCTACCTGGCATGACTAAGGTAATGGTCTTGGTATAATAATCAAGAATAACACGATATGAAGATAGCTAATCCATACCAAAACAACATCAAAATCTACTATATCGAAGATAATTCTATCCACCTACGTCTTATAGCCTACCAAAGTCACAAGACAGGATCGGTACACCCGATCCACTACTAATAGCTCATCTTTTGGGGTCAAAATGTGAATAGGAATAAATATACTATCACATTGAAAATCAAATCCCAATGAGAAATATACAAACACGTATGAATAACTGGAGCCAAGATCAAATAACATATATGCAGGGGAATGGCAGACTAGAATAATACCTGTGATAACAACATCAAAAGCCTTAGCCTCAAGTCTCCCTAAGAAATCATAACACTGGTCTCCCTGTCCTCCACTATTAGAAGTTGCCCCTCTACCATTAGGATGTGTGGAGACATCACCTTCTCCTCTACCTCTGGTGCGTCCACCTTTGTCAACATGATCCCTACCCTGACCCCTAATTTGGAGAGTTGTACCTTGAGCTGATGGAGCCAGATCTCTTACCAATGTTGTGTGTATGAGTGGTGGGGCTCGATGTGAGTTTGCATGGGACTCTATCGAATTAGATGCTCTAGAGATCCATGCCCAAAACAAGATCTAAGGGTGGACATCTATTGTGAAGGAATAGGAGGAATATTATAGCTACCTTGTCCCACATGTCTCTATTGTGAATTGGAGGAGCTATGACCTGCATTGTAAGAATCATGAGGACGCTCCCCTCATTCAAATGCCGGTAGAGCTGTATAAACCCCATGGTGCTTGAAAAAACCACTCCCTAATCATACCTCTGCCTATAGATGAGGCACCCGAGAACTTTCCAGATGTACGAACCCTTTTGGGGTCCCCAAACTCCTCTCTCTACATGAGCTCCGCCTCCTTTGCAGCACTAACTATTGAATGAAAGAATGCTCCATCTGTAAACACCTAGAACACTGATTGTCTGATAGAATAAGTCAGTTCTCTCACAAAACGACGAACTCTCTTCGCCTCTATAGGAATAATGGTTGTAGCATTTTGGGCCAACTGGCAGAAGTGGACCTTTTACTCTGAAACTGTCATGGTGCCCTGTCTCAAACTCTCAAACCTTAGATGACTCTCCTCCCAAACACTCCAAGGGATGAATCTATCATAGAAAGCACTAGAAAATGTCTCCTAAGTCATCAGATGAGACCTAACTGGAGAAGACCCCAAATAAATCCTCCACCACTCGCTGGCTTGCCCATGGAGCTGGAGAGTAAGATACCATACACCATGAATCTCTGCTAGCCCCACAGTCTCAAGTAGCTCCTTACAAGTAACCAAGAACTCATGTGCATCCATGGTTTTCCTACACTGAAATTGAGGTGGGCCCATCTTTCCGAACGTCTCATATCTACATCTGCTCATCATCAGTAAAGGCAATTGTTGGAGAGGTCTTAACAATAAGTGTTGCTAGTGGCTGCTCCACTTGTACCTAGGCCACGAGGCTTGCTGCAGATTTAGAGGCTGAAACCTAACCCGCGTCTATAAAGTAATTGAGGTGCCAGCTGGCTACTTGTCTGCCCTATGGTCTCAAGCACACTTAGAATCCTCAGAAGCGTATCCTATAGTAGTGGTTCTGCAGCATACTCAAGAGGAACCTGCTCTTCTCTAGACTCTATCACTGGCTCGAGGGAGATACCCCACTCATAATCTTTAGTTGGTGCTACTTCTCGGCCCTGGCCTCTACCTTGGCCTCTAGCTTGGTGCCTATCCCTAGTTGGGATTTCAATAGCAATCTTGGATGTTGCCTCCCCTGGTACGGTAGCAACTGTAGCTCTATTATTCATCATTTGTCAAAAGGACACATGACAACTCAACACTTAAACAAGAACCCACGTATGAATTTCTTAGAAAGAAGCAAAAGAAAATTTCCTAAAAGTCTTCATAGCTTCTCAAGGATAAGTAACAGAAGTCTCCACACTGATCCTCAAGACTCTATGTGAGACCTATGATCTTGGGGGTCTGATACCAAATTATCACAATCTGAAATTCGAGTGTGGTGGCATTCACCTAACTCACCAAGGCGAGTCAAGCCAAACTTAAACAATCCAATACGATAACAAAATTGGAAGATAAATCCGTCAAATATAAAAGCTAAGCATAGAAAAACAAAACGACAACCATCATACAATTGACGTCATATGTACAAGCCTCTTGTTGGGTTAAACACAATTTTGATGATGGACAAAGGACGATAAAACATGTTGACTTATGAGGTTCTTCAGGGCACTGTCTTAGAGAGAAAGAAGACACGATACCACAAGAAGTGGAAAGGATAAAGTTTCTGGAAATAAGGTCAAAATCACAAAAACAGGAAGATGGTTCAGCAGTCACAGGTGAAGGAAGAGTTGGAATGAAGAAGGAGTTCAAGAAGGTGTAGAACTCTAATAAAGCAAGAAGGAGTTCAAGAAGGTGTAGAACTCTAATAAAGCAAGAAGGAGTTCAAGAAGATGTAGAAATCCAATAAAGCAAGAAGAGTTCAAGCTGAAAAAGGAGTCTTTTACAAAGAAGGTGTAGAACTCTAAAGCAAGAAGAGTTCAAGCTGAAAAAAGAGTCTTCTACAAAGAAAGTGTAGAACTCTAAAGCAAGAAGAGTTCAAGCTGAAAAAGAAGTCTTCTATAAATTGATATCAAGAGAGTTTAATTGCATGTACAACTCAAGAAGATAACAATAAAATGAAGCTCTCAAGTCTCAGAAAGTACTCAGACGAAAAGAGAGAAAAAGAAGTTAATAAAGTCTAGAGTCAGGAAACAGTTAGCAGGTTTGGTTCTTTATTGGGTCATCATTTAGGAAATTGGTCTTTGGTTGTGGAGTTTGTATGTTATCTCAATAGTCTATAACCTGAGAGCTTGTTTAGTCTTCAAGTTGGGGGCAACTCGAAGACGTTGGGAATATAAGCCTAGGGAGGTTTATGTGGAGTTAGGAAGTTGATGAAGTTGTGTTGAAGTCTTAGATTACTAGGATTTGTAATCGTTTGTTGGAGGCTCATATTGATTTAGTGAAGTTGGGAGAAAATCCTGTACAGGTACAGGTCGTGGTTTTTCACCTTTTGTGAGCCGGGTGGTTCCACATACAAACATTGAGTTCTCGTTTATTTTCGCTTTACTGAAACACGTTGGCAAACCTGTTCTTTCGATTAGGCATATTCATAGGGTGTGCAAATCTTACGTTTGGTATCAGAGCCAGGTTTTCTTGTTAAAGGCTAGTACCTAAGAATTGATCAAGATGAATTCTACACCACCTTTTGGACATGGAGAAGGACAATCATCTATGAGGCCACCACTCTTCAACGGAACGCATTTTGGTTGGTGGAAGGCTAGGATGGAGGACTTCATTCAAGAAGAAGACTACGAACTCGGGGACAAAATTATCATAGGACCTACTATTCCTATGAAAACTGTGGAGGACAGACAAGTGTCGAAAGAGAGAAGGGAGTTCAACGCTGATGATCTGATTGCATTAAGGAAAAATGCTAAAGCCAAAAACATTTTGGTTTGTGGCCTGGGTCCAAAATAGTATAACAGGATCTCAAATTGTACTACAACTAAGCAAATCTGGGATGCTCTTACCATTGCACATGAAGGAACTACTCAAGTCAGAAAATTCAGGGTTGCTATGTTGTTCACTAAATATGAGACCTTCAAGATGAAGGAAAATGAGACTTTGCAAGAGATGATGGCTAGACTCACACTGCTCGTAAATGAACTTGCATCCCTGGGGAAAGTTCTTACTTCTAAAGAACAAGTGGACTAGGTTCTGAGAATCTTACCAAATGCGAAGTGGGATGTAAAAGTTACTGTCATTAGGGAAGCCCAAGGATATCGAAACCATGACATTAAATGAGCTGGTTGGGAATCTCAGAACATATGAGATGAACATGGAAGATAAAAAGAAAGAAGTAAGCATGGATGAAAAATCACTAGCTCTTAAGGTAGCTTCTGATTATGAGGGATAAGATTTAGATGAAGATCAGATCGCACTTCTAGAAAAAAATCCCTAAAAAATAGGAAAGGGAAAGACATGAAAGAAACAAGTAGTAGGAAGTGGTCTGAGGACACAGGAAGCAGAAAGTGGTCCGATGATAGAAATAACTCAGGGTGTTACAAGTGTGAAAAAATGGATCACCATATTAAACAGTGTCCCCTATAGGAAATTGAATGGAAAAAGGAAAGGGCTAAGAGAGAAATGAAAGAAAACGCTGCCAAACAAAAGGAAAGAGAAAACTATGCTATGATAGCTGCATGGGAATCGGGAATGGAGGATTCAGACACAAAAATGTTGATGAAACTGCTTTCATGGCTGCTGGAGATTCAGATCTAGAAGAAGATGAAAAATCTGAGGTAAGTATTTCTGTATTGAAAGAAAAGTTGCACCTCTTTTCAAAAGGGATGCTAATCTTGCTAATGAATGGATTGATAGACGATTTTCAAGAAGTAGCAAATGAAAAGGATCAACTAATAAAAGATCTTTCAGATAAAAAAATTGAAAATCTTGAAATAAAAAACTGTCTGGATGAAGCAAAAGAAATAAATGACAAGTTAAAGAAACAGGTTAAACAACTTGATTCACTTGTGTTAAACCTACAGTCAGAAACCCTAAAGTTAACTGTAGCTGATAAGGGTAAAAATAAGATGAGTGAAGAACATCAAAAGGTAGAAACTAAGTTGAAAGAATGTAAAATTGAGTTTTTTGTGAGAAGGAAAAAGTGAGAAAATTGACCCAGGAAATCTCCATTTTAAAACTAGATTTAGAAAAAGCAAACAGATGGACTCAGTCATCGAGAATAGTGAACCAGCTAGGAAGCAGGAGTCACAATGAGAAAGCTGGAATAGGGTTTTTTCAGGAGAATGTTACTACTACGGATTTGTGCTACCTCTGTGGAAAAATTGGACATCTAACTATTGAGTGTCCAATTGCAAACAATGTTAGGAGTAGAAACACATATCATGTGTACAAAAGGAGGCATGAAAATAATAAAAGAAACAGGTCAAGGAACATGTTGCCTACTTGGGCAAGAAGGGATCTCATTCATCCATTTTACAACTGGAAAGGACCCAAGCTAGTCTGGGTTCCTAAAACTAACTCTTGATCTGTCTTACAGGCTGCAGTGAAAGAAAGCAAGCATTGGTACATGAATAGTGCTTGCTCAAGGAATATGACTGGAGATAAACACAAAGTTCTTTCACTTGCACCTTTTAAAGGAGGAAAGGTTTCCTTCGGAGTACTGAAAAGAACCAACTGTGTTGAAGAAAGCATTCATGTTATTTTTGATGAAAATAGTGGTGCTTTTGAGAATGATATGCAGGATGACTATGGGCTGGATCAGAGGAACAAGCCAGGATACCTAGTCCATCTACTGGACAAGCAGAGGGCACACAGTCAGGGGAAACTATGGAAAGCTGAAAATAAATCAGAAAAGATGGATAGATCTAATACTCAGAAAGTTTTTCATCATAAAAAAGGGGGAATATGTTGGGTTAAACACAGTTTTGATGATGGAGAAAGGACAATGAAACATGTTGACTTATTAGGTTCTTCAGGGCATTGTCTTAGAGAGAAAGAAGACATGATACCACAAGAAGCGGAAAGGATAAAGTTTCTGGAAATAAGGTCAAAATCACAAAAACAGGAAGATGGTTCAGCAGTCACAGGTGAAGGAAGAGTTGGAGTGAAAAAGGAGTTCAAGAAGGTGTAGAACTCTAATAAAGCAAGAAGGAGTTCAAGAAGGTGTAGAACTCTAATAAAGCAAGAAGGAGTTCAAGAAGGTGAAAAATTATAATAAAGCAAGAAGAGTTCAAGCTGAAAAAGGAGTCTTTTACAAAGAAGGTTTAGAAGTCTAAAGCAAGAAGAGTTCAAGCTGAAAAAGGAGTCTTCTACAAAGAAAGTGTAGAACTCTAAAGCAAGAAGAGTTCAAGCTGAAAAAGGAGTGTTCTACAAATTGATATCAAGAGAGTTTAACTGCAAGTAGAACTCAAGAAGATAACAATAAAATGAAGCTCTCAAGTCTCAGAAAGTACTCAGATGAAAAGAGAGAAAAAGAAGTTAATAAAGTCTAGAGTCAGGAAACAGTTAGCAGGTTTGGTTTTTTATTGAGTCATCATTTAAGAAATTGGTCTTTGGTTGTGGAGTCTGTATGTTATCTCAGTAGTCTATAAACTGAGAGCTTGTTTAGTATTCAAGTTGGGGGCAACTCGAAGAGGTTGGGAACATAAGCCTAGGGAGGTTTATGTGGAGTTAGGAAGTTGATGAAGTTTTGTTGAAGTCTTAGATTACTAGGATTTGTAATCATTTGTTGGAGGCTCATATTGATTTAGTGAAGTTGAGAGAAAATCCTGTAGAGGTACAGGTCGTGGTTTTTCACCTTTTGTGAGCCAGGTGTTTCCACGTAAAAGCACTGCATTCTCATTTATTTCTGCTTTACTAAAACACGTCTGCAAACCTGTTCCTTCGATTAGGCAAATCCATAGGGTGTGCAAATCTTACACCTCTAAATAATGATAATCAAAAGATAATACAAGTCTTAATGTCTAGTCCTCAAATAGAATGTAACATAATAAAGAATCTTTGAAGGTTTGCCAAAGAGACAAACAACTACCTCTCAAGTGATCCAGAAGCTCGATCCTGTGAATGAGAAGTGTAGCAAGAGGGACCAGGCTCACAACCTACAAAACAAAAATATAGCAAGGGGTGAGCATAAAAAAATACGGTACTCAACAAATGAAAACGAAACCTGAAGTAAAGCAATGAAAAACACAAATATTTCTATCCACCCAACCACATACCGTTGAACTACACAACTGCACTCTGAAAAGTACTAGAACAACACAATATATATACATATATATTCACAATATAGAATAAAGTCCTAGAATGTTCAACTGATTTCTAAAGTCAAGTGGCAGAGTAGTCTATCAATAATATAAGCAACTTTATTTTTGTAATACAATATCCACATAGTCCAGTCTACACAATGTATAAGGTTCAAAACATTCAACATGTTACACATAGTACACATAACAACCTTAAGAAAAGAATGATGTGAAATGGAGTGAATACTTTGAATGTAAACGATGCTACGAAATATCAAGTAGTCATGATGCATGTCTGTCCTACGAGACACATCTGTTGATTATATCAGAGCGGAACCCAATGGAGCCTCACATGGACTATGTATCCGTGAACATTGCCCGTAAAGACTTCGCCAATGCTCACCCGACCGGCAAAAACCTCGGCCATATCATCTGCTGGAATATTACATCGGCACACCGGCAGAAATCTCGGCTATCATCGATCGGTAGAGACCTCAACCACCAAACAACATGTTACTTTGCACATCTTTTGACCATAGCCATCACAAGTATTAATGCATAAGTAAAAATTGAATGCAATGCATAAAGTTTCAATATCATCACAATCTCAAGATTAGCGCACCTCTAGCCGAAACCATTTCTCTTCGACTTTTCATCATCAATGGAACATCAAGCAATACATATCAACATTGGAAAATAGTCATATCATAAGCATAGGAAAAAGCAAGATGTCCATATAGATCATATCCTCAACAATCAATACCGAATAAATCCATATATTCACGAGTATCATAATTCTACAATTATTTTACAAATCAAGGATTCACAATATTTACAATTATCTCATCTGAAATTCCATGATCAAAGCCTACAATAATGTAATTCTAACCCATTTCATGTCACAAATCACCCAACACATATATATAAGATAATACAAAGTTCAATCATACTTAACAAAAGGATAGAAGTCCACTTGTCTTAGTAAAAGTCTCAATCAAGTCAGATTCATGCCTTTAACCCTTCCATGACACTACAACATTTTAGTCTTAAGGCCACACTAAATCTGGACAACATTTATAAAGTGTTGCCTAAAATATTTTTGGCATCACTTTTAAAGCGTTGCCTTATTTTTTACCTTTTGGCAACAATAATATTAGCAACACTTGTAATGTGTGCTCATTAATAGTATAGGCATCATATTATATACATTGGCATATGATCCTATAATTGACAACACATATTTATACATGTGACAACACTTTTAAAGTGTATTATTTTTATAATTGTAAAAATAATACTTTATAAGTGTTGCCTTATAAATTTCCCAAAAATATTATATTCCCTCCAACATATTTCACTTTCCCACCATTATTAGTATACTCTCTTTGCTAACAAAATAAATCTGTATACTCTCTTTGCAAACAAAACTCTAGCTCTCTCTAACAAAATTGTATGCTCTAACCCTAAGAACGCTGTCTCTGTATCGCTGAATCTTCCAACAAAATTGTAAGATTCAGCTCTCTCTGCTGAGAACGCTCTCTCTATATGCTCTCTGTATCGCTGAATCTTCCAACAAAACCATAAGATTCAGCTCTCTCTGCTAAGAACGCTCTCTCTCTGTGCTAAGAATGCTCCATCTTCGCTATATGCTCTCTCTACGAAGATTCATGCTGTATATTGTATGCTCTCTCTGCTAAGAACGCTCAATCGTCGCTCTCTGTACCAATAAGAAGAGAATCTGCTCAGGCTTCACACTCTGTAAGCTCAAGCTTCACTCTCTGTTTTTGCCCCAAATCGAAACATTGCTTCAAGTTTCATCAGAATGCTTTTGCCCCAAATCTAAAATCTCAAGTTTCACTACAATTTACAGGTATTTCTTTAATCAACACACAAAGTAGTGATTTAATGAAAAGTAAATTGAAGAAAGGTTTCTAAATAACTCTTAAAATTTTCATGATCTTTTGATGTTTTTAAGCCTCATTCATGGCTATTCACCACCCTCATAATTTTGGTATTTTTTTGCGATGAAAATCCCTCATAATGTTAGTATTTTTTTCTAGGGCAGATCACATATAAACTATTTTGCTAGAAAAGAGATTACCAGGTAGAAATTGGGTTTTGCTGGAAAAGATATTACCAGGTAGAAATTTCTATCTTTAAAAGTGGGATAATATTATTGCATCTGGGTTCATTGTGTGGGGTTACACATTTTGCTTGTGGGTTTTGATTTTCTTGTGCTTTTGACGTGATTTGTGTATTTGGATGAATATATTAGGCTTAGAAAACTTAATGGGGATATCACGGTAAAAAATTGGAGGGATCCTTTTCTTACTGTTTGGTGCTGCTATATTTTACTATTTTTAGGTGTTGAAAGGGATCCTTTTCTTAGTGTAGTGGCAAAGTTTTGAACCAAATGTTAAATGAATCTCTTTAGTTCGCTATGTGCTCTATTTCTGCTAATTTGATCGATTTCTTAATTACATAGACGCATACAGGTGCTCTGTTTCTGTTAACTTAATCGATTTCTTAATTACATAGACGCATACAGGTGCTATGTTTCTGTTAACTTGAGAAGAGATTTCCTAATCACCTATGTGCTCTGTTTCTGTTAACCGTAGAAATGATAATATTAGACCTAATAGAATTAAGGTCTCTGCATTCATCTCTAATGGGCAGTAGAATGTTGGTAGACTCTATGAGGTAGCTCCTCCTTAGATGATCCCCATTATTCTGGCTACTCAGTTTCAGTTCCAACCTCTACAGCCTAATCAACCTATTTTGAAACATAGTTCTAATGGTCAATTTAGTTGATCTTCTGATTGGAACCAAATTAGAGAAAAAAAGGGAGGTTTCTACTATAAACACCCTTACTTGTCACAAGCTGGTTCCTTTCAAATGTTCTTTTTATCTCAAGAGGACTCTTAGGGGGAAGCTTCCTACTAATGAACAAATTCTCAAGTTTGGTTACAACCCATCAGATTGCATTTGCTATCAGCAAACAGGTCAAGACAACATTGATCAAATATTTACTTTCAGGTCCTTTTCCTATCAAGGTGTGGGGCTTCATTGTTGTCTTTATAGGTATAAAAAAGGATTATACTCCTCTTAAGAATCTTGTGATAAGGTAGTGGTCCTTCAAACCTAGAAATGAGTCTTATAGAATCATCTCAGGTTACTCCTACTCTCATCTGTTGGTACCTTTGTAAGGATAGGTGCAGTGTTAAATGTGGAAGAAAGAATCCTAACCTGGCCAAACATCTCCAAGATACTTAACACTACATATCCTTATATCAAATGGCCTCACAACTTGAATGATTTTATTTAAAAGGTGGAGAAATACATTCATGACATCAAAATTACTATCACCTGTTAGATCAAGCATCAAGACAAGCTAGTCAAACTCAATACTGATATAAATGCAATAAAAAATCCCAAAACCATAGGTGGCGGTGGAATTCTTAGAAATCAGCATGGGTGTCTAAGCTTTGCCTTTGCAGCTCCCATTGGGTTAGGAACTAACAATGTGGCTGAGATAGAATCTATAATGTTTGGCCTAACCTACTGCTTGCAGCTAGGCTACACACAGGAAATCCTAGAGAGTGACTCAGAACTTTTAGTAAAATGGATCACATCCAACAACATGGTACCATAGATAGTCAGACAACAAGTAACCAGATTTTGGCACATCATAAACCAATTTCAGTTTTTTAGATGTTACCACATTTACAAGGAAGCCAATTTCAGTACAGATTCATTTTTCAAAATATAGTCATATGTGCGCTTCATCTCAACTTTTCTTTTCCAAAAGGGACAGTCCCCAAGACACTAAAACCTTGTTTGATCTGGAAAAGATTGGAATGTCTTGTTTCAGAAGGAAGAAATTGAAAAGGATTAAAGAACCTCCTTGAAGAGTTGCTACTAAGTTTAGGTAGTTTAAAGTTTAATTCTTGCAATTTTCCCCTTATTGTCGGATTCTTGATCCATTTCAGATCTGAACTAAAGCTCTTTAGTTTCAAAAGATAAAGGTCTTTGGGTCTAGCTATGTTGACTTTGAGCTTGTGGAGAGGATAGTGGATGTGTCTTTTTACTTAATTTGGTTGGTTCTTTTGGATTTCATTAGAGAGTATGAGTGATGTATAGAATTTGTTCTTCATGATATTTGGAATTCATGATGAAAGAAGATTTCTTTTTGGATCTCATATTGAACTTCTCTTGCTGCTCCTTTACTTTGTTATAGTTCAAGTCTTTGTTGAACTTAAACTTGTGAAGAAGATACTGGATATGTTTTTTTAAAAAAAATTAATTTAGTTTGTTTCTTTGGATTGAATAATAGGATAAAACAATAGAGAGTATGATCAAATGTTTGGGATTGGATTTTCATCGAACTCCGACGCTCAGAACTCAAAACGACTAGAAAACTCAAAATTTTCAACTTTAAAGACTAAAAATGAACTTATGGACCTAAACTCTCCAATTTATTGCCAAATTTAGTTCTGCAAGTTCTCCTAGCCTAGATTCAGCATTTCGGAGCTGATGGATTCGATGGAATCGAATTCCGACGCTCAGAACTCAAAACGACTAGAAAACTCAAAATTTACAACTTTAAAGACTAAAAATGAACTTATGCACCTAAACTCTCCAATTTATTGCCAAATTCAGTTCTGCAAGTTCTCCTAGCCTAGATTTAGCATTTCGGAGCTGATGGATTCGACGGAATCGAATTCCGACGCTTAGAACTCAAAACGACTAGAAAACTCAAAATTTCCAACTTTAAAGAACTAAAAATGAACTTATGGACCTAAACTCTCCAATTTAATGCCATATTAAGTTCTGCAATTTCTCCTAGCTTAGATTCAGCATTTCGGAACTGATGGATTTGACGGAATTGAATTCCGACACTCAGAACTCAAAACGACTAGAAAACTCAAAATTTCCAACTTTAAAGAACTAAAAGTGAACTTATGGACCTAAACTCTCCAATTTAATGCCATATTAAGTTCTGCAAGTTCTCCTAGCCTAGATTCAGCATTTCGAAGCTGATGGATTCGACGGAATCGAATTCCGACTCTATGAACTCAAAACGACTAGAAAACTCAAAATTTTCAACTTTAAAGACTAAAAATGAACTTATGCACCTAAACTCTCCAATTTATTGCCAAATTCAGTTCTGCAAGTTCTCCTAGCCTAGATTTAGCATTTCGGAGCTGATGGATTCGACGGAATCGAATTCCGACGCTTAGAACTCAAAACGACTAGAAAACTCAAAATTTCCAACTTTAAAGAACTAAAAATGAACTTATGGACCTAAACTCTCCAATTTAATGCCATATTAAGTTCTGCAATTTCTCCTAGCTTAGATTCAGCATTTCGGAACTGATGGATTCGACGGAATTGAATTCCGACACTCAGAACTCAAAACGACTAGAAAACTCAAAATTTCCAACTTTAAAGAACTAAAAGTGAACTTATGGACCTAAACTCTCCAATTTAATGCCATATTAAGTTCTGCAAGTTCTCCTAGCCTAGATTCAGCATTTCGAAGCTGATGGATTCGACGGAATCGAATTCCGACTCTATGAACTCAAAACGACTAGAAAACTCAAAATTTTCAACTTTAAAGACTAAAAATGAACTTATGCACCTAAACTCTCCAATTTATTGCCAAATTCAGTTCTGCAAGTTCTCCTAGCCTAGATTCAGCATTTCGGAGCTGATGGATTCGACGGAATCGAATTCCGATGCTCAGAACTCAAAACGACTAGAAAACTCGAAATTTTCAACTTTAAAGACTAAAAATGAACTTATGCACCTAAACTCTCAAAATTATTGCCAAATTCAGTTCTGCAAGTTCTCCTAGCCTAGATTCAGTATTTCGGAGCTGATGAATTCGACGGAATCGAATTCCGACGCTCAGAACTCAAAACGACTAGAAAACTCAAAATTTCCAACTTCAAAGAACTAAAAGTGAACTTACAGACCTAAACTCTCCAATTTAATGCCATATTAAGTTCTGCAAGTTCTCCTAGCCAAGATTCAACATTTCGGAGCTGATGGATTCGACGGAATCGAATTCTGACGCTCAGAATTCAAAACGACTAGAAAACTCAAAATTTCCAACTTTAAAGACTAAAAATGCCTATGATGCTAATCGGTCTAAAGTCTCTTAATTCCTTAGCTATTGTATTTTCTAGAATTGAGGTAATACATATAGCATTAAAGTTTTTCTCAAAGACTCCATGAGAGTGGAAGTTCTTGACTGTTTCCATGATGTCCTTCTTCAACGCATTCGACCATGTGATTAGGATATTATCAGGCTTGCCTGTGAAGACAAAAGAATTCCAGCAGTCTCGAACTCTTTCCACAAACTCCTCAGTATTCAACCACCAATTATCAAACTTGAAATAAGATTATTAAATTCCCAAATTCCATGCTGTAATGGGGACAGGACTGTGATCAGACATACCAATCTCTGCATCACTGCATGTTTTAGGTTGTTGAACCTATCATCCCACTCTTCAGCGATTAGGATTCTATCAATTTTAGATGCAATTCTGGTATTGTCTCCTTTGACCCAAGTAAAACACCCTCCTTCCAATTGACTCCAACATATTCAATCTTTAATGAAGTCAAAGAATTCCTCCGTAGCTGGTGATCTGCAATTTTTTTTTTTACAAATGGAGATCTACATTGAAACCTCCACAAGACAACTTATGGCCCCTTAAACAAGCTCCTAACACACCTACTTCCTCTCCCACACACGTTCAAAGAAAGTAGAATCTCTATGTTGTACTGAGTGTGTTTTTTCTTCAGCAAAACTACATTACTTGTTGCATTAGTTTGTTACAAAAAATACAAGAGGAAAAGATATGATCTCGAGTCTCATTCTGTAAGTTGCATAGACAGCATATACAGTAGTGAGATTTTATTACTATTACTGGATTTTATTTGACAAGTCCTTAACACATTGTTTATTTTGTAGGTAAATAAAGTAGTGAGATTAAAAGAAGACGACAAAAATGAATCAAGCAAGAATACTAAAGAAAAAGGTCTTGAATCCGAACAAAGCTCAGAGTCCATTGAAGAATGTGAATTCTAATTTGCAATACCGATCAAGTGCTGAATTGATCAACAAGTTTAAGATTAAGAGAGAACGACTAGAAAAACAACACAATGATAAATTGAGGAAAGAGCATGCACCAATAGCGCATAAAAGACAGATTCTTGAGAGGTCCATTCCACAAGAAGAAAAGAGTAAACTATTTAGCCACAACTCTAGGTTCCAAACATCTTCAAAGGCAGCTGTTAACACTTCTCATGTGATTGATACAACACTAGGTGAAGGAGAGGAACAACCTGATATTCAGGAGCTGCAAAATATCAAACAGGTGAAGATGAAGTCGGTCTTACTGCCCACCAGTGTTGGTCAATTTCTGAAAGAACAGGGAACAAATGAACAACATGATATTCATGAGCTACCCAACTACAAAGTGCTAAAGAGGAAGTCAGTCCTACCGGCTACTGATCTTGATCAGTGTCTGAAAAAACAAAGAACGCACATACGTGATGAAATGAAATATCATAACTGCACAATAGATGATGTTGAATGTATGCAGGCTCCTATTGTGGATCAAGAAGAAATTGGCGAGGATGGGTGTCCTATAGATGAGGAAATTGACATCGATCGTAGTACAAAAGGTATGTCTTAAACTTTGTAAAATTTATTACTCATTATAAATGACATTTCTTATTTGGAAGTTGATCAATCTAGGAATATCGGAGAAGAAAAATGTTCGGGGACAAACAACATGTAAGAAAATTCATGCAAGAAATTTGGAAGAAAGAGAGGAGGTGGCATTTGATAATGGACAAGCAGTGGGACCAACTGATAAGATCATGTCTGAACTAACCAACTTTCTAGGAACAATTGCAAGGAATCCCAGATTCATTAGCTTGATTTACACTAGTTGGCATGCAGTGCCAGAAGTTACTAAAGAGCGCATGTGGGAATATGTCAATGTAAGAACAATAAACTTTGAGATTTTATATTTCATTGTATGCTTATTATTGATTGAAGCTAAATATTTATTTATTTTGCATAGTCCAAATTCTTAATTCCACCAGAAGGAGAGAAGTGGGTGATGACAGGTCTTCGTGAAGTTTGGAGGCGACACAAGGGAAATATTAAAGAGAGATTTTTTTGATAAAAATAGTACTATTGAGGATATGCTAGCAAAACGGCCTAATGACATTCCTGAAGTTCATTTTCGTCAGTTGATTGAGTATTGGAAACATCCAACTGTGCAAGTCAGGCTACAATAATGCATTCTTTTCTTCGATATATTTTGCGTCATCTCTATTCTTTTTTCTTTTAATTTATAAATTAATATATCTTTTTTTATTGAAATTTAGGCTATCTCTGAGATGAATTCCCAAAACAGAAAAAAATAAAAGTGGAGGCATCGAATGGGACCGATTAATTTTGCAAGAGTGCGCGTGGCATTAGTAATACTCAACATACACTTTGTGAAATTTGAATTTTATTTTTTGGTACTTTACTAGAACATGTTGATGTTTTAGGTAACGCTTCATATTCGTGTTATTTGTAGCGTGCAACTAAAGAAAATAATGAGGAACCATCAAAGTCTGAAATGTTTATTGCAACTCGTACAAAGAAAGGAAAAGAACTTCAGGCTGATACCCAAGTTGCAATAGTAAGTTATTTATAGTGAAAAGAACTTGAGGTTGATACCCAAGTTGCAATAGTAAGTTAAATTTAACTGTGCCATGTCAATTTTTTTTGATAGGCTGAACTTCAAAATCGCCAAAATGCTGGAGAAACACCAGATGATGCATTTAGGGCTGTGTTTGGAAAGGAGCAACCTGGTCGACTCAGATGCTATGGTAGATCAGTGACAACAAGTTCTCTTAAAAAGGAGGAGGAAATTAACAAGCTTAAACAAAAGCATGCCAATGAATTAAATTCTCTAAAGGAAGAAATGAGAGAGGAAATGCGAAATTTATTTAGTCAATTGTTGCAAAACAACCCAGGATTGAATGTTCAAGATATACCAGGGTGCGTCGGATCTAATCTTGCTTCACCTGCTAATGCAAGTAGTGCACAAGCTCAAAGAGGTCAAAATCTTCTACATTCTTCTGGATCAACCCATGCTTCAATTGTTAACTCAAAAGGTATTTTATCCTAAAAAACTATATCTTATATGATTGAGAATCTGTGAGGGTTGGCTCTTTTTGTTCTCCTGTTCTATTCCTATTCCAATGAGACATCTTTGGATGCTGCATTAATTGGCTTAAAACTTGCATCCCAAAATTGATATATGGCCTTGTTGTATTTAAGTAAAGTAGCTTCCCAATCAGTTGTTGATATGTTGTGATATCTTCCAGAACTGGATCTAAATTGTTTCCTGTGTGTTGGTCAAAAGCTAGGCTAGTGCATTTTTAGTTAAATTCAACAGGAGTGCTAACTGGCTTCATGGTGATATAGCATACAACTGGTATGTTCTGTAGACTAATGTCTAATCCGCCTATGGGTTGAGATGAGTGCATTGAGCAAAGTAATGTCCCCTGATTTAATTCCACTGGGTATGTTGTTGTTGTAGGTAATAACAGATAACTCGCCTTAGTCTTACTTTTATAGATAAACTGTAGTTGTTTTGTTTCCAGCATTATGGTAAAAGTAAAAGGAAAGATCAACTATTGAGATGTAGTTCATCTATATATTTACATAAAGCTATAGTTTATAGTACAATTTAAAAGAGATAAAAGGAAACCCATGTAAAGAGGAAGATACAGAACTGGAAATTGACAACTGAGGAAGCCACTGCTCAGAGAGTAGAGCAGTCCTCAGCAACCTGCAGGGAAAAAACTTATGAACCTTTTCTTGAATTGCCTAAACTCTTGCAAAACATCCAGAGGAATTTTAACCTCTTGAACAAGATTTTCCCATATGATTTCCTCTGTTGTCCTCTGCTTATAGCAGAAAATGGAGTTGAAGAACTTGAACAAGTGTCAAAGTTACAAACTGTTTCAATCTTTGATGTGTTGTCAAGGTAGCGAAATTCTTTCAAGTTGTTGATCCTTTGTCGAAATGAGTGCATTGAGCAAAGTAATGTCCCCTGATGAATTAGATCCCTTCAGTGCTTTGTGCTGGTACCTTCCAATGGGTAAGTTACACATTGCATGTTCATGGGTTAGAAGTGCTGAATGTTTATTGTCTAGGTGCTTGTATTCAGTTGAAATACTTTTGTGTACTGTTTGCATTTTTTTTTCAATGTTTTTGAAAGTGCAATGCTTCTTTGGTTATTTCAATGAACTCTAAACATTTCTACCCTCTAATTGTTCAACTCTTTAATTGTTTTATTTTTTTAATGTGTAGGAAAATGCGAGAGATCAAATTTGAATGGAGGCCACAAGTCAATTTGATTTATTGAAATGAACAAGAAGAGTTTTTGAACTATTTTTAGAGTTTAAATACATTTGATTTTGTGGAATTCATTGCGAGTATGCACATCTTTAAAAGACTCTTATAAGAATTTGTAAGACATTATTATTTGAAGTATATTGCATATCTATACATTTAATTATTTATAAGCAAAATTATGCGTAGTGTGATTAGTATATATATATATATATATATATATATATATATATAAAATTCAATAAGAAGATTTTGGCATATAAATTTGATTTAGTCAATATTGCAAAACTCCAAAATTGAACATCAATTATGGCATGG
This sequence comes from Solanum rostratum, assembly GCA_029948455.1. Taxonomy (NCBI): domain Eukaryota; kingdom Viridiplantae; phylum Streptophyta; class Magnoliopsida; order Solanales; family Solanaceae; genus Solanum; species Solanum rostratum. Next base: position 49,846,581 of record CM057047.1, on the reverse strand, counting down.
ATATTAGCAAAAGGATACATTTTAAAGTGTTGTTTTAGAGATGTTATAAATGGCTACACTTCGAAAGCGTTGCCAATAAGTCTGAAGAGGCAACACTTAAAAATGTAGTAGTATGTAGAAAAAGTGTTGTTATATAGCTATTACAAAGCGTTATTTTTGCAACCCATGGGCAACACTTTTAAAGTGTAGATGTTTAGGCGACACCTACAAAGTGTTGCCTAAAGTCAAAGGTAACGCTTCTTTAGGCCACCCCTGCAAAAGTGTTGCCTAAAGTCAAAAAGTGTTGGCTTTGATCAAAGACAACACTTTTTCATAGTTTAGGCCACACTTAGTCAGGGTGCTTAAAGCCAAAAATGTTGTAGTGATAATCTAAATCACCATAATCTAGTAAAATATAACATCACAATCACATTATGAAACTAATGACAGTAAAATCAAGCAATCTGGGTGAAAAGAGTAAAATTGTCAAAAAATTCTCATATCGATTTTTTCTTCAGAATTTGAAAATTATTACATGAAAATGTTCTTCAAGTGATAAGGATTCTAATGGCGAAAATCGTTTTAAAAATGATTAAAATGAGCCCACAATCACCATTTTTATTAGAAATCAAAGTCCGAGAAATTCTCAATTTCTTCAATTATAAACCCCAATTTCTATGTTAAAATCACAATTTAATCAATGGGAATTGAAAACATAGGTTAGAATTTAGTTACCCGATAGCCTTATCTTGAAAAACCTTGAAGAATCTCTTTAAAATCGAGCTTAAAATTTTAAAAATGGAGGAAATTGGTGAAACTCGTTATTGTAAAATAGTTCATTGTTTCAGGCACAATTGCAATCCGTGAATGCGGAGGCCCCGTAGTCTGACACTCCTGTGAATGTGGATACCACCTTCGCGAACGTGGAGGCCAAGAAAGATGACACTCCAACATAATGATCAAGAAACACAACACTCCGCGAACATGGAGGGCAACCTCGTGAACGTGGAGTACTAATATACTTGCACCAGATATCACCAATAAACACAACACAGATTTCACATAATGGACCCCCGGGATTCGTTCGGAACCCAGTGAAAACAAATCAAACATGAACCCTACCAGAAATGACATTTCAGACTTAATGAAATCATTGGAATTCGAGTTTGTGGCCTTCTTGGCCAGAACCCGACAAAACTCAAAGAAACTAGTTAAAATTCAAAATACTCAAACAACCCTCGGAAACTCTAAAAATTACAAGGAGACCATTTCTAGCGTTAGTTTCACCACCCGGACCTACTGGAACTGTTGGAATTTCGATTAGAACTTTCAAACTCTAAATGTTGACCGAAGTCAATATGCTTTGAAATCAACTAAAAATGCAACTTTGGGTTCAAAATCTTCGTTTTAACTCCAAATTCAGTTTCGAAAGTTCTCCTAGACCAGATTATGTATTTCAGAGTTGATGGAATCGATAGAATTGCATTTTGATACTCGCAACTCAAGATTATCACAAAACTCGAAAGTTCCAACTTTAAGCCTTTAAACACTTTTTCTTTAGCAAAATCCAACTTTTTACAAGATTTTCGAAATTCGGCTATTAGACTTAACCAAAAATGATCTAAGGCAATTTTCGGAAAGAGCAAAATGATAATTTTATCGGAAATGCCAAAAATGACTTTCTAGATCATTACATGTAGTCTCATAGTTAATTGAAGCATTATACATGATAGAAGAGTGATGAAAAGAATGAAGCGGAAACTAATTGTTACATTAAATAGCTCTATTTCTTCTGCAAGAATAATATTTAATTTCTTTCTTTTCCAGTTACTTGAATTCTTCCTGTTCATTGCAAATGGCAAGACTAATCACCAGAAGACACCAAAACTCATACAAAGATCATGAGTGAGATTGATTTTGAACTAAAACAAAATTTTTTAAAAAACCTTGTATTTTTGAAAATTTTCTGTATGCGGAAAAGGAATAAATAATTTAGAGGATGTGAGAATTTTTGAATAGTTACATAGCAAGGTCGTTGAATATTCTTATATACTATAGGAAGAGCATACATCACTTCACTTAAAAATTTAGTATTATTATTTATTATTCTGACCCTTAACCATTCTTCTGTTGCTTGACAAATTAAATTTTAGACTTTAAATAAGTTATAAATGCATAATAAAATCATTGCCAATTGGGATTTGCTCAGGAAAAACTAACGGACACTTCCATTTTCTATTTAACAAGGAAGGTTGTGAGCTTTAAATATAATGATTGGATGTACTAAATGAAAGGAGAAAAGCAAGGGAAAAGAAAGTTAAAGTAATGACTACTGGAATTCATCTACTAAAGAAATTTATAAGGCCATCTAAAGAATTAAAGTACAGAGTTGTTGGACTTCAATTCTCTCTTCTATATAATTTATAAAAATTATTATTTAAATAAGTTATTTAAACAGATTTTGGCTTAGTGAAAAGGCGAAATGATAATTTAACTTCAACGAATTTCACACTTTTAATAATACTAGTGTCTATGTTTGTGCTTGGCACGAATATTCCATGTAAATTAAACGACTTTCAATCAAAATTATTGCACGCTAATTTATTCTAAATTGAAGGATGTCTGGTTAAAAAAAATACTCATACTTTTTCATTAGTAATAATGTTAGTAGCATAGACATCCAATAAGAAATAAGATTAGTAACATTAATAATAATAATAGACGTTACATTAAGTAGTTCAATAGAAATAAGATTGATAATCTGAGTAGTAATAGGATAATCCTTAGGTTAGCCAGTTCATTAACAAATAGAATTACACTGTTTAATATTTTTATGTTCGTCTGTTACTTCTCACATTAAATAATTCAAACAGGTGATAATATATGTTTAATTAATTTCAATGAGATAAGGAAGGACAAAGTTTAATTAGCTAAAATGATATAATAAGATTAGAGTTTATTAAAGGTATAAAGGTCGTTTATTTGAATGATATTTTGGTCAATTAATATTATTATTCATAATTTTATGATAATGATATTTTAATATTCTCCTAAAGTTGTAGGAAGGAAAAGTAGGGAAAAAGGAAAAGTTAATATATATAAGGAGGGGGAAAAAAGGCTACAAACCATATCTATTGTAGAACACTAGATAATATACAACAAAATATTTTTTACACAAATAACAACTTTCACCCCCAAAATTACACTTTAAAATTTATTTATCAAAATACCAAAAAAAACACACTCTTTTTCATTTTCCAACACTATTATATCATACCACACACCACAATAATCACACTCAAAACACTCTCTCTCCTAAATTTGTAAATAAAGTTGGTATTTTATATGGTATTTTTCAATGATTCGGTAGGGGCATGTAATTTTTATCCAAAAACTTGGTATTTTTGAAAACTCCCCTATACAATTTTAGCCTTAGTGAACATACAATATTTGAGCATATTTTGGTCAATCAACATTTATATTCATGCTTATAAAATATATATATATGTATAACTAAAAGTGGAAAGTTCCTAACCTCAAAGTTGGATTACCATTTCACACTGATACTTAATTATAATATAGTTAATTATTTAAATATATAGTAAAAATTAATTATATCTCTATTTTATTCACATAAATGCAGAATCAGTTATGACATTATTAAAAGAAACTGTTTTTCAGGTAGAAATTTTCATAAATTTTGTGTTTAGAAGCACAAATCAATTTATTCTTTTTATCTTCCATGGTACTGAGATCTTTTCACATTCTTAATTAAATTCTATGTAATTATCCGATCACTATAGAAGATCTGTATTAGATTTCTATTGAAACTACAAAAAAATTATCTTCTTTCCTAAAAAATTGATTGTTTTTCCACTCGGGGCACTTCACTATGCAACTTCCTAGGTTTGATAATTCGTGCATCTTCATTTACTAATGACTGGTTCATATTTTGTGTAAATTGTAGAATGTAATGTGTATGAGTTTAATATTCTTCTAAAAGATCGAATCACGTTTCCAAAAACTAGTAACTTAGATATGATATGATTCATGCTTATATTTATTAATTTTGGACTACAGATTTATATTTATATATTTTTTTCTCCATTTGTGTCTTTCTTCTTTAAAGCCTATGTTTTATTTGTGCTTTGCAAACCCCTAACAGGCCTTAAAGCTCTCTGCGCTTTATATATGTATATATTTCTCCATTTATGCCTTTCTTCATCAAAGCATGCACTATCTACAAACATTTAACATTTGATAGCAGGCTATTTATCATATTACCAATCAATGTTTATTAAGAGATTTATATGTAATTACCTTCAAAGCGACAAAAGGAAATGTTGCCTCCTTGCCCCCTCGGACCTCAGTAGATCCACCCCTAGCTGAAGTTTGGAAACAAAGAGTAGATCAAATATGATACATCCCTCTCCCAATATAATATTCACCAGAAACAAGTATCTGAAAGAATCAATTTTTGTTTTGAATTAAAAGACTAAAACCTTAATCTATCATATACTCATAAATTGCCATCCAAGGCATGACATCAGTTACCAAGTCTATTGGTCTTAAATTATAATATTGTACTTATAAGTTGGCAGCCAAGGCGTGACATCTTCATTTACCATTCTTGTTCACCAAGTCTATTGATCTTAATTTATTATAATGTAATTATAAGTTGGCAGCCAAGGCATGCCATCATTTGCCATTTAATTCTTGCTCACCAAGTCTATTGGTCTTCATTCCACCAAAAGACTCTTCCATTTGCCCACAAGTCTTTTCGATCTGCATCTTATAAAATGAGTACAAATCAAATTTCCAGTAATGAGCCATAACAAATTTCATTCAAGATCCCTCCTCAAGCATAAAAAATGGACACAGAGTTGGTTTTCATTCCTGTTCCTGGTATGGGCCACCTAGTACCCACACTTGAGATGGCAAAGGTTCTAATAGCTAGAGATGAACATCTCTTCGTTGCAGTCCTCGTAATCAAGCTGCCTTTTGACAACAAGCTCATGAGTTCCTACATCAGATCAGCCTCGACAAACCCAAACTACAACTCTCGACTGAAGTTCATTGAACTCCCTCAGGATGACTCCATCTTACAGTTATTCACAATCAAAAATTTCGTCACGTTTTTATCCAGTCATAAGCCTCAAGTCAGAAATGCTGTGATCGAAATCTTGAATTCAGGATTTACTCGTCTTGCGGGCATTGTCATCGACATGATGTGCACAGCTATGATAGACGTGGCCACTGAATTTGGACTCCCGACTTATGTTTTCTACACATCTGGTGCTGCCATGCTTGGTCTTCAGCTTCATTTGCAGAGTCTCAGGGATGATTTTAACAAAGATGTGACAGCTTACAAGGATGACTTTGAAGCAGAGCTTTCTGTGACAACATATGTCAACCCATTTCCAGCTAAATGTTTGCCATCTATAGCCTTTGACAAGGAAGGTGGTTCCACGATGTACCTTAATCTGTCTAAAAGGCTTAAAGAAGCTAAAGCTATTCTTGTAAACACTTTCTCGGAATTCGAATCTCATGCTGTCAAATTCATCTCCCTTGACGAGAAAATCCCACTAGTATACGCGGTCGGACCCTGCTAAACCTTGACAACGATCATGATAACAATCAAGATTCGTCTCAACATCAAATTATAATCAGCTGGTTGGACAATCAACCTGCTTCATCGGTAGTGTACCTCTGCTTCGGAAGCTTAGGAAGTTTCAATGAGGAGCAAATCAGGGAAATTGCATATGCTTTGGAGAACAGTCGCTGTCCATTCTTGTGGTCTCTAAAGAAGCCTTTGGCTAAAGATACATTTTTTCCAGCTGCTTATGAAAATCCAGAAGATGTTTTGCCAGAGGGGTTCTTGCAAAGGACGGAAGCGTATGGAAAGGTGATAGGATGGGCACCCCAGGTGGCTAGCTTGAGTCATGATGCTGTAGGAGGCTTTGTGTCACATTGTGGGTGGAATTCGACTTTAGAGAGCATTTGGTTCGGATTACCAATGGCAACTTGGCCAATATATTCGGAGCAGCAAGCGAATGCATTTCAACTGGTAAAGGATTTACGGATAGCAGTGGAGATTAAGATGGATTATAGGAAGGATCTCGGAGGGACCAACTCGAATGTTATAGTAAAAGCGAAGGAGATAGAGAAAGCAATACAGCAGCTGATGGATCCTAAAAATGAAATAAGGTTGAAAGTGAAGGACATGAAGGCAAAGAGCAGATTGACGCTAAAAGAAGGTGGCTCTTCTTACAACTCTGTTGGACATTTTATCGAGCAGGTTACGGGCAAAACCAAGTGCGCATCACAAATTGAATGCCTCTCTCAAATTGCAACATAACAATAAACTTTTTTTCTTCAATTTAATTGGGTCTTCTGGACCAGTGCATTCTCATTTTAGTAATGTAATTCTCGTGTAACTTCAAACCGTAGAACGTAAAGTCTCATAGATTTTACATATGGATGTGAGACTCATATCTCATACCTTGTAATGAAATGTAATAAACCTCCACACTTCACATCTATCGTCCTCAATGAATCCAACAGCAGATAAACTTCGCTCTACCATTGGTCGGTAGTCCTTTTGGAAGCCCAGATACCTGAGGCTAGCTGTGCACTAGACAATGCCTAATCTCAAGAGAACTCTGCAATTAGGCATCACTTTATGAAACATAACCGGATGATTGGTGATTCCCACACCACTGATACAACCTAGTGAAACCACACCCAAAGCCTAAGACTACATTGCAAGATTGACGTAGAAACTCAACTTCTATGCTTTAAAGGACCGTGACATGAAAAACTACAAACATCAAGAAGTTATATTTATTTAATGAATACAATACCATATACTCTCTTGATTTTAATACATGTGGCGTGATTCGGGATAGGAGTTTCAAGCTAATTGATGTTTGGTATGATTCAAACATAGAATTTTCATTTTTTTTGCAATAAACTTCAGATATTTGGAATATCCTTAAATATGACTGACAGACACCCTTTTAAATATTTGAATCTTCAGTCACTTCAATATATTTTCAAGTGCAAGTATTTAACGCACCTGAAAGTGAGAAATATAAGTGAGATCCTTCTTTACTATGTGAATTTGTCAATCACAGTTTGAAAGGGATGAACTGCCAATACTAACTTTAACGCATTAAGCAGCACACTATAAATATGAAACAGCCACAAGTATCAACAATATAAATATGCATTTAAAAGTTATGGTCTAAGCATCAGAGTTCTAAATTTTCTCAATAATATATCCAGTGAAAAACCTGTCATTGCTGGAGATTTTTTTGCGGAAAATCTTCAGGCAATGTTGCTGATGAAATCCTCAATTAGAAGTCGTAAAGAGGTATAAGATGATCCGTCTTTCTCCATGGCTTTTCTGCTCTTCTCTTGCATTTCTTTCACCCTTTTCCTCATTTCATTCTCTTCACCATTCGCCATAAGCTTCTGTATGGCGCCTTCAATTTCCTCAGCACTAACTATGTCAACTGGATATTTCCCCTCGAAGTCCTTAACATAGTCCATCCGAATTTCCTCTGCCAATCCCAATTCTTTAACCAACAAAAACGCATTCATCTGCTGCTCAGCATACAAGGGCCAAGCAGCAATAGGCACCCCAAAACACACACTCTCCAATGCCGAGTTCCATCCACAATGTGACACGAATACCCCCACCGAAGGATGTGAAAGTACAATCACTTGTGGCACCCATCCAACCACTTTCCCAATTCCTTTTGTCCTGTCCAAGAACCCTTCTGGCAGAACTTCCTCAGAGTTGTCATAGTTGCTTGGCATCTCTATTTTCCCCTTCGGTGGAGGCCTTCGTAAGGACCACAAGAACCGGTGCCCACTGCGCTCTAACGCTATTGCTATTTCTTTTACCTGCTCGGGTTCAAAACTTCCCATGGTTCCAAAGCACAAGAACACTACAGATGAGTTTGGCTGGTCATCCAACCACTTTACGATACTTTCTATTTCCTGTTTTTTGTTATTGTCATCTGAATTGACTACAGGATGAATTGGGTAAACTGGAGGAGCAATTTTAGCATAGGAAATTGACTGAAGAGCAAAGGATTCAAGATCCACGAAGGTATTGATAACGATACCTTTGGTCTCTTTGAAACGACGGATCCCATCGAAGTACAAAATCGAGCTTGGCGTAACTGATTTAGCTGGCTTAGGTAAAATTTTAGCAGGATACGGATTTTTAAATCCAAGAATGGACAATTCCTCATCAGACTCGGAATAATCATAGTTGGAAGTATTCCTCAGAGCTTCAAAATGAAAAGACAATGCAAGGAAAGAGGCAGAAGAAGTAAAGAAAATGTAACTAGGAACACAAAATTCATTGGCCACATCAATCATGGAGATACAGAACATGTCAAGAACAAAGCCAGCAAGCCGAGTAGAGCCAAAATGGGAGGAGCTGGAGGTATTACTAGTAATGTTATTTGTAACAAATTCACTTACCTTGTGTTTATGACCATCGATGAAATCATACAAGAATCTGTCCTTGTTAGACAAGAGTTCAACAACTAGTTTTGGGTCTATTGAGACATCCACAAAACGCAAACCGTTCAGAGAAGGGAGTGATTGGAGATAAGGTTGAACACCGAAATCGGTGGGATGTTTCATGATGAGAAGGGAAATGCAGAGGCGTTCATCTGTATCAAGAATGAGTTTGGCAATTTCGACGGCGGAGGCGACATGACCCAATCCCGGCGACGGAATGAAAACCAGCTCTGCTTTTGTCTCCATACCTCTGTTATTTGGGAGACAAACAGGGAATTATGAATTTATATATAGAAACATCCACTACACGTGGGTTACGGTTGTTCACTTACACATTTGTACATAGGATAATGATACAAACATCCACTAACGTTTATTCTAAAGCACACATACCACCCTAAGATTATTTAAGCTATGATGAAAACATTCCTCAACATTTGAACACTTGGGTTAATAATAATATACGATTTCTAGTCAGTATGCCTCTCTTCGAATTCTAGAATATTAAATAAGCATTATTTAAGAAAGAGATATAATGAAACAAGAATTGGGCCAAGAGTTGGAGATGGAAACACCGTTACCCCATATTCAAATAGTTTAAATCTCTACAACAACAAACATCAACCAATTTACAGTTAAAGGTTGATGATCTTATTGATCAACAAATCATATATTTTTCGTAGTTATTTTTGTTTTAATGATATTAAGTTTATTTTGTCCATCTCTCGTTTATTACATAAACTTCAGACTAAACTATGTGTCATTATACCAAAATCAGGTAAGTAGAGGTTAGATTTTGACATTTTGTAATCATCTAGGCAAAGATGGGTAAAGATCCAGTCAAATACAATAAGGTTAAGTAATGTTCAATGGTCATATAGATGCATCCTATGTGTATTATAAAAAGTTAATGGTTGTCAAATGAATCACAACTATAAATTATGTTATGATAGACGTAATATGTGTTGACACCCAATTTTGGCCCAACACTTCTAATAATTCATACTTTTTATGTTGATATTTTTAAAAGTTTAAAATACGTTTTGGGTGATTTTTAATTAATTTTTGACAGTTACTTTTTTTTAAAAAAATGTAATAGATTATAGATTAGTTTAATTTTAAATTTTTAACGTAGTGTAATAATTTATTTTTTTTCTTTTTTTTCTGTCCAAATATAATTATATGCATATGCTTAATTGGTCTACAGTTTGGGCCCATATCTTCTTATTTCAAAGTTTGTATATAATTTTTTCCTTTTTATAATAGGTGGGATGAATAACATTGAGGTTAAAAATTTAATAATTTTTTAGATTTTTTGGGGTTTCACTATTCATGTTCTTCTCCGGCCAAGAGTTCGCCGGAGCTCCGGCAGCCCCTCTCCCTCTTTCCAGTCACCAAAGCCACCGGAAAACGACCACGGACCAGCCCTAGAAAACCCCAAATTAGCCACCCAATAAACTCCTCACTATCACCTCGTCGCGTTCTCTTCTTCACCGCGTCAAACCCTCATCAACGACCCACCAGAAAACACCCCAAAACAGCCACCCAAACCCACCATATTCGACCCCAAATCTGCTAGCAAAACCGCCACCCAAACCTCTTTCTCCCCAGAGAACGACCTTCGAAATCTCCATTTTTCACACCCATAAACCTCCCCCAACAATCCCTTAACCCATCGGAAAACCACCTGCAAATCACCACTACAGAACCATCCTTCCACCACTATAACCCAACCAGAACCACCACGAAATCAGCCCCGTCCACCACCAAAACGCCACCTGAAAACCCATAAAATTAGCCTCAAATCCCGCTAGAAAATGATCATGAACCAACTCCATTTACCTCGCATTGCCGCCTTCCACCACCACCACGTCACCATTTACCCTCACCAACAATCCCTGCTTCAGCAGAGAAATGCACCAGAGACAACCATTAAACACACCCAAAACCCCACCACAACCAGACCTACAACTCGGCAACAACAATGACCTCGAAGTTCCGACAAACAACAACAACAACTCCATTTCCGAAAGCTCCAATCTCGGCCGATTTTCCCTCCTCTTCCAGATCTGATCGGATTCACTATTTCGGTGACCATACTCATTTTCTGTCTCTGTTTATATTATACTATATTTTTATTACTATGTATCTCGTTTGAAATTAACGTCTGTGATATTGGCTTGATTGTCGTTATTATTTTAGGCATTTCTATAGATTTATTTTTTATTGTGTTGTTCTTCTTCATTTTTCTTACTTTGAAAGTGCCACAATTCTTTGCTGTTTCATTTACTGTTTGTTTTATTTCTAGCATTTTTTCAATCTTTGGCTATGTTATTTATTCTTCATTTGCAAGGCTATCGTTGTTATTATTTAATGTTTTTCTTACTGTTGTTATGTTATTTTGGTTCTATTTTGGCTATGTTTTATGTTCACTATCCATTACTTTGTTTTGTTTGAAAACCTTATTATTAGTTATTGATTTATCCTCTTTCTATTATCATGAAGTGATAGATATGTCAAAATTAGCATTTAACTACTTAAACGTTCATTCTGTTCTTTTCATTTTTACACCATTATTGTTTGTTTGTTTCATTCACCTTATGTCCCTCTTTATATTTGTTCCTTTATCTCGGCATTTTGGTTCCACATGTTTTTATTTGTCGAACGGATATATGGTGTTAAAATTGGCCGATGAAAATTCTATCCGCCAGATTTCGAGGCCTCCGCATTTGAAAAGACAGAAAAATCTTGGTCTAGGTTGACATTTATTATATTTTAAAACATAGAAATTTTAATTCAAGTTACGTGCAAATTGTTTCATTAAAATTAGCCGATGAAAAATCTATCCGTCAGGTTTCGAGGCCTCCCCATTTAAAAGGGCGGAAAAAAATAATTTAGAGTTGTATTTTTTATATTGTTAAAATTCAAGAAAATTTTAGTTCAAGTTTTGTACATCAGATGTTAAAAAGACGGAACAATTTTAGTTTATTCTTTATTTATTCATTATTGTGTATGTTGTTGACGTTCGGAAAATTGTAAGGACCTGGATGTTTCAACTGGCGTTTCCCAAATGTCTTGGAATTTTCCTAAGTGAACTGCGGGGCATCATCACTCTACGGAGGGCCTACACGGGCCGTGAGCCATACGGACCGTGTGGCCTCCCGTGAAGGGATACTTGGTCCAGTTCACGATTGGGATAACTTTGAGACGGAAGGAAATTTGGCCAAGTGAGGGCACACGACCACTCACACGGTTCGTGTGATGTGTCACGGTCCGTGTGGCTCTCCGTGTGACTCCCTACATAAAATTATTCTAAGTATAGAAGTACCGTCTCGTAACGTTGTCGTGCCTAAAATTATTTGAAGTACTTCCCACGGTCGATGCTACAGCTCGTGTGGAGTCACACGGACCATGTAGTCATCATTCTGTCGCGCCCCATTTTTCTCGCGAAAAGAGGGAACCTGGACGACTATGACGACCGGTAAAATTATCAAAATACCCCTATAGTGAGGGTATGCGCGTAACGCATCTTTCGATGCTCATATGACAAATTCGAGACCAGATTTGTGATCAGCATGAAAAATGGAGTGGGAAAATGGTCTCGGTTGAATTTTAGGACGACCCGATCGAAAGATAAATTTTTGATCCAAATTAGAAAATAGTGACTGTCCGCGACAGAGGTGCATAGTGCACTCGTCGCGGAGAGGCACTTGTATGTTTTTCAAAATTTTTGATGGGATGGAGAAAACTCGTTCAAAAGCACTTTTCCAAAAATATGTCGTTTGCGATCGGTCCGCGTCGCGGATCGTGTATTTTTCGAGCTGGTAATTTCTAAATAATTACGAAGGACATTCCGGTCAATTCCTAACCCCTCCTTAACACTAATACACATCTAGTAAAGGTCGTTTCAACATAAAAAGAGCCTAAAACCCATTCTAAGTCCTATTCCAAAATCTAACAAGGCTAGCGCTTGAGAAGAGGAGAGAAGGGCCTGGGTTGAGACATTCGAGAAGAGATCCTCGACACTACCCAGTTGAATAGCTGCATCACAGATATGTAAGGCTAAACTAAAACATGAGATTGTTCTCTCATGTGCCGCATAGAGGTCATAGATGAGTTGATGGTTGAAGAGTCAACATGCATGATTGCTTTGATGAATTTTCTTGAAAATTATGTTTGAAAATTTCATATTTCTATGTTGATGATCATCATACTAATTGTTTTCTTAAAATGAATATCTTCATGATAAATTTCAATGCCCTACATGACTAATTCAAAAAGCATGCCTATTGAACTTGAGAATCGAGTCTAGAGCCTTCAGTTGAGATTGTTGACTGTGATAATGAGTTGATGCAAATTGATTATTTTATGAGTCTCTGCAAATGCACTCTACCGATGTGATTGTTCACTTGTTTCCTGATGATTGCTATACAATCTTGAGTCATTGATGAGGCGCTGATGGTAAGGTTAAAGCCCTTATGAGATAATTGATGAAAGGGCCAAAGTCCTTGTGAAATATCAGTCATGGACGGGGAGTAAGTCCCTATGAGACTGGAAGTCATTGACGGGGAGTGAATCCCTACGAGACTGGTTGCGGTTGAGGTTTATGAGCATTGAGTCGGGAGGATTATCGAGCACCGAAATGAGTAAGAGTGAGTCCCACTCGAACTCATTAACTACGTCGCCAAACGTAGGAGAGGCTTAAACCATCACATATATATGGTTTCTCTTGAGGTATAACAGTCCCTGAAAGCAATAACGGATTTGTTGGGTTTGATTTCATATCGGATGAACTGACATGGTATCCAGCGTTCCTTACCTGGCAAGTTTGGGACCACTGTGGCAACATTAGGGTGATCGTTGTACATTCACTGGCTCCTAAGTGAGTGTTGTCGGATAAGAGAAACTCCCGGGAAAATTCTTACCTTACTCTGAGTCTAAATGAGATGAGATGAGGGGGGGGGGGGAGGGTGAGCTCCTCTGAGATGATCCATGAGATGAGTTGAGACTATTGATGAGTCTGAGATAATGATGTGTCACTTGTCTACTCTTTACTCTTTCATAGATAGACAAGGTGACGGTTGATGTGATTTTGATATCTATTTTGATTTGATGTTGTTTTCCCATATATTTCTACCGGTATCTGTTTCATTCAGCTATTTTCCATACCAGTGCATTGCAAGTACTAATGTCCACTCTAGACTGCATCATTTTATGATGCAGAGGCAAGTACTAGAGATCCTCAATAGGCGCTACGTTGAAGATTAGAGATTCGAAGTTGACTTAGTGAGCCTCCCCTACTCCGGAGGGTCCACTATTTTTATTTCATCATGCTATAGAGTTAGATTGGGCTATTTCTTTTATTTTGATTTGGGTAGCCATGGACATGTCATTGGCACCACATGACTAGTGATAGAGGCTTCATAGACGATGGTTCAGTATTGATGTTGAGATTGTGAGCTAGTTCTTTCTACTAGCCTTCATTATTATATATATATTCCTTTGAGACTTTAGATGAGATGTGTTCACTACTTACTTATATTTTCCGCTATTCAGTAGAGTTATTTGAGTGAACGATGTGATGAAGCTAAGTGGTTCACTTGGGGACTAGTAATAGTCTTCAAGTGCCGGTCACACCAAGGGTACCCTCTCGGCGCGTGACAAACTTGGTATCGGAGCACAGAGTTCAAGTGTCCTAGGGAGTCTATGAAGCCGTGTCTAGTAGAGTCTTCTTTATGGGTGTGCTGTCGACCACACTTCATAAGCAAGAGGCTAAGGGACATCAGGAATGGTTACACTTCTTTTTTATTCCAATTTGTGCGATAGAGTTAAGCTCTATGAACACTATCTTCTAATTCGTGCGCTACACGTGCGGAATCGATAATATGCCTCCCAGAAAAGTTGTCAGAGGAAGGGGACGTCCTGCCAGGCGAACTGTTAATCCACCTAAGCCCCAGGTACCCGAAGGGCCCGTGGATCCAACTGTCCAGGTTGAGCAACCCCCTCAAGATGAGGTCTCCAATGCCGAGCTACGCTAGGCTATTCAAACTTTAGCCCAGGCTATCGCAGCGCCTACCGTGAGGCAAGGCGTAGGTGGAACAGACTCTCATGGAACCTCTAAAGTTTGTGAATTTCTGAGGATGAATCCGCCTGCGTTCACGGGGTCTGCGTCCACTGAAGATCCCGAGGACTATGTGGAGGAGCTTGAGAAGGTGTTCCAAGTGATGCATTTAGCTGATGTTGATAGGGTGGAACTGGCTGCTTACCAACTGAAGGGGGTGGCGAGACTGTGGTTCGACCAGTGGAAGAAAGGCAGAAAGGATGATGCCCCCTGTATGCCATGGGCAGTTATAGCCCCCCGAATGCCATGGGCAGTTAGAGGGAACCAAAGGGCCACTATGTCAGATATAGGCGGAGCAACAAACTGCCTATATGCCATGGGCAGTCGCCAAGATCAGGATAATTCCCAAGACGTTGTGACGGGTATGATTCGAGTCTTTACTTTTGATTGTTATGTTTTGATGGATCCTGGTGCCACATTGTCGTTTGCAACTCCTTACGCGGCCAGTAAATTTGATAGAACCCCCGAAAGTCTTCTTGAACCCTTTGATGTTTCCACCCCGGGGTGTGAGTCTATTCGAGCGGAGAGAATCTATAGAGCTTGTGCAATGTCCATCCATCATAGGGACACCCTTGTTGATTTGATTGAGTTGGAGATGGTTAACTTTGATTTGATCCTTGACATGGATTGGCTTCACGCCTGTTATGCCTCTATTGATTGTAGATCCCAAACTGTTAAGTTCCAGTTTTCAAATGAACCAATTCTAGAGTGGAAGGGTGACTCCGTTACACCTAGAGGAAGGTTTATCTCATATCTTAGAGCCGAGAAGTTCATTTCCAAAGGTTGTACTATCACCTAGAGAGAGTAAAATCTGATGATGTTGAGTCCCCAATTTTTGAGTCAGTTCCGATTGACAGCGAGTTTCCAGAAGTGTTTCCTGACAATTTGCCTGGAGTCCCTCCTGATAGGGAGATTGACTTTGGGATTGATGTTCTTCCAGATATCCAGCCTACTTCAATTCCCCCTTAGAGGATGGCCCCCGCGGAATAGAAAGAATTGAAAGAGCAACTAAAAGATTTGCTAGAAAAGGGCTTCATTAGGCCAAGTGTTTCACCTTGGGGTGCCCTTGTTCTATTCGTGCGAAAGAAGTATGGGTCCCTCAAAATGTGTATCGATTATAGGCAGCTGAACAAGGTCACAATAAAGAACAAATATCCTCTCCCAAGGATAGATGATTTGTTTGACCAACTTCAGGGCGCCTCTTGCTTCTCTAAGATAGACCTTAGATCTGGCTACCATCAGCTGAAGGTGAGGGAGTGTGACATTCCAAAGACAACCTTCAGGACTAGATATGGCCATTTTGAGTTCTTGGTCATATCCTTTGGGCTGACGAATGCACCTGCCGCCTTTATGGACTTGATGAATAGAGTGTTCAAGCCATATCTTGATTTGTTTGTGATTGTGTTCATCGATGACATCCTGGTGTATTCAAGGAGTGAGAAGGAGCATGCTAACCACCTCAGAGTGGTCTTCCAAACTCTTAAGGACCATGAGTTGTATGCGAAATTCACCAAATGTGAGTTCTGGCTTAAGTCAGCGGCCTTCCTAGGCCATGTTATTTCCAGTGATGGTATTCGAGTGGATGCCCAAAAGATTGAAGCGGTAAAGAACTGGCCCCGACCGACCATTTCGATTGACATTAGAAGTTTCTTGGGGTAGGCGGGCTACTACCGCAGGTTTGTTGAGGGATTTTCTTCCCTATCCACGCCATTGACCAAATTGACTCAGAAAAAGGTCAAGTTTCAGTGGTCCAAAAAATGTGAGAAGAGTTTCCAGGAATTGAAAACGAGGTTGACTACTGCACTAGTCCTAACCTTACCCGATGGGACCGAGGACTTTGTAATTTTTTGTGATGCCTCAATGGTTGGATTGGGATGTGTACTAATTCAAAGGGCGAAAGTGATAGCCTATGTTTCCAGGCAACTCAAGGTTCATGAAAGGAACTACCCAACCCATGACCCTGAGTTGGCAGCAGTAGTGTTTGCACTTAAAATTTGGCGTCACTACTTGTATAGAGTGCACGTGGATGTGTTCATTGACAACAAGAGCTTGCAGTATGTTCTTAGTCAGAAGGAGATCAACTTGCGACAAAGGAGGTGGTTAGAATTGCTCAAGGATTATGACATGAGCATTCACTACCACCCAGGTAAAGCTAACGTAGTTGCTGATGCTCTTAGCAGGTTATCAATGGGTAGCACAACCCATGTGGAGGAAGGAAAAAGGGAGTTAGCCAAGGATGTGCACCATTTGGCTCGATTAGAGGTCCAACTTGAGGAGCACAATGAAGGAGGAGTTAATGTTCAGAACGGGTCTGCTTCCTCGTTAGTGGTGGAGGTGAAGGAAAAGCAAGATCAAGACCTTGTCATACTCCAATTGAAGGAGGATGTCCACAATCAGAGAGTAATGGTCTTCTCCAAAGGGGGAGATGGAGTGTTGAGATATCAAAGTCGATTATATGTCCCAAATGTTGATGGCATATGAGACAGAATAATGGCAGAAGCTCATAACACTAGATATTCCATTCATCCTGACTCACCAAAATGTACCATGACTTAAGGGAAGTCTATTGGTAAAATGGGATGAAGAGGGACATTGCAGAGTTCGTTTCAAAATGCCCGAATTGCCAACAAGTGAAGGTTGAGCATCAAAGGCCCTGTGGATTGGCTTAGAACTTTGAAATTCCGGAATGAAAATGGGAGATGATTAACATGGACTTTATCATTGGCCTGCCGAAGTCTCGAAAGCAACATGATTCGATATGGGTGATCGTGGATAGAATGACTAAGTCGGCTCACTTCTTGGCAGTTAAGACAACAAACACTACAGAAGAGTATTCCAAGTTGTACATCCATGAGATTGTGAGGTTACATGGGGTTCCCTTGTCCATCATCTCGGATGGAGGAGCTCAATTTACCTCCCAATTCTAGAAATCATTCTAGAAAGGCTTGGGTACTAAGGTGAAACTAAGTACAGCCTTTCACCCGCAGATGGATGGTCAGGCAGAGCGTATAATTCAAACGCTTGAGGACATGTTGAGAGCTTGTGTTCTTGACTTCAAGGGAAATTGGGATGATCACCTACCACTGATTGAATTTGCATATAACAACAGTTATCATGCAAGCATTCAGATGGCTCCTTATGAAGCCTTGTATGGGTGGAGATGTAGATCACCAATTGGGTGGTTTGAGGTTGGAGAAGCAGAACGGATTGGGCCTGATCTTGTTCACCAGTCGATGGAGAAGGTCAAGGTCATTAGAGAAAAGTTAAAGACTGCCCAGAGTTGCCAAAAATCTTACACCGACGTGAGGAGAAAAGATTTAGAGTTCGAAGTGGATGATTGGGTGTACTTAAAAGTATCACCTATGAAGGGTGTCCTAAGGTTTGGGAAGAAGGGAAAGCTAAGTCCACGTTATGTTTAACCATATCAAATCATAAGGAGAATTGGGATGGTGTCTTACGAGTTAGAGTTGCCTTCCGAGTTAGATGAGGTGCACCTGGTATTCCATGTGTCAATGCTAAAGAAATGCTTGAAAAATCCTGCCTTGGTGATCCCAGTTGATAGCATTGGGGTGAAGGATAACCTATCTTACGAAGAGGTCCCGATTCAAATTCTCGATCGTCAGATTTGTAAGCTGAGGAACAAAGAAATAGCCTCCGTCAAAATCCTGTGGAGGAATCAATTCATTGAAAAAGCCACATGGGAAGCTGAGGAGGAGATGAAGGCAAAATATCTGCACCTATTCGTGCCAACTGATGATGGAGATGTTGAAGGTAAAAATCTTTACTCTTCACTAAGCTAAGTGTTCCATTTGTTTTATGTGTGACTTACTATTATTAAGTCGAGAATCGATTAATTGAATTGAGCACGGAAATGAGTCCTGAGTCTATTCGTGCCTTAATCCCCACCTCTTCTCATCATTCGAGGATGAATGACCCCAAAGAGGAGATGATGTGCCGCCGGTAAAATTACCAAAATACCCCTATAGTGAGGGTATGCGAGTAACGCATCTTCCGATGCTCGTATGAGAAATCTGAGACTTGATTTGTGATCAGCATGAAAAATAGAGTGAAAAAATGGTCTCGGTTGAATTTTAGAACAACCCGATTGATAGATAAATTTTCGATCCAAATTAGAAAACAGTGATTGTCCGCGACAGAGGCGCGTCGCGCACACGTCGCGGAGAGGCACTTGTATGTTTTTCAAAATTTTCGACGAGATGGAGAAATCTCGTTCAAAAACACTTTTTCAAAAATACGCTATTCGCGATCGATCCGCGTCGCGGACCGTGTTTTTTCGAGTTGGGAATTTCTAAATAATCACGAAGGATATTCCGGTCAATTTCTAACCCCACCTTAAGACTAATACATATCTAGTAAAGGTCGTTTCAACATAAAAAGAGCCTAAAACCCCATTCTAAGTCCTATTCCAAAATCTAACAAGGCTAGGGCTTGAGAAGAGGAGAGAAGGGCCTGGGTTGAGACATTCGAGAAGAGATCCGTAATGCCCGGTAAAATTATCAAAATACCCCAGAGTGAGGGTATGCGCGTAACACATCTTTCAAAGCTCGTATGGCGAATTCGAGATCGGATTTGGAATCAGCATGAAATATTGAGTGGGAAAGTGGTCTCGGTCGATTTTTAGAGCGACCCGATCGAAAGATAAATTTTCGATCCAAATAGGAAAACAGTGACGGTCCGCGACAGAGGCGCGTCGCGGACCTTTCGTGGAGAAGTACTTGTGCGATTTTTAAATTTTTTGACGGGATGGAGAAAACTAGTTCAAAAAATAATTTTCCAAAAATACCCTATTCGCGATAGGTTCGCATTGCGGACCATGTATTTTTCGGGCTAGAAATTTCTAAATAATTATGAAGGGCATTCCGGTCAATCCCCCACCCCTCCTAAACTCTAATACACGGCTAATAATGACGTTTCCACATGGAAAGGGTCTAAAGCCCTCATTCTAAGTCCTATTCCCTAATCTAACAAGGCTAGGGCTTGAGGAGAAGAGAGAAGAGCTTGTGTGAGGAATTCGAGGGGAAATCCTAGACGTACTCAGTTGTTAGCCGCATCACAGGTATGTAAGGCTAAACTAAAACATGGGATTGTCCACTTATGTGCCCCATAAAGGTCATAGATGATTTGATGGTTGAATAGTCTACATGCATGAATATTTGATGGTGTTTCTTGAAAATTGATTTGAAATTGCATGTTTTCTATGTTGATGATCATCATACTAAGTGCTTTCTTAAATTGAATACTTTCATGAGAATTTGCATAGCCCTACTTGACTAATTCGAAAAGCATGCATATTGAATTTGAGAATTGAGTCTAGAGCCTTGAATTAAGATTGTGATTGTGATTGTGATGAGAGAATGAAGAGTCTAGAGCCTTGAGTTAGGATTGTGATTGTTGATTGTGATTGTGATTGTGATGAGAGAATGATGATGAGTTGATAGAGTTTGATTGCCTTATGAGTCCCTACAAATGAACTCTACCAACGTGTCAATTCACTTGTTTCTTAACAATTGTTCTATAACTTGAGTCATTGATGAGATTGATTGATGATAGGGTTAAAGTCCCTATGAGATACCGATCGTTGATGGGGTTAAAGTCCCTATGAGATTGGTTGAGATGGAGGTTTTATGAGCATTGAGTCGGGAGGAGTATCGAGCACCGAAATGGGTAAGAGTGAGTCCCACCCGAACCCATTAAACTACGTCGCCAAGCGTAGAAAAGGTTTCCTCTTTAGTTTATGTCCCTGAAAGCAATAGTGGACTTTTTGAGTTTTCTGACCCCATATTGGGTGAGCTGATATGATTTTTGATTCGTTCTCTACCTGGCAAGTACAGAACGGCTGTGGCAACACCGGTGGGATGTTGTACAATCACTGGCTCATAAGTGATTGTTGTCGGTTAAGAGAAACTCCCATAAGTTTCGTACCTTACTCCGAGTCTAGAGGAGATGAGAGGGGAGATGAGCTCCTCTGAGTTGAGTTTGAGATGAGTTAAGACTATTGATGAGTCTGAGTGAATTATATGTCACTTGTCTACTCTTTATTCTTGCATAGATAGACATTTGACTAACGATGTGATGTGATGTTTATTTTGAGTTGATATTGTTTCCATATTATCTACTGGTTTCTGTTTCACTCAGCTATATTACATACCAGTACATTCCAAGTACTGATGTCCTCTCTGGACTGCATCGTTTTATGATGCAGAGGAAGGTACTAGGGATCATCGACATGCGCTTCGTTGAGGATTCGAGATTGCAGCTGATTGGTCAGCCTCCCCTACTCCCGAGGATTCACTCTTTTATTTCATCATGCTTTAGAGTTAGATTGGACTATTGCTTTTGTTTTGATTTGGGTAGCTATGGATTTGTCATTGGCACCACATGATTAGTGATAGTGGCTTCATAGACGATGGTCGAGCATTTAATGTTGAGATTGTGAGCTAGTTCTTTCTACTAGCCTTTATTTTATATATATACTCCTTTGAGGCTTTAGAATGATGTGTCCACTAGACTTATATTTTCCGCTGTTCAGTAGAGTTTATTTGATTGAATGATATGATGAGGCTGAGTGGTTCGCTTGGGGACTAGCAATAGTCTCTGAGTGCCGGCCACGCCAAGGGTACCCTCCCGGGGCATGAAAAGATCCTCGACACTACCCAGTTAAATAGCTGCATCACAGGTTTGTAAGGCTAAACTAAAACATGAGATTGTTCTGTCATGTGCCCCATAGAGGTCATAGATGAGTTGATGGTTGAAGAGTCTACATGCATGATTGCTTTAATGAATTTTCTTGAAAATTATGTTTGAAAATTTCATATTTCTATGTTGATGATCATCATACTAATTGTTTTCTTAAATTGAATATCTTCATGATAACTTTCAATACCCTACATGACTAATTCGAAAAGCATGCCTATTGAACTTGAGAATCGAGTCTAGAGCCTTGAGTTGAGATTGTTGACTGTGATGATGAGTTGATGCAAATTGATTGTTTTATGAGTCTTTGCAAATGCACTCTACGGATGTGATTGTTCACTTGTTTCCTGATGATTGCTATACAATCTTGAGTCATTGATGAGGTGTTGATGGTAAGGTTAAAGCCTTTATGAATAATTGATGAAAGGGCCAAAGTCCTTGTGAAATATCAGTCGTGGATGGGGAGTGAGTCCCTATGAGACTGGCAGTCGTTGACGGGGAGTGAATCCCTACGAGACTGGTTGCGGTTGAGGTTTATGAGCATTGAGTCAGGAGGAGTATCGAGCATTGAAATGAGTAAGAGTGAGTCCCACTCGAACTCATTAACTACGTCGCCAAACGTAGGAGAGGCTTAAACCATCACATATATATGGTTTCCCTTGAGGTATAACAGTCCCTAAAAGCAATAGCGGATCTGTTGGGTTTGATTTCATATTGGGTGAACTGATATGGTATCCAGCGTTCCTTACCTGGCAAGTTTGGGACCACTGTGGCAACATCAGGGTGATTGTTGTACATTCACTGGCTCATAAGTGAGTGTTGTCGGATAAGAGAAACTCCCCGAAAAATTCTTACCTTACTCCGAGTCTAGATGATATTAGATGAGAAAGGGGGGGGGGGTGAGCTCCTCTGAGATGATCCATGACATGAGTTGAGACAATTGATGAGTCTGAGATAATGATGTGTCACTTGTCTACTCTTTGCTCTTTCATAGATAGACAAGCTGACGGTTGATGTGATTTTGATATCTATTTTGATTTGATGTTGTTTTCCCAAATTTATCTACTAGTTTCTGTTTCATTCAACTATTTTACATACCAGTGCATTCCAAGTACTGATGTCCACTCTGGACTGCATCATTTTATGATGTAGAGGCAGGTACTAGAGATCCTCAACAGGCGCTCCGTTGAAGATCAGAGATTCGAAGTTTACTTGGTTCCCCTACTCCGGAGGGTCCACTATTTTTATTTCATCATGCTTTAGAGTTAGATTGGACTATTTCTTTTATTTTGATTTGGGTAGCCATGGACCTGTCATTGGCACCACATGACTAGTGATAGAGGCTTCATAGATGATGGTTGAGTATTAATGTTGAGATTGTGAGCTAGTTCTTTCTACTAGACTTCATTATTATATATATTCCTTTGAGACTTTAGATGAGATGTGTTCACTGCTTACTTATATTTTCCGCTATTCAGTAGACTTATTTGAGTGAATGATGTGATGAAGCTCTGTGGTTCGCTTGGGGACTAGCAATAATCTTCGAGTGCCGGTCACGCCAAGGGTACCCTCCCGGGGCGTGACAACGACGTCGTGGCAACGACTCTTTTGGAATTTAAAATATTAAATATTGAAGAGTCGCCACCGAATGATTTGAGGTGCAGTAGGACACCATTCTAAGCCTAAAAACTAATCTAAGGGTCAAGTCAACCAGAGAACGAGTAAGGGTTTTAGTTACCTCGAAGGGAAGGTGTTAGACACCCTTCGAGGTCCGCAAAGGGGAGTCCCGACCGTATCTCACATTTATGTGGGGGTTTTCAAATAGGGTCTCTTATTTAGAAATATCTTAAATAGATCTATGTGATAAAATATAAAGCAAGATAATTAAATAGATAATGTAAATGAAACAATTAATTAACCTACCCTAAAATAAATAAAAGAGAGGAATCTAGACTAAGCAATTATTATTATTTTTATTTTTACTCGGATCAGTTTATCGACTTTATTTTCGGAAGACAAAATTAAATTTTGTCATTTTAAGCTTCACTTGTCTTATTTAAGCTAAAGGACAAAACCAAGGTTTGTCCAATTATGCATGAGTTTATTCATCATGTCCAAGGTTCCTATTTACCCCTACTCCTCCTAGGTTATTTATTTATTTAACTTAAAGGCACACTAAAAAGAAAAATGAAAAATCTAACATTTTTTAAAATGCCTAGCGTCCCTCCTAATGTCCAAGAGGCATTGGACTTCTATTTTTGGGTGGTTCTAGACTTAAAAGGAATATAGGTTTCCTATAGGACCTCGCGTCAAATAAAACGAACAAGACGAGTATTTAGCTAGCAAGTCTCAAATAAGCCTCTCAACAAGTCAACATGCTTCAAACACAAATAAAAGTGCAAAGATTTATTAAGCGTATGCATAACAAATCAAACTTTAAACATTTTAATACTTAAAAAGATTTTTGATCCTCTTAAATTATTACCATATTAAAACTCATTGAGGAAAGAAATATATTCTAAGGTGTTAAAAGATTTGTTAAAGTATAATATGCTATTTAAAAAATTTAAGGAGATCCTATACGCATGATTTCTAAATATGTTTAAAAATATTTATTTTTCTATAAGCATGGTAAGTATTAAAACATGCTAAAAACTACTCAAAAAGAAAAAATATTTTTCAATCATGTGATATGCAGAAAATTATTTAAAACTTATAACTTACAAAAGTTTATTTAAAATTTGCGAGCATGATTTTTAAACGAGGTAGCATGTTGAAAAACTTGATTAAAATTTTATAAACATGAATCTTTATATAAAACTCTATAATTACTATGTGATATGAAATTATTTTGAAAATCCATGAACATGATTTCTAAAATTAACATAAATAAATCCTATGATAAAGATGTCTAAATTATTATAAATTATTTATTTATTTATTTATTAGTGTCAAGAAATTTCTATGTGATATGAAATTATTTTGAAAATCCATGAACATGATTTCTAAAATTAACATAAATAAATCCTATGATAAAGATGTCTAAACGATTATAAATTATTTATTTATTAGTGTCAAGTAATACTTATTAAGTACAACATTTTCAATTTAAGAATATGTCTTCATGACTAAGTTGACAAATATTCAAATGAGATAGTGATTTAAAAATAATGAGTGAATCATTTTGGAACGTATGCATCAAATGTTAAAATTAAACTATTGATCATACATTTTAGACAATTTCCTTTAATGAATTTAGACATCATAATTAAGCAATTAAATCCTATAGACGGATTTTCTAACACGCATAAAAATAAATAGTGATAAAAATGAAATACACAAGTAGCACATATATCCCTTTACCCCCCCCCCCCCCCCCCCCCAATTTTATTATTATAGAGTTTTTACAAATTATTACAAACCAAAATAAAATTTGAAGGAATAACTTAAGGAATACGAAAATTAAATAAATAGATAAAAGACTCCTAACAGCAAAGCTACCCGAAATTCCCACTCCCAAGTGAACTCTTCAGGTCTTGAACAGGCTAAAAATCCTGTTAAAATAAGCACTAGGAGAAACATGAGATGAACATAATAAAAATAAGATCATACAAAAAGGATACACAAATCTATCTCTTGACAAGGACATAGGCACAAAGTTAAAGTATTACAATTAAGAGGAAAGAATTTAAAAAATTGATGATACCACAACACTCCGAGTGGTGGTTTTAAGAACCCAAACCCCCGACACAATCAAAATCACAATAATCTCAATGATTCTGAGCAGTGCTTGCGTCGTGGGGTATAAAGATCGGAGTAAACAAAAATAACGAAGCAGTATTCGAAAGTAACCCGAAAAATGATATGCAAAGCATATCAAGTAAGAATAATATATTATATTTTAAGAGGTGTATGAAACTTCTTGTAATTGTCTGGAATCTGTCTGTATGAAAAAAGGATCCTCCAAAAAATATAATGAGAGGCCCTTTTTATATATGAAAAAGGGAATTGATCAGTCAAGGAAAGCAGATATTTTCTCAATCAGCAACATATTCAAAGGATTTTAATTGATTGACACAATACCATAAGCATGCGGATAAAATCAACTAAATGACAAACCAAATCACTATTTACCAATAATAAAATAAAAGACAGAAAGGGAGGTACCATAAATATCAGATTACATACTCAAGGATAGAACTTTTACTATATGCAGACATCTACTAAGTTGTACCAATTGGCCGAAAAGAAGAGTATGAATTAAGGAGATCCTTACTCAAGTTAATCTCAGGGTGACATTAGCATGGGATCAGGACAAATTATAGCCAATAGTACAATTAAAGACTGTCACAATTCAAACTTATAACCAGAGAAGGAAAGCAATCAATCAAATTTGTAAATTAGCACCAACTCTATCTTAATTGGATTAAGCGGCAAAACAAGTAAAAATTACTAAGTACACAATCACATAAAACATCACAATAGTCCAGTCAAATCTTGCATAAAGATAGGCTTTTTCCAACATTACCATGTATGTTACATATCACGAATTTAGCATTGGAGAAGGGTAATTAACTTAAAAGAAATTTTCAGCAAGTCAAGAAGTGTCCATTAAATTAATTTCACGTAACAGACCAATGTTTCAGTATATGAAAAAAATCAAATTATTCATTAAGCATGAATCATCAACCCAGAAACAACTCAAAAGATAGTGTTCAAACAACATAACTTTAGCAAGAGAGATGAAGATTTCACATAGAGTAAAAGCATACAACTTTTCAAGATAAAACAATTTTAGAGAAATAATAATAATAATCCTTCTAACAGACACATTCATACACAATCCACAGACTTAAGCCAAAGAAGAAAGTGAATGAACAAGCTTTGTGTATCTCATATCCAACAACCCGTTGCAAGATCAAAGAGTCGAAACAAATTAATGAGAAAATTGTCATACCCGGACGGATTTAAAATGATCCGTCTTTATTACAATGCTTCGGCCTCACATCGGCGTCAAAGGTGGTCCAATAGGCTTCAACAGTGGTTCTTGGAGTGTGTTGGTTGCATGGCGGTGAATTTCAAGGGTTTTGCGACACGAGGAAAGAACTGTCGGTCATGGGGTTTGGTTGTTGCTGGTGGAGGAGTGAAGGGGAAGGGCGCGAGAGAGAGAGAGAAAAGGGTGAGGGTGGCGTTTGGTGGCTATCTCGTCGAAGATATGAGTGAAAAGAGGAAGAAGGGGCGGCTGGATAGTGGAATCCGACGAGGAAGTGAGTGGACGGAAGAGAAAGGGTCATTTGGGCGGCGGCTTCGCCCGAAAAATGGTAAAAGGGAGAGGAAGAGGGGCGATTGTGGTGGTGTTGTTTGAAATGGACTTTCCGCCGAGTTGGGGTTGTTTGGTGGTGGTTGCGCCGGCAAGAGAGGGGAGAGAGGAGGAGGGAGGTCACAGATGGGACAGGAAAAGAGGGGTGGTGTCTAGGAGATGAAAAGGGGGAAATAGGGAGTGATTTGGGGTTTTGGGCGGTGTTGGGTTTAAAAAGGAAATTAAATATGGATTAATCTGGGCCATTAGGTCAAAAGTGATGAATGACTAGGATTAAATCATACAATTCCAAAAATTCAATATTTAAAAATAAAGCCATATATTGATTTACTTTGGGCTAAAACTTGTTACGCCCCGAGAGGGAACCCTTGGTGTGGCCAGAATTCAGAGACTATTGCTAGTCTCCAAGCGAACCACTTAGCCTCATCATATCATTCAATCGATAAACTCTAATGAACAGCGGAAAATATAAGTAAGTAGATGGGCACATCTCATCTAAAGTCTCAAAATAAGTGTATAAAAATAAAGGTTAGTAGGAAGAACTAGCTCACAAGTCTCAGCATCAATGCTCAACCATCGTCTGTGAAGCCTTTATTACTACTCATGTGGTGCCAACGACAAACCCATGGCTACCTAAATCAAAATAAAGGAGATAGTCCAATCTAACTCTAAAAATATAGTGGGTCCTCCGGAGTAGGGGAGGGTCACCAAGTTAGCCTCGAATCTCAGATCTTCAATGGAGCGCCTATTGACGATCTCTAGTACCTGCCCCTGCATCATAGAATGATGCAATCCAGAGTGGACATCAGTACTCGGAATGTACTTGTATGTAATATAGCTGAGTAAAAAACAGAAACAGGTAGAATAATATGGAAACAAAATCGACTCATAATAAACATTAAACCATATCAAATAGTCAAATTATCACGACCTAGGGTCAGGGCTTTGATGTGACACGACGAATGGGGACCCGAGAGGCCCCAAACAAGCCTCAATATTTTAGAATTTACATAGTAGGTTCAAGGCATATAAGACAGATAATTAAATAGTGGAATCTAAAGTCAAAAGGGACCATTCATTTTTGGATACACAAAACGAGAAAGTTTATACAGTGCCCAACGTATGCCTCTAGTCAAGGAATGAGGGCCGAGATAAGTTTCGAGCTCACCCTCAACAAAATACTATACACAACGGTCACAAGAAATAAAGCTTGCCCTCGGAAGACGGACTTCACCGCAAAATAACATCAATGTAGGACTATTCGTCCGGCGGCTGGTACTCAAATTGCTCGGTCCCTACATGGTAAAATCATGCAGGCATAGAGTATGCGTTAGTACATTTGAATGTATTAAGTATGCGGGTATGCAATGCACATGATTTACTGGACCTGCATAATCATGTTAGATGGCAAGGGCACATAATATACAAGAACATATAAACAATAGAATTTAATATACAAGATGCCATGGAATGCGTGATGCGTGCAATGCGGTAATGCTCCTATATAGTGGGGATGGACTATAATCGACAAAACCAAATCCATGTGAGCTATTACATGAATTGGACCAATTGGCACCTCCCACCGGTGGGGAGAAGATTACTTGCCAAGGGTAATCTACACCATACCTTACGACTCCGCTTTTTGGTGGATGTCCACCTTCCTTATGACCCGCTTTTCGGAAGGATTTATAGAATCAAAGCAAGACATGTCATAATCATAAACAGATAGATGAATTACATCCGTCCCTATGTAGGCATATAGTTCAAGGAAAATGAGAGGGACCTTGGGGATATCCCTAACGCCCCCAATCCATCGGAGCTAAGTCTTACACATCTCACAAGAATACTTATATATATGTACATATGCTTTCAAGAGAGTCGAGTGCAAGTTTCATAACGTTCTAGACACATTTAGGCTCAACGCCAAATTACAAAGTCATATTCAAGATGCCAATGCAAGGAATAGCTCATCTACAAGTACAAGATGGTGGAAGTACCCAAGATGCTCCAAGAGAAAAATCATAGAAATATCGGTGATCACCTTCTTGTGAAATCCCATGTCTTACAAAAATTATATCATAATTCCCTAGTAGGACAAAATTGGGCTTAATCCCACATTTCTAAGATTTCCATGCACCAATGTCATGAATGTGATGCAATGCATAATTTAGGGGTGGCATAGGTAATGTAGAGTATATCCCAAAATTAGCAGTATAATGTAAAGACTAGGAAAATCCGTAACAAAGTTCATAAGAAAATATAGTATAAATAACCCATGCAAAACAACATCTTTAAAGGGACATGCATGCTTCATAGTTTCATAGTCCAAGTAACTCACTGTATTCAGCTTAACAAAACTTAAAATTTGGAATATTATCTAACACATGCATGGTTCAAAGTATCAAGATCAAGTAGTAGAATCTTCACATTTTAAGTAGACACGTGTATAAAATAGTTTGAGAAGAACTTGAGTCTTCTTGGTTGAAAGGAACCAAGAATCAACACCCACATACCTGGTTTGGAGACAACTTGGAGAGAAATGGACTTCAACTTGAGAGTCTAAGCTTGATAAATCCTAGTGAGAGGTTGGAGAGCTTGGAGGAGTGAATTCTTTGAGAGAGAAGTAGAAATGAGAGAAATGCTGAAATTTGGTGAAGTTAGGCTTATATAGGGAGCTTAGGAGGGGTGGGAAATGACCAAATTTTCGTTGGGAATAATCAATATTTAAAAAATGCCATTAATGAAATGGACCTGAAATTGGTCCGTCTGGGGCATACAGTCTGGTAAACGGACCATCTCGGGTCACACGGACCGTTTACTGTACTGTGGCCCTAGACTTGAAATTTTTAGAGGCAAGATTTTTCGGACTAAGTATCACCACATGGACCAGTAAACAGATCATCTGGGGTCACACGGACTGTGACCCCATCCGTATGAAGGTGACTCTCCACACTAAGGCTAGACGGAGGACCACACGAACCGTTTAAAGTCACACAGGTCGTGACTTGGTCCGTGTGAAGGCGGGTCTATGCAGAGGGCACGGAGGGCCATACGAAACGTGTAGCTTTACACGTACCGTGTGGAGGCCCGTTTATCCTCCACTTTCCTAGGCGTCACCCCCACGGGAGGCCACACAGTCAGTGTGGTTTCACACGGGCCGTGTAGCCCCTTCGTGAGGTGATGCTGGTAGAAATTTCTGGGCAGTTTTGTGGAACTCAAGTGACGTCAATGGTCTGGGGCCTTTCATCATCTCCACCTTGGGAACATGCGTCCCCCAATGTACAAGAACAAGGCTTGGAAAGTTAGAGTTTAGGCGAGAGACATCCGATACAAAACACAATGCACAACTCAACTCAAAATAAAAGGATTATACAAAAGCTTTTTATGCCACAAATCAAATTATAGTTCAAAACCAAACTCATATCAAGATTGTATTCAACTCATTCATCAAGAAGGGAAAATACTTTAGTGTACACATATGCATGTCATGCCATGAGACTCAAGAGGGCAAGAAAATGACACAATTGATAAGGAAAGTCCCTAGTACCTTAGGCTTGCGTAGATTGGAAAAGGTGGGAGTATCGTTTCATCATGTCCAGCTCTGCCTCTCAATTAGCACTCTCCACTAGTTGATTTCTCCAAAGTACCTTTACCGAAGCCACATCTTTGTTGCGAAGTCGCTTCACTTGCCTATCCAAGATCGCCACCGGCACCTCCTCATAAGTCAAATTTTTCTTAACCTCAATCCCCTCCAAAGGCACAATGGCGCTAGGATCACCCACTAATTTTCTCAACATGGACACATGGAAGACCGGATGAATGGAACCCAAATCCGGAGGTAGCTCCAACTTGTAAGCCACACCTCCAACCCGCTCAACAATTTCATAAGGGCCAACATACCGGGGGCTTAGCTTGCCCTTTTTGCCGAAACACATAATGCCCTTCATAGGAGAGACTTTCACGTAAACCCAATCCCCAACATGAAATTCAAGGTCCCTTCTCCTACTATCCAAGTAGGACTTTTGACGACTTTGGGCCGCTTTTAACCTCTCCCTAATAAACCTTACCTTCTCCATAGCATCCAACACTAAATCCGGGCCAACTAAGGCCATCTCACCCAATTCAAACCACCCCACCAGGGATCTACACCTTCTCCAATATAAGGCTTCAAACAGTGCCATGCCAATTCTAGCATGGAAGCTATTATTATAAGCAAACTCGATGAGTGGAAGATGGTCATCCCAATTCCCCTCAAACTCCAACACATATGCCCTCAACATATCCTCCAAGGTTTGAATAGTCCTCTCTGCTTGGTCATCGATTTGAGGATGGAAGGCAGAACTCAACTTAATTTTGGTCCCAAGGCCCTTAATAAAGGATTTCCAAAAGTAGGAAGTGAATTGAGCATTACGATCTGATATGATAGATCTAGGTACGTCATGCAACCTCACCAACTCTTGAATATACAATCTTGCGTAGTCCTCGGAACTGTAGGTAGTCTTGACCGATAGAAAGTGAGCCGATTTCGTCATCCGATCCACAACAACCCAAATGGAGTTGATTTGCCTTCGAGTCCGAGGTAATCCAACCACAAAGTCCATATTGACGTCCTCCCATTTCCATGTGGGAATTTCAATGTCTTAGGCCAAACCACCAGGCCTTTGATGTTCTACCTTCACCTGCTGACAACTCGGGCATTCAGACACGAACTTGGCAATATCCCTCTTCATACCATGCCACCAATATACCTCTCTTAGATCCCGATACATCCTGGTAGACCCCGAGTGAATAGAGTAATGAGAGTTATGAACCTCACTCATAATCACCTTTTTAAGGTCATTCACATCAGGAACACAAAGCTGGTCTTGGTACCAAAGTACACCATCTCCCCCTTGGAGAAAGCCTCAATCTCTTTTGCAGCGGCCAACTTCTTCAACTCATATAACGACGGATCTAGATCTTGCTTAGTTTTTACCTCATTCACCACAAAAGATTCTGCCCCATTCTGAACCCGAATACCACCCTTGCTGGAATCAGTCAACCTGACACCCAACCTAGCCAACCGATCAATATCCTTTGCCAACTCCTTCTCCTCATTTTCAACATGCGCCATACTCCCTATAGAAAACCTGCTAAGAGCGTCAGCTACGACATTGACCTTGCCCGGATAATACAACACATTCATTCGTAATCTTTTAGAAACTCCAACCACCTCCTTTGCCTGAGATTAAGATCCCTTTGGGTGAAAACATATTGAAAACTCTTGTATCGGTGAATACATCAACATGTACCCCGTACAAATAGTGCCTCCAAATTCTTAAAGCAAGAACCACAGCTGCCAATTCAAGGTCATGTGTGGGATAATTTTGCTCATGCACCTTCAATTGCCTTGATGCATATGCTATCACCTTACCATTTTGCATAAGCACACAACCCAATCCGATCCACGAGGCATCACAATACACCACGAACCCTTTCGAGCCATTTGGCAAGGTCAAGATGGGAGCTGATGTAAGCTGATCCTTCAAGGTTTGGGAACTATTCTCGCATTCATCTGACCATATAAACTTAGCATGCTTCTTGGTCAACTTGGTCAATGGAGATGCAATAGATGAGAAACCTTCCACGAACCTTCTATAATACCCGGCCAACCCAAGAAAACTGCAGATATCCGAAGGAGTCAATGGTCTAGGCCAATTTTTCACAGCCTTTGTTTTCCTCGGATCCACCTTGATACCATCTCCGGACACCACATGCCCGAGGAACGCTACTTTGCCCAACCAGAACTCGCACTTACTAAACTTGGCATATAATTTCTTTTCCCTCAGAGTTTGGAGAGCCATTCTCAAATGAATTCTGTTCTCCTGTTCACTTCGGGAGTAAACGAGAATATTGTCAATAAAGACCACCACGAAGCTGTCCAGGAAAAGTTTAAACACTCTGTTCATTAAATCCATAAATGCGACCGGAGCATTAGTTAGATCAAACGACATCACCACAAATTCGAAATGCTTGTCCGAAAAGCTATTTTGGGGATATCACACTCCCTAACCTTCAACTGATGGTATCTGGAACGGAGATCAATTTTTGAGAAGTGAGTAGCACCTTGAAGTTGGTCAAATGAATCATCGATCCTCGGCAATGGGTACTTGTTCTTAATGGTCACCTTATTCAACTGGCTGTAATCAATACACATACGGAGAGACCCGTCCTTCTTTCTTACAAACAACACAGGAGCACCCCACGACGATGTACTAGGACGGATAAAACCCTTCTTTAATAGGTCCTTTAACTACTCCTTTAGCTCCTTCAATTCTTCATGGGACATCCGGTATGGAGGGATAGAAATAGGCTGAGTATCTGGAAGAAGATCTATGCCGAAGTCTGTATCTCTATCTGGAGGTATGCCCATGCCCGGTAAGTCCTCGAGGAACACATCCAAAAATTCATTCACCAGCGGGACTGATTCGAGAGTAGGCACTTCAGAATCTGTATCCCTGACCCTCACCATATGGTAGATACACCCCTTAGAAATCATCTTCCGCGCCTTGAGGTAGGAAATAAACCTACCTTTAACAGAGGAATCACTACCCTTCCATTCAAGAACTGGCTCAACGGGAGGTTGGAACTGGACTTTCTAGCTTCTACAATCTATGGAGGCATAAGATGCATGCAACCAATCCATCCCAAGAATCATATCAAAATCAAACATATCGAGTTCCACAAGATCACATGGGAAACTTTTATGTAACACAGCAACAGGGCACCCACGATAGACTCTATAAGCAATAATAGATTCACCCACGGGGGTGTAGACCGAGAAAGGCTCTCTTAAAATTTGGGGTTTCAATCCGAACTTGATAGCCAACAGTGGAGTCACAAAAGACATGTTTGCACCTGGGTCAAGCAAAGCATGAGCATCAAAATTAAAGACTTTTAACATACCAGTCATGACATCCGGAGCTTCCTCGACATCCTGGCGGGCATGGAGTGCATAAAACCTGTTGTTCCATGGGGAAATACCTTGGGGACCCCTTTGCTGACCCTGCCCACCTTGGGCTACCTGACCTCGACCTCCGCGCGTACTCCTTAGGCAATTAGCAACTTTATGGTCCTTACTTCCATATCCGAAGCAAAGTCCCAATTACCTCTGGCAGGTACCTGTGTGGGGCCTCCCACACTTGTCACAAATGAGATATCCTAGTCCGCCACCCACCTGTACCCCAAGAGGGGTGCCCAAGCATTAGCCACCCGAGCTCCCAAGCCTTGGCCCAGCTGGAAGCGACCAAAACCAACATCCCTAGCACTGGAGAACCTACCATCAACGCGAGCTCTCTTGGGATCGTGTGCCCTCTTCTCCTTGAGTTTCTCCCCCTCAATCTGCTCAGCATACACCATTAGTCTGGCAATATCCATGTCCCCAATTAGCATAGCAATCCGGCATACTTTTACCAACATGTCAGAAATATCTAAAACAAATTTGTGCATCCTTGCACGGGGATCGGCCACCAGGGACGGAGCATATTTGGATAGCTTGGTAAACTTGAGGGCATAATCCGTCACACTCATACTCCCCTGCTTGAAATTAATAAACTCGGTCATTTTGGCCTCCCTCAGCTCAAGTGGAAAGAAGCGATCGAGAAAGGCCGATTTGAACTCTCCCCATCTAACATCACCATCGCAGATCCTTTCCATAACCCACTGTGTATACCATATCTGAGCTACATCTTTCAACTGGTAAGCAGCCAATCCAGCTTTTTTCTCAGAAGAGAGGCCCATAATGTTCAATATTTTTAAGAGTTCATCAATGAACTCCTGAGCATCTTCATCAACCCTTGACTCGTAGAACTCCGGAGGATTCATCCGAGTGAAATCCCTCATAATAGAAGCAGGTGTAGGGTCCCGTGGCAAATTGGCTTGCCTTGCCTGAGCAGTTACCATCTGTGCAAGCATGGTGAAGGCAGTACGGAATTCACCGTTTGAAATAGGCTCCTCCATAGGCTCGTGAGGGGCCTGATCTTCGGCAGCCGGAGCCAACCTAGGTAGTGGAGGTCTTTCTCGAGGCATTTACTGAAAAGGATCAACGACACCAATAAGTAAGGAAATTCATAAACTAGCTATAGCACGATATAAGACACAAAGAAGGGAGGAATTTCCCAATACGTCTTCGTAGCCTCCCACTCATAGGTATAGTGCACTTCACACCCATTAACAGGACTCTACTAAACGCGGCACGTTGGGCTCCAAGGACCATTATAAACTAGGGCTCTGATACCACCTTTTGTCACGACCCGGGGTTGGGGCCTTGGTGTGACACGGCAAATTGGGACCCGAGAGTCCCCAAGCAAGCCTCAAAATTTCAGAACTTGTATAGTAGGTTCAAGGCATATAAGATGGATAATTACAACAACATACCCAGTGAAATCCCATAAGTAGGGTCTGGGGAGCGTAGAATGTACGCAGACCTTACCACTACCTCATAGTGGTAGAGAGGCTGTTTCCTTGGAACCCTCGTTACAAAAACCCATGAGCAGAATAAGCTAGATATGATAAACATGAAAAAACGTGAAGTAAATACGGGACAATTAACATACAAAAGGCAGATATATAGCATAAAAAAGGCATACAATTAACAACTCCTTCCTATCTAACCTAGCCTGCTACTCTAATTCGCGATCTCCACTCCTTCCTATCTAAGGTCATGTCCTCGGTGAGATCAAATTTCACCAGATCTTGCCTAATCACCTCCCCCCAATATTTCTTTGTTCTACCTCTACCCTTCCGTGTAACTCCCAAATCTAGCCTCTCACACCTCTAAACAGGGGCATCGGTACTCATTCTCTGCACATGTCCGAACCATCGCAGTCTTGCTTCCCTTATCTTGGATACAATCATTTTTGGATACACAAAATGAGAAAGTTTATACAGTGCCCAACGTATGCCTTTAGTCAAGGAACGGGGCTAGGACAAGTTCCAGGCTCACCCTCAACAAAATACTATACACAACAATCACAAGAAATAAAGCTTGCCCTCGAAAGACGGGGCTCACTGCAAAATAACTTCAATGTAGGACTATTCATCCGGTGGCTAGTACTCAAACTGCTCGATCTTACATGGTAAAATCATGCAGGCATAGAGTATGTGTTAGTACGTTTGAATGTACTAAGTATGCGGGTATGCAATGCACGTGACTTACCGGACCTGCATAATCATGTTAGATGGCAAGGGCACATAATATACAAGAACATATAAATAATAGAATTTAATATACAAGATGCCATGGAATGCGTGATGCATGCAATGCGGTAATGCTCCTATATAATGGGGATGGACTATAACCAACAAAACCAAATCCATGCGAGCAATTACATGAATTGGACCGATTGGGACCTCCCACCGGTAGGGAGAAGATTACTTGCCAAGGGTAATCTACACCATACCTTACGACTCCGCTTTTCGGTGGATGGTCATCTTCCTTAAGACCTGCTTCTCGGAAGGATTTACAGAATTAAAGCAAGACATGTCATAATCATAAACAGATAGACGAATTACATCCGTTCCTATGTAGGCACATAGTTCAAGGAAAGGGAGAAGGACCTTGGGGATATCCCTAACGCCCCCAATCCATCGGTGCTAAGTCCTACACATCCCACAAGAATACTTATATATATGTACATATGCTTTCAAGAGAGTCAAGTGCAAGTTTCATAACGTTCAAGACACATTTAAGCTCAACGCCAAATTACAAGATCATATTCAAGATGCCAATGCAAGGAATAGCTCATCTACAAGTACAAGATAGTGCAAGTACCCAAGATGCTCCAAGAGCAAAATCATAGACATATCGGTGATCACCTTCTTGTCAAATCCCATGTCTTACCAAAAATCATATCATAATTCCCTTTTAGGACAAAATTGGGTTTAATCCCACATTTCCAAGATTTCCATGCACCAATGTCATGAATGTGATGCAATGCATAATGTAGGGGTGGCATGGGTAATTTATATAGAGTATATCCCAAAATTAGCAATGTAATGTGAAGACTAGGAAAATCCATAATAAAGTTCATATGAAAATGTAGTGTAAATCACCCATGCAAAACAACATCTTTAAAGGGACATGCATGCTTCATAGTTTCATAGTCCAAGTAACTCACCATATTCAAGCTTAACATAACTCAAAATTCGGAATATTATATAGCACATGCATGGTTCAAAGTATCAATATCAAGTAGTAGAATCTTCACATTTTAAGTAGTCAAGCGTATAAAATAGTTTAAGAAGAACTTGGGTCTTCTTGGTTGAAAGGAACCAAGAATCAACACCCACATACCTGGTTTGGAGACAACTTGGAGAGAAATAGAATTCAACTTGAGAGTCTAAGCTTGATAAATCCTAGTGAGAGGTTGGAGATCTTAGAGGAGTGAATTCTTTGAGAGAGCAAGTAGAAATAAGAGAAATGCTGAAATTTAGTGAAGTTAGGCTTATATAGGGAGCTTAGGAGGGGTGGGAAATGACCAGATTTTCCTTGGGAATGATCAATATTTTAAAAATATCATTAATGAAATGGACCTGAAATTGGTCCGTCCGGGGCATATGGTCCGATAAATGGACCATCTCGGGTCACACGGACTGTTTACTGTACCGTGGCCCTAGACTTGAAATTTTTAGAGGCAAGATTTTCCGGACTAAGTATCACCACATGGACCGGTAAACGAACCATATGGGGTCACACGAAACGTGACCCCGTCCGTATGCAGGTGACTCTCCACACTGAGGCTAGATGGAAGACCATACGGATCGTTTAAAGTCACACGGGTCGTGACTTGGTTCGTGTGAAGGAGGTTCTATGCAGAGGGCACAGAGGGCCATACGGATCGTGCAGCTTTACACGGACCGTGTGGAGGCCCGTTTATCCTCCACTTTCCCAGGCGTCACCCCCACGGGAGGCCACACGGTCCGTGTGGTTTCACATGGGCCGTGCAGCCCCTCCGTGAGGTGATACTGGTAGAAATTTCTGGGCAGTTTTGTGGAACTCAAGTGACGTCAATGATCCGGGCCCTTTCACAAATGTCTATCTATGCAAGAATAAAGAGTAGACAAGTGACCCATTAATAACTCAAACTCATCAATCATCTCAGACTCATCTCAAAGGAGCTCACCTCCTCTCATCTCATCTCGTCTCACCTCATCTCATCTAAGAGGAGCTCACCTCCTCTCCTCTCATCTCAAAACTCATCTCAGACTCAAAGTACTCAAGGTAGGAATTTTATGGGAGTTTATCTTATCCGGCAACAATCATTTATGAGCCAGTGAATGTACAACAATCACGCTAATGTTGCCACAACCGTTCCAAACTTGCCAGGTAGGGAACGAATCGAAACCATATCAGCTCACCCAATATGGATTCAGTCGTCAATAAGTCCGCTATTGTTTCAGGGCCTCTAATTAAGAGGGAACCACATTATATGTGATGGTTCTAAGCCTCACCTACATTTGGCGATGTAGTTGATAAGTTCGAGTGGGTCTCACTCTTACCTATTTTGGTGCTCGATACTCCTCCCGTGACTCAATGCTCATAAAACCGTCAATCCAATCAAACCAATTAGCTCATAGGGACATTGTCCCTATCATCAATCAACGTCTCATAGGGGTTTTAGCCTCCTCATAATCAACATCTCATAATGACTTTAGCCCTCTCATCAATCAATCTCATCAATGACTCAAGGTTTAGAATAATCATTAGGAAACAATCGAATAGACACATCAATGGAGTTCATTTATAGAGACTTATAAGACAATCAATTTTTATCAACCCATCATCATCCTCTCATCACAATCAACAATCTCAATTCAAGGCTCTAGACTCAATCCATAAGTTCATTATGCATGCTTTTTAAAATAGTCATGTAGGATTATGCAAATTCTTATGAAAAGGAATAATTCAAGAAAATAAATAACATGATGATCATCAACATAGGAAAACATGTAATTTCAAATATAATTTTAAGAAAAACCATTAAAGATTCATGCATGTAAAATCACCACATCATCAACTCATCTATGACCTCTACGGGGCACATGAGAGAACAATCTCATACTTTTAGTTTAGTCATACATACCTGGAATGTAGCTATCAACCAAGCACGTCAAGGATCTCTTCTCGAATCTCTCAATTCAAGCTCTTCTCTTCACTCCTCAAGCCCTAGCCTTAGTAACGTATATGAATAGGACTTAGAGTGGGGGGTTTTAGACCCTTTTTCATGTCGAAACGACCTTATTAGATCATGTATAGAGTTTAGGAGGGGTAGGAAATTGACCGAAATGCCCCTCATAATGATTTAGAAATTTTCAACTCGGAAAAGACACAGTCTGCGACGCTGACTGGTCGCGAACAATATATTTTCAGAAAAGAGTTTTTGAACGAGTTTTCTCCATCCCGTCGAAAATTTTCAAAAGAATACAAGTGCTGGTCCACGATGGGTGTGCGACGCACCATATCGCGTACTAACATTATTTTGCACTTTGGATCAAAAAATTATCTTTTGATGGGTCCCTCTAAAAATCGACCGAGACTATTTTCCCACTCAAGTTTTCGTGCTGATCATAAATCTAGCATCGTATTTGCCATATGATCATTGGGAGATGCATTACGCGCATACCCTCACTCTAGGGGCATTTTGGTAATTTTACCGGGCGTCACAAAGATTGAAAAGAGGTGGTTAGTGTTAATTCGGAAAATGACTTTGATTTCGAAAATTTAATTTATTACTTAATTAATTTAAGTAAACCGAATTTTCAAAATTTTCAGAGTCACCACTTAATTTTTTAAGGAAAAATCAAGAAAAATTATTAAAATATTTTAAAAAGACATAAACAGAAAAAATCTTTTTAAAATCCAAAGAAAGGGTTTGGGTTCATATTTCCATTTCAAAAAGATTTTACGCACTTAAAATGTCCGCTAACACGCGATTATCCGGCGATTAGAAATTTTTTGACTAACTTTAAAAATAATCAATTTAAATTAATAACTAGAAGAAAGTTCGAGTGAAATGTTTAAAAAAACATCAAGAAAAATCAAGTATTTAAAATCTACTCACATTTAATTAATCCTAACGAGATCAGCAAATAAGACTAGGTTATTAGAAATTTAAAAATCCACTAAAATGTCTAAGTGTTGAAAAGAAGAAAAATATTCATAAGTTATTTAAAGAAGATATTTGAAGTATTTATTTTTTAAAAAAGAAAATTCAGAAAAAAGTGATTTTATCAAAAAACATATTCATCATAAATGGTTGACTTTTGGGGACATTAATTAGATCAAAACACCTGAAACAAATGCTAAATTAATATTAGTATCCAAATAAACACAAATATGTAAATATAATAAAAACAATATAAAAGAAGAGGGTTGAAAGGTTTTGAGTCTTTTGGCCCATTTAAATCTTTGCTGCAACTTTTGGGCCTTTTGGCCACCCATTTTTGACTGGATAACTCTTCGTATACACTATATAACAGTGTATATAATTCGATTTTCCATTTGCTTTCCATCAACATTTCCTGTAAATTCAGTCTATTAGTCCCTCGACTATTCCTGAAACAAATCTGGACTTCGGACCCATGTCGCCTCTATATACGTTCATATCAGTGTATACAAATGTACATGGGCCTCTTCTTGCTTCGAAAACTGTCTAACAGCCTCCTCAAACCCGTACCAGCCTTTCAGCGGCTCCAATGGGATGGGAGGACTCAAAATTTGCAAATATGCAAGGGAGGAGTCAAAACGAACTTGGATTGGTGTTACATGTATCAAAGAAAAACAATAACATAAGAATTATCTCCTTCCAACTTCAATTAGAAAGATGCAGGAATGATATTTAGAGTAATAAGTACAGGCAAATAGATG
This sequence comes from Solanum rostratum, assembly GCA_029948455.1. Taxonomy (NCBI): domain Eukaryota; kingdom Viridiplantae; phylum Streptophyta; class Magnoliopsida; order Solanales; family Solanaceae; genus Solanum; species Solanum rostratum. The sequence continues at coordinate 49,806,000 of CM057047.1, read as the reverse complement.
TCAAATCATATGCAGATAAGGAGGAAGGCTTCTAGTCATGACATTCAAAACTTCATACTTTTCCCAAATTCACAATAATAGTTATCAACTACTCCAACATGGCAAGGGGTGACTTAGTTATCATATTGAACCTGGACATACTAAGTTAACTTGATCATGATTGACCTAATTATCCAAGGCAAAAGCACGAAAAGACCCAAACCTACACTCATTAATTATATCACCACTAAATTATCAACAACCAAAAGGAACATATTCAAGAAAAATGAAAGACAAATAATTGATGCACAACGGAAGAAACCAAACGAATATGCAAGCTTTATAGAAATCGAACTAACCTAACATATGTCGACCTCCAACAAATCAAACATAGGAATAAATAAGCTCATAGGAAGAATGAAGAATGGAGGGAAGATCAACACAAAACAACTCTTAGCAGTGTTCATAATCTCGTAGCAAACTGAAGAGAACAACCAATCGGTAACAATGCAAAATGCATACTGTAATAGGCCAACACATTCAGGTGATACCTTTCGTATTATAATAGATAAACCCAGCATTATTTGTCCATAATTAGCACGAAACATATGACTAAACATGGAAAGGTATCAACAAACAATAAAGAGACAGACAAGAGATTCGAAACAAGACGCATAACTACATTTCGTCACAATAACAATATTAGCTAAAACGAGTTAAGATTGAAAGGAAAGTTACCTTCCTTGGAGCAACGAACTAGGATGACGAGTTCCGCCACGAGTTCTACACCACCACAAGCGACTCCGGTCTCAGGAGGCGAAAACAAGCAAAAGACCGATGCTAGTTTTCTCAAAACTTTAAGGTTTTCTAGGAATTTTCTGTTTTTTTTTTCAAATCTTGTGTATATCTTTTTTGTGGATCTCCAAAACCCTCCCTCTTAACAGTGAGGAGAAGATATATAGGTGCAAATTAGGGTCGAAAAAGGGGGGAAACGATGGGCAAAAAGGGCAATTCGGGATTAGGGATTTCAAATTCAAAATTTAAAATTGAATGGATAAGGGTGAAAGGAGAGGGAGACATGACTTTGTACCAGCTCCTTGTCGTTTGCCGGGAGTTGGTACTGGTACAGTGCGTATAGCGTCCTTGCACCTGGTTTTTGCTAGAAATGTTGTGTTGTCGTTTTGTGCGTTTTGGAGACAGTACTAGCTGTCCTCGTTCTGGTATGGCTATCCTGCTCTGGTTCTTTACTGGAAGAAGAAGGAGAAGAGAGGAGCGGGGAGAGAGAAAGAGAAAGGAAAGGGGGCGTGTGAGGGAGTATATTTATTAGGAGTTGGGCCGGGTTAGGGTGGTCTGGGTTGGGTCGGGGAGGAATTGGGCTGGTTGGGGGAATTTGGGCCTAGGGATTTAGGAATTAGTTTGGGCTGAATTTTAGGAATAGAAAAAAAGGAATTAAGGAGAAAGGTGTAAAAATTATCTACTTACAAATATGATCAATTAAAATATGATCAATTTGAATCAATTGATTAATTCGATCACGAGATGAATTAATATAAATTAATAAAAAAAGTTTTTTAATATTGACAACTTTGAATAATTAAATCAACTACGGGGTAATTAATCCTAAAAAAATAATTAAAGTAAAAGTGTTTAAAGATAAAATCTATTTGAGAAATTTTTAAAAAATCAATGGAAATATAATACTTAACTATTAATACTTGAGATGAATATATATAATACGCAATATATGAACATAATTAAAATTAAAGGATTTGAACCTAAAAATCACTTAAAATATTTTTTTTTTTTTTGCATTTTTTGAAAGCTAATTATTTCAAATTGTTAAAATTAAAGGCTCGATGATTAATTTATACAGCGGAGGGTAAAAATTGGATGTCAACAGTTAGGATTGAGATAAATTGTAAAGAATTGACTAGACTTAAAAAGAATTGTAAAGGAGTTTTGTTAGATTTGAAATGAATTAGATTAAAATGGCTACGAATTAACAAATTGGGATTAAATTGAAATGTCATTCAATTAATAATGATACTACACGCATTAATATACAATATTTTGGAGTAATAAATTTTACGTAAAGAAAACGTATGCAATATATATTAAAATAACGGTGTAAAATATTTGAACATATTATTTTAAAAAATATAAGATGGTAAACATTATATTTAAAATATGACACTAAATAAAATAATAATAAATACCATAAGTAACAATAAATGATAAATAATAATAATGAATATTATACTAGATAATAATGAATATAATAATAACTTACAATGATAAAATAAATTTAAACGATAGCAAAAATGATTAACGAACGAATTTGAAAGTTTTTAAAAGTTATATTAGAACACATGATTATTTGAAAAAATTGAAAATAAACCCAAAAATTTAAGAACACCTATTTTAATAAAATGGAAACCTAAAATGGACTATAGGTCGGTTAAAATTGGGTATCAACAGCTGCCCCTTCTTTGCTCGGGAATGAAGGATGAATTATGAGCAAGGAAAAGTTGATGGAGTAGCTAATTTTGTCTGACCGATGAAATATTATCGGAGGGACCAAATAGAAAAAAAAGGGTTGAGAAAAATATTATGGCCGAGACTTTGGTTTCAAGTCGCCTACATATCTCTGGTTATACGAGAATCCAGTTGTGTGTAATTCTAGATTAAGAACGAATGAAATTCCTAAAAATGAAAATAACAGTTCAGATCTTGAAATTGTAACGATAGTAGCTTGAATTGGAAAGGTTGAAGTATAGAAAAATGATTCGGGTATTGACAGAAACAAGATGTTTAATGCAATCGATAATGAAATAAAAGGCGTGTTTTGAAATAAAAGGCGGAATGTATCCACGAGTTCTGCAATCTGTAGCTAAAAGAAATGCTAGATAAAAGAGTTAGAGTGCATATTAAATAATGAAATGATTCATAAACATGACGCAAGTTTCCACTTAGACCATGAAATTTGTCATAAGACGATAACGATGACGTCTCAGACTATGATGTCTTGGGCCATGTTAATTATATCCTCAAGTCATGAAATGATTTCTATAGGCCATGAAAAATGATGCCTTCGGACGATGAAACCTTCGGATCATGAACACAAATTAAATTCCTAGGCCATGAAATGACGTCCTTAGGCCATGAAAATGATGCCTTCGGACCATGATGCCTTAGGGGTTCAATATGTTTTTTTTCATGCGATTTTTTAGGCTAATGCAAAATTTCGAAAGGATGCAATGCAATTTCTGTAGGATAAATTTAATTTTAGATGGCCATGTAAAAACTTTATATATATATAAATATATATAAATTTTGTTTATGCAATGTGATTTCAGTAGGCCATGCAAAATTTCAAAGAAGGCAATGCAATTTCAGTAGGCTATATGTAAAACGCGATTTCAGTAGGCCATGTAAAAGTTTTCAAAGGCAATGCAATTTCAGTAGGCCAAAAAATAAAATTTTAGTAGGTCATGCAATTTTCGAAGCATTCTTAGTATGCCAAAGGTAAATTCCATTTCATGCAAGTCTTCATCCAATTTTAGTAGGTCGTTGCAGAAATATCATTTATGCGAATTGTAGCAGGCCAATGCAAAAATGCAATTTCAGTAGGCCAATGCAAATGCAATTTTATGCAAATTTAGCATGCCAATGCAAAATGCAATTTTCAGTAGGCCAATGCAAAAGTATAATTTCACGCAATTTAAGTAGGTCAATGCAAAAAATACAATTTTCAGTAGGCCAATGTAAAAATGTAGTTTCACATAATTTTAGTAGGCCAATGCAAAAATGTAATTTTCAGTAGGCCAATGTATTTTCAGTAGACCAATGCAAAAATGCAATTTTCAGTAGGCCAATGTAAAAATGCAATTTCATGTAATTTTAGTAGGCCAATGCAAAAAATGCAATTTTCAGTAGGCCAATGTAAAAAAAATAAATTTTTTAGTAATTTTAGTAGACCAATGCAAGAATGTAACTTCAGTACACCAATGAAAAAAATACAATTTCAGTAGGCCAAATGCAGTTTCGGTAAGCAAAGAAAAGATAGATTGAGATTAAAGGGAGCAAGATAGTTTAACCTTTGTCTACTGCAAGAGAAATGTCAATTGCTTGCATGACATGAATAGGTCACTCCAAGCATGTATGCACATCTACATTCAAAGAAAAATCATTAGTTTGAAAAAAGTAAGGTTGATCAGTAGCTCTGCCTCGATCCCCACATCTTGTTGTTGGTATCTAGCCTTTCATCTTGATACCCTCTAAGCGGTCGGTCTTCAGTTCTGAATTCAAAATTTTTGAGAGCTACTCGAAAATTTCTGCCCTAATTTGTAGAAAATGATCTAAAAGAATTTTTTAGATCCTCTCAAAAATTTTGCTCCAGTTTATGATCAAAAGGGGGAATAAAGATTTTTATTATGATAAGACCGAACTCCAAAGGAGCGCCTAGGGATCCCCCTTAAATAGGAATCAGGTCTGACGTAATTCCAAATACAGGATGAAAAGCATTAAATAGAAAGTACATGAAATAAAAGAAGGCTAAATCTCCTTGTTTATTTTGCTAAGGTAGGTGTTTCTCCCATAGAAATCAAGCAAGGCAACCTTTTCCTTAAAGAACACAGTTTTAGATAGAACTTCAACATGCTCATTGATGATTTGGTAGTGGATTATTGGATGCATTTGGCGTAGGGTCCTTCAAATGTATGATCTTAGTATCGATCAAGTCTTGAACCTTATCCTTCAAAGCGCGACATACATCAGTTGTGTGTCCCTTCAATCCTGAGTGATATGTGCAAACTTTATTTGGATCACACCATTTGGATTGAGTGTTTGGATTCAGAACAGGAATAAGAGTGATATATCTATCCTCTTTCAATCTCTTGTAGAGTTGGCTATAGGTTCAGCCAGAGCAGTATATCTTCTGGTGGGTTATCTTTCAAAGTTGGGACGATTTCTGTAATTCAATCATTGCGGAGGTGGAGGTGGGGGTGTTTGAAAGTATCCTGGTTGGGTATGATAAACGGGGTATGTAGGTTGTTGATATGGAGTGGGAGGAGTTTGATAGGGGGTAAGTGGTGGATAAAAGGGAGGAGGTGTGGGGTATGGTGATGTAGGATAGTGGGGGAGTGGAAGAGTCCAGATTTAGTGTCTTGTGGGAGCTTTTTGTGCCATCATTACTGAACCCACTTCTTTCTTCTTTCAATTTTCAGGCATACGTCCAGACTGTAAGGCTTTGCTCTTAACTTGTAAGGCCTCTAGGTTGATAGTTGTGCCATCTTTTATGCCTTCTTCAATTCTTTCACCCAACTTGATGATATCAGCGAAGCTCTTTTCTACCACAAGCATCATTCTATCATAATATTGACGCTTTTGGGCATGAATAAAATAATCCTTCATTTGAGATTCCTCCAGGGGAGGTTTAGCTCTAGCAGCTTCGGACCTCCATCTTATAGCATAATCTCAAAATGATTCACTTCGCTTATTCTTTAGGTTTTGAATATAGAACCAATCTGGTGCATTTTCAATGTTTAACCCAAACCTATCCATGAAATCCGAAGCCAAATCCTCCCATCTTGACCACTTTTGTGAGTCTTATTCTATATACCATGTTAGAGCTTCCCCTGTGAGGCTTCTTATGAACAACTTCATTCTAATCTTCTCATTCTTTCCAACCCTTACCAATTTATCAAAACAATTTATGCACAGATGGGCCTTGGGATCTCCGATACCATTGTACAATTCAAATTTTGGAGGTTTGTATCCTTCAGGTAACTCGACATCTAGGTGCATACACAGATCTTCATAGCTCAAGCCAATTACTCCTTTACTTTCTTCTACACGCCGCATTCGATTATCAGACTATCGAATCTCTCAGTCAGGGATTTAATCAACATATCCTTATGAGAGGATTCTGATTCATGATAGTTGTGGATAAAAGGAGATGTCTCGACATATATAGGATTATAGGCGTGAGTTCCAGAGACATGGGCTTTTAAGATGCTGGCAGCGAACTGGGGAGGCATATCTTAAATATGGGTAGGATTTTATGGGTACAATGTTGGTTCGTAAGTGCTTAGTTGATATGAGTTTTGATGACTGCAATTTGAAAATTGAGTGCTTACTGGTGGTATATAAATGGGGTTGGACCGGATTTGGGAGGTTGGATGAATTGGTGGACGATGATTTGAGAGGGTGGCTTGAGTAGTAGTAATTGGGTCATCCATATGTTCTCCAAAAGGGGTGCCAAGAGAAATGGATAGTCTTTCCAAGTTACGCATGTTGGCCATTTCACCCTCCAGTTCTTGAATTTTCTTTTCTAACCTTAGAGTCAGATTATCATATTGGAATCCCCTTTCAGAAGTGTCAACTCTTTCAATAGCATTATTATCAGTCATTTTGTCCTTTATTTGACGACCCAAACTTTGGGGAATAGGCGGAGGTCCTTTCGATCGTGTATAGTAGGCCAGAGTGTGCGCACAGATCAACCACAACAATTCGAGCGGTGGTTTTGAACCCAACCCCCGACAGAATGCAATATAGTGCGAAAACTCTTTCAATTATGTTTTTTTCTCTTTTAGATTTTATTAAAATATAATTTCATGTTTAAAGATTAAGCCTATAGGTATTAATATTTAAAATATGCATAATGTTTTTTTTACATAAAAAGGAATGTTTAGAATACAAATTATGCTTTATAATTTAATATATTTTAGAAATCATGTCTTTAAGGTTTAATATTGTGTTTTCATGTTAGTAATCATGCTTTTATGATTTAATATTTTCCTCACATGTTTAGTTAAATCTCGCCTATAATAATTTCAGAAGTATGCTTATTCGTTAGCAATCATACCTTTGGTATTTACAATTCTCACGTGCTAGACATCATGTTTTAAGATATTTAATTTATTATATTCATTATTGTTATTCTCATTGTCATTAGAAATATGTCCATAGGAATTTAAATGGAAAAATGTCTAAAATTTACTAATACTATCTTCTTTTAAAAAATGATAATCTTTGAAATAAGTGTCTTACTTAGAAATTATATTTTTAGGACTTATTTTTTACATTTAGAAATTATGACTTTAGGATTTATTATCGTTTTTTTAAAATCATGTCTTTAGGATTTATTTATCACATGTTAGAAATCCTGTTTATAGGATCTTTTCTTAATTTCAATACGTTAGTAAATCTTTTCTCCCCCTTAATGTCTACATATTCTAATATGATAAGACTTTTAAGAAATTCCTCGTCATGTTTGAACATTATGCACACGCTTAATAAGTTTGTATGGAGCTTGTTGACTCGTGTGAGAGGCATACTTGAGACCTTACACGTGCTAATTGTTGTCCAAGATATTTTGGTTGACACAAGGTCCTATTGGAAGCCTATATTCCTTTTAAGTCTAGAACCAACCTAAAATAGAAGTCCAATGCCTCTTGGACATTAGGAGGGACACTAGGCATATTTAGAAACGTTAGATTTTTCATTTTCTTTTAGTGTGCCTTTAAAATAAATAAATAAATCAACTTAGGAAGGGTAGGGGTAAATAGGACCCTCGGACATGATGAACAAACTCGTGCATAATAGGAAAACCTTGGTTTTGTCCTTTGGCTTAAATAATCCATGTGAGCAGAAAAATGACAAAATCTAATTTTATCTCCCAAAAATAAAGTCGAGCACCTGATCCGAGCAAAACATTAAATTGTTTAGTTTAAATTTCCTCTTTTGTTTGTTTTTAATTTGTTTGGGGTAGATTAGTTTAATTAATTCATTTAATTTATTATATTATTGTCACTTAGAATAATTTAGGACTATTTTTAGAGACCCTTATTTGTAAACCCGCACATAAATACAAGATACAATCGGGACCCACATTTGCGGACCTTGAAGGGTGCTTAACACCTTCCCTTCAAGGTAACTTGAACCTTTACCCGTTCTCTGGTTGACTTTGACCTTAGGCTTAGATTTAGACTTAGAATGGTGTCCTAATGTGCCTTAATTCATTAAGTGGCGACTCTTTCTTTTTTCAAATCCCAAAAGAGTCGTTGCCACGACGTCGTCCAGGTTCCCGTCTTTTCGCGAGAAAAGTGAGGCATGACATGTGGTACCCCATAGCTCCGTGTGAATTTCCTCTACGAACTTTCTAAGTATTGGATCACGACCACTGTTCTCGGTCCGTGTTACGTTTCACGGACCATGTGGTAGACCGTGTGGGCCTGACGGTTCCAATTTTGGTCCATTTCATTAATGACGATTGTGTAATTTTGGTTTATTTTAATTATGAATTATGACCTTTTACTATCCTAAATCCCTAATTCAACTCAAACCCCTCCCCTCTTAATTCATTCTCCTAAACCCTTATACCCTCATTAGATCACCTCCCCATTCCTCTCTACTCTCCTCTCTCAAGGATCAAAACTAGGGTTCTATTGGAGTCCAATTCAAGCCTAATTCATCCCTAAACTTCATCTCCTCAATTAAGGTATGTGGGATTGATTCTTGGTCCCTTTCAACCAAGAAGATCCAAAAATCTTTCAATCTATTTCATGAATTTAGTTTACCTTAAATATGAGACTTCATTATTTGATTTTCATTAAATCTAACTAGTGTATGGGATGTATTTTACCTATGATTTCAATTCATTTTGATTGCTAATATGATGATCTACATTGAGTTATAAAGTATGAACATGTATGTCCTCTTTAAAGTTGATTTATGCATGGGTGATCTATACCACAATTTATATGTGGATTTAATTATGGATTTACTCAATTTTATATTATGATGTTGATTTTTTTAACTTAAATCTATGTTACCCATGCTATCCTCACATTATGCATTGCATGACATTCATGAACATTGATATATAGAGATGATGAAGTGGTTAAGCCCAACTATGTTTTTCTGAAATGATTATGATATGATACTAACAAGATATTGGCTATGAAAAAAGGTAATCACCAGTATGTCTATAATTCTGGCTCATTGAGCAATCTGGTTGCTTGCACCATTCTGTATATGTGAATGAGCTATTCCCTGCACGAGCATTTACAATTATGAACTATGATTTGACATTTGAGCCTAAATGTGTATTGAATGGTTTGAAATGAACATTGCATTTCCTGAAAGCATGTATATGTATAAGTATTCAAGTGGGATGTTATCGACTTAGCACTGATGGATTGAGGGTGTTAGAGCTATCCCTAAGGGCCCTCTCCATTTCCTTTAACTATGTGCCAACATAGGAAAGTAAGCCATTGCCGAAATGACCGGGTTGTAAGGAATGGTGATATGTATATGAAATGCTGATATGTTATGTATGATTCTGAAAATCCTTCCAAAATGATGAGTTTTGTAAGGAAGGTGACCATCCACCGAAATGGTGATTTCCGTAAGGTGTGATGTAGATTACCTTTGGCAAGTAGTCTTCTTCTACCGATGGGAGGTCTTTATCGGACTAACTCTTGTAAAAGCTCGCATGGGTTTGATTTGTCGGTTATAGTCCATCCCCACTATATATGAGCATTATTGCATTTCACACATCATGAATTTCATGGCATCTTATGTAGATATTTCCATTGAATATATAATTCTTCTATATTATGTGCCTTTGCCATCTAATATCGGAATGCAGGTTTGGTAAGTCATATGCATTGCATGCCCGCATACTTAGTACATTCAAATGTACTAACGCATACTCTATGCCTACATGATTTTACTATGTAGGAGCCGAACACTTTGATTATCAACATATTGATGAAAAGTCCAATCTCGGAGTATACTGTGATGAGTCCCTTCTTCCGAGGACAAGCCAACTATCCTTCCTTTATGCTATTTCAGAACTATCTTCTTTATTGAGGGTGAGCCCGGAACTTTTCCTGGCCCCCGTTCCTTTGACTAGAGGCATTTGTTGGACATCATGTAAACTCTTCTTAAATCCATTTGTTATGACTAGTATATTGCTTTCGTATTGTTGGAATGATTTATGAGAAACTTCTATTTGACTATATACATATATGTGTTTGAATGCTATTCTTGAACCTGTCACACCCTGGGAGGGTACCCTTGGCGTGGCCGGTATTCAGAGACTATTGCTAGTCCCCAAGCAAACCACTTAGCCTCATCACATCATTCAATCAATAAACTCTAATGAACAGCAAAATGCATAAGTAAGTAAATGGGCACATCTCATCTGAGGTCTCAAAATATGAAAAAAATAAGGGCTAGTAGAATGAAGTAGCACACAAGTCTCAACATCAATGCTCAACCATTGGTGCCAATGACAAACCCATGGCTACCCAAATTGAAATAAAGAAATAGTCCAATATCTAACTCTAAAGCAAGATGAATAAACGATGGTGAATCCTCCGAAGTAGAGGAGGCTCACTAATTCAGCTTCAAATCTTAGATCTTCAATGGAGCGCCTGTTGATGATCTCTAGTAACTGCCCCTGCATCATAAAACAATGCAGTCCGGAGTGGACATCAGTATTTAGAATGTACTGGTATGTAAAATAGCTGAGTGAAACAGAAATAGGTGGAATAATATGGAAACAATATCGACTCAAAATAAATATCAAATTACATCAAATAGTCAAATGTCTATTTAAGAATAAAGACTAGACAAGTCACCCATTAATGACTCAAACTCATCAATCATCTCAGACTCATCTTAAAGGAGCTCACCTCCTCTCAACTTATCTCATCTCGTCTCATCTCAGAGGAGCTCACCCCCTCTCATCTCATCTAGACTCGGAGTACTCAAGGTAGGAAATTCATGAGAGTTTCTCTCATCCGACAACAATCACTTATGAGCCAGTGAATGTACAACAATCACGCTGATGTTGCCACAACCGTTCCAAACTTTCCAGGTAGGGAATGAATCGAAACCATATCAGCTCACCCAATATGGAGTCAGTCGTCTATACGTCCGCTATTGTTTTAGGGACTTCTGATCAAGAGAGTACCATAATATATGTGATGGTTCTAAGCCTCACTTACGTTTGGCGACATATTTAATGAGTTTGAGTGGGAGTCACTCTTACCCATTTGGTGCTCGATACTCCTCTCGTGACTCAATGCTCATAAAACCATCAATCAAATCAATCCATTCAACTCATAGGGACATCGACCCTATCATCAATCAACATCTCATAGGGGGTTTTAGCGCTCTCATCAATCAACATCTCATAGGGACTTTAGCCCTCTCGTCAATCAATCTCAATCAAAGACTCAAGATTTAGAGCAATCATTAGGAAGAAATATAATAGATACATCAGTAGAGTTCATTTATAGAGACTCATAAGATAATCAATTTCTATCAACTCATCATCATCCTCTCATCACATTCAAAAATCTCAAGCACATCAAGGATCTCTTCTCGAATCTCTCAATTCAAGCTCCTCTTTTCTCTCCTCAACCCTTAGCCTTAGTAAGGAATTGGAATAGGACTTAGAATGGGGATTTTAGACCCCTTTCACGTCGAAACGACCTTATTAGATCGTGTATAGATTTCAGGATGGGTAAGGAATTGATCGGAATGCCCCTCATAATGATTTAGAAAATTTCAACTCGGAAAAGACACGGTCCACGAAGTGGACTGGTTGGGAATAATGTATTTCTAGAAAAGAGTTTTTGAACGAGTTTTCTCCATCCTATCAAAAATTTTCAAAAGAATATAAGTGCTGGTCCATGATGGATGCGTGATGCGTCCCTGTCGCGTACTAACACTATTTTGTGCTTCGGATTGAAAAATTATCTTTTGATTGGGTCACTCTAAAAATCGATCGAGACCATTCTCCCCCTCAATTTTTCGTGCTGATCACAAATCTGGCCTCGTGTTTGCCATACAAGCATCGAAAGATGCGTTACACGCATACCCGCACTTTAAGGGTATTTTGGTAATTTTACTAGGTGTCACATCATCTCCCCCTTGGGGACATTCATTCTCGAATGATGAGTAAAGGTGTATATTAGGTCACGAATAAACTCAAGACTCATCTTCGCACATCAACTCAATCAATCAAACTCTCGACTTAGTAATAAAAAGTTACATCAATAATAGAACAATCAATTTAGTGAAGGGTAAGGGATTTATCTTCAACACTCTCATCATTTGGCACAAATAGGTGCGGATGTTTGACCTTCATCTCTTCTTCAGCTTCCCAAGTGGCTTCCTCAACAAATTGATTCCTTCACAAGACTTTGACTGAGGCTATCTCATTGTTCCTCAACTTACGAATCTGATGATCAAGGATTTGAACTGGAACCTCTTCGTAAGATAGGCTATCTTTCACTCCAATGCTATCAACAGGGACCACCAAGGCAGGGTCGAGTAAGCATTTCTTCAACATTGACACATGGGATACTGGATGCACCCCATCTAACTTGGAAGGCAACTCTAACTCATAAGCAACCTTCCCAATCCTCTTTACAATCTGATATGGTCCAACATAGCGTGAACTCAACTTTCCTTTCTTCCCAAATCTTAGGACATCCTTAATAGGCGACACTTTCAAATACACCCAATCATCTACTCAAACTCTAAGTCTCTCCTCCTCATATCGGTATAAGATTTTTGGTGACTCTGGGTAGTCTTTAATCTTTCTCTAATGACCTTGACCTTCTCCATCGCTTGGAGGACGAGATCAGGTCCAATCAAATCTGCTTCTCCAACCTTAAACCACCCAATTGGTGATTTACATCTCCTCCCATACAAGGCTTCGTAGGGAGCCATTTGGATGCTTGCATGGTAACTATTGTTATTCGCAAATTCAATCAATGGTAGGTGATCATCCCAATTTCCCTTGAGATCAAGAATAGAAGCTCTCAATATGTTCTCAAGTGTTTGAATTGTACGCTCTCCCCGACCATCTGTCTGTGGATGAAAGGCTGTGCTTAGGCTTACCTTAGTACTCAATCCATTTTGGAACGATCTTCAGAATTGAGAGGTAAATTGAGCCCCTCTGTCCGAGATGATAGACAAGGGAACCCCATGCAACCTCACCATCTCCTAGATGTACAACTTGGCATACTTCTCCGCAGTGTTTTTGTCTTAACTGCCAAGAAGTGAGCCGATTTAGTCATCCTATCCACGATCACCCATATTGAATCATGTTACTTTCGGGACCTTGGTAGACCGTTAACAAAGTCTATATTAATCATCTCTCACTTCCATTCTGGAATCTCAAAGTTCTGGGTCAATCCAAATGGTCTTTGATGCTCAACCTTCACTTGTTGGCAATTCGGACATTTCGAAACAAACTCAGCAATATCCCTTTTCATTCCGCTCCACCAATAGACTTCCCTCAAGTCATGGTACATCTTGGTAGAACCTAGATGAATGGAATTCCTAGTGTTGTGGGCTTTCGCCATGATTTTGGCTCGAATGCCATCAACCTCTGGAACACACAATCTACTTTGGTACCTCAACACTCCATCTCCCCCTTTGGAGAAAACCATCACTTTCTATTTGTGGATAGCCTCCTTCAGTTGGAGTATGACAGGATCTTAATGTTGCTTTTCCTTCACCTCTGCAACTAAGGATGAAGTAGACCCATCCTGAACATTAACTCCTCCTTCATCATTCTCCTCAAGTTGAACTCCCAATCGAGCCAATCGGTGCACTTTCTTGGCTAGCTGCTTCCTTCCTTTCTCCACATGGGCTGTACTACCCATTGATAACCTGCTAAGATCGTCAGCAACAATGTTAGCTTTAACTTGGTGGTAGTGAATGCTCATGTCATAATCCGTGAGCAACTCCAACATACGGCAAGCTCCTGTGGTGGGTAAGCACATCCACGTGCACTCCATACAAGTAGTGGGGCCAGATTTTTAGCGAAAACATCACTGCTGCCAACTCGAGATCATGGGTTGGATAGTTACTTTCATGAACCTTGAGTTGTCTGGAAGCATAGGCTATCACCTTCCTTCTCTGCATCAGCACACATCCCAATCCAACCATTGAAGCATCACAGTAAATCACGAAGTCCTCTGTCCCCTTGGGCAAGGTAAGGACTGGTGCAGTAGTCAACCTCGTTTTCAATTCTTGGGAACTCTTCTCACATTCCTCAGACCACTGAAACATGACTTTTTTCTAAGTCAATTTAGTCAATGGCGCAGATAGGGAAGAAAATCCCTGCACAAATCTGTGGTAATAGCCTCACAACCCCAAGAAACTCCTAATGTCGGTCGGAGTGGTCGGTTTGGCCAGTTCTTAACCGCTTCAATCTTTTGGGCATCCACTCGAATACCATGACCGAAAATAACATGGCCTAGGAAAGCCGCTGACTTAAGCCAGAACTCACACTTGGAGAATTTTGCATACAACTCATGGTCCTTAACAGTTTGAAGGACAACTCTGAGGTGGTTAGCATTCTCCTCCTCACTTCTCAAAAACACCAAAATGTCGTCGATGAAAACAATCACAAATATATCGAGATATTATCTTAATACTCTATTCATCAAGTCCATAAAGGCGACAGGTGCATTTTTTTAACCCAAAGGAAATGATCAAGAACTCAAAATGGCCATATCTAGTCCAAAAGGCTGTCTTTGGAATGTTACATTCCCTCACCTTCAACTGGTGGTAGCCAGATTAAGGTCTGTCTTGGAGAAACAAGCGGCGCCCTGAAGTTGGTCAAACAAATCGTCTATCCTTGGGAGAGGATACTTATTCTTTAGCGAGACCATGTTCAGTTGCCTATAAGCAATACACATTCTGAGGGAGCCATCTTTGTTTTGCATGAATAGGACAGGAGCATCCTAAGGTGAAACACTTGGCCTAATGAAGCCCTTCTCTAAATCTTTCAGTTGCTCTTTCAACTCTTTCAACTCAGCGGGGGCCATCCTGTAAGGTGGAATCGAAATAGGCTCATGAAGAACATCAATTCCAAAGTCAATATCCCTATCAGGAGGAACTCCAGGCTGTTCATCAGGAAATACTTCATGAAACTCATTAACAATCGGAACTAACTCAAGAGTTGGGGACTCAACATCATCAGATTTCACTCGCACAAGGTAATAGATACAACCTTTGTAAATCAACTTTCGGGCTTTAAGACATGAGTTAAATTTTCCTCTAGGTGTAACAGAGTCACCTTTCCACACTAGAATCGGTTCATTAGGAAATTGGAACTTAACGGTTCGGGATCTATAATCAATAGAGGCATAACAAGTGTGACGCCAATCCATGCCAAGGATCATATCAAAATCAATCATTTCCAACTCAACCAAATCAACAAAAGTATCCATATGATAGATGGACACTACATAAGATCTATAGATTCTGTAAGCTCGAATAGACTCACCCACTGGAGTAGAAACATCAAAGGGTTCAAGAAGACTTTCAGGGTTTCTATCAATTCTACTGGCCACATAAGGAGATACTAACAACAACGTAGGACTCAGATCCATCAAAACATAACAATCAAAAGTAAAGACTCGAATCATACCCATCACAACATCGGGGGAGTTCTCCTGATCTTGGTGACTACCCATGGCACACAAGTGGTTTGTCGCTCTGCCTGTGTCTGACGTAGTGGCCCTCTGGTTCCCTCTAACTGGCAGGGCGGGTGTGGAAGATTGAGCCCGGTCAGCCCACTTTGGACAATCTTTCTGGTAGTGACCCACTTGGCCACACTTGTAGCACACATCATTCCCGTCATGACATCTCCCCAAGTGCGATTTGCGACACTTTATCACAGGGTGGCTTACCCTGTGAACCTTGAGCTACAATAGCTTGCCAATGAGGTCTATGACTCCCTATATTCTGAGATCTCTGATCATACCCGCCTCTAGGCACAAGTGTACTAGCAGATGATGGTACAGAAAACTTGTTGCCATTTCCTTTCTTCCCAACCTTATGGCTGGATGTCTTTGCTTTCTTTCGCTTGAATTCTTTCCTGTCAAGCTGTCTCTCCTCATCAACTTGTTGTACAAATGTCATCAGTCACCCAATGTCCATGTCACTCAAAAGCAAGGCTCCTCTCCCGTCTCTCTTGGGTCCTCTATTCAACCCATCAACATACATCCCCATCCTTCCCCTCATGTCAGCAAACATGTCCAGAGCATAGCGAGATAGTTGCCTGAACATTAAACCATACTCTTGCATAGTCATAGGGCCATATTTTAGATTCAGGAACTCCCTGACCTTAACTTCTCTTTTCTCTTTTGGGAAGAAGCCTCCCAAGAAGGCCTCCTCAAACACTGCCTAAGTCAAACACGGAGCATCATCCCTTCTACCTTTTTTCCAATGGTCGAAGCACAGTCTAGCCACACCCTTGAATTTGTATGCAACCAGTTCAACCCTTTCAGCATCAACCACGTGCATCACCTGGAACACCTTCTCAAGTTCCTCCACATAGTTCTCGGGATCTTCAGTAGATGCAGACCCCGTGAACTCAGGCGGATTCATCCTAAAAAATTCTCGAACTTTAGAGGTGTCGTAAGAATCTGGTCTACCTGCTCCTTATCGCATAGAGGTGCTGCGACAGCCTGGGCTAGAGCTTGAATAGTCGGTGTAGCTCAGCATTAGAGACCTCATCTTGAGGAGGTTGTGCAGCAGGAACAACTTGATCCACAGGCTCCTCGGATACTTGAGGCTCAGGTGGATTAACAGTTTGCCTGGCAGGATGTCCCCTTCCTTTGGCAGCTCTTCTGGGAGGGATGTTATCAATTCTGCACGCGTAGAGCACGTATTAGAAGAAATTTCTCATAGAGTTTAACTCTATTGCACGAATTTGAATAAGAAAGAAATGTAACCATTCCTAATGTTCTATAGCCTCCTGCTTATGAAATGTGGTCGACAACACACCCATAAACAAGACTCTACTAGACACGACTTCATAGACTCCCTAAGACACTTGAACTCTGTGCTCTGATACCAAGTTATTCACGCCCCGAGAGGGTATCCTTGGCATTGCTGGCACTCAGAGACTATTGCTAGTCCCCAAAAGAACCACTTGGCCTCATCACTTCATTCAATCAATAAACTCTAATGAACAACGGAAAGTATAAGTAAGTAAATTGTCATATCTCATCTAAGGTCTCAAAATAAGTATAAAATAAGGGCTAGTAGAAAGAACTAGCTCACAAGTCTCAACATCAATGCTCAACCATCGTCTATGAAGCCTATATTACTACTCATGTAGTGCCAATGACAAACCCATGGCTACCCAAATCGAAATAAAGAAATAGTCCAATATCTAACTCTAAAGTAAGATGAATAAATGATGGTAAATTCTGCGAAGTAGGGGAGGCTCATCAATTCATCTTCAAATCTCAGATCTTCAACGGAGTGCCTATTGACGATCTCTAGTACCTGCCCCTGCATCATAAAATGATGTATTCTAAAGTGGACATTAGTACTTAGAA
Source organism: Solanum rostratum (assembly GCA_029948455.1). Classification (NCBI taxonomy): domain Eukaryota; kingdom Viridiplantae; phylum Streptophyta; class Magnoliopsida; order Solanales; family Solanaceae; genus Solanum; species Solanum rostratum. The sequence goes on along the minus strand of CM057047.1, from coordinate 49,788,631 downwards.
TGTACTGGAATGTAAAATAGCTGACTGAAACAGAAATAGGTAGAATAATATGGAAACAACATCGACTCAATATAAACATCAAATAGTCAAATATCTATCTATGAAAGAATAAAGAATAGACAAGTGACCCATCAATGACTCAAACTCATCAATCATCTCAGGCTCATCTCAAAGGAGCTCATCTCTTCTCATCTCATCTTATCTCGTCACATCTCAAAGGAGCTCACTCCTTCTCATCTCTTCTAGACTCGGAGTACTCAAGGTAGGAAATTTATGGGAGTTTCTCTTATCCGACAACAATCACTTATGAGCCAGTGAATGTACAACACTCACACTGATGTTGCCACAACTGTCCCAAAATTGAAAGGTAGGGAACGAATTGAAACCATATTAGGTCAGTCAATATGGAGTCAATCATCAATAAGTCCGCTATTGTTTCAGGGACTTCTAATCAAGAGGGAACCACAATATATGTGATGGTTCTAAGTGTCACCTACATTTGGCGACGTAGTTAATGAGTTTGAGTGGGACTCACTCTTACCCATTTCGGTGCTCGATACCCTCCCGTGACTCAATGCTTATAAAACCATCAATCCAATCAAACCAATCAACTCATAGGGGCATTGGCCCTATCATCAATCAACGTCTCATAGGGGTTAACCCTCATTAATCAACATCTCATAGGGACTTTAGCCCTATCATCAATCAATCTCAATCAAAGACTCAAGATTTAGAACAATCATTAGGAAGCAATTGAATACACACATCGGCAGAGTTCATTTATAGAGACTCATAAGACATCAATTTCTATCAACTTATCATCATCCTCTCATCACATTCAATAATCTCAATTCAAGGCTCTATACTCAGTTTTCAAGTTCATTACGCATGTTTTTCGAATAATCATGTAGTTATGCAAATTCTCATGAAAAGGTTTAATTCAAGAAAACAACTAGATGATCATCAACATAGGAAATCATGTAATTTAAAATATAAGTTTAAGAAAAACCATCAAAGATCATGCATGCGAACTCTCCATATCATCAACTCTTCTATGACCTCTATGGGGGACATGAGAGACAATCCCATGACTTTTGGTTTTGCCTTACATACCTGGAATGCAACTGCCAACCAAGAACATCAAGGATCTCTTCTCGAATCTCTCAATTCAAGCTCCTCTCTTCTCTCCTCAAGCCCTAACCTTAGTAAGGTATTGGAATAGGACTTAGAATGGAGTTTTTAGACCCTTTTCATGTTGAAATGACCTTATTAGATCATGTATAGAGTTTAGGAGGGGTGAAAAATTGACCGGAATGCCTGTCATAATGATTTAAAAAATTTTAACTCGGAATAGACACAGTTCACGATGCGGATTAGTCGCGAACAATTTATTTTCAGAAAAGAGTTTTTGAACGAGTTTTCTCCATCCTGTCAAGAATTTTCAAAAGAATATAACTACTGGTCCGCGATGGATGCGTGATGCGCCCCTGTCGCGTACTAACACTGTTCTGCGCTTCGGATAGAAAATTATGTTTTGATCGGGTCGCTCTAAAAATTTACCGAGACCATTTTCTCACCCAATTTTTTGTGTTGATCACAAATCCGACCTCGGTTTTGGCATACGAGCATCGAAAGACACGTTACATGCATACCCTCACTCTAGGGGTATTTTGATAATTTTATCGGACGTCACAAAACCGACGATGTGGATATCGATACTTGAGGCTTGTTTTGGGACTCTCGGGTTCCCATTTGCATGTTACATCTAGGCCCTAACCCCACGTCGTGACAGAAATACTAGGGCTTTCTTCATATCATTATTTATTTTATTGTTTGTGTATATCTTTTATTATTATACTTATGTTATATTGTGTATCTCCTCCTAATTTGGAAAACATGAGTTCAGTCGGGACCCACAATTGTGGAATCTGAAGGGTGCTAATACCTTCCCTTTGGAATAACTTGAATTCCTACCTTGAATTTTTTTGGTTCGCAGACTATTTTATAAATAATGAATTGGTTTTCTAATTATCCTTAAAATTAGGTGTCGACTCCAAAACTTTAAAATTAAATTATTTTTCCTAAAAATATTCTTTTAAATTCTTTTCTTTATAATTTTTTACGAGTTACCACGATGTTGCACCTTTCGGGATGTCAACAGAATGGTGACTCCGCTGGGAATATTTCTAGGTTCTAATCATTATGGATTCATTTTTTCAAATTGAGGAGATTTTATTTTTATCATGTGTTACATATTTTCTTGTATATTTGTTGTTTATTTGTAAATTATTATTATTATAATTGTATTATCTATATACCGCCATTATATGAATAACATACCTTTCGCCACTTGGCCATTTTTTATTACTTAAATGATGGTTATGCGGGTCACAACCGTTGAATCCAAATTATTTATCGGGGTACCCTGACAAAGTGAGCTGATCTCGAGGGGTCAACGATCGTTATCTTCCCCAACCCGAGTAGCCCACTTGGGTTACCGGCTCACTTTAAATAAAACCCACTCTTAGTAAACATAGGCCAGAGCAGAACTAAATCTCTCATTTAGGTGCATTTGCCTAGGTTGGCCCGAAATTTATGATGTCGGTCCATTAGAACACCGCCTTGCATCTAATTGAAAGAGTGTGTATGTTGGGTTGTTTGTACTATTGTCCTTCGAATTTAGGATATTTATTATTTGTAGTTTTAGCTTATTTTATTGTAAAAATAAATGGTTTAGAGTTGTACCCCTGCGTAGGAACTATTTTTGTTTGTATACCCCTTTCCCCTAATTTTGTATCCCCATTTATTTTATTTGTCTAATTTGTATAATGTAGTCTAGGGAGGTAATAGGACGTACAAACGACATACACATTCTTCAATAATTAGGTTTATTAGGATGCATTATACATTATTTTATTTGTGTAAGTATTACATAATTTGTTTCATTCATCCATGTTTATTTGATTATGTAAATGCATATATTTTTTTTTGAAATATGATTTTGTTAGTTATAATATGTTTGAACTACATTTGACCTGATTCTCATTTTAATGGGATACGTAGGTGTATAATGGCTCGGTCATACACCTCGTAAATTTTTCTATTCATCAGAATAAAAATGGTGGCAATTATTTTTTAGAATGTCAAAAAAAGAAGAAGAGATTTCTTGTGTAAATATATATGTTGTTTGAAATATGACTCTTGCAGTGATAATATGTCTGAACTACGTTTGACCTGATTCTCATTTTAATGGGATACGTAGGCTCCACATTGACTCGATCATATTCCCAGTAAGCTTTTACAATAAAAATGGGGACAAATTTTTAAAAATAGCTCAAAAAAAGAAGAGATTTTCGCAGATTTTGTCTACAATTTAATTTTTGTGTATGATTTTATATTTAATAAATGCATTTCATTTTGTTTATTTTATATTCTTTACGCACACATAAAAAAAAGGGATTTTTGGTTGATATTTTCTTAGTAATGTGATTAGTTTGTTCATAAATATACTCATTGACTTTTTTCGTTCATGCTATTTTTCTTTCAATACATACTTTTATTTTTTTCAACATATACATTATATACCATATCCATCAGAACTACACGAGTCTGAATCTCACCTTTGGTATGATACGTAGGTGGCTCCTCTCAGGTTTAACTCAACGATATAAAAAAAGTGTGAATATTCAATTCTATTTTATTTTTTTAACGCAATGAATTACTTTTTCCTTTTTGTGACTTTTTTTCATAAATAAACTATATCATTTTTTTTAAATTCATATTTTATATCATATCTTCACGAACTACGCACACCTGATTCTCATCTTTTTGAGATACGTAGGCAACTCTTCTCGGGTTCGGTGCTCCTTTTTCCATTTTAAAAATAATAATAAAATAAAAAAACTCATAAATTATGCATATTTTTTATACTATATCTTCAAGAACTACGTGTAGCTGATTCTCAACTCTTTGAGATACGTAGGCAACCCTTCTTAGGTTCGGCATTCATTTTTTCAAAATGTAAAAAAGAAAAGTGTGTACATGTTTTTAAAAGTCATATTTTCAACTCAATTGAGACGATTACAGTTAGAAGCATGTAAATATTTGACAGGATAATTGAAAAAAAATTGATTTTTGCGGTAAGCCATCGATTCTTTTGGTACCTCTTTTTGTAATGTTTGAAAATTCTCTTGCATGCATTCAAGATAAGAATAAAACCAACTTCATGGTTTCAAGTGCATTGTATGGTAAACATTAGATTAAAATTCAATCGCATCGCATGGTTGATCTAGAACTTAGCCTGAATGATTATTGAGGCGAAATTCTGAGTAATATTTGGTTTGTGAAAGGATCGTAGGCCTTCTTTGACCCGTTTGTGCCTTTCAAAGCCTACCAAATGACATTAATCCCTAGTTTCTCTCATTTTGAGCCTGAAACTTTTTCTTTGGACAACCATATCTCAGTTGCTACCTTTTTTAGTGCTTACGCACGATCTCTCTTTTGGCCCACCCCTCTTGAGCGCACAAAAATGTGCAAATGATAAGGAGAAGATCCAAGGTTGAAATTGCCAATGGCGAAAGATGCGAAGTCTCAAAATCAAGAATGCAAAAATGACTTTTACGGACAGAAAAGGAAATGAAAAGAAAAAAAGTTGTTGGAAGAATAAGAAACAACCAAAAATACCTGTGCAAGGCCAAGAAAATACTAGAAGAAAAATGTTTTAATAACAGAGGAAAATTTCAAAAAAAAGGGAGTAGAATGAAAAAATCTCAGCGAGTAAAGTCTCAAGGCTCTATGAAGTCGAAACAATAAAGAGGAGACAACAAAGAGGATCCACGTCAAATGCGTATCAATCTTCAACAACACAATTTCAGTGTGACGCTCAAGGAGGGATTAAATCACTTTTATCCCAAATAAATATCCTACCCAGCCCTTAAACCTACATTACAAGCTAATAACAAGTCTTACATGATCTCATTCCCAATATTCTCACATTAGTTGAGACTTACACGACGTCCAAGCATATGGTATCACAATTACATGCATTGAACATCCTTTTCAGTGTGAGCAGTTTTGCATAATTGTCATGCCCCGGGAGGGTACCCTTGGCGTGGCCGGCACTCAGAGACTATTGCTAGTCCCCAAGCGAACCACTTAGCCTCATCACATCATTCAATCACATAATTCTAATGAACAGTGGAAAATACATGTAAATAAAGGACATGTCTCATCAAAAGTCTCAAAGGAATATAGATAAAAGAATGGAGGCTAGTAGAAAGAACTAGCTCACAATCTCAACATCAATGCTCGACCCTTGTCTATGAAGCCTCTATCATTAATCATGTGGTGCCAATGACAGACCCATGGCTACCCAAAGCAAAATAAGGAAATACTCCAATCCTAACTCTAAAGCATGATGAAATAAACGTAATAGTTCCTCTAGAGTAGGGGAGACTTACCAAATCAGCTTCGAATTTCTGATCTTCAACAGAGCGCCTGTTGATGATCTCTAGTACTTGCCTCTGCATCATAAAATGATGCAGTCCAGAGTAGATGTCAGTACTTGGAATGTACTGGTATGTAAAATAGCTAAATGAAATAGAAACCGGTTGAAAATACGGAAAGTAACATCAAGTCAAAATAAACATCATAATCACATCAACCACCAGCTTGCGCATCTACGGAAGAGTACAGAGTGGACAAGTGACACACCATTTCCTCAGACTCATCAATGGTCTCAACTCATCACATGGATTACCTCAGAGGAGTTCACCCCTCCCCTCTTATCTCATCTCGTCTAGACTTGGAGTAAGGTACGGATTTTCCTGGGAGTTTCTCTTATCCGACAACACTCACTTATGAGCCAGTGAATGTACAACAATCACCCTGATATTGCCACAGTGGTCCCAAACTTGCTAGGTAAGGAACACTGGATACCATATCAGCATAGCTGATATGGAATCAAACCGAACAGATCCTCTATTGCTTTCAGGGACTGTTAAACCTCGAGGGAAACCATATATATATGTGATGGTTTAAGCCTCTCCTACATTTGGCGACATAGTTAATGAGTTCGAGTGGGACTCACTCCTACTCATTTCGGTGCTCGATACTCCTTCTGACTCAATGCTCATAAAACCAACCTCAACCAGTCTCACAAGGATTCACTCCCCGTCAACGACTACCAGTCTCATAGGGACTCACTCCCCATCCACGACTGATATTTCACAGGGACTTTGGCCCTTTCATCTATTATCTTATAGGGACTTCCACCCTATCATCAACATCTCATAGGGGTTTTAACCCTATCATCAACATCTTCTCAATGACCCAAGATTTTATAACCGTCATTAGGAAGCAATTGAATAACACATCGGTAGAGTTCATTTACAGAGACTCATAAGGCAATCAAGATTTCATCAACTCATCATCACAAACCACAATCCCAATGCAAGGCTCTAGACTCAAGTCTCAAGTGCATTATCCATGCTTTTCGAATTAGTCATGTAGGGTTATGCAAATTCCATGAGACTATTCAATTTAAGAAAACAAATAGTACGATGATCTTTAACAGAGAAAACATGTAATTTCAAACATAATTTTCAAGAAAATCCATCAAAGAAATCATGCATGTAGACTTTACAATCATCAATTTAACTATAACCTCTATGGTACACATGAGAGAACAATCCCATGTTTTAGTTTAGCCTTACATACCTGTGATGTAGCTATTCAACCGGGTAACGTCGAGGATCTCTTCTCGAATGTATTACCCCAAGCCCTTCTCTCCTCTTCTTAAGCCCTAGCCTTGTTGGATTTTTGAAATAGGACTTAGAATAGGGGTTTTAGGCTCCTTTCATGTTGAAACGACCTAACTAGCCATGTATTAGTGTTTAGGAGGGTTTAGGGATTGACCAAAATGCCCCACATTGTAAATTAAAAATTTTCAGTTTGGAAAATACACGGTCCGCGACACGGACCTATCGCGATTAGTGTATTTTTGGAAAAGTATTTTTGAATGAGTTTTCTCCATCCCGTCAAAAATATGAAAAAACAGACAAGTGTCCCTTCGCGATAGGTGCGCGTCGCGCCTCTGTCGCGGGCAGTCACTATTTTATGACTTGGATAAAAAAATTATCTTTCGATTGGGTCGTCCTAAAATTCGACCCGGATTATTTTCCCACTCCATTTTTCATGCTGATCACGAATCCTGTCTCGGATCCATCATATGAGCCTCGGAAGATGCATTACATGCATACCCTCACTCCAGAGGCATTTTGGTAATTTTACCGGGCATCACAATAATGTCCTTGAATCAAATATTTTTTGCATGTGTGAGAAAGGACCTTCTTTGTTGTGAGAGCACATGATACGTGAGGACTAGTATGATTCGAAATCTTTGTTTGAAGTAAGATGAATAAATCTTGTTGATACTTAAGTATGTTTGAGGAACCACCTGAATCTATAGGAATTACTTCGAATTCAATTTCAGTTGAAAAAGAAGAAGAAGAAATGAAACAAATTATATACAGTTCTAACTTTGGTATCAATTGTGATCGAAATTTGACTATTTCTTCACATTCTTTATTTTTTGAAAGAAAAAAGGGCAAGCATCATTTTTTTTTAAAAAATAATATCTTTCAAAGAGATTTTAGATTTTTTTTCTTTCTTTTTCTCTTTTGTTTTGATATACTATAAGTCTAAGATGTTTATCTTAATTCATTGAATCATTCTTGTAAAAAGAAAAGAAGAAAGAAATAAATTTTTATGCATTCTTAACTGCTGGTATCATTCCGATCAAGATTTGACTATTTTCTTTACATTCTTTTTTTTTTGGAAAAAGAAAAAAAAGGAAAAAAACAAGAGAAAAGCAAGGATCATTTAGGTTCGGTCATGTACCCGATGGGACTTTCATTCCCTTTTACAATGAAAACTGGGATGAAACCTTGAAAATGGCAAAATGCACAAGAAAGATGTTATCCCCATCAAGGAAAGATTGGAGATCATGCCAACACATGAAACTGGGACAGAATTTTTGAGAAAAATCTCAAACATTTCACAATAATGTGAGATTCTTCAATTAACAGTTCAGGATTCATCAAGAGATCTAACTGGGACAGAATTTTTGAGGAAGCCCTAAAATATTCTATAATATACTGTTAGAAGCTCGATAATCAGCTTCAAATGGTCTCCGTCATGGCTAGAAGTTCAAAACCAATTCTAAAATCTTCAGCATCACTGAAAGGAAGTAGTATCATCCTACAAATGAAGGGACATCATTTCCACATTACATTACCACAAGCAGTAGTGCTCGTTCATATTTCATTCATTAATTTTTCATTATCATTGCATTCATCTTACATTGCACTATCAAAGGTGGTAGTGTCATTTGAATTCATTTTACATTGCACTATCAGAGGTGGTAGTGTCATTTGCATTCATTTTATATTGCACTATCGGAGGTGGTAGTATTATTTGCATTCACTTTTGCATTGCACTATCGGTGGTGGTGGTGTCATTTGTATTTATTTTACATTGCACTATCGGAGGCAATAGTGTCATTTTCATTCATTTTTACATTGCACTATCGGAGGTGGTAGTGTCATTTGCATTCATTTTATATTGCACTATCGGAGGTGGTAGTGTCATTCGCATTCATTTTAAATTGCACTAGCAGAGGTGGTAGTATTGTTTGCATTCATTTTTACATTGCACTATCAAAGTTGGTAGTGTAATGTAACACCCCAACGTTTTTTTAAGATTGAGCGATCCTTCATATGATATACGATATTAATTGATAATTCATAATTGAGGGTAGATGTTAAAGTTAATTTCATAGAGAGGGAATAGAATTGGAGATGATAAGAGGATCTTTTACATCAAGTCAAGTCCAAAGAATTTCTACCGACTAAGTTTTCATATGAATTGATAGAAGGATCAACTTGAAATGACCATATATCCTAAAGTATAACGAATTAGGTGACCCATAATATATCAAACTAAAGATCTTTGAAGTGTCTTTCCAACATATCTTATTTTGCCTTAATCAGACTTCGGAGTAGAAAGTTATTACCATTTAACTGGAGACTTGGAGAGCTGTCTGAAGAGCCGCGATAGCTCCGCGTCGCGGACCTATCGCGAACCCTTTCTGGATAAGCTAAGCGGCTTCGTTTTATTTTATTTTGAGGGTACTTTAATCCTGAAACCTTTGGGGGTCTATTTAAGGTCCCAAAACGCATAGAACGTCAGTTTTCATGATAAAAACCCTCTCCTTCTCTCCTATACATTAACGCTCAAGAATCGTCAAGAAAGTCACCAAGTTTGGATTAACTTTCAAGATTCATCATTAAGGTGAGTTATTATTCATAAAATTTACACTACCCAACCTAAATTTCTTTATCTATTCATGACTCCCTAATAGAATTTTAAATCATAACCTAGGGTTTCAAGAAAACGAATTCAAGAATCCCAAGAAAGAATTTCTCAATTATTCTTTTCATGAATTAGGGATCTTCATCAAGAACTCTAAAGATTCTAAGTCAAGAATTCAAGAATCAAAGAGAAGCACTTCAAACAATGTCTTTCCAAGTTCTTCCACTCTAAAAGAACTACCGAGATCGAGGATTGTCTCCAAGAAGATGAGTTTTCATCAAATTTTAATTGTAATATCAACTTTCCAGGTATGTAAGGCTAAACTAAGAGCATGAGATTGTTCTCTCATGTGCCCCATAGAGGTAATAGATGAGTTTATGGTTGAAAATTCTATATGCATGAATACTTTAGAATTTCCACTCAAAAATTATTTTGAAATTATATGTTTTCTATATTGATGATCATCATACTATTTGTTTTCTTGAAGTTAACATTTTTCATGGAATTTGGCATAACCTTACATGATTATTTGAAAAGCATGCATAATAAACTTAGATGGATGAGTCTAGAGCCTTGACGATGATGATGTCTATAATATTGCGATTGTGTTTCAAATTGAGGAGAGTCTTGATGATGATATTGATGAGAATGATGTTCAAGAGTCTTAAAACTTGAAATTAAATTCTAAGAAGAGTGTTTCGTGTCCATGATGTTGATGTTGATGTTGATGTGATGAGTCGATGTTGATATTGAGGTACTATTTCCCTATGAGACTGATGATAATAATGTATTATGTCCCTATGGGACTGATGATGATGTATTATGTCCCTATGGGACTGATAATGATGTATTATGTCCCTATGGGACTGATGATGATGATGTTTTATGAGCATGTCGAGTTCTGAGAGGAGTATTGAGCACCGAAATGGGTGAGATTAAGTCCCACTTGAACCCATTAACTACGTGGTCCACGTAGGAATAGAGGATTGAACCGCAATGTGGATGGCTCCTTTCTTGTCCCAATAGAGGACTGAGGTTTTTTATTTCTTATGGATCTACTGAGGTTGATGTCCTTTACCCTAGGAAGGGTACTGGATGGATGTGGCACCAACATTGCCTCGTTGTATCATCACTAGCTCATAGGTGATGGCTGTCGGTTAGAGAAACCTCCAGTGAGGTCTTACTTTATAGTACTTTGATGTTGATGTTGATGTAATGGTATGAGTCAAGTTCCCTTGATTTGAGTCGAGTTTCCTTGAGTTGATTTGAGTCGAGTTTCGTTGAGTTGATTCAAGTTGAGTTTACTTGAGTTGAGTTGAGTCGAGTTTCCTTGAGTTGAGTCGAGTCGAGTTTCCTTGAGTTGAGTTGAGTCGAGTTTCCTTGAGGTGAGTCTCATATATTGATGAGATGTTGATGGGTCATTTGTCTCCTCTTTATTCTTTCTTTAGATAGACATTTGACATTCTGATGGAGTATGATGTTGAGTTGATGTTATGCCTATATTATTTTACCTATTTCTGTTTCACTCATCTATTTTAGATACCAGTACATTCCACGTATTGATGTCCCCTTATGGGACTGCATCATTTTATGATGTAGAGGCAAGTATTAGAGATCATCGACAGGCGCTTCGTTGAGGATCTATTCGTATTCAGCTGATCGGTGAGACCTCCTTGTTTTCGGAGGATTTTCATATTATTATCATCTAGCTTTAGTAGTACTTTATTTTCCCAGAGTTGGGTAATTATGGCATGTCATGGTACCATATAGATGTTTGAGTTAGAGGCTTCATAGAAATTGAGTAGAGGACGTTATGTATTGTTGTTCTTTTCCAACTCCTTTTTATTGGAAATTAAAGTTTCATATAGAGACTTGATTACTTTAATTATATCACAATCTTCTATTACTTGAGGATGTTCCTTCCGTTGTTGAGTATGAGGTGACGATGAGACCAAGTGGTTTGCTCGGGAACTAGCAATAGTCTTTGAGTGCTGGTCATGCCAAGGATACCCTCCCGGGGCGTGAGATATCATTTACATTCATTTTTATCTTGCACTATCGGAGGTGGTAGTGTCATTTGCATTATTTTACATTGCACTATTGGAGGTGGTAGTGTTATTTTCATTCTTTTTACATTGCACTATTGGAGGTGGTAGTGTCATTTGTATTCATTTTACATTGCACTATCGCAAGTGGTAGTGTCATTTACATTCATTTTTACATTGCTCTATCGGAGGTGGTAGCATCATTTGCATTTATTTTTACATTGCACTATCGGAGGTGGTAGTGTCATTCATATTCATTTCATATTGCACTATTAGAGGGGGTAGTGTCATTTGTATTTATTTTACATTGCACTATCGAAGGTGTAGTGTCATTGGCATTCATTCAGTTTGCATTGCCGAGAGGGATATTCATACATATTGCATTGCCGAGAGGGCCATTCATTCATTTCGCATATTCATTCATTTGCATTGCCAAGAGGGCCATTCATTCATCTGGCATTGCCTAGAGGGCCATTCATTCATATTTCATTCAAACTGCATTGTCAAGAGGGCCATTCACTTAAAATGCATTCATTCATTTTGCATTGCCGAAAGGAACATTCATTCATTTGCATTGACAAAAGGGTCATTCATGCATATTACATTGTCGAGAGGGCCATTCATTTATTTTGCATATTCATTCATATTGCATTGCCGAGAGGGTCATTCATTCACTTGCATTGCCAATAGGGCCATTTATTCATATTTCATTGCCGAGAGGGTTTTTCATGCATATTGCATTCATTCATTTTGCATTGCTGAGAGGGTCATTCATTCATTTGCATTGCCAAGAGGGCCATTCATGCATATTGCATTGTCGAGATGTAACACCCCAACTTTTTTTTCTAAGATTGAGTTATCCTTCATATTATATGCGATCTTAATCGATAATTCTTAATGGAGCATAGATGTTAAAGTTAATTTCTTAGAGTGGGAGTAGAATTGGAGATGATAAAAGGAACTTTTACATCAAGTCACGTCCAAAGAATTTCTAGCGACTAAGTTTTCAAATGAGTTGATGGAAGGGTCAACTTCAAATGACCATATCTCCTAAAGTATAATGAGTTAGGTGACCCATAATAATTCAAATTAAAGATCTTTGAATTATCTTTCCAACACATCTGATTTCGCCTTAATTAGAGTTCGGAGTAGAAAGTTATGACCATCTTACTGGAGACCTGCAGAGTTGTCTACAAGTCCGCGACGGCCCCACGATGCGGACCAATCGCAAACCCTTTCTGGATAAGCTAAGCGACATCCTTTTATTTTATTTTGAGGGTACTTTTATCCTAAAGTCTTTGGGGTCTATTTAAGGTCCCAAAACCCATAAAACGTCAGTTTTCATGAGTAAAAACCCTCTCCTTTACTCCTAAACATAAACACTCAAGAATATCAAGAAGGTCATCAAGTTAAGATTAGCTTTTAAGGTTCATCATCAAGGTGAGTTATTCTTCATATATTCTAAGCTACCTAACCTATATTTTTTTTATCTATTCATAAATCCCTAATAGAATCTTAAATCATAACCTAGGATTTTAAGAAAGCGAATTCAAGAATTCTAAGAAAGGATTCCTTGATCCTTCTCTTTTACGAATCAGGGTTCTTCATCAGGAACTCTAAAGATTCTAAGTTAAGAATTCAAGAATCAAAGAGAAGCTCTTCAAACAATGTCTTTCCAAGTTCTTTCAGTCTAAAAGAACTACTAAAATCGAGGATTTCCTCTAAGTAAGGGAGTATTCATTTAATTTTGATTATAATATCAACTTTCCAGGTATGTAAGGCTAACCTAAAGCATGAGATTGTTCTCTCATGTGCCCCATAGAGGTCATAGATGAGTTGATGGTTGAAGAGTCCATATGCATGAATACTTAAAGGTTTTCATTGAAAAATTAATTTGAAATTACATGTTTTCTATGTTGATGATCATCATACTATTTGTTTTCTTGAAGTTTACATTTTTCATGAGATTTCGCATAACCGTACATGATTATTTGAAAAGCATGCATAATGAACTTAAGGGGATGAGTGTAGAGCCTTAACGATGATAATGTATGTGATGTTGTGATTGTGTTTCAAATTGATGAGAGTCTTGATGATGATGTTGATGAGAATGATGTTCATGAGTCTTAAAACTTGAAACAAAATACGAAAAAGAGTGCTTAGAGTCCATGATAATGATGAGACGAGTAAATGTTGATGTTGGGTACTATGTCCCTTTGGGACTGATGATGATATATTATATCTCTATGTGACTGATGATAATGATGTTTTATCAGCATGTCGAGTTTTGGGAGGAGTATTGACACCGAATTAGGTGAGAGTGAGTCCCACTTGAACCCATTAACTATGTGGCCCGCGTAGGAAGAGAGAATTGAACCGCAATGCAGATGGCTCCTTTCTTGTCCCAAAAGAGGACTGAGGTTTTTTTTCTTGTGGATCCACTGAGGTTGATGCTCTTCACCCCGAGTAGGGTACTTGATGGATGTGGCAATGACATCGTTTTGTTATATCATCACTGGCTCATAAGTGATGGTTGTCGGTTAGAGAAACTCCCAGTGAGGTCTTACATAATAGTACTCTGATGTTGATGTTGATATGATGGTATGAGTCGAGTTCCCTTGAGTTGAGTTGAGTTTCCTTAAGTTGAGTTGAGTCGACTCAAGTTTCCTTGAGGTGAGTCTGATGTATTGATGAGGTATTTGATGAGATGTTGATGGGTCATTTGTCTACTCTTTTTTTAGATAGATATCTAACATTCTGATGGAGTATGGTGTTGAGTTGATGTTATGCCTATATTATTCTACATGTTTTTGTTTCATACAACTACTTTACATACCAGTACATTCCACGTACTGATGTCCCCCTATGGGATTCCATTGTTTTATGATGCAGAGGCAGGTATTAGAGAACATCGCCAGGCGCTTTGTTGAGGATCTATTCACATTGAGTTGATCGGTGAGACATCCTTGTTTTCGGAGGATTTTGTTATCATCTAACTTGAGTTAGAACTTTATTTTCCTTGAGTTGGGTAACCATGGCCTTGCGTGGTACCATCTAGATGTTTGAGTTAGAGGCTTCATAGACATCGAGTAGAGGATGTTATTTATTATTTTTCTAACTCTCCTTTATGGAAATTAAATTTTGATATAAAGACTTGATCACTTCAATTACATTACAATCTTTTCATTGAGGATGTTTCTTCCGCTATTGAGTATGAGGTGACGATGAGGCCAAGTGGTTCACTCGGAGACTAGCAATATTCACTGACTACCAGCTACGCCAAAGGTACCCTCCCAGGGCATGACAAACTTGGTATTAGAGCACAGAGTTCAAATGTCCTAGGGAGTCTATGAAGCTGTGTCTAGTAGATTCCTTCTTATTGGTGTGAAATGCGTCACATCCATAATAGGGTGGCTATAGGACATTAGGAAAGGTTTCCCTTCTTTCAGAATTTGAATCGTGCGATAGAGCTATTTCCTAAGAAATCTATGATGATTTGTGCGTTGCTATAAACCTTTCGACTATGCCTCATCCACGAGGTGATAGAGACAGTGATGTTCAAACTCTTACAGATGAGATCTTCTGCGATAAATTAATCAGAATGGTAGAGTGACTACACCAGGCTTGAGAGATGCCGACTAGTGTGCGAAGTTGATTGACTAGAAAGAGTGCACTATTACTCATATGAATCGTGCATTTGAGTTAGCTCTAGATGTACCTAGACCGATGTTTTTTTCAAAACTTTCTTCTGAGGTGACCCATGAGAGAGGAACTTATGTCACTAAAGAGTTTAATGTTACCACCTAAGAGTGAGATGTGAGGTCTTATAAACCCAGAGTAGAATCGAATCATCCCAGAGTTAGAAGGATGATGATGGAAAGAAAGGGATGAGATAGCACGAGTGATGGTTAATTGAGGCTTGTAGTTAGAGTTATGTATTTAATAGGTAAATAATGATGTACTGAGTTGATTGCCAAAAGTTTTACAAATGTCTCGTAAGTACCCTATGATTTTCATGATGAGGTATAGAGGAAGAGTTGTTGTCAGAATGTGGTAGAGCATGCTCAAACTAGAAGGAAGTTATGTTGATGTGTTGTAGTATTCATACTATTGAGGGTGAGGTGTAGATGTTGAATAGGGGAA
The DNA here is from genome assembly GCA_029948455.1 of Solanum rostratum. Classification (NCBI taxonomy): domain Eukaryota; kingdom Viridiplantae; phylum Streptophyta; class Magnoliopsida; order Solanales; family Solanaceae; genus Solanum; species Solanum rostratum. The sequence continues at coordinate 49,773,071 of CM057047.1, read as the reverse complement.
AAGAGTGCTTCTAATGTGATAGACCTAAATTAGGCTTATAATTTTTAATTGAGAGTTCATGAGACTCATCGAGTTATGAGGTAAGCCATATAAGGAGATATGATTAAATAAGTGAGTCGTAATAAGTTATGAGGAAAGGATGTGTTCATTGAATACTCGTTACGAGATATTAGTGGGATTATGTTCCCCAAATTTTTATCTAGTAATTGTAAGTTAGCATTAGAGAGGTGTGTGATGTATATGTTAGTGCTAGACCCTAAGCTTGAATTTTAAGGAGTAGTGTTAAAGAGGAGATAACATCATAAGAGTGATAGTCTTAGTTGGAAATTTTCTTTAAAAGACTTTCCATAGTGTATGTTTGAGAAGAAGGTGTTATTTGTGAGGAAATGATGCTATGGGCAGGGTACACTTGCCCCTTGGTAAGACGAGTGAGACGAAGATAGCTCAATAGATAAGAAGAGGCTTGAGATATGTATCCATAATTGTGTAAAAATGTGTGAAGCTCTAAGTTATGACTGCTATAAAAATCTCGATAGTATATTTGAGTTGTCGATGTGGAGTAAGCTGATGTAAGTAATCTTAATCATAACGAGTAGCTAAATTGATTTTGGGCTTATCGATGGATAATGACAAGTTTTTCATGATAGATTAATTCGTATGCAATTAAATTTATGGGAGCACAGAAGTTGAGTGTAGTAGGCAAAAGAAGAGGTTAGATTGTAAGAGTTTTGGGAAGTGGTTATGTACGCCATAGGAATAGCAAATATAGAGTGATTTCCACAGAGACTGGAAGGAGCTAAGAGTGATAGCGTTGAAAAGAGTCTGAGTGGCTAGTTATATGTATGCGACTATAGCATAACAGAAGAGTTTAAGATATTCTTCTGGATAGTGATTCCTTGACCATATGGAGGTATATACTTATAACCTAGTAGAGGAAATTGATTTACAAACTCAGAGGAATGGCCTTGAGAGCTAAGGGAGAGATGATGTAACGCCCGGTAAAATTAACCAAGATACCCTTAGAGGAGGAGTATGCGCGTAATGCATCTTCCGATGCTCATATGACAAATTTGATGCCGGATTTGTGATCAGCACGAAACATTGAGTGGGAAAATGGTCTCGGTCGATATTTAGAGCAACTAGATCAAAAGATAATTGTTCGATCCGAATACCAAAATAGTGTCGGTGCACGACAAAGGCGTGTCGTGCACCTGTAGCAGAGTGACACTTATGTTTTTTTTTCCAAATTTTTTGACGAGATTGGAAAAACCCGTTCAGAAATTTTTCAGAGAAAAAACACTAGTGCGCGATCAATCTCTGTCGCACACTGGGTTCTTCCAAATCCGAAAAATTTCTAAACTTTGTGTGGGGCATTCCGATTAATTCTCAACCCCTCCTAAACTCAATACATGATCAAATTGGATCATTTAAACGTAAAAAAAGTCCTAAAATCCCATTCTAAGTCCTTTTCTAACAATTGAATAAGATTAGGGCTTGAGAGAAGAAGATCTTGAGATAGAAGAATTCAAGAGAGAATGAGAGTTCTTAATTCTGATGATGATGTGATTCCATTTCCTTTTTAAGTTTACAGATGAGGAGGAGGAGTTAGAGAAATCGTGAGGAGTCTAATAGATAGATAAAACCATATTAGTATCTGTCGTGGTAAGAGTTCATACGATCGAGGGTGTAAGCTGCTATGGTAGGCTTAAATGTGTGGATGCTATTATGCAAGTGTAATAAAGTGATGAGGATGAGCGGTATTCTCTACGTACAAGTTACTATAGAGTAAGAGTTCTTGATTCTGATGTTATCTTACGCGTGCACTGTCCTTCGACTTGTTATGCCATTATTGATGGTAGAATGTAAAGTATCAAGGTTTAGAGGTATAATTGTGCTTATTTGCATGGAGAGGTATTAGTTTAGGGGTTTCGTCAAAGGGGGATATGATGAGTTCCTCCACGTCCAAATAGTGATGCTAATAATAGTAGACTAAGAGTAAGGGTAGATGAGAAGGAGTGAATATATCCTCATTGTGATGTCGGTGTTAAACTTGTGTCATGTAGGGATAGCGATGGAGAGGAGGAAAGAGATTAGATCATATGATGTGCAATAGATAGGTAAGAGTATGTTGGTGTGACTTTGAGTGAGAGTTCATTGAATGGTGGAAATAGAAGTGACAAGTAGGCTTGAAAGAAATTTCTAAGACATAGTTAAAGTGGTTCGGGTGATAGGCTTGAATGCGTGGTTGTTATTATGGGAGTATGGATGATAGACTATTGAAGACTTCATAATAAGTGTTTCGAGTATAGAGCTGAGTATTGAGGATTAGCTTTGTATGAATATGATGATCTTAGGAATAGAACCTTGAGGCTTAGAAGAGGTAGTTGGGTGGAGGTTTGAATAAGAGCTATGAGTTTGCATTGGTGGGGTAGAGTGCCATGAAAAGGAGCACAATTGAGGTGGGGACTTAAACATTAGAGTGTCCTTAGAGTCTTGTTTATACGATGGTCCTATTCTCGATTAGAGTTGATGGCTTCATTCCTGAGTTCGAAAGAGTGATTGTCGAGGTGTTCAAATAATTCAAATTGATTGAGTTTTGATGTTCCATTCGTGCTTGATGAAGAGAACGTAGGATGTAATTTCCTTACTTTTGATTTAAAGTGAGTGTCTATTTCTGAGTTGATGTGTCAATTCCTGAGTCTGAATAGAGATGGTTTGAGATTGACGATGAGTAAGAGTTTGATTGATTGAGTGAGTTTTTAGAAGAGTTTTGATTCTTATTCGTGCCTTGATGTCTACTTTTACTCATCATTCGAGGACGAATGATCCCAAGGGGGAGATAATGTAACACCCCAACTTTTTTTTTTCTAACATTTGAGTCATCCTTCATATTATATGTGACCTTAATTGATCGTTCTTAATCGAACATAGATGTCAAAGTTAATTTCTTAGAGTGGGAGTAGAATTGGAGATGATAAAGGGATATTTTACATAAAGTCAAGTCCAAAGAATTTCTAGCGACTAAGTTTTCATATGAGTTGATGGAAGGGTCAACTTCAAATGACCATATCTCCCAAAGTATAATGAGTTAGGTAACTCATAATATATCAAGTTAAAGATCTTTGAATTAGCTTTCGAATGCATCTTATTTCTCCTTAATCAGAGTTCGGAGTAGAAAGTTATAACCATCTTACTGGAGACCTGTAGAGCTGTCTGAAGGACGGAGATGGCTCCGCGACGTGGATCTATCGCGATCCTTTCTGGATAAGCTAAGCGACGTCCCTTTATTTTTTTGGAGGCTACCTTTATCGTAAAGCCTTTGGGGGTCTATGTAAGGTCCCAAAACACATAAAACGTCAGTTTTCATGAGTAAAAACCTTCTCCTTCACTCCTAAACATAAATGCGCAAAAAGCATCAAGAAAGTCATCAAGTTAGGAATAGCTTTCAAGATTCATCATCAAGGTGAGTTATTCTTCATAAATTCTAAGCTACCTAACCTATATTTCCATCCATTCATGAATCCCTAATAGAATCTTAAATCATAACCTAGGGTTTCAAGAAAGTAAATTCAAGAATTCTAAGAAAGGATTCTTTGATTCTTCTCTTTCACGAATTAGGGTTCTTCATCAAGAACTCTAAAGATTCTAAGTCAAGAATTCAAGAATCAAAGAGAAGCTCTTTAAACAATGTCTTTCCAAGTTTTTCCACTCTAAAAGAACTACTGAAATTGAGGATTTCCTCCAAGAAAAGGAGTATTCATCTAATTTCAATTGTAATATCAACTTTCCAAGTATGTAAGGCTAACTTAAAGCATGTGATAGTTCTCTCATGTTCCCCATAGAGATCATAGATGAGTTGATGGTTAAAGAGTCTATATGCATGAATACTTGAAGGTTCTCATTGAAAAATTGATTTGAAATTACATGTTTTCTATGTTGATAATCATCATACAATTTGTTTTCTTGAAGTTGACATTTTTCATGAGATTTTGTATAATCCTATATGATTATTTGAAAAACATGCATAATGAACTTAGAGGGATGAGTCTAGAGCCTTGACGATGATGATATCTGTGATGTTATGATTGTGTTTCAAATTGATAAGAGTCTTGATGATGATGTTGATGAGAATGATGTTCATGAGTCATAAAACTTGAAACTAAATTCTAAAAAGAGTGTTTCGAGTCCATGATGTTGATGCTGATGTTGATGAGATGAGTTGATGTTGATGTTGAGGTATTATGTCCCTATGAGACTGATGATGATGATGTATTATGTCCCTATGGGACTGATGATGATGATGTTTTATGAGCATGTCGAGTTCTAGGAGGAAGATTGAGTACCAAAATGGGTGAGAGTGAGTCCCACTTGAACCCATAAACTACGCGGCTCGCATAGGAAGAGAGGATTGAACCGTAGTGCAGATGGATCCTTTGTTGTCCCAAAAGAGGACTGAGGTTTCTTTTCTTGTGGATCCACTGAGGTTGATCTCCTTTACCCCGGCCAAGGTACTAGATGGATATGGCAGCAACATTGTTTTGTTGTGTGATCACTGGCTCATAAGTGATGGTTATTTGTTAGAGAAACTCCCGGTGAGGTCTTACTTAATAGTACTCTGATGTTGATGTTGATATGATGGTCTGAGTCAAGTTCTCTTGAGTTGAGTCGAGTTTCCTTGTGTTGAGTTGAGTCGAGTTCCCTTGAGTTGAGTTGAGTTGACTCAAGTCAAATTTCCTTGAGGTGATTCTGATGTATTGATTAGGTATTTGATGAGATGTTGATGGGTCATTTGTCTACTCTTTATTCTTTCTTTAGATAAACATCTGACATTCTGATGGAGTATGATGTTGAGTTGATGTTATGCCTATATTATTCTACCTGTTTTTGTTTCATTCAACAATTTCACACACCAGCGCATTCCACGTACTGATGTCCCCCTCTGAGACTACATTGTTTTATGATGCAGAGGCACGCATTAGAGAGTTACATTCTAATGGAGTATGATGTTGAGTTGATGTTATGCCTATATTATTCTACCTGTTTCTGTTTCATTCAACAATTTCACACACCAGTGCATTCCACATACTGATGTCCCCCTCTGAGACTGCATTGTTTTATGATGCAGAGGCACGTATTAGAGACCATCGACAGACGCTTCGTTGAGGATCCATTCGCATTCAGCTGATCGGTGAGACCTCCTTGTTTTTGGAGGATTTCCATATTGTTATCATCTAGCTTGAGTTAGTACTTTATTTTCCTTGAGTTGGGTAACCATGACCTGTCGTGGTACCATCTAGATGTTTGAGTTAGAGGCTTCATAGACGTCGAGTAGAGGATGTTATGTGTTACTTTTTCAACTCTTCTTTATTGGAAATTAACTTTTTATATAAAGACTTGATCACTTTAATTACATTACAGTCTTTTTCTTAAGGATGTTTCTTCCGCTATTGAGTATGAGGTGACGATGAGGCCAAGTGGTTCGGTTGGGGACTAGCAATAGTCTCTGAGTGTCAGCCAGGCCAAAGATACCCTCCCGGGGCGTGTCACAAGAAGGCCATTCATTCATTTTGCATATTCATTCATATTGCATTGTCGAGAGGGCCATTAATTCATCTTGCATATTCATGCATTTTGCATTGCCAAGAGGGTCATTCATGTTGCATTCAATGAATCATCTTTATTTATCCTAGCAATAGATATGCATTTTATATTATATGGATCATTATACATCTATCGTATTAGTGGACATGTTCATAATGCATTCAAGGAATCATTTTTATTTGTCCTATCAATAGACATGCATCTTTATTCTATATGGATCATTTTTCATTCGTCTTACTAATGGACATGCATTCATATCCCACCGATGGATCATTCTTCATTCGTCCTGTCCATGGACATGTATTCATATCCTATCAATGGATCTTATTTGTGTTTTCACAGGACTCACACCTTGCTTTAGAAATCAGATGAAGGTTGTCGGCATGCATTGAAAGAGGATGACAAAAGTATTGAAAGTGATGCTACTTTTTTCTTTAATTTTGTCTCTACTAATAAAGTTTTGTCTTAGGTTTTTCGAGAATATCCAAACAGATGCATTCTTAATTAAACCACAGGTACAAATTAGGTCAAGAAAGTCGCATCAATGTGGAACTTCTGGAATTAAGGAGCAACTTCCACCACAGTCAAGAATGGTCATATTGAAGGTCATGTGTTTGGCCAAAATTGAGTTTGTCAATTTTCTTTATCCATGATCTCTTTTATCGATCATATCCAAAGAAAGAGACAACTGTTGACACCCAATTTTGGTCCAACAATTCTAATAATTCATACTTTTTATGTTGATATTTTTAAATAGTTTAAAATACGTTTTGGGTGATTTTAGATTAATTTTTGATAGTTACTCTTTTTTTTAAATTTTTTTTAGAATACTAATTTAATTTCAAATTTTCAACGCAGTGTAATAATTCATTTTTTTTCTTTTTTTCTATCCAAATATAACTATACGCGTATGTTTAATTGGTTCACAGTTTGGACCCACATATTCTTAGCCTATTAGGTTTTAAAGTTTGTATATAATATTTCCTTTTTATAATACGTTGGATGAATAACATTGAGATTAAAAATTTAATAATTTTTAGATTTTTGGGGGTTTCACTATTCATCTTCTTCTCCGGCAAAGAGTTCGCCGGAGCTCCAGCAGCCCCTCTCTCTCTTTCCAGTCACCAAAGCCACCAGAAAACGACCACGGACCAGCCCAAGAAAACCCCAAAACAGCCACCCAAATAATTCCTCACTATCACCTTGTCGCGTTCTCTTCTTCGCCGCGTCAAATTGTCATCAATGACCCACCAACAAACACCCCGAAACGACCCAAAAACAGCCACAAATCAGCCACCCAAACCCACCATTTTGACTCCAAATCTGCTAGCAAAATGCCACCTAAACCTCCTTCTTCTCCCCCAGAAAACGACCTCCGAAACCCCCAATTTTCACACCCATAAACCTCTGCCTAACAGCCCCTTAACCCATCTGAAAACCACCCGAAATCACCATCAGAGAACCACCCTTCCACCACCATAACCCCAACCAAAACCATCATGAAATCAGCCCCGTCCACCACCAAAACCTAACTTGAAAATCCACGAAATTAGCCTCAAACCCCACCAGAAAACGACCATGAACCAGCTCCATTTCCCTTGTTACAGCCATCGCCGCCTTCCACCACCGCCACGTCACCATTTACCCTCACCAACGGGCCCTGCTTCAGCGGAGAAACGCACCAAAGACAACCATTAAACACACCCAAAACTCCACCACAACCATACCCACAACTCGGGAACAACAACAACCATGAAGTTCCGACAAACAACAACAACAACTCCATTTCCGAAAGCTCCAATCTGGGCGGATTCTCCTCTTCTTCCAGATCTGATCAGATTCACTATTTTGATGACCATACTCATTTTCTGTCTTTGTTTATTTTCATACTATGTTTTAATACTGTGTATCTCATTTAAAATTAACACATGTGATATTGGCTTGATTGTCGTTATTATTTTAGGCATTTATGTAGATTTGCTTTTTATCGTGTTGTTCTTCTTCATTTACTTACTTTGAAAATGCCAAAATTCTTTGTTGTTTCATTTACTGTTTGTTTTATTTCTAGCATTTTTTCAATATTATTTAATATTTTTCTTACTGTTGTTATGTTATTTTGTTCTATTTCGGCTATGTTTTATGTTCACTGTCCATTACTTTGTTTTGTTTGAAAACCTTATTATTAATTACTGATTTATCTTCTTTCTAATATTATGAAGTGATAGATACATGATTTAATGGTCAATTCAGAGCTGGTGGAGGTTAATGTTTTATTTTACCATGTACCATATGTAAAAATTAGCATTTAACTACTTGAATGTTCATTCTATTCTTTTCTTTTTTACACCATTATTGTTTGTTTGTTTCATCTTATGTCTATCTTTATATTTGTTCCTTTATTTGGGCATTTTGGTTCCACATGTTTTTATTTGTGGAATGGATGTATGGTGTTAAAATTGGCCGATGAAATTTATCCGTCGGATTTCGAGGCCTCCCCATTTAAAAAGACGGAAATATCTTAGTTTAGATTGACATTTTGTTATATTTCAAAACTCAAAAATTTTAATTCAAGTTACGTACAAATTGTTTCATTAAAATTGGCCGATAAAAAAATCTATCCGTCGGGTTTCGAGGTCTCCCCATTTAAAAGGGCGAAAATATTTAGTTTAGAGTTATATTTTTTATATTGTTAAAATTCAAGAAAATTTTAGTTCAAGTTTTGTACATCAGATGTTAAAAAGACGGAACAATTTTAGTTTATTATTTATTTATTTATTCATTATTGTGTATGTTGCTGATGTTAGCCAAATACTAGAACATTCTTCATATCATTATTTATTTCATTGTTTGTGTATTTTTTTATTATTATTATACTTATATTATATTGTGTATCTCCTCCTCAATTTGGAAAAAATGAGAACCCGGGATCCACAATTGTGGATTCTGAAGGGTGCTAATACCTTCCCTTCGGAATAACTTGAATCCTTACCTAATATTTTTTGGTTCGCAGCTATTTCGTAAATAATGAATTGGTTTTCTAATTATCTCTAAAATTAGGTGGCAACTCCAAAATTCTAAAATTAAATTATTTTTCCTAAAAATATTTTTTTTAATTCTTTTCTTTATTATGTTTTACGAGTTGCCACGACGTTGCGCCTTCAGGATGTCAACAATATGCATCTATAAGGTCATTAAACATTACTTGACCTTATTCTACTTGACTGGATCTTTACCTAAAAATGTTTCTCACTATAGTAATGCGACTAGTAAAAAGCCTCAAGCCAGTTTTCACACTTCCTCAAAACATTTTTCAGAGATTGACTTATATTTGTGATGTGTATAAAGTTTGTAGTTTAGACACATATACAATTGACCACATTGATTTCAGTTCGAAAAGTTTAGTTAGCATAAAATTTATATCCTATCAATTGACCTAGTTTAGACTTTTTTTTTTTACTTTTCAAGATATAGGTCTGATTTGTTTTACAGTAGTTGTTAGCATCCTAATTCTGTTAAGCTATAAAGATTATGCATTACTATCTTATGGAAAATGTGGGAAGTTATAAATTCTCTTTACTTTAATGGTGATACATAAGTGCCACGATCTAATTTCGGGTGTGATGACACTTGCTTTTATTCGCCAAGACAAGTCATCCTAAACAAGTCACAACAACATAATACGAAAGAATGCCGAAGCCAAATCAATGTAACATTGCGAATAACAAAGCTATAAAGCATAAATACATAATCCGAACTAAAAACCATCTCAGAATTGATTGTCACTAGGTACAAGCCTCCAATACATCAGAATAAGAAGGAAAGATAGAAGCCTCAATAGTGTTTCTCTCTCAAATAGAACAAAACTACTAATATACACGACAATCTTGAGAATATTTTGGAGCAACAAGCAACTACCTCTCAACTATCAATAGCTCATTCCAAAGAAGAAAAAGAACATCAGCAAAATCCGGATCATAACCTATACACATGCGTAAAATAACAAGGATGAGTACCAAGGTACCAGTAAGTAGACCTAACCACATGTAGAAAATAAAATATTAAGCATTCCTTCCATCCCAACCACATACAATGTCTTAATAGTCCAAACATCACAATATACAAGACTCAAATTATTCAACATATGTCACAATCTTTCAATAGTTCTATCTCAGCGTGTACATGATTCAAGTCATTCAACACATCACACTTAGTACATATATCAACTTCAAGAAAGGAATAATATGAAATGAAATAAAATACTATGCAATGTAAGCAATACAATACAATGTCAAGTAGTCATGATGCATGTCTACGATACACATCCGCTGATATAATTAGTCCGGAACCCATAGGGGCCACACATGGACCATGTATTTGCAAGAATCATTTCTCTTCGTTTACTTTAATATTAAGATGGAACCATTTCCTTTGCCTTTTAATTGCTTTTCTTTCTTTTCTTATTTTAGCCAGAACCATTTTCCTTCGACCTTTCATTTCTTTTTCTAGCCGGAGCCATTTTCTTCGACTTGTCATTTCTTTTCTTTTCTAGCCGAAACCATTTTCCTTCAACTTTTCATCATTAATGGGATATCAAGCACAATCATATATATAATCATAAGACAAATATCACTTTTATAATCAAGATTCATATGCAATAATGTCCACATAGATCATATATTCAACAATCAAGTACTCAATCTCGTTATCAAGTAGCTAGAATCATTTTACTTCGGCTTTTCATCATCAGTAGAATATCAAACAATACATACCATCATAATGCAATAATCACTTTCACAAGTATAAAAATAGACAAGATGTCCACATAAATTATTTATTTAATAATCATCGATCATTTTCATTGTTCTTTCAACATTTGAGGCATCACCAACACATTACATGATAATAACAATATAAGATAGTTCAAATCTTTCAAATACCCCTTGTCATCATAGCTTAAGATAATTCATCATTTAAGTACATATTGCACAAGCATTTAGTTCAAGAATTCCCAAAACATCTCAACATATGCATTTGGCTAAATGTTTCACATAAAGTACTTCAATAGACAAATCCATGTAACTTGATTCAAAGTTCAACAATTAGAACATCATGAACACTTTATATTCTCAATAATGGCATCACAAGTCCAATTCATAATATCAATCCATAGGCCTAAATCAATAAAAATAGACATCAATTCATGTATCAATTCATATATGCTATTATCTCACATTCTCATTACCCAATCATATCCACTAGACATATCACTAATCCTCAATTTCACATAGAAACAAATTACAAAGTTGAATCAAACTCAACAAGTTTAGAATCCACTTACCTTAAACCAACCAATCAATCACTCCAACAATAATACTTTACCCTTCCTAATCAAATTTGAAACACCACAATCTACTCAAAAATGAATTTACAATCACAATGCGAAAGTAACAATATAAAAATCAAGCATTACGGGGAAAATGGCTTAGTTGTTGAGAAATTCACTATAAAAAACCAATGCTGAAATCTATAAACTTTTAGATGAAAGTGGTCCTCTCATGATTAAAAACCATCAACAAAAAGTACTTCAAAAAATGGAGTTGAAATGAGCTCATAATCATCAATTTCGTGAAAATTCCAAAGTTCATGAAAATTTCTAAATTTTATCAATTGAATTGTAATGACTTGGTTGGTCATTTTTGGCTTATCTATGAAATTTATTGTTTTACGCTTTTGTAAGTTGCTTTGGGCCTACTTTAAACTATTTGAATGGTCAAAACTAAAATCCTGAGTTTTAAAAGTTAAAAATATGAATTTTGGCATATTTGGAGGCTTATGTTTTTGAAAAAGTGAGTTTTTATGTCATCTTGAGTTTCGGAGATCAGATTGGGGATCTGTCAATTTCATTAGCTCTGAAATGTCAAAATCAAGCTACAAGAAGTTGCATAACTGATTATAGACAACGAGGGTTTTAGACCCAAAGTTGTGATTTTAGTCGTTTCCAAAACCAAATTTTGACTTTGGTCAACATTCGGAGTTCGAAAGCTCGAATCAAAATTTTCATAGTTCCAATAGTTCTTGATGGTGAAACTAACACTAGAAATGATCTTGTTATAATTTTGGAGTTTTCGAGGGCAGTTTTAGTATTTTGGGTTTGAAACTAGTTTTATTGACTTGAAATAGTAAATGTGGCGAGAAGACATCAAAACTAATTTCTGATGATTCCATTGAGTCTGGATCATTGTTTCAGGTATGAATACATATAAACTTTGTGAAATTTTGAGTTCGAATATGTTTCGGGATCCATTCCGTGTAGGAATTGGACTTGAGTTGTTGATTTTTGCTGATATCTAGTGCAGGCATCCTTCTTCTCTGCGTTCGCGAAGAATCTTTCACATTAGTGGAGGTGTGGGTTTATTGAGCTCTGAGTTCGTGGACTGGGTCACGCATTCGGGGGATGGGCTCCACAATCGCGGAGTAGTTTTGTACCTGGACAGTTTTAAACTCGTGAAATACCATTTTTAATCTATTTTCGAACTTCTAAGGTTTTTGAGGAGATTTTGAAGAAAGGTTTTCGAAGATTCTTGTTGGATAAGTTTTTCTAACACTAAACTAAGCATTTTCTATGACATTTATCTTGATTATAGCTTTGATTTCAAGAATTTAATCACCCAAATTGATTTCAAGAATTTAATCACCCAAAATTTGGGGGTTTTAGACTATGTCTTCCATTGATTTCTCATTCAATTTACGCTTGCTTTTAGTGAGATTTTCACACATGAACTCTATTTTTTGAGTAGAACATGATTTCGAAATCAATTTTTGGATTTGAGACTTTTGAACGTTAGCCCTAATTTTGACTATTTTGCCCCTTAGCCTAAACTATGCCAATATGGGTATCTAAATGCTTCTCTTTATGAGTATTAACTATTGTTGATAGTTGTTGATCCAATTTGAGGCTCAATTTGAGAATTTGAGTTGGTTGAAAGCTTATCCGAGTGTTGTTTCGACATTGAGGTAGTAGGTTCGGGTAACCTTTTGGGACTGAATTTGAGTTATTGATCTTGTCAAGTGATAATTTTGAGATTTAGATGGATAATTTTGCGATTGGATTGTTGTATTGAAATGGTGATGGAAAGTGATTTTGATTGAGCCGAATTGTGGTATTATCATTGATCCTATTGATGAACTGCATTGAATTATGATGAATTGATGAGGACTTGAGATAGAATATGACTAAATTAGTCTTATGAGACCAATTGGGACGAGTTAGGTCCATAATATTTATATCCTTGCACTACTTGGGACAGGTTAGGTCTGAAAAGGTTGACATTCTCGATTATTGATATAATTATGATGATCTAAAGTATGGTGACAGTTTGGACACTAGCTGTGACACTTAATATTAATCCTTGGGTGCATACGATATGACTAAGTTTCATGCCTTAGTATTCCTGTTATGGTGCTATTTACATGTAATTATTGTATTACATCTACATACTATTGGTGGAACCAAAGTCCACCCAAATATGTTATTCTTGTAACATATCTATTTACTGTTTAGTGGTGCCAGAGTCTTCCAAGGTGTGTTATTGTTGTGGTACATCAACATACTCTTTCATTGACATGTATTCCTCTTTATATCTTTCTACCGGAGCCAGCGTTCGTCGGGGTATTATCGATGCCAGGGTCTGCCGAGGTACTAGAAACCTCTCCACTAGTGCTAGAGTCCTTTGAGGTGTTATCGGCACCAACGACCATCTTGATACTTGAAAGACTTTTTATATGGTCTGACGAGGTCCTCATAGGTTCTACGTTGTAGCTTCAGCTCGATAGATATATTTGGCACCAATGTCTGCCGTATTTCCTCCCTATGCATTTCTTTCATACAGTAATTATGCATTACATCTTTGACTGACACTATAATTTTATTTTACTTGTATATATATGGTTCACATTATACACTAACCCTTTTCTTGCAGGTGATAATATTCTTCGTTATTGCATACTTGTTCAATTTCTCTTACCCAATCGACTGAACCTACTAGGTATATTTTGGTGTACTCACCCGTACTTTGTTTTCTCCCTACAGATCATGCACAGAGTATAGCACAAGGTAGTTGATCTTTCCATCCGAGTGCTATTTTCACCATCCAGATCTCAGTGATGAAGCTCAGACTCTGAGTTGCTGTGGATCTTTGGGTTCTCTTATATTTCCTTCCTTATAAACTATATATCAAATATTTATGAGATAGTGTTGTATTTTATCTTGAGAATGATTACTTTCTCCGTCGGGTGTAGTCTTTCCTTGATTACAGTTTTGTAACATATTCGTTTGATCTTTCAAAACTCTTTCTTTTGAGCGTCTTGGCGATTGGGTTATCGATAGCTAGAAAGATGATTTCTCATTGTTCCTTGTTGATTCTATGATTGTTTTTTTGTCATGGAGATGGCAGATTTGAGGTAATGTTGGTGAGACGGGGTCAGGCTGATAGTGATCCTTGGTGGCTTCAGACTTTAGAATTTCGAATTTGATTATTGAAAAGTGAGATTTTTCTTAGAAGATTCATCTACAGGTTAGGGTCAAAGTATTTCTTAGAGTTTATGAGCTTATGGTTGTACTATAGAAGTTCGTTTTGTCATGCTTGGTAGTTTGTGGTGTTAGATAAGTGGAGTCGGCACTATTGGTATTGTGTCAATTATATCCTATCGACGTGGTGTTTCCATTGATGAATGGTTATTTCAAAAGGTAGTCTTTCATTTTGAAATTGTTGGCTTTGAGAGCTAAGAATGTATTTTTGGATTTACCCTGGGCTAAGATCAATTCTGATCATTATTGTTCGTTGATGTACTATTGGGGTATGTATCTCTCAAAGCTTGTGTTATGGAGTTTGGTTGACGGGATTCAGGCTGTAGAAATATTTAGGATAGCTGTGTCCTGATACGATGCTCTAAATGCATAGGGATGTCAGGTTTTGATCTTGAGGTAGGTATTTCAGTTGGTAAGCTTGTTTTCTTTCTGGTTTAATTCTTCTTTTGTCCAAATTTGGTAGTTTCATAGTGATTTTGGTTTTCACAGGCAATTCTGATCATTTCTACGGTTTAGGTTCAATAAATGGGAGTTGGATATCAAAGACATAAATTGGAGGAACGTTTGGAGGTTTTGGAGTACTCTTGAGATTTTCTTCTAGGCTAGAGTTCTATTCTAACATTGTTTACTTTTTGAAGGTGCCTTAGATTCTGGCGGAGCATGTGGTGAAGTGTCCATGCCTTTTAATGCTTTTAGGCTATGCTTGTCCATGACTTTCACGGGTAAAAGTCATTTTAGTAGTGGATCTTGAATGATCATCCCGGTCATTTTCTCCATAATCTGATCTTTTCAATGTTTAGAGCTATTTTGCAGAGACCTCAAGTCATGTATGACTTGTTGGCATTGACAATTCGGTTGTCTGGTAGTTCATTTTATTTTTGTACCAATTTCTATTTTTTGGAGTCTTTGAAGTTTGAATAGTTGACTTTTGTCAAAATTCTAGGATGACAGTCTCAGAATATAATTCTAATGGTCCCATCAGCTCTGAAATAGTCATTTTAGGCTAGGGGTATGGACGTCTTAGTTCCCGAGGCTATCAATGCAAGTTTAATTTATGCCATTAGACGTTTTAGCCTTTAATCTTTGGCCCAAATTTGACTTTGATCAACATTATTGAAAATTGCGCTCAAATGAGAATTATGTTAGCTTGGTTACTTCTAGAATGTCAAGTTTGGTCGAGAATAACCTTTTGTGCATGTCCCAAGGATTTCGGTGTCATTCCAAGCCCTTTGGAAGATTTTTAGCTTAAAATGATGCTTGCATGTAGGACCCACTTTTTTGATAGAATGACCTCCGTTGGAAATTTCGACTGCATGGGTGAGTCCAAAATATCATTTTCAATCAAATTTTGGGACGTCGAATGAGTTTAGAGCATCCATACTAATATTTAGCCTTTGTTGGTTCTAATGCAACCACTTTTGTGATCATTTGGATGCTTTTGTGACCATTTGATGGCTTTTGTGGTGATCACTTTTGTGATCATTTGACGACTTTTGCGGTGGCCACCTTTGCGACCCTTTGACCACTTTTGCAATGGCTACTTTCGCAACTATTTGGCCGCTTCTGCAATTGTCACTTAGATATTAATTACTTTTCAGCCACTCCTCTCCTTCTTCAAAATTCATATTTTTGAGCTATAGAGGTCAATTTAAGGTGATTCAAAATACGTTTGATTTGTAATAATTATGGACATATTGTATTATGTTAATGATCTTCATAGACTGCGTTTTGAGGTATTTCTCGATTAATGATGGATTTTATTGCACGAATTAATTTCTCTTATTTTTGAAGATAAAATTGTACCCCATTTTGGGGTACGAGCTCAACAATGTATTTAAAAATCTTTTTATGGAGTCAATTTTTGGATTATCATCGCGTGTTCTATAATTCCAATTTAGATTTGATTTTGGGTTCATCTCTAAAAAATATGATTTTGGTGTCAAAATGTATGTAATTATGTTGTGATCAACCTTTTGATAGCATGGGGAAATTTGGAGGTGATTTGGCACGGATAGCTATCATAAAGTGAATTCAAAGCACACATGATTAGCTTTGAGGTAGGGAATAATCCCTATTTTTTACTAAGCTCTTTTTGATATTATTTAATATTAATTTCATGTGAATTTGGATAGTACTTTCCTAGTTCCATCTTCTTCTATTCTATTATGCTTTTGTGATTTTCGATTGAGATTTAGATCATTGTAGTTTCTTGGAGACTTTAGTTTGTGTTTGCGACCTTATTTCTATTTGGTTTTAGGTAGATATACCTTTTAGAGTTTTGTAGGTGATCTTAGACTAGGATTGAGAGTTAGGTGATTTTCTAGGAGTTATAGTGCCTTTATAGCTAGGTATGACTTCAGGTAGGGCTTGTCTTTAGATAACATCCTTGTGCTAGTTACTAAGGTCCGAGTGGCTTATTACACCCGTTGGTTTGATTTAGCTCTAGTCAATTGTTAGTTAGATGATACTACATTTGGTTTAGGCGGCGATTCCAAAGTTATTATCTCCCCTGCTTATTTTTAGTATTATATACTTAGCTGAATATGTCACGCCCCAGGAGGGTACCCTTGGCGTGGCCGGCACTTGAAGAACCATTTTTGGTTCCCCAAGAGAATCACCTGGCCTCATCATCACATTGTCTCAACAGCGGAAAAAATAACTCAAAATAAATATAACATCATCAAGATAACTTTAATCTATTGTTTCCAATGAATAAGTTTGGAACCGAATGCTCAACAAATCCCCTACTCATTGTCTATGAAGCCTCTACTCAACAATCTAGATGGGGCCATGACAGGCCATAGACACCCCAAATCAAAGAATAAAGAAAAAGATAATATACTAAGTCAACTCATAAGATAAAACAGCTCCCCCGGAAAGCAAAGAGGGCTTACCAACTTTGGAAGTGTATTGATCTGGACCTCAACGATTTATGGGTTGAAGCCCTCTATCACCTGTATCTGCATCATAAAATGTTGTAGGTCCAAATGGACATTAGTACGTGGAATATACTGATATGTAAAATAGCTCAAAAAATAAGGCTTAACTCACTCATCTCGACTTAACAACTCATGCTCGACTCAGTACATGCAAGTTTAAAGTAATTCATGCTCTTTTAAAAATATGCTCAGTAAATATTAGACTCAGTTTAAAATGTCATGCTCAATCAATGTTGCTTAGGAGTTTCTCTTAACCAACATCCAATCCCATCACCTTTAGTTTGGTGATGCACAACGAAGGCGACGTTATTGCCACGCCCATCCTAAACTTTTCACGATAAAGGATGATGAACATCTCTCTTGGATTCATAATAAATGTCTACTTGGGGGATAAGAGTCACCAGAACAAGCCGTACGACTATCCTACACTGGCAACATAGTTCTGTAGGATAAAGTATATGTTTACTAGCTCGCAGCACGGTGCTCGATACTTCTCTAAGACTAAAACATATTCCACTCAATCCTCAAATGCTCATCAATAACATCAAAATATCAACCTCATTGGGTTACCTCATCTCAACTTGTCTCAATTACTCATCAACTCAGTCAATCAATGTAGATAATCGAACTCGACTCAGACTCAGACTCAGACTCAGATGGTCATTTAGACTCATTTAAATTGACTCATCATGCGATGCAAGTAAGTTCATGATAGTATATGTGATTTTGTTCGATATGCATCTCATGCTTTGTGATGCTCAATTTCCTCAACTCAACATCAAATTCAACCTCAACTCAATCCACGCTTAGAATTTCATAGAATTATGTAATTTAGGGTTCATGCTACCAAGTATGAAATATATATGTAAATCTCATATCAATGATCATACAATACATCAATTTTCTCATTAACATAATAAGACCTCACGATAAATGCAAGGATTTAGTAATTGGATGATAGAAGTTTTCAAAACTCAATTCTTATCCTTAATTTCAACTCAACTAAGTGAAAGGGGTGTGTGAACGAATGTGGTTCCACACTTTAGTAAGCCTTCATACCTTGAAATAGAAGAAATAATCATATTTGAATGAATCCTCATGCTAGAACTCAAGACTTCTTGCGAAGGTTCTTCAAGAAAGCCGTAAGTATGATGAATGGTGGAAAATACGTTTAAGGTCTCATTCAGGACTTTAATTGTCACGCCCCGGGAGGGTACCCTTGGCGTGGCCGGCACTCAGAGACTATTGCTAGCCCCCAAGCGAACCACCTAGTCTCATCACATCATTCAATCACGTACTTCTAATGACCAGCGGAAATTATATACAAGTAATGGGCACAATTCATCTAAAGTTCTCAAGATAATATAGATAAAATAACGAAGGCTAGTAGAAAGAACTAGCTCAAATCTCAACAACAATACTCGACACCTGTCTATGAAGCCTCTATCACTAAATCATGTGGTGCCAATGACAGACCCATGGCTACCCAAAACAAAATAAGAAGATAGTCTATCCTAACTCTAAAGCATGATGAAATAAAATAATGGTTCCTCCGAAGTAGGGGAGGCCCACCAAATCAACTTCGGATCTCTGATCTTCAACGGAGCGCCTGTTGATGATCTCTAGTACCTGCCTCTACATCATAAAATGATGCAGTCCAGAGTGGACGTCAGTACTTGGAATGTACTGGTATGTAAAATAGCTGAATGTAACAGAAATCGGTAGTTTATAAATAGGGAAAGTAACTTCAAGTCAAAATAAACATCATAATCACATTAACCGCCAACTTGCCCATCTACGAAAGAGTACAGAGTGGACAAGTGACACATCAATATCTCAGACTCATCAAAAGTCTCAACTCATCACATGAATCATCTCAGAGGAGTTCACCCCTCCTCTCATCACATCTCATCTAGACTCAGAGTAAGGTACGAATTTTCCCCGGGAGTTTCTCTTAACCGACAACACCCACTTTTGAGCAAGTGAATGTACAACAATCACCCTGATGTTGCCACAGTGGTCCCAAACTTGCCAGGTAAGGAACACTGGATCCCATGTCAATATACCCGACATGGAATCAAACTGAACAGATCCTCTATTGCTTTCAGGGACTGTTAAACCTCGAGGGAAACCATATGTATATATGTGATGGTTTAAGCCTCTCCTACGTTTGGCGACGTAGTTAATGAGTTCTAGTGGGACTCACTCCTGCTCATTTTGGTGCTCGATACTCCTCCCGACTCAATGCTCATAAAATCAACCTCAACTAGTCTCATAGGGATTCACTCCCCGTCAATGACTGCCAGTCTCATAGGGACCCACTCCCCGTCCACAACTGATATTTCACTGGGACCTTGGCCCCTTTCATCAATTACCTGATAGGGACTTCCACCCTATCATCAGCATCTCATAGGGATTTTAATCCTATCATCAACATCTCATAGGGATTTTAACCCTATCATCAATACCTCCTCAATGACTCAAGATTATATAACAGTCATTAGGAAACAAGTGAATAAACACATTGATAGAGTTCATTTATAGAGACTCATACAACAATCAAGGTTTCATCAACTCATCATCACAGTCAACAATCCCAATACAAGGCTCTAGACTCATGTCTCAAGTTCATTATGCATGCTCTTCAAAATAGTCATGTAGGGTTATGCAAATTCCATGAAAGTATTCAATTTAAGAGAGCAAATAGTATGATGATCATCAACATAGAAAACATGTAATTTCAAATATAATTTTCAAGAAAATCCATCAAAGAAATCGTGCATGTAGACTCTTCATTCATCAATTCAACTATGACCTCTATGGGGCATATGAGAGAACAATTCCATGTTTTAGTTTAGCCTTACATACCTGTGATGCAACTGTTTAACCGGGTGATGTTGAGGATTCTCTTCTCGTGTTTCTCACCCCCAAGCCTTTCTCTCCTCTCCTCAAGCCCTAGCCTTGTTAGATTTTGGAATAGGACTTAGAATAGGTTTTGTTAGGCTCTTTTCGTGTAGAAACGACCTTACTAGCCGTGTATTAGTATTTAGGAGGGGTTAGGGATTGACCGGAAAGCCCCTCGAAATAAATTAGAAATTTCTAGTTCGGAATTTACACGGTCCGCAACGCGGACCTATCGCACACTGTGTATTTTTGGAAAAAGTATTTTTAAACGAGTTTTCTCCATCCCGTCGAAAATCTGGAAAAATATTTAAGTGTCCCTCCGCGGCAGGTGCGCGTCGCGCCTCTGTCACGGACAGTCACTGTTTTGTGACTTGGATCGAAAATTTATCTTTCGATCGGGTCATCCTAAAATTCGACCCGGACCATTTTCCCACTCCATTTTTCATGCTGATCACGAATCCGGTCTCGGATTCGCCATACGAGCCCCGGAAGATGCGTTACGTGCGTACCCTCACTCTAGGGACATTTTGGTAATTTTACCGGGCGTCACATCATCTCCCCCTTGGGATCATTCGTCCTCGAATGAGGAGTGGAGGTGGGCATTAAGGCACGAATAGACTTACGACTCATTCCCACACTTAATTTTAAAAAAAAAATCAACCCTCGACTCAATGATACCAAGTCACGTAAGGGAATACAGCACTTAGCTTAGTGAAGAGTAAGGATTTTTACCTTCAGTGCTTTCACCATCAGTTGGCACGAACAGGTGCGGATACTTTGCCTTTATCTCCTCCTCAGCTTCCCATGTGGCCTCTTCAACGAATTGATTCCTCCACAGGACTTTGACTGAGGCTATTTGTTTGTTCCTTAGTTTACGAATCTGACGATCAAGAATTTGAACCGGAACCTCTTCGTAAGATAGGTTATCCTTCACCCCAATGCTATCAACAGGGATCACCAAGGCCGGATTTCCCAAGCATTTCTTTAGCATAGAGACATGGAACACCGGGTGTACCCCATCTAGCTCGGAAGGCAACTCTAACTCGTAGGCCACCTTCCTAATTCTCCTTACGATTTGATAGGGTCCAACATAACGTGGATTCAACTTTCCCTTCTTCCCAAACCTTAGGACACCCTTCATAGGTGACACCTTCAAGTACACCCAATCATCTACTTCGAACTCCAGATCTCTTCTCCTTACGTCAGTGTAAGATTTTTGGCGACTCTGGGCAGTCTTTAACCTCTCTCTAATGACCTTGACCTTCTCCATCGACTGGTGAACAAGATCAGGTCCAATGAGCTCCGCTTCTCCAACCTCAAACCACCCAATGGGCGATCTACACCTCCTTCTGTACAAGGCTTCATAAAGAGCCATTTGGATGCTCTCATGATAACTATTGTTATATGCAAATTCAGCCAGAGGCAAATGATCATCCCAATTCCCTTTGAAATCAAGGACGCAAGCCCTCAACATATCCTCCAGTGTCTGAATTGTACGCTCCGCCTGACCATCCGTCTGTGGATGGAAAGCCGTGCTCAGGTTCACCTTAGTACCCTAGCTTTTCTGAAATGATCTCCAGAACTGGGAGGTAAATTGAGCTCCTCTGTCCGAGATAATGGACAAGGGGACTCCATGCAACCTCACAATCTCCTGGATGTACAACTTGGCATACTCTTCTACGGTGTTCGTTGTCTTGACTGCCAGGAAGTGAGCTGATTTAGTCATTTTGTCCACTATCACCCATATCGAATCATGTTGCTTTTGAGACCTTGGCAGACCAGTGATAAAGTCCATATTAATCATCTCCCATTTCCACTCCGGAATTTCAAAGTTGTGAGCCAATCCACATGGCCTTTGATGCTCAACCTTCACTTGTTGGCAATTTGGGCACTTCGAAACGAACTCCGCGATGTCCCTCTTCATTCCGTTCCACCAATAGACCTCACTTAAGTCATGGTACATTTTGGTGGAGCCAGGATGAATGGAATATCTAGTGTTATGAGCTTCTGCCATGATTCTTTCTCGTATGCCATCAACATCTGGGACACACAATCGACTTTGATATCTTAAGACTCCATCTCCCCCTTTGGAGAAGACCATCACCCTCTGATTTTGGACATCCTCCTTCAATTGGAGTAGGACAGAGTCTTGGTCTTGCTTTTCCTTCACCTCCACCACTAACGAGGAAGCAGACTCGTCCAGGACATTAACTCCTCCCTCGTTGTTCTCCTCGAGTCGGACTCGCAATCGAGCCAACCGGTGCACGTCCTTGGCTAACTCCTTCTTTCCTTCCTCCACATGGGCTGTGCTACCCATTGATAACCTGCTAAGAGCATCAGCCACGACGTTAGCTTTACCTGGGTGGTCGTGTATGCTCATGTCGTAATCCTTCAGCAATTCTAACCATCTCCTCTGTCGCAAGTTGAGTTCTTTTTGGCTAAAACCATACTGTAAGCTCTTGTGGTCAGTGAACACATCCACATGCACTCCATACAAGTAGTGCCGCCAAATTTTAAGTGCAAACACCACTGCTGCCAACTCGAGGTCATGGGTTGGGTAGTTTCTCTCATGAACCTTGAGCTGCTTGGAAGCATAAGCTATCACTTTCCCCCTTTGCATTAATACACATCCCAGTCCAACCATCGAGGCATCACAATAGATTACAAAGTCTTCGGTCCCGTCGGGTAGAGTTAGGACCGGTGTAGTAGTTAACCTTGTTTTCAATTCCTGGAAACTCTTCTCACATTTTTCGGACCACTGGAATTTGACCTTTTTCTGAGTCAATTTGGTCAGTGGCGCGGATAGGGAAGAAAATCCCTCCACAAACCTGCGGTAGTAGCCTGCCAGCCCCAAGAAACTTCTGATATCAGTCGGAGTGGTCGGTCGGGCCAGTTCTTAACCGCCTCAATCTTTTGGGCATCCACTCGAATACCGTCACCGGAAACAACGTGGCCTAGGAAGGTCGCTGACTCACGCCAGAATTCACATTTGGAGAACTTTGCATACAACTCCTAGTCCTTAAAAGTTTGGAGGACCACTCTGAGGAGGTTAGCATGCTCCTCCTCACTCCTTGAATACACCAGGATGTCGTCGATGAACACAATCACAAACAAATCAAGATATGGCTTGAACACTCTATTCATCAAGTCCATAAAGGCGGCAGGTGCATTCGTCAGTCCGAAGGACATGACCAAGAACTCAAAATGGCCATATCTAGTCCTGAAGGCTATCTTTGGAACGTCATGTTCCCTCACCTTCAACTGATGGCAGCCAGATCTAAGGTCTATCTTAGAGAAGCAAGAGGCGCCCTGAAGTTGGTCAAACAAATCATCTATCCTTGGTAGGGGATATTTGTTCTTTATCGTGACCCTGTTCAGTTGCCTATAATCGACACACATTCTGAGAGACCCATCTTTCTTCCGCACGAATAAAATAGGGGCACCCCATGGTGAAACACTTGGCCTAATGAAGCCCTTTTCCAGCAAATCTTTTAATTGCTCTTTCAATTCTTTTAACTCAGCGGGGGCCATTCTGTAAGGCGGGATCGAAATAGGCTGGGTATCTGGAAGAACATCAATTCCAAAGTCAATCTCCCTAACGGGAGGGACTCCGGGCAGATCATCAGGAAAGACTTCTGGAAACTCGTTGACAACCGGAACTGACTCAAGAGTTGGGGACTCAACATCATCAGATTTCACTCTCACCAAGTGATAAATACAGCCTTTGGAAATTAACTTTCGGGCTTTAAGATATGAGATAAACCTCCCCCTAGGTGTCACTGAGTCACCCTTCCACTCTAGAACTAGTTCATTGGGAAATTGGAACTTAACCGTTCGGGATCTACAATTTATAGAGGCATAACAGGTGTGAAGCCAATCCATGCCGAGGATCAAATCAAAGTCAACCATCTCTAACTCGATCAAATCAATAATGGTGTCCCTATGATGGATGGACACTACACAAGCTCTATAGACTCTTTCAGCTCGAATAGACTCACCCACCGGAGTAGAAACATCAAAGGGTTCAAGAAGACTCTCGGGGGTTTTATCAAATTTACTGGCCACATAAGGAGTTACAAACGACAATGTGGCACCAGGGTCCATCAAAACATAACAACCAAAAGTAAAGATTTGGATCATACCCGTCACGACGTCTGGTGAATTTTCCTGATCTTGGCGACTCCCCATAGCATACAAGTGGTTTGTGGCCCCGCCTGCACCTGGCGTAGTGGCCCTTGGGTTCCCTCTAAACGATGGGGCCGATGCCGCAGACTGGGCCTGGCTAGCCCGTTTTGGACAATCCTTCTTGTAGTGGCCTACTTGGCCACACCCGAAGCATGTATCATTCTTATCACGACATCTCCCCCAATGCGCCTTTCCACAGTTATCACACTGTGGCCTACTCTGAGAACCTTGAGCCACACTAGATTGGGACTGGGGTCCGTGGTTCCCTGTATTCCAGAACCTCAGATGATACGTGCCTTTTGGCACAGGTGCGCTAGCAGCTGAGGGTGCTGGAAATCGATTCCCATTACCTCTCCTTCCACCTTCGTGGCTGGATGTCTTAGCTCTCTTGCGCTTGAACGCTTCCCTGTCCTGTTGTCTTTCTTCATTAGCTTGCTGCACGAATGTCATCAGTCGCCCGATGTCCATGTCACTCACAAGCATAGCTCCTCTTCCATCTCTCTTGGGTCCTCTGTTCAACCCATCTACATACATCCCCATTCTTCCCCGCATGTTAGCAACCATGTCTGGAGCATAGCGGGATAGTTGCGTGAATTTCAATCCATACTCCTGCACGGTCATGGAGCCCTGCTTCAGATTCAGGAACTCCCTCACCTTAGCCTCTCTTTTCTCCCTTGGGAAAAAGCGTCCCAAGAAAGCCTCCTCAAACACCGCCCAAGTTACATATAAAGCATCGTCCCCTTGGCCCTTCTTTCATTGGTCGAACCAAAGCCTGACCACCCCTTTGAGTTGATAGGCAGCCAATTCAACCCTATCAGCATTGGCCACGTGCATCACATGGAACACCTTCTCAAGTTCCTCTATATAGCTCTCGGGGTCTTCAGTAGACGCCGACCCCGTGAACTCAGGCGGGTTCATCCTCAGAAATTCTCGGACTCTAGAGGTGCCATGAGAGTCTGTCCCCCCTTCACCTTGCCTCACAGCAGGTGCTGCGACAGCTTGGGCCAAAGTTTGAACGGCTTGGCGTAGCTCAACATTCGAGATCTCAGCTTGAGAAGGTTGCCCAACAGGGACAGCTGGATCTACGGGCCCCTCGGGTACTTGAGGCTCAGGTGGGTTAACAGCTTGCTTGGAAGGACGTCCCCTTCCTCTAAAAGCCCTTTTGGGAGGTATGTTATCGATTCCGCACGTGTAATGCACGAATTAGAGGATAGTTTTCATAGAGTTCAACTCTATCGCACGATTTAGAATAAGAAAGAAGTGTAACCATTCCTAATGTCCCATAGCCTCCGGCTTATGAAATGTGGTCGACAACACACCCACTAACAAGACTCTACTAGACACGGCTTCATAGACTCCCTAGGACACTTGAACTCTGTGCTCTGATACCAAGTTTGTCACGCCCCGGGAGGGTACCCTTGGCGTGGCCGGCACAGAGACTATTGCTAGCCCCCAAGCGAACCACCTAGTCTCATCACATCATTCAATCACGTACTTTTAATGACCAGCGGAAATTATATACAAGTAATGGGCATAATTCATCTAAAGTTCTCAAGATACTATAGATAAAATAACGAAGGCTAGTAGAAAGAACTAGCTCAAATCTCAACAACAATACTCGACACCTGTCTATGAAGCCTCTATCACTAAATCATGTGGTGCCAATGACAGACCCATGGCTACCCAAAACAAAATAAGAAGATAGTCTAATCCTAACTCTAAAGCATGATGAAATAAAATAATGGTTCCTCCGGAGTAGGGGAGGCTCACCAAATCAACTTCGGATCTCTGGTCTTCAACGGAGCGCCTGTTGATGATCTCTAGTACCTGCCTCTGCATCATAAAACAATGCAGTTCAGAGTGGACGTCAGTACTTGGAATGTACTGATATGTAAAATAGCTGAATGTAACAGAAACCGGTAGAAAATAGGGAAAGTAACTTCAAGTCAAAATAAACATCATAATCACATTAACTGCCAACTTGCCCATCTACGAAAGAGTACAGAGTGGACAAGTGACACATCAATATCTCAGACTCATCAAAAGTCTTAACTCATCACATGAATCATCTCAGAGGAGTTCACCCCTCCTCTCATCACATCTCATCTAGACTCAGAGTAAGGTACGAATTTTCCCCGGGAGTTTCTCTTAACCGACAACACCCACTTATGAGCAAGTGAATGTACAACAATCACCCTGATGTTGCCACAGTGGTCCCAAACTTGCTAGGAAAGGAACACTGGATCCCATGTCAATATACCCGACATGGAATCAAACTGAACAAATCCTCTATTGCTTTCAGGGACTGTTAAACCTCGAGGGAAACCATATGTATGTATGTTATGGTTTAAGCCTCTCCTACGTTTGGCGACGTAGTTAATGAGTTCGAGTGGGACTCACTCCTGCTCATTTCGGTGCTCGATACTCCTCCCGACTCAATGCTCATAAAATCAATCTCAACCAGTCTCATAGGGATTCATTCCCCATCAATGACTGCCAGTCTCATAGGGACCCACTCCCCGTCCACGAATGATATTTCACCGGGACCTTGGCCCCTTTCATCAATTACCTCATAGGGACTTCCACCCTATCATCAGCATCTCATAGGGATTTTAACCCTATCATCAACATCTCGTAGGGATTTTAACCCTATTATCAACACCTCCTCAATGACTCAAGATTATATAACAGTCATTAGGAAACAAGTGAATAAACACATCGATAGAGTTCATTTATAGAGACTCATACAACAATCAAGGTTTCATCAACTCATCATCACAGTCAACAATCCCAATGCAAGGCTCGAGACTCAAGTCCAAAGTTCATTATGCATGCTCTTCAAAATAGTCATGTAGGGTTATGCAAATTCCATGAAAGTATTCAATTTAAGAGAGCAAATAGTATGATGATCATCAACATAGAAAACATGTAATTTCAAATATAATTTTCAAGAAAATCCATCAAAGAAATCATGCTTGTAGACTCTTCAATCATCAATTAAACTATGACCTCTATGGGGCACATGAGAGAACAATCTCATATTTTAGTTTAGCCTTACATACCTGTGATGCAACTGTTCAACCAAGTGATGTCGAGGATTCTCTTCTCGTGTTTCTCACCCCCAAGCCTTTCTCTCCTCTCCTCTCCTCAAGCCCTAGCCTTGTTAGATTTTGGAATAGGACTTAGAATAGATTTTGTTAGGCTCTTTTCGTGTAGAAACGACCTTACTAGCCGTGCATTAGTGTTTAGGAGGGGTTAGGGATTGACTGGAAAGCCCCTCGAAATAAATTAGAAATTTCCAGTTCGGAATTTACACGGTCCGCGACGCGGACCTATCGCACACTGTGTATTTTTGGAAAAGGTATTTTTAAATGAGTTTTCTCTATCCCGTCAAAAATCTGGAAAAATATATAAGTGTCCCTCCGCGGAAGGTGCACGTCGCGCCTCTGTCGCGGACAGTCACTGTTTTGTGACTTGGATCGAAAAATTATCTTTCAATTGGGTCGTCCTAAAATTCGACCCGGACCATTTTCTCACTCCATTTTTCATGCTGATCATGAATCCGGTCTCGGATTCGCCATTCGAGCCCCGGAAGATGCGTTATGTGCGTACCCTCACTCTAGGGACATTTTGGTAATTTTACCGGGCGTCACATTAATTAAGTCCAAAACATCCAAGGGTAAAACTAAAAAGAGTAGAAATAGACAAAATATCCTTCCTAAAAACTGTCCTTTGGGTCTATGTGACCCCGTCTACAAGTCATAGACCATTCAATGAGTCGTAGAACACCCTTCGTAAACTAGTTTCCTAGAAATCTGAGTTACTAGAACTTAGCACGAAACCCCTCTCTACAATCCACAAAACATTCTACGGGTTGTAAAATCCTCTTGAAAATAGGGGAATCTTGAAACTTGAGTTACTGGAATTTGTCATGAAACCTATTCTACGAGTTGTAGCATACTCTACGAGTCGTATACTATTTTGTATATAGGCCTCAGACTTAGAAAATTTCACCAAATCATTTGGGGTTTCAGGGGACCTATTCTATGAGTTGTAAATAGTTCTCGTGAACCTTCTTTTGCATCTTTTCTTAGTCTTTTCTCAGCAACATCGGCCCATTAACTATAGATCAGGTACAAAGAAATTTGGGGGTGTTATAGAATAATAATGATATTTTTAGGAATTTTAGTTATTCTAGTTAAGCCCGAGGCCGTGTTCAAGGAGCAGTTGGACCCCATGTTAATTCTCTTAACTATGTATTTATAAAGGTAATGATTTGATTTTGTAGCCTTATGTGTCTTGTTTGGATGTAGAGACAACACACATTACTAATTTTGGGGTATACTCGTAGTTTATGCATTGGCTCGTCACTCATACATGAATAGGGAGATATGGGTTCAAACTATTTTTAACAAGATTCATACCACCTGGATAATATAATTGCTAGATTTTGAAACTTCCAAGTCATCATGGATGTGGTATTTTCTACTTGAGAATATGGAGGCATTTGGAATGACTTTAGTTTTTATGATTTGATTATTTGGCATGTCGACGCCCTTTTGCTACTATTATTCCTCCAATATCACCAATGGAGATAATGATGATGATAAGACCTAGTTCGGCCAGGTAGTGTATATGGATTATTTGAACCCTTGTGGGATATCCACATTGAAAGTACCATTATACCCGGTGAAAGTACTATATGGGCCCTACCTTGCTAGTTGGGTTACGGTAGGTCGTATGCACTTGAGGTTTTGTGCTTTAAAGAGATTTTATTCATTGCATTCAATGTATCACAGTCGCCAGTACATTGTTTATTGTTTGGTCTGCAGTAGCATAGGATGCCGATTAGGGTTTTACTTGTATATTGTACTATTGGTAGTATGGGGTGTTAGTCAGTTTCGTTTGCTTATGTCTGTATTTGACTGTGCTTCTTTGTTAGTTAGTAACAGCAAGGACCCAGAGTTTCGAACGACTTTATCGGACCTCATAATGTCACCCCGTGAGAAAAATTGATCAAGCGTCACTTCATGGGAGGCCCACACGGCTAGTGTAAGGTCACACGGACCGTGTGCCTCCAGTGAAGGGTGACTTGGCCAAAATTTTGGGTACGGGGACTTGATATGGAGTTTCAGGCTAAGTATGGGCACACGGCCACCCACACGGTCCAAGTAGTGTGCAACTAGCCATGTGGCCCCTCGTGTGATTCTCGATATGAAATTTTTCTAAGTATTTAAAAGTAAAAACAGATATTTTAAAATTAATTTATTAGAGTACCAAATATAAAAAATATGTCATTGGTCGTCTATATGGCACCCCTTCGCATCGGAAAATTCTAAGTGTCGAACATTGCAAAAATTTGTTTTAAGTGTTGTCTCATGGGCATTATTCACGACTTGTGAAGAGCCTCATAGACCATGTCACTGCCAGTGAAGCCATGATAGCCCAATTTTCATCTGTTTCATTAATGGCTTTTAAATAAATATGATTTACTTTTAATGTGTCTTATGACATTTTTACCTATCCTAGACTCCAAAATCAGCTGATATACTTTCATTTTGATTCATTTTCATTATAAACACTCTCACTCTAAAATCATTCCTAAAAGTCCTCTCCAATTTCTTCTCTCAAGTCTCAATCTAGGGTTCAATTGAGGTTTCAACTTCAAGCTAAATGCTTCCCGATTTCATCTTCACAATCAAGGTATGCGGGATTGATTCTTGGTCCCTTTCAATTGATTTTTCATGGAATTTTGCTTACTTTAGATATGGGTTTTGAAATTTATGATTTTATAAATTCAATTGAAGTATGGGTTGTACTTTAATGATGATTCAAAGTTGATTTAAGCCCTTATATTATAGTTTGCATTGAGATTATGAAATTATGAATGTGCATGTCCCCTTTAAAACTTGATTTATGCATGGGTGATTTATATTTTAATTAAAATGTGGATTTGATTATGGATTTACTTCAATTTTATATTAGATTGTTGAATTCAGATTGAATCTATATATTACCCATACTATTCTCACATCACTCATTGCATTTGCATTCATGAACATTGGTTTTTATGGAAATTATGAAGTTGGTTAAGCCCAATTATGCTTTAAGATATGATTTTGATAAGATTATGGGTTATGACAAAAATGTGATCATATGGATGTCATATGATTATGGCTCTTTGAGCATTTTGGGTGCTTGTAACATCTTGTATATGTAGATGAATAATGTATCTGTTGAAAGCATGTATATATAACCATATGTAATCTCGTGGGATGTTGACTTAGCACCATTAGATTGGGGGCATTAGGGCTATCCCCAAGGGTCCTCTCCCTTTCCTCAAATAATGTGCCTAGCATATGTTATGAGAATCCTATCTGAAATGAGTGATGTTCCCATAAGGAAGGTTGATTTATACGAAATAGGTGATGTTCCCGTAAGGTGAAGTATTATGTTATGATATGAAAATCCTTTTCGAAATGGGTGATGTTCCCCTAAGGGGGTTACTTCATACGAAATGGGTAATGTTCCTGTATGGTGAAGAAAGGTTTACCTTTGGCAAGTAAACCACCTCTGTACCGGTGAGGGGATTTCATCAGGATTCCAAGTAATAGCTCACTTGGTGTTACACATGTCTGTTGAAGTCACATCCCCGCTGTATATGAGCATTATTGCATTTCACGCATCACAACTTTCATGGCATATTGTATACTATACTCCTTTGGATATATATAATTCTTTCTATATTATGTTCCCTTGTCATCTAACATTCAAATGCAGGTTTAATGAGTCATATGCATTGCATGCCCGCATACTTAGTACATTCAAACGTACTAATGCATACATTAAGCCTACATGATTTTGCCATGTACGGACCGAGCATCACGATTATCCACTGTTTGACGAGTAGCTCAAATCCAAAAGTTGAACTTGTGGTGAGTCTTATCTTCCAAGGACAAGCCGCCTTCCTTTTACCTATGTTATCCTTTGTTTTCTTTCTTACCTGAGGGTGAGCCCGGGACATGTCTTGGCCCCCATTCCATCCTATGACTAGAGGCTTTGTTGGACATCTTGTAGACTTTCGTAGACTCTATATGCTATGTGCTGTAATTGGAGCTTATGTTTTAGTTATCTATTGGTTATGGTTATTATGGATTTATCATGGAATTATGATATGTATGTATGTTTAATGTGGACACGTGGAAGGTCCTAAGCCATGTATTACCCCCATAGAGTGAGTCATACTTACTCGCTCCTTAGTTCTTATATACTATGTGTTATGTGAATCCATGTAATCCCCTTTCTCGTCGATATCCCCATAGCATAAGTGCTTCTTTACCATCCCTTAGATTTATGTTTTTATGTTTTTTTGCATGTGCTTTCGAACCGATGATGTGGATTTGATTACCTACAGGCTTGTTTGGGATCTCTCGGGTTTCCATTCGCCATGTCACTTCTAGGCCCTAACCCCGGAACATGACAAAAGATGGTATCAGAGCCCTAAGTTTGTAAATGATCCTCAGAGTACAACATGCCGCGTCAAGTAGTATCCTATTTATGGGTGTGAAATACACCATGCCTATGAGAAGGAGGCTACGAAGGTGTCCTAGGAATTGTCTCACTTCATCAGGCCTTACGTCGTGCTATGGCTCATATATTTGGTCTCCTTATCTTAACGGTGTCATTGCTCCATTTTAGAATATGCCTCGAGGAAGACCCTACCTACCAAGGTTGGCTTCGGCTAATGAGGATCAGGCATCTCAATATGAGCCCATCTCTAACAGTGAATTCCGCACGGCCTTTGCTATGCTTGCCCTTGTGATGACATCTCAAACTAGGTAGGCTAATCTTCCACGGAATCCTACACCAGCTTCTAAGGTGAGGAATTTCATCAGGATGAATCATCCTGAGTTTTATGGGTCGAAGGCTGATGAGGATTCTTAGGAGTTCATTGATGAGCTTATCAAGGTGTTGAACGTTATGGGTGTCACTTTTGAAGAGAAGGATGAATTGGCTGCCTACCAACTGAAGGACGTTGCTCAAGTGTGGTACACCCAATGGGCTATGGAGAGGGTCTGCGGTGATGATGTCAATTGGGAAGAGTTCAAACTTTCATTCCTGGATCATTTCTTCCCACTTGAGCTTAGGGAGGCCAAGATGACTGAATTTATCAACCTCAAGCAAGGGGGCATGAGTGTGAAAGACTCTACCCTCAAGTTCACCAGGCTCTCCAAGTATGCACCGACACTTGTGGCTGATCCTCATGCAAGGATGCATAAATTCATTTCAGGTATCTCTGACTCACTTATGAAAGAATGTCATACTTCCATGCTCATATGAGGTATGGATATTTCTAGACATGGTATATGCTAAACATATCGAATGGGAGAAACTCAAGGAGAGGAGGGTGCATAATCCTACGAAAGCCTGTTTTGATGGTGGATTCTCTAGTTCTAGGAGTGGTGGTTTTGGTCGCTTCCAACAGGGATAAGGTTCGGGTGCTCGGGTCGCTAATGTTAGGGTGCCTCCTCCTAGGGCATCGATTGTTGGTGGATCGGGGTATCCTCTATGCGGAAAGTGTGGGAAGCCCCACAAAAGTACTTGTTGGAGGGATTTGGGTTCTTGTTATGGGTGTGTTGATAAGAACCACAAGGTTGCTGATTGTCCTAAGAATGTTCAAACAGCCAAGGTCAGGCGGCTCAAGGTGGTCAAGGCCAACAAAGAAGTCCCTAAGGTGTTTCCCCAAGGAACAACAAGTTCTATGAACTTCATGCCCATCAGGAGGTTGAGGAAGCTCCTGATGTTGTAACTGGTATGTTGAAAGTCTTTGATTTTGATGCTTATCTTTTGCTTGACCCGGGTGCAAATTTATCTTTTGTGACTCCTCTGTTGGCTGTTAGGTTTGGTTTGAGTCCCAAAATTTTGAAGGATCCTTTCTCAGTTTATACTCCCGTGGGTAAACCAGTTGTTGCACATAAAGTCTGTCATGGTTGTCCTGTTTCTGTATTTCACAATGTCTTCCCGTGTGATCTTGTGGAACTTGATATGTTCGATTTTGACGTGATTCTTGGGATGGATGGGTTGCATGCTTCATATGCCTCTATAGATTGTAGAATCCGAAGGGTGAAGTTCTAACCTCCCGCTGAGCTCGTTCTTGAATAGAAGGGTAGAGACTCCACTATTAAGGGTCGGTTTATTTCCTACCTCAGGGCCGGAAGATTATCTCCAAGAGGTGCATTTATCATATTGTGAGGGTCAAAGATATGGAAATCGAATCATCTACTCTTGAATCGGTTCTGGTGGTGAATGAGTTTCCGGATATGTTTCCTGAGGACTTGCCCAGTATCCCCCCCCCCAAAAGGGAAGTAGAGTTTGGCATAGATCTACTCCTGGATACTCAACCTATCTCTATTCCTCCCTATCATATTGCACCGGCGGAGTTAAAAGAGTTAAAAGATCAATTGAAGAACTTGTTGGAGAAAGGTTTCATTAGGCAAATATATCGATGTGGGGTGCTCTATTGTTATTTGTAAGGAAGAAGGATGGATCATTAAGAATGTGTATCGATTATAGGCAACTAAATAAGGTGAACTAAAAATAAGTATTTGTTGCCCGGGATTGGTTGCATGTTCAACCATCTTCAAGGGGCTACTCACTTCTCAGAGATTGACCTTCGTTCTGGGTATCATTTGTTGAAGGTTAGGGAGTGTGATATTCCCAAGATGGCTTTTTGGACAAGGTATTGGCACTTTGAGTTTATGGTGATGTCGTTCGGCTCAACCAATATCTGACTGTGTTCATGGATCTTACGAAATGGGTGTTCAAGCCATTTCTTGATAGTTTGTGGTTGTCTTCATTGATGACATTCCCATTTACTTCCAAAGTAAGCAGGAACACTGGGATCATTTAAGAATGGTTCTACAAACCTTGAGGGAGAAGAAGTTGTATGCCAAATTTAGCAAATGTGGATTTTGGTTGGGTGAAGTAGCCTTCCTTGGTCATGTGGTTTCTGATGGAGGTATTAAGGTGGATCTAAAGAAGATCGAGGCCATGAAGAATTGGCCCAGACCGTTGACTCCTTCGAATATTCGAAGTTTCTTGAGGTTAACCGGCTATTATAGGAGGTTTGTTGAAGGGTTCTCATCTATTGCATCTCCATTGACTAAATTGACTCAAAAGAAGGTTAAGTTCGTATGGTCAGATGAATATGAGAAGAGTTCCCAAACTTCGAAGGATCGTCTTACATCGGCTCTTGTATTGACTTTACCAAATGGCTTGGAGGATTTTGTGGTATATTATGATGCCTCATAGATCAGGTTGGGTTGTGTACTTATGCAACATGGCAAGGTAATAGCGTATGCATCGAGGCAGTTGAAGGTGCATGAGCATAATTACCCAACACATGATCTTGAGCTGGCGGCAGTGGTTTTTGCCTTGAAGATTTGAAGGCACTATTTGTATGGGGTTCATGTTGATGTATTCACCGATCACAAGATTTTGCAATATGTGTTCACTCAAAGGGATCTCAACTTGAGACAAAGAAGATAGTTGGAACTCCAAAAGGACTACGACATGAGTGTTTAATATCATCCCGACAAGGCCAATGTGGTAGCCGATGCTCTTAGTAGGCTATCCATGAGTAGTGTGGCTTATGTTGGGAAGAAGAAGAGGGAGTTGGCAAGAGATGTCCACCGATTTGCTAGATTGGGTGTTAGGTTGGCCAACTCTAATGATGGTGATATCCATGTTTATAATGAGGCAGAATCTTCTGTGGTTGTTGATATGAAAGCCAAACAAAATTTGGATCCATCGTTGATTTGGTTGCCGAGAAGGAGATTGAGGTGTTCTCCTAAGGGGGAGATAGTGTGCTTCGGTACCAAGACCGACTTTGTGTTTCAGAAGTAGATGATCTTAGAAGGGTAAGCATGAGTGAGGCTCCAAGCTTTCATTATTCTATTCGCCCGGGATCTACTAAGATGTATCGGGATTTAAAAGGGGTGTATTGGTGGCATGGTATGAAGAAGTACATAGCCAAGTTCATATCCGAATGTCCAAGTTGTCAACAAGTGAAAGTGGAGCACCAACGGCCTAGTGGCTTGACCCAAGATATTGAGATTCCCACTAAGAAGTGGGAAGATGTGAACATGGACTTTGTGGTTGGTTTGCCTCGGACTCGATGACAATTTGGCTCCATTTGGGTTATCATTGATTGGATGACCAAGTCGGCTCACTTTCTATTGGTCAACACTACCTTTAGTGCCAAGGATTATGCAAGGTTGTACATCCAAGAATTGGTGAGATTGCATGGTGTTCCTAGGTCTATCATATCAGATCATGGGACCCAATTCACATCTCACTTTTGGAGGTCATTTCAAATGGGACTTGGTACTAAGATTAAGTTGAGCACCGCTTTTCATCCTCAAACCGATTGGCAAGCTGAGAGGACAATCCAGGATCCTCATGTTGTTGCTCTTTTACTTTAGTAACAATGGAAGATTCTGTTGTCTTTGAACAATCACACCTCCACCTTTCGCATCTGTTAATCGCACCTGCAAACTAGTTAGCTGAAGTAAATCTTTTGTCATTCCAATCTTATCAGCTTCAACATGACTTAGACTTCCCATAGACTTTCAGCTAAGTGCATCAGCAACAAGATTAGTTTTACCGAGGTGGTACAAAATGTCAACATCATAATCTTTTAGTAATTCTAGCCACCTTCTTTGTCATAGGTTCAACTCCTTCAGCTTGAATAATTATTGGAGGCTCTGGTGGTCGGTAAAAATGTCAACATGAACTCCGTATAGATAATGCCACCAAATTTTTATTTGGGCGAAAACAACTGCGGCGAACTCAAGACCATGGCTAGGATAGTTAAGTTCATGCTTTTGCAACTATTTGGAAGCATATGCAATACCTCTACTATGCTGCATAGGACCACAACCTAGGCCAATTATCAAGGGATCACAATATATAATGCAGCCTTTGGTTCCATCCGGAAGAGTCAGATTAGGTACGGTGGTAAGCTCTTCTTTAGCTCTTGAAAACTCTATTCACATGATTCAATCTACTGAAACTTAGTTGCTTTATACATCAACCTCGTTAGTAGTGTGTAGGTAGTGGAGAATCCCTCAACAAGCCTCCTATAATATCCTGCCAAGCCCAAATAACTATGGACCTCTGTCAGATTCAATGGTCTCGGCCAGGCCATTACTGCTTCAATCCTCTGGCCATTGACTTTGATATTGTGGGCTTGTGTGTTGGAGTTCAAGGGTATTTGGGATGACCACCTCCCACTCATTGGGTTTGCTTATAATAATAGCTTCCATGCTAGCATTGGTATGGCACCATTTGAGGCCTTTATGGAAGGAGGTATAGATCAACGGTGGGGTGGTTTGAGTTGTGGAAAATGACATTGATTGGCCCGGATTTAGTGTTGGAGGCTATGGAGAAGGTGAAGTTGATTAGAGAAAGGTTAAAGATGATCCAAAGCCGCCAAAAGTCCTATTCGGATGTTAGGAGGACGGATCTTGAATTTCATGTTGCTGATTGGACGTATGTGAAGGTTTCGAAGGGTGTAATGTGTTTTGGTAAAAAGAGCAAGCTAAGCCCTTGGTATGTTGGCCCTTATGAGATTATTGAGCAGATTGGAAACGTGGCTTATAGGTTAGGGTTTCCTCTACACCTGAGTTCCATTCACCCTGTCTTTCATGTATCTATGTTGAGGAAGTTAGGTGGTGATCCTATCACCATTGTGCCCTTATAAGGAATCGAGGTCGAGGAGAACTTATCTTATGAGAAAGTCCCAATGGAGATTTTTGATAGGAAAGTAAAGCGGCTTCATAACAAGGATGTGGCTTCGGTGAAGGTACTTTGGAGAAATCAAAATGTGGAGAGTACTACATGGGAGGCAGAGTTGGACATGATGAAGCAATATCCCCATCTTTTGCAAACTACTCAAGCCGAAGGTACAGGTTCTTCCTTTTCTAAATAGTCCTAATTCTTCCACTCTTGAGTCTCATAACATGACATGCATAAATGCGCACAGAAATGATTCTTATGATGTTTTGAATGACTTGAATACATTTTGATATGGGTTTTAAGGACTTTATGATCTTCGAAGGATGAACTATGCATTGTGCCTGGTGTTCGGATGTTTAATGTGCTAAGTCAACATTTTCAAATCTTACCGTTGCACATTTGGGGACGAATGTTCCCAAGGGTGAGATGATGTAAGGACCTAGAGTATTGAACAACTTTATCGGACCTCATAATGTCACCCCGTATGAAAATTTGATCAAGTGCCGCTTTATGCGAGGCCTACACGACTAGTTTGAGGTCACACAGACCGTGTGGCCTCCAGTGAAGGGTGACTTGTCAAAGTTTCGGGAACGGGGACTTGACAAAGAGTTTCAGGCTAAGTATAGGTACACGGCCACCCACACGGTCCGTATGGTGTGCAACAGGCCGTGTAGCCCCTCATGTGACTCTCGACGTGAAATTTTTCTATGTACAAAATCACCGTCTCGTAACTTTTTCGTGTAAGATTTTTTAAGTGTCATTTCACGGTCCTTGACACGACCTGTGTAGTATCACATGGGCCGTGTGGCTATCTGTATGGCACCCCTTCGCTTCAAAAAAATCTAAGTGTTGAACATTGTGAAATTTTGTTAAGTGTTGTCTCACGGGCACTGTTCACAACCCGTGAAGTGCCTCACAAATCGTGTCAGTGCTAGTGAAGCCATGATGGTCCAATTTTCATCTATTTTATTAATGGATTTTACGTAAATATGATTTACTTGAAATGTGTTTTATGACTGTTTTACCTATCCTAGACCCCTAAATCAAATGATATCCTTTCATTTTAATTCATTCTCATTATAAACACTTTCACTCTAAAACCATTCCTAAAAGTCCTCTCCAAGTTCTTCTCTCAAGACTCAAGCTAGGGCTCAATTGGGGTTTAAACTTCAAGCTAAATTCTTCCCAATTTTAGCTTCTCAATCAAGGTATGTGGGATTGATTCTTGGTCCCTTTCAACCAAGAAGACCCAAACTCTTTTCAATTGATTTTTCATGTAATTTCGCTTACTTTAAATATGGGTTTGCAGATTTATGATTTTATAAATTCAATTGAAGTATGGGTTGGGCTTTATTGATGATTTAAAGTTGATTAAAGCCCTTGTATTATAGTTTGCATGTAGATTATGAAATTATGAATGTGCATGTCCCCTTTAAAGCTTGATTTATGCATGGGTGATTTATATTTTGATTTATATGTGGATTTGATTATGGATTTACTTCAATATCATACTAGGTTGTTAAATTTAGATTGAATCTATATCACCCATATTATTCTCACATCATTCATTGCATTTGCATTCATGAACATTAGTTTTTAGGAAAATTATGAAGTGGGTTAAGCCCAATTATGTTTTATAATATGATTTTGATAAGATTATGGGTTATGACAAGAATGTGATCACATGCATGTCTTATGATTATGGATCTTTGATCATTTTGGGTGCTTGCACCATCTCGTATATGTAGATGAGTTATTCCTTACATGAGTATCATGATTATGATTTATGGTTTCACATTTGAGCCTAAATGTGCATTAAACGATTTTGAAATGAATAATGTATCTCTTGAAAGCATGTATATACACCTATATGTATTCTCATGGGATATTGACTTCGCACCGATAGATTGGAGGCATCAGGGATATCCCCAAGGGTCCTCTCCCTTTCCTCGAACTATGTACCTAACATATGTTATGAGAATCCTATCCGAAATGGGGGATATCCCCGTAGGAAGGTTGCTTCATACGAAATGGGTGATGTTCCCGTAAGGTGAAGTATTACGTTATGATATGAAAATTCTTTCCAAAATGGGTGATGTTCCCATAAAGTGGTTACTTCATATGAAATGGGTGATGTTCCTGTAAGGTGAAGTGTTATTTACCTTTGGCAAGTAGACCACCTTTGTACTGGTGAAGAAATTTCATTTGGATTACAAGTAATAGCTCGCTTGGTCTTAAACATGTCGGTTGAGGTCACATCCCTGCTATATGTGACTTCACATACTTTCATGGCATATTGTATACTATTCTCCTTTAGATATATATAATTCTTTCTATATTATGTTCCCTTGTCATCTAACATTCAAATGTTGGTTTAACGATCATATACATTGCATGACTGCATATTTAGTACATTCAAACGTACTAACGCATACTTTATGCCCATATGATTTTGCCGTAGCAACCTAGCGCTACGACTAACCACCATTTGATGAGTAGCTCAAATCCAAAAGTTAAACTTATGGTGAGTCCTATCATCTAAGGACAAGCCACCTTCCTTCTACCTATGTTATCCTATGTTTACTTTCTTACTTGAGGGTGAGCCAGGGACATGTCTTGGCCCTCGTTCTGTCTTATGACTAGAGATATTGTTGGACATCTTGTAGACTCTCATAGACTCTATATGCTATGTGTTATAATTGGAGCTTATGTTTTTGGTTATCTATTGGTTATGATTATTATGGATTGGTCATTGGAATTATGATATGTATGTATGTTTGATGTGGAAACGTGGAAGGTCTTAAGCCCCGTATTGCCCCTATAGAGTGAGTCATACTTACCCGCGCCTTAGTTCTTATATGTTATATGTTATGTGAATCCATGTAATCCCCTTTCCGTCGATATCCCCATAGAGTGAGTTCTACTTTCCCATCCCTTAGATATATGTGTTTACTTTTTGTAATGCGCTTCCGATACGATGATGTGAATTTGATTACCTTGAGGCTTGTTTGGGAACTCTCGGGTTCCCATTCGCCATGTCACTTC
The DNA here is from genome assembly GCA_029948455.1 of Solanum rostratum. NCBI lineage: Eukaryota > Viridiplantae > Streptophyta > Magnoliopsida > Solanales > Solanaceae > Solanum > Solanum rostratum. Next base: position 49,733,012 of record CM057047.1, on the reverse strand, counting down.
TAGGACCTAACCTCGGGTCATGATAGTAACTTGTTTCTTCGTCAGTTGAATATGTTACCATTTAGGTTGAATTGTATTAATTCCTTGGTTGCTAGGTTGTTCATTGGCCCTCAATGTTTTTTTGTCGCTTGTCCTTTGTCGATGTAAGGACCCAGATATTTCTCAAGTGGCATTTCCCAAATCTCTTTGAATTTGTCCTAAGTGAACTGTCAGGCATCACTCAACGGAGGGCCTACACGGGCCGTGTGGCCTCCCGTGAAGAGTTACTTGGTCCAGTTCATAGTTGGGACGATTCCACACGGAAGGGAATTTTGGCTGAGTGAGGCCACACGGCCACTCACACGATCCATGTGATGCGTCACGTATGGTGTGGCTCTCCGTATGACTCACTGCGTAAAATTATTCTAAGTATGGAAGTACTGTCTCGTAACTTTGTAGTGCAAAAATTATTCCAAGTATCGTTACACGATTAGTGTCACGGCCTATGTAGAGTCACAAGATGTAGCCATTCGTGTGGAGTCACACGGTCTAGTGCATGATGGACCATGTAGCCGTTCGTGTGATACCACTTAGCTCTGTGAAATTTTCCTCTGTGAAGTTCTAAGTAGGGGATCACGGCCACTGTTCACGGTCCATGTGACGTTTCACGGACTGTGTAGTGGACCGTGTGGACCTGACGATTCCAATTTTGGTACGTTTCATAGTGACGTCTACGTAATGTCGATTTATTTCAATCATGAATTATGACCTTTTACCTATCCTAAACCTTTAACTCTGCTGATATCCCTTTTCCCTTAATTCATTTTCTTAAAAACATTCTACCCCGCACAAGATCACCTCTCTGTTCCTTTCTATACTCCTCTCTCAAGGATCTAAGCTAAGGTTCCATTGGAGTCCAATTCAAGCCTAATTCATCCCTCAAATTCAGCTCCTCAATCAAGGTATGTGGAATTGATTCTTGGTCCCTTTCAACCAAGAAGACCCAAAGCTCTTTCAATCTATTTCATGGTTTTTAGTTACTAAAAATATGAGACTGCATTATTTGATTTTATTAAATATAATCAGTGTATGGGATGTAATTTACCTATTATTTTAATTCATTTTGATTACTAATATGATGATCTACATTGAGTTATGAAGTTTGAACATCTATGACCCCTTTTAAAGTTGTTTAATGCATGGGTGATCTATATTACGATTTACAGGTGGATTTAATTATGGATTTACTCAATTCTTATTTTAATATTGATTTTAACTTGAATCTATGTTACCCATGTTATCCTCACATCATGCATTGCATTGCATTCATTGATACATGGAAATTATGAAGTGGGTTAAGTCTAACTATGTTTTCTGAAACAATTATGATATGATTCTGATAAGATATTGATTATAAAAAAAAGGTGATCACCAGTATGTTTATGATTCTGGCTCTTTAAGTATCTTGGGTGCTTGCACCATCCTGTATATGTGAATGAGCTATTCCCTGCATGAGCATTTCGATTATGATCTATGATTTAGCATTTGAGCCGAAATGCGTATTGAACGGTTTGAAATGAGCAGTGTATCTCCTGAAAGCACGTATATATATAAGTATTCAAGTGGGATGTTACCAACTTAGCACCGATGGATTGGGGTCGTTAGGGCTATCCCCAAGGGCCCTCTTCCTTTCCTTGAACTATGTGCCAAAATAGGAATGTAAGCCATTACTAAACTGATCGGGTCGTAAGGAATGGTTATACGTATATGATTCTAATATATTCTGTAGAATTCTAAAAAATCCTTCCGAAATGGTGGGTCTGTAAGGAAGGTGACCATCCACCAAAATGGTGAGTTCGTAAGGTGTGATGTAGATTATCTTTGGAAAGTAATCTTCTCCCTACCAGTGGGAGGTCCCAATCCGGCTAATTCATGTAATAGCTTGCACGAATTTGATTTGTCAGTTATAGTCCATCCCCAATATATATGAGCATTGTTGCATTTCATGCATCATAAATTTCATGGCATCTTGTATATATACTTCCATTGAATATATGATTTTTTTTTGTATTATGTGCCTTTGTCACCTAACATAGAAATGCAGGTTTGGTAAGTCATATGCATTGTATGCCCACATACTTAGTACATTCAAACGTATTTGAGGGTGAGCCCGGAACTTGTCCAGGCCCCCGTTCCTTTGAATAGAGGCATTAGTCGGAAATTATGTAGACTTTTATGAACTTCTCTTATTATGACTAGTATCTTGATTCTGTATTGTTGAAATGATTTATGAGAAATTCCTATTGACTATAAGTATGTTTGGTGTGGAAATATGAGAAGTCCCTAGCCCTATTTTGCCCCCATAGCGTGAGTCCTATTACCCAATTCCTTAGAACTATGTGTTATTAAGAGAATGTTGTTCATGAAATGATGATGTGGATATAGATACTTGAGGCTTGTTTGGGACTCTAGAGTTCCCATTCGCGGTGTCACATCTAGGCCCTAACCCCGGTCGTGACAGTCGAGTAACTTTATAACCTATTTTTCTTGTTAGCATATGGAAGACTTATGTTTCCTAGGTTTGCTTTCTACCTCCTCTTCCGCATCTCGTGTGTCTTGATTATTAGGCATTCCATTTATTAGCCTATTACTTATTATGTACCTGCCTTTCTTTAATATTGTATATACATGCTTTATCTGTGAAGCTCAATCGGTCTATGTCTGTTGGTACTATTTGTTTAGTACTTATACTACACTTCTACATCCTGCAGATCATAGTGCGAAGTCCATTGTTGACTTTTCTTTTGTGCAGAACTGTTGTGGATCTCGAAGATTTGGGTGACTTTTAGGCATCCAGAGTTGTCAATTTTCATCCTTTACTGTTTAGGCTATTCTTTATTTTGTACTTAGAGATAGCCAGTATTGATATTGTATTTGTAAAAGCTTGTACTCTTATTTTATGTTTTAGGCGCTCGAATACTAATTGACGCTAGCTCTTGGGGTGGTTCTTGCTATTTATTTCTTTAATTTTGTTTTTCTTCTCTATAATTTGACAAATTCTACTTCTTATGGTTGTCTTCTATTGGATAGTTTGTTGCCTATAATTTTGAGCTATAGGTTAAGCTTACCTACCGATGGATTGAGATAGGTGGCATTACGACTCGAGGGGTCGGGTCATGATATGTATTGGTTTTGATCGATTTTACTTCCTGTTGATCTTTTTTTTTTGACTTCTATTATTATTTTTTATCAAAATCTAGTTGTTATTATTCTATAACACCCCCTAAATAATCTAACTCAAAATAATCTCTAAGAGTCCAAAAAGAATTTGTTCCTACAACTAAATTTAACGTACTGTATCTGTGGCCCATAGATCCATTTACACACTATAGATGAGGTTTCACGAAACCCAAGTCCTACTTCCTGGATCTCAATACTTTCTTTGCAAGCTGATAGGATAGATCATGAAAGGGTTTGTGATCCATGGATACCATCTGTACTCCAAAGTCTTACAACTTCCTGAGTTGAATAGGGTGTATGATCCTTACTTTCAATCACAACTATAGATGGGTTTCGTGGTTTTCAAATTCAAAAACATAGTTGCAGTACTGTAACACTCCAAAAATTTTTTAAGTTAAGACCCGAGCCATTCTTCATATTCGTATAGGTCTGAAATTGATGACTCTTAATTATAGTGTTAGTATCAATTTCTAATTATTAAAAGTGTATTAGATGTTGTTTAGGGTCCTAAGAGATCTCTTATGTCAAGCCAAGTCAAAATTTTCTATTAAATACGTTTTAGCATGAGTCAATACAAGACTCAAATTCAAATGATAATATCTCCTAGAATGTAAATCGTTGTGTGACTCATAATCTTTCAAATGAAATGTCTTTGAGTCTTTTTCCAATACTTCTAAGTTTGCCTTATTTGGAGTTCTGAATAAAAAGTTATGGCCATTTTATTGGAGACATACAAAACCTGGTTGAGGTCACGATGGCTACATGAGATGACACCTTTTTAAATATTCTTGAGAGTACTTTTATCCTATAAATTTTGGAGAGTTATTATAATGTCCCTAAACATGCCAGAAATCAGCTTTTCATAATTAAAACCCTCTCCTTCACTCTAAATTGGAATGCTCAAGAGTATTAAAAAACACATGAAGTTAGGGTTCTCTTTGAAGATTCCTCCTCAAAGTAAATTCTTCTCAATGCATTTCAAGTTTTCTAACCAAAATTTCTTTGTCTATTTATGAATCTCGAAGAGAAATGTTAAATATTAATCATTGGTTTTGTAAGAAAATGAATCCAAGAATTGTAAGAAAGAATTTCTTAATTGTTCTTCTTCGAGTTAGAGTTATTCATCAATATTTGTGGAGCGTTTATGGTATTTAAGGCTATCATAGTGAGGAATTCTAAGTCATGTCCTACATCCAAAATTTCATTTAGAAAGGTTAAAACTAGGGTTTCTGCCCCCAAATTTCATAATTTTTTTAATTCTCATTATTCCTATAATTGATTCCTAATTTTGTTACCGAAATTATGGTACTTTTACTTTATACCATTATGAATATTTGATTTATGGTTCATGCTTCTTATATCACTTAGATCCTTTCTAACCAAAATTATTCAATAATCTTGTCATAGTATGCTTATGCATCATTTTCACGAATGAAGTAAGTTCAAAAATTTCATGAAAGTATTATTATATATGTCTTATGTATATTACTTTAGAAGAATTTCAAGAAAGTATATTTTTGCATCATTATGCCTGAATTTCAGATATTAAGTCAAGTATTATAAAAAATTACTTTGAAAAAAGTTCTTTCTTTTGGGAATATGAGTGTCCCAAATGCATATATTATATTCGAGTCATAAATATTGCCATTTTTCAAATTTAAGCACGATTTTTACTAAAATCGATGAGTTTTATATTTTCATGAATACTTATATTTGAGAATAAGTTTTGAGGGAACATGAGATTTTGAGGTAACATGAGGAGTTCAAAATGCATATATTATTGATCTTATGCATTATTTTATTGAGTCTACATTAGTATGAGAATCAAACATAAGTGATATTTTTGAAAAAATAGTTTTGATGATATATGAGTAATTTTAAAAGTATCTTTTAAATTAGAAGAACATGATGATTTGAGATGAGATTGAGCTCTTTAGTTTAATTTTAATGAGACTAAATGAGATGCTTTAAGTATTTTACTTGATTGAGCATATGAACATATATATCCTGGGAGTAGTATTGAGCACCATTTTTGGTAGGAATAGAGGTAAATCCAACCCCATAAATTACATAACTAGCATAGGATAGAGACAAAGCCTCTCTTGTCCCAAATGAGGAATTTGATAGATAGTGGATCCATTATCAATTGATGTTCCTTAATCTAGAAAAAGTATTGAATGGATGTAGCAATGACATCACTTCGTTGTATTATCACTAGCTCATAGGAAATTTTTCTTAGTTAGGGTAAACTCCCTAAAAGTAAATATATTATTTTATTTAGTTAACTATTTATATATGATTATTTGAAGTATTGTTTATTTTTAAACTTAAATATCATACTGAGTTGAGTTAAGCTTTATTCTTGTAATTGATCATTCTTGAGAATGTTTATATTCATCCATTTAACATATTGTATATTCCATATACTGACGCCTTTCGACGCTGCATTGTCTTAAGCTACATATACAGGTACTCATGATCATAGAATCATTAGTAGGTCTTTAATTCATCACCGGTGGTGAGACCTCCTTCCATCTGAAGGAGATCTTTTCTTTGAAATCTTTCTTTTAGTTGTTAGCAATTAATTGAGGTAGCCATGCATTTATTGCCACGCCCTGATAGAGTACCCTTGGCGTGGCCGGCACTTGAAGAACTATTGCAGATTTTCCAAGAGAGCCACCAGGCCTCATCATCATATCAACTCGATAGAGGGAGAAAATGCTCAAAATAAAAGGATATCATATGAATAAATATAACTTTTATTAAAATAAAAATTTCCAATGAATAAATTTGAAAATACAAAATACTCAACAATCCTCTACTCAGCGTTTATAAAGCCTCTAATCAACAATATAGATGGTGCCATGATAGGACATGGACACCCCAAATCAAAAAAATAAACTACTCAATAAAAGTAATAAGATGAAAAGGGCTCATCCGAAATCAAGGAGGGCTCACCAACTTTGGGTATGCACTGAGCTAGACCTCAACAATGCACGGGCTGAAGGCCTCTATCACCTGTATCTGTATCATAAAACAATGCAGGTCCAAATGGATGTCAGTACATGGAATATACTAGTATATAAAATAGCTTACGAAAGAAAGGCTCTACTCGCTCAACTCAACTCAACAACTCATACTCAACTCAGTATATATGCAAAATTAAAATAAAACATGCTCTAAAAATAGACTTGGTAGAAATTTAGTTTAGAAATACTATGCTCAATCAATATTTGCTTAGGAGTTTCTCTTAACCGACATCCAAATTCCACCACCGTTAGTCTGGTGATGCACAACGAAGGCGACGTTGTCGCCACTCCCATCCTAAATTTTTCATGGTAAAGAATGTTCAGCCCTCTCTTGGATCCATCTTAAATATCCATCTATTCCATTAGGCAAGGTCAAAACTAGAGAAGTAGTCAACCTCGTCTTCGGCTCTTGAAAACTCTTCTCACACTCGTCGGACCATTGAAGCTTACCCTTCTTCTGAGTCAGTCTATTTAATGATGCAGATATGGAAAAAAAATCCCTCAACAAATCTATGGTAGTAACCATCCAAATCCAGAAAACTTCTTATGTCGGTCGGAGAGGTAGGTTTAGGCCAATTGTTACCGCCTCAATCTTTTGAGTACCCACTCGAATGTCATCACCTGAAATTATATGGCCTAAGAATGCCACAGATTTGAGCCAAAAATCACACTTGGAAACCTTTGCATATAACTCATTATCCCTGAGTGTCTGCAAAGAAATTCTAAGGTTAGTAACATGCTCCTTCTCATCTCTGAAATATACCAGAATATCATTAATAAACACGATCATGAATATATCAAGATACTGTCTGAATACTCTGTTCATCAGATCCATGAAGGTTGCAGGTGCATTTGTCAACCTAAAGGACATCACCAAGAACCTGAAGTTACCATATCGAGTTTGTAAAGTCATCTGCAAAATGTCGCATTCTCTCACTTTCAACTCGTGATAGCCTGAATGGAGGTTCTTCTTTGAGAAAATAGTGGCACCCTGAAGTTGGTCAAACAGGTCATCGATTCTTGGAAGGGGATACTTATTCTCGAATATCACCATATTCAACTAACGATAGTCAATGCACATTCTAAGGGAACCATCTTTCTTTCAAACAAATAGGATAGGAGCACCCCACAAAGAGACACTCGGCCTAATAAATACTTTATCCAAGTGATCTCTCTACTGCTCTTTCAGTTTATTCAACTCAGCATGAGCCATTCTATATGGAAGAATATAAATACGTTGGGTGTCAGGAAGAACATCAATTCCGAAGTCAATCTCCCTATCAGGAGGGACTCCGGGCAGATCCACAGGAAATACACCAGGAAACTCACTAACGATTAGGACAGATTCAAAAGTTGGAGCTCAGCATCATCATACTTGACTCGCGTGAGGTGGTACATACATCTCTTAAAGATTAGTCTTCAGGCCTTGAGGTAAGAAATAAACTTACCATTTGGTGCAATAGAATCTCTCTTCCACTCAATAACAGGATCATTCGAAAACTGTAACTTGACAGTCTAAGTTATGCAATCAACAGAGGCATAACAAGCATGAAGCTAGTCCATGCCAAGGATCACGTCAAAGTCAACTATCTCTAGCTCAATCAAATAAAAAAGAGTACCCCCATGATAGATGGATACCACACAATCTATATAGATTTTCTCAGCTAGAATTGACTCACCAATATGAGTAGAAACAGAAAATGGCTCAAGAAAACACTCAAGAAGGATCTCAAATCTACCAGCCACATAAGGTGTCACAAAGGAATAAGTTGCACCCGGATCAAGTAAAGCATAATAACGAAAGGTAAAGGCTCAAAGCATACCCATAACAATATCTGATGCAACCTCTTGGTCCTGTCGGTTCCCCATTGCATACAGATGGTTTTTCCCACCGTCTGTCGCTAGTGCAACACCTTTCTGGTGGTGCTGTGGTGGAATACTGAGCCTTATTTCCCCACATCGGACACTCCCTCTGAAAATGGCTCGGCTGGCCACACTTGTAGCAATCATACCCTCCATCCCAACATTCTCCTAGATGCATCTTCCCACATTTTCCATAAGGTGGCTTCCCTCTAGATCCAAGGGTCACACTTGCCTGAGACTGTGAATCTTGTGCCCTAAAGTTTTGCTGACCTTGGGACTTTTGATCATATCTAACAGTCGTGGCTGGTGCACTAGCTGAAGATGGTGCATAGTTGAAGGACCTCTTCTGGAAGTAAGACATGTCTTCCTTGCCCTGCTTGGTCTAATTAGGCTCAGGCCCTACTGACTTGGCTTTCTTACTCAGATGATCCTCTTTATATCTCTTCTTATCCTTCTCTGTTTGCTGGGCATAAACCATAACTCTAGAAATATTCATACCTGGAATCAGCAATGCCGCTTTTCACTCTTTCTTCACATGTCTACCTAACCCAGGTATGAAATTTCTCATCCTCACTTTCATATCTTGGACCATCTCTGGTCATACTTGGATAACTAGATGAATTTCAGGCTATACTCTTTAACAGTCAACCCCTCCTGTTTCAAATTCATGAACTCTTCAACTTTGGCCTCCCTTAACTCCTAGGGAAAGAAGCGATGGAGTAGGCACTTTTGAACTCATCCAAATAATAGGCTCAACGCCCTTACCACGACTTTCTTCCTACTGATTGTACCATGCGTTTTCAACATCCTTGAGTTGATAAGAAACAAGTTCAACCCCCTAAGTCTCAGTCGCATGCATAGTTTTCAGCACCTTCCACATCTTACCAATGAAGTTCTGAGGGTCTTTCTCAAACTTTGGTCCAATGAAGATTGGTGGGTTTATCCTCAAAAAGTTTCTCAGTCTAGTGGTAGCCGTTAGCTCTTGAGAGCTAGCATTAGGGTTTTGTGAACTCTAGTTCCCACTCTGAGTAGCTACCAACTGGGTGAGCATAGTGATAGCTCCCCTAAAGTCAGCCTTCATGGTCGCAACAGGTAGGGTAGTGGGTGCCTCAAAAGCACCAGTGGCTGTGGCTAGTCAACCACGACCCGTGTCTCCATCTGAGTAGGTACAATCTAAAATGGATTCTCAACATTGCTGGCTGAAGCATTTCTTTGGATCACGGTATGCTTAGGAGGCATGATTTGCAAGCGCGTAATGCATGAGTTAGAAAGGAATTTTTTAGAGTTTCAACTCTATCACACAAACTCAGAACACAAGAAAGTGTAAATATTCCCAATGTCCTATAGCCTCCTGCTTATGAAGTGTAGTGCACAGCACACCCACAAATAAGACTCTACTAGACACAGCTTCATAGACTCCCTAGGACTCTTGAACTCTGTGCTCTACTCTGATACCAAGTTTGTCATGCCCCAGGAAGGTACCTTTGGCATGGCCGGCATTTGAAGAACCATTGATGACTCCCCAAGAGACACACATGGTCTCATCGTTACATCAACTCGACAGCGGAAGAAAATTCTCAAAATAAAATAACATAATATGAATAAATATAGCTCTTATTAAAACATAAATTTCCTTTGAATGAATTTAGAAATACAAAATACTCAACAATCCTTTACTCGACGCCTATTAAGCCTTTAAATAATAGTCTATATGGTTCCATGACAGGCCATGGACACCCCAAATTTAAGAAATAAACTACTCAATAAAAGTAAGAAGATGAAAAGGGCTCCTCCAGAAGCAAAGAGGACTCACCAACTGGGGATGCACTGATCTAGACCTCAATGACTCATGGGCTGAAGTCTTCCATCACCAGTATCTACATTGTGAAATGATGCAGATCCAAATGGATGTCCATGTATGGAATACCACTCTAACCTACAGAACAATGTTGCCAGTGTAGGATAGTCATACATCACATTTTGGAGACTCTTGTCCCAATAGATGGACATTTTCTATGGATCCAAGAGAGGATTGAGCATCTTTTACCATGGCAAGTTTAGGACGGGCGTGACAACGATGTCACCTTCTTTGTGCATCATCAGACTAAAGGTGGTGGGATTTTGATGCCGGTTAAGAGAAACTCCTAAGCAAACACTGATTGATCATACTATTTTAAAACTAAAGTTCTACCATGTGTTCTTTTAGAGCATGATTTATTTTAAACTTGCATATATATTGAGTTGAGTATGAGTTGTTGAGTTGAGGTGCGGTGAGTGAGTCAAGCCTTACTTTTTTGAGTCATTTTACATACTTTAATAGCAAAATCAATATCAAGATCCAAAAGAACACCTAAAAAATTAGTCAAAAACACATCTATAAGCTCCCTCGTAAAAAACATCTTTCCTCTTGAGAAAATTA